>OZ025298.1:131414311-132841186 GCA_964019185.1 Maratus speculifer
ATCCATCAGTCATTTTTGGGACACCCGGTATGTGCTATACAGAAATCAGTGGACATATTGTACAGCATTTACATATTTGTATTCTGTAGCAATAGAGCATTTCGTGCATTTTAATGTACCGGGTAGTCTCAAATATTATTATTTTTCTTTTTTTTTTTTTTTTTTTTTTTTTTTTTGTCGGCACTCTAGCTGTCCTCCTTATGTAATGGACGTTGATATATTATGAGATCGAGCATAATCTTTATAATCCTTAAAGTTCCAGAAGAATGCAACAAGTATATTTTTAAATATGCGACAAAATGTCTAAAATTGGATGTGTCTAGACATAAATGGCCATGTAGTGTATATGCACAGCTTCAAATGCACCAAGAGGATTTTCGGATATCGTGAATGAAAAACATTTTGTGTGATCGCTGAACTACATTTTTCCACGAATGATTCAGAAACAGATCAATAGTTATGAAGAACAAGCTTCTTCTATAGATATATTCGACATTTGCACGTAAACAAGAGTTAGCTTTCCCAAAATACGGGAGAAGATAACTGAAAATAGGTTCAAACGGATATTAAATGTGGTTGAACTTTAGACAAATTTAGTTAAAGGAAATCGGAAAATGACTCAGTCGGAGTCAGTGGGTGATTTGTTTAAAATATTTTTTAGCGTTTGTATTTATCAACATCATGTCTTTATTTTGAAAATACTTAAAATGACGCGAAGAATAACAATGAGTACACGTACAGCACAGTCTCAGGGATGTATAAGTAAGAGTGTATACAGTGTATGCATCATATACCTATTTAAATAACTCCATATCCCTAAAGTAGGTAAAGTGAAGATCTCTTTGATATACACATTCTCAGATGTATACTCGTTGTTTTTCCCCCTTTTCTCTCTCCCCCTTCTTTTACAACTACGCTGAAGACTCGTGGTTAAAAGGGAGAAAAGGTGGCATTACTGCCACCCTATCAGATTAATACCTGCCCATTACTTTTTATCAGAGTTATTAACTCTGATAAAAACTTAATTAAATCCAATTGATTTTTTTTAATCACCAGATTTTAAAATATTCACCTTTTATGTAAACATTTTCATTTTTCTTAAGAAAGGTGTTATAATAAAAAATAAAATACATTGACATGTTTCGGAACCGTCAAATAAGTTCCATAGTCATAATATATATATATATATATATATATATATATATATATATATATATATATATATATATATATATATATATATATATGTATATATATATATATATATATATGTATATATATATATATATATAATTAAATTTTTTCATATTATAAAAAAAAAAATCTTTTTTTTTATATATTATGATTATGGAACTTATTTGACGGTTCCGAAACATGTCAATGTATTTTATTTTTATTATAACACCTTTCTTAAGAAAAATTAAAATTGTTATTAAAATGCCTAATAACTCATTTCATAAAAATGTGACAGGTACCAATCAATTAATAACAATGTCTCCTAATTAATGCTATACTTGTATTTTGCACAAGGGTTCTGGTCAGTCAGCTTCCGAATTCCTTTCTGTAATGTTAAGGAGTCTCAGACTCTTAAAGTTTTCAAATTTTCGAAATTTCAACTTTTTTTTTAATCTTAAACAGCTATCTTTCCTGAACATTTTAATATAATATTTTTCATAAAATTCTCGTTAGAATAAATGTTATGTGTTTTAGAATTTTACTCGCTCAATAGCTGAAGCGGTGTTTCCGAAATTTGGGAGTCATTTTTCTCCAAATGACATTTTTTTTTTTCATAATCTCAAAATCGTGTAAGTATTTTTCAGATAAAATTTTCAAAATGTATGTTTCATGTTAATTTGTATAAACTAAACCTAAAATGTCCTTTTTATTATTCAAAGAAGTTTATTTTTTAAGTGATTGTGTTGTTGAAATTTTCAAACATTTTTATTAGTCAAAAACAACTTTGGGGCTGTGCAAGTATAACGTTATCATTTTAAGGGGGAGGGGGGGGGGTCTAGCAAATGATACCGTAAGATATCGCTGGGGGGAGGGGGAGTTTATTTTTTGATATCGGTATCATTTTTGATCCAACCATCTTTTTTTATTTGTAACATGTCTTTAGTTGAAAACCATATGTTTTTGTTTTTTAACCATTTTATCTATTTTTATTAAAATACAAAGTTGTTATTAAAATCGCTAAATTATTATAAAAATATTTAATTCTTAAATAGGGAATAGTCCAATATTCGGCATTTTTGTTTGCGTATACAATCACTGTTTGAGAAACCCTGTGTGAAGCATATTTGAAATGAAGTTTCTGTTTACTAATAAATAACAGAGGAAGATGAAAAATGTTGCCCACCTATTTTATTGATAAAAATTTCTATCACTCTACTTCCAACCCTCTCCTTCGTGCGGGACAAATGTAATAAGACATTATTACTGTTGAATGCATTAGATAACAAAACGCTATTATTAGGATAAACGAAGCGAATCTTCTACTAGGCCACTCAAATTACATTTTGTCGTACACTTTACAAAAAAACTATTCAATATTTTAACTTCAAATTAAACACAAAAATAAATTATGATCTGTAGATTTGCACAATATTTTTTTTTACAGTAAAACGTTAAAAAAAATTATTATTTTAATTAATTTATTTTACATGCATTTCCAATACGGAAGCATTTTAGCAAATAAATAAAAAATGAAACGCGTATATTTTCAGAAAAAAAATATAAATCATGGGGTAAGTAATTATAGATAGAATCATGATTAATTTAATAAATAAAACATTTTTTCATTATTCCGCAAAATCGTTTGCACAGATGACACTTAAACATTTTAAAAGAATTGTATTATGGATTTTTTTTTTTTTGTAAAGTGGCAACAAAAGAATTGCAAACAAAAATATAAACAAATATATAAATGAAAAATTAAAAGAACTGCGTGAAGATGTTGCCTCGATTCAAGCTCTCTATAAATATACTAAAGCAAAGTTGGCCGATTCAGAAACGACAAATAGACTTTAACCATTTCTTACTTTATCATTTGGATTTAAATTAACGTTACGTTCTTATTTGTGGGCCGAAAAAGGTTTAGTGAACGGGACTTTAGACTTTGTTGCACGTATTAAAGAAAATCGCAAGCCACCAGACCAGATATCGCGAGTAATCATGGATAAATTTGAATACTGCAGTAATTTAACTTATAAGAATTGGTGCGTGCCGATTTCCCCAATAATTAAATTCTGGAAAATGGAAGCATAAATTGCTCAAGGAAAGAATTTCTTCTGCAGTTAGCTTTTGCTGTTATAATTCATAAATCCCAAGGTATATCCCTGCAATATCAAAAGTTCTCATACGCTAACATGTATAAAAACGAATAAATTAGAATAAAATGTTTTACAGTTAAAAATTCATAGTATCAATGAAAGCAGATTTCAAATGTTTTTCCAGAAAATAGGATTTGAAGTAACTTTCTTCAAGCTCTCTTCAAATATATTATTCTAAAATAGCTATCAAAGATTATCGGATGTTAATTACAAAGATTGGAAACATGCATATTTCAAACAACTTTAAAAAAACACCAGTGGCTACTACAAATTGTAAAAACATCTTTAAAAGAGCTTTTAGTTAAAAATTTACAAATATTTTGTAAAAGTTTGCTTCGAAAATATTTTATTATGCCAATCTTACATCATAAATAAAAAAGTAAAATGCGCCAAAACATAAAATAAAGTTTTTGTTTAATAAAGGTGCAAAAATAATATTAATAAATATAGTTACTTTCAAATATCTGTTTTATAAAATAATGCTTCGCGAATCCAAACAAAGCATTGCTTTTGCTAGTAAAATACTTTTAAATAACAATTTCTTTTAAGTGTTATATGATTTAAAGGGATATTTTATTAACGTCTTTTGATTTGAATCAATAAACTTTGTAATCAGCTTTGTATATCACTCCAAACAAAAAAAAAATAAATAAATAAATAAATAAATTCCAAAGATAAAAATTTTTTTAGACATTGATAACGATATCATTATCCGGGGGGGGGGGGGTGAGGAATGATAACGTTTGATATCGGATGGGGGGGAGAGGGTCCATAATTACCAAAATGTTGATAACGTTATATATGAACAGCCCCTGTGTATTCAAAATAGAAAACTGCTTTAAATATAAACAGGGCCGTAGCTAGAAGTGATCTATAGGGGGGGGGGGGGGGGGCTCAAGAGATTGTAGGGGGGGGCTCATAATTTTTTTTTCTTTTTCTCTCACACAGAAAGATAAATTAGTGCATATTTACATTGTTGGTATTATGTTTCTTATTAAACTGGTGTAATAACTTCATTTTATACTAAGAAAAGTATATGATGATGAAAATTTTGAGTATGTAACTGGTGCAAAATTAAACATCATGTTAGATTTATATGTACAAATAGGAAGAAGGAGTGTTGAAGCACTTATTTTAGATACAATTTAGTAATTCTGCAGAACTGTAAAAAGATCTCAAAACTAAATTAGATTTTTGAACAGAATTTCATTTGAATTTTCGAAACAGAAATTCATTTAGTGACCTTGGAATCTTTTCCAGGGGGGGGGGGGGAGCTCAAAATATTTTAGGGGGGCCTGAGCCGCCCATAGCACCCCCTTAGCTACGGCCCTGAATATAAATTTATTTAGGTTCAAGGTATCTATTACAATCTGAAGTATATAAGTCTGCAACAAAATTTCCATTCTAGTTGCCACATTTATTTTGTAATCGTGCGCGTAAGCTATTAAATCAATTTTCTGCTTGCCAAATATCTAACAGTTTGGAGCGCACTGTAGATGCTAATTTTGCACCTTGCAATTTTTTAACGGCATAAAATGAAAGAACGTACTTATATTTCATCTCAATAAAAACTATGTTTTAATATCATAAAAAAATTAAGATATATTAAATGTTGAAGATGGTCTCCTTTTTTAAAAATTTTCCGATTTTAAGAGTCCCGAGACCCTTTAAGTCTATGGGCGTTTGATGCATTTTTATATTCTAAATATCTCCTCGTGAAAATAATATTTTTAACTACTTTCTTCAATGCTCTTCTTAAATGATGTCTCTTTTTAGGTGCGTTCGTAATTATGTAAGTTCTCGTTCAGTCCGTCCGTTCGTCTGTCCACATATAAAAACGCAAAAACTATCAAACCGAATCTTTTGAAATTTAAAATATATAATTATTACATAATTTTGTCGAGTCATTTCAAATTTTATAAAAATCGGATCAATTTACTTAATCAATTACAGGGACAATCAAAAGTTTTCCGTTTTATTAGATCAATGGGGGAAAATGTTTCAAATGTATTTTAATGGTGTTACACTCATTCGAACATAATAAAATTGACATGCATCTATGAAATATAGACTATAATATACATTTTCAACAATCTGTGGTGCAAAGAACATTTGTTATTAATTTACAAGGTTTTCGTTATTAATTTTTTTATTTATTTTAATTTATTAATTATTCGTCAAATTACACAAATTGACAAATATATTTTTTATATAATAGGAAAGGAATCTGTATGTAAATTACGCTAACGTATGTGGCAAAAAATTGTGGTTATTTGTTAATTGTTTAATGACAACGCCCAATTTGTTGCAATTATGAAGCTTCAAAATATCGTTATTTTTGTTTATTTTTTTTATTCTAGTGGCGTAAAAAAGAAATGAAAATCATGAATTGTAAACGTTTCAGTTTCAAATTAAAGTTATGTTATTATAAATGAAATGAGTGAAAGGATCATATTATTAGGATGAGCGAAGCGAATCCCCTACTAGGCCACTCAAGTTACATTTTGTCGTACACTTTATAAAAAATCTATTCAGTATTTTGACTTGAAATTAAACATAAGAATAAATTATGATATGTAGATTTGCAGAATGTTATTTTTTTTACAGAATAACCTTTAAAAAATATTATTTTAATAATTAATTTATTCTACATGTTTTTCTATTATGGACGCATTTTTGCAAATAAAAAATTGAACGCCTATCTTTTTATTTTCAAAATGAAAATAAACCATGGAGTTAGTAATTATAGATAGAATCATGATTAATAAATTAAATAAAATATATTTTCATTATTCCGCCAAAATCATTTGCAAATAAAAAATTGAACCCGTATCTTTTTATTTTAAGAAGGAAAATAAACTATGGGGTTAGTAATTATAGATAGAATCACGATTAATATATTAAATAAAATATATTTTCATAATTTTGCCAAAATTATTTACGCAGTTTATACTTACGGATTTTAAAAGAATTGCATTATGATTTATTTATTTAGGTATTTACTTTGGTAAAGTGGCAACAAAAAGAATCGCAAACAAGTAAAATTAATTCTTATATTTGGTATTTAAAGTGAATATTTTGTTAAATTTGGTAAGTTTCTTAAGTCTGGTATTAGAAATGAAAGATTAAAGAATAATTTAAGAATATTTTAGATGAATGAAGAATAATTTAATTCAACCAAATTAAATATATTAACTACGTTAATAAATAATTTCTGGAATGTATTAGTAATTTAAAAATGTCGAGAAAAATAACACTTATTGGCAGGGGCGTAAATCCCGGGGGGGTATGGGGGGGTGCGGCACCCCCCCCCCCCTCGAGTAAATCAGTCGGAAAATTTCGTGTTTATCGGTAAAACTATAAACTTAGTCGGGAAAAAAATTATATTTATCTATATAAACTTATAAATTGGATAAATGAAAAAAATCAGTCGGGAAAATGTCCGTTTAGTCGGAAAAATGTTATTTACTACAAAGACTTAGAAATTGGAAAAACGAAAATATCAGTTGGAAAAATTCCCGTTCGATAGGGAAAATGTACGTTTAGCTTTAAAAATGGTATTTACCTATAAGGACTTACAAGTTTTAACAATGTTCGTTTAGTCGGAACAAAGTGACTTATAAATTGGAAAAACGAAAAAATCAGTCGGAAAATTTCCCGTTTGATAGGAAAAATGTATGTTTAGTCCGGAAAATGGTATTTACCTATAAAGACTTACAAATTGGAAATATGAAAAAGTCCGTCGGAAAAATTCCCGTTTGATTGCAAAAATGTACGTTTAGTCAAAAATAATATATACATATGTATGGACCCTCCCCCTCCCACTTCCCAAGAAGAAATCAGTCAGAAATTCCCAGGTCGATGAGAAAAAGTTTGGTCGGAAAATATGGTACTGACCCATAAAAACTTATAAACTGGAAAAATGGAAATATCATTCAGACAATCTCATGTTACATCGGAAAAGGCGTGTTTAGTCGGAAAAAATAGTATTACGTAATATCCTATAAAAACTTATAAATTGAAAAAACGGAAAAATCGGATGCGATCGTAAAAAATGGTATTAACCTATAAAAACTTCAAAATTGGAAAAACGAAAATACCATTCGGAAAGTTTTCCGTTCCATCGGAAAAGGCATGTTTAGTCGGAAAAAATAGTATTACGTATTAACCTATAAAAAATTATAAATTGGAAAAACGGAAAGTCAGCTGGAAAAATTCTTGTTCGATCAGAAAAAAGTAAATTTAGCCGAAAAAAAAAGTATTAATCTATAAATATTTATGAATTGGAGAAATATTTTTATAGTTTTTAATTAAATAAGAAAAACAAGTTAGATCGAAGAAAACCTATAAAATTTTATTCGTAATCGGATTTATTTCCACTTTCTAATTAGAAAAATAAAATCAATTTAGAACGAAGAAAACAAATTTATTCTTAGCCGGAATTATTATTAATTAATTTAACTAACTGGTAATTTACTAAGTATTTTAATTTATTAATTAAAACAATTTATTAATATATAGGGTTTTATTTTTCTGATAAAACTATTCAGAAAATTTTTGATTTGACAAACATTGTGTACTCGGAAACCTCGATATGACAAAAAAAAAAAAAAAAAAAAAGTGTATGTACATATTCTATAGAATATGTACATAAACATTTTTTTAAACATTGCTATAACAATGTTAATGTTATTTGTAATTATTTATTATATTTTGAATGAAACATTGATATTCCGATTTTTTTTTTTTTTTTTTTTTTTCCTTTGCCTTTTGGCTTCGAGATATCGAAATCTACTTATATTGCTGCGGAAAGCTTTTAGTTTAGTGTCGAAATTTTAAGATATACTGATTAAAGTGAAGAAATTTCTATTGTTTTACTTAAACTTTAAATTTAGTTAGAAATATGTATCATAGAATTTAAGTGGTATCCCATGAAAATTCAAAACTGAAATACAAATATTTTGTATTTTTCCATATCAAAATCTGGATATTTTCCCCTCCATACAAATTTTATCTTTAATTGAAAATAATTATGGTTTTAATTATTCATACTAACTAATTTTGTGTTTTCTTTTTACTTTATCAAAATAATAATAATTATAATAATAAAATTAAAAATGTGAAATTGCTTTTCATTTTATTTAAAAAAAATTAAAAATGTGAAATTGTTTTTATTTACTTTGTTACATAATTTTTGATTGATTTAAAAAAATGATTAAGAAATTTATATGATACAGGATGAAAATTGAAAATACCCAAATGCTTTGAATTTTTATCTCGAAATAATCTGGATATTTTACAGTCTATACGAGTTTACTTCTCTCAGAAATAATACGTTCGTTTTCTTTTTTCCTGAATCAATTGTATTAAATTTTTTAATATTTTTATTAATACTATTACATTTTGTTTAATCGGAAAAATAATGGGTATCACCGTCCCGCCCTATGTGTCAGTTACAAAACT
Source organism: Maratus speculifer (assembly GCA_964019185.1). Lineage (NCBI taxonomy): Eukaryota > Metazoa > Arthropoda > Arachnida > Araneae > Salticidae > Maratus > Maratus speculifer. The sequence goes on from OZ025298.1 coordinate 131,423,107, forward strand.
TACAGCTCAAAAATTGACAGAAAATACTTCTTATGATGTAAGCGTGCACTAAGATTGAATTTTTGAAATTATCCCCCTAAGAGGGACAAGCGGCGGCGGCGGCGGCGGCGGCGGCGGGGGGTCAAAATTCTGGAACAACTTGCCATATCTCAGCAAACATTTAAGGTGGGAGCGTAGAATTTCAGAAAATAAATCTACTAAAAAAATTATCATCCACATAATCCAACGATTTCAGAAATTCCCCATAAGGGGGGTTAAAAAAGGAAGGGGGTCAAAAAATTTTGGGCATTTGGCGCATATCAGCAGTCTTTCCTAATAACAGCGTGAAACGGCAGAAAATAAAATTATTAAAAACTAATTAAATGCGTGTTTCAGCGATATTTTAAAATTTCTACCCCCCGAGGATGTTAAAGTGGGGTGAAAAAATTCCATTTGGACCCATCATGTGACCTATCATAGAAAAACCCTCAGATCACTCTTTCATATTATAAATCTTTCTTTCTTTTCCCGCTGACCCCCTTCTATTTCCCTACCGGGGACAATTTTCGATCTTTTTCGAAATTGTAGCGTTTTATCATTTTAGTTCGGGTTTTTTTACGGGGACCTCCGATAAATATTATTTATAATATATGAAAATCAGTTAGGGGAAGGGTCTATTCTGGTAGGGAGGACAATTTCCTAAATATGGTCTACATTTCTCTTGTGATATATCACGGGCGACCACTTTTCTAAATTTAGCCGGCACCTTTCATGTGACATATCGTTGGGAAGCCCTGTCACTGCTTATTCGTGCTAAGCACTACCCGTGGCCCTCCCGGGTGGTACGATTATTGTATCCCATCAGGAGACCTTCTAATAATGGGGAAAATATATGGTTATATAAGAATTTGAGAATAACATACGATTATTTGACTAACTCGATACACTAAGTCATAATTATCTTGGGAATTATATATGAATATACATATATATACAGTCGGCTCTCCTTGATTCGAAATCGGATAAGTCGAATCTTCGCTTAATTCGAACTAAACATGAAGTCCCGATTTTCAATAGCAGAATAACGTTAAAAATTTTCCTTTATTCGAACTCATTTTCTCTTGACTTTGTTTAATTCGAACTAACGAAACTCCTATTTTTTCCTTTTTCTTTATTTTCTACTGGAATTCAGATATTTGAAATAATTTTCTTTCTTTTGTTTTTGTCAGAATTGATCTGGTGGCATGTGTGTCCATCAATAACACCTCCATCCTATATTCGTTTCTGCTTATTCGTAATACTTTAATCAGTTTATGTATTTATATATTTTAATTTAATATTAAATCATATTTTAATGATAACAACCTAAATATATTTTTAAAATATTATAACATTAATTCTTTTTAAATAGTATACCTTTAAACATGTTTTCCTCTCTTACTTTCCATAATTCGAACGCTGGATAATTCGAATATTTCTTGTGGTCCCGACGAATTCGAATTAACGAGAGCCGACTGTATACATACAGGGTGATTAAAAAAACGTGGACAAAATGATATGACAAATCAAGCATACAACAAGGATAAAAAATCGCACAGGAACATAGGGTCGCAAACTACTTATTGAGTCACAAATACAGGGTGTTTCAGACTAGTTACACCCGGTTTGAAAGTAATAATTTCGAGGAAAATAGAAGTATTGTAATGAAAATGCAAGGATATGTACCTTATTTTGTGTGAAATGTGATAACGTTACAAAAAGATCTGGAAAAACATGTTGCTCAAGCAATCGATGATACCCGATGATACCGTATAAACTGATTATCACAGTTCAAAATGTGAGGTGTCAAGTGCATATTGCTGGCGCGCATAATGCAAACTTCTACCACTTATGTTTGGTGGTATCACATTTAAAACAAAGGTGAGAATGTCTGTTAAATGTTTTATTACAATATATTTCAGTTTTCCAAAATTTATTATTGTTAACCGAAATTGAGTTAAAATGAAACCCCCTGTATTTGTGACTCAATAAGTGGTTTGCGGCGTTATGTTCCTATATGATTTTTTACCCTTATCATATGCCTGATTTGTCATATCAATTTGTCCACTTTTTTTTTTAATCGCCCTGTATATTAGTCTTAAGGTTGGCCATAGTACTCGGAAATTTTCCTTCTTGGAATTGGAAATTTATAAGTCTACACCCCCCTACGCGACTAGGGTGGTTTACGCCCCTGCTTATTGGCCAGAACAAACGGCGTTACTGGCCATTGGAAAATGTAAAAACATCTTTAAAACTTTTAGTTAAAAATTAAAAAAAATATTTTGTAAAATTCTGCTTCGAAAATATTTTTATTTATACCAGCCTTATATCATAAATAAAAAATTCCGAGGAAATTCTTAGTTATTTGGCTGAATTTACATTTCTAAAATTTAAATGCGCCAAAACATGAGATAACGTTTTTGCTTAATAAAGATGCAAAAATAATATAAAAAAGTAATGTTCCTTTCAAATATTTATCTTACGAAATAATGCTTCGCGAATCCAAACAAAGCACGGCTTTTGCTAGTTGAATATACAGTCGGCTCTCGTTAATTCGAACTTGTCGGGACCACAAGAAATGTTCGAATTATCCGAAGTTCGAATTATGGAAAGTGTGAAATAAGAACATGCTTTATATTAATGGAATGGAATAGGAATTAATGGAATAGGAATTAATGTTATGGTGTTTTTAAAATTTATTTCGTCTTCATCATTAGAATATGACTTGGTATTAAATTAGAATGGATAAATACACAAACTAATTAAGATTAGAAACAAGCACAATGGAAGAAAATTTTAAAGTGTCACTGATGGACAGACAGGGCACTAAGAAAGTGGACATCAAATGCATTGGATTATATATGTATACTCGTTCGGAACAATTTTCAAAAAATTCAAAAAAAGAAAGTTATTCAAATGATCTGAAATCCGCGAGAAAGATAGGAAAAGTTTAAAATCGGAATTCTCGTTAGTTCGAATTAAACGAAGTCAAGATAAAATGAGTTCGAATTAATGAAAAGGTTTAACGTTATTCTGCCATTGAAAATTTCGGGATTTCATGTTTAGTTCGAATTAAGCGAAGATTCGAATTATCCGATTTCGAATTAACGAGAGTCGATTGTATTTTAAATGAAATTAATGAAATATAAAGAAATGTCACGGGTACAATATTTGGCGATGCGCCAAGTTAATGTAAAAATACCGAGTGCATGATTTATCGACACAGATGTCATATACGCATCACATTGGTGCAGTTTTTTTCTGATGCCAATTTGGCCAAAACTTCGTTTTCAATACCAGTTACATAAATATTGTTTAATTCTTTTCTATTATTTTTAAAAGGAAATAATAATAAGTTAAAAAAAGAGGTTAATTAATAATTACAGAACAAAACATTTTATATCATTTTTAAAAGAAAATAAAAGTAAATAAACAATTTATTAAAGAATAAAAAACAATTGCCGGGTTATCATGTAAGGCATATATTTGATTTTTTATTGCAATTGTAGCAATGTGGTGCGTATATGACAATTGCATTTAATTCTTTAGCAGAATCTTCTAATTTGGAAAAAATTGAGCATTTAAAATAAATTATTAATAAAAGCAATATGATTTAATGCTTAGTATGCATTTAAAGGGAGACCAAACTGGTCACCAAGGGCGGCTAGTATAAAAAAAAAATGTAATTTAACAAACTACAACAACAATTTAGAAAATGACTTTTTCAAAGACTAAAATTTAAGAGTTGTAAATAAATACTACATTTTAAAAAAAAATCTTCACTTTTTGTAAAACAAGACATGTTTATTTTATACATAAAGTCAATGAAGGAGAAAAACGTCGAAGAGATTATCATTTATACAGTCATTTTCTCCTAAAATATTATTTAAAAAAACAAACAAAATAAAGAGGTGATAGTGTTTCTTCCTTTCTGAATTCACTCACTTTCTTATATCTACCCCTCATCAGTATTATAAAGGACGAACTTGACTGGCCGTAATGCATACGTCCTTCTGCGAATGAAACAATTTCAAATTTTACATGAAATTCAGGTTTTACAATTTTCGGTACGGCGAGTTTTAAAACTCGTTATAACATCGCACATTTTCAATTTTTACGCCGTCGTATAGGAGAGAAAATGTACTTTTAAATGCAATTTGGTCCTTAACTGGAGTTTGGTCCTTAACTCCTAACAATCCTTAACTGGTTTGTCCGAACGCCGTTCGGGAAGACGAATTTGCTTATTGCATCATTTAAAGCTTTTTGTCACCACTATTATTTTAAAGAAAATTTTCACAGTATTGAAAGGCGGAAATGTTTAGACTAAAATTTACGAATATTTTATTTAAATAATATTGGTGTAAATCCGCTATTTTCAATTTATTGAACGGAAAAGAATTAACCAGTAAAGGGGTTAAGGAATCTACAGCGCTTAGCTGCAATAAAGAAAGTGAGGTAATTCATAAATACAATGTTTCAGAGAAAAACATAAGAATATTATACAACATACAATTATACCACTTAGCTTTGCATTCAACTGTAAAATCGTGCATGAAAGCACAAAACAAAGTATAAAGAATGAAGACTTAGTAGGAACTTGGAGGTTTGAAAACATTTGTTCCCATCACACAATTTGCTCACCTTGGTTGGTAAGCAAATAGCCATATAATTTAAAGCGTAAAAATACATTTAACTGTACATAAAGGTGCACAGTAAAACATATAAAAACTTAAAAGTACATTTAAGTTAAATTAAGTTTTTATATGTTTTATTGTGCACCTTTTAAGTAATTTATGTACAGTTAAGCGTAAAAATACATTTAACTGTACATAAATTACTTAAAAGGTGCACAACAAAACATATAAAAACTTAAAAGTACATTTAAGTTAAATTAAGTTTTTATATGTTTTATTGTGCACCTTTTAAGTAATTTATGTACAGTTAAGCGTAAAAATACATTTAACTGTACATAAATTACTTAAAAGGTGCACAATAAAACATATAAAAACTTAAAAGTACATTTAAGTTAAATTAAGTTTTTATATGTTTTATTGTGCACCTTTTAAGTAATTTATGTACAGTTAAATGTATTTTTACGTTTCAAATTAGTAAACGAGGTGTTTACTGCACTATTTTTGTTCTCAATTCCAATTATAAATAGACATATAATTCAATCTAATGGTTTTTAGGGTAATATACACTTATTACACCGCTCCTGTAACACGATACTTTTCGAACAATAGCTAAAATGAATGTTTATGAGTTCCTTGTTTCCTGCAGATGATTCACATAGAAATTAGGACAAAACTTTAAAAATTCAAAACTAATACTTAACTTTGACATTATCATTGAGTTTTTCGGTAAATTTTATCTTCGGACACTAAACGGAAAGTAATTTGCCAAGTGATGGTTAGTTTGTATTTGCAGTTACGAAGCAGATACGTAATTTTAACAAGGGGCAGGAAGCGAAAATCACAGACGTGAGTGTTGTAAACAATTTTATTTCAGAAAGTTGATATTGGTATTTTTCAAAAACTGAATACATATTTGAAAATGAGAATTAACGTACATGTGGTACTTTTAGGGGGTTTTTTCTTTTGTAATTGGATTAGAATCGTTGGTAGGTTTAAAATAATTCAGAAATCATATTAATATCTCGAAATGGCGTTCGGAAAATACTTATTTTTTAAAAAGGTTAATATAATTTTTACTGTAGACGGCGGCAGCGTTCGAAAGAGCAAAATATGGTCCTTAATTTAGTATAATCGGTTTTTCAATATTTGTTTCAGTTCGATGGATGTCGAGTTTGTAAAATGGGGAAAATTAAAAAAAGCATGAATTCGATCTTTCATAATTATTTTGTTTTTTAATTAATTTGAAAAGATTAATGCTTTTGGTATTTTACTGTAAGGCATTAACAAAAAAAAAAAAAAAAAAAAAAAAAAGGAAATAATAGTAATAATAAAAACCAATCTCGCAGTTTTGATTGCTTCTTGTTAGTTAAAACTCTAAACTGAACCTGAGCAGGCCAGCTTACCGATTTTCGGAGGGGGAATAATGTGTTTCCAATACGTTTTGTAATTAATAACTAGATTTTAATTATATATAAAAAAATTAAAAATATGATCCTCAAGTGAACTAGGAGAGTCACTGGACTACTTTCGCCCAAATCTTCAGTCTTGTACATCACATGCCTCAGATTTTTCTATAGCCATCGCACACACACAGCTACACAGAGCGTAACTTTCTTTTATAAATATAGATAAAAATAAATCTGAATAATAAGTTTTATGCATAGTAAATAAAAATCTTACTGCATTCTGAGCGAAAAAAACATTTGATATTTTTATTATTTTTAAGAATAGCTTCGCTGATTGGGTTTTCTCAATCGATCTTCAAATTAAATGGACCTGCTGTTGAAAAAAGTAGAGTGGGTGAGGGAGCGGTCTTCGACAGCGTAACATTCCTCTCCTTTATTTAATGAAACAAAACTTACATTGTTGAGACTTTTTTTTAATCAAAATTAAATTTAAATATTCAGCATTGTTAGTTACTTTAGTATAGAAACCGGTTTGGTATTCTTCGAACTTGATTTTAATTAATCGAAAAAGTTATCGCAGAACACGAAAAAGCTCTAAAAATCAGAAAACAATGTTGGGAAAGACCGCTGAGGATAAAATTTACTATATTGGGCTAAAAGAATAACAAGTTGGAAATTGCACGTGAAGCGTAGCAAATGAGGTGCGTTCGTACTATAAGTTTTAAAATATTCAGATCTTGCTGATATACTAGAGCGTACTTTGGATACAGTATAGTGGTCGAAATCTTTGTGTTTCTGTAAATATGCAGAGAGTAATTTTTATTATACTCCATTAACGTATATCTTATTCATAAAATGTGAAGTAGATTAATATAATTAAAACACGCCCCAAACAATGTTTCCCCGTATAACATTATTTAGTGGAATACATTTGTGTGGCCCTGTAACTTAATAATAAATATTCTCTGCATCCCAGATTGTACAGAATGTAGATTTTAGTACATACATCATAGATTCATGTCAATTATATTATGTTCAAATGAGTGTAACACCATTAAAATGCATTTGAAACATTTTTTCCCATTGATCGTAATGTAACGGAATACTTTTGATAGTCCCTGTAATTGATCTATGCATCCGATTTTCATGACATTTGAAATGACTCGACAAAATTATGTAATAAATATACGTTTTAAATTTCAAACGATTAAAATGCATTTGAAACTTTTTTCCCCATTGACGAAATGTAACGGAATCCTTCTGATTGTCTCTGTAATTGATCTATCCATCCGATTTTCACAAAATTTGAAATGACTCGACAAAATTATGTAATAATTACATATTATAAATTTCAAACGATTCGGTTGGATAGTTTTTGCGTTGTTATATGCGGACGGACAAACAGACGGACGGACTGAGCGACAACAATAGGTGCTACGTATTTACATAATTACGAACGCACCTAAAAACGGGTTTCTTTTCAGATTGTGATAAAAAAAAAATTGAAGCAAAACGCAAAACATGCTAAAAATTGCATAAAAAATTCGGGAAAAATTGAAAAAATTGCAAAGAACAAAATTTACTCTATTGAGTTAAAATATTATTAACTTTATACAAAAAAAAAAGGCTTAAAAAGCTAAAAACATGCAAAATTGTAAAATAATAATAATAATAATAATAATAATGCTTTACCAACTCCGAATGAATTTCTCTGAGAAAAAGACAAAATGTACTATAATGAGATAAAAGATTCAAACCGGTTTTTTTTAACAAAGTAGAAAAAAAAACTTTAAACGCGAAAAACACTAAAAATCGCATAAATAATTAAATTTTAAAAATCCAAAAATTGAATTGAAGTGCATAATATCAGATATACAGATATTTTTCTGCCGAATCTTGTAGCTCTATGCGCAGCACTCTCTGCTGTCTTTTACCTGTTCTCGAGTACAAAGAGACAACTTTATAACACAGATTTTAATTCATTTTTGTTCGGGAATGCATTAAATTGACATGTGTTATTATTCAGAAGCCTTAAAGTTGGAGGACGTTTTCGATTTTTTGATAAACATAAAAAAATCTTTCAGAAAATACCGTCAAAGTGTGTGTTTTGAACCGAATTTCCAGAAGAAAGGAGAACAAGTGAGTATGTGTAATAGCAGATCACACAGAGAGTTTCGTTTATTTTTTCTTTCAAAACAACTTATCCTTTAATTAATGAATCCATATTATTAATTTATAATTATTAAATTCTTACAGAGATAGTAGTGCCAATAAATTTCATTTTAAAATATGAAAAGACATTATTTATTTAAATCAAATTAAGAATGTTAAAGTCAAATTACTTTAAAAAATCCAAAATTCCAAATTTTTTGAAAATCCGAAATTTAAAAACTTAGCGGCAATATTAATAAAAGTTTAAATTTCTAAAAGAAAAAAAAAGTTTAAAAATAAATTTAAAATTCTGTATAATTAATTAAATCGCAAAAATTTTTAAATAGAAAGAAAACTGAATTCCAGAAAATATTATGAATGTCGGATGAACGAAATTCTAACAATATAAATTCTTAAATTGGTTAAAAATAAGAAATTACTTCTTATTAAATCTATCTCAACATGAAAATTGTAAGTTTCCAGAATCAGAGTTCGTACTAAAGAACCTCCCTGTTTACAGGAAACACGTTTAACCTCCGAGATATGATGTTTATACGAAAAACGTCGAAATTAAGGTTCTCTTCAAATGTGATTCAAAATAAATAAATCGACAAAAAAAAAATATCTTAAAATAAATAAATAAACAATAATAAAAAAAGAAAGCGTCCTTCGATTTGGAACGTGCTTTCATAGTCAATTCTGCCAATTTTCTGTTTTATATATAAAAATGAGTTAGAAAATTTTTCAGAAAGTTTCACACTTTTGAACAAGACACTTGAAAACCACCTTCAGAAATTTCTGGACAGACAGATATAAAACACCTCTTTTTATAAATCTACTCTATTGTTACGAATTTAAAAAATACTTCTTTTTTTTCTTTATTGACTCATAGAAGCATTTGATTAAACCATTCCTTCGTTTGCTGTTATGGATAAATGAGATCCACTCTGAAAATACTTAAATTCATTGTTTTACCTCAGCTCTCACGATATAAAAAATAATAAATGTGCAATATTCAAATGTTTAAATATCGTTACGAAAATTCAAATAATGCAATGTGATTTGTAAACAGAATAACGTTACCGAAAGCAATTCAATTATTTATATTGAAACAGCTGCCAGACAAAGCAGTATTGTATACTTTTAGGATTAGTCACAAACGTTTTCTTAATAACAATCAATCCTTTACATGGATGATGCCCTGCTACTTTTTGCTTTTTGTCCACGCAATACTTAAGCGTCTCTAAAATTATTATGCCTATCTTCCTTTGCCATATTTAAGTATCTTTCTTTTTAACCCTTCAGAGCACGATTTTTTCTATTTTTATGAAAAAAAAATTATTTGAAAACCTACATATTGACATTAATTATAAATAGAAGTTTTCATATACGTCCATTAAAAACATTTCAAAAATATGCATTAAAATATTTAATTGCTATAAAGGACGTTAAATACTAATAAAAACATTAAAAGATCTTAATAATTTTTACATGTTTGGATTGAATTTACTCAATCATCATCAGAATTTTTTTTTTCCATTTTTGTGTTTTATTTGTATTTTCTTTTTCTGATGATGATTGAGTAAATTCAATCGAAACATGTAAAAATTATTAAGATCTTTTAATATTTGTTTTAGTATTTAACGTCCTTTATAGCATTTAAATATTTTAATGCATATTTTTGAAACCTACATATTGGTTTAATAACGGGAAAAATGGTTTAAAAAAATTAAATTTCAAATTTTCAGCTAAAATTCGATATTTTATGGCGTGAGTCCTATATACACAATTACGGTTTTTAAATACTTTATTGCGAAATTTTGCAATTAAATGGGCTTAAATTAATTAGTTTAATCTGCTTAGTACTCTGAAACTTTCTTTATATTAATATTTTTAAGTTTTTGGTTAAAATAATAAAAGTAAATTTTACTTTAATAACTTGATTGAAATATTTATTTGTTTCCGAAGTACAAATTCTACATTTTCATTAAATGCAGCTAAGTGACATGGACAAAATATACGTTATTCCATTCTTTGGACTTTTTTTGAACAGTTACAGCGATCATATCAGTGTTGAATTCAGGGAGAGACCCGGAGGGGGGACATTCCTCCCCCGGGAATGAAATGTCTCCCTCCCGGAGCCACAGATATCCCTCCTGGCGAAAAGTGTCTGAATTCAACACTGGATCATATTAGCCAAATTCTTGGTGCATAATGCGAATTAATGTGTTTTTTGGTATTTCTTTGATAGGGTTGCTAGATTTATCTCAGAAAAAAAAGATGATTTTGATTCATACTAGATAATTTTGGTTTCATTACGCTATAGTCCTGTTTTATACCATACTAAACTTTGTTGAATGTGCCAGTAATGTTTTCGGTAATATGTTTAAAAAGATTTTATTAATTAATCGATTGCATCATTATTTTCCGGCTTTACTTGTATTGCATTATTTTAATAAATTGTTTAACGACATACATCGCAGCCATACCTATTGCATTTTGAATGAAAAGTTAAATGAATTGAAAGAAAAAAAAAAAAAAGCAAAACATCACACAATTTAATGATGATCATGGAAATTTTAGCAATAAACACTACACAAAAATAAATTTCTATATTTAAGTATTCAGAGATATAATATATCAGTCAAGATATTAAAGTACAGATATACTAAATTAAAAATTTTATAACATTTATAGTCTTAATGCTTACAGCCTATAATCATGTCAAGTCCAGATGATTTCACACACACAAGAGTTTATGAATGCGTAATTAATGTAACACAACTCTATCAGGATTTTTTGTTATCCTGATCAGAAATAAGGCACTTTTACATTTGAAACATGAGTATTTTTTTTTCTACAAAAGGTTAAATTTTAACAAATTGAGGACGAGCCTCTTTTACAATTTTTTAAATTCTTCGACACCAGTTTTTTCCATATTGCAGTTTTAAATTATTTAATCGCTCAAAATTTGAGATTAGATAGTGTGAAAAATTCCAAACTAAAATACCGGTACTAAAATTAAGAAGTTTTGTTCACTTAAAATCGCAAGTTTTCTTGCCAACATGCTTTAATGAGTTAAAGTAAATTGGAGAAAAAAAAATATCTCCAAACTATCAAAAATAAAATGCGGTACATTGTAGAAAAAAAAAATGTGTCGATCTACTAAAAAAAAATTTTAGTGATCCTTGTAATTACTAAAAAAATTTAGTAATCTTAGTCGGTTACAAGAAAATCTGTAAGAATTACTAGAAAAAAGTTAGCAACGAATAGAGTTAATAATTTTATATTTTTAATAGCTATTACTAAAAGGTCCCGGGTTCGATACTGGCTACTGCCAAATAAGCCCCGAATGCATGCAGTGTAAGTACTCGTTAATAAAGGGATTATGAATATCCTGACGGAGCAGTAACAATGTTTGGTGCTGCCATCTGTTGTGGTTTTGCCGAAAATCTTCCGCTCTAGAAGTCTGGATGCAGCGCGAAGGAAGCTCCTGCCCTTCGAGCCCACGTAATGGTTATTAAAAATAATTTTGGAGCTATTACTAAAATTTACTTGGTGGCTCATACTAAAAATTTTTAAGTTAGTTATACAAAAAATTCTTTTGTTCAGTTTACAAAAGAAATGCTTGTTTCGCTTGCAAAAAAAGAGTTTGTAATGGTTACTAAAAAATTCTGTGGAATACAAATTTACTAAAAAATTTTTAGTAACCTCTTGAATTTTTTTTTTTTTTTAGAGTGTACTTTTTACCCAGTAATTTTTTTTTCTTTTTTAAATATATGGCAAAATGTTAGTGATTAATGGTAATATAGTGTACATTAGAGATGAGTTCGAGCTCACTTTTCGGAGCCCGAGCCTGAAACATTCTGTGTCATCAAAGCCCGAGCTTGATACTGAAAGTATGCAATACAAAAATGTAATTCATAATGCTGAAATATAATATTTATTTTAAATGAAATCTCTTTTTTAAACAACTTGATACATCGAAATAATTGTTTCTGTGTTTCTGTAATGTTCTATTTAGTATAAAAGATATATGTACATCTTAAATTATAATTGATTCCTCCTTCAAAACAATCTTTCGTAATTCTCGTGTTTCTAAAAATCAATTTCGATTAAAAAAAATAATAATAATACTGTCTAAAAGATAGATCCGATACTTTTGATGCGGTTTTCATATAAAATAAAGAATACTGCCCAATTAAGCCGCTATCAGATACACCAACATTTAGTAAGACTTTTGAGCCAACACTCTATTTCCTCCAACTTTCCGGGAAATATCCTCCCAACTCCCAGTGTAATAGCAAACTGCAATGTCTCCCAGACTTTTTTCCGCACGTTCAAAAAAATCTGGCTTAGCTTAGATTTTTCATCCAACATCGAACGTTTCAACGAATCAGAGGTAAGCGATTGATACGAGTAGGCGATAAATGTTAACGCCTGGCACGAGTAGAAACTGGTTTTACGGCTTTTCCTCCGAATTTTTCAAAGACAGTTGCAAACCTTTGTCCCCCTTTGAATGGGAAAATGTTGGAGTTAAAATCCGCTGAAAAGTTTGTCTCGCCTAAAGTCCGTGTATCTAATAGCAGCTTTAAACTGATGGCATTGAGCTCACAGGCTACAAATACTAATTGTACATTAAAGCCTTATATTTTCAAGGGTTAATTCCGTTCGAAAAAAAATTAAGAAGGGGAAATAGCTCTCCTCTTTCTTCTTTTTTTATACTTAATCATTGAACCTCCTACACTATTAAAGACATGCTTTATCATATAAAAAATCTATATCCGAAATTCAGAGCAAATGAGATAATTCTTAACAAAAACCCATTTAGCATTTATATAATTTAAAAGGAGTTATCCCCCTCTTTTATACTTAACCATTAAACTTCCAAAACTATTCAGAGATTTGAACGAAATCTGAAAATTCTGCTTGAAAGCCCATTTATATAAATTAAGGGGGGGCTTAGAACCCCTGTTCCCCCATTTATACTTATTGAATGACACCTAATAACAGTCACGGAATCGCCTCATCAAAATGATCCTAATCTAAATTTTGAACGAAAACTTAATTCTGTATGAAAACCCTATTTATAACAACGAAGGGGAGGGGCATGAGCCCCCCCTTTCCCCCTCTTATACATATCGAATGCACTCCAAAAACTAATCAGGGAAGCGCTTTGTCAGGATATACCTACATACAAAATTTCAAGTGGATCGGATATTTTTATCATGAGTTATTGCGTTACGCACGAACGTACATACAGAACGGATGGGCACATAAGCTCTCAGGCTATGATAGCCTGTGAGCTAAAAATCATGACACGCACACAAATCTAAAAATATGCAAACCTTAAGCTAATGCTGGTTGACTAAAAACAAAAGAAAATAGTCGTCTCTTGTTAGTTTTCTAAAAAAAATAGCATTAAATAATCGTTACGTTCCAATTACACATTATTTTAATGGCGTGATATAAAATATATAATCAGCATTTTCATCGTCATCTACGCGATACATAATAAACAAATGCCACAAATTTTCTTTAAAAATAACCTTCTAATACTACAAAAAAAAAAAAAAAAAAAAAAAATATATATATATATATATATATATATATATATATATATATATATATATATATATTTTTTTTTTTTTTTCAAAATAGCATTAAAATGAATTGAATTGGAATAAATAATTTTTAAGAAAAATTTTCTTTTTTACATACGAGTATAAATAAAATCGTCGATTTCAGAAAGAGTGATCTCGAGTCCATCCTAGCCCGAAGATTATAGTATAAAAATCGAGCACGAGCTCAGACTGAGCCTGTCTCATCTCTTGTGTACATCTCATAATATGAAATACAAAACTTGTTTCGTAATATAATCTTCGGAAGAACTGATTTGAGAACCTACTTATATTAAATAAAAATAAAATAAATCACTAGCGTGTAACACAACTAAACTGAGAAGTTGAAGAAATCTTTTTATACAATAAGTACCCACACAATATCTGATAATAAAAGCGGAACCGTAACATGTTAGCTCCCTTTGTTCTGTTTTATAATCCGTCTTGTACCTCGACTGAACTTTGATCTAGACGGTTGGTTGACCTGAACGGAAATAATAAAACTCCGTTCCTTCAACTCTTCTGTTCTGTCATAAATGTAGACTATGCAAATAAAATGCCTCCACATTTCAAAAGAGATAAGATCCAAAAAAATGATATAAAAGACAAATGCATTCTATTTATAAAAAAAATACATATATCAATAACAAAACAAGTTCTAATATCATCAGTATTTTGTCAGATAAAAGTATAGTCAGTCAGAATTATCTAAGATATTAGCTTTCCAATTAGAATTAAGAAAAAGAATCCAAAAGCGTTAGCGTTAACTTTAAGCAGAGTTCACGATATCATTAAGATAACGTGTAATAATGTTATGATAAAAATTTGTCTGTCGCGAGGCGAAAATATCGAACTTCCATAAAATCCAAAGATACAGTCGACTCTCGTTAATTCGAACTCGTCAGGACCACAAGAAATGTTCGAATTATCCGAAGTTCGAATTATGGAAAATCTGAAATGAAAACATGCTTTCGGAGGCGGATTACCCATTAGGCTGAGTAGGCTGAAGCCTAGGGGCCCAGAAGAAAAGGGGGCCCGGTGCTAAAATTTTCCTTATATAAAGAACAAGAAAATATTCTTTTACACTGGTCGGACATTAATACAAAAGACAAAAGATGTGCGAAATTCTTTGTCGTAATCTTTTATATTTTAATCATCAATGATTTATGAGTTAATGAAGCAAGCATGCACTGTTAAAAATCTGCTGCAACGCACTCCACCGCTTGTATATAACCGCTTGTATAGAAAGTATCTCTATTCCAACCAATGAGAAAGCTCCATTTCACGGCCAAGTAACCGTTTTCTATACAAGCAGGGGAGTGCGTTGCAGCAAAATGCAGCAGATTTTTAACAGTGTGTGTTTTAATTTTTCCAGTATATACCACTTTGAAGGAGTGAAAGGGGGCCCTCAGAAAGTCAAGCCTAGGGGCCCGGGTGGTAGTTAATCCGTTTCTGTGCTTAATATGGTACTATTACAAAAGAATTAATGTTATAGTGTTTTTAAATTTATTTCGTCTGTTATCATTAGAATATGACTTAATATTAAATTAGAATGCATAAATACTTACATTAATTAAAAGATTAGACACATGCACGATGGAAGAAAAATTTAAAGCATCACTGATGGACAGACGGAGCACTAAGAAAGTGGATATCAAATGCATTGGATTATATGTATACTTCTTCTGAACAATTTTCACAAAAAACAAAGTTCTTTAAATGATCTGAAATCCATGAGAAAGAAGCGAAAATGAAAAATCG
The DNA here is from genome assembly GCA_964019185.1 of Maratus speculifer. Classification (NCBI taxonomy): domain Eukaryota; kingdom Metazoa; phylum Arthropoda; class Arachnida; order Araneae; family Salticidae; genus Maratus; species Maratus speculifer. The sequence continues at coordinate 131,438,698 of OZ025298.1, forward strand.
AAATTCTTCTTAGTTCGAATTAGCCGAAGTCAAGAGAAAATGAGTTCGAATTAATGGAAATTTGTAACGTTATTCTGTCATTGAAAATTTCGGGATTTCATGCTTAGTTCGAATTAAGCGAAGATTCGAATTATCCGATTTCGAATTAACGAGAGTCGACTGTATTAAAATAATAAATATTAAAACAATCAGTTTAATTGAAGATCTTCTAGCCAGAATTTTATAATGCAGTGAAAAATTTAGTGGTTAATTTTTTTCCCAGAATATATGTATATATATAGATTTTTAAGGGTTTCGTTCATCTGATGAATACCCTATTCGCCTATGTCCTATGTCTGTCCGTCACAGATTCCGTACAAAAAAAAAAAAAAAAAAAAAAAAAAACTGTATTAAATCAGAGACTTCAAATCATGTTATTTACTGCTGAATATCTCGTGCACACGACAAATCATAAAACTTTGAAAAAGTCTATTATTTTAATAATTAAATTAGTTTTTTCAATGGCATCCGGTCATTTTCGCGATTAACGTTTTAAAAGAGAACCTTAATTTCAACGTTTTACCTGTTAACGTCACAGCTTGGAGGTAAAGTATTTCTCTAGCAAACAGAAAGCTCTTAGTTCAAAACCTGGTGCTGGAACTTGAATTTTTCATATTAAGGTTGATTTAATAAGAAGAAATTTCGTATTTTTGGCCAATTTAAAGGTTTATATTATTAGGGTTTCATTCATAACATTCGAAATAGTCATAATAGTTATCATTCATAATAATTAGACATTCATAATATTTTATGAAAATCGATTTTCTTTGTATTTAAAAAAAATTGCGATTTATTAATTATTTTGAATTTTAAATTTAATTTTAAACATTTTTTCATTTTTAGAAATTTAAAATTTTATTTATATTTCCTATAATTTTTCTTTAATTTTAGATTTTTAAAAAAAATTAGAATTTTGGATTTTATTTAAATAATTCTATTTTAACATTTTTAATTTAAATAACTTCATTTAAAAGTTATTTTAAAATAAAATTTATTGGTTATTTATTCCATCTATGTAAGAATTTAATAATTTTAAATTTACAATTTGGATTTAATAATTAATGGATAAGTTGTTTTGAAAGATATATTAAACGAAACCTTCTGTGCGATCTGTGATCACACTTACCTACTTGTTTGCTGCAGTTTCTAATGAAACACAGTAGACATTGATATTTTTGATTTTGAGCCGAATAAGTGAATTTAAATCTTTTTTTATTATAATTGCTAGACTGTTAATTTCGTTAAGATTCTTTAATTCTCTCTCGTTTTGTATGTATTTTTTTTTTTTTAGAATATAAATTAAGCTCCTCAATGAATCTTGTTCTAACACCAATCTTCCCGTTTTTTTTTGTTTTGTTTTGTTTTGTTTTTTGTATGTTTGTATGTAGTGCATATAGATGACATGTGTATGTAGAAGGATTTCATTATGGTTGTATTTACTTTTCTAAAACAGCTTTAGGATACTTTTTTAATAAAAAAATGATAGCAGTACAGTAGAACCCCGATAATTCGGATCCCGTTAATCCGAATAATCCGGATCGATTTCGTAATATTTTTTTTCAAATTTGAGAAGCGATTGGCTAATTTCCAACTTGTTTAACTTTTAACTTGTTTCATCGTCGTATTCTAAATAAAAAAAAAAAAAAAAAAAAAACTTTTTCTGAAATTTTTTTGGAAGAATATCTTAAGTTTTCTTATTTAAACTCTTTGATATTATCTTTCAAAGAAACAATATTGTGTAACTGTAAGTTTGGAAATTACAATTTTCCTAATTTTCTATTTAAACCACTTAAAAATGTCATAAAAAAATCACTGCACAATAAGTTTTTACTTAGAGCATTGCAAGAAGCACTGTAAAAAAGTTCCTATAAGACTCATTGTTTGATAAGGATCGCATTCCTATATTTGTCAGCCGATAGGTCTGTTTCTTTGTTATTGTGACAAAACGCTGCTACGATATCATTTGCAGTAAATTATTTATAAAGATGCAGCATTGAATTCAGGCACTTTCAGTTTAACTTAAAGGTGATTTTCTTTAAGTATGTTTCATTTGATTTCATTTGTTTCTTATTCTTCGGATAATTCGGATTTTCGATAATCCGGATTTGGTCTGGTCCCAATTAATCCGAATTATCGAGGTTTTACTGTAGTATTTATTATTATTATTATTATTATTTCTTCGTTAGAACCGAAGGAATTAATTAGAATATTTGACTTTTTTTAAATTTAAATGGGTTTTACCCTTTGTATACTGCTCGATTTTGATAGTTTCTTCAATACGAGATGATCGAGAATTGAGAACTATATCATTTTACTCACAAATGAATTTTCTGACAGGGCGAATGAATTTTTAGATGGCTTTCGAAAGCAACTGTATGTTGCATTTTGCCAACTGGTAAAATAAAAATTTTCGGTCGATCTCCATTTAAAATGTTTCTTTATACTAACGGATAATGGGATTGGGGGGGGGGGGGGTTGCGTAAAACAGACTAACAGAATAGAAGACTAAAAATATTTATTAAGTTATATGGAGATAATATTGAGTTTCTATTTCAGTCTTACATTTTCTAGATCACGATAGATTTTCTAGATATTGTATTTTATAAAACACAATATTCTTTTTAAAAAACCCGATAATTTATTTATCGTTAATTGTTTCTGAATGTCTCGCTTTTTCAATAAATTAATAAAGCAAAAAGATTTATTTATTAATTATTATTATCAAAATCATTAATATTATTATTTTATTTTATCACTTCAAACGCCATACATTCAAGTGAAAATTACATAGTATATTATAACGGTAATTTATTAAAATAACAAAGATATACTTAATGTTTACGACCACAGTGTAACTGCAAAAATCCGGCATTGAAGTCATCTTTTGCTTACGCTTCCAACTTACGGGAGAGCGAAAAATTGCAAGCTGATCACGTGAACACAAACTTTTCTGAAGTTTTGGATTTCTTTTTATTATTATTATTATTATTATTATTATTTGTTTATTTATTTAATAGTAAGATCTCTTTTTAAAAAAGACAGGAAACGATCCTTTTAAAATAAAATACTTTAATTTTTTTATTGCAGAAAAAGCAGGCTTGATAAGAAAGTTATTTAGGCTTTGTGAAAACCTTATGTACTGATTATGGAATCGGGTTGTGGACAGTTTATGACATTAGAAAACAGAAGCTAAAAAGATTGGAATTTTATACAAAAAGTAACGTTGAAGAAGAGAAATTTTCCACTGTTTATCAGGTTTTTTTTTTTCCCTTTTGTAACATAGAAAAATTTCTATTCAAGTATTTTTTTTTTCATCTTCTTTTTATATGTATATTATTTAGTAAACTTTTCTTTTCACATAAATATCACTTTATTAGGAATTAAATTTGGACTAAGAGGACTATCAGAAATATCGAAAGTAATTTTGATTATTTTTCCAGAAATCCGGAATTTTCGAAAATCTGGCTTAGTCTCAATCCCCGGATTGTTTAAGTTATACTGCATCTTAATTTATGATTTCAAACTTGATGAGTTTGTTCTTGATTTACATTGTATTACTTCAATATTTTTCCAATGAAACATATGCATGAGAAAGTGCAAAATTATTTATGATCATACATGAGTGGATCCCAAAATAAATACATATTAGATTAATAATTTGTTTGATAAATTCTTGTTTGCTGAAAACTTGTATAATAATAAATAATAATGATGATGATAATGAATATAAATTGTAACTGTAAGCAACAATTAGATTTTAAAAAAGAAAAACGTAACGTTGCCCTCTTAAGATTTAAATATGCTACTAAATTTACCATTACAGTGAACTCTGTGAAAGCCGCACACTTAGGGACAAAGGGTTTTGTGGATTATATATTTTTGCAGATTATATATCACCCCTTTATTTTAATTTCATTTTTTTAAGTCTGACTATAAATTAGGAACAATAACACAAAAATTACAATTGCAAGGAAAAAGAAAAAAAAACATAATGCAACATTAGTTTTATTTTTTGGCATTTGTTGGTTTTGCACATTTAATTTTCTTTAATCTTGTTTATTAAAAATAAATAAGATTAAAGAAAAATTAAATTATGCATAATACAAATTTTACTGATTATTCATTATTTTAAATATTTACCTAACACAATGGTAGTTTCAATTTTGGAATGTTGTCTTATATTTTGTAGTCTATGAACATTCATTACTTCTTGCTGCAAGGTAAAATTTTGCTACTCTAGAAAATTTAAATATTTATATCCAATTTACATTTCAGTATTTATTCATTGAAAAATTGATAACTAAAAAAGATTCATCTACCAAATTTAGTTTTATCAGTTCAACTGTTAATGAAAATTTAAATATTTATATCCAATTTGCATTTCAATATTTATTCATTGAAAAACTGATACAGTCGACTCTCGGTAATTTGGACTCGTCGGGACCACAAGAAAAGTTCGAACTATCCGAAGTTCGAATTAGGAAAAGTATCGAATGAAAACATGCTTAATATGGTATTATAACAAAAGAATTAATGTTATGATGTTTTTTTTTTTTAATTATTTCGTCTGTTATTATTAGAATATGACTTAATATTAAATTAGAATGTATGAATACATAAACTAATTAAAAGATTAGAAACAAGTACAATGGAAGAAAAATTTGAAGCGTCACTGACGGACAGGCGGGGCTCTAAGAAAGTGGATATCAAATGCATGGAATTACAGGTATACTCGCTCAGAACAATTTTCACAAAAATCAAAGAAAGAAAGTTATTCAAATGATTCGAAATCCGTGAGAAAAAAAAGAAAAATGATAAACTGGAATTCTTGTAAGTTCGAATGAAATGAAGTCAAGAGAAAATGAGTTTGGATTAATGAAAATTTTTAACGTTACTCCGCCATTGAAATTTCGGGACTTCATGTTAAGTTCGATTAAGCGAAGATTCGAATTATCCGATTTCGAATTAAGGGGGCTCAGGGATTGAAAACTTTTCAAAAAGTCGATTTTTTTATGATCTAATTTGATTATTCATTTAATTCTTAACTCAATGCGAAAAACCGCATAAAAATATTTGCATTTTTAAAGGGGGTTATAAGCATTTATGTATCAACACTTTCATAGCCGCATCCATTGGCGCAGTCAGAATTTGGTTCTAGAGGGGGTTTTGAGTTTCTGATAAAAGTGATTTTGTCGGTTACTTGAATCGTCGGTTAATAGAATCAGTACTAATTAGAATATTCACTGTATAATACTTAAACTCAAAGAGCATCAGTGTGGCAGGAAATAGTCATTTTTTTTAACATAATGCGTCTCAGAAAAGTGATTTAGTTCAAATAACCAACTTTTATTTAATTAATCCAAATTAATTAACTTCCTTAATTAATCCTTACTCAATTAATCACTTTCACAATTTTAAGTAGAATTTTCGTCATTTAATTGAATTACTTTATTAAATGAAATCTGATTATAAAACGGCGGATTCCGAAATGCGATAAAACATTTAAATATTAAGTTTGGTATTGATTCATATAAGCGGCAATTATAGCGAACTTTCTTAGTTCTGGGAGGTGTTTTAACCCCAAAACCACCCTCTTGGCTGCGCCACTGGCCGCATCCATATAATTTCAACTTTAAGTCGCGTTTTCTCAAAACTTGATTTTTGAAGACTAACACCAAGATAAAAAAAAAAAAACTATTTGATAGAATGGCTTTTTTTTTGTTTTTTTTTGCATGCATATAACATCATTATCTAGACTATGAATTAATATATTTTAGATAGTTTAATATTTTGAGTATTTTTAAAGGGAAAAAATTGTATTTTTTAGGGTTTTTTAAATTTTCATCTTTGAGAGATTTTTTAACACTGTTTTTATTAAATGATAGTTGTATCCTATTGATAATCTAGATTATGATGTTATATGCATGCAAAAAAGAAAAGAAAAAATTAAGTCATTCCATCAAATAGTTTTTTTTAATCTTGATGTTAGTCGTCAAAAATCAAGTTTTGAGAAAACACGACTTAAAGTTGAAATTATATGGATGCGGCTATGAAAGTGTTGATACATAAATGCTTATAACTCCGTTAAAAATGCTAATATGTTTATGCGGTTTTTTGCATTGAGTTAAGAATTAATTGAATAATCAAACTAGATCATTAAAAAAATCGATTTTTTGAAAAATTTTCAACCCCTGAGCCCCTTTAACAAGAGTCGACTGTAACAGAAAAAGATACATCTACCACATTTTGCTTTATCAATTCAACTGTTAATGACAATTTTCATTGTTTACATTCCAACACGTCGCACAGTGGGGCAAAATCCCGAAAAGCTGGCCAAAATATGAAAATGTTATTCAAATTGTACGAAAATTCGTATACAGGTGTTTTTGAGGATGCTAAGTACGAATACAAAATTAAAATTGAAAAAAAAAATGGCGGATACAATATGGCGGAATAAAAATTTTAATGTCTCGAAAGTTATTCAATTTATATGCGATTTCGTAAACTTTTCAGGATGCTAATTAGGATTCAAAAGTTAAATTTTAAAAATAAATAAATAAATAAAATTACAGATTAAGACTAAAAACAATAAAATTTAAAATTTCGAGGTAAACTTAAAAGGGAATTTTCAAAAAACCAAGACATATTTGAACGAAATTTAAGTACGTTAATGGAAAGTAAACCATTAGACTATTTAATTTTTATATTATTAAATAAAAAACAAAGATATGTTCCACGAATTAACCTTTAGAATCAACTGTAGTATAATAAAAATATTCTTCAGAGGTCAAGGTGTCGAAATAGTTAGCAGAATTTGGCGGTATTGGAAGATCCTGTGACTCTTAGGATCAATGATTTTAATTTCTTCGACTATAATTTACCTAAACTGGAAAGGAAAGAATCTGATGATATTAAAAGAAGTAAAAATATCTTTTTTTTTCTCTCGCTACTGCATCTTTGCGATAAATCTTCTCGATGCTATTTGATCAGTTTGTTGTATGATTCTTGAGTATCTTATGGCATTTGACAAATTGGCAGTAATGAAGATGTTATTTCTTTGTCATTAATAAGCAGTTTGTGTACTGAAGTAAGCATATAGAACCAGGGGTGCTGCTCAAATCTACGAGCTATTTGTAAGGGAAAATTTTCGAAGTTTATCAAATAAAAAACATGGCTACAAGAAATTACTTATGGCATAGAAAAGTTTAATCAAATCTTCGTATATGCTCGTTTAGAAACACAAATAGTTGCGTTTTCAAAGAATCGTTGAATTGTATTTTCATCATTTGTGCTTCCAAATCTGGGATTTAGTTTCTCGACGAGAAGTCTTGATTGTAAACGAAATATTTTTTGCATATTTTATTTTGCAATTTCAGTGTTCTTCTTTTCATGAAGAGTACGAGCTTCTTATTTTTTCTATCCAGTTGTCTGGCAGGTGTAAGGCCTCTCTAAACATTTTTGCATGTAGCTTAGATATTCTGAATTCTAAATTACCTCAATCCACTTTTAATAAAAAATGTCAGATCGGTAAGATGCTGTTTTGATGCTGTCTGATATAGGTAGCAACGTTGATTATTACACTAATTCGTTTTTAACGACTTTTTCTTCTGTATCAATGATTGTATTAAACGAAATAAGTTTATTCATCTAGTATTTAATGCCATCCCATTCATTGACAGTTGCTTCCGTATTTTTTGAAAAAGAAAAATGGATCTTGATTGGCCCGATAAAATCAGTTAAATGAAGATCTCGATATTTTCAAATTGAGGACTATGTATTCTAGTAGCACGGAAGAAAAGAAAAATATATTAGACATAATGCCATTTTCATAGCTAAATATTTGTTTAAATGTACTCAGAATAGATGTGCCAACATATCCTCACTTGCAAATCAAATTCAAATTACTAATATAAGCAAAAGTGATATTCATAATAATTTTACTCGCATTAATGAAATACGCTCAGTAGTTTGATCTAGCAAATATAGCCATTGACAAAATAATTCTTCTAATTATAATAGAACAAACAAAATTACTACCTATAAAGATAAAAAAATGTTATTCTACCGGATCAGTAATAGAGAATTTTTTTTCATTTTTTCATTACTAAGCTTACTTATCAAATTAATGTAATGTTATGATTATAGTACTTATTTACAATATAATAGGAAATAAACTATTATAAAATTGAATAATTCAAAAATTTGAAAAATATTTATCAGCTAAATTATGTGAAAAGCAGTCAATTTCAAAATTTTTGAGGCGGCCGAAAAAGTGGCATTTTTACTTGCGGTTACTAAAATATGCGTGAAATGCAGAAAGGCAGTTTTAGGCAGCTGGTTTTTTATGAATCACTAGACAATAGCCCAAGTTATTATTTCCATTAAATTTCGTTGCGGAACACTGTGGAACATTTAAACTTTTTGATGTTTAAAAGCAAAAAAATAATTTTTTTTTTCTAAAATTTTTTATTAAAAATGACAATGAATTTATTAATTTTGACCTGCTTAATATAAATTTTGTAATACATGCAAATAAAGTACATACTATCATAGTGTGAATCAATTTCATATCATTAAAATCGGATAATATTATAAAATATAGCACGCGTTTAGAGGAACTGTTGTTTTACTGTTTTTGTTCGCTCTAAATCATAGGTTCCCAACCTTTTCTGGACCGCCGCCCCCTTTACACGAGAAAAAAAATGCCAACGCCCCCCCCCCTCTTCTATAATGGTTAATTATACAAAATGTCAAAATATTGTTGCATTTTATATATATTTTATCTGTCTATTTATATATTACGAATCACAAAGTAGAAGTTAATTAAACGATCATCAAATGTAGTAAAAAATTGTTTATTAAAAATTGAAATATAACCACAAAAGAAATAAGAATTAAAAAAAAAAATAATGAAATAGTTGAGGCTGATGGAGTTTTAACAATTTGTTCATGTTGGATACCAATTTCTTTAACATCAGTTTTGACATCAAATTGCCAGGTTCAAAGATGTCTGTTCCTTATCAGTTCCTATTAGATAGTAAATTAGCTACTGCACAGAATCCATTCTCAGCAAATCTGATGAAGGAACAGTAATTCAAACTTTATGTACTATCGATCACAATCAAGGCTAGAAAGCTGTATTTTTTTAAAGTTAGATCGCTTGGTATCCATTTATGAGTTTTACTTTTAGTTCTCATTTGCTGTGATTTCTTCCTCCAAATACGATGATACTGTTGTATCTGCATTTGCGAAGTAAATATTTTTGCTTTCACAGACTGCGAATAATGTGCCCAAGTGGCTATATTTTCCTCTACTTAGATTTCTTTTGAACAAAAGAAATTTACCCAAAGAAGCAGCTATGCGGATTTTTAATTAATTAAATTCAACTCATCACCTTGCAATCATTTGATGCCTTATGAAAAATATTTAGAATGTTTATATTGATTTAATTAAAGATTTTAAACAGGTCTGTCAAATAATCGAAGTTACTTTTTAAATGTAATCAGATTTTAGAATATTTTTACACCTTTGTTTTAAATTGAGTGTAATACTGAATTAAATATATCGAAAAACAATTCAGGCAAAACATCAGGCAAGTCTGATGCAAAGTGATAGTGACAACTGCATTTCAAAGTGAAATAATTGCTCCACTTTGTTGTAAAACGATTTTCATTATAAAATTGGCTAAATATCCTGTCATTCAATGAATTGCTTCTATTCTTATTGACTGCCTTAATATTGTAATAAAGTGACATACACAGGTGTCCGTTCAAATTTTTTTTTTTAAACCAAATACTGATAATGTGTAACGGAATATACTAAGAGTACAATTAGTACTGCTTGCTTCAAATGCGTTAAGGAAACCCTTATGATGCCCCGTCGTTGCTGGAGCAACATCAGTAGCAAGTGACAAAATATTATGAAAAGGAATTTATTTCTGTTGGACTAACTTCGTGGTTTTAAATATCGAATCTCTCTTCGTATCAGTTTTTAAATTTTTAGCAAATAATAGCCCTTAACATTTTTTTTCTTCTTTTATGAGTTTTTGTTATTTGCTAATGCCAGGGATGCAAGTTAGTCACCTTTCTCACTTTTAGTCACTTTTTTGAAATTTTGTCACTTTTAGTCACTATTTTTTAAAAAAAAGTCACTTTTAGTCACTTTTTTGATTAAAGATAGGCTGTGAAAGCAGTACAGTCGTCCCCGCATAAACGAATATTGACGGTTCCAGAAAAAATATTCGATTAAGCGGGGTATTTGATTAAACGGGGAGTAATATTTAAGGTGTAATAAAATGACAAAATTATTAAATATAGTATATTTAATTACCAGAGTAAGAAAATCGTTAAAAAGTTTAATAGAATAATACAAACTGAAATAAAAATAAAATGACAAGTAAATACGCAATAGTTCAATGACAGCAAACACATGCATTTTGTTTACATTACATTTAATGTAGATCGTGTGAATTGAGTCCAAATTTTGTTATTAGAATTTAATTTACGTAATTTATACAAGTTTAAAAAAATAGATGAAAGTGGTTAAGTGAAATTTTACAGTAAGAAATGGACGAGATTTTTTCGGATGGTATCATAATTACCATCTTGAGTCTCTAAATGACAACACATTATTATTAAAGGGCTACTTCGATCACGCGAAAGGATTTGATGCTAATCCTATAGAAGAAATTTATAAAGATATCTCTATCGCATTTCAATATTTCTAAATGATCTTTTTTGCAATGGATAGCTGAGATCAATCTGTACAAAGGGCGTCGTCGTTTTTAACTTTTTCGATTTTTATTGCTGATGTTTTTTTTAAAAAAGGATGATTTCAGTTACGGAACCAGTTTTGAAAAATAAAAGTGTCTCCATTAAAAATAACTGTAAAAAAAAAAAAAAAAAAATCGAAAAAGTGAAAAAAAGCTCTTCGGCAAACGAAAGTAAACAAAATACAATATTGATCGAAATTACTGTCCAATTTATTTCACCATGTTTGAAATTAATCGAAAAAATGAACAAGAAAGGGAACTCATTAGTGCATTATACATCAGTGCATTATACATCTGCCAGGCGAAATCCATGCTGGGAGTCCTGGAAATTTGTTTTCTGTGTAAGAACCGAAAATGACAAAAAGTGTGGAGGAAATTCCAATTGAAACGTATTTTTCATACTCAATTTTCAAATTGTCGCACTCATTTGTTATTCGATTAAGCGAGGACATCTCGTGAAAAGTATTCGGTTAAGCGGGGGAAAATAACATTAGACCAATGGGATTAAATTCGGTTCCGAAGGATTTTATTCGAATAAGCGGGGTATTCGATTATCCGTTACCCGATTAAGTGGGGAGGACTGTATTGTATTTAGAAGCGTTTCTCTGTGAAGGATTTCTTTGGCTTATAGGCAAACATTGTAGAATTCCGGAGTGGAAAATTGTACTTTTTGACAAATGACATTATTCTCCCTCCCCTTTCCCCCTTCCTAAATTCAACACTCTCTGAGAGTGAAGGATCTGTGGAAACTGGTTTGCCCACTTTTCATTAAAAAATGTTACTAAAATTGACATTTTTTATCTTTCAGTCTTGTCGTTATCCCAATATCAATTATTGTTGATATTTTCATTGTTAATGAACTGCATTAAAATTTTCTCACTTGTTATGACATACAAAAACAGGATAACGGCTAATATGAGCAAGACATTCTTCACTTTAATTTGAGTTTCAGTGAAAAGTAGGATAGAATTAATAAAAGAATCCCTTCATATGATTTTAAGATCCAGAAGGCAGAACACTCTTCATTGAATTTCCATTTAACATTTCTATCCTTTTTTTTATTGCAAGAATGGAAACAGAAAGTTCTTAAAAATTAATCATCGCCTTTATGATATTAAATTAATTAAAGCCTAGCACGGTAGTGCTATGCTTTATTTATTTCCAGTGTGACTCCATAATGTTATTTTAATACGGAATTTAACATTGAACGAGTTATTTACTAGACATTTTCCCACATTTTGTACGCACTTCCACAAATTTTCTTTAAAGGATCTAATTGTTTTAAAAAAATTTCCCTTTAAAAAAATCTTTGTCTTGTACCATTTACGTCACTTTTTTTTTGCTTTAGTATTTTTTTTTTACATGTTTTAGTCACTTTTATGATATGCTTTAGTCACTTTTTTTGACATACTTTAGTCACTTTTAGTCACTTTTTTGGAATTTTAGTCACTTTTCTCACTTTTTTGGAAGCATTATTACAGTTGCATGCCTGTAATGCTGATCCATCGAGTTGAATGGAAAAATTGCAGGTCATGTAATAGCATAATGATATTTCAGCACCTTTAGCCATCTATTCCTCTTTGTACCAAATTATTACTCAGGATATTTTCTGATATCTGACGATTTCTTATAATGAACAACAATTTTTATTATATCCCTCTGAATTATATCTCTCTGAATATTATATCTCTCTCTATTAATTTCTCGCCGATTGCGAGCGGTTTCATATTTTTGCGATTAATAATATATTATTTATCATATGAGGCTGGTAATCCGTCATCTTGAATAGAAGACGACTGAAAAAGTTTGATATAGTTGACTGTTTTAAATTTTTCTTTTCCAGTCTTGGAAAAATCGGACATATCTATCTTTTCTATCAGCACGCATTTATTCAAATGCTCTTGTAGCCTAGAATGTTTCATGGCTTCATTAAAAAAATAATAATAAATAAAAATAAATAAAAAATAAATAAATAAAATAAACCTTTTTTACAAATTAAGCATATAGGTAACAACTGGTTTGTAGGAGAGTGATTAGATCTATATTTCAAAAACTCAATATTATACTACCAGCATTTCTTTTTCGATTAAGATGTTTTGAAACATGAAACATATTTTATCACTTTCACGAAGAAAAAACAAATTTCTTAAATTGATTCAAATCAGAGGTTCCTTTAAAAATCTCTGTTCATTGTATGTTTATACTTCAGAATTTTTCGAAATGCATTTTGTTTAAATATTTTAGCCAACCATTTATCGCGAATGTTGATCTCCATAATTTTTGAAATCATAATGATGTTTAATGTGAGTCATAGGGATTTTTCGTGTTCCGCTGTGATATTTTGACATTCATGAAAGAATTGCAGCAACAATATTTTTAGCCTGATATAATGCAATTTTGTTCGCCGCGATCTTAGCCGTTCTTCGTGTTCCACGGCGATTTTTTAACACTAGTAAAATAATATCAATCCACAATCTCCTCCCCCCCCCCCCCAACAACATCAGTTCGTCTGTATAGATTTCCATTTAAAAGTGCAGTTAAGATTTTTGTCCCGAACCGGGCATCAGGATATCAACTATTTTCATTATATTAATTCCTATATAGGTAGGTAAGACTCACCGCCCTCCTTGACTGTCCTAACGCCCCCCATTTTTCTCTAGAATCGCTACCGCCCCCCTGGAAGGCTCCAGCGCCCACTGGGGGGCGGTACCGCCCCCATTGGGAACCTATGCTCTAAATGATACTCCTTCAAGCATCATTTTTGAAATGATGCTGCTTGTAAGGGCAAAGCAAAAATCTTTTTTTAAAATACAGATTCTGACTCTCCAAATATCATTCTAGTCAACTGTACAACCGAAATTCCCTAAATCGTAACTTCATTTTTCGACTTTTGGCCAGCTTTTTGGGTTTTTGCCCCACTGTGGCGTCGTGTGGATAATAGACATTTGCAGATTATACATCGGCGGATTTGACAGAGTTGATTGTATTGAAATTTAAAATTTTTGTTCGGTTGTATGGTGACCTATAAATAGATGGTTGGGCAATTAATGTAACAAATTTAGAATTAATGTTCGCAACTACCTTAATTTATGATTCTAAATAACATTCTAAATTTGATGAGTTTTTTGTTGATTTATATTGTATTACTTCAATACTTTTCTAATGAAATATGTGCCTCAGAAAGTCCAAAATTATTTATAATATGGAATGTAGGTCGGAAGATAAATAACAATTCCATTAAACAATTTATTTGAGAAATTTGTGTGCTGAAAACTTGAATAATAACAGTAATGACTATAAGTTGTAGCTGTTAGAAAAACTTAGTTTAAAAAGAGAAAACATACAGAATTCCTAAACAATTCTGGTATATAAAAAAAAAAAAAATACCTGATTTTTCCAAGTTTTCCCTAGCTTTTTAAAAAATTTCTCTGAACTTTCTCAATAAAAATTCGGCTTATACATTGTTGTAAAACCCACCAAAAAAAAAAAAAAAAAAAAAAGATAAATGTTAGACAAAATAAAAATACCCGCTGGTAAGAATTTCCGATTTTTAATTATTTTTCATATTATTATACAGTTTGCTTAAATTTTATATAATAAATTTAATTTGGATGAATAATTAATTGAAAATATCTTCATTTACGATGATAATAAAGCTTTTGATGAAAAGTAGTACAGCAAAAATTCCTTGGCCTTTTCAATTTTTAGCCCTTTCGGATCTGGTGTACTATTAAATGGAGTATTATTTTGTTTTAAGAAGTACTTTTGCTACTATCTACATGTGGTAATGTTACTATGTGTCTATGCTTTTACTATATGACTTCATTTATGTTTAGGTACTTAGCAATAATAATAATTATTATTATTTGCTCAATTCTCTTTACACTGTTTGCAATTCAATTACTTCTTTGCAACACATAACATGAAACTTGCTGAGGTGATTTTTGAAGTGACGTAGACGATGCCGTGTGATGTAATTTTTCGCTGCATTAATTAAAATTTGATTTATAAGCAATTATTTTCTCAGGATGCCCTTTTTTTCGTTCGCAGACTTCCCGCTTCGGAAAATTTTGTCCAAAACGCCGTTTTTGACAGCATTTTTTTGCAAGATTTTCAACATTTATCAAAGAATCGACCATTAAGGCATCTTATGTAGTTTCTAAATAAGAGAATTTGAAAGTTTGGTGCATTTAAGAGAAAAAATGAATCTAAAAATAAATCGGAAAAAAGGCACTTTGGATCGAAATAACCCTTAAAATAAAAGTTGCTTTTCTGAAAGAATAACGTGTCATAAACTGCAAAAAGTATTAGAAAGTTGTAGCACAAGTTAAATCTTATTGTAATTCACTATTTTCTAGACATCTCCTACATTTCTTCCTTAGCCTATTGTCATATGAATATTAATTGAACAGCACGCAAAACAAAAATATTCCTCATCTTTCGGACAGCTAAATATTCGTTAAACACTAATTAATCTATTTGGATGGCTAGTGTTGAGGTCCTTGACGTAAAAGTAATTTTTTGTAAAAACTGAAAAAAAAAAAAAAAAAAAAAATCGGACACGAAAGGATTAAAAAAAAAAATCCCTGATATGATATTTCCCTGACTTTTTTAATATTTCTTACCTTTCCCTGTTTTTCAAATTTTTCCAAACCCGTGAGAACCTTAGCATTGCGTTATCTTAGTAAAAGTTAAATGTACTACTAAATTTACCATTACAGTCAACCCTGTGAAAATCCGCTCACTTCGGGACCGAGGGTTTCGCGGATTATAGATCATCCCTTTATTTTCATTTTATTTTTTTAAGTATGGCTATAAATTAGAAAAAACTGTTCAAAAATTACAATTACAATGAAAAAGAAAAATCTAACGTAACATTGATTTAATATATTTAATAATTAAGATTAATGAAAACATAAGTTTAAAAATAATAATAAATTGTTTATAATACAGCTGTTATTGATTATTTATTATTGATACAACATCGTGGTAGTTTCAGTTTTGGTTTGTTGTCTTTTTTCCGTAGTCTATGAACATACATTACTTCTAGCTCCAAGGTAATTTTATTATTCAGGAAAATTTAAATATTTATATCCAAATTATATTTAAACATTTATTCATAAAAAATCAATAACTGGGAGAAAAAAAAAAAAAAAAAACTGTTAATGACAATTTCTATTGTTTACATCCTAACGTGTAGGGTGAATAATATTATACATCAGTGGCTTTCACAAAGTTGACTGTATATTTTATAAATTTATAACTCAAGAGTGCAATACAAAGTATTATTACTATGTATTTCTTTTAACCATTTAATATAATAGCAAAGGTAATTTTTAATTCTACATTTAAATTCCGTTTGTATGGTTTTTACAAGATAATACAAAGTAAAAAGTAAACAATAAGAAAGTATTAAAGGGAGAAATGTGCTTTGCTTGAATATTTTATTTTAAACTGTAAGAAAATAAGGAAAGTTAAACTGCAATAATAATAACAGCGGATTATATAAATCATTGTTTACCTTGAAAAACGCATTAAAAAATCAAATCATTAATAATATAACATAATATCAATTGTAGTTTAATTGTTTGTTTGAATAACTATTTTATTATTACTAAAATAAAAAAATAAAAAAAAATCTATTCACTTTCATTATAAATTACGTTTGTATTAATGAATAAACAAGCACATATGAATGATGTAAACTCGTCTATACTGATTTAGAAAAATAAGTTATAATGAAGAAATATTCTTGAATAGCATTAGATTTAAAAAATTAAATAAAGTAAATATTTAGTTTAAGAAACTCAATGGAAATTATCTATTCATATACATTATCTATTTCGATCGCAGTTACTTTAAAATTACAAATTACTCAAAAAATGTAATTGTAATAATAATAGAAAGACTTAATAATATGACAACATAAGATTTCCAAGTTTTATAGAACAAAAAGAAGTTCCTCATTGTATATTTTTATTTTCAGGATTAATTTTCGTAATGATAAATAAGCAGAAATAAATTTCTCTATATAAAAGGTCTATGCAATAATGTTGAATAATATACATTTTTTAATTTTCTATTAACATAAATTATTACATATAAATAGAAGACAAGTCATTGATCAGGGTAGAGAATTTTATTTCAAAAAATAAATATTGTGTGATGATGATTTCATTTTCATGATTAATCTCAGAAGGTAAAATAAAAAAATAAAAATAAAAATGTTACGTTTTATGAAATTCAAATTTTTTTTCCCCTTATGACTGTTAATTTGTTAATAAAAAAAATATTTATACTTTATCTTGCCGAATAATTATAAGCATTTTTAAAGAATCAGCATGACTTGTTTTTTGCTTGTTTGTACACACTTAAAATCTAACTAATTAGCAGAAAATTGTTAAGCAATTAGATATTTTAACTGAATATGTGAATAATTAAAGGTTTCAGATTTAGATAAGTAAACTAGATTTTTCTTTTTAATCTGTCGATTTTAATACTAGTGGCAAATACCCGTAAATATAAGCTTTAATTGAGAATCAAATCTAAGGTTATCAATTGAAAAATACATTTCAAGCAATTTTGAAGCATTATAAAGCCATTTAAATCATTAAATCTACCATTAAACTAACAAGAGCCACCAATACTTCCACTTTACTCACTCAAGAAAAAATATAAATACATACCTTTTTGATCAAATTTGCCACCATTTTCAAAGGGTATGATAATTAGAGGCAGTATACCACTCAAACCAATCATACATGATGCAATTATTGATAAAATCCAAGTCTGATAATATTTATTTATATCGAAAAATATCATTAGATCATCAAACCAATTGGACGAACTATTTGTGTTCTCCATATCAAAAATATCTGCTGTCACGGAAACTATCAACGATCCACAAACGACACAAATACATTCTTTTAGCATTTTTATGTAAAAAATGAGATGTTCACGCTTTTTTAGGTATCCTGAGTGTGGGC
The DNA here is from genome assembly GCA_964019185.1 of Maratus speculifer. NCBI lineage: Eukaryota > Metazoa > Arthropoda > Arachnida > Araneae > Salticidae > Maratus > Maratus speculifer. Next base: position 131,456,494 of record OZ025298.1, read on the forward strand.
ATGAAGGCCTTGGCAACTCGATCACTTTTCAAGGCAAATAACGATGCAGACATGCAGATCTGAATGTTTTTGCTCGCTGGCATATTTTTTTATTTTGATTCTTCTCTCAACTCCGGAACTCGAAGCATCATCTGCGTCATGGTAAAGCGCCATCTATTGAATATAAGTGCAAAACAATTTGAAAATATGTACCGCTTCCTGCGACCTATGTACATTTAAAATTTAAGGGTGTATTTCGATTCAAACTGCTATTTTTCCGATTTATTTTTGAATTCATTTTTGATCTCAAATGCACCAAACTTTCAAAATCTCTTATTTGGAAAGTACACAAGGTGCCGTGATTGCAGATTCTTTGATAAACGCAGAAAATATTGCAAAAAAAGCAATTAAAAACGGCATTTCGAACCAATTTTTCCTAAGCGGGTCATCTGGGAACGAAAAAAAAGGTCATACTGATAAGGTAATTGTTTATAACTCAAATTCTAATGAATGGAGCGTAAAAAGACATGACACGGCACCTCATACGTCCCTTCAAGAATCCCCTCAGCAAGTTTGATGTTTCTACTTTTAAAAATGTGTCTGAAATTGTATCGGAAAATTTGGAGCTATTGAAGGTGGAAAAGCGTTTTTTCGAATACACCCTTAATACTGTATTTTATTTATTGTAGGTATATTCGCAGTATTACACGCGGCTCCTTCTTTGTAAAGAAAATTTCATGAAATATATTGAATGAAAAACTATAAAAAATATTTTAAAGTATATTCAGTGTTGAATTCAGAATTTCTCCAGGAGACATTTCTGCGGCCCCAGGGGAGAGGGAAGGGGGCATTGTAGATTTCCAAGGGTAGAAATGAGAAATTACACTTTTTTCCATTAAAAAGGATAAAATCTCAAGCCTTCTGGGAGGAGACATTTCAATGCTTTAGGGGAGGGACACCCTCATCCCCCCCGCCGTGCCACCCCCTGAATTCAATAATAAGTATAATAACTAGCTGTTATGAACATAAAGAAAATATATCATTAAATGGCCAAAGCGAGAATATATAATGCATACCACATACCATTTTTTATGTAGAAATTAAATTTTTTCTACGCATATTCTCTCAATTTCTACATTGTGAAAAGAGACAAATGCTTCTTAATCTACAAAAAATATAATATACAGTAGAACCCCGCTAATTCGGATTCCGTTAATCCGAATCTCCGGATAATCCGGATCGGTCTGAGCAATTTTTTTTCATGTTTGAGAAGTGATCGGCAAATTTCCATAACATAAATTTATTTCATCCTTGTATTCTGAATAAAAAAGTTTTTTCTATAAATCTTTTCGGAAGAATGTGGTAAGCTTTCTTAATTAAACTCTTTGATGTTATCTATCACAGGAACAACTATGCACCATTTAAGTTCGCCAACTAATCCACTTGTCACAGTTTTCTACTAGCCATAATGAAGCAACGTCCCTTTTAGAACAATTAATGGTCTATTTCGAACGTCATGTGGAGCAGGGGCGTGCCAACTTTGTACAGCGCCTGTGTGCAGAATTACAGTTGGCGCCCTATTCCCCCTCCCCGAAGAAAAAAGAAAAAATTTCCAAGTTCGTTTGGAAAAATATAAAAAGGTACAATATTTCATTTGTGGCATATTTAAAGCTATTTTCATCGGCACGGGCAAAACATTTTTTCATAAATCTATATTTTTCTGTTTATATTACAGCCATTATTGTAGTTCCTAACTTATTTATGTCTAAATTGAACTTTTTTTTAACCACTCTGTAGCGTCGAAGGTTATTGTTATGCCCATCTAATGCTAATATGTGCTCAGATTTCGATATTTTCAATTTTATGTTTTGAATTGAAGTGAATAAATCTTACAATCATCACAATTATTTATGCAGTATGTGATTAGACAGGAGCAAACGCAATGAGTGCATAACCGCTACTCTTAAATTTTGAAAAAATAAGAATATTTGAACATTTATGACTAAATTTAGTTTATTTTTGCCATTCTCTCCCCCTTTTCAATCATAACGTCAGAGTACAAATATTTGGTAGTATAAATAAAAAGCATTTGTTCTGGTCGGAGGTTTATGTCCCGAAAAATACAATTTTTCTCAAAAACATATTTCGAAGCACTGAAAATCGATATTACTTCGGCCGCCAAATGTAGACTTTACTCTATGAATGCAAAAATCACAGTGTTAAACCAACGCATGGGCATTGCAAAATCTTCACAGACAGCTGATGCTTGATTTAACCAGTTAAAATGTGTTCCATAACTCACGCCAGTCTCTCAAATCTAAATTATCTACATTGAACAGCATTCTGAAACAAGTTCTGACTTTATAAGCAAGTGCGGCGCCAGAATTTGCCCGACGGAGGGGCACTGTATCCCCGACAGGGGGGGCAAGTTCATAATATATATTAAAGGTCAAAGCGTGCTGGACTGGGGCCTAAAAACTGCGTGGGCAAAAATTTCATGGCCGAGCCCGACCCCAGTTCGTGCAAAATAAATTAATGGCCCGATCGGCGAGAAAATTTAAAAAATCGACCTGATTATACGGTTTAGCAAGTACAATATGTATACACATATATATTAGGCCGGTCAAAAGTAAAAAAAAAAATAAAAGTTACAATCTTGGCTCGACCCGACTCTATATTTCTACAAAACATGAAATTTTACTTCGATATAGTTATAAACTGTTTTGCACGGGCAGTTCTAATTAAAAATAATTCATTTTTTTTAGAAGTGCTCTAGTCTGCAATATTTATTTATTTTTAATGAATATCTATTTGCATGTAAATGGTTTAGTTATTGTTAATCCTTATTTCATGTATTGGAGACTTTAAAATCAGAAAAAAATGCCACATATGTAACATTCTAAGACAGAATCCCATAGGAACGAAAAAAAAAATGCGTTATAGTTTATTAAAAAAAACATACTTTAACTTTCGGAACCGGCTTTGGAACTGAACGTGCTTTTTATATTACTATATTGTACTCTTTAATATTTGCAACCAAAATCGAAAAAGTAAAAAATGGTCATATTGAAGAATGAGCTCAGTTATCCCATTCAAAAAACGTTTAAAAACATTAAAATAAAACGAGAAATTCGAAAACAACCTGCCCATTGGTTTAACATTATGGAGCAGGTATTTTGAAATGAGTGAAGAGTCTCCCCCCCCCCCCCTAAGACAGCAATGCGTCATAGGCAGGTTCTATTTCACAGATTTTTCTGTATTTAAATTTTATTCTAAAAATATACTATTCTTTATAAATAATACATTTTAAATTTTAATTGTAGAATAATAGCGAGTTAGACTTATAAGAATGCATACATTTTTCCTAAAAATATTTGAAACAGGTCAAATTTTACTGACTTTTACTCGGACCAGGTCGTTCCGAGAAAGTGTTTTTCATACGGATCGAAACCGGGACTGAAAATTTCTTCCCTAGCAGTTCCAGCTCAATATCGAAAAAGTTAGTTTGTAACGGCAAACCCACAGTGGGCGCTATTTGTAACGGCGCACGCACGCTGGGTGTCGTTTGTAACGTTATATGCAGACATACTCAGTAGTTTAGGTTAAAACAACAAAGTTTATTCAAGTGATAATGGCCGAAGGGAAGTGGAGCAAGTCTAAAATTTTACACACTGAGAACACTATGAACAACTAAAATCATACTCACAGGCCCCAACCTAGCTCAGTCGTGGCACCGCCTAACACTTGACACTGTCTCCTGGCTGAGCTGTTGAACAAAGCTTAGTTAAACAGCCCGTGGCTGTTGATAATTCTTTATTTCACTAATAATTAAAATGGAACTACTATTAAACTTTCTTACCACGGCCGACTCTTAAATCCACTATCCAAACTCCTTTCCACTTTACTGGAGGCCGTTGCTACTTTCTATTCGTCAGTACTTCGCTAAACAATCATCCACTTCGTTGTCTAATGGCAGAGGTCCGCACTCGCTGGCTGCTGGCTAATGCCAGAGACACACACCCAAACTCACCCCCAAGCTTTTATATGCTGCAAACTGAGATACTTCACATTAACATATTACTAATAACCGCGAGCTAACTGCGGAATTCGAAAGAGCACACACACTCTAGAAAGTTAAAGTAAAAGAGAGGATAGATGTCGCTTTTACGCCTACAAAATGTTAAATTATTGACGTCACTATCTCAGAAACACTAGAGTGCCTTTATGACAAAAGGTCACTCCCTCACAAGTTAAGCCATGAAAAGAGTGAAAACCAGGCATGGATCGGCCCGGGTATCGTAAAAGAAAACAGGCCCGAGCCTGGCCAATGTAAACAACTATCGCGGCTTATCCAGAAGAAGGAGCTCGGTGAAATTTTCTTTCCTTAAACTCGAATCGAGCTTAATTTTATCTGAAGACTCGGAGTAGATTTTATTTTTTGAAAGTTCTGCCGGCCCCGAAATTTATTATTCTTAAAACAGGTATTATAGCAGATTTTTCTATAACTTTTGGTCGAACCAGACTTATTTTTTTCCCTTTTTTTCCAAGGGGTATAATAAGACTTCCCAGCTACACAAGATTTTTTAGGTCTGATTTGGGAATACTAATTTTCGATTGCAGTGCTTTTTGAAATAATGAATATGAAATTTAAAATACAGTAGAGATTATCTGGACTTCGATTAAGCATATTGTCCAATTAACCGGATCGATCAAAGACCATACGTTTTTTTATTTTATTTTTTCATCTTCTCCAAAAATTTTAAAGTCAAACTTCTTCAGGCAGGGCAAGGCAAATTTGACAAGAAGGCATGGAATTTTACTGTTAAATAACTAATTTCTAATCCTGAAATAATAAAATCACCAACAAATACAAAGACAGCAATGCATAAAACTATTTTTTCTAGAACCTTAGAAGTTTCCCTTCTAACGTACGAGAGTCCCACGCAGACAAAAGAATGGCCTCTGTGAACCAGAAGACTATCAAGAATTTCTTTTCCCTATCACGATGATTTCTTAAAATGTATTTACTGTACAATGTATGCATATAATTTTTATGTGTATTTCTATGAACAACATTGTACCAATTTTGCAGAAAATAAAATTTTAATTTAAAAAAATATTTCTAAACACGCCATTTTCAATATGCTAAAATGTGCATTACCACAATTGCCAGTCCGAAACTTAGAAAGAATGTGAAGGGAAGTTGCCTAAAAACATTGCCCGATGCGTTTATAAAGTTTCCCAATTATCCGGATTTTTCATTAACTGGAATATCCTCGATACCGACCGATCCGGATAATCGGCGTTCTACTGTGTGTATTACTGAATGGAAAAATACAAATGAAAAACTAACATAATTAAGACAAATTAAATTATTATTATCAACAAAAGTACGAATTCTGCGTATAAAGCAGTTTTAAAATTAAAACACTCGGGTAAAAATATCAAATCACATACAAACACAAAGAAATAAAAAATCATTTGGACTTACTCGTATGAAAGCCTTGAAACTTTTTATATACAGCAGAAAAATATTAAGGTTCGTACTTTCGTAAAAAGAAGGAACTCATAAAATATTTATAATTAGTAGAAATAATAATTTTAATGCAAAATTTGCAAAGTCGTAAACTCTATTTTTTCATAGTCAAAATTTTTCTTTAAAAGCTCATTGTAGCATTGTTCTTACGGTTTCTGATTAATTATAAAATTTTGTAAAAAAAAAAAAAAAAAAAAAAAAAATGCAATAAACAAAAGAATTTTAAAAAAAAACCTTATTTCCATATTTTAAAATAAAAATACTAAATCAGGAAAATAATTAACTCCTATTATCTGTGGTCAATGGACAATTGTCGATAATACAGTACTGCATCTAGTTAACTCTGAAACATCCTTCCAATCTATCACAACAGGTGTTTTTCTTGTAATTCCCATGGCAACATTAAAAAATATATAAATATTATTTTTACAACCAATCAGCAGGAACACGTTTGCTGATGCTAAACAACGTACTCATCAACCTCTTTATCATTCCATCACTCGAAAAGTTTGTTTTATATTAAGTTGCAGAACAGAATTTGAAAACTTGTCAAAACAGCAGACATGCCTTTCCTTTTACTGAATCGCAGCTGTTCTCTGCGGTTTAAACATGATAAATTCAAATCTAAATAAAAATAAATGTAAAAAGAAACAGCATACTTACTAAGAACGATATCCTTTTCCATCCCATCTGAACACGTTACTGTACTAAATATTAATTTCTTTTATTTGAATTCAACATATTTGCATGGTGTGAAATTAATTAGTTGAACTACAGTTTTTGAAATGCGTAACTTTTATATCTTTATAAATATCACGTTTTACTTTTTTCATAATTTTAATCAAAGCAGATTTTTTTAGCTATAGCTGTAATAATAAAAACAACGGGAAAAACATCTTCAATTTCCATTTTGTTTTAGAATGTATATTGATCAAATGCAGAAAGCGTGATATTCCAAATTTTGATTCAAATCTGAAACAAAGAGCTTAAATACAATATTCCGAAGAGAAATATAAATGAAGTGAAAACTTGTGAAATAGTTGGGAATCTTAAATAAGCATTAATAAGCATTATTTTAATAAGAGCGAAAAGTGACCTGCAATTAAAAATATATCGCTGATCCGAACCACGAATTATGCAGGAGGTCTAGCTGTGGTCTGCGTGGGCCAAAATTTCTCGCCGAGTCCGTCCCGGCAATGCTGAAATATCCCTGTGATTTGAAGAGGTTTTCTATTATTTTAAGTAATTTCTTTTTTCTGACTGGAGATTTTTTGAAAATTTTGATCTTCGGTTACTGATTTTTACGTATTTTTAGATAAAAGGGATTTATAAATTACTTTTCTAAATACGAAAAAGTTATAAGCAGCACAGTTGCCAGAACATGCGTGTAATTTGTCGAACATGCTGCTTTAGGTGCGAGTATTTTAGGTAATTGGTGTTTTTTACTGTATTTTTTAAAGGGGGGGGGGGGGAGTAGAAACGGAAAAGTTAAAGTGCAATTTTTTCAGTTTTTACGGAAGTTAATCAAGGGAAAAAGAAGTTGAATCCACGGATTATTTTTCGAGCATAGAGTCCTCCACAGATTGGATTATACCCGACTTAAACTAGTTAATTCTATACCCATTTCAACCTGAACCAGTTTTAAAAAATTAAATGACCCCGAACTCAACAAACTCCGACCTAAAACCAACAGCATTCTATCTGAACCCAATCCCAACTCGAAATGAAAAACAAACTTCCATCTTGTAAAGCAATAATGGAAAAGTAGCCTACAATAACATCACTAGTATAAATTATATTTTTTATGTACAAAAATCAATATATCTGTATATGCACTCATTCACACCCGGATAATACTAGGACTTCCCTCAGAGGGATTAGTCTGAGCGATATTGCTGAGAATACAAATTTAATAACTTGCGATAAGTAAAGAAAATGAGATGTTACCTTTAATTGGTCATTCATTGTGTTAAAATATGATGAAAATAAGCATATAGAATCATAGAATTACAAAAGCTTATATATAAAGTTGCATATACTATTTTTATAAAAGGGAAAGCAAACCATGCATGGATATAAAATTGGAAATATGCAAAATGTTAAAAGTAATACAGAAAACAAAACACCAAATTTTCCTATATTGGAAATTTAACTCTTTGAAATGATGTCATGAGCATAAACAGAAGCTCCACACCGATTTGGGAAACTATAAACAACATAAACTATGATGTATGAAGAGAATGGAGTGTATTTTATATGGTGTGAGATCCGTCCGAATGAATATCTGTTTTCCACGGATGCAATGAGGTTGTCGAAAAGAGTTAAGGGATCCTTTTTTAAGAATTTGTCCTAAACGACCATTTACATCTTATAAGTTATTGTGATGCCAAATTTATAGTTTCTAACTCCAATGGTATCCTAGAAATTGCAATATTCTCAATAAATTGGGTTTAAAACTTCTTCTAGAAAAAAAAATGTTTAATTTGTGAAATTAAATTGTCCAATGTTCTAGAAATCGTTAACGAGAATATTATATCTTAAAAGTTGCCAAAAAAAAAAAAAAAAAAAAAAAAAAAATTAATTTTTAGTCATATCAACATCAAAGAATTCTCAATTTTAGAACTTTTTTTGCTCGTGCATTGATGGTGATTATTGTTCCTACGCAAAATATAGTTTTTGCAGCAAAGATGGTTACCAACATTTTTTGGCCACATTATTTTTTAAATCGGCTAGGTACTCCCAATGATAACGAAAAACACACAAACGTTATTGCTTTATAGCATAGAAGTACAGAATCAAAAGCTATTTATCTCCTATTATATACACATAAATTATCTAATTAGTGCTAGCAGATGCATTTTTAAATATATATAGATCAATATAAGGCTTCATTTTTCTTTTCTTAGTATTTCTTAGTATTCATTTTTCATTTATTTGTAATATTCAGTAAAAAAACTCACTTTCTTAAGTCTGAATTGCGTCAAACTCTTTATAAAAGCGCCAGTCCATATAACAGCGAAGTATTGTGAAGAGTATTAAATACAAGGTAGTAAGACACTTAGCCAAGCGCAGGTAATAAATCGCCAAATATTGTTCTTTTCGTCCTCTCTCGAAATGCATTTTTTCCGTACATTTAAAAAACACGATTTTGAGTCATCTTATTTAAAATTCAAATAAATAAATAAGAGGAAGTAATAATAGCATAGGTCAAAACATTTTATTTCAGCTTCAAGGAATTGTATCGCAGTTACACATGTATAAAAGCTGCTTTTGACCAAAAAACGTAGTCTTCATTAAATTTGAATTCGATTAAAAAAAGTACCGTGATTAATTAATCTGTTATAGGCAGAGCTGCCAAGTCTCCGGCATTTTGGATACCGGTATTTTAATACAGAAAATGTTTTATTAAATTGGAACATTCTGCGGATTTAAAAAATAACTTCTCCTATAAGAAAATTTTGCTGTGCAATAAACGAGGGCTTGGCATCTTTATATAGGAATATTTCGTAATCTACTTTTTAACCTTAAAAAAAGCAACGACCATTTTTCGGGTACAAAAAGTATTGCTAATTGTTCCATTTTGCATACAAGGTACTGATTGTAATATTGATACATCTATGGTGATAAATTTCCAATAATTTTTCAAATCCCATTTATTTCATTAAAAATATAAATATTTTATTCATTTAGTTTAAAGTAAATGGTTTTTAACTAATTTCATAATACTTTTGAAATATCACTTTTAATTGGCCATTTTTTAAAGCATTTAGAAAATGGTTGTTGTTTTCAGTCAAATATAGAGTTTGGTCTGTCCGCATTTTATATTATTATTATTATTATTATTTATAAATGGTGGAGAAATATTAATACTTAATTCATTACGTACATAATATATGACTTTGTTATTACATAAGTCACCTTTTTATCATCATAAAAATTATGTTTTTACTGATTTTTATTAACTCAATAGGAAAAATTTTGTGCTTTGAGCAATAAATATCCGTATTTCATTTATTTATTTATTTTAACAGAATTCTTTACATTCAGAAGAATTTTTATTTAAATAGGAAATCCAAATGTCGCTGTTAATAAAGAAGAAAGTTACAAAAAAAGTTACAAAACGAGTAGACGCATGCTATCAAATATGGAAAAATGACGAATCCAAAAAAGACGTCTTATGAAATGTCATCTTTTAAAGCAAAAAATCGAGGTCTGATTATCGAGCCTACTGATTACAAAATGTGCATTACATAAAAAAAAAAAAAAAAAAAAAAAAAACTACAAATATTGATTTTTTTTTCTGTTGTGCAGTTTTGGCTTCGAAAGGTGCGCTATGTTGCAAAAAGATCTAAGTGACTATGAAAACACTCTTGGTAAACGTTCATGCTCAGTTTTACAAATAAATATGGCACATATAAGCCCTATACAACCGAGGTTCCTAATTGGTGCCAAAATGGCGTTCAGTTGCCTAACATGGTTATGTTAGGCATGTAACATGTTATAATAAATTGTTTGTTCTAAAAATATTATCATTTATTGATTGTCATTTCTTTTTTTAATAACATAAAATGTTTCGTTAATTCTTTTTTTTTTCATTTTGAAATAAATAAATAACGTGTTATTATAGCATGCTATATGTATCTGGTAATCAAAACGATGTTTTCGCCTAATTGGCATAAAAAATCTCGCCAAACCCGTTGCTTATATCTCTAGTATATTATCTCAAGTATTTTATTTATGTATACTATAATTATTTTTACATAGCACTTACTTCTTCTTGTATATAAAAATAGCTAAGTGGCTCCTTTATGCAGTATAAATTGTATAAATCTTTAAAAAATAATCCCCGTTGCCCCTTTTTGGATCGAATTAAAAAGGGGAATAGAAAATGTTTCGTTTATTCCTTTTTTTTCCATTTTGAAATAAACAAATAACGTGTTATTATAGTATGTTATATGTATCTGGTAATCAAAACGATGTTTTCGCCTAATTGGCATAAAAAATCTCGCCAAACCCGGTGCTTATATCTCTACTCTAGTATATTATCTCAAGTATTTTATTTATGTATACTATAATTGTTTTTACATACCACTTACTTCTTCTTGTATATAAAAATAGGTAAGTGACTCCTTTATGCAGTATAAATTGTATAAATCTTTAAAAAATAATCCCCGTTGCCCCTTTTTGGATCGAATTTTAAAAAAATCAATGTCTAATTCCAGTATTGCTCCCAGGTATGCATACATATTCCAAATTTCAAAGTTGTATGCCAACAGGAAATGGATGAAAAATGGGAAAAGATGTCACATATGCACCAGGGTAAATAATTGGCGTCAAAATGGCATTATTTTACCTGAGATGCTAATCCGGCTTTATTTATTTATTATTTGTTTATTTACTCATAAAATTTTTATTTACTTTCATTTCCTTTTTTTAATTATATAAAATATTTGTTTTTATAGTTATTAATTATTATTATTATTTTATTTACTGTAAGTTCTTTTTGAAAATAGAAAATAATTTAAAAATGTGTATGTAAGCGTTATTTGAAAACGGAGTTTTCGTCAAATGGGCTTTGAAAAAAATTGCGGCAAATCTGATGCGCGTGTGGCATCCGTGCCGAAAAATTAGTGACCAGAATTGATTACCACACACAAACAAAATATAAGTTAAAAGAAAACATGCAATAAAAATAAATATGAAGAGAAAATGATGTCATAAAAAAAACTTATGCACCGTAACTGTTATTTAAAAACGTAATTGTTTCTAATTTTCACACGCGAAATATATAAAATATTCTTTTAGCGATCAAAAAATGCTATTAAGAGATTATCACAAAATCTCAAAATCAAAGTTTTTATGACTTTTTTTTAATATAAAAAATAAGTTTTATTTTCCTGCATGATTAAATTTTAAAATGTTTTATTGCGTTCAATATTTCTGAGTGCCTAAATGATTACTATTTACTCCATGTACTGATTCGGTTATCTACGAAAATATCCAGCCGATGAAAATGACGCACAACAAATTTCTGTGACGTATGCAAATAAATTGTGCTTTTTTATCAGTTTTTTTAATATAACTTTTAAACTATTTGGAATTAATTTTTAAAAGTAGGTGCATTCACCAGATTACCTTCATAGGTACCTTCTGGTACAAACAAAGTCGAAATCCGACAAGTACTTTTTGAGATTTGCTTGACGAAAGAATTTTTTTGACTTTTAATATCGTTACGTATCTCTGAGTATAAAGACTTCGCTTCGCTCAGACAATAATTTTTCATTTAAAAATATGTTTCGGAGATACTTTTGAGAAATCATGTAGTATCGAACCTATATGCTAAAACTACTAAAATCAATCCGACTCGAAAAATAGAAGTCAATCCGAAAAAATATTAACTTTAGCCAGATCCGACTCAAATTGCCTGTCGAGTTGAGTTTGGTTTCCCGAGGTGAATGCAGAACTCTTTTAGAAACTCGAGCCCGACATCATCACATTTTGACCTGAACGCCTGAACCCAAAATATTTCAACATCAACCAGACCCCAACCGTAACTGATGAAAAAATATACACCTTCAGTATCAGTTTTAACTTTTAAGTTAAAAATCAGTATAGATAAACTCATTAACATTCATACATATAATTTTTCATCGTAAAATAAATTTTGTAAATTCTTATGAGAGTTGGATTCATCTCGAATCAAGAACCATAAGTGCCAACATCCAACCTGAATCTGAAACTATTAAAGTTAACCAAACTGGAATCCGACTCACAACGACAAAAGATTGGGCTCAACCCGATCCGGTCCAGACTGCGAGTAGGGTCAGATTCAGTTTGCCCGACCCGATGCAGTATTCTACTTGCCATCCAAGACAACCCCGACAAAATAATTTTCGTTTGCGTATTCTTAACCGAATCAAAAATTCTTCATGTCAAACTGACCGTAAATCCACAATCAGCGGAAATTCATCCACAATTTAATGTAGTTAAAAAGTAATAATACATGATTATAACTACAGTATAAATCTTATCTTTTTTTGTTGAAAAATAAGCATGTACAGAGTTATTCATGTATCATCCTGTGTAGTAATCCATGTAGATTTTTAATTTAATAAATTATGATAAAAAAAAAAAATCGGGTTTATTTGAACTCAAATTTCAGTCAGAAACCGACTCATATCCAAAAGAAATAGTTTAGTCAATCCGACTTTGAAAGAAAAAAAAAAAAAAGCTCCATATTTTGATTTAACCCGACCGGGCTGAAATTCAAACGTCAAAATATCTTCCCCGACGACATTGAATTTTGGCCCCGATGGGGGGCCAGGTATGCTCGACGGGGAGCATATGCCCCCCCCCGGTCCCCCCTCTGGCGCCGCCCTTGTTTATAAGGTTTTTTTATTCAGGACTAGGACTGTCCAACGCATATTCCGCAGAGGTCATAAGGTGGCTCCTTTTAAATGTTTTCTTGGCACCCATTCGAATATATATTCGAATATAACTGTTTAAAAAAATCATATTAATCTTTAAATACATGATTTTTACTTTTTTCTATCTTCAATCGAAGAATGTATTTAAATCGAAATTTTTGTCGACTTCCGGTTTTCGACGGATTTACACGTTTTAGGGGTCAGAGATTCCAAAAAACATGCTTTTACAAAATGTATGTCTCTCCGTGTACGTATGTCGCCATTGCATCATCGAAAAGTGTATGAAGATATGCATAGAATTGAACCAATTTTTTTGTGAAAGTATTTAGATATGGCTACTTGATCCTCCCTGAATTTGAAAAAAATCCGATTTTTGTGCCATTTTTAATATTGTATCATCGAAAAATGTATGAAATTATGCATAGAATTGAACCAAATTGTTTGTCTAAGTGTTTGGCTATAGTTAGCAGGAACTCCCTGAATTTGAAACATATTTGTCGGAAGGGGGCGCTATCATCGCGATGTCTGTATCCTTTTCATTATTATACCATCAAAAAGTGTATGAAGTTATGCATAGAACTGAACTAAATTTTTTGTATATGATTATTTTTGAGTATGGCAAGCAGATATTCGCTGAATTTGAAAAACATCTGCCTATTGTTCTATTGTCCATCGGCTCATGCACAGACGGGATTTCCCGCCCTTTTAATCCGGCTATTTGTAAACAGATTGGTGATAACAGAATAAGGGAAAACTATTGATTTAAATAAATATCATGATCCACATTAACTGTTTTTTACTCCGATTAGTTGACTGAAGCAACAATTTAAGGTGAAAATCAAAGTTGCTATAGTATTGAATTAATAATATTGAAGTATTAACATGTGTAACTAATTTTTGAAATATTAAAATGTACGTATGAGATAGTAGAAAGTTTTGGGATTGGCACATCCAACTAGTTTATTTTGTTCTGAAAAATATATTTAAGTAAATTTTTGTTAATTATCCGGGAGAAATATTTTTCTACAGATTTTATTTATGTTTCTGTCAGACATAATGCCACTCCTGGGTGACATAACAAAAAAAGAAAAAGAAAAAAAATATTATTTTAAAATGTTTACACTGCACAATAACAAGTAATCAACAATATAATTTTTACAATTCTTTTCATAGTTTTAAGAATTAATAATGACTACTTTTTACGCTGAAAAAAATCTGTAATTTTTGTAGAAAAAAATGTATTTTATTCAGAAAAAACTGTAAAAAAACATTTGTTCCTGTTAAAAAAATGTTAAAACTGATTAATTTTTTTCTATTTAAAAAAATGCGGACTGTGTAACTTTTACAGAAAAAAAAATTACATTATTTACAGAAAGACAAATTGTTTTAATGAAAAATTACTGATTTTTTTTTTCTGTAAATTGTACAGTTTTCCGCATTACTGCCAAAGTTGATATGTTATTTCTATCAATTTGATAGATTCATTTTTTCAATGTAGCTTATAATGATAGAAAAAAAAAAATTGCCAGTTGAGCACATTTTAAGCAGTATCAACAAAAGAAGTTATAAATTCCTCGTGATAACAAATCAGAACAAAGACAGACTTAACGCATGTATTATACGTAACACATAATAGCTCACCAAAAGGCATACAGAAAGCGCCAAAAGGAAAAAAAAAAAGAAAACTTCTGAGTGATTCTATGCATTTCGGGTTAAAGGATGCTTTAATTAAAATTGGTATTATATAAATGGGTTTCTTTTTAATTTTTGTCAATGACCACTATTTAGTGTTAATCATTGAATATTATTAATTTATAATTTAGCGATTAAGGTTTCTGACCCCTTTGAAAACCTTTTGAGATAGGTTGCCCCTCTGAAATATCTAATTTCAAATTTACTGTGATTTATATTATTTCTGCAAATTATTTTTACGAAGAGTTTTAAGTCTTATAGGGACTTATGGCTATTACAATGGGATGTATGCGCATCGTGTAAAATGCTTGGGACGCATAAGTCTACCCTATTTTTACAGCCTGATTATTGCAGGGAAGGCTTTTACCAATATTTCCAAATAATAAATTTTATCTTATTTATGACAGAAATTCTGCAGTAAGTCGATGATTGTTATTTAAAAATTAAGTGCCGCGACGCCGGAAGATGGTCAAATTGGCTCCGTTGAGGGCGCTGTGGCGGCCTTGTTCGTACCACCATGTAATGGCCAGTATTGGCTGCGAACAGGTATAAATTAAGATTTAAAAATAATTAAAAAGAATATTGACTAGTTAAACTGATGGTATTGAGCTCACAGGCTATGGATACTAATTGTACATTACAGCCTTATGTATTCAAGGGTTAGTGCCGTTCGAAAAACAAATTAATTGGGAAAAATACCTACCCTCATTTCCTCTTTTTATACTTAATCATTGAACCCCCTAAACTAATCAGGGATATGTTTTATCATATGAAACAACTATTTCTGAAATTCAGAGCAAATCGGATAATTCTTCATAAAAACACATTTATGTAATTTAAGGAGAGTTATCCCCTTCCTTTATACTTAACCATTAAACATCCAAATCTATTCAGAGATTCGCCTTCTCAGAGAGAACCTACATCCAAAATTTAAAGGAAATCGGGCAATTCTGCATAAAAACCCATTTATCAAATTTGACGGGAGGCATAATTGCTCGTATCCTCTTTATTTTTAAAAAAGAACCCCACGGCGAATTAGGGAAGCATCTTATCACTATGAATCTGTATTTAAAAATTGAAGCAAATCTGATAATTCTGCAAGAAAAACCATTAACCGAGAAGGGTAGTCCCACCGATACCCCATTTATACTTATCCAATGAATTCCCAAAACAAATCAGGGAAGCACCTTATCAGAATGAATCTACATCTGAAATTTGAAGCAAACCTGTAATTTCTGCGTGCAAAACCCATTAATCTAAATTAATGGGAGGGGCGGTTACCTTCCATTTCTCCCCTTTTAGACTTATCCAATGAACTCGCAAAACAAATCTTGGATTTGTCTTCATGAAAATGATCCTATGTCTAAAATTTGAATGAAATCTGATAATTCTACACGAAAATCCCATTTATCTAAAATAAAGACGGATTTATAGCCCCGTCCAGCTCTTTATACTTATTCAATGAACTCCCAAAACCAAACATGGCGGTGCCCTCAACAGAATGATCCTATATCTAAAATTTGAATTAAATCTGATAAATCTGCATGAAAAACACATTTCTCGAAATTAAGGGTGGGGAATTGGACCCCCGTTTCCCTTCTTTATACTTATTCAGTGAACACCTAATACTAATCACGGAGGCGCCTCATCAGAATGATCCTATACAGACCCGTAACCAGACGGGGGCCAAGGGGGGGCTGAGCCCCTCCTATCGTCCTCTAGAGCCCCCTCTAATGATTTCTTTACTTTCGATTTTTTTTTAACAAAATACATTTTTTAATGTTCCTCAAAAAAAAAAAAAAAAAAAAAACGCAAGAAATTTTTTTAGTTTTTAATTGTCTTGAATAAAATGGGAATACGCCAAAGATTTTGTATCCGGAACCCTATATTAAATTAGTTGTTTCCTGTTATCTTGCTAGCGGTATAATGCAATTCTCGAAACGTATTTTAAAGGAACATTTCTTTCTCCTGAAAAAAATTAAGTCCGGATGCACTAACTGGTCACCACATGTGTTAGTACATCGTTATATTTTCAAAGCAACGATCCTACACAGGATAAATGGAAATGGACACATGTTGTTCAAGTTGATCGATAATTAGTCAAGCAATGGTCAAAGTCTTTACTTAAACATAGTCATTAAAAACCTATATTTCTAAATTTTAATGGTTTGCCTGTTGACAATACGTAGTTTTCAGTAGATTTAGTTAACGATGAAATATCTCTTGGAACTAGAATGTTTGAAAATTAGAGAAATAAAAAATGTCAATTTATACACGTGGAAAAAAAATAATTGAATGCCAGTAATTGTTTCATGGGTTGGCAAGAATATATTAGGAAAGTACAAAAAGGGTATTTTCATTTGTTTTGCTTTTGAATTTTCGTCTAATTTTTTTGTGTTTAATGAAATTTTTTTTTTCAATTTGTTGTATAACTTTAAAAATATTAAGCAAAAAAGCATGATTAAGGTTAAGTTTATTATAAGATTAATGCAAAAATATCTTCAATTATTTGGTGTATGATACATTAAATTTATTTTGAAGTGTAAATCCGCTACATTTTAACACATTTGCAGTATAAGTTTTATTTATAAAGGCATAAAATTAGCAGGTATGGTTATTCAGTCTCAAAGAATAAAGCTATAATTGTGTTTTATAAGCTTGTTTTCCAATCTAAAAAAGCCACTTTTCGACATATTCGTGAAATAATTTTATTTATAAAGATATTAGCAGGTATTTAGACTATAAGAAATCCAACAGCATTTTACATTTTTCTGTAACAGGAAAATAATCTGTCAAAAAATGATGGCAGATTTGACGTCGGTTGATTTTCATGGCATTCAATGACAAAATACTAGTCGTCGTGTAGTAAATGACTATAACTCATGATATATGGCATTTATAAGAAAACGGGAAACAGTATTCAATTCTTAGGCGTCTGAATGTGAGAAGATGAAATTTTTAAACAAATGATAAGAAAATCATTTCTTGAATGCATCATGAATATTCTCGCTATTGAGTGAAAGAAAAATATTTTTTAAGATCAATTGAAACGGGAAAATACTTAATAATAAACAGTCATTTAATGAAAGTTGTTCACATCTTTCGAAAATGGGTGTTTATGTCAGTGTGCTTTACTTCGTTTTGTTTTTAAATGGCATTGGACAAATTTTAGGAAAAACGTGTAAAACGTATGCGGCAAAAAACAACATTGAACAATAAAATTAAAATCACAATCAAAATAGATTTTAACAAAACCGTCATCAATTTTTTGGGGACGAGCGTCCCATGTACATGCCGCCAAAAAGTGCTCAGAATCCTTGTTTATATTTACCAGTAAAATTTTACTGTAAAATTTGCCTTATTAAATCCGAGCATTTTTTAGATTTAATGAGGCACAAATTTGTTTTTAAAAACCGGTGACAAAACATTAAAAATTTCTTAAAAGGCCCCTGTCTCTAAGGGGCAAAGTCCAAATATGTTTCAAAAATATGAAATTAATTTATATTTGAAATAATGATTCATGTTTGAAACTATATAATTATATACAGAATTGTAAATTTAATTATTGTGAATTGTTAAGTAGTTAGTTTAGTTTTATAAATCCTATTATTAATAAAATAAGGTCAGGCAAAATTAGTTTTAAAGAGAAACTTATATTATCAGTAAATTAAATTGTATTTAGAACAGACGTGACTTTAAAATGCTCTAATAATTCAGCAGAAAACTAAATATTAATAAAATTAAATAAACCCCGACTTACTGTTAGTTAAAATATTAAACATATGGGAATTAAAATAAGAATAATAAATTAAGTTTCATTAAGTCTGTAATTTCAACCAAAACAATCATACAAAAACTGTTACCTTTTAAAACTATTTTTTTTTTAAACTAAAAAATAAAACCGATTTCTAAAACTATTGCAATATATATATATATTATATATTATCAACTCTGACATAGAATCTCATATTTTAAAATCTATGTGTTTGATTGCTATTTTTTCCATAATGGCCAGTATAAACACACTATTTGATACTAACCATAACTGTAGCTAATCTTACTTGAAAATAAACATTCATAACATGAGAAAAAATGCTACAAAATAGTTTTTTTTTTAAACTAACTATTAAATCGTAAAAAATCTCATAGATGATTGGATAGGTATCTGTTGGATACTTATATTGAACTTAGCTACACTTGCATAGACACCAAAAAGTCAAATTAATGTACATAAATATAATGCGCATGGTAAATACGCATGCTCTTCATCCCTTATTAATTATTATGTAAAAATATTTTTTTACTTTGCAATAGTTTTTGAAAAAGTTTTTATTTTTAATAAAAAAGAATATATGTATATATTTATTTTCCAATGATCATGAAGTATTTTGTATTCAATTATTTCCTTTTAGAAAAGCTATTATAGATAGCTGTTATAGATAGGTTCCACTTTAAACGGGTTCCTTTATAGGCAGGTCCATTTTATCAGTTTTTGCTACATTTAGTTTGCTTAAGATATGGATTGTTAAAATATGTTAGCCCCCAGAAAAAATTCAAAGCCCCCCCTGGCATGACTCGCTGATTACGGCCCTGATCCTATATCTAAATTTTGAGCGAAAACTGATAATTCTGCATGAAAAACCCATTTATATAAATTAAGGGGAGATGCATTAGCCCCCCGTTCCCCTCTTATATTTATCGAATGAACCGCCATAACTAATCAGGGAAGCGCCGCACAGTGGGGCAAAAAGCCTTCAAAACTGGCAAAAAATCGAAAAAATGAAATTTTATTTTGAACTACCGACATACGTCACTTCAATAGAGCAGATGTCAGTACACATCTTCCTAGTATTAAAATTTGCGCAAAGTTATTTTGATCGTCACTAGAGAAAGAAGTTAAACTGCATATTGTGCTTTGATAATAAGTGAAAAAAAAAAAAAATCAATAATTTTGTTTCAACATTCGTTTGTTAATTTCGCTATAATAATTAAAAAATAATTTTTTTTTGACTATGGAACCTTTAACTACAAGTATGTAACAATAATTCATTAACTTTCAATTTGTTTTAATATGATTTTTATAGATATACAGACGCTTAGAATATATAGTGGTGAAATTTATAAAAAAAATTAACACTGTCTACAAACATTGTAGATTTTAGTTATGAGTTAAGGCGAGTTAAGTGTTAATTATAATTTTTTCTACTAAGTATGAGTTTTAAAAGGACAAATATGTCAGAAAATCTTGCTCCTTTTTGCCACTTTTTTAATTGTATGGTCATTTTTATAGCTAATCATCCTTAAATTTTTGTTAGTGTACGGGTGTGTCAAACATGATTATAAATATTTTCTTTGTTAAATACGAATTTTAATGCATTGTTTATCAAAAAACAATGTATTTAAATGAAACTGACTATCATGGAACGTTTTAACAAAAAACTTTTGAAAAGTAATGTGATTTTATGGTATAAGAGCTCCATAATCGGAGAAACTACGAACAAGTAGTTTAAATGAAAAGAAGATTAAATGTTTTAAAGTTTAATATAAATTCCGATGAGCAAAAGCCTGGCGAAACAAGTGAAATGCTTTAGAATTAACAAAGAGTGGCTTGGCAAATCGCTTTCATTTCCTCGATTTGACAAACAAACAGAAGCGTCGATGAAAAGCAAACGTGCCCATCTTCATATTCCGTCTGAATTTGTTCTGGACGAAAATATCAAGAGTAAAACGGTTATACAATTCTAGTTCTACATATTCGTTAGTGTACGTGACATGTATGAGTTTAAGATCTGAAAAACAGGAAAACAAAAAGTGTGTGTTAGCACTAAAACAACAGAAACAGTTTTTCTTCTGCTGTCTTTATAGTAATACGTACATTTTGCCTGAGAAAGGTTGATCCAATCCTTCAAAACGAGTCGCTAATATTCATTATAAGATTTGCTTGAGAATAATTAAAATTACCAATTATGTTTACATTTTTTAATGCGATATTATGGATGATTTATAAATATCTAATTAGTATAAAACTATCTTAAATTCTTGTTTTTAACTCATTTTTCTACAAAAATATTGAAAAAGGTTTGTAAATTAATTAATAAATTACTATTTAGCTTATGTAAAAGTTTAAAATTTTCCTACTTTTCTTCTACAAAAGAATCCGTGATGTGCTTTTTTTGTTCAAAGTAAATTTTATTTTTTGCCAACTTTGGAGGCTTCCTGCCCCACTGTGCGCCGTATCAGACTATACCTATATCCAAAATTTCAATTTACTCGGATATTTTTATTATGAGTTATAGCATTACGCACGCACATACAGAATTGGCGGGCACATAAGCTCTCAGGCTTTGATAGTCTGTGAACTAAAAACAGGTGGAATTAAGTTTTTGTGGTGTACTACGCTCTAACATTACTGCAGTGAGTTACCGTATTTACTCGTGTATAAGGCGCACTTTTTTTTCCAAAAAATTAGGGCAAAACTCCTAGGTGCGCCTTATACACGGAATAATTTTTTACTGTTATATGCAGTCGAACTATATACATATGAAACAAATGTTGAACTACATTAAATTTCGTACGATTTTCATCATCATCAAAGGCTAGCAGGTGACGCCACATGTCAAGGACACTTTCCTTATTTACAAAACGAAGGATCCCGATGGGAAAGAGTCTACCACAAAATAATAAACATTCCTGCTGAAACAGCTGCGCGCTGCTTTATTTTTTTTTCTTTCTTCACTGTCTTGTTTACTCCAGTATAATGTCTCTCTTAGAATGGATTCCAAGTTATTAGCGCGGAGCTCCATTCTCATAATGTTCAGATTAATAATTTAAATACTTCTTAACTTAACGCTCAATAATGTTTATGTAAATGTATGTATTAATATCCTATATAAATTATAGTAGTTAAACATATCTGGTGTGAATCATTGATGTCACCACATAACACTCTGGTCTTCATCTATTTACCGCCTCGAGTTTCAAAGCATGTTTTGAAGAATGATGCCGAAAGGAGAACTGGTGAAATTGGAAAGTGAGTTGCGCTTGCCGATCGGACAAAGGAAATAAGGTAAGTTCCTTATTTCATTTACTTATTATGTTCAAAGAATTGATTACTATTTTTACGGGGCTCAAAATGAAGCAATTGTTTTAATTAAAGAGATTATGAGCATGATGCGATAGCCCCAATCAACACTTGAGTAAAATTTTGAAGATAAAAATAAATAAATGAATAAGCGTATTATATGCACACATGAAAAAGAAAATATTATATAAAAATAACAATATAATATTAAAATGCAAAACAACTGCCAACTGCATCACAGTGTGTAACATTAACATATTATCTTATTTCACTTACTAATTTACTTAGTGGAATAAATAAACTGAAAAATACGAATCACAGTTGAATTAGATTCGTGATTAAGATAAATCATAAAATAAACAAAACAGTCATAAAATAAAAATTGATCTAGATAAAACAACAAAATTTAGCAATTACAAATATGGCTGCTGGAAAAGAAATCGCGCTAATCGAAAAATTAACCGATCAGAATTACAGCAATTGGGCCTTTAAGGTTGAAAATTTATTGCTAAGGGCGGATTTATTCACCATGGTCACATCCGAACTTCCAACCCCAGAAACTGCCCAATGGATTTAAAATGATGCAAAAGCTAGAGCTTTGATAAATCTGTGTATAAACGACTCCCAAATTATACACGTAAAACACCTCAAAACCGCGAAAGCCGTCTGGAACGCATTAAAGAAAGTACACCAACGTGCTAATTTATCAAGCAAATTATTTTTATTACGCAAATTATACTCACAAAAATTAAATGAGGGCGGCGATATGATAGGACACATAAACAATATACTGTCACTAAGAGATAAGCTCACTGCTATCGAAGAAGATATAGCTGATTGGCACATATGTGCACTACTGTTATGCTCGCTTCCACACTCTTATGATCCTCTCGTGACTACACTGGAAGCCCGTGATGAGGAAAGTCTGACCTAGAGTTCGTTAAAAACAAATTAATAGACGAACACAAACATAGTTGCGAAAATCGCGAAGTAAGGTCAGGCTCGCGTGACTCAGCGTATAAAGCGGTAAACAAAAACCATAAAAGCAAGAAATTTTGTAGTTACTGTAAACGCCTTAACCATGACGTTTCAGAATGTTTTCACCTAAAAAACAAGAATACAAACAATTTTCAGAGAAATGATTGGAGCAGAAACAAGCCTAATAACAATAATGCGAATGATTTCAGAAATAACTCCGCAAGTAATAGGAACGGTCAAAGCAACACAAAGAACTCTTCCAATTTTTGTTTCAAAGGCAAAGCCTACACTCTAGAAAGAACGGATGACACACTTCCCGCCACAGGTTCCGAAAATACTATAGAATATGAAATACCGCTTATAAACGAAGCGCAGACAATTAACATGAATAAATTCATCATAGATTCCGGATGTACGCGTCATGTTGGGTTCGCAAGGGAAAAATTTACAAATTTCAAACCCGGAGATTACGGAAGCATAGTGATAGCCGATGGGAAAAGATTGAATTCACGCGGATAGGGGACATAACGATAAACACCAATTCGCCTCATAAGGTTACATTGAGGGACGTTTTATACTTCCCGGAACTACAGAGTAACCTGCTGTCTGTAAAGAAAGCTACCGAAAATGATTTTAAGGTTATCTTTGAGAAAAACAACTGCAGTTTCATTAAAGATAATGAAACAGTTTTGACGGCAGAATTAAA
This sequence comes from Maratus speculifer, assembly GCA_964019185.1. Lineage (NCBI taxonomy): Eukaryota > Metazoa > Arthropoda > Arachnida > Araneae > Salticidae > Maratus > Maratus speculifer. Next base: position 131,479,893 of record OZ025298.1, read on the forward strand.
TAACAACCTGTACGAAATCGAACCGAAGGACGAATATGGGTACACCATTCGGACACAGGCGCCCTGTGACGATCCAGATTGCATAATCACTTGGCACAGACGACTCGGACATAAAAATTTCGAATCAATCAAATCTCTAATAAACCAAAACCTCTCGGAAGATATAAATCTTAGCAATTGTAAACATAATACAACATGCGAAAAATGCATCGAGGGAAAGCTAACGACACTACCCTATCCTAAAAAAGCGTCGAATAGGTCAAAAGAAATTTTGTCGTTAATCCACAGCGATATTTGCGGGCCAATGAGCAGCGAAACTTTTACAGGAAAAAAGTACTTCATTACATTCACCGACGACTATAGCAGATTCACTACGACCTACTTACTCTCACACAAGGGAGAAGCGATAATCAAATTAAAGCAGTGGCGTAGCTAAGGGGGGGCAAGGGGGGCGTCCGCCCCGGGCGCCGAGGCCTAGGGGCGCCAAATTGGGAGAAATTGTTATATATCTATATTGGGATGGGGGCGCAAAATTTCTTGATGGCCCCGGGCGCCAAAAAACATCAAAAAACATAGCTACGCCACTGAATTAAAGGAATATGCGACACTTGTCAAAAATAAATTCGGGAAACAAATTAAAGTAGTCAGGACAGATAACGCAGGAGAGTACCTAGGTGACGAATGTGAAGATTACCTAACAACAAACGGTATAGAACACCAGCTTAGTGTGCCGTACTGCTCAACCCAAAACGGCGTGGCGGAACGTAAAAATCGTACGCTCGTCGAAATGGCACGGACCATGCTCTCCGACGCCAATTTACCTAAGCGGTTCTGGGGCGAAGCAGTTCTCACCGCTACATACCTGACGAACCGTCTACCCACGAGGGCCAATGACAACAATAAAACTCCGTTCGAATTGTGGAACAACAGAAAACCAAATTTATCCCACATAAGAACTTTCGGATGTAAAGCATACGCCTACGTAGAGAAAATAAAAAGGTCAAAATTTGACGAGAAAGCCGTAGAGGGAATCCTTTTAGGGTACGATAACAGAAGCAAAGGGTATAGAATTCACACTGGCGATAACAGAGTGATCATATCTAGAACCGTTAAATTCTTGGAAAACGAAGAAAATAGCACGAAACAGAGTTCGCAAGAAAACGAAACCCCTTCCGGAGAAATTAAAATCGATTTGAACCATGATGGACACAATGAGGAAACCGATGAACCACACACACCTACGCAACCCCGAAGGTCACTAAGGGAAAACAGGGGAGTACCCCACGAACGATTCGGAATTAGCGCAAATATTTGCCAAATCGAAGAACCCAAAACTTGGGGGGAAATGCAAAGCATACGACATCCCGAAATAAAAAACAAGTGGTTAGCCGCAACCGACGAAGAAATAAAATTATTAAAACAAAATAAAACATGGGTATTAGTGAAACCAACCCCCGGAGAACGCATAATTGGTTGCAAATGGACATTTAAGAAAAAGTGTAACGCTGAAGGTGAAGTAGAGCGCTACAAGGCTAGACTCGTAGCGAAAGGGTATTCATAAAAGTCCGGATGTGACTACGATAAACCTTTGCCCCGGTTGTAGCCCACACTACCATTAGATCATTTGTGAACGCGGCTGTATATAAAAATCTAGATGTTACACACTTCGATGTAAAAACGGCGTTTCTGCATGGAGATCTCGACGAAGAGGTACTTATGTACCAGCCCCAGGGGTACGTCGAAAAAGGAAGTGAAAACAAAGTGTGCAAATTAAACAAAGCCATATATGGGCTCAAACAGGCTGCCAGAGCGTGGAACGTTAAAATCACGAAAAAATTAAAGGAACTCCAGTTCGATCAATGCAAATCGGACCCATGCCTCTTCAAAATGGAAGAAAACTCAAATGATTCCTACGTGATAGTTTACGTAGATGACATTTTAGTAGCGGCAAGCGCAACAAATCTAACAACTTACACGAAAATTTGCGTAAATCAATTCAAATAAAAAACTTAGGAAAAGTGCGACAATACCTAGGAATAAACTTTACCCACTTAGAAAATGTCTACTTAAATGTATCTTACTAGATCAAGAAGCAAAGATAAACGAAATAGTTAACAAATTTAACTTGGGCAACTCAAAGCCCACATACACTCCAATGAACCCCGACTACTACAATATCGACTCAAATTTAAACCTGCTTGAGGACAATACAAACTACCGCAAAGCAGTGGGGGCTCTCTTATACGTATCAACTATTACTCGCCCCGACATTTCAGTGTGTATAAACATACTTGGGCGCAAAAACGAAAACCCACGAGAAGCCGATTGGCTCGCGGTGGAAAAGGTAATAAGATACCTTAAAACCACGAAAGAGTTCAAATTCAAAATTGATAACGGTAAGCCCCCGATATTAACAGGATACTCCGACAGTGACTGGGCGGGGGACAAAACGGACAGAAAGTCCACCAGCGGACACGTGTTCAAACTCGGGAACAACATTGTTTCGTGGACCTCCAGAAAACAAGGCTGCGTGGCTCTGTATTCAACTGAAGCAGAGTTCATTTCCGCATCGAATGCCGCACAAGAACTCGAATGGATACTTGAGGTTTTCGAGGATCTAAACTTACACCAAAAAACACCCATCACCATATTTGAAGACAACATTCCATGCATCAAATTAAGTGACTCTGATAAACATCAGGGGAGATCCAAACACATCACCGTGAAATTTCACCATCTCAGGGACCTCAAATTGAGAGGGACTATGACTTCAGAATATTGTGCTTCAACGGACATGGTGGCAGACGCACTTACGAAGCCTCTGCCCAAACCTCAGTTCGAAAAACTGAGGTCGCAATTGAAGCTGATAACCCCACACTTTGAGAATCGTAAGTGGGGGTGTTGAACTACATTAAATTTCGTACGATTTTCATCATCATCAAAGACCAGCAGGTGACGCCACATGTCAAGGACACTTTCCTTATTTACAAAACGAAGGATCCCGATGAGAAAGAGTCTACCACAAAATAATAAACATTCCTGCTGAAACAGCTGCGAGCTGCTTTATTTTTTTTCTTTCTTCACTGTCTTGTTTACTCCAGTATAATGTCTCTCTTAGAATGGATGCCAAGTTATTAGTGCGGAGCTCCATTCTCATAATGTTCAGATTAATAATTTAAATACTTCTTAACTTAACGCTCAATAATGTTTATGTAAATGTATGTATTAATATCCTATATAAGTTATAGTAGTTAAACATAACTGGTGTGAATCATTGATGTCACCACATAACACTCTGGTCTTCATCTATTTACCGCCTCGAGTTTCAAAGCATGTTTTGAAGAATGATGCCGAAAGGAGAACTGGTGATATTGGAAAGTGAGTTGCGCTTGCCGATCGGACAAAGGAAATAAGGTAAGTTCCTTATTTCATTTACTTATTATGTTTAAAGAATTGATTACTATTTTTACGGGGCTCAAAATGAAGCAATTGTTTTAATTTAAGAACAAAAAACTATTCAAAGAAGATATTAAAACTCGGAAAATGTTACTTAATTGAATATTACTGCATATTTATTTCACTCCTTGCAGTTTTTTATACAATAGAGCCAGTGACATTATCTAAACGCTAATTAGCAATTCTCTTTACCGTCACTCATTCCTATTTCCCGTCATTCTGTTACAACCCGAAGTCTAAAAATGCATTTTCGTCTTGTTTTCTGGTCTGGTGTAATGTTTATTTCGATTTTTTTTTTTACTGAAATTTATTTGGTCATTCTTCATTAGCGTATCAAATTTATGGTGCGCGTTATACACGAGATTTTAAGAAATCGCCATTTTTACTTGTAAAGTAGGGGTGCGCCTTATACACGCGTGCGTCCTATACATGAGTAAATACGGTAATAGTGTTGTACGTTTTCAATCATGAGAATTTTGGCGCCTTTCATAGTTTGCATTTACATGAGATGCGTCTCTGTTTAAAAAAGTTGAACAGGTCTGCGTCTAAATCACTAATTAAGGTACTTAGTAAAAGCATAAACGGAATCTATTTATATATTTTTTAGTTGATAGTTTTATAAGCAAGTTTGTTTCAGGTAGATCTACGAAAAACAATTCAGATGTCAAGAAAATGCGATAAATTTTAGAATAATTAAGTTAAAGATTTTTTATTATTATTATTATTTGTTTTAACTGAAATTTTTGGCGTCTCTACTACTTCGGCGCCTGTGTGCGCCGCACACTTCGCACACTGGGTCGGCACGCCCCTGATGTGGAGAGTACAAGCAACGAACAACTTATGCTCAAGCGGATGTGTGACCATGCGGCCCGCAAAACTTGCACAGCAGAATATTACAAACTTTATAATTACAAAGTAATTTAACATTTTTCTGTCTGTAAATATTGAATATGTTTAATATAAAGGTGCTTTTCTGTAAGTATGTTTCATTTTATTTCATTTGTTCTTATATTCCGGATAATCCGGATTTGGTGTGGTCCCAATTAATCCGAATTATAGGCGTTTTACTGTAATCCCAATTGAAAATCAATAATAACCTCTTCAGGATAGCGTCTGTCGCCTGTCTATAATTCAAGGGCAGGCCTGGCGGCTGTTCCTTTTCATCTTTAAGGGAGTCCCTGGGGATTTAACTAGTGTTTTTGTTACAAGAATGCTAAAATGTTAAGAATGGTCAAAAATTGCCGCAATTCTAATAATTCCAAAGATTTAGGAAACGAAGAGGGGTGAATTGCCTCTTTATCAACTAACTATCTGTTCTTCCCATAACCCATGTTCCCCCACCTCTTTCCTTCAAAAAAACGGGCGAAATACACTATCAGAAACTAAGTGCTGTAAATTTTTATAGAAAAGTACTTTTATTGTGAATAAAATGCAATAACAACAAAAGTTTCGATTTTTTTTTTTTTTTTAAGTATAAATGTTTACAGTTTTTAATAACGATCCAAGTACGTGTTGATGATTCCATTTTAAAATGAGTAGAAAATTTTGTATTATGAAAAATTGCCAAAAGTGACCAAAAGATTTGTATTTGTACTTCAAAGGCTCATACGGGGCTTTATACTCCTATACAAAACAAAAAAGGTGGTATGTTCTATAGTGTGTTAAAATTGTGACCATCTTTCTTGTGATATCTTGTATATAGTTGTAAATAGTACCTTTATTTCGAAATTTATGTAGTCTTCATATCTATTGTAGTAATTAATTATTGTACATCAGTGTACAACGTGTATGAAGTTTAGTAAAAGTCACTTCAGTGTAGTTCACTGATAATTTCTACATATGGAAAGAAGGGGTTTTCTCACTTCGGGACCTAATATAGTCTAAATCGACCTGCTTACCTCTTCCTTATTACCCACTGTTCCCAAAAGTTTTTTTTTGCATTAGAAACCTATCGCAAACCAATACATTTTCGAGATGTAATGAGGCATTTATAAATGAAAAATTTATTTTATTGCTACTGATTTTCGGAAAAATTTCAGAGTCGTATTTACAGTCTCATTAATCAATTTTCTCATGCCGGAATATCGATTTTTAGAACGCTAATTTTCCACGAAACAATTTTAGCTGCGTAATTGAAATTATGCATGCATAAATAATATTAATTTTTACCTTAATGATGTTAACTTATGAAACATGACTCTCATAGCTGGTGGATGGGAAATGCTGAGTTCGAACCCAATCTCGTCTAATCATTCGAAGTTTTCCTTGAATTTTGCTTTACCCTTGTGTAAATACGGGTTAGGTTCCCTTAGAAAGATCCACACGGGCGGCATTTTCTTCCGAACCTATACCGCTTGTGTAGATAATTAGTGTCATAAAAACGACACAACAGTGCAGTGAAGCATAGTTATTGAAAATGAAAATGTTTACTTGATTAGATCGAAATTCTACTACTCGAAAACATTTTCGAAAATCCGTAGCAGCATAGGAAACTGATTTATAAATGCTTCTTTAAATCTCTAAATATACAATAAAACCTCCCTAAAGCGACCACTTCCGTTTCAACAAAAATTGATTGCTTCGAGAGGCGGATTCTTAATAGAGGTCATCTTTAAATATAGATTTTAATTGCTGAAAAAAGATAAAAATTAATGTTACTATTTTTTTTCTCATTTGGAAATAACAGAAAAATTTAAGTGTCAAAACAAAAGTTAATTACATAAGTTAACTACTGCTGAGTTTTAAAAATGAATACATTGATGTCTGCCTTAATTTTACGGTTTTATCTTTTACTAGCAGGCTATGCCCGCTTCGCTGGTCTATATTTCCAAACGAACCTTGACTCAAAGAAGATGGTAATTTAAAAAATTTATTTTAAAGCTGTATAGACACCCTGGAATGTTCTTCCGTATTGCTGAAAATCATGCCAACGCCATTGCAATATTGTACTAGTGTAAGTCTTGGCGAAAATTTGGGCAATTAAGCACCATCTCTTTTATTTTATCATTTATAATAGAGTTTCGTATGAACATGAGACTGTTATGACAACAGGAATCAAAATGTTCTCGAGTCATCACACTATTACATTAGAGGGCATTGCAATGATTAGTGAGATTGATTATCAAACTCTATTAACTTTCGGGTCGTACATTATCATTTCTTAGTTTTTAAAATCCCGACATCTGAACTTGCACTATGTGTAAGTTCTGGTAGCCTATGTACAATGTCATTTCATGTTACATTTTTTAACAAATGTCCTCTTCTAGCAGGTCTACTGTAGTTACCTATCTACCTTAATCTGTTCCAGCAAAAATACATAGAGTAAAAAATGTAAAGAATTATTGACAGATAAAGAAGAGTTTTTGTTTGTTTGTATTTATGACGGCCATTTATCTACACGTGGAATATAGGCCCTAAGGAAGGGGTGCCCTCCGTGGGGGTGGCAGACGAAGAAGGGTGTTTCACTTATATATTTATTAGAACAATGAAGCATAAGAAGTGTGTTTTAAAGCTGTATTATTTGAATAACATTAAAATTACATCAGTTTCACTGCCTCTTCCTTTTATAAAACAGTTGCTAACATGTAGCCGTTAAATCAGAATAATCTTGATGACTCTATTTTATAGAAAAATAAGTCTTTAGTTTGCATCTAATAAAATCTTCCTACCGTCTGTAATCGATTCCATTATGATTTTTAGAAGACCATTAGAAGTGCTAGAAACGATATTGTTACAAATGTACCAGACTAACTTCATGTTTGTCCTCAAATAAATGTGAAATTTACGATCATCCATTATTGGCATTTAATCTTATAGCTTGACGATAGTTTTTTTGTTCGACGGGGTAATGAAGTAGTGTCTAATAGTTTAATATTTGACAAAGTTCTGTTGATAGGGCTTATCGTTAATTAAAACTGCTACGTAAATTATGAAAAACAAAATTTTCAGCTGTCGAGATTTCATGTATATTTTTTTCTTAACCAATTTTAAAGTATATTTATTTTCCTTACAATTTTTTTAATTGTAATGAATGATAAATTAATTGCAAATATTTTTTCATTAAAAGAATTTTTCCGACACATTGAAAATATTGCTTTTTTGGTGATAGTGAAATAACTGCAGATGAAAAAGATATAAAATCCCTTTCGGCATGGCCTATAGGCAGAGGTAGATTTCGAAAAGTTTTCATCTCAAAAAAAAAAAAAAAAAAAAAAAAAAAAAAAAAAATGCCTATCTTTACTCAAATGCCCATTTTGGCAATATATTTTGAATTATATTCTTACTTTATTTAAAAAATTGACCAATATGCTCATTATATAGTTCCTAAATAACAAAAAACTGTTAATTAAATTCGTTTGACAGCAAAATTGAATTTAAAAATGAGTCATAAAATAACCAATTTATTATTTTAATACATCCACAATTCTTTAATCAAGATCACTTTGAGAAATTTTGTGCGAAGTGCCCACTTTGACAGATTTTATTAAAATATATATTTAGCCTTTATCAAAAGTCTGACCAATACGGCACATTACACAGTTCCTAAATAACAAATAACTGTCAATTGAATGCGTTTGAGAGCAAAATTGAATTTAAAAATGAGTCATAAAATAAACAATTTGTTATTTGAATACAACCTCATTTCTTTTATCATGATCGCTGTGGGAAATTTTTTTGCGAAGTGCTTACTTTGACAGCTTTTAAAATATATATATTCACCCTTTATCAAAAAATCGACGAATACGCACATTATATAGTTCCTAAGTAACAAAAAACTGTCAATTGAATGCGTGTCAGAGCAAAATTGGATTTAAAAATGAGTCATAAAATAACCAATTTGTTATTTGAATACCCACAGTTCATTAATCATCTCGCTTTGGGAAATTTTGTGCGAAGTGCCCATTTTGGCAGCCTTTTTTAAAATATATTCTGCCTTTATTAAAAAACTGGCCACTCCGTCACATTATATAGTTCCTAAATAAGAGAACCTGTAAATTGGATGAGTTTGAGAACAAAAAAAGATTTAAAAATGAACTCGGTAAAAACGCAATTTCTTAAATTTTCTCAAATTTTAATCACCATAACTTCGTGAAATTCTGTTCAAAATACCCTTTTTGGCAGCCTTTTAAAAAATATATTCTGCCTTTATTAAAAAACTGGCCAATACGTCAAGTTATATAGCTCCTAAATAATAGGACCTGTAAATTGGATGGGTTTGAGAACAAAAATGAATTTAAAAATGACTCATAAAAAACGCAATTTGTTATACTTAATGAATTTTTTAATGATGAAAACTTCGGGAAATCTGTTCAAAATACCTTTTTTGGCAGCCTTTTTAAAAATATATTCTGCCTTTATCGAAAAATTGGCCAATATGTCGCATTATATAGTTGCTAAATAAGAGGATCTGTCATTTGGACGCGTTTAAAATCAAAAATGAATTTTAAAATGAGTCAGAATATAAGCAGTTTGGATTTGAGGTTTTTTCTCCAACTCCTATTTTTGTTTAATTTATTTTTGCTATAAGAATTGGTTCTATGAAAAACTTGTCAATATAAAAGTTGTAGATATTATTGTGAAGATGTAAAATAAATTTAATTAGATTTAATTGCTTAAGAATTGAGTAAGTTATGGGTTTTTTTCTTTTTCCTCCCCCCTTTTTCTTTTCGTTTTTAATTTTTTTCATCGGTAAAAATGGGTCCTATCAAAAACTTGTAAATGCAAAAGTTTTAGATAATATTGAGTACATTTATATAAAATTTAGTTGGATTTGATATCTTGAGAATTGACGAAGTTATGAATTTTTTTCTCCCAAAAACCATGTTTTTTTCGCCCCTTGAGCCCATTTTTAACTTTATCAAAAATCTGTCAAGCATAAACTTTTTGCCCATTTTTTAGAAGTAATATAAACTTTAAACTGATTCGATATCTATTTTAATTAAAAAGTTATCGCGTTTTTTCTGTTTTCACAAAAACCCTCCTAGTTAGGAGGGGGTTAGTTCCACCCCCTTGGTCCGATTTTGCCCATTAACGAACTTAACCGAGATTTTATGCCCCTTGATTTTATGTAAAAGTTTGATGAAGATCTGAGCATAATTATGGAAGTTATCGTGTCTAGAGGAAAGTGATATACACCGATAGATAGATAGATAGATAGATAGATAGATAGATAGATATATAAACTTTTTTACTGATGGTAGTTTTGGGGTCTAGGAGTCATGATTCGTGTAGATCCGCAAAAATTTTTCAGAAATTCCAACATGGGAGACAATGCAATAGGTAGTATTTCATACGAAATCTACCTAATAGTAAGACTAAAACACAGATTTAACGCCTGCTTGGCTTATGACTTGGCGGGGGCCCGATAAGTACGCTAATTTTAACAATTTAAATAACCAGATAGACTGTAAACAAATAATGGTTACTACTTGATTATTCCGTCGATGAATTTCGCCAAATTATACAAATGGACATAATTTTTATTTTAAATAACCAAAGAATCAATAAATTACTAAAATGTTGATAGAAAGACAAATAAACATCGAATTAAAATTGGTTGATGAAGTAAAAATTACGTATAACAAATTTAATGTCAAATGAATGTGACATTTACGATCATCCATTGACATTTAACCTTATACTTTGGCGATAGTTTTTTGGTCGATGGGATTATCAAGTATTACCAAATTATGTAAACAAATTGTATAAACAATAATATTGCCAATAATATTTAGGTGCAGGTGTAATCTCGGATCCCGTTGGCGCGATCCCGTTGCAGCAAATTGCGATTTTATGCCTCACTTAGTAATCCGGTAATAGTTGATTATTTTTGAGTAAACTATTTCATTATTTTCTTTTCTCTTTTAAAATTATATAAATTGTTTTGTTCCATAAATATTTATTGACTTAGTTTATTATTATTATTTCATTTTTAAAATAATAGAAAATAAATAAAAGTAATATAAATGTAATTGGTATTTGAAAACGCAGTGTTCTACAAATTGGCATCATAAAAAAAATCACGCCAAAGTGATACGTGTATAAAAGTGGAAAAATGTTTGCAATAATATAAACAAAAAAAACTGTAAACAAATAATTAAAAATTCGCCATTTCGATAGTTTTTTAAAATAACATCAAGCATAAAATCAAATAACATCAAGGTTAATTCTCCAGTCGGGCAGCAATAGTAAATTTTCTTTTCTTCGTCTGTTTCATAATAAAAAAACATAAATTTAATAACTTCTAATTAAATAATCTGACTAATTTTCTCTAATCGGATTTATGATTTAAAAGTATTCTTAATGCATAAACAAAACAGCGCAGTTGTCATGTACGCGCCGAGTTCGGCGCGATAATTTTTTACACTAATTTGGCGAAAACATCGTTTTCAAATACCAGTTTCATAAATATATTTAAATTATTTTCTATTATTTAAGAAATAATAACAATTAGTATTTAAATAATAAGTATAGAACAAAACAGTTTACATAATTTTAAAGAAGAGAAAGGAAATAAAAAATCATTTTATTAATAATTAAAATAACAATAGTCGGTTTGCCATGCCAGGCAAAATAACATCAATTTAGTGTCCATTAGTTATCTCGGTGTGTATATGATATCGTGCAAACAAAACTTCCGATAATATAATAAATGACGTCATATTTATTTTCCTTTGAATTTTTTTTATTTTAATTTTTTACGTGGTTACTGTTCAACTAAAAATTAACTGCCGAGGTGAAATTATTGTTCCATATTTTGACTTTCTTGGCAACGGGAAAGAAAATGGTTATTTTTTATCGGAAAAATTTTAATTGATTCTGTATGAAAAATAATGAAATTTTGAATTATTAAGGAAAATATTTGAATAAATCAATTAAAAATTAGCCTATGTTCACCGGAAATAGTGTAGCTTTCCAACCGTGAAAGAATTTTATAAAACCATCAAGTAGTTTCGGAGCCTATTCAATTCAAACAAACAAACAATCAAATCTTTCCTCTTTATAATATTAGTATAGATAACTTTTATTTGTAAGTCTTTTTCGAAATTCAGTAAATAAATGCAATTTTTTTTCTTCCTTTCTTTCTTTCTTTTTCTTTTTTTCTTTTTTTTTCTTTTCTTTTTTTTTTTTTTTTTTTTTTTTCTTGGTGAGAAAAAAATAATTACTTTATCTATTTCTTTGAAAGTTTTCTGACAGAAAAAAGATAGGGGAAGTTTATTGACAATCATTTTTAATACGTTATCAAAGATAAATTCATTTCCTAAAAAAGCACGAATGGGTTTAACCACTTAAAAATTATCGAAATAAAAAGAAATCTAAATTTAGTTTAGAAGTTTGATTAATAGTGCGCGCTCCGGAATTATTTTTCGAATAAAATCTTCAAGCGACCAAGAAAAAACGAAATTTGTTTCATTTTCTCCAAAGAAATTGGTCGCTCACGGAGGGATTTCAAATGCGATGATCTCTGAATGGAGGTAAAAGTAATATTTAGCCTATTAGTATTGAACCATTCCATGAAAAAATAGTCTTTCAAGTAGTTGGTTGTTTAATGGAGGTGGTCGCACATGGAGATTTCTCTGTATTGGTTTTTGACAGGTTTCAATGGATAAAAAGAGGCTTTTTGGAGTCGTGGGTAACTCGAGCGAGGTTATTTTATATTTCTGTTCAACATTTGTCTCTTTTTACAGTTGATTTTTAGGCCCGGCGTATTGCACACCTGTAATTTATGATGGATTTTTCTGCATCTTGTATATTATATGCCAGAGTATACAGTATTACATGAGTACAGTCGTAACAACTCTTTTAAGAATATTATTGTTATCTTTACTAATAAAAGTTGTTGTTGTATTCATGTCGGCCGATTATCTACGCTATGGGATATAGGCCCTATGGGGTGGGATGCCCTCCGTGGGGGGTCTTTCTAGGGGAACCTAACCCGTATTTACGCAAGGCTCGAAGAAAACCACAGAAAACCCCGAACGGTTAGGCCGACGGTCGCGATTGGGTTCGAACCCAGCACCTACCGTCTACCAGTTTGGAGGTCAGAACCTCGCGGCCACTGGTGGGGCTACTAATAAAAGAACAAATCGTTCTGTCTCTCTCTCTCTCTATGTGTAATGGCCAGTGAAAACTACAGTATACACGACGCTCAAATTTTTTGGGAAGATAGTTCAGACATTCAGAGTCTCTCCTAATGTATCTGAGCCTCAGAATTTTAAAATTATACAAATATAATTATTTGAGTAATCGACTAAAATCCCTAAATAAGAAAAATGGAAAAGTATTCGTAATTCTATAAAAGCATAGATTTTTATCAGACCGCAGATTATTATTTTGAAAACTGGAAGATTGGGAAAGGAATTAATGTAAATACGATATAATGTCGCTAAATGTACTGGACTTTTTTATATATATAAAGGACTGTATCTTAAATTCTACTGGGCCTAAAATTCGAAAATTGTGTAGCTAGACGGTAAAAAAAAATCTCTTTCAGAATTTCTAAAAATTATTCCACTGCAGTTTCAGGAAGTCAAAAAATTCACACAAAAAATCGATTTATAAAAAAAATATTTTTTTTTCATTGAAAAAAAGGTTTGAAATTTCTGTTATGGATGCAGGTGTTCGTTGCAGATAAGCGGACCCTAACTACTGCACGCCGCACGAGTACACGGGGCCTGTGCCCTGGACAGGAAATTTTAAAAGGACACGCAATTTTTCTTAATTTCATCTAACTTTCTATTATGAAAATCATAATTGAGGAAACAAATGTGAGATTTAAGATATTAATACGATGAAATGACAAAAATGTATCTCACTTCTTGCTTAAAAGCACATTTCAATAAAAAAATATTATTATTATTTTCTGGAACCGTTTTTTAATTTTTCGAGAAACTTAATTTTTTTTTCATTGATACTTTTCGAATAAGTGTATAACACGTGAAAAAAACTACTATCAGTAAATTAACCAATCTAAGGGGGCATGAAAAATTGAATATTCCCTGGTCACAGAATCTTGCTAGTCGGATCCTTACGGACAAGTTAAAGGTCTGCACCTGGCGGAATTTCCAGGCCCGGCCGATGTAAAACTCAAAAGTTCGGCCCGATCCCAGCCCGTCCCGTACAGAAATCAGTAAAAAAAAAAGCCCGACCCGATTTGTCCAACACAATTTCTACTATTTCTAAAAAATCAGATTTTTATCATATAATAAGATTCTTTTAAAGACTATACTGTATATTTATCTATGGAATGATTTTACAGCTTATTATACAGGAACTAATAAAAATTAATACTAAAAACAATACTACCGGTTACTCTATACCATGATGCAATTATGAAACGTATGGAATTGTACCTTACAACCTTTTCATTATTTGGCATATATGACACATCCAGCGTACAAAGGTGCATTGTTAAGGCAAAGGTGGAATCTCATTTTTTTTTTTTCTTTTGAACCGATTTGCTGAAAAATGAAATGTGTGATTACAATTGTAGTGATTGTTTTCGAAGCTGAATCTCCACCATATCCTAAAAGTTTTCTCCTCAGCTCAAGATATTCCAGATGCAACATGGTGGAAAGGCTTTTAAAAAAAATCCCAATATATCAAGTGACTTCATACAGCTCATGGTGCGTTTGCATTCCAGTCCATGCAGTTCAGCTTCAATTGAGCAGATCTTTTCAAATTTTGAATTTATCTACTCCAAATTGCGAAACAAACTAGGAGTACAGAAAGCATCAAAACTAGTGTTTTGCTACCGCATGCTCCATGAAAAAAAAAAAGGACTTAGACTAGAACGAACAATTAAGCGATATAAAAATATATATCTTATTTATGTAGAATTTCATACATTAAATTGTACAAGTATATTCAACACACAACTTTCTTTTTAAAAAATTAAAGTATTTAATAGTTTGATTAGTTTATATTTTTAAAGTAATGATAAATTTTAATTTAAATGTAAAGATACTTTTAACTTTTTTTTTCAATTCTATATTTATAGCTTACAATTACTTTCTATTTTCTAAGCAACTTATTGAATCAAAATTATGTTTTGAGTTTTATATAGGATATGTGGTTTTTCAAATCTTAAAACAGTCAAAAATTTACTCAAGTGTATAAAACTAATAATTATGAAAAATTGTAAATTTATTGTTGCTGTAAAAATAATTTTAAATAGTTTTTGGACACAATTTTAGGTTTTTGACAGTTGTTGTCAAAAACTTTCTGTTAAAACCCTCGTTAAAACCGGATAAAACCGTCCCCCCACGCTGTCAAAAACTTGCCGACCCTGGCTCTTTTATGAATTAGAGTGGAAAAAACTAGTCGATGGGGGCCACCGTAATAATTATCCATCATGGATATGTATAATATAATGTATGAAAATAAAACATGTGTAAACTATTTATAAAATGCATTGCAATTCTCCAAAACAAAATTTAAACACATATTTTAATATACACAGTAATGCTCTATTTATGAATTGATGATGAACCAATTTCGACAAATGATATAAAACGCCGAACTACTCAAGTAGTACCGAATTGCGTAAAAGAAACATCCTTATAACTCCAACAATAATAATTATGTTAACTAACAGTTTACTGCGTCGGATTAAGCGTCTCATTTCCAATTAAAATCTATCTTTGAATTTAAATTTGAATGAAATACAGGGTGATGAAAAATTGAAGAATGTGGAAAACAGGATTACAAATATCTCGACAGCTAATAATCCGATCGAATTCATTCTTTATCCAAAATTTGTATTATTTTATTGTCTTTTACATCCACTCCTTAAAATAAAAAATTTCTAAAAGTTCTATATACCTTTCATCAAAACGAATTTTTCGAGAGTCCGAAAAAATAGTTCCGGATAATCGAGGTTACTGATATTAAATAGGCTTCGTCCCATTCTTACATTCTAAGTACATACAAAATTTCAAGTCTCTATCTCAATTTGGTCGGGAAATAGAGCGTTTAAAGACACACAGACAGACACCACACACAGATAGATGTCAGATATATTAGGACCTTTTTCTTATCACCCTTGCACTAATTTATAATACTTTTCAAATTAAATATTTTTATTAATTCATTTCTTAAGTACCTATATTAATTATTTCCATATGTTAATTACTTCTATTTAATTTACCATAGCTGTCATAATCTTTTAAAGATACAAGTCATTTCAATAGTTTATTTAAAATAACTTTATTAAAGTAACTAAATAAATTTAACTTACCTTTTTCCAAACATAGTCATTTTTTTTCATAAAGTATAATTCTATAGTTAATAAATTTAAAAGAAACTTGTTTCTAAAATCACCTGTCTGTTCTTTATAAACACCGGCAACATATTAAACTTCCGTACGTAATTCCCGACCTAATCCCAGTTGTTTAACTGAGTAATTCATGAAAGCAATAACAGGTGGCGTCGCGATCGTAGATAGTATCGCAATTCACGTCATCTTTAGTTTTGCATATGACGTTCTGGAAACTGGTAGAAGGATGGACTGTCATGCGTAGAGTTTCGTTTTAGACTGCCGGTAAGATATAAATAGAATAGCGGGCAAGTTCTTATCAGTTCATTCACGCTTTCTATCCGCCGTTGTTAGTTCGTCTGTTCTAATGTTTCGAGTAAAGTTCTGTCGGCTGTCTGGTCAGTATGGAAAACATTTAAAGATGATATAGTTTAGTTGAGTTCATGCTTTTAAGTTCGTCTTCCTTATTAAAGGACTTTTAATGCGAGTCATCTTGATGTTATAAAGAACTTTGGATGTTGTCTCCTGATGTGAATCGACGAGCCATGTTGTCTGATTTTTAAATGCCTTTGAAGGTGATTTAAAGAGTTTATCGGGAAGATTGAAAGTCGTAGTTCGTGTAAACCTCTTTACCTGTTTTGAACTGGTAATCTCATATTCTCAAGTAGAGATTTGCTGTTATGTAATTACCATAGAGGCTGAAGTTTGCCGATGATTAAGGACAGATGTATTTTTCTTGTGTCAGACCATTTTCAAAGTAAAGCACTTCTATTAATGAAGTAGTAGGATCTTCTTTGGAATGGATTAAATCTCTGCATCAATGTCCTGGATTGTTGGCAGTTAAAATGTATGAAAAGCAATCATGTCGTGAGTCTAAATCTTTTTCTAATATTCTCCTCTATAAATAAATTAATCCTATGAGTAAATGTTATGTGATTTAAATATTTTAATGGATTTAATTGTTTTATTATGATATAGATTAAATATGTTTCTGTTGAATATATATATATATTGAAATCTAATAAATGGATATTTATTTTTAAATATGTTATCTTTATTTTTGTTTAAAGTATTTACATTTAATTTAAATATTAATTTGAATTAACAATATCTTTATTTACCATAGTTAACATAATTTAATTTTTGGGGGGTTTGATAAAAACAGCAATAACGCTTTCCACTGTACTTTAGCACTCTGCTATATATATTTAAACCCCAATACATTACGTCTTCGTAATGTTAAACTAACAATAGACAGGCCGTGTTCAGCTGTTACACGCGCGCGCTCAGGAGCCACGGACATGGAGTGGGTACCTATAGTCAGTAGCGTAGCTATGCTTTTTGGCGCCCGGGGCCAGCAAGAAATTTTGCGCCTCCCCCCAATATAGATATATAACAATTTCTCTCAATTTGGCGCCCCTAGGCCTCGGCGCCCGGGGCGGACGCCCCCCTTGCCCCCCCCCCCCTTAGCTACGCCACTGCCTATAGTGGACGGGATGTGCGTTCAGTACTCGCGACTGCGCCACCGGTTACTGTAACTGTTCGCTCAATAACAGATGGAGAACAGATCACGGATGTAATTACTTGTGGTGCCAATTATAAAGATAATCTGTTACAACCGAATGTAAGCTCGCTGGTCAAATGGTCAGAGTGCTGGGCTTGTACCCAAACGATACGGGTGCGAAACCTGCGCGGGCCAAAAGTTGGTTTGTGTCTTTTTATTTTTTCTTTGATTGCTTTTTATTAATAAATAAGACATTTTTATTAAAGGTAAATTTTATATTAATAATACAGAAGCACATGTATTTCTATTATAATAATAAAATACTTATTAAAATACGAGAAAATGAGATTTTTGCGGAGATAGCTTTAATCTTCTAAATTTAGAATATTAAAAGGATAATTAGAACGATATTAATATCGTTCCAAAGTGATTTATATATATATTAAGCAAATGAAAAAAAAAAGTTTTCTGCGAAAATATCCGTATACGCATAAAATAATTACTAATCTTCTTCTTCTTCTTCCTTTTTTTTTTTTTTTTTTTTTTTTTAAATTTTAGAAGTAAGTTTTTATTGATATTAGGATGCAAATATAATGCATGCGTGGATATTTTACGGTGTTAAAATCAAAATGGAAAATATTATAAAAGCAAAATGTAAAAGATATACATTTTTTTAAATTAAGAATATCTGCATACATATATTTTAAAGAGGTGAAATATTTGGAGTTTACCTTCTAGTTTTGTAATGAATAAAGTATGATTAGAATGTTTATAATTTTGCTATTGAAAGTATAAATAAGTGTTTTGCTTATACTAACATAATTTCGGATGTCGTTTGTTTCTCATATTTTATGTCATATTTTGGCCTGTTATCCACATGGTATTAAAATATATAATCATTAAATAAGAAATATACACATACTAAAACTTTTTCTGAAAAAATATCTAACTAACAATGCAAATTCCATTGAAATCAATCCAGTATTGTAGATTACAAATCAATCTTGTAATACGTGGATACAGGGCCATCGCTAAGACTTTTTATTGGTGGGGGAGAAAACCTTAATATTGTCAAGTCAAATTTTTATATTCGCCAACTCGTTTTATAATTTTGCCAAGTTAACGCACTTTGAAAATGTAATACAGTTCTTATTTGTAAAAAAATTAATAATATTCCCAATTAGAGTTGTAACTTTTGCAAATTCTAATAAAAATTAGAAAATGTATCGCAGTTTTTATTAAAATTTTAATTAAATTTGACATAAAAGTTTTAAATTTGCAAAGTGTAACAACATTTGTGAATGTTTTGGGAGGGGAGGCTCCCCCCTGCCCCCCCCCCTTAGCTAGTCCCCCGTGTGGATATCTCAGCCTTGGTTTATCAACAGCATTCTATTTAATACGAAAAGTATAAAGCAACTGATAAATTATTTTTAAATAAATAAAAATAAAATTATTAAAAAATTTAAATCACCAATCGTTAAATTGTGTCAGTCAACCTACCAACTTTGACAACAAACAACGTGCAACCAATAACAGATAAGCACAAAACGCAGAATCACGTGATCAAATCGCCCATCAGTTTTATTTGCGTCGCGCGCGTCAGCTTTTGAGCAGGGTTGGTTGTCATATTTTAAATGCTGATCGGGCTTAATTACATGAAATAGGTCACGTGATACTTCCTGGAATATTTTAAATTTTATTTGAGAGGTCACAGGTATGTATTTCCGTTACGAGAATCATGTTTTGAAAGGATAAAGGGATATAGTATTTGTATTTACCAATTCTGAACCATAAAAATAATGCAATAATTGAATAACTTTAAAATTCTCTTCTTCGATAGAACCTACTCCAAGCAGAATCTTCTGAGCGCGCGCGCACTAAAAAAGTGGCTTTTGAACACGGCCTTTAATTTGAAATAAGAACGCGGCAGCTTTGGTCGTGTTCAGCTGTTACGCGCGCTGCACGCACACGCTCAGGAGCCACGGACATGGAGTGGGTACTTATAGTTGATGGGATGTGCGTTCAGTCCTCGCTACTGTGCCACCAGTTACTGTAACTGTTCGCTCAATAACAGATGGAGAACATATCAAGGATGTAATTACTTGTGGTGCCAATTATAAAGATAATCTGTTACAAATGAAAGTAAGCTGGCTGGCCGAATGGTTAGTGTGCTGAGCTTGAACCCAGACGATACGGGTTCGAAACCTGCGCGGGTCAAAAGTTAGTTTGTGTTTTTTTTTTTTTGGTTGCTTTTTATTAATAAATAAGACATTTTTATTAAAGGTAAATTTTATATTAATAATACAGAAGCACATGTATTTCTATTATAATAATAAAATACTTATTTAAATACGAGAAAATGAGATTTTTGCGGAGAAAGTTTTAATATTCCAAATTTAGAATATTAAAAGGATAATTAGAACGATATTAATATCGTTCCAAAGTGATTTATATATATATTAAGAAAATGAAAAAAAAAAAAAAGTTTTCTGCGAAAATATCCGTATACGCATAAAATAATTATTAATGTTCTTCTTCTTCTTCTTCTTTTTTTTTTTTTTTTTTTTTTTTTTCTTTTGAAAATTTTAGAAGTAATTTTTTATTGAGATTAGGATGCAAATATAATGCATGCGTGGATATTTTACGGTGTTAAAATCAAAATGGAAAATATTATAAAAGCAAAATGTAAAAGATATACTTTTTTTTTAAATTAAGAATATCTGCATACATATATTTTAAAGAAGTGAAATATTTGGAGTTTGTCTTCTAGTTTTGTAATGAATAAAGTATGATTAGAATGTTTATAATTTTTCTATTAAAAGTATATATAAGTGTTTTGCTTATACTAACATAATTACGGATGTCGTTTGTTTTTCATATTTTATGACATATTTTGGCCTGTTATCCACACGGTATTAAAATATACAATCATTAAATAAGAAATATATACATACTAAAACTTCTTCTGAAAAATTATCTAACTAACAATGCAAATTCCATTGAAATCAATCCAGTATTGTTTATTACAAATCAATCTTGTAATATGTGGATACAGGGCCATCGCTAAGACATTTTATTGGTGGGGGAGAAAACCTTAATATTGTCAAGTCAAATTTTTATATTCGCCAACTCGTTTTATAATTTTGCCAAGTTAACGCACTTTGAAAATGTAATACAATTCTTATTTGTAAAAAAAAATAATAATATTCCCAATTAGAGTTGTAACTTTTGCAAATTCTATCAAAAATAGAAAATGTATTGCAGTTTTTATTAAAATTTTAATTAAATTTGACATAAAAGTTTTAAATTTGCAAAGTGTAACAACATTTGTCAATGTTTTGGGAGGGTAGCCCCCCCTTAGCTAGTCCCCCGTGTGGATATCTCAACCTTGGTTTATCAACAGCATTCTATTAATTACAACAATAGAATCAACAGTATTCTATTAATTAATACGAAAAGTATAAAGCAACTGATAAATGATTTTTAAATAAATAAAAATAAAATTATTAAAAAAATTAAATCACCAATTGTTAAATTGTATCAGTCAACCTACCAACTTTGACAACAAACAACGTGCAACCAATAACAGATAAGCACAAAACGCACAATCACGTGATCAAATCGCCCATCATTTTTATTTGCGTCGCGCGCGTCAAGGTTTGAGCAGGGTTGGTTGTCATTTTTTAAATGCTAATCGGGCTTAATTACATGAAATAGGTCACGTGATACTTTTCCGGAAAACTTTTAATTTTATTTGAGTGGTCACAGGTATGTATTTCTGTTACGAAAATCATGATTTGAAAGGATAAAGAGATATGGTATTTGTATTTACCAATTCTGAACCATAAAAATAATACAATAATTGAATAAATTTAAAATTCTCTTCTTCGATAGGACCTACTCCAAACAGAATCTTCTGAGCGCGCGCGCACAAAAAAAGCCGCTTTTGAACACGGCCACAGACACACAAACGGACGAACAGCAATTTTTTTTTTTTTCAATTTTCTTTTCTTTTATATATTTTTTTTATATATATATATATATTTTTCGGAATCTCCAGTGTCTAAAACGTGTAAATCCGCCACTTTTTTTTTTTTTTTTTTTTTTTTTTTAATTTTTAAAACGATTGCAAGATTTACCCTATACTACATATGATAGGTAAGTAAAAAAAAAAAAAAAAAAAAAAAAAAAAAAAAAAAAAAAAAAGGAAAGGAAATATTGCTTTATGCATGCATAGTACTTTCAATGATACATTTAACAAAATTTTTCAACACACAATATTTTTCCAGTGCAGTATACAACGTTCAACCTTTTCTTTACTATCATTGTCTTAAATTTTCTATCCAGTAATATTATTGGATTTTAATAGAATTTTTTTCGCATGTTGGGTAAGTATATAGATATTTTTAATTTAACCCTCAATCCCCAGTGTCACTTCGAGCTCTCAGAAGTTTGTTATTTTCTTTTTCTACCACGCGGAGATTTTATTTTCAAATTCTATCACTATTGTATCAAAGCCAATCGATAAGACTCTCAATTATTTTTTCTGGCAAGACTAGTCATACGCAGGGTCGTAGATAGAAGTGCTCTATAGGGGGGAGGGGGGGGCTTATATTTTTTTTTTCTCTGACACAGAAAGATAGATTAGTGCATATTTACACTGTAGGTACTATGTTTCTTATTGAACTGTTATAATAATTTCATTTTACACTAAGAAAAGTATAGGATGATGAAAATTTTGAGTTTATAACTGGTGCAAAATTAAACATCATGTTAGCTTCATATGTACTAATAGGATGAGGGAGTGTTAAATTAGTTATTTTAGATACAATTGAGTAATTCTGCAAAACTGTAAAAGGATCTTAAAACTAAATTAGATTTTTGAACAGAATTTCATTTGAATTTTCGGAACAGAAATTCATTGAAAGACCTTGGAATCTTTTCCAGTCGGGGGAAGGGGGGGGGGCTCAAAATATTTTAGGGGGGCTGAGCCGCCCATAGCACTCCCTTAGCTACGGCCCTGGTCATACGTTATTTGTCAAATTCATTCAGATGTTTCGCGCAAAATTGGAACAGTCTGAGTTTGTTTAGAGGTCTGCACGGGCCGGGATCGGGCCGATTTCCAATAATGGCATTCGGGCCGGGCCGGGCTCGGGCCTTACTTCTGAAGACTCGGGCCGGGCCGGGCCGGCTAATCTTTTCGGGCCAGGCTGAGCTCGGGCCTTAATTTTTTTGCTGGAGTATCGGGCCGGGTCTAGCTTTTTTTCCGTACAAAGCCGAGACTGATTCCATTCTTCCTAGTTTTCATGGACCAAAATAATCAGTTCCTATTGAATCTTCCTGTATGAAAATCCTTTTCACGACTTTTTATAAATCAGTAATATTTGGCTTTGTTAAAAAATTTCTGCAAAAAAAGCATATTACTTTTAAGCCGTCATTATTCTACAATTAAACATTAGAATTTATTCCTTTTAAAGAATCGTAGATTACTAGGCGTTTTAAAATAGAATTAAACACACACACACACACACACACAAAAAAAAAAAAAAAAAACATGATTATGACGGAATTTTTTGTTAAACTGAAAACTGAAAGTTTCTTTTAAAATGTTCATCCATGCAAAATGAATACAACAATACGGGAGAAAAAAATATATTAAACATTTACATCTGTTAAAAGGGGATTGCATTTTTTTCGTTCCAAAGCGATTTCGTCTTTGGAAATTTTACCATGTACCGCTTTTTCGATTTTTTTTGTTTCCATTACAGGGAATGTGGATTAATAATAAGGTATTTGTACCCTATATGGACAGGGTTCTCAATATGGACACCCCTAATATTTTTAAAGATAAATTTTGATCGAGAGATGGCTCAACATTTTCGCGAAGAAAAGCAGTTGAAAAGATAATTAAGGCTGGAAAGTGTAAAAAAACGCGCTGTTCGCCATTTAGGAGGAAATTTGTTTTTTCGATATGTGCTGATCTTAATTACTTATAAGCTTAAATTTTTATTAGATATGGTAAAATTGCATTAAATGTTGAAAAGTGGAATATTTTAGAAAGCTAATAAAACATATTTTCGATTACTATTGCATATTTTGCTTTAAAATATTTTTCTTATTCATTTGTTAAAAGATTTATTAAAACTACGCCCGGTTCCCAATATGGACAGCTTATGTCACCTTCGACTACAACTATAAGAATGAAGAAAATTCAACGTTGCCAAACAATAAATTGAAAATGCATCAAAGTGGTAAAATCTTTGTTCAACAAGATGCCATTTGAACAATCCCCCAAAAACCTTCCTCCAAAAAACCCTTACAGAAGAATAAAAAGAAGCCCCCCCCCCCCCTCCAGTAGGATATATGTTGGCGAAATCGTAGGTACCAATGATAGGGCTTCCCCAACAAAGGAGAGCTGGTACTGCTTCTTTTGCAGTATTGATGCTTTTTCAAACATGCGGCCATGCATCACATGTGGCAGATATGTTCATGAGGATTATGTGGGACTTACTGCCCATGGTGAAAAAGTTTCTCTTTGTCCATCCTGTGAGGACTGAGTAATACCAGATGAAAATTCGCAAACAGATGCAATAAAGCTAAGCAAAACCAACAATATTATTTCATAACATTTACTAGTAACTAAGGGGCTTTGCATGGGTCTTCGAAGGATAAAAACAGAGAATGAGCCCCCTTTCTAAAATGCATGTTCTGAAGATATTTACTGCTCCCCCCCCCCTCCTCCTCCTCCGAATATTTTAAGATACATTTTTTTATTCCCTCTCCCCTAAAATCCTTTGGAAAAGTGGCTCTTCCATACACACTGTGTAGAAAGTCAATAAGGAATCCTGTCCATAATAGGGACAGGTAGTTCCTTATATGGACAATTGTAAACATTTTTTTTGTTTTTGTCATTTAAATTAAACCAGAATAGTTACAAGGTCGCTAATTTTAATAATGATAGTCAATAGTCCAAGGATAGTGGTCACATATTTTTGGAGTCCTATGACTTGTACATGGGGGTGAAAAAAATACATTTTCCATATTGGGTACAGGTACCTTACTAGTGATAACTGAAATATTTACATACAACAAACAAAGATTCATTTAAAAGCATAAATATCGCAGCCTACGGCAGTTCTGCATCGATGGAGATTATAAACATGGAAAAAAAAGACTAATATAATTTTTTTTGGTCAGAACTCTTCCATAAGATTAAAGATCAATGTTCTGTAGAAATTCACTCGAGCCGGGCCGGGTTCGGGCCGAATTTTAAACTTTTTTTCCGGACCGGGCCGAGCTCGGGCCGAAATTTTAACTTTCGGGCCGGGCCGGATCGGGCCATTATTTTTTTCGTTCGGGCCGGGCCGGGCTCGGGCCGAAATTTTAACTTTCGGGCCGGGCCGGGTCGGGCCAATATTTTTTTCGTTCGGGCCGGGCCGGGCCCGGGCCTGGAAATTTCGGCCCGTGCAGACCTCTAGTTTGTGTGATCTCTTGTGGCACAAAGTGACATAAAAATGTCTAGATTGTTATCATTTCTTTGTCTTATTACATTTGTTACATTTGGATGAAGCCCAATGGCGTAGTGGTCAGAGCATCTGACTGCGGCGCCGCAGGTCGAGAATTCGACTCCCGACTGGGCATGGTTCACTCAGCCTTTCATCTCTTCAGGATAAATAAAATGAGTACCAAGCTTGCTTGGGAACTAAACACCGAGAGTCTCGCGTTAGGTTGGCCGTCTGGCCGGGATGTATGCTGCATAGCACCTCTGGGTACAGGGTCTAGTAAATGAGGATAACGAGTGTCGGTGCTGATCCTTAATGAATTTGAAATGCCACTGAATTTAGTTTGATAAATGGATAAATAAGCTGTATTTATTATTGTATTTTATGACCCAAATTACTTATGTAGCATGTTTATTACAAAACGTTGGAAATATCCCATGTTACTTGATGACACGACATTTATCTTTAAAAACTGGGAGTAGCTTATTTATTTTTTATACACACACACACACACACACACACACACACACATATATATATATATACAGGGTGTATCTAAACTACTGGGCAAAACTTTAAGGGGTGATAGTACACATCAAGACAAATAATATTAAATGGGATACTAAGGGTCCCAAACGTCTTCCGAAGGAGATAGGCGCCATCAAAGTTTATCGTCCAAAATTTGAAATGACTATAAAAAACGGAAAAATTGGTCGATTCGTTTGCGGTTTTCACGAAAACTATTCTTTATGTCAATATTGTCTTGAAAATAAATTATAAAGATAAGTTTCAAAAAATGCCGATAGAGGGCGCTTTAGACTTTGGAGTAACGAACAACTATTTTTTACCGTTATTTTTTGCATCTCATTAATTTTTTTTAGAAATTTAGAAATAAACTTAAATTTTGAGCTCAAAATCTGTGGATAAATAGCGCAAACTGAACTGTGTTCAATGGGAGTGGGTAGGTTCAAATTTCAAATGATTATAAAAAACAGAAAAATTGGTCCATTGATTTGCGGTTTTCACTAAAATTATTCTTTATGTCAGTATTGTCTTGAAAATAAATTATACAGATAAATTTCAAAAAAATGTCGATAGAGGGCGCTTAAGACTTTGGAGTAACGTACAACTATTTTTTACCGTTATTTTTTTCATCTCATTAAATTTTTTTAGAAGCTTGGACATAAACTTAAATTTTGAGCTGAAAATCTGAATCGTTGAGAGTGGTTAAGTAGCGCTAACTGAACTGTGTTCAATGGGGGTGGGGAAGTTCAAATTTCAAATGATTTTTAAAAACGAAAAAATTGGTCGATTTGTTTGCGGTTTTCTCCAAAACCGTTCTTCATGTCAGTATTTCCTTGAAAATAAATTTTAAAGATAAATTCCAAAAAATTCCGTTAGAGGGCGCCTTAAACTTCAGAGTAACCAACAACTATTTTTAACATTTATTTTTTTTTACCTAAATAAATGTTTTAAAAGCTTAGACTTAAATTTTGAGCTCAAAATTTGAATCGTTGTGAGTAATTAAGTAGCGAAAAATTGAACTGTGTTCGTAGGGTGGGCAGGGTAACACTTCCTCTCCTGAACACAGTTCAATTTGTGCTTCTTAACTCCTCCCAATGATTTAGAATTTGAGTTCAAAATTTAAGTCTAAGCTTTTGCAAACATTTAATTAGATACAAAAAATAATAGTTAAAAATTGTTGTTGGTTACTCTAAAGTTTAAGACGCCCTCTAACGGAATTTTTGGAAATTTATCTTTAAAATTTATTTTCAAGGAAATACTGACATAAAGAATGGTATTTGAGAAAACGGCAAACGAATCGACCAATTTTTTCATTTTTTATAATCATTTGAAATTTGAACCTTCTCACCCCCATTGAACACAGTTCAGTTAGCGCTACTTAACCACTCTCAACGATTCAGATTTTCAGCTCAAAATTTAAGTTTATGTCCAAGCTTAAAAAAAATTTAATGAGATGCAAAAAATAACGGTAAAAAATAGTTGTACGTTACTCCAAAGTCTAAAGCGCCCTCTATCGACATTTTTTGAAATTAATGTTTATGATTTATTTTCAAGACAATACTGACATAAAGAATACTTTTAGTGAAAACCGCAAATCAATTGATCAATTATTCTGTTTTTTATAAACATTTGAAATTTGAACCTACCCACTCCCATTGAACACAGTTCAATTTGAGCTACTTAACCACAGATTTTGAGCTAAAAATTTAAGTTTATTTCTATACTTCTAAAAAAATTTAATGAGATGCAAAAAATAACAGTTAAAAATAGTTGTCCGTTACTCCAAAGTCTAAAGCGCCCTCTATCGGCATTTTTTGAAACTTATCTTTATAATTTATTTTCAAGACAATATTGACATAAAGAATAGTTTTCGTGAAAACCGCAAACGAATCGACCAATTTTTTCGTTTTTTATAATCATTTCAAATTTTGGACCCTAAACTTTGATGGCGCCTATCTCCTTCGGAAGACGTTTGGGACCCTTAGTTTCCCATTTAATATTATTTGTCTTGATGCGTACTATCACCCCTTAAAGTTTTGCCCAGTAGTTTAGATACACCCTGTATATTGTGTGTGTCATAACCAAACGTATATAAGCTATTTTATTTATAAAGAAAAGAAAAATCTTTATTAACTTGGACGCGGGAATTGAAAGTTAATGATATCACTTCATTGAAAATAGTATGTATAATGAGTTACAAAAGGAAAACTGATTGCTATATACGTATATGAGAGAGAGGAAGGTTTGATTTATAGAAAAGTTTAGTCTCTCCTAGTCCTATTATTATATAGTGCTGCCATCTATTGGTAATGTGCAAGAAATAAATTTTGGCGTTAGCTTTTGTTTGCATAAAGCAAATCTAATTTTACGATAAATTGATTTAACAAGTTCTTACATTTAACGATAAATTTAATCAGGCCCGTAGCCAGGATTTTCTTTCGGGAGGGGCTCAATTTTTGGAATTTTTTCTGTTCTTACAAAAGTAATTTGCATAATTTTCAGCAAAAAAATTAAAAATAATCGAGGCTTAACCTAATGTGTGTTCCTGCATAGGATACTGTTAACTATATCAAATATTGTTATTTCATATTTAATTTTTTCAATTTCTGTTGCAATTTTTAACTTTTAAGAGCACTTCCAGTTTCCAAACCGGTTCGGAAACCGGGGAGTTTTTAGGAAAAAACTTCCGCGAAACTTAAAAAGCACAAACTAACAATGTTTGAGAAGAGCCTCAAATATCCTATGGGAAAACGTTAAAAAATATTGAAAAGCAAACAAGTAATATGCATTGATTTAAAACACAGGATTAATATTAATGTGCTAGAATTTGACATTACGAGTGCGAGGTCTTGAAACTATTAATCCATAAATGAATCTAATTACACGCATTATTTTTTCCGAAGAAAAATTAATATCTACAGTCATATGTAGTCATGAAAATTATGTTTGTATTTCACTTTCACTGATTATAATAGTTATAAATGATACTCTTGGTACAATAAATTTACTAGTGCAACAGAAGCAATCATCATAATTTCTTCTTAGCTTTAGCCATGATGCTGATTAACTTATCAAGATCTACTGTAGTAGCCTAATGAATGGAAATCATTGGAAATCTACTCAGTCTATCATCTACCATAACACTCCAAGTCAAAGATTTAATTATTTTCTTTGTCGAAAAGATCTTTCAGCACTGACTGTTGTTACTCGGCTTTCAACCAAAGCTGTCAACAAGTGTTCGATATACAGTCGAGTCTCTATATAACGAAATCCATTGTTCAGTCAAAAAATTCGTTATATAGGAAAATTCGTTGGAAAGAGAACGGCAAAAATTTTTTCATTTAATGTTAAAATTTCGAAACAGAATTGTTTTTGAGCTGTTTAATTAAGTTTTTGAAATATTTAATGGAATTTTGCCAGAATCTCAAGCATTTTCACCGCTTCCTTTTTTCTCATTGATTATTTTCAAAATTATTACTCTATCAGAGAGAGAGTTATGCTTAACCTAGAAGCAATTTTATAAAGATGCAGTAGAAGATCCCACCAGCATAAATGATATTTAATAACAATTCTTCATTCAAACTATCTCTTACAAGAAAAATTGCGCCGAGTCGCCACAAACATCAAACATCGACTCTAAACTAAAGTGTTAGTTTAGGTAGATGAAAACCTGCTGAAGACGACCTTTTCTACAACTGACCCCTTATCGCTGCTTTACTATCCAAACCAAGAAACGAACATTCTCAAGACGACAATAGTTATCTTATACACCGTAATAAATAAATAAATAAATAAATCCGTTAAATTTACGGCAAAAACTGCAGGCAGCAATGTTGCTAGCAGTTTTTGCCGTAAAAATTGTATAAAAAATTAGATGTATTTTTTTTTTAATTACATCTAATTTTACTGCAATTTTTACGGCAAAAACTTCTGGTAACATTGCTGCCAGCATTTTCTACAGTAAATTTAACTTTTTTTTTTTTTTTTTTTACAGTTTAGGATGCTTTGTGATAATTTCCAATCGTTCGAATAGTAAGAAAATGTTTCAGTCTTTTCCAAGAACGCATGGTCATCTTGGTTAAAACAAATTCAAGAGTAATCATGCAAAAAGGATGGTTTTTCTTGAGGGAAAAAGAGAGAAATGCCTTTTTTTTTTTTTTTTTTTTTTTTTTTTTGACATAAAGAATAAGCTAGAGAAATGCAGCTATGAAATATAAACCAGAAATCAACGAAAAAAAATTATTCCACAAATAATTTAAAGCGTTTTTCTGAACATATGAAAGAAAATTTTTGGAAAAATTCGTTAAATGGGGATATACATTTCGCTATATGGAGATAATTTTCAATGTAATCATGAAAAAATTGACCGTTCCTACAAAAAATTCGTTGAATAGAGAAACACGCTGGATGAAGTTTCGTTATATAGAGACTCGACTGTAGTTGTAATACATCATATTACAGTATTAAAACTTTTAGGACTTCTGTTGGTGTCAACATTAGCAATTCGTTTGCACCCTAATTCATATTCAGCTTTCACTTGCTACATTGACACTTAATCCTAAAAATTTTGCACCAGATTCTCTAATTTGCTTGCTTTTTTCAGTGAAGCCCATCCTGGAAAATATTAGGAATCTCTTAGAATGTTTTAATTTGAAATGAATCGATAATTTAAATTTCGTGCAAGACTTTCTACATGGGGAATTAAAATCGTCATATTGCAATACTTGTTAGCGGATGTAATTTCAGGGTTTGTACCAGTTGTCTGTTTAATTGTTAGTCTTGGGATCTTTATTACAGCTTGGAAGATGTCTTCCCGAAGTTTTGATACACAATAAAAGTCTCACAAAAGATTTCTACTTAGTTTTCTGCATATTTATCTGAAACAATTAGGACATCTTTAGCATGGGTTACAGCCGATATTATATCACGATTTTTTTTCTTTTTTTGAAGAACTTACTATAATTTTGTCTGACAGAAAACCTTCTGAAAAACAGAGAGGCTTATGAGAAAATGATTATTCTCCCTGACTGCCAAAAAAAAGCTCCAGCTGTTGAAGAAATCTTCCATGTGTTTTTCGAAATATTTTCTGACCTAATACAAATGTAATTAAATAGTTCAACAGAAGTCAATATGTTTTCATGCCTCTCGATAAATTTTGTGTTACAAATGCGGAGAAGTCATTTTCTTTTGTTTTTTAGGATATATGATGCAACTGCGTTTTGAAGTGCTAAATTTGCCTTTAGGTGATTTTTAAAAACTTTCGTCGCTGCTTTAACAAGTCCATGATACTTTCGAATGACGGGAATCTGCATGCTGTTGGACAACGCAAGAATTAATCAATAGCTTTCACAGAGAGGGTATCTAATTTTTAGATACGCTGAAGAATTCTAGAATGGATCCCGTTAACATGTCCAAATTTATTGGTTACTTCGACATACACCTATGCGACGCATTTATACATGCCAAGACATAGTTCACCACAATGTTGTAATATTACTTTTCTTGAATTTTTGGAAGAAAATACATTTATTGGAATAAAACGTAAAAAAAAAAAAAAAAAAAATCCGAATTATTTGGTTTTGTGAATTTTTTAATAGCTCACATATCTAATACAAATGGCAAGTTGTTCTGCGCTTGAAATGCCCATAGTTTCATCAGCAATTAAGCTAAACCATATAGCGATAATTATTTTGATAATTAATACTTCAGTAATAGTATCCGAGAATATTTGAATGATTTTATTCTAAATTTTTGGAATGAAGTAAATAGCATTTCTACGGATATTTATAATACCAATTCATTCTCTCAATTCAATTCGTTAATTCAATTCATTCTCTTCAGACTTTGCTCAAAACTTAACAGAGCTCTGAGCTAACAGTCTTTTTTATACCAATTTCTCTAACTTTAGAGGATCGTCATCATGGTCACTTCTAAGTGGCTATTTTGTTCTGCACAAAATAAGATTGTTTCAAGTATTAGTCCAAGAGCTACTCTAATAACTAGTTTTTCCCCCTGAAGTTTTTTGAAAACCCTACAATGAAATAATCCTATTTCTATTTTCCTGAAGAAATCAAAAATTTGTTTAATAAAATAACACTAGCAGGGGTGACCGAGCTCAACTCGGTCAAAATTAACTTTGCGTTCAACTCGATATAGTATTTTCCCTGAATCAGTCACTCTGAATTATTACTGTAAAACATGTTATTAATAATAGTATTATTTACAAAAATAATTAATAAGAAAAGTATGTTTGTATGCACATGTTCATAAATTTTACTTTATTTTAAAATTTACAACGAAAGGACATCAATCCAAATCACTTTTTTAGTTCGACTCACTTTAGTTAACAATGCATCTCGAATACTATTAAGAATGTATAAGAAATTTCTTCACATTCTGAAAGACTATATTTTTTGCCAGATATATCCAGATTTGGATACATTCTTTCATTTGGTGCCAAATACGTGTTTTGGTTTCGTAATCTTAATAGTGGATTTTTCGGCCAAATTTAGCCAGTATTTTGTCAAATATCGCCAATTTATTGGATTTTGCCATAGTCTCGTGATACTGACCCTTATTACCCATATGATCCACTAATCAAATGTGATCAAACATATGACTTAGCTCAATGGTCTTCAGGTAATCAAAAACAGTAGAGTATAAAATGAATCAAAATCGTTTAAGCCATTTCTTAAGTAAAATTAACTTGACAGCATTCAGCAATGAAGCGATATGACCCGCTAATATAATTTTGTTTAATATGCAACTCAGCTCAATAGTCTTCTCGTGACAAAAGACGTTTTGTTGCAAAATTTAGGTAAAATTGATTGAGTCGTTATTATATATAATTAGAATGACCCGAACCCATTAAGACCTAAAACGACCCACTAATTGAATTGTTACGAGAATGTGTCCTAGATCAATGGTTTTCTCTTGCCCGAAAACGATATAATAGAAAGTATACTCAAAATGGCGAGAACAATTTTCTAGATAAAATTAGCAAGACCCACAATTGACCATTATATCGAAATCTCTCGAAAATGTGATCTAGCTCATTAATTTTTGCGTGCCGAAAAACGTTAAATACAAAATTTAGATAAAATCGATTGAGCCAATTTTTAGGTATAAATAGTTTGACCTTGACCCATTATGACCCAAAATGACTCATTAATCAAATTTTCTCAAACATCTGACCTAACCCAATGGTTTTCTTGCGGCCGAAAACGATAGAATATAAAATTTAGTCAAGATTGCGCTAGATTATTGTCTTGATAAAATTAGTATAACCCAAAAGTGACACACTGATCAAAATTTCTCGAACATGTGACCTAGCCCAATGATTTTCTCGTGCCAAAATTATGTTGTATACAAAATTTCATTGAAATCGATTCGCCCGTTCTTTAGATGTAGCTTGACCATGACCCACAAATGACCCTTATAATAGAAATCTCTCGAACATGTGACAGCCCATTAGGTTTCTCGTGTATAAATATTGTTACACTCAAAATTTCGTTAAAATTGATCCTGCGGTTCTTTAAATATAAATAACTTGACCCAGACCCTTTATGACCCAAAATGACCCATTAATCGAAATTTCTCAATCATGTGACCTAGCCCAATGATTTTCTCGTGCCAAAAAATGTTGTATACAAAATTTCGTTAAAACTGATCCACATGTTCTTTAGATATAGCTTGACATGACCCGTTATGACCCATCATGACCCATAAATGACTCTTATAACCGAAATCTCTCAAACATGTGACATAGCCCATTAATTTTCTCGTGTCAAAAAACTTACATACAAAATTTCATTAAATTTGATACTGTCGTACTTTATATATAAATAGCTTGATCCAGACCTTTTATGACCCAAAATGACCCAGTAATCGAAATTTCTCGAATTGAGACCTAGCCCAATAGTTTTCTCGTGCCAAAAAAATGTTGTATACAAAATTTCGTTAAAATCGATCCACCTGTTCTTTAGCTATAGCTTGACCATGACCCATTATGACCCATCATGACCCACAAATGACTCTTATAATCGAAATCTCTCGATCGTGTGACTTAGCCCATTAGCTTTCTCGTGTCAAAAAAACTATTACAGGCAAAATTTTGATGAAATTGATTCTGCGGTTCTTTAAATATAAATAGTTGACCCAGACCCTTAATGACCCAATATGACCCATTAAAATTTTTTTTCGAACATGTAACCTAGCCCAATGTTTTTCTCGTGCCCGAAAACCATAGAATGCAATTTTTAGTCAAAATTGCGTGAGAAAATCTCTAGATAAAAATAGCATGACCCACAATGACCCCAAAAATGACCCACTAACCGAATTTTCTCGAACATGTTACCTAACCCAATGGTCTTCTTGTAATCCAAAACGATAAAATATAAAATTTGGTCGAAATCGTTAGAGCCGTTTTTTAAATAAAAATGGCTTGACCCACAATGACCCAAAAATGACCCACTAATCAAAATTTTTCGAACATGTGACCCAGCTCAATTGTTTTCTCGTGCCAAAAAACGATTGGATACAAAATTTCCTTAAAATCGATCCAGCCGTTCTCTAGATATAAATAGCTTGATCCTGACCCATTATGACCCGAAATGACCCAATAATCGAATTTTTTCGAACATGTGACCTAGCCCAATGGTCTTCTCGTGCCCGAAAATGATAAAATCCAAATTTTTGCGAAAATCGTTAGAGCCGTTTTTGAGATAAAATTTACCCCCCCCCCCCCCCACACACACACACAATTTTTGCTCGCATTATAGTATAGTATAAGAAGGCTTGAAATGCCCATAGTTTCATCAGCAATTAAGCTAAACCATATAGCGATAATTATTTTGATAATTAATACTTCAGTAATTGTATCCGAGAATATTTGAATGATTTTATTCTAAATTTTTGGAATGAAGTAAATAGCATTTCTACGGATATTTATAATACCAATTCATTCTCTCAATTCAATTCGTTAATTCAATTCATTCTCTTCAGACTTTGCTCAAAACTTAACAGAGCTCTGAGCTAACAGTCTTTTTTATACCAATTTCTCTAACTTTAGAGGATCGTCATCATGGTCACTTCTAAGTGGCTATTTTGTTCTGCACAAAATAAGATTGTTTCAAGTATTAGTCCAAGAGCTACTCTAATAACTAGTTTTTCCCCCTGAAGTTTTTTGAAAACCCTACAATGAAATAATCCTATTTCTATTTTCCTGAAGAAATCAAAAATTTGTTTAATAAAATAACACTAGCAGGGGTGACCGAGCTCAACTCGGTCAAAATTAACTTTGCGTTCAACTCGATATAGTATTTTCCCTGAATCAGTCACTCTGAATTATTACTGTAAAACATGTTATTAATAATAGTATTATTTACAAAAATAATTAATAAGAAAAGTATGTTTGTATGCACATGTTCATAAATTTTACTTTATTTTAAAATTTACAACGAAAGGACATCAATCCAAATCACTTTTTTAGTTCGACTCACTTTAGTTAACAATGCATCTCGAATACTATTAAGAATGTATAAGAAATTTCTTCACATTCTGAAAGACTATATTTTTTGCCAGATATATCCAGATTTGGATACATTCTTTCATTTGGTGCCAAATACGTGTTTTGGTTTCGTAATCTTAATAGTGGATTTTTCGGCCAAATTTAGCCAGTATTTTGTCAAATATCGCCAATTTATTGGATTTTGCCATAGTCTCGTGATACTGACCCTTATTACCCATATGATCCACTAATCAAATGTGATCAAACATATGACTTAGCTCAATGGTCTTCAGGTAATCAAAAACAGTAGAGTATAAAATGAATCAAAATCGTTTAAGCCATTTCTTAAGTAAAATTAACTTGACAGCATTCAGCAATGAAGCGATATGACCCGCTAATATAATTTTGTTTAATATGCAACTCAGCTCAATAGTCTTCTCGTGACAAAAGACGTTTTGTTGCAAAATTTAGGTAAAATTGATTGAGTCGTTATTATATATAATTAGAATGACCCGAACCCATTAAGACCTAAAACGACCCACTAATTGAATTGTTACGAGAATGTGTCCTAGATCAATGGTTTTCTCTTGCCCGAAAACGATATAATAGAAAGTATACTCAAAATGGCGAGAACAATTTTCTAGATAAAATTAGCAAGACCCACAATTGACCATT
Source organism: Maratus speculifer (assembly GCA_964019185.1). Lineage (NCBI taxonomy): Eukaryota > Metazoa > Arthropoda > Arachnida > Araneae > Salticidae > Maratus > Maratus speculifer. The sequence continues at coordinate 131,515,319 of OZ025298.1, forward strand.
ATATCGAAATCTCTCGAAAATGTGATCTAGCTCATTAATTTTTGCGTGCCGAAAAACGTTAAATACAAAATTTAGATAAAATCGATTGAGCCAATTTTTAGGTATAAATAGTTTGACCTTGACCCATTATGACCCAAAATGACTCATTAATCAAATTTTCTCAAACATCTGACCTAACCCAATGGTTTTCTTGCGGCCGAAAACGATAGAATATAAAATTTAGTCAAGATTGCGCTAGATTATTGTCTTGATAAAATTAGTATAACCCAAAAGTGGCACACTGATCAAAATTTCTCGAACATGTGACCTAGCCCAATGATTTTCTCGTGCCAAAATTATGTTGTATACAAAATTTCATTGAAATCGATTCGCCCGTTCTTTAGATGTAGCTTGACCATGACCCACAAATGACCCTTATAATAGAAATCTCTCGAACATGTGACAGCCCATTAGGTTTCTCGTGTATAAATATTGTTACACTCAAAATTTCGTTAAAATTGATCCTGCGGTTCTTTAAATATAAATAACTTGACCCAGACCCTTTATGACCCAAAATGACCCATTAATCGAAATTTCTCAATCATGTGACCTAGCCCAATGATTTTCTCGTGCCAAAAAATGTTGTATACAAAATTTCGTTAAAACTGATCCACATGTTCTTTAGATATAGCTTGACATGACCCGTTATGACCCATCATGACCCATAAATGACTCTTATAACCGAAATCTCTCAAACATGTGACATAGCCCATTAATTTTCTCGTGTCAAAAAACTTACATACAAAATTTCATTAAATTTGATACTGTCGTACTTTATATATAAATAGCTTGATCCAGACCTTTTATGACCCAAAATGACCCAGTAATCGAAATTTCTCGAATTGAGACCTAGCCCAATAGTTTTCTCGTGCCAAAAAAACTATTACAGGCAAAATTTTGATGAAATTGATTCTGCGGTTCTTTAAATATAAATAGTTGACCCAGACCCTTAATGACCCAATATGACCCATTAAAATTTTTTTTCGAACATGTAACCTAGCCCAATGTTTTTCTCGTGCCCGAAAACCATAGAATGCAATTTTTAGTCAAAATTGCGTGAGAAAATCTCTAGATAAAAATAGCATGACCCACAATGACCCCAAAAATGACCCACTAACCGAATTTTCTCGAACATGTTACCTAACCCAATGGTCTTCTTGTAATCCAAAACGATAAAATATAAAATTTGGTCGAAATCGTTAGAGCCGTTTTTTAAATAAAAATGGCTTGACCCACAATGACCCAAAAATGACCCACTAATCAAAATTTTTCGAACATGTGACCCAGCTCAATTGTTTTCTCGTGCCAAAAAACGATTGGATACAAAATTTCCTTAAAATCGATCCAGCCGTTCTCTAGATATAAATAGCTTGATCCTGACCCATTATGACCCGAAATGACCCAATAATCGAATTTTCTCGAACATGTGACCTAGCCCAATGGTCTTCTCGTGCCCGAAAATGATAAAATCCAAATTTTTGCGAAAATCGTTAGAGCCGTTTTTGAGATAAAATTTACCCACACACACACACACAATTTTTGCTCGCATTATAGTATAAGATAAGATATGGTTTGTGTTAATCTACTTGTATATGTTTTGAGAAAAACATTTAGCCCTTTTCCAATGAAACATGTAGAAAATCGTCTTCCTATTTTTTGTGACCTTTTTTTTAACGCCGTATGCGCATAATACTTAATTTTTCTTAATCAGATTAATGAAACGAAATTACACTTGATCGAATTTTACTGTGCATAAAGATACTAAAAATTACTTTTTAAAAAGGATTTATATTTTTAGTGGTACATACTATTAATAATACCTATAAAACAATATATCCAAATAACCGGTATAATGAAGGATTACCATAATTGTAATTGAATAAATAGGTATTTTTACAACTAAAAATATAATTGATTTTAATGTAATGGAAAGTAAAAGCAGACAAAATTTATTTTATTATCATAGAGATAATTTTGTAAAGTATTTTCAAACTTTCGGGAGGGGCTTCAGCCCCCTTAGCCCCCTCCCTGGCTACGTGCCTGAATTCAATGAGACAATTTAATGATAGAATTCTAGATTCACATATATTTGTTTTTATGTTGACTGATAGTTCTTTTTTCGATTTAATGATAACTTTGCTGAATTTTTAATATTTTAAGCGCTTTTTTTAACTACAAGAATTGAATTTTTCCCTCTCTCTTTTTACTTTCTTCTATCTTTACAAGAAGAAAGTATTGGATTCATGAAAATTTTCGACTTCCGGTTTTCGACGGATTTACACGTTTTAGAAGGTCCTGAACACGTTTTGACTATTTTTAGAAAATGTCTGTCTGTGAGTCTGTCCGTCTGTCTGTGAGTCTGTGTGTCTGTCTGTGAGTCTGTCTGTCTGTATGTGACAAAAAATTTGTGGGCGCTCTATCTCAAGAACTAATGCTCGAAATTTAATAAAATTTTATATTCAGTTAGACCTTGATATGAATTAGTGCCTATTGGTTTTTGGTGAAAATTGGCCTACAGGTGGCGCTGCTATACTACGTTTTTCATGATTTTCAAGATTGCTATATCTCAAGAACTAATGAACAGAATTACACCAAACTTCAGATTCTGTTACCCCTTGATATACATAGACGCTGATTAAGTTTTGGTGTAAATTGGCCAGCAGGTGGCGCTGCTATGCCACGTTTTTCATGATTTTTATGACAGCTATATCTCAAGAACTAATGCACAGAATTTCACCAAACTTCAGATTCCGCGATACCTTGAGATACATAGTTGCTGATAAGGTTTTGGTGTGGAATTCCCTATAGGTGGCGCTGCTATGCTACATTTTGCACGATTTTTGCGATAGCTATATATCAAGAACTAATGCAGAGAACTTCATCAAATTTTAGTTTCTTTTACACTAGAATATATAACATAATTAGACGCTGATTACATTTTGGTATTAACCTTACAACAGGTGGTGCAGCTATGCTGCATTTTGCACGATTTTTCCGATAGCTATATCTTAACAACCAACGCACAGAATTTCATCAAACTTCAGATTTTGTTACAAAATGACATATAACATAATTATACGATGATTACGTTTTGTTATAAATCCTTCAACTGATGGTGCTGCTGTGCTATATTTTACACGTTTTTTTTAAAACTAGATATATCTCAAGAACTAATGCACAGAATTTCATCAAACTTCAGATTCTTTTACACCATAACATAATTAGACGCTTTTTTACATTTTGGCATAAATTGTCCAAAATATGGTGTTGCTGTGCTACGTTTTGCAAATTTTTTGTTATAATTATATCTGAAGAACAAATGGACGAAATTCCATCAAATTTCAGATTCTGTTAGGTCTTGACATCAATAGATGCTTATTAGGTTTTAGTATAAATTACCCACCAAGAGGCACTACTAAGCTCATTTTCTCAGAATATTAATTACATTTTGCGTTTTAGGCTTTTCGGATACCAGAATCTCATTAGGCTAGCTCAAATGTTCGAGGAAATTCGATAATAAGTAATTTTAAAGTCACCACGTTTTTTTTTTTTTTTTTTTAATTATATATATATATATATATATATATATATATATATATATATATATATATATATATATATATATATATATCATGTATTTATGAGATAGAAGAAAGTTTCGGGATTGACACATCCAACTAGTTTAACTATTAATCGATATGTGATGTTGTACAATTTTATATACATAGAGGAGTTAAAAACATCAATTTGGTGTAATATTTCTAGCGAAAAATTTCGATCTCAGATTAATGGTACTAGAATCCCTGTTCTCTTTTGTAAACTAAAGATTTTTTTCAGAATTTAGTGATGAAAACAAGTAAAATTCAAGTAATTTAGATACAGTGAATCAGGGTAACTTTGCACCAAATCAGGGTAATTTTGTGCCACCTTTACGGAACTATTTTGCTATGGTGGAATCTTGACTATTTCCAGTATGAGCTGCCAAACTCACACTAGTGCTGCTATATATATTTTGAGACCAAAACTTTGCCGTTAACGTTAGGGATGTAGGATATAGCAGATTTAATCTTTTTTACTTTCGTCTATCTTTACAAGAAGAAAGTATTGGATTCATGAAAATTTTCGACTTCCGGTTTTCGACGGATTTATACGTTTTAGAAGGTCCTGAACACGTTTTGACTATTTTTAGAAAATGTCTGTCTGTGAGTCTGTCCGTCTGTCTGTCCGTCAGTTTGTTTGTCTGTGAGTCTGTCTGTCTGTATGTGACAAAAAATTTGTGGGCGCTCTATCTCAAGAACTAATGCTCGAAATTTAATAAAATTTTATATTCAGTTAGACCTTGATATGAATTAGTGCCTATTGGTTTTTGGTGAAAATTGGCCTGCAAGTGGCGTTGCTATACTACGTTTTTCATGATATTCAAGATTGCTATATCTCAAGAACTAATGCACAGAATTTCACCAAACTTCAGATTCTGTGACCCCTTGATATACATAGACGCTGATTAAGTTTTGGTGTAAATTGGCCAGCAGGTGGCGCTGCTATGCCACGTTTTTAATGATTTTCATGATACTATATCTCAAGAACTAATGCACAGAATTTCACCAAACTTCCGATTCCGCGATATCTTGAGATACATAGCCGCTGATAAGGTTTTGGTGTGAACTGCCCTATAGGTGGCGCTGCTATGCTACATTTTGCACGATTTTTGCGATAGCTATATCTCAAGAACTAATGCAGAGAACTTCATCAAATTTTAGTTTCTTTTACACAAGAATATATAACATAATTAGACACTGATTACATTTTGGTATTAACTTTGCAACAGGTGGTGCAGCTATGCTGCATTTTGCACGATTTTTCCGATAGCTATATCTCAACAACCAACGCACAGAATTTCATCAAACTTCAGATTTTGTTACAAAATGACATATAACATAATTACACGATGATTACGTTTTGTTATATATCCTTCAACTGATGGTGCTGCTGTGCTATATTTTACACTTTTTTTTAAAACTAGTTATATCTCAAGAACTAATGCACAGAATTTCATCAAACTTCAGATTCTTTTACACCATAACATAATTAGACGCTTCTTTTACGTTTTGGCATAAATTGTCCAAGATATGGTGTTGCTGTGCTACGTTTTGCAATTTTTTTGTTATAACTATATCTCAAGAACTAATGGACGAAATTCCATCAAATTTCAGATTCTGTTAGGTCTTGACATAAATAGATTCTTTTTAGGTTTTAGTATAAATTACCCAACATGAGACATTACTAAGCTCATTTTCTCAGAATATTAATTAAATTAAGCGTTTTAGGCTTTTCGGATACCAGAATCTCATTAGGCTAGGTAAAATGTTCGAGGAAATTCGATAGTGATTAACTCTGGGGTAGAGGTCTGCACGGGCCCGGGCCTGGCCCGTGGCCCGTACCCGGCCGGGCCGGCAGATTTAGAATAGTTTTTTCAACGGTCCGGACCGGGCCGACAAACAACATAAACGGGCCGGGCCGGCAAAAAATTGAACGGGCCAGACGGGCCGGGCCGGGCTGATAAAAAAAATTTTCGGGCCTGCCGGCCTGTTCTGAAGGTTTAAGCATAAACGATAAAATATGAGCTATTTTCCACGAAAATGGTTTTAACGAGAATAAGTATAAATGTGGCCAGCCACTAGTTTGACAGCATCAATATAAAAATGCACAGTGTATCGGCATCGGAGAATTACATTATGTGTAACCCGTTTTAATATTTTTTTAGCTGACTCATACCGATCCGAGATCACGCTTGCACTATTTTTCTACATATAGACTGGCCGGACCGGTACTAGACTTAATTATTGGCAGAAAACATTATTTGTAAAACTATTAACAGCGATAAAAAACTTATGTTAGCTTAGTCTTCGGATATATACTTCTTGATGATTTTTAAATTAATTTCTCATTAATGCGAAAGTTTGACACATTTTCTGATTAATTTTAAATTGTAAAAGTATAAAAGTGATAAGCCTAACTATTGAAGGGATTTGGAATCGAATAGCGTTTTTCATTTTTGGTAAATAAAATACTTGTATAACCTTGTTGAGTTATAATAGTTTCTCAAATGATTGCAGGTTTTTCTCCCTTCCCTTGCTATTGCTTCCGGAAATTCTATTCAAAACGCTAATTATCACAGTATTTTATTTGTTTGCAGTATTCTTAAATTGCTTGTATCAAAAAATGGATAACGCCATTCGATTATATAGTTTCTGAATAAAGATATCTGCTAATCTTATGCGTTTCTGAGAAAAAAAAATGAATTTAGAAATGTATCAGAAAGGAGCTTCTTTGAATTTAAGAATGAATTTATATTTGAAATCTATAATAAAATGATATAGAAATATATTTATAAATCTTCTTTTATTAAACAGCTTCAAAATTAACCATGTTTTTAGCTTTCTTTCTTTTTTCTTTTATTCTAAGCCATATTATTTTTTAATGAATCTTTATTCGAATGTTGAAAGCCTAAGAATCTAAGTAATCATTAATGTTGTTAATGTGTATTTGCTGTAAAATATACTGTATAGAAATCGTAGAAATTGTAACGGGCCAAAACAGGTCGGGCCGGGCCGGGCTTGTTTTCGCTGATTTTTATACGGGCCGGGCCGGGCCGGGCCTAAAATATAAATATTTAAACGGGCCGGGCCGGGCCCGGACCGAACTTTTGAGTTTTACAACGGGCCGGGCCGGGCCGAAATAACTTTCCTACGGGCCGGGCCGGGCCTGGAAATTCCGGCCCGTGCAGACCTCTACTCTGGGGTCGCCCCGTTTTTTTTTTTTTTTTTTTTTTTTTTTAATATTAAAATGTACTTATGATATAGAAGAAAGTTTCGGGATTGACACATCCAACTAGTTTGATATTGCTAAAAGAAATTTTTTTTTCAAACTTTTAGTTTCAATCTTAATTTATTGCATTTTGTCTGCTGCGAATTTTGAATTTCAGCTCTTTTTAACGCGATTTTTCGAAATTTTTGCGTTTAGTGTTATTCTTCATTAAATATTTCCCATTACGGTGTTTTATCCTATTAGAATAAAATTTTCATCCCTGCGATTTTTTAATATTTAACGATTTTTAATGCATTTTTCAATGAGGTTGTTAGCGGTTTTTTTCGAATTCTATAGCAATTTTTTTACATTAGAAAATGAGATTTTGTTTTAAACTTGTAGCATAATCGTACTATATACAGGGTGTCCGAAAAGTCTGGAAACGGTCGAATAACTCGAGAAATACATATGAGATTGAAAAACGAAAATATACGTGTTAATTATTTTTAAATAAGCTACTCAGTGATACCAAATTTGACCTTCGCAACCAACCCCTGGGGGTCAGAGGGGGTCTAACTTTGAAATCTTAAATTATAACCCTTATTTTTTCTTGCAGATTCGGATTCTACGGACAAAAATACGTAACTTTTGTATTTGATGTTTATTTCGAATCCTCTCGTTTATCATGGTGTAATTGAGCATTTTAAATCGATACATATTTCGCTTTTCCCAACCAGGTTTTGTCTGATTGGCGTCAAATTCCTCGTATTTTGCAGGAATAGCGTTTCTTGAAAATCACCCATGGCGATTGTTTCGATCATGGCCCACTAGATCTAAGTAAAGGCCTGTCTATTTGAGATTAATGTATGAAGTCTCCCGCCAGAGGACGCTGATACTTTGCCCAAGTTATTCAGACCAATCATGTAAACCCTGAACCAAAACAATGACATGTATGCAAACATGTGCACAGAACAGAAAGCAGCTTATTCAATGCTAATTTGGGCAGGGTTTGCGTCACGTGGACTTATACGTGGTTCAATGAAGTGGTTCAGGGTTTGAAGCTGTTGCCAGTTTCACTTTTTCGGCGGTTTTTCGCGAAATGGCTCGGCCGGTAATATATAGTCGGCGTTAATTTCGATAATGCTACGCTGATAAAGATTTGATCCATTTGCTGTAGCGTCACTCCACAGCTTTTATAGAATATATCTTTTATGACCGATGAGAATGCTCCATAACACAGTAAAGTAACCGTTTTCTATAAAAGCGGTGGAGTGACGCTACAGCAAATAATTAAAAAAAACATACACCCACATCAGCCGTATTTAGAAACCATTTACAGGATAAAATAAAAATCCAAATAGAAAACTAAACTAATATATTTCAATGAATTTTTGTAGAGAAAAACATAAAAAAAACTCCATACACTGTAAAAAATTACTTATTTGCTACAGCGTCACCCCACCGCTTTTATAGAAAACGGTTACTTTACTGTGTTATAGAGCATTCTCATTGGTCATAAAAGAGATGTTTTATAAAAGCTGTGGAGTGACGCTACAGCAAATGGATCAAATTTTTAATAGTGTAGCATTATCGAAATAATCGCCGCGGGTGATTTTCAAGAAACCACTATCCCTGAAAAAGACGAGGAATTTGACGTCAAAATTCTGGCCAATCAGGCAAAACCTGGTTGGGAAAAGCGAAATATGTATCGATTTAATATGCTCAATTACACCGTGATAAACGAGGATTCGAAATAAACATCAAATACAAAAATTACGTATTTTTGTCTGTAGAATCCGAATCTGCAATACAAAATGGGGGTTATAATTTAAGATTTCAAAGTTGGACCCCTCTGACCCCCAGGGGGTCGGTTGCGAAGGCCAAATTTGGTATCACTGAGTAGCTTATTTAAAAATATTTAACACGTATATTTTCGTTTTTTAATCTCTTATGTATTTCTCGAGTTATTTGACCGTTTCCAGACTTTTCGGACACCCTGTATATGAAACTATTCAGATGTAGCAATCTCAAAACTTTCTTCTATTTTATGCATGTTAATATTTCTTGAAAAATGTTTGTCACATACAGACAGACTGACCGACAAATATTTTGTAAAAACATGTTTTTTGGGTTCTCTGTCCCCTAAAGAGTTTAAATCTGTTCAAAACCGGTTTTCGAAAATTTTCACAAATCCAATACTTTCTTCTTGCAAAGTTGCTATCAGATTCACGAACATTTCTAGAGACTTTTGAGCCAAACTTGATTTTCTCCAATTTTTCGCAAAATATCCTCACAACACCCTGTGTGATAGCAAACAACAATATCCCCCAACTTTTTTCTGCAGTTCCAAGAAAGTCTCCGCTAGCCGAGACTTTTCATCGAACATCGAATATTTCAACGAATCAGAGATAATCAATAGATGAGAATAGGCGATAAATATTAACGGCTGGTACTAGTAGTACTGATTTTCCTCCGATTTTTTCCAAGACAATTGTAACCTTTTTCTCTCTTTGAACGGGAAAATGTTGGGGCTAAAATCGGCTGAAAAGGTTGTTGCGCGTAAAGTTTGTGAATCTGATAGCAGCTTAAGGTAGAAGAAAGTAAAAATTAACGGTTTGGAAATGGACCAAACGATTTAAAAATGGAACAATGGGAATCTGCATAGATACCGCAGAGGGGTTACCTTCGGAGGAAACCGGTTCTATCGCCAAGTTTTTCGCCAACTTGGCAGTATATTGCCAAATTTGACGACCAAAGTTATTTGCCAAAAATGACGCCAACTTGGTGTTATTTCCAGTATTACGCCAAATTCCTGTAGACTCCCATTGTAATTCAATAGGGCCCATTTTTACTTGCGTTTTTATTTTATTTTATTTTTACAACTATTTTTTAATAGTAATTTCATCACATATCTTAAATTCTTGCTTAAGACGCAACACTAGTCATTGAAAAAGACACGGATGATGATGTTAAATTATTAAGGGGGTGTTCTTTTTTTTTTTTTAATAGGTTATCTGAGGGTGATTTATAACCGGGCTAGTTTTTACTTTTTCGATTTTGGTTACATATTTTTATATTACGATAGTTCCAATTTCAAAAACGGTTCTAACCGGTTTCGAAAGTTCAAGTAATTTTTTTAAAAAATCTGAAACCAAAATTGAAAAAGTAAAAACTAGCCCGATTGTAGATTGTCCTCAATTATCTAATGCCAAAAAAAAAAAAAAAAAAAAAAAAAAAAATAATTATGCAAAAATATTAAAATTTGAGCGAGATATTTGAAAAGAACGCCCCCTTAGACCATTGACTTTCTAATATACGTAGACGGCACATCCCATTGTTCTCTCGTCATGGTTTCGAATCCAACATCTTTGGCGAAAAGATGCTTTTTTTGGCGGTTATCGCTTTATTGGCAACTTTCAGATTTCACGTTCTCTCTTTAGAGAAACAGAAGTGCGTTCAACTCAAGACATAACAATATGAGTTTTGGCGGGCGCGCTAAATCTGCCCTTCGTCACGTGACGGAAGGCAAAGATGTTGACCTAAGAAAAGGTTGCCATTGTGGTGTCTAGGTATCTTACAGACCTACCGTCAGGAGAAAAACTCTGAGAGGGGTTGTTTCTTCGGAAGTTACCAACTGACAGAGGTGGTTTGAAATCCGAAGACTGCGATAATCTCCCCCCTTTTTTTCGCTCCTAGTACATACAAAAGAAGCCAACAGTACTGCGGTCACCCTAAAATAAAGTGGACGAGTCCGTTTCTATAGTGACCACAGGGAGAAAGATATTTTTCACGGTCTTTCTCGTTATGGGTGGACTGTATAGGTCATTGCCTTAGATTTAACACTATCATCCGGGTTTTTTTCCGTGACAAGAGTCCTCTCGAAGTACGTTAGTTAGAGCGATATTACGGTGCCTCACTTAAGATCGACGTAGAGACTTACGATGTAAACAAAGCGCAAACGGTATTATACCCCGTTCACACTACGGATATTTAAGATATCTCAGGCCTGGAACTCTCTCAGAGAGTTCTACAAACTCTCTCAGAGAGTTTCAATTCTCTCGAGCTAGATACAGGAACAACCACCTACTCTCATTGGCTACAAAGCTTTGCTTTTACTGATTGGCTGTTGTGACCGTCTTTATTTCAAGCGCATGCGCATACGCTACATTTGTTCAGTTCAGAGATACAGTGACATTCGCTGAGATATCTTAGGTAAATTTTTCAATGTGAACAGGCATCCAAGTCCGGGAGGGTCCACTTCAAACACGGCGATCTTAAGATATCTTAAGTTTGTAGTGTGAACAGGGTATTACAATAGCTGCGTAACTTAAGGCAGCTCGAAAGCTGTCGTAAGTTTCAACACAAATGGATGCGCGCGCAACCACAACAAAAGTGACTACGGCCTTTGATTGGCTGAGAGCAAGAGGACTTACGCTTAAGCGCGAGGACTTTACGCTGAGACACCCTAATACGAAGTTACGATCGATCACAGGAACGCCTATCCTACGGCATACTTTTTTTCCCAACCGGGTTTTGCCATCTTGTAATCTAATTGGTCAGAGCTGGCTGCGTCAAAAAGACTTTTGCTGACGGGAAGGTATTGTGCTTGGAGAAAATCCTAAAAGTAGAGAATTTAGATAGAATGGGCGGATAAAGGGAAGAATTTTTTTTTTATTTCAATAGAGTTTGTGTTTAAAATAGGGATCAATGGCAAAAGTGATTTTTACAGAAAGAAGATAATTTCCGTTAACTTATGGAAAAGCGGGGAGGGGATCATCTGCGTTTGGACAGAATTCTGCTACTTTTTAAAGAATCATGAGGAGGGTTATGTAGATTAAGCGATGAAAAAGTGAAAATTTCTGAAGATAGGAGATTTATATAAGATTATTTACTGTAACCACAAATTAGCAACATTATAAAAAATTTAAAAGAAAAAAATTCCAAAAAATGTTAATAAATTTGTTATTTTTTTAATTTAACATAATTTTTAAATTTATATTATATTTTTTTTATTTTAAATTTCCTATAAATTTATAATTTGGTTTAATTATTAATTTATTTAATTGAATTTGTAATTATTCAAATAAATTACAAATTTTGCCTTTCTTAATGATTTTAAATTTTATAATTCTTATAATTATGAAACTCTGTATGCTTTAAGGATTATGTGCTTGGAGAGAAGGAAATAAAATTGTCAGTAGTTGGGGAATTGTAGAAGATGTAATAATGTGCTATAAAATAAAAAATAGGAGAGATCATGTTAAAAAGAAATAATTACAGATTTTAAACTTTGCATAATTTTGTGGAAATACGAATTTTAGAGAGTGTTTTTAGAAAAAGTGCAAAAATCAACAATAATTTTTCTTTTTAATTTAGTTAGTTATTGTGTTGAAATAACAAATAAATAATCGGTTGTCTCAATTTCGCTTGAAATTTTAGTTTCTCCTGCCCATTTTTCGGCTTATGATGTAATTCTGAAATATTTATATTAAAAAAAATATTTTCAATATTTGTTGGTCAATCACCTAAATGTCCACTTGAAATTTCCGCTAAAAAATTTTACGCACAGCAAAATTCAGTTCGTAAGTAATACATCTTAGTTTTTTTCCTTTTTTGTATGCACATATCTTTATCCACAACATCCGAATGGTTATTCTGAATACGCTACAGAAATTAATATGTTCTTTTTGGAAAATGATTCTCAAATCTCTTTTTATATTATTTTCAAAAAGACTAAAAATAAATAATTTGTACTTTTTTTGGCCTTATGATGTTATTTAAAGAAAAATAACCTAATGCTTACAAAATGCGATGTATTGTAAAATATACCACAGTACTTAACCATTTAAAAATGGAGCTCTTCTAAACAAGGCATCTTAGAAAATTCGAATATGTTGTTGAAATATAACACATTATTTATATATTAAAAAAGAAACATCTGCTAAAACCCCCTATCATTTTCTTTCACTGGAAAAAGTTGAAGATTCAGTTATATAATTGCCTAAAGCTGTTATATTTGTTGGATACTAAAAAATTCCTTTAATGATGGTGAGTTTATATTCCTTAGCTTAGTATCTTCATTTCATTAGAATCTGTTTCAACTTTGAAACATATGCATGATTGATTATAAATTCTTGCATTACAGAATGCTAAAAATAGCTTTGTTTGCCAAACTTAAATTACTACTCTCAATGTAGTTACTTTACTCAAAAAGAAAAAAAAACAACTCTAATTAATTTGAAATAACGAAATAAAATTCGCTATTATAAAAATAGTCATTTTAAATACAGTCAATTTGCTATGTTATCAATTAGAAACCTACATAGAAAACATCACCACGGACCAAGGCAGTATTGTAACTTTTCGACCTGCTTTCGGAATGCGCTTCATAAAATATCATGTTTAAACTTCGTACACGGTTGTACTTTGTAGTACGGAATGTCCGATTGTTATTTAAATCGTATATTACAATATTTATATGCAATATTATATAATATTTACAATTATTGCGATTTTCAAAGAAATCTTTCAGAAATAAGCTTTGTTATCTTATTTTGATTTTTTCCTAACACAAACTTTGACAGTATTTTCTAAAATACTTTCTGCTTTTACGAAAAAGTTGAAACACCATTCGATTACATTATTTATTAATAAGAACAATTGTCTTTGCATGAGCCGATGAACAATAAAACTACGAAGAATAGAGAAAATTATACAAAAAGCGTTATCACAGTGATACTTTGCCTCGGATATTTCCAAAATCAAAGAACACCTGCTGGCTATAGCCAAAAACGCACACAAAATATTTGGTTCAATTCTGCACATAACTTCATATACTTTTCGATGGTACAATAATAAAAATAGCATGGAGATCACTTTTACAGTGCTCTTCTTCAGGTAGTTTTTTTTTTTCAAATTCAGGGTTGACCTGCCTGCCATACCCAAAAATAATCATACACAAAAAATTTGGTTATTCTATGCATATTTTCATGCACTTTTCGATGGTACAATGGCGACATACGGAGGGTGCTGAGGTATAGTAAAAGTTTCTAAGAGGGAATCATAAGAAAAATAACTTTCTCCGTTTAAAACAGATTTTTCTCATAACAGGTAATGCATAAATTGTACAGATCGTGCTAAGATTGAATCGCATGGGACTGCAAATATTTTGTTTTAAAAAGGGTTTCGTCTTAATTAGTAAAGTTTTTATGACCTGTAAAGATAGCCTGTGTTTAACGGGAATTTGGCTGAAACAGTTTTCTTGTGATCTCTGCGAAATAACACTTTTTTAATAAAAACCTGCCAGAAACAAAAAGTTATTCTGCTTCCTAAAAAGGTCTATCTTCGCAAATTTCATTACATCTTTATAAACTTTTGAAATTATAGTCTTTTTCAAGTTTCGGATGGGGTTGCAACCCCATCAGCCTACCCCCTGAATACGCCACTTGACACACACACACGGACAGACAGACATTTTCTAAAAACATGTTTTTTGAAAACTGATCTCTAAAACGTGTAAATCGGTCAAAAACTGGAAGTTGAAAAAAATTTCGATTACAATACTTTCTTCTATTGAAGATAAGACAAAGTAAAAATAAACATAACTTGCCGAGATTCATTCTAAAAAATTATTTAAAAAAAAAAAAAACAGGAAATTTTAGGAAATTGGCTTTGATAAGGCCCATTTTTCTTTAATTTCATATGATGACATAGAATTTATGAAAAAAAAAAAAAAAACTTACACTATAAGAAACAGTTAATTAAAACAAAGAAGTGTTTTTCGCCAAGCACGATTCCCGCCAAGAAGCGTCGAATTCTTGCCGAAAGCTCTGGCCAATCAATTTGCGAGGCACAGTTTGGATGGCAAAACCTAGTTGGGAAAAAGTTGGAATGCTATCCTACTACCCTGTTCGCACTGGGATAGTTGAGTCACTTAACTTTAAGTCACTTAAATTTTTTGAAGCGGGATACCCGGAATTAGGCTTCACCTGTTCGTATTTACAAAACATTGTAAGTGACTTAACTTGGCCAGACTGACATCTGCGCATCTAAGTTCTGAAATTTGTAACTGCAACTTTTAACTTTTTTGTTTACGCTGTAATTATCCTGCCTTATTTCAATTAAAAAATTAATTTCTTTTGTGGGAGGAAATAACAGGTTCAACGTTTTCCATTTTCGTAACTTTGATTACAAAAACACCCCACAAACACACGTGTTAAGCAACTAGAGTAAACAAATAACAACTTGAAACAGTTTATAACTATTTATAGTACTCAAATTCATTAATTTAATAATCAGAATTAAATGTTCTAAAATTCAGAAATAATAATTAAATATTCAGAAGGCACATTTCCACTCAACTCTACTTAAGCAAGCTCGAGCAAGTTTCAGAAGGCCGTGTCTCATGGAGGAAGAAGATAGGTGGAGGTGAACTAAGCCTTAAAAAAGGTTTACAGTGTGAATCCATTTATCGCTCAAATTTTAGTGTACCAAACAAAAGCACGTGGAAAATTGGAAAGCTTCCAAAAAAGGAAGGGATTTTGTATTAATAAGACAAATTGAAAGAAATGAATTACAGCTGGAGCATTTTTTAAGAAGAAATAGGAAATTTTTAAAATGGTCTTTGTTCTATTATTATCTATTAAAAGAAATGTTTACTTTTAAAATAATTGAAATTGGGAAATTATTATTATTATTATTATTAAATGTCATTATTATTATTAAATTTCAAATTAAAATTAAATAAGAAGTTGAAAACGTTTGATACGAACTAAAAATTGTATCATTAAAAGTTTTCTTTTTACAGTAATTTTTATTAACACTTTTCAACAAAATTGAAAAATGTTTATGCATTCGTTTTGTCTGTCCGCGCTCTAACTCACGTAAATATGCTCGGAATGCAAAGAAATTTTACCATGTTATTGAAGTTTACACAAGCACAAACCCTATTAAAAATGAAGTTTCTACCACGATTAGTTCATTTACAGGGACAGTCAAAAGTTTTCGATTATATTAGGGCCAATGGGGAAAAATCGTTTCAAATTAATTTTAATGATATTGCGGCCGGACAAACGTATTCACATTTATTTTCATCTACGAAAAGCACATTAAAATATGCAGCTAAAAGAATAGATATTCATTTACAGGGCCACACAAAATAATTCTAATATATGATAATAAAGGAGGAAATTGTTTGTGACACATTTTAACGATGGTAAACCGTATCATGTGTAATCAAATTGATATACGTCGCTGAGACTTAATATGAGTTATTTCACGCATAATACGAAGTGCATAGCATTTACAGGGACACACAAAAGACTTCAAAAAGCATATTCTATTCGAAGTACTGTATATTACGCATGGTAACTGTTCCATGGATGAAAGGCATTTTTAATTATGATATGCACTTTTAAATGTCACTAAATGTATTCACATTATATGGTGTGCATAAATGCTATAATAGTTACACAATTAAGATATACAGGGTTACTCAAAAGAACTCGGAAAAGTTACTGAATGTGAGTGTAATTTACTTAAAGGTTTGTTTTTAAAAAAGTTTTGCATTTTTACGTCGATTCGCGTTTAGTTTATCGTGAAATGTTTGTAGAATATAGATTAAATGATATACAGGGTCACGCAAAGAACTGGATACAGGCTTGTTTAAGGATGACAATTTCTGGAAATATGATTTAAATAGTTTAAAGAGTATTGTTGTTTGATTAACATTTTTTATTTATTTTTTTTTTATATAATTAATTTTAGCAAAATACTTTTGTGTAATAAAGGTACTAGGTAAACTGCAGGGCTGAACAAAAGTATTGAAGTATGTTTTACATCTTTTCGTATAAACTGCCAAAAGAAAAATTTCACCCAGCTAGGCATTTTTTTGCTAAACTAAATTTCTCCATGATATAGTATATATATCAACCGACAAATCAAATACAGAGCCATTCAGAAGTATTGAAATACATATTTGGTTATGGGCAGTAACACCTATTTCCCTGAATAACGAAGTTTTGTTAAAGAATTAAGGAAATTGGATAGTGTTTTATAATCTATGCTTAACGCAGGATTTTTTTTTTTTTACTAGTTAATACTTTGTAACGTAGATGAAAAATGTTTATGACTCCGGTTTGTGTGGCCGTGTTCTAACTCTTGTAAATAAACTCTGATGCTCGTAGCATTTTTTATATGTTATTGACGTGTACTACACCGTGATCGCTATTAATAAGGAAATGTGTAGAATTTATAGTTCATTTGCATAGACAGTCTAAAGTATTCTGTTACATTATGGTCAATGGGAAAAATCGTTTCAAGTTCATTTCAATGACGTTAGACCATTTAAAACATAAAGAAATTGATATGCATTTATAAACGGCAGTATAACAAGCATTTTGTAGAATATGGGGTTTGTTAAACATTTATTATTTATTTAAAGAACCACGCAAAAGAATTCCGTTTATGGGGATAATGATATATGGTTGGGAGCTTTTAGCGGCCAAAATATGTTACTAAATTATAGTGAAATAGACATAAATTATTCACTGATTCTCCTCAACGCTACATTTCCGCACCCACATTCCTTTACAAATCTGCTCATTAATGTTCCCGCTAATTGCCTTTACATTTCTGATGCATAACTTTGAAACACCCTGTATAGGCATATTGAAAATGTGAAGAGTGTAGCTCAATATAGCTTAAAACCGGGCTTTTTCAATATTTTTCGTGATGATATAAAATTTCACGCAAAGGAAAGTAAGCTGTGATGTTGAAAAATTATAATATTGCAACATTATAAAAAAAGTGATATTATAATTTTGCTTATTTGCTCAACGCTTAACGCTGCACAAATAAAAATGTATGTTAAATTTGCAGCGAGACTAGATCCTTGAATGGGTCGGGTTGTGTATTTTACCTGAACACGAAAATTCTATTCAAATCGGAATCCAACATAAATGTTTTTTTATCGATCTGAACCGCTAATATTTGAATTCGAATCCGACACATAAACAGTATTCCGCCTGAAACAGAGCTAATTTTAATACTTACAACGTTATTAAAAAATTCCAAAACATGTTTTAAAACAAATATTGTTAGCATATAGTCATGCTTTACATTAATAACAATTTTTGACAAATATAAAAATTTTACTTCTTCAAAATAACAGCATTATCAATAAAAAATTTTGAGAAACAATTAATAAACAAGTTGAAAATTACACATGAAGCGTAACAAATGAGGAGCTTTCGAACGATAACGAAGTTTTTAAAATATTCTGATCTTGCTGTTAAGTAGACAGTACTTCGGTTACATTATAGTAGTAGAAATCTTTGTGTTCCTGTAAATATACAGGAAGTAATTTTTATTACACCTCAGCAACCTATATCATATTCATAAAATGCTAAATAGTTTAATGTAATTAAAACACGCCCCACAAACAATGTTTCTCCGTATAGCTTTATGTAATGGAATACTTTTGTGTGCTCCTGTAATTTGAAAACAAATATTCTTTGCATCACAGATTGTACAGAATGTATATTTTAGTATATATATATACTTCATAGGTTTATGTCAGTTTTATTATGTTTGAATTAGTTTAACACCATTAAAATGCATTTGAAACTTTTTTTTCCCGTTGACCGTAATGTCATGGAATATTTTTTATTGTTCCTGTAATTGATTTATGCATCCAATTTCTATAAAATTTAAAATGACACGACAAAATTATGTAATAATTATTTGTTTTAAATTTCAAATGATTAAAATGCATTTGAAACCCCCCTTGACCGTAATGTAACGGGATACTTTTGATTGTCCCTGTAATTCATCTATGCATAATTGATCTATCTTAAATTTGAAATAACTTGACAAAATTATGTATTAATTATGTATTTTAAACTTCAAACGATTCGGTTGGGTAGTTTTTGCGTTGTTATATGCGAATGGACAGACAGACGGATGGACTGAACGACAACTATAGGTGCTACGTATTTACATAATTACGAAAGCACCTAAAAACAACAGATATAAAGCATAATAAAATTTGAGAGCTGTAAAATAAATGAGCTGATTTTCACGCAGTAAAAATTTCGATTCTTATCATGTTTTTAAAATTATTAGAAAATAAATTACACATATTTTAAGATTAATCGCATTTAAATGCGAAAAATGAAGCATAAATACAGGGTTTCGATATTACAAATAGATTTATTCTAAATAAATAATTCAGGGATAAAAAAAATCAAGATGAATATATAAAAAAAAATTTGTTTTGTTACATATTAATAATTGCATTTAAATAATATTTAAAATATAATAATGAAAACATTCTTTTAAAATCATGTATGAAAACATAAGTAATAAATATTAATCTAAAATACAGATTTCTGATTGTAAACGATTTTCAGATATTAGCAAAATAATGTTATCTTTTCAAGAAAAATGTTAAAAGATTTTCTATTTTGATATTTAAAACACATATAATTAAATAATCAAAGAAATTTTTACCTGTGAAGCGCTGTCTAATAAAAAATTCGACGATAAAAAACAAGAGCAATCAAATACGGGTTTTAACCGATTTGAATTCATAGGCATAAGCACGTGGTTTTGTTTGGACTTAATGTGACTTAATGTAGGGTTACATTTTTGGCATCACCCAAATCATTATAGTTCACCTCCAGTATATTCTTCCTCCATGGCCGTGTCTATTGCGCCGTAAGATACGATTATTTTACTGATCAATCTAAATAGCCGTAATGCGCAGCAATGAATATTAGTGAACTGCGCATAAGAGCCGTAAGACGGCTAAATTAGATAAAGGTTACCTTTTCTTGGAAGTCAGAGTGAGGGATTATCTTTTTTGGCGATAGCTCGCTTGAACTTTAGCAAATAATTGTGGTGAAAAGAAAAGATAAGGATTGCAGTATTGGCAATTAATCGCCTTTAATTTTGCGTTTTACGCATATTGGCATGTTAATGTTTGTTTTTATTTTGATTTGAAATGGATAATTGTTTAGCTTCGCTGAGTTCAAGTTTTAATTAATTATTAATTTATAATAATTAAGTTAGCTTTAATCAAACCCATATTGTTTATTAACATTGACAGTGTAAAATTATTCAAAATATTTGCTTTGAAAAATTAGAAAAATACTAAGTTGACCAAAAAGTTTCAAAAGTTGAAACCAAGCTTAATTTTTAATCATCATATTTTAATGTGATTAGAAAGATTCAGTACATTTTTCTAGATAAAGCACATATTGCTAATATTAAAAAAAAACTTCATCATCATTTTGTATTGTTTAATCTGAATTGACAAGTAAAATGAGATTAAACAAATCTCAAAAAGCAGTTTTGATTCAAAATTTTTAATTTTATGTAAAATCAACTTGGATCTATGTAATGTATGTCTGAAAGATTTTTATTTCTTAAAATAAATGATTTCTATATATTTTCACTAAATAATATTTAAATACATTTTTGTGAAAAAAAAGTAAATTATTGTATTTATCTTGTATCAAAAAGTTAAATACCAGTAGTAAATATTGTCAGTGATTTGTAATTTAATTCATTCATATTCATAATTGTTTTTTTTTTTTTTTTTTTTTTTTTTTTGTGAAATTGTTTTTACCTATTCAAGGGCTAATAAACAATTTAGGTTTGATTCTGATTTTCTTTTTTATTTAAAATAAGGATACAAGTAATTTAGCTGGATGTAGATGATAATGCACCAAATATTGTTTCCATCTTAATCAGTGGCGTAGCTACGTTTTTTGGCGCCCGGGGCAGGATTCTTTTTTGCGCCCCCCCCCCCCCCAAATAAAAAAAAAAAAAAAAAAAAAAAAACAGATTTTTTTTCGAAAGAAGAAACATACTTGTACTGGGAAGAAAAGGCATCTTAACTTTTTCTTGTTTTTAAGGATTCAGCTAATTTTACTCACACTAAACTAAAATGCATAGAACCGGATTTCTGAAGATTTCCAATTTTCATCAATATTGAATTTGAATGGGAATTTCAAAAACTTAGCGGTACTCTCACGGATATGTTTATGTTGTTTCAAGCATCTGGTATACAGATCCCGATTATAGGGTTGTGCGGGACCCAAGGCCCAGCACCTGTTTGAGGAGACCTCGGAGTTCCTATACATTTTTTGGGGGGTGGGGGTTGTAGAGAATAAGGAATGGATTATTATTAGATATTACGATACGATTCGAAACTAATCAAAATATTTTTTGTTTTTAAAAAAAATAATGTGGAAATTACAATTTTAAGACTTTTTTTTTAGCACTTTCCAACAAAGTTGAAAAGTGCTTATGCATTCGGTTTGTCTGGCCGTCTGTCCGTCTGGCCGTCTGTCCGTCTGTCCGCGCTCTAACTCCCGTAAATATACTCGGATTGCTATGAAATTTTTATACGTTATTGATGTTTACCCTAGCACGAACCCTATTGAAAATGAAGTATCTACCATGATTAGTTTATCTACAGGGCGAATCAAAAGTTTCCCATTACATTACGGCCTATGGGGAAAAATCGTTAATATACTCGGATTGCCATGAAATTTTAGGACGTTATTGAGGTTTACCCTAGCACGAACCCTATTGAAAATGAAGTATCTACCATGATTAGTTTATCTACAGAGAGAATCAAAAGTTTCCCATTACATTACGGCCTATGGGGAAAAATCGTTAATATGCTCCGATTGTCATGAAATTTTAGGACGTTATTGACGTTTACCCTAGCACAAGTCCTATTGAAAATGAAGTATCTACCATGATTAGTTTATCTACAGGGCGAATCAAAAGTTTCCCATTACATTACGGCCTATGGGGAAAAATCGTTAATATACTCGGATTGCCATGAAATTTTAGGACGTTATTGAGGTTTACCCTAGCAGGAACCCTATTGAAAATGAAGTATCTACCATGATTAGTTTATCTACAGAGAGAATCAAAAGTTTCCCATTACATTACGGCCTATGGGGAAAAATCGTTAATATTCTCCGATTGTCATGAAATTTTAGGACGTTATTGACGTTTACCCTAGCACAAGTCCTATCGAAAATGAAGTTTCTACCATGATTAGTTTATCTACAGGGTGAATCAAAAGTTTCCCATTACATTACGGCCTATGGGGAAAAATCGTTAATATACTCGGATTGCCATGAAATTTTAGGACGTTATTGACGTATACCCTAGCACAAGTCCTATCTAAAATGAAGTTTCTACCATGATTAGTTTATCTACAGGGCGAATCAAAAGTTTCCCATTACATATTTTAAATATATTAAGCTTTTTCATGTATAATAAAATTGATATATGTCTCTGAAGCTTAATATAAATTATACGCTACTGTCTTGCATAATATGAAGTACATAGCATTTACAGGGCCACACAAAAGATTTCAAATAGTATATTTTTTCCGAAGTACCGTATATGTGTCCGATGATGGCTGATGGAGGGATGAAATGCATTTTAATTATGATATGCGCGTTTATATTTCGCTAAATATATGCACATTATATGGTGTGTATAAATGTTATAGTTGATATACAGGGCTACCCATAAAGAGCTCACCAACGTTACTGAATATGAGCGTAAATTATTTAAACGTGGTTCTTAAATAAACTATGCATTTTTACGCTGAGCTTCATTCAATTTACTGAGAAATGTTTGCAGAATATAGATAAAAGGATATACAGGGCCACGCAAAGAATTCGGTACATGGACGCGTATGAATGATGATTTATGAGAACGTGATTTCAGTTGTTTTAAAAGTGTTTTAGTTTACAATAAATTTTAACCTAATGCTGACGTGTAAAAAAGGTACAATGTAAACTACAGGGCTCAACAAAAGTATTCAAGTATGTTTCCATCTAATAGTATGAATTGCTGAAAAAGAAATCTCAAGCTACTGGGTATTTTCTTGCTAAGCTAAATTTTCCCATTATATGAACTGACATATGAAATACAGGGCTATTCTAATGTACTGGAATACATATTTGAGTATATTTGGCAATACACTATTATTTCCCTAAATAACAAAGTTTTGTTAAAGATTTCATTAAGTGTTGGAAAGTGCTTCATAATCTATGCTTAACGCATGATTTTTCATACTTGTTTTTAAATCATTTTACTAAATTTGAGCCCCCAAGAACAGTGGGTCCAACGCCATGGCCTTATAGGCCTGTGCGGCAATCTGGCTCTGTAATGGGAATAGCGACAAAGATAATAAGTTTGGAAAAAAACACATTTACTAAAACTGCTAAGTTATGATAAGTCTGATTATGGTAATAAAATCTCCTGATTGAAAACTGCAGTCACCCTAGAATTTCAAATTGCTATACGCATCCATTTTTACTTTCTTCTATCTTTACAAGAAGAAAGTATTGGATTCATGAAAATCCGGTTTTCGACGGATTTATAAGTTTTAGAAGGTCCTGAACACGTTTTGACTATTTTTAGAAAATGTCTGTCTGTGAGTCTGTCTGTCTGTCTGTCTATATGTGACAAAAAAATTGTGGGCGCTCTATCTCAAGAACTAATGCTCGAAATTTCATAAAATTTTATATTCAGTTAGACCTTGATATGAATTAGTGCCTATTGGTTTTTGGTGTAAATTGGCCTGCAGGTGGCGCTTCTATAGTACGTTTTTCATGATTTTAATGATTGCTATATCTCAAGAACTAATGCAGAGAATTTCACCAAACTTCAGATTCTGTGAGACCTTGATATACATAGACGCTGATTATGTTTTGGTGTAAATTGGCTTGCAGGTGGCGCTGCTATGCCACGTCTTTCATGATTTTCATGATAGCTATATCTCAAGAATTAATGTACAGAATTTCACCAAACTTCAGATTCCGCAATACCTTGAGATACATTGCCATTGATAAGGTTTTGGTGTGAACTGCCCAATAGGTGGCGCTGCTATGCTACATTTTGCTCGATTTTTGCGATAGCTATATCTCAAGAACTAATGCTGAGAACTTCATCAAATTTCAGATTCTGTTACACTAGAATATATAACATAATTAGACGCTGATTACATTTTGGTATAAACCTCACAACAGGTGGCGCTGCTATGTTACGTTTTTCATGATTTTCACGATAGCTATATCTCAAGAACTAATTCACAGAATTTAACCAAACTTCAGATATGGTTTAATTGACGTGATTTAAATAGAAGAAAGTTTTGTGATGGCCACAACATACTAGTTAAAGATGGATAGGAAAACAATAAAATGTCTTGAATTCTTTGGTAAATCAAGATATCCAACGAATTTGTTTGAGATCTTAATAAACCCCAGTGGCGTGGTTTAAACCGAATTCAAATTATCTTACATATTTTAACAATAAACAAAAAATTTTGACTTTTATTTTTTTTATGTGTGTAAATGTATTCTTTAGTAAAATATTTTGTTGCATCCAATTAATGAAGAAAGGAAAAATTTATGTAAATACTCTAGGGACGGCTCAACATAATCGGTAACGAAGATAATTATGTTTCTCAATTGAGAAGCAAAATGATTAAATAGGGGCGCCAAATTCAGAAGAGCTTTAAACCGAAATTATTTCACATATTTTGAAAATGAATAATAATTGTTGGCTTCTTTTGTATGTCGGTGTGAATGTTTTGAAGAAATTCGGTAAAGGTAGAAGGAATGGCAAAATTCATAATTGCCAATCGCATATGTAGGTTTTTAACTGTCTAGCCTAAAGTAAATAAATCAAAAAGCCGTATAAAGACTTGAAATCACATTTCTAATATCAAGAACATTTTTCATTTGTAGCTAGCTGACACGTCCGTCAATTTTTCCAAATGAACCGCGAATGATTAAAACTTCTATTCAAATTTAAATTAAAAAAAAATCTTTAAAAATGAACCTTTGGATGGGTCTCTAGTGTCTTCGGCAGCATAGAACCTGCGTGCTACGTAGCGAAGAACCAACCATTAAAAACATGCATTCAAATTTATTTCTGTCAAAATGAATGAATGGATGTGCGCTGCCTATGTCACCGTGTAGAAGGCCTACTGCGCACGTGCAAGAACATCTGGTGATAATCGTAAAATGAATTGAAAGAAAGAAAATTCCCTTGAAATAGGTCCCATGAAATCTCAGATAAAAATGCCCCTGGTGGTGGAAGATAGAAATAAAACCTGTAAGACAATCGAAAACCAAGTTGAATGAGGAAAACCCAGTAGAAATTGGGACCATAGAACCCGAGATAAGAATACATTATTTTTACATGAAGATGGAGCTAAAAATTTCAAGAAAAACGTAAGCTAATTTTCAAGAATCAATACCTGTTGAAATCTATTTAGTAGAATTTGACAAAAAAGAGGCTTAAAAGTTCGATAATCATCATACTTTAAAATGTAAATAAAGGGAAGGAACTGTTGTGGACGGATTCTTAACTTCTATCACTTCACTCTGTCCACAGAACACACAAGAAATTTTCGATTAAATTGATAAAATACTTTTAAATTATGATCTTAGCATTCAATAGCGTTTAATAATTAAGTTGATTGTCTGCATGTTATATAATCTTTGATCAATCGGTTTTCGAAATTTAGTGGAGTGTTCGGAAGGAAAAAATATTTTTAGTTCTGTTTTTAATGGATGTTTGTTTCTGTATGTTTCTTTTGTATGCAGAGCTGCCACAGGCAATAATTTTTTTTATTCTAATCGGTACCACTTTCCGAAAACAGAAATCCTTACACCAGAGTTGCCAAATGGGCTACTTTTTTAAAATTCAGATTCTTGATTGATAACACTTTTTTAACATAATAAAAAGAGCCTTATTTAGTGACATATTAATAAAGGTGAAACCAAAGAGAATTTTACCGCTTCAAAAAAGTGGTGTCAGTCGAGAAATCTGAGTAAAAAAAAATAGTAGTCCACTGGCAACACTGCCTTACACACATTTTAATAACATTTACAATAGAAATAAACGTCAATATTTATATTAAAAAAATACTTGTGCGAACAGAATACAAAAATAGTCGACTGTGCATATGGGGTCTCTCTCTTTTGTATACTGTCGCGTCAATTAAAAAAAAAAAATTACCGAGCAATTTAAAAAAATATATAATTTCTTTTTAACCGACTTCCAAAAAGAAGAGGAGGTTATCAATTCAACGCGTAAGTATTTTTTATTTATTTATTTATTTTTTTTTTTTTATATGTATGTTCACCGATTACTCCGAAACTATCCAACCAATTAACTTGATTTTGGTGTTAAATGAGAGAGCTTGCTCTCGAATTGGTACCACTTCCGTTTCATAGAAATTGGTTCAGTACTTTTTTAGTAATTAGGCAAAAACTAATAAAATTAGTGATTTCTCGCAAATCAGTAGTAATACGGATGTTGAATAAATGTCCCCATGCCAGGATGGCCGAGCGGTCTAAGGCGCTTGATTTAAGATCTGGTTTTCGAAAGGCAGCGTGGGTTCGAACCCCACTCCTGACGTACGTGTATACAATAATCTTTTCCGTATTATAATTTTTAAATATATATTTAACAAGTTAAATACTAATTATGCTATTAGGAATATTTTGTATTTAACCGTTACCACAGAGTATCAGAGATTTTTTATTAACTCAATACTTTATCAGTGAAAGAGTACTCAAAAAGAGAATAGACTTGCGAAAAGTAACATGACATTGAATAAGTTCTCAGAAGAGAAAGAAGTCCGGACAGCCAAGCGGTCTAAGGCACCAGATTTAATCTCTGGTTTTGAAAGAGAGTGTCGGTTCGAACCTCACTCCTGACATATGTGTATAGTATACAAAAGAAAAATTTTCGTGTTATATATTTTTTTAAGTGACTTCAAAAAAGGAGAGGATGTTATCAATTCGGCGCGAATGTATTTTTTTCCTATGTATGTTCACCGATTACTCCGAAACTATCCAACAGATTAATTTGTTTTTGTGTTTAATGAAAGGGGTTACACTTCCATTGGTACTTCTTCCATTTCATGGAAATTGGTTCAGGACTTTTTTAGTAATTAAGTAAAAACTAATAAAATTAGTGATTTCTCGCAAACTAAAAGTAACATGGACGATGACTAAGCTCGCCGAATGGAGTGCAGTCAGGTGGCTGAGCGGTGTAAGACAGCAGATTTGATTTCTGGTTCTTGAAAGAGATCGTGGGTTCGAACCCCACTCCTGACATACGTGTATGATTTACAGTGATTTTTCCCGTATTATAATTTTTATTAACTGACTTCAAAAAATCGTTAACTTTTAACTAAAAAGAGAAAAATAAACTTTTCTACCAAAAATTGAACCGACTTCAAAAGCTACTGCAAAGTGAAAAATAATTTTTTTACAGAATAGTATTAAGAAATTAAATTAAGAGCGTAGTATTTATCATCCGTATTATTATATTTATGTAGATTAATTTGATTTTTTGAAGTCGGTGCAAGCCAAGCCAAGTTCAAAATTAAAATTAATTATCCAATGCAAATCGTAAAAGAATAAAGTTAAATTTTTAACTAAATATTAATCGTAAAAAAAACTCGTAGATACTTGGATGCGTGTCTATTGGAAAATTACATGTAACTTGGCTTGGCTGGCACCGACTTCAAAAAATCAAATTAATCTACATAAATATAATAATACGCATGATAAATACTACGCTCTTAATTAAATTTCTTAATACTATTCTGCAAAAAAATTATTTTTCACTTTGCAGTAGCTTTTGAAGTCGGTTCAATTTTTGGTAGAAAAGTTTATTATATATGTGCTTTGAAATTTTCAAATTGAAATCTTAGTTCTTTTTTCTTTTTTTCCTGATAAGTGAAAATTTTTAATTTATTTCGACTGGGAAATCAAATTTAGATGAGTGCGCGATTTTTGCCATTTTGCTGGGGAAAATTCGCATTTTTGATGAATTTTTAATTGATATTATCGACTATAAGAAAAATTTTGAGTCTCACATGCGTTAGGATAGGATTTGCCTTGTACTACCCTCACCCAAAATTTTAGAGTTGTATGTGTAGTAGATATTTTTAGTCCTCTCAGTCATACACACGGACACACATAGATTGGTTTTCATGCTGATTTTTGCTGTCCTTAGCACTCCATATAAATATTTAAAATGAAAGCTTCATTAAACCAATGCAAAAAGTATTTAGCTAAAAGAACAACAAGAAAAGGTATTTCTTCTTATTGGAAACTCCATTTTTCCGTCAAATTGTCATTGAGAAAACCAAATAATGAAATGAGAGCGACCGCAAATTTTTCCTACTTAAATCGTATGAAAAAACGAAATAGGACTTTTCAGTCTTCCTAGAACGACCACTACAAACGTCTATTTTCGTCATTTTAAAAGTTCAAATTATTTTACATATATTTAAATTCAGCGCATATGCATAAGAGAAAACTACATCTATCTATGTAAATAATGGGAATGACTGAGAGATCAGTGGAATAAAATAAATTGACTCGAGAACCTCTTTGGACCGGATTCTTTTGTCATTGCATCTTACAATCATCTCGGTGAATTCGATCGGAGGTCTTACGACTTATTTACGCCAATTTTGGGACCTACATGGTCGTAGGTTATGCAGGCTTATCAGAATTGCCAAATCTAAACTTTTTCGTTCCAGTTCATGTAAGTATGTTGAGGCTTGTAATATTTCCCAAAAGGGGGCGAAGATGTCAATTTGCGAGAAACGTTTAGTTTAATTGGTTAATTAGCTCCTTATTGACATATGGTCAAGATCCGCACAATTCCTACACTGTTAAAAATTTGCTGCATTTTGTTGCAACGCACTCCTCTGCTTGTATAGAAAACGGTTACTTGGCCGTGAAATGGAGCTTTCTCATTGGTTGGAATAGAGATATTATATATAAGCGGTGGAGTGCGTTGCAACAAAATGCAGCAGATTTTTAACAGTGTAGAATCTGAAATATGTAAAAAGATTTAGCCACAAACGAAAGAAGAATCGCGTCAGTATTTTCCATCTTAAGGGTGTATTCGAAAAAACGCTTTTCCACCTTCAACAGCTCGAAATTTTCCGATACAATTTCAGACACATTTTCAAAAGTAGAAACATGAAACTTGCTGAAGGGATTCTTGATTGGACGTATGAGGTGCCGTGTGATGTCATTTTACGCTCAATTCATTAGAATTTGATTTATAAACAATTACTTTATCAGTATGTTCCTCTTTTTCGTTCCCAGATTTCTCGCTTCGGAAAAATCGGTTCGAAATGCCGTTTTTGATTGCTTTTTTTTGCAATATTTTCTGCATTTATCAAAGAATCGACAATCACGGCACCTCGTGTACTTTCCAAATAAGAGATTTTGAAAGTTTGGTGCATTTGAGAGCAAAACTGAATTCAAAAATAAATCGGAAAATAACCAGTTTGAATCGAAATACACCCTTAAGTTACTCTCTGATTTTAGGGGGGAACATAATAAATATCATGCTGAAAAACAAAATTCAAGGAGTAAAATGGATTGAGAAAAGGAATTTATGGATTTTAATTTAAATTTTTGTATTTCAAAAGTATTTTAGTTTTCATCTATAACATATCTCTCTAGCTCTCTATATTAATATCTGATCATTGTCATGTGACTGAGAATATGTTAAGAGTTTATTAAGATCTCAAACAAATTAGTTGGATATCTTGATTTACCATAAGAATTCAAAACCTTTTATTGTTTTCTCATCCATTTTTAAAAATGGATGCATAAAGCAATTTGAAATTCTAGGATGACTACAATTTTCATTGAGGAGATTTTATTACCATAATCAGACGTATCTTAATTTAGCAATTATACTAAATGTGTCTTTTTGCAAATTTATTCTCTTTGTTGCTATTCTCATTACAAAGCCAGATTATCGACAGGCATATAAGGCCATGGCATTCGACCCACTGTTGCTGGGGGCTCAAATTCAGTAAATAATTTCGTTAAAAAGTCTTAAAATTGTAGTTTCCGCATTATTTTCTCAGAAACATAAATATACTTTGATTAATTTTGAAACCGTATCGTAATATCTAATAATAATTCATTCCTTATCCTCTATTAACATCCCAAAAATGTATAGGAACTGCAAAGTGCCCTCAAACAGGTGTTGGGCCATGGGCCTCGTCCAACCCTAATCGGGCTCTGCATCCCACATGCTTAAAACAACATAAACATATCCGTGAACGTACCGCTAAGTTTTTTAAAGTCCCATTCAAATTCAATATTGATGAAAATTTGAAATCTTCAGTAATCCGGTTCTATGCATTTTAGTTTAGTGTGTTTGAGTAAAATTAGCTGAATCCTTAAAAACAAGGAAAAGTAAAGATGCATCTTCCTCTCAGTACAAGTCAAAAAAACTATTTTGCATCTTCTTCCGAAAAAAAAAAATTTTTGGAGGGGGGGGGGGGGGGCGCAAAAATTAATCCTGCCCCGGGCGCCCAAAAACGTAGCTACGCCACTGATAAACCCTTAACATTTCTCAGTCGCATGACAATGACCAGATATCAATATATAGAGAGATATGCTATAGATGAAAATGATAAAAACTAAAATCCTTTTGAAATTCAAAAATTTAAATTAAAATTCATAAATTACTTTTCTCAAAATCCATTTTACTCCTTGAATTTTGTTTTTCAGCATGACATTTATTATGTTCACCGGTAAAATCAGAGAGTAACTTGGATGGAAAATACTGAAGTTTAGACAATTCTTCTTTCGTTAGTGGCTAAATCTTTGTATGTTTCAAGTTCCAGAAATTGTGCGGATCTTGACCATATGTCAATCAAGAGCTAATTAACCAATTAAACGATAATTATCGACTTCACCGAGATGATTGTAAGATGCAATGACGAAAGAGTTCGATCCAAAGAGGTTCCCGAGTCAAATTATTTTATTCCATTGATCTCTCAATCATTTCCCAATAATTTACATAGATAGATGTAGTTTTCTCTAATGCATATGCGCTGAATTTAAATATACGTAAAATAATTGAACTTTTAGAACGACGAAAACAGACGTTTGTAGTGGTCGTACTAGGAAGACTGAAAAGTCCTACTTCGTTTTTAGGTGCGTTCGTAATTATGTAAATACGTAGCACCTATTGTTGTCGCTCAGTCCGTCCGTCTGTCTGTCTGTCCGTCTGTCTGTCTGTCCGTTTGTCTGTCTGTCCGTCCGCATATAACAACGCAAAAACTACCCAACCGAATCGTTTGAAATTTAAAATACATAATTATTACATAATTTTGTCGAGTCATTTCAAATTTTATGAAAGTCGGATAGATAGATCAATTACAGGGACAATCAAAAGGATTCCGTTACATTACGGTCAATGGGGAAAAAAGTTTCAAATGCATTTTAATCGTTTGAAATTTAAAACGTATATTTATTACATAATTTTGTCGAGTCATTTCGAATGTTATGAAAATCGGATGCATTGATCAATTACAGGGACAATCAAAAGTATTCCGTTACATTACGGTCAATGGGGAAAAAAGTTTCAAATGCATTTTAATGGTGTTACACTCATTTGAATATAATAGAATCGACATGAATCTATGAAATATGTATTAAAAATACATTTTGTATAATCTGTGATGCAAAGAATATTTATTATTAAATTACAGGGCTACACAAATGTATTCCACTCAATAATGTTATACGGGGAAACATTGTTTGGGGGTGTTTTAATTATATTAAACTACTTCACATTTTATGAATAAGATATACGTTAATGAAGTATAATAAGAATTACTCCCTGCATATTTAGAGGAACACAAAGATTTCGACCACTATACTGTATCCAAAGTACGCTCTACTATATCAGCAAGATCTGAATATTTTAAAACTTCGTTATCAACGAACACACCTCATTTGCTACGCTTTACGTACAATTTCCAACTTGTTTTTATACGTTTTAAGTAGGAAAAATTTGGGGTAGGTCGCTCACATTTCATTATTTGGTTTTCTCAATGACAATTTGACGGAAAAATAGAGTTTCTAATAAGGAAGAAATAATACCTTTTCTTGTTGTTCTTTCAGTTAAATACTTTTTGCTTTGGTTTAAGGAAGCTTTCATTTTACTTACCCATCATACGTAGTATAGGGTAAGTCTTGCAATCGTTTTGAAAATCGAAAAATTTTTTTTGACGGATTTACACGTTTTAGATAGTGGAGATTCCGAAAAACATATTTTTTGAAAAAATTTTCTGCCGTCCGTCTGTCTGTCTGTTTGTCTGTAAACGCTCTATCTCCCGAACAAATTGAGATAGAGACTTGAAATTTTGTATGTAGTTAGTATGTAAGAATGGGACGAACCCTATTTAATATCAGCAACCTCGATTATCCGGAACTATTTTTTTCGGACTTTCGAAAAATTCGTTCTGATGAAAGGTATATAAAATTTTTCGAATTTTTTTGTTCTAAGGAATGGACGTAAAAGGCAATAAACAAATAACACACATTTTGCATATAAAACGAAGTCGATCGGATAATTAGTTGCCGAGATATTTGTAATCTTGTTTTTCACATTCTTCGATTTTTCATGACCCTGTATTTCATTCAAATTTCAATTCAGAAGTATATTTTAATTGGAAATGAGACGCTTAATTCGACGCAGTTAATTGTTAGTTAATAGAATTATTATTTTTGGAGTTATAAGGATGTTTCTTTTACGCAGTTCGGTACTACTTGAGTAGTTTGGCGTTTTATATAATTTGTCGAAATTGGTACATCAGCAGTTCTTTAATATAGCATTACTATGTATATTAACAATATTTAAATTTTGTTTATGAATTGCAATGCATTGTATAAATAGTTTCACATGTTTTATTTTCATATACATATCCATGATGGGTAAGTATTACGGTGGCCCCCAACGACTAGTTACATGTTTATATGGAATGCTAAGAACAGCAAAAATCAACGTGAAAACCAATCGTGTGTCCGTGTGTATGACGGAGACATACATACAACTCTGAAATTTTAGATGAGGGAGAACAAGGGATATCCTATCCTAATGCATGTAAGACTCGAAATTTTTATTTATTTTTTTCTTATAGCCGAGAATATCAATTAAAAATTCATCAAAAATGCGATTTCCCCCCCGCAAAATGGAAAAAATCGCGCTGTCATCTGAATTTGATTTCCCAGTCGAAAGAAATTAAAAATTTTCCCTTATCAGCGAAAAAAGAAAAAAAAACTAATTAAGATTTCCATTTGAAAATTTCAAAGCACATATATATATAATT
The DNA here is from genome assembly GCA_964019185.1 of Maratus speculifer. Taxonomy (NCBI): domain Eukaryota; kingdom Metazoa; phylum Arthropoda; class Arachnida; order Araneae; family Salticidae; genus Maratus; species Maratus speculifer. The sequence continues at coordinate 131,548,392 of OZ025298.1, forward strand.
AATATATATACAGGGTGAGTCATAAATATCGAAACAATAGGCTATCTCCTTAAATATTGCCCCTAGACCCATACTTCCAATTGCAAAGTTTCACCAAAAAAGGTAAATTTTTTGATAAGATAAGTTGCAACTCCATGGGGGGTCTATTTTAAAAAATACAAAAATTAAATTTTTATACGGCCCCCAGAGGATAAAACTTCCAATTAGAAAAATTTTCCTTATCCATTCCTTAATTGAACAAAAAAAATTCCATCTTGATATCTCCAAAACTCAGAGAGTTATGACAATTTTAATAAATCGTGAGGTTTCAAGGGATCAGGCACAAATTGAAATGCGTGTAATTGAAGAAACAATGTTGCTGTATGTTGTCCAGGAAACATTTATTTTATTTACTTATTTATAGAATTTGAATTTTGAATGTTTTGTGATGGTTAACCACATAATTTGTAAGCACTATCACATCATAAGCTTTCTTAATAATTTCTTTTCCAAAAAATTTAGAGTAAATTAAAATTGTCATAACTCAAAATACTATTTGCCGCGTTGAATTTTTTTTCGTTTAATTAAATGAAAATGTTTAATTTTCAATTTGATTCAGCATTTTAAATACTATTTTTAAAATATAAAAGTATTTAAAATAGCAATTTAAAAAAAGATGCAATTTTTTGTGAACAAATCATATTTTTAAAAGTAAATTTTCTGAGGTAAAAACATCTTTCGGCAATTTTTTTTTTTTTTTTTTTTTTTTTTAGGTGTTAAAAAACTATTGAATTGTTACCGTAACCAACGGTTACTGACTTATGATGTAAGTTTAAAAATGAGAAATACTGAAATAAAAACATCTGATGAGGAAAAGTGCATTTAGTTTTAAACAAAGATTGGCTCCTAACGTTTAAATGCTTTTTTAAAAGTGTCTAGGTGATTAACTCCTTCTTGTGTAGTTTCGATTTCATATTTTGTTTAAGTTTTGCCATTTTCGCCTTCTTTAATTACTATTTAAATGAGTCAGCTTATTTAAACTTAATTTTTTTATCACGCCGACTTCAATTTTTTTCATTGTTTTATCCCTGCATAGATGCCTCTAATTACGGGCCTCCAAACTGGTAGACGGTAGGTACTGGGTTCGAACCCAATCGCAACCATCCGCCTAACCGTTCGAAGTTTTCCGTGGTTTTTTTCGAACCCTGTATTTCCTATTGCAGATAATTGGCCGGAATAAAAAAAAAATCCCCAACGTGTTAACTGCTGTAAGCGGACTCAAAGGCTGCTGCGTTTTTTTTTTTTTTTTTTCATTTTTTAGAGTTTAAAATACAATTTTCAGTTCAAATACAAATACATTTTAAATTTTGTTTAACTTGCGAATCAGTTATCTTTTTAAAACAAGAACAGGTGTTTAATGAAACTTCGGCATATTTCATTTAAACGTTTTAAGTTGAAATTATTCAATTGAATTTCTTAAATGATGTTTGGTTCGAACGCATTAAACCTTGATCAATTAAATACACTTAGAATGAAATATTAGTGGGAGCTTAGCATAAAAAAATACGCAACAGAAACGTTATACTCTTCGACTTTAACATTCGAATAAATATTTTTTTTAATGCCGTTTGGAATAAATAAACTTCTCGGATGTAGCAATCAAAGGACTATAAAGATACGAAATTCCGTGGATTAGTACAAGATATCACTGAAATCGCGTAAACTATACAAAATTCATTATGAAAACGCAATCCGAAAGATGATTGATACAAAAACGTAAACAAAACCAATTCATGTGAAGAAGTAACTGCATCTGACTTTTTATGAAAATTCCTGCATTAGTTCTTAAAGTAGACCTATTGCAGAAATCGTAACAAATTCAGTGTTACAGCGCCTCTCGTGGAGCCATATACAACAAAATATAAATAACATCAATTCATGTCAAGGAATAACTGAATCTGAAGATTGATGATATTCCTTGCATTCTGGAGATACAGCGATCCCGGAAATCGCACAAAAGCATTTACAGTAGGGTTACCTGTTAAACGATTCACACCAAAAACTAATCAGCATCAATGTATATCAAGAACTAAGTAAATATAATTTTTTTATTAAATTTTGTGTATTAGTTCTTGAGATAGCGCGCTCACAAAATGTATATCATATACAGAGATACATAAGCAGTGACTCACAGACAGACATTTTGTAAAAACTTGTTTTTCGGTATCTCTGAGCCCTAAAACGTGTGAATCCATCGAAAACCGGAATTCAAAATTTTCATGAATCCAATACTTTTCTCTTGTAAAGATAGAAAAAAGTAAAAATATGTTTAAAACCACATAAATTTTGAAGCTGAATAGTACAAATTAGATTTTTGAAAAAAATTCTAAGTAATTTATTAAAATATATTTCCATCAACATTAAAATGTACAATAATATTAAAATATATTCCATATGATCCAGTTAATAGAAGGGTCATTATCGCTATTACTATTTTTATTAAACTTATTGCCTGCGGCAATAAGTTTTAAAGACACGGTTAATGAGAGATTAATTAATATCACTAAATTTAATAACACTTTTAATAAGTGTTTAATAAGACTGTCTGGCCAATGGGTCGTGCCAATTACGAGCCTGGCGCCAAGCTCGAGATATTGCAGACATCTAGCAAGGAAGTTTAAAGCAAAAAGCTATACGCTTTTATTTTATATTTAAAAGTTAAAGTATTGTCTTGGGTCTACATTTAACAATGCGTAAATTAATGGTCGATCCCTAAATTGTATTTCAAATGAACTGATATCGCTGCACTCAGATGTATGCTAAAGTGGTGTAAGTCACGAATTTTGAAAAATTTTGGATTTTAATATCATCCAGGGATTTGTAGATATCGAGATGAATTTTTTTTTGTTCGATTCAGAAGAGGATAAGGAAAAATTTTCTAATTGGAAGATTTATTCTCTGGGGGTCGTATAAAAATTTAATTTTCGTATTTTTTAAAATAGACCCCCCATGGAGTTGCAACTTATCTTATCAAAAAATTTACCTTTTTTGATGAAACTTTGCAATTGGAAGTATGGGTCTAGGGGCAATATTTAAGGAGATAGCCTATTGTTTCGATATTTATGACTCACCCTGTATATATATATATATTGTTGAAAATCGCTCGGTAACTTTTTTTTCTTTTTAATTGACGGCGACAGTATGCAAAAGAGAGAGACCCCATATGCAAAAACTGCCACAGTCGACTATTTTTGTATTCAAATATTTTTCTAATATAAATATTGACGTTTATTTCTATTGTAAATGTTATTAAAGAGTGTGTAAGGATTTCTGTTTTGGGAAAGTGGTACCAATTAGAATTTAAAAAAATAATCGCCTGTGCAGTGGCGTAGCTAAGGGGGGGCGGGGGGGGGCGGTCCGCCCCGGGTGTCACCCTTGAAGGGGTGACACCCGAGCGGCTTTTATTTGCAAAAAAATATGCATAACCTTACAAGATTTCGGAAAAAATTCTGACGTAAAATGAATTTTCTAGGGCAAAACTAGGCGCAACAGACTTAGTTTTCTTTTCTTGGAGAAAGTGAAACGGTTAAAAAAATGGGGTGTATAAATTAGATTTGCAACAGTGAGGAAAAACCCATTTACGCAAAGTGCGGGTAACCAAAACAAACTTTAAAAAGAAAGAATTTTTTTCTACTTATACACGCAGCGCCATGCTAAATGAGGGACGAAGAGGGCAGGCCCTGGGCGCTGAAATTTAGAAGGCGCCAAATTTATACTACCATCGTCATTTTTGGTCTGTCACAAGAAAAAGTTGGGAGGGGGGGGGCGCCCCGGGTGTCAACTTCGAAGGGGTGATACCCGATCTTTATTTGTAAAAAAAATATGCATAATTTTACAAGATTTTGGAAAAAATTCTGACGTAAAATGAATTTTCTAGAGCAAAACAAGGCGCAACAGACTTACTTTTATTTTCTTGGAGAAAGTGAAATGGTACACCAAATGCGGCGTCTAAGTTAGGTTTGGAACAGTGAGCAAAAACCCATTTACACAATGTGTGGGTAACTAAGACAAAATTTAAAAGAAAGAATTTTTTCTACACGCAGCGCCGTGCGAAATGGAAGAAGAGAGCGAAGGAAGGGGGGGGGGAGGAGAGCGCGGTTCCAGGCGCTGAAATTTAGGGGCGTCAAATTTATACTACCATCGTCATTTTTGATCTTTCATAAGAAAATGTTGGGATAGGAGGGGGAGTGCCAATTTCTAACTTTGCCCCGGACGCAATTTTCCCTTTGCATGTCCCTGCATGTACTGTACAATGTACAGTACAGTGTACAGTGTACATGCGCGCTACATTGACTTATGCAGAATTCGCGATGAGTGATGAGTCATTGTTGTCAGGGGTGTAGTCATAAAAATAATAGAGGATATACGCTCTAAGCAGAGGGTATATTCTGAAGACAGAGGGTATACCCTAGCCTGTGTTAAAAATTACAGAAGGTATACGGCGTATACCCCCGTATACCCTTCACTACCTCTCTGATTGTTGTGATCTTCTTATTTTGGAGGTCCTGTTCGCTTTCGTCAACGTGAAACCAACAAAAAAAAAATTATGAAGTACTAGAATAGCTAGAACATGATTAAAAATATTATCTGTATACATTTTAAAATAATATTAATTTTGTAAACTTTAAAAAGCAAATGAGTTTTTTTTTTCTTTTTATTCATAAAAAAGGGAACTAGTTTGTTCTTGGATGTTTCTTTGTTTCAATTATCCAATCAAAATCTTTTAAATATGTTCGATATGTATCCAATGACGGGACCTTCATCGCGAAAAATATATAGACTGTCTGGCACCGAAGAGCGTCACTTCTGCTTCATTTTTTATCCTTTTTTAGTATTTAGTTCATTATAAAATCATGTATAAAATCATGTATGATAAGAATTCATTTGAAAGATGTTATACATTTTGTATTATTATAATTTGAAATGTTATAATTGTTAGAATATAGGGTTTTATCAATTAAATTTTTTGTTCTAAGATTGAAAGATCCAAGTCCAAGTAGTTAATAGGTAATTAAAACTTTCTTTTTTATTTAAAAATTAAATTTTAATTTGAAAACAAAAGTATTTGAATGTTCTCTATAAATGTAAATATTCGAAAGTCATGTCATTCGTGAATTTTGTACATACGTTAGAGCAGGTCTGCCCAATACCGCACTCCAGGGTGTCCTTTGAATGTTCTCTTTGTGTTCCTTTCATGTTCCACTGCATCTTGTTTCTAAGTTTTTTATTTCTGTGTAAGATTGAAGGGAATCTGTCTAATGTAAAAAGATATTTAGCTTCCTTACGATTTTCAATCCAATAAATTTTACGGCAAAAACTGTCAACAATGGAGTGTTTTTCGGTCTGGATCGATTTCACCCGAGACAGATTTTTTACGTATAAAAAGCTGTTTAAAATACACTCTGCTTTAAAATCATTGTTTATACGCTTTTGTTATTACAAGCAGTAATGAGATTTTTGGTTTCTTTCCTTAGAAATTTTTTTTAAGAAAGGGGATCATTAGAGAGATGAAATATTATATTTACCATGTTTCATATTTTTTCGACAATTTTTTTTTTACGTAGGTCCCTACATATAGAACAGCTCTACATATAAATCATATAGAGAGCTTTATGTTATCACCTTCCCTTAGGAGCGGTATTTTTATGTACGTGTATCGACAACATTACTATAGCGAGTTAAGAGCCTACACTAGTTATGTGGTAACTCGAACGCTAATGTTAAACCTGTTGGAGTATTTTTTACGATTTTCTCTCTTTATTGTTTTAAATGATTTTTTTTAATGGGATACCTGAAGTCAACATCTATTGTCCATTTGTACTTTTTGAGTTTGGTCATAGTTTTTTTACTTAAGGATAGTTGTATCACTTTTAGAACCGGGTATAAATAAGGTTACTGATCTCTTGTCTAAATTTGTATTTTGTTTGTGATCTTTTTTTAAAATACGAGTTTTTATGCAGCAGTCCTTTGTCGAAATGATAGTTTTTTATGCAGTCCTTTGTCGAAATGCATGTTTTTTACGCGATTCTTTGTTGAAATTCGCAATTTTTACGAAATCTTTCGGAAAAATTCGCATTTTTCTCACGATCTTTTGGCGAATTTTTTCCCCCCTGTCTTTTGATGAAATTTGCATTTTTTCGTGGTCCTTTAACGATATTTTGCGCTTTATCCGCAGAACTTTGAATAAGTTCGTGTTTTTTCCTTGATAATTTGACGAAATTGGAGGGTTTTTCCTGAAAACGATTGACAAAATTGATTTTTTATGACAACTGCGATGTATGAAATTCACGATTTTTGGTGTTCGATATACTGGATTGAGGAATTTTAAAGTTTTCAGCATTAAATGACTTAAATTTTCAACTTTGCTGTTAATTGGACGCTAATAGCAAATAAATCGTACATAAAATTGGCAGAATATTTTTAATTTTTTGACGCTAAAAAAGTTTAAAAAATAAAAATTGTTTCGTTCCTAAAATTTTCTGCAATGTTCATAAATTTTTTCTGCACATGGCGTGCACGCGTGCGTCTATATTATAGAACTCTGGATACTGGTATTGGTATAATTAACATTTTGATGCTCCCTGAATCCATTTCCCCCATCTATATGAATGCATGCTGATTTCTTCTTTTTTTTTTTAAAGATTCCAAACCAAGTGGTCCCAAACTTTGTTTTTGGTGTTTTTTCGATAATGTCTCAATGTAATTTGTGTGTATGTGTGTGTGAGAGAGCTAATACAATATTGCCAAAGTTTTGAAATTCTAATCACGCACATATATATGCAATAAGTTTTAAATAGCAAAAACGGATTCATGGATCCTCAAATGTAAAAATATATCAATTTTGTCTTAATCTGGTTTTAAACATGAATACAATCAGGGTATGCTAATGTATAGCAGATAAATTTTTACTGTACTATCTGAAATATAAAAATAATTCTCTTCTTCCTGCTCACGTTTATGTTGGTGGTGGTGGTGTGTGTGTGTGTGTGTGGGGGGGGGGGGGGGTGACACCATTTACGTCCGCCCCGGGTGTCACCCACCCTAGCTACGCCACTGCGCCTGTGGCAACCCTGCATACGAGAGAAACATACAGAAACGAATATTCCATTAAAAACAGAACTAAACATATATATATTTTTTTTTTTTTCGTCCGAACACTCCACTAGTTTTCGAAAATCGATTGATCAAAGATTATATAAAATGCAGACTATGACAAGGATTATATAACATACAACTTTATTAAAATTTATCGAATGCCAAAATCGTAATTTAAAAGTATTATATCAATTTAATTGAAAATTACTAGTGTGTTCTGTAGACAGAGTGAAGTGATAGGATAGGAGTTAAGAGTCCGTCCACAACAGTTTCTTCTCTTTATTTACATTTTAAAATATGATGACTATCGAACTTTTAAGCCCCTTTTTTGTTGGATTCTACGAAATAGATTTCAACAGATATTGATTCTTGAAAATTAGCTTCCGAATTTCTTGAAAATTTTAGCCTCATCTTCATGTGGAGATAACGTATTCTTATCTTGGGTTCTATGGACCCAGCGGGGCTATTGACCCCCCCCCCCCCTTGTTGGTTATTCACCAACATAATTTTGCTCATTTCTTCACTTCATTTCAATTTTTAAAAGGCTATAACTTTGCTTGTATGGGAGCTACAGCGGCGAAAAAAAATTATAGCATAGCTAACTTTTCGTCGCCGCTCTTTTTGCAGTTTTACGGTTTCCCCCATAGCACCGGGGATTTTTGGGGGGGGGAGGGGGCCAGGGGGGGCATTTTTCATTTTTTGATGTAATATGTTTATTGAAAGCTTATGCTTCATACATTACCAATTTAGCATAAAAAAGTTTCTCCCGTCATTCTGGGTCACGTTACGGACCCATAATGTGTTGAAATTTAAATTTCTCAAACTTCTTCGAAGTTTTCGCTAAATCGGCATCTGGAAAACATCGTGCCAATGTGGTGCGTGTATGACATCTGTATCATATAAATATTGTTCACCACTGCTGGGACTCTGGCCTCATCTCGCGTGTAGGCATTAATTTACCGCGGTTACTTGGTCCTTGTATTTCCTAATAAAATATTTCCTGACGATTAAAAAAATACACACGTAATTGTTCAAGTTTTGACTTCTGTCGGCAGTTCCAAAATGGTTTTTTTTTCTTTTTTTACGAATTTTGCAATAAATAATATTTATAATATACATGGAATTTAGAAAAGCAAGAAGTGTTTGTTTGGCATGTGACCACTTATTGATCTTATGCACCTCGATTTTATATATTCCTCCCCCCCCCCCATACTCCGTTACCTTGGGGGGGGGCAGTTTTCAAATTTTAACGTTCAGTTCGAAATTATGTTCGGTTGTTCGTTCAATTCGAGATTTTTTTTGTTGTTGTTGTTTACAAGATTTTGCTGTGCGTGCACACTGCGTTTGGTATATGATGCCTTATACAGCGAGGACCCAGTTCGAGATTTCATATTACAAGATTAAGTATAAGTTAGAGACACCAATGAAAGGAGGGCTCACTAGCGAGTGAATCCGTCGTGTCTTTATTAACACCGACTCATTCACCTGTAGTAGACTCTTGATAAAATTGAATCCTGTATGGTATAAAAGCAATTGCAAACTGGAGTCATCGAGAAAAATTTTACACAATCGAGAAAATCGAGAAAAACTTCTTGTTATCGCCCATCACTAATCTGTATCCAAAAGGCAAGTCCCGGGAGCAGACTCCCCGTCTCAACGCCCTGGCATCCGAAAAACAAGTCCCCCCTCACAGCATCTCCTTGCTCTATTTATCCCGTCTTCCCTCATCCATCATTCCTTGTGCTGACCCGCCTCCGTCGCTGCTTGCAACGGCGGTCGCCTTTACTGGGGAAATATCTTTCTCCTACCTGTTGAAATCATGGTCAAAGCGGTCTCTCGCACTACTTCAAAGGTTCATCTCTTGTGGGGTCTTAAATCGGCGTAACGACCATACGCATTAGTCGGAAAGTTTCCTTTAAGTGGTCTATAGAATTCGGCTGACTTTCTAATGTCCATTTCGATGATGGAGAGAGATGTATCTCTCCTTTTGAGGATTCCGTTGGCTTGGCCGATGTGGGGGGGGGGGGGTAATTTTAGAAGCGTGGGAATTGGATTCATCACAATGGGAACTTAGATCAGTCCGCCTCGAAATAAAATCTTGTGTACACCACAGCTTACGGGAATCTCGCCTAAGGCATCTTTTTTTTGGCTGAGCCTCAAAAATGTCTTTTCTCATCATAGGAATTAATTTTGAGGGTTTCTATAAAGCAGCTTTCCTTGGCATCAGGTGACTTATAGGTGTCTAGTTTTGACGGGAAACCAACCGAAAGGACTGCTTGGCTTTTTGACGGTTGGATGGGGTGAACTATTGCAATCAGCCTTTCGTTTCTTGTTTGGGAATAGGGCTGCATGACTTCTGCTGGACAGTGTGCAACCTGAAGACCGGACTAGTTCCCTGATCCAAGTCCAAGAGCCGACCGTTCCAAATTTAATTGCACTAGAGGTTGACTTGTAAACTTAGCAATGTGTCTTCCTACACCCAGTTTTCCATATTTTCATACTTTTGATTGTACAGCAAACACAACAATAGACCTGCGAGTGAGCCACTAGTGGTATTGATTTTTGGCTTATGCTCCACTTTGCTTCCGGCAGACATGGATCATTAGATTCCCCTATTACTACTCTTCCATAATATATCGGATTTTTTTTTTGTGCTCAATGACTTAGGGTTTTGTGCGATCGGCTCTTGGATTATGAAGAGCAGTGTTGAATTCAGGGGGTGGACATTCCCCTCCAGAAAATTTGAAATTTTGAGTTTTTAATAGTCAAAAAGTACAATTTTCTCCCTGGAGCCACTGAAGTCCATTCCGGAGAAAGGTGTCTGAATTCAACACTGATGAAGGGCGACCCGGTTTGGACACTTCTATGTGGGTTGCATGGAAGAATCGTCCTATGGTTGTTGTACAACCACTCCTGCATCTATACTCCATATAATTTTAACAGGCTTCTCAAGAACATTCTATCCTCCCCTTCCTACTTCATCCCTTCATTATCATTAAAAACTATGGATAATGTTAAACTATGTAGGTCTGGATATTTACATTAGGTGTGTACTTAGTGTGTGTCCATGTGGCCTAAGTCAGTCTGTGGTTCTTTATCTCAGAACCTTGTGAATTCAATAAACTTTATTTTAAAACAATAAAAGCACAAAAATACAAACTACATCACATAAAAAGGGATGGGGTTTTTAAAAAAACAATACAGTTAAATAAAGCAAATCATCTGGCTGAACAATGGATATAGTCGTCTTTGACAGCTTCCTGAATCCTAGGGAGTTAATCTTGTTTGTTCAAAATAGGCGTCCTGTGAAAATGAGATAGATATTTTGTTGACTATTATTAATCTCATCATTTTAAGCATATTTTTCAGTACAAATTCTATGTATCACTATATTACAGGGGAGCAGAATATGTTTTTACTCACAACATTTTCCCTAATCCTTATAAAAAAATTTCCCCTAACTTTTACGACATGTGATATAGACAGTGGCGTAGCTATGTTTTTTGGCGCCCGGGGCCAGCAAGAAATTTTGCGCCCCCACCCCAATGTAGGTATATAACAATTTCTCTCAATTTGGCGCCCCTAGGCCTCGGCGCCCGGGGCGGACGCCCCCCTTAGCTACGCCACTGGATATAGACTTACATAAATTCTCTAATACCATAGGTATAGATTTTTTTTACGCACATTTTCTCAATATATGAGCGAGTACATATTATTCTGAGATCAATTTTGTAAAGGTCATCATACGGATCTTTCTAATTTTAGTGGGAATTTTTCCGTCTTGAGTAATTATGTAATTCATTGTTAAAATCAAAATTAATTCTAGATTTTTGTGCAAAATTTCCAGCATTAGAAATCTTTGATGGTTCACTAGTCAGAAATCACCAAAAATTCAATCAGACCACTAATCTAAAATATTTAGCGGTCCGCAAGACCAGTAACTCTCCCCCCCCCCCCCCCTCCCAATCCTTGCTCTCTCTAGCACATAAACAAAGTTTCCCGTCCCTGAGAAAACTGAACCAAACACAAACTACAAAATTTTATTTAGGAAAAAAAAAAAAAAAAAGACAGTAAACCTCACAGTCAGTTGAAATAAATGATCAGAAATGAAATATAATTTTACAGTTTTGTTTATGTACTATATACATTTTTAGCAAATTATAATTTTACATTTTAATATGCCAAAAATTTTGGGTAACTGCGAAAGAAGTTCGGTTTATATTCTAGTATGTGTGTGTCGGGGGGAGGGGGGCGGTTAAAGATACTTAATAGAATTTTATGTAACAGGCTAGTGATGATCACTGTGGCCCAGTTACTTTTTATATCAATTCTTTTGCTGATTTCCCTAGATGGCCTAATTTTCGCCTGATCCTAGATTGCCAGATCGGGCATATTCTGCACCCCTGCTAATATCATTTGAAAGGTTCAGCATACAAGAAAGTGGAGAACAGTCGCTTTGACCTTGGCAATGAAATTGTTTATACTCAATTCCTTGGCAGATTCTGGACTGATAAAAACTCAACATTTATTGCACATGTGCAAAATAAAAATAATAATTAGTGTTGAATTAACAGGTGGCCCAGGGGGCGGGGGATCCCTGAAGCAATGAAATGTGTCCCCTCCTACACTGTTACAGAAGTCCCTGCCAGAGAAAAATGTCTAAATTCACCACTAATATTAATGTTCTTATAATTTAGCCTACTTATTCAATATGTTCATGAGATGTCTAAATAATATTTTTTTTAAACTTTGCTGTCCAAACACACAACTATACAGTTTTAATTCAATTTGAAGTAAGTGGTATGGATAGATTCATATGAAGCATTAGAAATTTTTTTTTTTATTTAGTTCTTATTTACTTTTTAAAGTTTATACAAAATTCTACATATCTTTATTCTTTTTTATAAAGCTTGCTTGGGATTAAATGAAAACAACACCAAAGTCATCCTTAGAGGCGTGTGACTACACAAAACTTTGTGCTAAGTTAAAAAAAAAAAAAAAATTACAAAGCAGCGAAAAATTTATTAATCATTATGTTAGTATTTATTATCTAAAAAAATTAAAAATATAAAGATGCTTAGTTTTGAAATGTAATATTTTCTTTCTGAATAAAATAAAAATATTCGATGCAAGTTGTGGACAATAGAGGAAAGAATGGGTTATTTGTAGCCTATATTCAGTAATTTCACCTTTTTATTATACAAATATTGATGTCTTTCTGTCCACACACACATGATGTCTCATTACGTAAATATAACAAAGGTTATATTTACGGTTAGTTCAAACTGCATTCTCCAGACACCTGACACTAAACTAAAGATTTAAAGTTTCTAAAAAATATGAAATGTTAAACTTAAAAACTGTTAAGAAATTTTACGGAAATGTTGATTTTGAAAATATTTTTCAGCTGAAAGATGTTTGGAAATTTTATTTATACTTTTTTAAGAATTGGCAACAATAAGTGAAAAAAATGATTGAAACTTTGAATTAATAAGAGGGAAAATTGCACACTGCACCTAACAAAATAGTCAAATATGTGCCAGTGAAATATGGTTAAATTGTTATGCATAGTTTTTGATTCTATAAAACTTTTAACTTAACAATTTTAAACTGTTCATAAGATTATCAAATTTAAAAACCATCTAATTCATCAGGTTTATCAATATTTCTGTATAAATCTACCAACTTTCATAATTTTAAAAGTCAAAATGTTATAGTAAACTCAATTGCAACACCAGCTACTTTTTTAAAATTGAATCAAAGTTAGCTCTTCTTTTCAACAATACATGAATTTACTTACCCATACACATGAAATATAAGATTAACAAATCACGTTCTATTCTAATACAATCCAATTCAGTATCATCTCTCAGTAGAAAAATTTCTGTGCTTCTTCAGCAATCAAAGATTACTATCATAAAAAAATCAAAATACATTAAAAATCTATTTTCAAAGAAAAATCTAGAGACAAAAAAGTAAATTTTGTCTTTTTAAGTTATTAGATGAAATTACTCGGTTAAGTTTAAATTAATCTGCAGCATTTACTGCTATGCTGCTTTGTATCTAATCCTATTAGTGATTGTTTTAAAATCTATGTAGGTATTTCTACCTTAAGGCTCCTGTCCCTGCAGGCGAAGACACTCGCAAGCGAATGCAAAACCTATGAGGGAATTTTTTTTTTTTAATATCTTGCTTGCATTTCAATATTTTTAAATATATTTCTTTTTACACTGGACAACTGAGGTTCATCTCTACACCACTCTTTTTGATTTTGGTTGCAAGTATTTTTTTATATTTTCACTTTTGAAAGTGATTCTGAAAATGAAAGGATCATTTAAAAAAATAGCTGCAACCAAAAAGAAAACAATTTAGATATATGGATTTCAACTATCAAATGCAAGAGAAAAAAAAAATAGAAACATTGAAATGCAAATGAGATATTAGAAAATAACCTCCCTAAAGGTTTAGCATTAGCTTGCAAGTGTCTTCACCTGCAGGGACAAGAGCCTTCAGTTATAAAATTTTCACAAAAAAGTCAAAAGGTTTAGTAAGGAAAGCTTCAAACATTAAAGCAATTTATAAAAGCAAGAGAAGAGCACCTTAAAGTAGAGAAAAAAGATGGATGTGGATGAGTGTTTGTTTTGTAAAATTATTTTTAAAATGACACACTGAAAACAAAATCCTCAAAATTGAAGTATGCATTATTTATGTTCAGGACTGGGGAAACACAGCATTTTGCTCGCCATTGGCGAGTGGATTTTTTGGCAAGGCGAGTGCATTTTTAGTTTTTGAAAAACTGTAGGCAATAGAGACACTGTTTTAATCTAGATATTTTAACTTTGCAAATTATGACAGTGTAAATATGGTACTAAGTTCTATCTAAGTAATTTGATCTCTGTTGTATATATTTCTTGATATTATAGAAAAAAAATACGAGAATGTATTGTAGTGACAGTAATTTTGTCTGTAATCGCGTGCGATTTTGTCATTAGTATTTTCAACTGCATGTGAGTTAGGATCTTGCGGGCTGGTGAAATAAATCCTTGGCTGGTAAGTAAAAAATGTAAGGTTTGTAAAAAATTTCCCACCCCTGTTTATGTTCATTAAGATTTTTTTTAAGGTGCATCTTATTTTGTTGAAATATTTGGGGTACTGTTACCTTTGCTTTCAAAGATTATTAGCAGAGAAACTACCCTATTTTGCACCCAGGGTATACATGGATTTTGATTCCCCTCCCCCCCCCTCTTCCACAAAGTAAATTTATAAAGAGAAATCTACTAAGTTTCTAATAGTTGGCTTATTTAAAAACGTAATACTGAACTATGTAATTAGCTTTGTCAAATATTGATTCATTAAAATCCCATGGAATCAAAAAAAAAAAAATCACTTCATTACCTCAAATTATTTACTCAGAATCTTAATTTTGTATAAAACTTAGATCTCCTATTTGGCTTTGACATTCCTCATAAAGAACAATTTTAACAATTACTAAACTAATTACAGGGATGGGAACTGCAAAAAAGCAAAAAGACTGAAAATACGCGTGAACGAAAAATTGCACCATATTTTGATCACACGCACAAATGAAATATTGCACCACAAGTAAGGGGGTACTTTTTGTTTAATGAATAGGTGTTATCAGAATTCAGAAGTTACATTCACGGAGAAAGATTTGGAACAATCAAAAAAGATTGTGAAGCAGGAAAATCTGTTTTTGGAGCAGCAAAAAGAATAATTTGGAAGCAGGAAAGTTAGTTTTTGGAACAGAAAAATTCTATCCACCAGGCATTAACTTTCTTTTCTTGCCCCTTTGACGAAAATTGCGTTTTAAAGCGATTTTTCGACAAAATTTGTCGTTTTTTCGCGATTTTTTGACGAAATGTGATAGTTTTTCGCGATCTTTTGACGAAATGTGCCAGTTTTTCGCGATATTTTGACGAAAGTTACCGTTTTATCACGATTTTCTGATGAAAATTGTAGTTTTTCGCGAATCTTTAGACAAAATTTGGCGTTTTTTCGCGATTTTTTGAGGAAACCTGTCTGTTTTCGGAATTTTGTAACAAAATTAGCCATTTTTTCTCGAATCTTTTGACGAAATTTGCGGGAAATTATTCGTTATTTAACGATTTTTTTTAAGTTAAATTTCCTTTTCTGCGATTCGTTGACGAAATGTACCGTTTTTTTGCGATCTTCTGACGAAATGTTCTGTTTTTTCGCAATCTTTTAAAGAAAATTACCTTTTTTTGATAAAATTTACCGTTTTTCGCGAATGTTTCGACAAAATTTTCCGTTTTATCACGATTTTTGAACAAAACTTGTCATTTTTTCGAGGAAATCCGACTTTTTTTCGGGACTTTAACAAAATTAGCCGGAAATTATTCGTTATTTCGCGATTTGTTAACGAAATTTGCCTTTTTTGCGATTCTTTGACGAAAATTACGCGTCCCGCGGGGTGCTTAAGCTCCTTTTTTTAGCGTCCCGTCGCCGATTTTTTTTGTATTTTACGCGGTATAGCGTGTCCGCGGCATCCCTGTTACATATTTCTGAAATCCGCGGAAAAAAGCGGAATTTTTGGGGTGAAAAACCTGAAACTTATCAAAATAACAAAAAAGCAGATATCCGCGGAATTTCTTAAAATAACAAAAAAAAGCGGAAATCCGCCAAAAAGCGGAAAATTCCCATCTTTGTAATTACAGACGAAAGGAAAAAACAACAAACAAAATCTTCATCTAGTAACCTCATCGCCTTTTAACCTATTGCTCAGGACACATACCCCTCATTTTCAGCCCTGAAAGAAACTTATGACACAATCAACTAAAGACGAGGCACAATATTGATATGTTAGTGGTTTAAATAAAAAAATATTGTAACATGTATTAGAACAAGGAAATACCTAAAAATAATGATTGTTTCAAGAGAATTTTGCATTATATGTCCTTCAGACATAAATATTATTTTAATTATTGCAAATATTACTTATAAACAGGACAAAACAAAAAAAATAACTTAAGGAAGTATTAGATGAAATGCTAGTGTGGGGCTTTTGCAAGAAGCATTTCACTTTAGATTTCTTCTTTTAGAGGGAAAACTTACATAAAACCTGACAATAGCCGTTGTTACTTAGTAAGCAATATCATTAAATTAAATTATACCTTTAGATAATGCTGAAGTAGAATGTTGTTGCACTTCTAATCCTGTAGAATATTGTATCTTTGTTTACTTTCACAGCCAACATCAGTTAAAATCAGGTACAATTGAGAAAGTATTGTCAATGATATGACGTGAAACATCAAACCATATAGCAAAGACAATACACATTCAATTAATATGTTGAGAGTTGCTCTTACTGCACATTGATGATTTGGGAAGAGGAAAGCAGGAACTGTCACTGAAAAGAAAAATAAATAGAGTCTGAAAGAACACAGATATAATAAAACATAGTCTATTAAAAATTTAGTGTAAGATTAATTTAAAAGTGATGCTGCAATTCATTCATATCTAATCATGCAAACTATTTTATTTATGCAAAAATCGGTTTAAAAAAAGGATGTACAAACTTTGCAATTACTAAATAATCTCGATAGTATAATTAATTTTTTAAGGAAATAAAAGCAGCACTGCACTTATGAATATCACATTTGCCATTTTTTTTTCTCGTACATGCTTCGATCGATGCATGAGTATGGAAAAAGCAGTTTTTCAAAAATGTTTTATATACAACTATAATAAACAATCAATATTATAAAACTTACTTCATTGAATTTGCTACAATTCTTAGCTAGGCAGAAACAGAAGAACGAGATAAATGAGAAACAACGCTCAAAAGTTACAAATCAACAACAGTACACACTTGGAGAAAAGAAAAATCGCCAATAAATATGGCATTCATAACGTTGCTTGAACTGTAGAGAAGGCGATTATGCCAAGCCAAATTATCCTGCCAAGATACCAAAGGTAACCGTCATGCGCAGTAACGAACTGCGCATGACGGTCAAATAGAATGATTTTTAATGTAACCGTATCTTACGGCGCAATAGACACTCCGGTCTCAGAAACTTGCTCAAGCAAGAATCTTGATTCCGGGTACGACCGCTTCAAAAAACTTCAAGTTACTTTCTCAGTTCGAACAGGGTATACGATCGAGCGTACGCTCTCTACTTCTACTCTACCCCTACTTTTCGTCTAAGGTAATGACCGAAGAAAAATATTTCACTCCATGTTCCAATGTCCTTTGCGGCCGTGCGACCGATTCACAGTTCTCGAACAGAATCACCTGTCAGTCTGCTAATCAGTTGTTGTGTTCTCGGCACGGTTGCATTTGTTTTGAAAGTGTTCTTCCTAAAGTGAAATTGGGTTATTTTTTCTGATCCTTCGGGTGTGATTTTTGTTAAACATAAGTAATGACCCAGAAACCTTCGGAATTTGGAATCGGATATTTTGAATTTTTCATCATAGTTGGCTGAGCTTGAAATTAGTAAAGCACATGAAACATATGTTCGAACAGTTCACTAGATTTTAGAGTTCATTTGCATCTAATTATGAGTACAAAGATTTTTTGTGGCATTGAAGGGTATTTTTATATTTTATTGTATTTTTATTTTTACTAGACCGTTTGTGACTGCTTTTTTTTATTAAATAAGTTCTATTTCCCTTTTTTAGGGGAGCATCCGTATCAAAACTGGTTCTAGTCAAAGATAATGGCCAAGTATTATGTTCTCTTGAAGGTCCAGCTACAAACTATTTGGTAATATATACATGTATATTATTTTTGGACATTAAATATGCGATTTAAACTTTTGTATCTTATATAATTAGTAATATAAATTTTTTTCTTTTTAGCTATGGGTTAATTTAGTTTTGTTTTCTCTTCATGTATTCACTTGTCTTATAAAATATCACAAATTTGAAATTGTTCATTTTTTTTTTCTGTTTAAATTTACGGTTTCTTAAAATTTAGCTAAGAGTCAACATTTTGATCAGTTTTGTACTTTAGAACTCTGAAAATTTTTACTATTTTTAATATTTTTTACCTTTAATGATAGTGAATCTGCAGGAGTTGTAGTGCAAAAAAGTAAAAATAGTAGTAGAGGGGAGTAAGAAAGAATAGGACAATGAGAAAATCAGCTTTATTTGACACTAAAACGAAAATTTCGATTTATAGAATACAAGATGAAACGCTTTTCAATATCTTAGTACGATATAAAATGTAATTCTCCAAAACAATTTTATAATGAAAGAAATTGTAAATTTTTCAAAAAGCATCCCATATCTCCCGATTATCAGGGAGCTATGGAACAAGTGTAAAATAAGGTATAAGAAGTGATCCCTCTGTAGTCTACTGTCAGTTATTTTTACAATCTAATAAAGATTGTTGATTAATAATGTCTGTGCTACATTATCAAATTTAAGTATTTTCATCAGTGGAAGAAAAATTCAGGACTGTCAGTCAGAGATGACATTAAAAAATCATCCATTCAAATTATTTGTAGTTTGAAGTAAATGAATATATTTTCAATGTTGTAATTAATATACTACCCTCTAAAAATGTTTGCATATTAACATCTTACACTTATCTATTATAAATAAATAAAAAAAATATTGCCCAGTTAAACTGATGGCATTGAGCTCACAGGCTACGCATACTAATTGTACATTACAGCCTTGTATTTTCGTTAATTCCATTCGAAAAAAAAAATTAAGAAGGGGAAACAGCTCTCCCCTTTCTCCTTTTTTATACTTAATCATTGAACTTCCTAAACTATCAAGTACATGCTTTATCATATTAAAAAACCTATATCCAAAATTCAGAGCAAATCGGATAATTCTTAATAAAAACCCATTTAGCAGTTATATAATTTAAGAGGAGTTATTTCCCTTTTTTATACTTAACCATTAAACTTCCAAAACTACTCAGAGATTTGAACGAAATCTGACAATTCTGTTTGAAAAATCCATTTATGCAAGTTAAGGGGAAGGGCATTAGAACCCCCGTTCCCCCTGTTTATACTTATTCAATGAACACCTAATAACAGCCACGGACTCGCCTCATCAGAATGATCTTATACCTAAATTTTGAACGAAAACTGTTAATTCTGCATGAAAATCCCGTTTATATCAATTAAGGGGGGGGCATAAGCCCCCCGTTCCCTTTGTTTATACTTATTCAATGAACACATAATAACAGTCACGGAATCACCTCATCAGAATGATCCTATATCTAAATTTTGGACAAAAACTTAATTCTGCATGAAAAACCCATTTATATCCATTAAGGGGAGGGGCATGAGCCCCCCGTTCCCCCTCTTATACATATCGAATGAACTCCAAAAACTAATCAGGGAAGCGCCTTATCAGGATATACCTATATACAAAATTTCAAGTGGATCCGATATTTTTATCATGAGTTATCGCGTTACGCACGAACATACGAACGTACATACAGAACGGACGGGCACATAAGCTCTCAGGCTATGATAGCCTGTGAGCTAAAAAAGGAGGAATTAGGTTTGTCCCTTTCCTACCTTTGCTGGCATATCCTCTCTCTATCTTCTTTTATGTTAAACTTTTTGTATTTATTCAAAAGTATAAACAAAAATGCTGCTTTTATGTATAGTTTAAGTTGTGGATCATATACAGTATAATGTTCCATAAATAAGAAAACTATTCCATCTATGCATAATCAAGTCATTAATATGCAGAAAGAAGCATGAAAAGTATATGAAGCAAATTACTTTTCATTCTTGAAATAATCATTTTCTTTATGCAATTGCTAGCTTAATGCAGATCAGATACTTTTTTCAACTGAAGATTGAGGTACCTTTGCTTCATGTACATTAAGAAAAAATTCCTACTTCTCATTTCACCCCACTCTCCCCTATTTATAATGATAGAACAATCTACTCCTGATTGTAATAAGAAATCCATCCAAAGAACATATTAGAATTTAAATAACTTTCTTTATTTTGGCAACACAGCAATGACTTTATTGCTTTATAAGTATTTCATGGTATATGGAATGAAAAATTTTAAACTAAATGTTGGATTGTTATCATGCTAGTAAGTATCAAAAATCTCCATGGGTGCTTTTATGTTAAATATGTGCAGTGATGACTCAAATCATCTTTTAATTGGCATCATTTAAACTGCAACACTTTCAGTATTGAATTCAGGCACTTAACTCTGGGAGGGATTTGCATGTGTGTTAATAGCATTGCAGAGTTCCGAGATAGAATTGCACTTTTTGACAATTGAAAGCATGTACTTTTTGACCATTGAAAACACAAAATCTGTCTTTCGGAGAAAGACATCTCATTGCTCTTGGAGTTGGGAGGAATGCGCTTCTGTCTGAATTCAACACTGAACTCTAATGTCATTCACCTTAAATTTCTGCTAGCCAAAATATTATAGCAGGATTCAAATACGTGTGATGGGGATAAATGATGTACCTAAAACAGAAGCAGAGGCAGTGTTCTCGCTGTCGCTCGCCAATGCGCCAAATTGCGACTAAATTCTTCATTTGGCGAGTAAACAAGCGATTAGATTCGCCAAATTGCTAGTGCTCAATTTTTGCTTTTTCTTTTTCGTTTTTCATGCATATGCATATATATTTAATCTATATATTTTTTATATTTGTAGCGGATAGTTGAAATTAGATTAATAATAATTGCTGTCACAGTTATAAAAACTTGGGTTATTTTAGAACATATTGAAAAAAAAAAGAAAATACATTAAAGAATTAAAGTTTTTTTGTGCTACACAGCGAATTTATTTTGCTAATATTTTTTGCATTTGGCGAATGTTTTTTATTTTTAATTAGCCAAATTACTAACGTTGATCAAATGCCAGCGAGAACACTGAGCAGAGGCTGTATGTTTTCTTTTCTTTTTCAAGAAAGTGATATTTTGCATAGAAAAGTATATTGTTCGAAAGACCATTAACCCCTTGGGGACGAGCGACACATATACGTGCTGCAAAAAGGCTTAAGAATTTGTGTTTACCCCCACCAGTAAAATTTTACTGTAAAATTCACCTTATTTAATCAGAGTATTTTCTCGATTTAATAAGGCCCAGATTTCTGCTTTTGAAAACCAGTGACAAAAGATTAAAAATCTCGCGAAAAGCTCCCGTTGCAAAGGGGTTAAGAGGCTGCTTCAGTCAAATGAATTGACCTGTTCGTTAATGCTAGTACTATGGAAGAAAATTATAAAAATATCTCGGTTGCATTTAAATATTTTTAAATGTTTTTTTTTGCATTGGATAGTTAAAATCAATCTGCATGCAGGCCGTTTTTTACTTTTTCGATTTTGATTGCAGAAATTTTTCATGAAGATGCTGTCACTTTCCAAACTGGTTTCTAAAATAATAATATTTGATGCACATCAAAAATATCTGCTGTCAAAATTGAAAAAGTAAAAAACAGCCTGCATACAGATCAATCTCAGCTATCCAACGAAAATAAAAAATCAATTAAAAATATTGAAATTCAAATGAGAAGTCTTTATAAATCTCTTCCATAGGATTAGCATTAGTGAACAGATCTTTTCATTTGATTAAAGCAGCCTCTTAAATCAATTTGTATCAAATTGATAACATTCAATAGAGATGTAATGTTTGTACTTGTCTAATTAAAAAATGCACTTGGTGAGAAATTTGACTAAGTCTAATCATTAATACACCTGATTGCACAAGATTTTGTTGTTTGTGTTTATGTATTTTATCATGATTATTATTTTTAACTAAGTTTTCAGAAGTATTGTAATAGGAATTATTTAGCTTTTTATAACTAATCTTAATTATTTTTTGTCAAAATATTTTAAATGGACAGAGGATTAATGTTAACACATTCACAGAAAATTAAGTCTGTCACTGCAGTGTTAAAATACGGGCTAATGTTATAAGATTGATGAGATTAAAAAAAAATTGTTATCAATTCAGTGGTGCTGGCTGACATAAGTGCCTCTAAATGTAGTTGCACATTTTGAAATTATAAAACCAGACGACAGTGGGAGAATGAGGTTTGATAATGGTGAAAGTTATTTGCAGTCCAAGATACCAGTAGTAAGAAAATTCATACTTTTAGTACATAAAAAATGTTATTTTTATGAATGAATGATATGACAATAAATAGCAGTTTACTAAAAAAAATAGCTATATTACATTACTAAATATTTTAAATAATTCTCTTTTTTAATGGGTCTAATTTTCTATTTAATTTTTGGCAAGATTTATTATCATTTACTATATTATTAGAACAAATTATTCTTTATTGCGAATAATAAATAATAGCACAAATAAGATGAAAAACGTGTCCCAACTTCTTCCACCATCAGGGATAGAAATTAGGAATTCTAAGTAAGGCATCAAACGATGCTTAGATTTTTATTTTCTTCTATTTTCAATAGAAGAAAAAATTGTAATTGAAATTTTTTTTCGACGGATTTACATGTTTTAAGGGTCAGAGATTCCAAAAAACATGTTTTTACAAAATGTCTGTCTGTGTGTATGTCGCCATTCTACCATCTAAAAGTGTATGAAGATATGCATAGAATTAAACCAAATTTTTTGTGAATGTTTTTGGCTATGGCAAGCAGGTCCTCCTTCAATTTTGAAATATTCTGCCAGTAGGAGGTGCTGCAATCGTGATTTTTGTGCCATTTTCAATATTGTACTGACCAAAAGCATATGAATTTATGAATTGAACCAAATTTTTTGTGTAAGTGCATGGCTATGTCTAATTGGTCCTCCCTGAATTTGAAAAAAATCTGCCGTGAGGGGGTGCTGCAATCATGATTTTTGTGCCATTTTCAATATTGTACCAGCCAAAAGTATATGAAGTTGTGTATCGAATTAAACCAGACTTTTTGTGTAAGTGTATGACTATGGCTAATTGGTCGTCCCTGAATTTGAAAAAAATCCGCCCGAAGGGGGCGCTGCAATCACGATTTTTGTGCCATTTTCAATATTGTATCGACGAAAAGTATATGAATTTATACAACGAATTGAACCAAATTTTTTGTGTAAGTGTATTGCTATGGCTAGTTGGCCCTCCCTGAATTTGAAAATAATCCGCCAGAAGATGGCACTGCAATAGCCAATTTTATACCATTTTCAATACTGCACCACCTAAAAGTGTATGAAGTTAGTCCTAGTACTGAACTAAAATTTTTGTATATAATTATTTTTTGGTAAGGCAAATAGGTCCTCCCTGAATTAAAAAAAAAATCTGCCTATCATTCTATTGTTCATTGGCTCGTGTAGACAGAAATTCGTTTTTACTCCGATTAATTGATTGAAGCGAAAATTTAAGATGAAAACCAAAGTTCGTATGGTATTGAATTAAAATTATTAAAACATTAAAATGAGTAACTATTTTTAAAAAATATTAAAATGTACGTATGAGATAGAAGAAAGTTTTGGGATTGGCACATCCAACTAGTTTTTTCTAGGTGCCAAACTGCATTTCATGGTTGCAATTTCATGTTATATTCTATTATCTTATGTTAAATGTGTGTGTTTTTTTTCGCTACCATTTTAAAAATAATGTTTCTATTTATATGTATTAAGTGCAGGAGGGGGAAGGGGCTGTACATATTAAACTCTTTATATTTGGGGGGGGAGAGGGGGAGGTTACTAAGTACAAATAAAAATGCCTGTTAAACAAAAATTGAAGAAAATGGATGAAAGAAAGCTAGACATGAAATTTGATCCCTAGGCATAGTTTTGTGGTCGTAAAAAGCTAAAAAGCAATAATTTAATTGCATTTGATGACTAATGACTGCTAATTTCTAACCCTGCCCAGCATGTGATGCAGATTGACATTCTTTTTCTAAATCATCTATTTCATTATTATTATTTTTTTACTGTGCCAAGGAATCAAAAAATGTGTGGCATTTACTGTGTAAAAATTAAGCAAAAAATAAAATGTATACTAGGGATGCAACAAATAGTAGTTTTGCTAAATAACCAAAAATCAATTATTCGGTCAAATTATAGCAGAGTTTTTGGCTTATTTGGCTGCTGAATAATCTTGTTTTTGTCTAAAAGCAAAATATAGTATACTATAAGCACAATTCTTAAATATTTCACAAACACAATGTATTGTTTTCTTAAAAAAAATATTCATATGAAAATTTAAAAATTTTTTAAAGCATTATTTTGAAAAAATATTTGGCAATGTTCGGCCTAAAAATTGCCTCAATTATATAATTTGGCCAAAAAAAAAAAAAAAAAAGCAAAAAGTTTCTTTTTAGGTACCGTTTAGTTGCATTTTAAAATGACACAATTTTAAAAGTATTAGAAAACATAAATTTAAACTTTTAGATGGAAGAAAATAAATTGTAATATCTTAAGAGAAAACATTGATAGAAAGAGTTATCCTCTGAGAAAGGGTGAAAGAAATAAATGAAGACTTTATGAAGCTCCCAATAAACAAGAGAGAAAAAAAACTCTTATTATTATTATTTTGCTATGTCTGCAGATAGCACTTTTAAGAAGTATATAATGAATGTTTTCAGTCTTAGTGGAAGAAAGCAGTAGCGGCCAGTGGCGCAGCCAGAGGGGGGGTTTTGGGGTTAAAACCCCTCCCAGAGCTAAGAGAGAAGCTATAGTTGCCGCTTATATATGAATCAAAACCAAACTTAATATTTAAACGTTTAGGTGCATTTTGGAATCTGCCGCTTTATTGAATCAGATTTCATTTAAATAAGTGGTTCAATTAAATGGCGATTATTCTTCTTAAATCTGTGAAAGTGCATATTACATGAATAAGTTAATAAAAAATTGGTTATTTGAAGTAAATCACTTTTCTAAAACATGTTATGCTAAAAGAATGATGATTTCCTGCCACGCAGATGCTCTTTGAGTTTAAATACACTGGCCTCCAAAAGTTAAAGTACATCATGTTTTTCGAAGCTCATTAGAAAAAAAGTGGCAGTCAGATTAAACTTCATAGTTTATATGAATGACAATAAGAAGCTTTAAAAAAACTTATGCAAAAATTACAGCTACCACTTTTATTTTATAGATAAGAATAGGTATTTGTAGAATGGAATGGCCAGCTGGCTCTCCAGACTTGAATCCAATAGAATATCTTTGGGATTATCTTGGAAGACAGGTTGCGGATTTAAGTCCTCCTCCAAGGTCATTATATGAGTTGGAACAAGGCTTACCCCATGGTCAGCTGGTCAGCTCTACCTATTTTGGTGTCCGACAACTTAATTGAAAGCATGGAAAGTTGATACCGCCAATGCATTCAAGTCCAAGGTGGACATATTCCGTATTAGAACCAGTTTTTAATGTTTCTGTCACATTTTACTGTATAATACAGCTATATACTGATTTCTCCAAGAATGGGATTTTCCACCATGAGTGCTTTTTTGTTGTAATTTCATTTATACGTTTAACTTAAGTAAATTTCTTAGCGCATTTAATAAAAAAAAATGTTTAACGCACATTTCCTCCAAATTTGTTGTTTCTATATTCATTCATTTGCAAATTAGACGCAAAAAACCAGCTGTACCTTCACTTTTGGAGACCAGTGTATTATATAGTGAATATTCTAATTAGTACTGATTCTATTAACCGGTTATTCAAATAACCGGCAAACACCTTTATCAGAAATTCAAAATCCCCCCTAGAACCAAATTCTGGCTGCGCCACTGGTAGCGGCAACTTATATGGGCCCGTGGGCCTGACAGAGTTGTATAATATAGACCCACACCGTGTGCAGAAAATTTTATGAACTTTGCAGAAAATTTTAGGAAAGAAACAATTTTTATTTTTGTAACTTTTTTTTAGTATCAAAAAATAAAAATATTCCCTCAATTTTACATATGAATTATTTACTGTTAACATGAATTCGTCAAAAGACCTCGAAAAAATCTCGAATTTCAATAAAGAATCGCATAAAAAACGTGCATTTCCTCAAAGAATAGTGTAAAAAATGAATATTTCAACAAAGGACCGCACGAAAAATGGGAATTTTGTCCAAACACTGCGTAAAAAATGTAAATTCCATCCATGTATCACAAAAAAGTGTGATTTTCGTACACGATTTGCGTAGAAAAGTGCAGTTTTTGTGCATGATTTGCATAAAAATGTGAATTTTGTGCATGAATCTCTTTTAAAAAAAGCAAATTTCGTGCACAAATTGCATAAGAAACACGAATTACGTCCATGGATTGCTCAAAAGACCCGAATTATGGCCATGAATCACTCAAAAAAGGTGAATTACGACAACAAATCGTTCAAAAAACACGAATTACATCCATGAATTGCACACAAAAAATGCAAATTACATCCATGAATCGCATAAAAAAACACAAATTACGTCCATGATTCACATAAAAAATGCAAATTTATGTCCATGGCTTGCATAAAAAACGTGAATTAGTCATAAATCGCATAAAAAATGCAAATTTGTCCATAAATCGCTCAAAAAACGTGAATTTCATTGACAGATGGCTCAAAAAATGCAAATTTTTTCGACAGAAAACTCAAAAAAACACATTATGTCTATCAATAGCATAAAAATTGCGAATTATGTCCATAAATCATGTAAGAAATGCAAATTATGTTCATGATTCGCGTAAGAAATGTGAATTGCATAAAAAAATGCAAATTACATCCATAAATCGCTCAAAAAACATTGATTTCATCAACAAATTGCTCGAAAAATGCGAATTACCTCCATAAATCACATAAAAAAGCGAATTATACCCATAAATTGCATAAACAACGTGAATTACGTCCATGAATCGCACAAAAAATGCAGATTACATCCATGAATTGCATAATAAAAGCAAATTTCATCCATGCCAAAATAATATAATACATAATTTTATGAAAAATTAAATTAATTTGAAGAAAGTTTTTGTCCCAATATTACGTGCACAGAAAGTTTTTCGTTTTATACAAGTCTGGGGCCTGAGCCCACCTAATAATTTTGAATTCTAGCGTGCCCAATTTTCATTGTTTTATTCCTTTTTCTCTCTGGAACAAAATTTATTTTACCAATGACCGCATGTTTTAATTCTCAGACTGGCACTCATTGATTCAAAATGATTGAACTGTAAATGTTTAACTTTTTGCTGTTTCAATTTGTAACCATGTTCATGATATGATATAAATATTAGTGTGTTTATGAAAAAACGCAATTTATTTTACCAATGACCGCACATTTTAATTCTCAGATTGGCACCCATAGATTCAAAATGATTGAACTGTAAATGTTTAACTTTTTGCTGTTTCAATTTGTAACCATGTTTATGACATGATGTAAATATTATTGTCTTTATATGAAAAAATGCATGAGAATATAACTTTAAAAAATTGCAACTATTTTAAAACATGATAGTTTGACTTAAAAGTCTCATCTTTCACCAGCTGTCTACCTTTTACAGAAAAACAAACTGGTTGTACCATTTTATCAAAATATCTTTGAGCCCACCCAGTATTTTTGAGTCTACCCAATGTTTTTCAAAAGTTGGTGCAACTAGAAGGAAGTATCTGTAAGGAGAAGCAAAATAGATATAAATGTCAAAATATTGTGTCTTATATATATATTAGACTTGCTAAAATCCGCAACTCTCTAAAATCCACGCATAATTTACAGATGTAAACAATGAGACTTTCAGTTCAGATGTAGGGACAAAAATTGACTTTATTTGTGTATATCAATTATATATTTATTTAATCTGTAATTTTCATTAATATTACTGAATTCATGCATCATGCTTTTTCATGATGGAAGATTAAATTTATTTCTGAAAAAATTCAAGATATTGCTGATATCACTGATAATCAGTCATTTTGCCAAATGTATTTATGCATTAATAAAGCTTCTTTGACTATTAAATCTGGCGAAATCTGAAATAAAACTTCTCTATTTTATGATTTTGATGTGAATTAGTAGTGCACCTTTATGAGGCAGTTTAGAAAAAATGCATCTCATCTTTATAATGAATATTTTACTGTACATTATTAATTATTTACTTGACCTTTACTTTTAATATTTAAAAAAAAAATCTAAATTTGTATTATTTTAGTTTATTACTTTACTTAATATTTATTTTATTATATTGTAGCCATTCCTTATAATCTCAATTTCATTATTAATTACATTGAAATTACAGTTTCAAAAATGTAAACAAAGCAATGACCAGAAATCCACATAATTCTAAAATTCGCACAACCTCTGGTCCCAAACTGTGCAGATTTGAGGGAGTGTACTGCATAATATAATGTTATATAGTATCTTATATTACTGTTACATCTTAAAATAATCACAAAATTTTAAAAGTATTAGATAACATAAATTTAAAGTATACCTAGTATAGTACTTATATAAAAATAAGTAGATAAAACCCATTCAGGGTATGAAAGTCAAGGGTGGGGGGAATGTTAATTTCAAATAAACTTTTTACTATAGATGGAGAATATAAATTATCAAATTAAAAAGTTTTACAATGTAAAAAGCAGTTCTTGCAATATTATTCGGCTAAGGCCGAATAATGGACTTGATATTCGGCTTCGGCTGAATAATCATTGCATCTTTAAAATGTACAATAATTATTAATCAAAAACTGTCCCAAGGAGCCATTCAAGTATTAAGTTAGTATATTTATAGTCATTTTGTACCCCTTCCTCTTTTGTCAGCCAAAATAAGCAAACACTGAACCCCCTCCCCCCTTTACTGCTTGTGCTTATATAATATTTGAATGACCCTCAAGATGCATCTACATTATTTTTCCCTACTGTTATTCCAAGCTTTTCATGTTTAAAATGTATAAGTAAAAAAAATATATTCATAATGTAAATGAAAAAGTTTAATTTCTTTATTATCTGAAGACTTTATCCCATGTAATGATGTATAATTTTTAAATTTACAAAATTTGTATTGTGATCAACAGCTGCTAGTTGCAATTTTACTCTTGTTAATGTGTGTAAGTAGTGGCCTGAACTGTGTTTTAAAACTGTGATATTGGAATTTCAGCTTCTTGGACTTGAAGAATGCCAGCAAAGAATTATTGATCTGTTAGAGAAAGCTAAGTGTAAAGCAGGTTTGTGCAGCACTACAACTTTAGATGGATTGGTAAACATTTTATTATTAATTTTATTTTGTGTCAAATGTTTGTAAATAACCTCATTGGTTACTTTTTAAAAAATTAGTACAAATTGATTCAAAGTGAAAACATAATTAATAAGCAAAATAGTTGAAAATTTTTTCGGTTAGCTGGGCGCCAGTGTTAGATATACATTTATAATAGGATATACATGTATATGTATGTAACACTAGTGCCTGGCTAACCTAAAAGTACCAAATTTTAATTTTAATGTATTTGCATTGTCCTTGCATAGAATTAAAAAAAATTGGTTTTACCCTTGTTTAAAAGTTTGTTTCTAAGTATTCCTAGCTGGTTTCATCATGATTCTGTGGCTGAAATTAAAAAATTTCCCTAATATGTTTACGGATGGGCCCCACCTTTTTGAAATTTTACAGGCTTATGCTTATTAATCGAAAAATTCTAAATTATTTCATTTAAAAGAAGTTTTTAACTACATTAAATTCATTATACTACTGTTGTCCCTCATTATATGTGCCTGTCAAAAGAAAAAGTGATTTATCCAAGTGAGTAAAATAACAAGGTGTGATATAGGGAAGATTACAGGGTTTGTTGATGTATATTCAGTTATTTATTTTCAAAGTATCATTGCGCAAGATAATTTTGATATTTCTAGTCAAATCAAATGTAAATTTCAACAGTTATGATTGTCATTCTGTAAATAAATATCTTTTCTGATGTTGGATTGAATCTAAATTGTACAATATGTCAGGGAATTAAGACAAACTTACATTTATGTTAAAATTCTTCAAACTATTTTCTATTTAAAAATTTATTTTATAAATTTCTGATTTCTTAACATTAAATTAGATATTTTTTTTTTTTTTTTTAAATGTATAAAACATTGTACCTGTTTCAATCAGCTAATCTTCATTTTTGTTCTAAATGATAAAAAAGGGGGAAAAAAATAGGGACCATCCATAAATGATGTCTTGCTTAGAGGGGGGGGGGGCGTGAAATTGTGACATAGGGGTGAAGGTAAGAAGAAATGCGATATTAAACATTTTGGTTAAAATAATAACATTAAAAATCAGCAGATTAAATTTTGAAGTTATTTTGAAATGAAGGTATTTTTGTGTTCATAAAATAAAGATAAAATTTAAAGCCAAATATACTATAAAATTCCATTTGAAATTCCAAAATATTACGGTTTTCAACTGTTCTTTCATTTTAATGTTTTATTTCTATTGTATATTTTAATTTTTGTTGTAAACCTGTATCTTATTTCATACAAAATAAGTCACAAATTATTTTTATTGTTATCCTCACAAAAATCCTTAAAATATGAAATTAAAGTTTAAAAATAAAATTTGAAATATGATATGTAACATAGTATACTTTGTTTCTGAACTACAAGTATATGTAATATAGCGTTACACAAGGGCGGCGCCAGGATTTGCCCGACGGGGGGTCACGGTGCGCCCGACGAGCGACGAGGGGGCCAGATTGGTAGTATATATATATATATAGTACTACAAGTAATGATATTATATATACATATATATATACATATACATATATATATATATATATATATACAGTAAAACCTCTAAATAACGGACACCTCCGGAGCGTGGAAACTGTCCGCTATTCGGAGGTGTCCGCTATTGGGAAAAACCTTAGAGACTCAAAAATTGCTAAGAAATGCTTAAAGTTTCATTAATTGACTTTTATATGTCCTAAAACCTTTATTATACGATTAATCAGAAATTAGAACAATGTTTTTAAGCAATAAAACTGAAATAAAATTGTAAATACCTTTTATCCACTATTTATTACATTCTTATGAAAAAAATCTGTTACAAAAATTTGTTTTTGCTTGCGATTACATGTAATTTGTTTTTCATTGTGAAGTTTCAATTCTGTCACTAATTTTAATCCTTCTGAATCATTTTTATAAGAACATTGTATAATTGTTCACTGTATTTTGCTGCTTCTTGGAAATTCTTGATATTGCACGAAGCATCTGCAGTTTCAATATCTGTTTAATTCTCACTAATTATCAGTTTTTGCCGAAAATTCGGAAGGAATATAATCGCATACATAAATTGATAACACAACATCAATAAAAATGAAAACTTTGGCTGTTTCTTTACTCCTGATACATTTCAACAGGCCAAATTCTGATCCTGTCTTATTTAAAAAAAAAAAAATTCACATTAAGCCTTCTAATGCTTTAGTTAAGGGATATTAGTTATAAATATGATGGGAAAAATGTATATAATTTTCAGAATGTTCCCAATTGGGAACATTGGTCGATTCCGGTGGTAATTTTCCAGTGGTCATTGGTTATTTTTATGATTTTCTGTACATTTCCCCATAAATGATAAAAATGTAACTTCTATCTCAAAAATCAAGTTATCTAATTGGAAAAATCTATTTCAAAAATCCTTTTTATGACTGATCATTTTCTTGTAGTCATTGTTCATTTTTGATTTTCTGCACTTTTCCTCTTTAATGATAGGAATGCAACTTCTATTTCAAAAAATCGAATCATCTTTTTTCTATTTCTGCTAATTTTGTCAAGTCAATTTTGATTAACTTAAATTTTTAAACTTATGTTCGCAATTGCTAACATTGGCCAGTAAAGGGTTAATTCACTTAATTCTTTATTCGTGTCGGAAGTGTGTGTTTCATTTCCCTTTAATATAAATTTACTTTTCTGAAACATTATCGTACGCTTTCCGGTTTTATGTTTTTTAAAACTGAGGAAATACAAATTGGAGCATCAGGAGCATTAACTAATTTTAGACGGTTCTCAAGTGTATTCATGGAATCTAAATTTAAAAGAATGCTGCGAGATAAAAGCTTTCTGTACCAGGTTTTAAAATGGTGTATAAAGCCTTGAATAAATGGCTGGCATACTGATGTTGTGTTAGGGGGGAAAATACAATTTTAACAGTGCCGAATTTTAATGTTTTGGACGATAAGTTGCATTGTTCAAAAGCAAGTTGTCTTTACACCTTATTATTAAAGGAAATTAACTATTCGATCTTTAAAGGTCTGATTATCCACGCTTTCTGTTTCTACCTCTACATAATTTGAAGTTTGTTAAATCGAATATTCTTTGGAATGTCCCTCCCGGGCCACCCCCTGAATCTAACACTGTATGTAGGAGGGGGATCTTCCCCAGCCCACCCCAACATTTATCCGTGATCACAAAATTTGTGACAGACTGCCCTCATAAATTGAGAGGCTTTTTACTTTTTTCCATTTTTATTTTTCTCGTTGAGAAATAATTTTTCATCCTTTATCGCCAAAATTACTGTCCGCTATTAGGAACGTCCGTTATTCGGAGGTTAAACATACAAAAATTTATTACACATTTATTTTAATATATTTTATACTTCATAATTCATTTATATATTTTATACAATATTTATTTTATTTTATACAATAATATTTTATACAATTTATTTTATACAATATATATTTTATACAATATTTATTTTATTCATTTCATAATTCATTTATATATTTTATACAAAATTTTAATTTTGGGAGTGGGGATTGGAAAACTGTCCGTTAAATAGAGGTGTCCGCTATTCGGGAGTGTCCGTTATGGAGGTTTTACTGTATATATATAGTATATATATATATATATATATAGGGCAAACTTTAAGAGGGGTAGGTGTCATCACAAAGAATAATAATATACTAATAATTGAATGGGTATAAGTGAATAGTAATAAAAATAATGCACGAACTACAAAGGTAGTTAAAAATACATTTAATTATTATGAAACATAACTTTATAGTCAATTAGATACTTCCTGCTGAAATTGTCATATCTTTTTAAACACATGAAATAAAAGTTATGTTAATTTTGATGACAAATCTCGATTTTTCCGCAACCCACCAAAACAACTGCCGCGGCCCACCAGTGGGTCGCGACCCATAGATTGGGAACCGCTGTTTTAAAGAATTATCCTACATCCTCTGTGTCTCGAGATAACAAATGAAGCGCACAGCTTATTTTTCTCTCCTACGAGTACAGAGCTGAGTATAAATATATTACAAACAAAGTAACAACAAAAAAAATTTTTTTATCAGAAAACGTATTAAAAAAATAATTATTAAAAAAATTGTCTTACCTGCTTTTGACGCATCATTCCTTTCATGTAAATCTGCAGGATTATCTGCCACTATTCTTTTTTTCGATGACAGAGGTGCGGACCACGGATTCTTTCTTTTGAGTTCTCCAGGCTTGAACACAGGAGCTAAGCGATTTTGCTTATGAAGATCATTGTGTTTTAAATCCGTATGTTTTTTTACATAATCATTGTCAAAAATTTCATCGCAGATGCTACACTGAACTTTATACCTACTGCACTTAGCAGTACCAATTTTTTGTTTAAAGGACATTTATCCGCTGCACAAAATGTATTTTTCCTTAGAAATTAGAAATAAATAAAAATCAAGCTTCTTGCCAGAAAAAGTTTACCTAAGTATGGCCGGAGAGCAAATGACGTTTCGAAATATCTCATTTAACTGCTGATCTAACAAAATTTTGACTATGAGTCAATTGTATCGCCACAAGAAAAGCTGATCACGTGATCTCTCAATTTCTCTTATCAGAAACAAAAGCAGCAAAGTTTTTTGAAAGGATGTTAATTATAAATTTATTCAATTAAAATTGTTTTTACTATTTCTTTTACTTTAAATTGTTTAAAGTTTTCAAAAACGAGCGGTAAGATTTTTTTTTCTTAATTGATAATTGACAAATAGGGTTTCAAGATTTACAACAGCAAGCAGTTTTTAAAAATTTCGCTAAAATCAGAATTTTTTTTTTTTTTTTTTGGATCTGAAACAAATTTTGTCAGCATCACAAGTGTATTATTTCTCTGCCAATGCAAAAAAGTTTTGCCTTTAAAAAATTAGAATGCATGACATTTGAGGAAAAAAAAATACTAATATATTATATCGAATTGTAAAAAATATATATCTCTTTGGAATGGGAAAATTTTTGTCATAGTATGAAATACTAATAATATAAAAAGAAAAAAAGAAAAGAAAAGGCAATACCACGTCAAACGTGGCAAATAAGGTGCGTTCGAACTATAATTAATTTTACAAATATTCAGAGTTTGATTCATTAGATGTTAAACACTTGTGCAAACATGCATGAATTACAAAATTTGATACGAATATGTGTATTCAATTCAGCAATACGAAAATAATAGGACTTCACCTTAAATAGAACATAATCAACATGGGAAACCTAAAATCATCAACTATCATGGGATATCGCAAAAATGCGTAACTCATTCGAAAACCACTTTTGAGCTATTTTCATTCATACTCAGTAACTATTACAGATTATGTTGTGTTGTCCTGTATATGATCTATAGTATTTATAGACACAATATAATATTAAAAAATGTAGTTAAACTTAAAAACTCAAATCACAATTAAAAATGCACTTCCAGCATCTGAATGTCTAAAAAAACGGGATACCTGACAGCGCTAGCATTCCCACTACAGTAATTTTTGTGCTCATATTTAAATTTTTTAAATTTAGGTTTTTGGAAAAATTACAGAAAGTTTGAGTACAATTATTTTTCAGACAGAAATAAATACATATTTGATTTTGGACGAGTATATATTCAATTTACTGCTTGTCAATAAAATATATATAAGACGTGTGGTAGAAAATTGCCTTTTCTTTAAGAACCTTTTTTTTTCTTTCAAAATAGGAAAATTATTACTAACTTTTTTCGCTTCTTATACACACAAAAATACAGGCATCGTGTTTGTAATAGCTTATGCACACATACATATACATGTGCGTATGTTGGGAAATACCCACTATTCACAAGTACAACCATATAAATATGTAAGGTTTAGAAATTAAAAAGTGTTCACTAAATGGAGATGTCCGCTTTTCGGGGTCTTATTGTAAATATATTTTTAACCTGAAAAATATTTTGGACACTCTTTCGAATTATTAAATCAACCCAAACCCGAAACACAATACCCTAAAATGCTACCTCAATACCCTATCTGAATCCTAAACAATAAAAACCAACCCGATCAAAACACGTTCCGCAGTAAAATAGTAGAAGTCAACCCGTCCCGTAACGAAAAAAAAAATATATAGAGCCAACCCGACACGGCACGAACCATAGATCGCTTCGGACAAGAATGAATGCGGATAAACCGACCCAATGTAGGACTCTTACTTAAACCTAATACACAAGGATCAAAACTAAAATCAAAACCGAAATAATTACAGCCAGTCCGACTT
Organism: Maratus speculifer; assembly: GCA_964019185.1. Lineage (NCBI taxonomy): Eukaryota > Metazoa > Arthropoda > Arachnida > Araneae > Salticidae > Maratus > Maratus speculifer. The sequence goes on from OZ025298.1 coordinate 131,583,894, forward strand.
GCAGAGAAAAAAAAAGGCGCCAACAAGACTTTTTGGATTCTTTAAAAATACTAACTTTGAGTCATTAAAAAAAAAAAAAAAAAAAAAAAAAAAAAAAAACGTACACGTGACATGGTTCAAAATGTATGCGAGAAAATTGAGTTACCCGAACCAATTATACTCCGAAGTCAAATTATATCTCCGACTACAATAATTAAATTTTGACGACGAAAAAATTTTCTTTGATCCTGAGCACGACAGATATTTTTTCGTCGATACAAAATTTTAAATGCTTGAATCCCAAGAACAACAAAAAATGTATGTTATTTAATACAATTGTTAAACATAGCCTTCAATCATATCTCTTAGATAAATCTACATACCTCTATATCTTTTATATTGAAAAATAAGCATATGTAAAAAAAGAATCTTTCATGATTAAATATACGGTTTTACATCTAAAACAACAGCTTATACATATTTATTGTAAAATCAGTTATTCTGAACCCAATCTGTAACAAAAAAAACCTGACCCGAAACAATTCAACACAACATGACCCAAACCTTCCGGAGCGAAAAAAAAATCTTCAACCATAAGGGAGAATTGTTTCGGTTTAAATTAAAATCGGATTAGCTGACTCAATACAGTTCAGAAAGACTAAAAGTTGAGACAACAGTCTAAACGTTATTTTAAAAATTAACGCTAATCTAGACCTGACACGCAAGAGTCAAAACTCTTCGCGAAACCGAAACAACTAGAATGAATACGATTTGGGAAGGGAAAGTCAGCGTCAACCTGATCCATGGGTCGGACTTTAAAAAACCGACCTATCATAGGATCAATTTCAAAAAATCAATCTGCCTCGACTCAGGTTGGGTTTTGTGCGAGGAAAGTCGGGTTACTCCGACTAATTCCAGACAATATTTTCCCCGACGTCAATAATATTTTCCCCGGACCACCCTCTAGCGCCGCCCTTGATCTGCAAGAATGAAAATTCAGTCAGAAACCGACTCGTACCCAAAAGAATAAGTTATATAATACAAAAGAATAATACAAAAAAAAACCTTTATGTTGATTTAATTTGATGGGAACGAATTTCAAAGTCAAAATATTTTTCCCGACGACATCGAATTTTGACCCCGATGGGGGGGCCAGGTATGCCCGACGGGGGACATATGCCCCCCCGGCCCCCCCTCTGGCACCGCCCTTGGCGTTACATATGGCAAAGGGAGGGGGGGAGTAAAAATATTGAAAAAATGTGACATCATTTATGGACAGGTCCATATGCATTTTTAGAATATCGTTTATTTTCATATTAAGTGCAATACATTTTAGTTTCTAATTTCTTGAAAATATTTATTGTCAGTAATGAGTTGACTGTTTTGAAACTATGAGACATAATTGATATTTTCGATAGAATTAAATTTACGAACGCTGAGCTTATATCAAAATTCTAAACAGATACCATTTTCCTTCTCTTAAAATATTTGCAAGTATTATTATGTCAGTGTAGGTAGTGGCAGGTATTATTTTGTCAGTTTGCAATTCTTTGCTTTGCACATACACACGCAAGAAATATATACAGTAAAGCCCCGATAATTTGAATTAATTAGGACCAGACCCAATCTGAATTATTGAAAATCCGGAGAGTGAGAAAAAAATGAAATAAGACATACTTACAGAAAATCCCCTTTATTAAACATACTGAATATTTACAGACAGTAAAAATATCAATTTCGTAATTATAAAACCTTCTGCTCAGGCCCGTAGCTAGACCATACTGCCAGGTAGGGCAAAAGTTTTTCCAGGGGTGGCAGATTATTTTTCCACTTTTTGTTAATCTTTTATGCGTAGTTCTTCAAACACATGTACTGCGATTTTATGGATTTTTTTCACTTAAAATATGAGGAATTTCTAAAGCCAGAGTGAAATTTTTAAAGTTTCTTCAGAAGCACGGAAAAAAAAATGTTAAATACATATTTTTAGTTTAGCGCAAATAAATTGCTATTTTTTTATTAAATAATTTAAATGTTTACATGTACTATGTTTGTTTATATTAATAATACTTTTAAGTACAATTTGCTAAATGCACAATTTTGTACACAATTTTTTTCGAAAAATTTGTACAATGTTTCGCATGCACTAACATTCTCCAAATACATATAATGAAAAAGTTAACCGCCCTTTTTCACTCTGTGACCAAAGACTAAATAGCTGGCTAAAAATAAAAATGGTTTAACTTCGGAAGCAGAATCGGCGCAACGCTGCAATGCAACGCACGTCACAGGCTCTTGGGAATGTCTGCAGACTATTTTTTAACTGTTAAAAATGTAGCAAAAATTAAAAAATTTCGGTCCTAAATCCAAAAATTAGGATATAAAATGTATCGCGAATTTCAACAAATAGTCTTCGAAATTTCGTCATAGATCGCGAAAAACACGCGCATCTCGTGCAAAGATTAGGAAAAAACGGCAAGTTTCTTCAAAACATTGCATAAAATGGCAAATCTCTTCTAAAGATCACGAAAAGCGAAAGTTTTCTTCAAAAAAAAATCACGAAAAAACGGCAAATTTCTTCAAAAAATTGCAAAAAACGGCAAATTTTTTCAAAAAATCGCAAAAAAACCGGAAAATTTCTTCAAACGATCACGAAAAAACGGCAGTTTTTGCCAAAAAATTGCAAAAACGGAAAAGGATTTAAAGGATTTAAAGGTCAAAATATCATGGAAAAAAACGGAAAATTTCTTCAAAAGATAGCGGAAAAACGGGAGTTTTCGTGAAAAGATTGCGAGAAAACGGCAGTTTCCGTAAAAAAATCACGAAACAATGGCAAATTTCATCAAAAAATCACGAAAAAAGGAACATTTCTTCAAAAGATCGCAAAAAGGGGCAGTTTTCATTAAAAAATCACGAAAAAACTGCAAAGTTCTTCAAAGGGTCGCGAAAAAAGACGGCAAATTTCTTCAAGAGATCGAGACAAAACGGCAGTTTTCGCCAAAAGATCGCGAAAAAACGACAAAATTTTTCAAAAGATCGCGAAAAAATAGCAGTTTTCGTCAAAAGATCGGAAAAATAGTCAAATCTTGTAAAAAACACGAAAAAAATACAAATTTCGTCAAAAGATCGCGAAAAATGACATTTCGTCAAAAGATCGTGAAAAACCCGCAATTTTTGTCAAAGGGGAGCACTTGTAGGGGAGCACCCTCTTTCGGACAATGTATGAAGTGTTAAAAATTCTGAGAACAAAGGCAACTTCTTTTTAAAAGTATATTTTTCTTTTATGTCTATCACAAATATTTGGTAGGTTTGAGTGCATATAATGTAATGCGAGGGATTGGTCTGCAGACTGTTTTTTAAGTTTTTACTTGTGTTGCAAACTACAGAAAAAAATTCTGCAGCTGGGGGTTTAACTATGCAAAGTGTTTAAGCGAGGTTTCATGAGTTTCTATTTACTTCTTAAACTCGCAGTCAGGTAATTAAAAAATTTCCGGAGCGGTTCGGCTCGGTACAAACAAAGGGCCGCACAATCACAGGGATGGCAAATTGGATCTAGAGATCTAATTTGCCATTCATCCCTTTGTAAAATTGTCAAAAACCAACCTTTAGAAAACATTTCACAGTATTTCTTTATTTAGAAAAATATTCCTTTGAGCTCTTTAAAAAATATTTCAAAGGAAAAAGTACAATTTCAGACCACAGACGGTATGTGTTCCACCAAAGAGTGTTAAACAATTCGGCTGCTTTGGTGATCCTTAAACAGGCAATTTGTTAGCGGTCAAATCTCTAGGAAGCTAGTTTAAAATTGTATAATCTTAATTACAAATGAGATAAAATGAAGGGGAAAAAACCTTGCAAGGGGCGTCAAATTCAGAGATCTAATTTTTACAATAGATTAAATCTTTTAAACTCTAATGCCTGTTTTATTATCTGTTATTCGGTAAAATTTTGAAAAAACGTAAATTATAGGAAACATAAAAAAAAAGCTTAAAAACACTGTATTTCCATAAACTTTTTAAATGGATTTTTATGAAAAAATATTAAATTGATACAAAATTTATGAAAATATTGTTAACACTACGATAAATTATACCACAAATTCTTAATACAATAACACGAATTAAAACTTTCCTCTTGTACCTGTTTGTAAGAGGACAAATTGCAGTTCTGTAACAGAAGTCAATAATTTTGCTGTAGAGTAAACTTTTGTTGTAGCATTGAAATCAAACAATACTTTCAAAAATTCTATAAAAACACACGATAATTTTTAAAAGGTTACCAAATTGGGCATTTTTAACTTAATTTTAGTTTACTATCATCCTGGAAGGTATTTATTCAAAAATCCCTTATATTTATTGCAAAGTGTGACATTTATTAAAAAATGAAATTAATTCCATAAATAAATGATTTAATGTATTATGCATTTATTTTTAATAATTAATAATGTAGAGTTAAGACAACTCAAATATGTAGGGGAGAGAAAAGCAGTTTTCTATACGCACGCACACACATACATTGGACACATATATATATTAAACAACATTTTATATTTGAGAATACTTTTAAGCACAAAACGCACTGTAAAAACATTGTTTATTTCTGTTCTAAATTATAGCATGGAACAAAAGTATATGCATCTTTATCTCTCTCTCTAATCATACATTGGGTCTTTCGGAAAGTGGTGTCTGTTTGGGAAAATCAGTTCGTACAGGAAAAATTTGCCCATTACTTACTATATATTAGATATCGGAAACAATATCTAATAATTAAATGATAGGCTTTTTCGGTACTAATTAATTTTCCCAAACGAACACGACTTTCCGAACGACCCAATATTTCAATCAAACGTCTCTATTTTTCAGGGCCGAATGTACGAATTTCTTTTACAAATTTGCGCCATCGTATTTAACAATAAATAACAGCCAATTATGTGATTTGGAATTACAGTCGAACCTCGATTTAACGAATTGATTGGGACACACAAATACGTTCGCTAAATCGAAGCAATTCGTTAAATCGAATATCAATTTTTGTAAAAAGTATGGTATAAAAATAACAATACAAAATATCCTTAGATATACAGATTTTCTTTTTTTAAAATGATTATTGTTTACTACGAGCTTAAAAGTTAGAAGTCAGGAGATCAATTTTTAAATTAATCTAAACTCTTTAATATTATTTTCTTTTGAAACTTAATACATAATACATGCATACTTATTGGCATTTTGGAAAGAAATCCTTGTTAGTGCTTTGTTTTGACTTTCAAAAACTCTTTCTCGATATTTTCCGTAAGAACAATGCCATTAACCTCATGAGACAAAAAATAATTTTTTTAAAACGTTCAAGCTGCAAATTGATTCTTGTAATGTCACCTTTTTTTAATTTAATTTCTATTTCTTCTTCATTTTGACTACTTTCAGAATTTTCATTCTCTCTCTGTTCAATATCGCAGGTACTTAGCTCTACATATTTGTCATGTTTCTAGTTGAAAATGGAAAAAGTCTCTTTTGAATCCATCAGAAAGGAGAAAAAAAAAATGTAACACTTGAATTCAAAGATTCAAAGTTTTATTTGCAAAAAATTCAAAACTTTAATTTTATCTGCAAATGCGATTTTTTTTTTTTTTTTTTTTTTTTTTTTTTTTTTTTTTTTTGGCGATTGTTGTTCGTTAAATCAAAGCTAAAAATTTGTTAAATCAGAGCATTTTAGCATCCTTTTTGTCGGGACAGAAAAAATATTCGTTAAATCGGAGAATTCGTTAAATCAAAGTACGTTAAATCGAGGTTCAACTGTATTATTTTTCAGTTTTCAATAAATACATTACACTTTGACTTTCAATTGATATTTATCTTATGATGGTTTTTATCAAACTGTCTCCTTGCAAAAATTGGCTTACAATGGCAACTTAGATGACTACTCTGAAAATTGTTTTACTTTTAAGAAAAAGTGCAGAAATACCATTCTTCGTCTCTTAACAAAAACACCTGTAACATTTTTTAATTTAAGAATAAAAATACTTTATGAATGTGTCAGTAAGTAATAAATTTCGATTTGTAAAATTGTTTGAGTAACCTAACATATTGTATTATTTAAATTTGAAATAATAATTGTTTTATCTCAGAAGCACCAACTTTTTAAAATTTTAGTGAAATGGGAGAGAATCGAAGAAATGAAGGGACAGATCTATTATTATATACTTTATATTTTCACATGGGGAAGGGGAATATCCCTTGTAAAAAATTCTATAGCGATTTCTAAAGGTTCTTTTATTTCTATATACTCCCATACTCCCAACTACCTGAAGTCAATGTTCATGAAGGATTTAATTTGTTATGCTGTTAATTAGCTGATTTTTATTTATTTATTTATTTATTTTATGCAGGAAAATGTATAAGGTTTTTTTTTTTTTTTTAACCTACTTGTACCATATTGTATGGATATTTGCGCTTGAATCCATTTTAAAGAAAATTAAATAGTAACATTTTATGAAAGAGAAACCATTTTATCATAAAATCAAAGTTAATGTTAATTAAATTATATAGTTACATTTTTCCTTTTCTTCTTTACTTTACTATTGATTGATATTATGTCATTCCTTGAAGATGTTTTTATTTTAAGTTAAAAATTATTTATATTACGCAATATAAAATTCATTTAAAGCGAAATACATGCAACATGGTAATAATTTCCTTCGTTTATTGCTACTTGTAAAATCTCACAAAAGAATGAAAAAAGTAAGACATACATGTATATTAAAAAAATAATTCTGTAAATTTCTTATTTGAAATTTAAATTTATATTATTTAAATACGAAATATATAAATACGAAATTTGATGGGAGTTATATTGATAAATGATAATTTTTCATAGTAATTACATTTCTTTATGGCGAATAACACGTATAATTTTTGTGTTTGTTCATTGGCTTCACAGATTTTTATTATTCTTTTATATGTTCATGAATGGTGAGAAGAAAAAAAGATATCAAAAAGCGTATTGGGTTTTTAAAAGGACCCTCTTCCAAAGGGCTCAGTACCGATCCTACATATTTACGAGAATTAGAGCGTGGACAGATGGACAGACAAATCGAATGCATAAACACCTTTCAACTTTGTTAGAAAGTGTTAAAAATGAATTCAATCACTTATTTTAAATGTATTTTATTTTTAAAGTACTGACTGTTTTCCTGTATAGATTTTTTTTTATTTGGGCTAATTATGCACAAGATTTATTTTTCATTAGTTAATAATTTTACAAACATACAATCTTTACGAATTATCTACAACTTAAGATTAGATCTAAATTTAATGATAATTAAAAGAAATAAAGTAACATTAAAAGATATAGCTTTCTACACGTGGGTCTTTCAAAACACGTGCCTCACTGAAATTCAGAACTGAACGTTGACTGTATGCAACTGCTATATAATCCCTTGTAATTCCCCCTCTTAATGATCTCCAGGCACACATCTTGACAGAAGAGATTTATCACATATGTATCCCTGCAACTATCCCCTTCCAAAGCAAACAAGTAAGCATAACAAAAGAGAAAGAAAAGTCCTAATGCGTGACATTTGCTATTTATTGTAATCAGATCAAGTTTACATGAAACAGACGACTAACAGTAGAGGAAACAATATTGTAAACTAGTTCACCTTAATTTCAGAATCCCCTGGTTTCAGCCAGCCTTCTAACGATAAATTTCGTATGGTGACAGTTGTACAAAGAGACGAATCTTTAGCTAATAAGCTAATCGAGATTTGTTCAATTTGGAGCGGTGTGGAATAATTCCTACAAAGCGAAAAAGCGGGGAATCCAGATCACCTCCATTTTTGACAGAAGTCTGTTAAAGAGAGAGAGAAAAAGGCTTTTTTGCTGTTTCCAGACTAAAAACTAAATTTAGGGGTAGAAGGAGAAAATTGGCATGAAGGAAGAAAAACGGAAATTTCATTGTTGTATTACAAAAAAGCTTTTTAAAGGGAAAAACTGAGTGATAAAATTATCGGATTCTGAGTTACCGAAATGTCAAATTTCATTTTGACTAAAAACTGGAAAAAATATAAATTTAATGTTTTTTTTCCCTTTGTTTTCTTAGAAATTTAATGTGGAGTTTTGCGCTAGGTCGGGCAAAACTTTTTCCAGGTCGGGCTTTGCCCGACCTGGCCCCCCTCTGGCTACGGCCCTGCTTCTGCTGTGCTAGTTTTGTATAACTTTTGCGAGCTGCACAGTCACGGATCCGCTTGTGCATATACTTAGTTTATTGGTGTAGTCTGCACCTGATGTTATAGTGTTTTCCTCTAAATCATCTTCATTTTCAACTTCTTCAGTTGTACATAAAGTGATTATTTCATCATCTGTAACTGAGGCGTAAACTTCATTTTTTGCTTCATTCAGTTGTTAATGGCAGTGATATCAACATCTCAGAACCATCAGTTTTTTTTTTAAAAATAAGCTTACAAAATCTTCAGGTGTAATTTTCCTCTCATCCTCGCCTACTTTTCCTTCTGTTTCAAGCTTGCTTGTTATCCAAGAAATCACAATTTGTAGACCATAAATTCTTCGACTTTTGGAGAATACTCTCAGCAACCTGCTTGCAAACCTTAAGGGGGCTCAGGGGTTGAAAACTTTTCAAAAAATTGATTTTTTTTTTTTTTTTATGATCTAGTTTGATTATTCAATTAATTCTTAACTCAATGCAAAAAACTGCATAAAAATATTAGCATTTTTAACAGAGTTATAAGCATTTATATATCAATATTTACATAGCCGCATCCATATAATTTCAACTTTAAGTCGTGTTTTTTCAAAACTTTATTTTTGACGACTAACACCAAGATTAAAAAAAAACTATTTGATGGAATGGCTTAAATTTTTTTTTGCATGCATATAACATCATTATCTAGACTATGAATTAAGGATATAACTATCGTGTAAAAAAAAAAACATTATTAAAAAATCTCTCAAAGTTGAAAATTTAAAAAACCCTAAAAAATACAACTTTTTTTCTATTAAAAATACTCAAAATATTAAACTATCTAAAATATATTAATTCATAATCTAGATAATAATGTTATATGCATGCAAAAAAAAAAAAAAAAAAAAAAAAAAAAATTAAGCCATTTTATCAAATAGTTTTTTTTAAATCTTGGTGTTAGTCATCAAAAATCAAGTTTTGAGAAAATGCGACTTAAAGTTGAAATTATATGGATGCGGCTATGAAAGTGTTGATACATAAATGCTTATAACTCCGTTAAAAATGCAAACATTTTTATGCGGTTTTTTGCATTGAGTTAATAATTCAATGAATAATCAAATTAGATCATAAAAAAAAATAGATTTTTTGAAAAGTTTTCAACCCCTAAGCCCCCTTAAGTGATGCAGGGTTTTTCTTTGAAAGGTAACATCAATGAGTTTAAATGAAAAAGATTAAGGTATTTTTCCGAAAATATTTCAGAAATGACTTTTTTAATTCAGAATACGAAAATTAAATGAAATAATTAAAGTAATTTATAACTCGATTATTCAATCGGTAAATCAATTATAACAGATGTAAATTTTCCATGTGGGTGAAAAAAGTCCAAGCCAGGATTCAAACCAGGGATGTATTGGCTGAAGAATACGAAAATTAAATGAAATAATTAAAGTAATTTATAACTCAATTATTCAATCGGTAAATCAATTATAACAGATGTAAATTTTCCATGTGGGTGAAAAAAGTCCAAGCCAGGATTCAAACCAGGGATGTATTGGCTGAAGCCGCCTATGCTCTTCTAACTGAGCCATCCCAGACATGAACACTGGAGGACACTTTATTTGGGTGACATAGTCCTCCAGTGTTCGTGTCCGGGATGGATCTGTTGGAATAGCATTGGCGGCTTCAGCCAATACATCCCTGATTTGAATTCTAGCCCAGACTTTTTTCACCCACATGGAAAATTTACATGTTATAAATGTATTAATGTTATCGAAATTTTGCAGATCGCTTCCCAAACTTTCGAAGAAGAAACTGACCAGACTGATCCAGATTACACGGAGATCCGGATTAACGGGATCTGAATTAGCGTGGTTCTACTGTATATGTTTTGAGTTACTATTTAAAGAGAGGATGCTTTAAAACTTTTTTAATTAATAAAATTTTCATGCTTGTGTCTATGATTTCAAATAAGTGAACAAAATTTTCTTATATTGAACAAGAAACAATTTATCATTCTACTTATTCTATCAAAAATGCAAGACATATTATCACTATAAACTGTAACTAAATTTTCAATCATAACTTATTTTAGCAAAATTTGCATCATATTAATTTGTTTGTATGAAATGTGATAATATCATGTGAAGTGACTGGATTTTGGTCAGTGACACACTAAACGTACTGTTAGTAGCATTTTGAATAAAGGAATGTCTAGCTCAGTGCTGATTAGGTATGAATGTTTACAATTTCCAATACTTGTTGTGTTATCATATATCACAAAAATTAAAACACTAATTCTCTTAATATAGTTACAATACCTTCGTTATTGTTAAAGTAATAAAAGAAAATTAAAGTTTGACCTGGGGTGAGAAACACTGTATTTTTGACTGAACGAGTGAATTATAATCTCTTGGTTTACTTGGGAAAAAAAAAAAAAAAAAAAAAAAAAACTGTTGATGTTTATTATTATTCCTTGAAATTTTCTCATTTTGTTTAGAAACACCCTTTTTGCAAAAAAGCGAGAAATAGATTATTTACCCAGAGTTTCCCCCAAGTTTAAAAAAGGTCAGGGCGCTACTGTTCTGAAAAGGGCACTTTTTACATTTTTCGGGGCACTTTTTACATTTTTCAGGGCACTTTTTTATTTTTAAGGGCATTTTTATAGAGTTGAATCTAGAATTTAGCGGTTCAAAAAGTCGTGAAAGAACAGAAATTTCATCAAAATATTGAAAAAAAGAAAAAAAAAAAAGAGGTAAATTTTGTTAAAAAATTGCAAAAAATCGGCAAATTTTATTAAAAGATCGCATAAACAGCAGTTTTTGCTAAAAGATTGCAAAAAACTGCATATTTTGCTAGAAAATCGTGAAAAACGACAAATCTCGTGAAAATATCGCGAAAAAACAGGACTTTTCACAGAATTTTCAGTTTTATTTCAATTTTTGGACGATATTTGCCATTTTTTCGCAAATTTTTTGACGAAATCTGCCGTTTTATCGCTATTTTTTGACGAAAGTTGCCGTTTTTTGCTACTCATTTGACAAAATTTTCCGTTTTATTGCGATTTTCGGAAGAAATGTGTCGTTTTTCCATTATCTTTTGAGAAAATCTGCCCTTTAGTGAAATTTTGTGACGAAATTAGCCATTTTTTGCAAATCTTGCCGGTAATTAGTTGTTATTTTGCAGTTTTTAACGAAACTTGACGTTTTTTTTGACAAAATTACACGTCCCACGGGACGCGTTTGAGGCTATTTTTTGCATTCCATTGCCGATTTTTTTCGGATTATCGCTGGAGGGCTGCTTTTTTTCAAATGTGGGCAAGAAGGGCGCTATTTTTTTAATGAATGACAAGAGGGGTGCTAGTTTTTGGATGAGGGGCAAGAGGGGCGCTATTTTTTAAACTAAAGGGCAGGAGGGGCGGAACGCCCTCCTGGAACCCTCTGGGGGAAACTCTGTTTACCAGACAATGCTCATGAACTTGCATTTGTACATCATTAATTCTTATAAATGTCATATTTAATGGTTAATATTCATAAGTGACACTCTTAAAACAGCAAATAAATATTATAAACATAAAAGAATTTTCTTTTATTTAAATGTCTAATTATTCTGAATATGTTTATGAATGGACAGTTAAAAGAAGTATTAGATTAAAAAAAATATTTTAAAGAGATTTTCTCAGTAAGTAATATTTGGTATGCCAAATATTTAGACATTCAGCCAAGCCAAATATTCAACAGATCGAATGTTTGATAGTATGATTGATTAGGCGAAAATACCAAATAGATACTGAATATTCGTAGCATCCCTAATCTAAATCAAATAAAGTGAACCGAAAGTACTTTGAAATTTAAATAAAATGTATATTTTAAACTTTTAGTATCTACATTATTATTTGTCATCTTTTAACAATGAACTTTTAATGTTCATATTGTGAAATTTGAAATTGGATAAAGAGTGAATTGTGATTGCATTTCATATTATGATTTTATGTACAAAGGAAGAAAATAAATTTTAATTATCACTCCTAAAATTTAAAAGGTTTTTAAAAACTTTGGATAAGGACTAATATTATCTCTAATAACTTTAATGTTGAAGACAGGTCGGTATTAGAGGTCTGATCTTAGACACTTTTAGTCTTTACAAACTTTTCTGAAAAAGCATGATAGTATTGATGCTGTTAACATTGATAATTTTAGGTTCATCTTCCTGTCCCTTGTAGGGTTTGTGTATGAGTGGATGTGAAGAAGAGGTAGCAAACAAAGAATTTGAAAGGAATTTCATAAGGAAATATCCAAATATTGCAAAAAGCTGTACGGTTGCAAGTGATACTATTGGTCCTTTATATTCAGCTAGTCCTAAAGGTAATTCTGATCATGTTTTACAGTTTTAATAATTTGGAATGAAAAGATTGAAAAGAATTCCCTTTAATGTTATTTTGATGTTGTTTGGTACTTTCCTTTTAGCTGACTGCAGATATCATCATATATGTATTTTTTTCATTTTAGCAACAGTATACCATATAACCTTTGGGTGCATTTGTTAAAATTTGAGAAAAGAAAAATATGATATGATATTCTATAAGTTGTAGTTAACTAAATTACAGTATAGAAGTTATAGTAAAATTAAAAAAAAAAAAAAAAAAAAAAAAAAAAGCATAAAGATTATCAGTATGAAACAAAAGCAGAATAAAATTGCATTTCTGCTACAGTAGTCTAAACAAATTGTTTTCTTAAGTGAAAATAAATGTAGTAACAAGAGGTTTCTACTGTATAGAAAAAATATATATTATAAATATTGATAAGTAATAAGAGAAATGTTTTCATCTTTTTTGTTTAGCTCTATGAATATATGGAATACTACTTCTAATAAAAAGTAGTGCTTCAGCATTTTCACTGTGACAACTATTGAAAATATGTAAATCATAACTAAATAATCCCAATATCTTCCTTATTAATGAACGATCAAAAATATTAGTCGATGCACAGACACAAAACAAATAATGAAATAATCATCCTGTATTTGTTCATAGTTTTTTTAATATCTAACTTGTATAAAAAGAATGTTTGGAATCGGATGGATATGAGGCAGTACTTAATTTGGGCATGAGTTCAGCTGTGATATTTCTTTGTTTACAGTGAATATTTAAATATTGGTCTGAATTCATTAGAGCTCATAAATACTGCATTTTGTAGCCCAAAGAAACAGCACTTCCAAATAAAAGTCTAAATTATTCTTTTCTTGTCTCATCTCTAATCATTGTCGTTCTTTTCTAGAAAATGCTTATATATGTGACATAGTAGTTGAACGCATATGGACATACTGCTATCTAGCATTCGTAAGCGTAGACATGATGTATTTTTGTTTCAATTGTTTCTGAATTGCAACAGAAAATATTAGAATGATTGTAGCCATTTTTTTTTCATTTTTATTCGTGGTTGTGTTGTGTTTACCAAGTGTCTGTTCAGACTTTTTTCTCAGGGTCCTGTTTTTGTGAAAATCTTTCTATATTTGTGAAAAATCTAGTTGTAATTTTGAGAGTTTGAAATGCTCATATTAGTCTCTGTTTATACATTTTAAAGGAGATACGCATGTAATATATATATTTCTACATGTAAAAGTGACAGGTCATATTTTCCTTTTGAATGATTAAATTTGTGAAATGTTCATTTTGGACACAGAAAGTTTTTGTGAAAAGACAGTGTTTAAGAGAAAGAATTTTGTGAAGTTTCCTGTTTTAAGGTGAAAACTTTTGTGAAGGATCCAGTTTTGCAGGACCCTTTGAAGTGGGGGAGAGGGTTGAAGCGGGCAGTCATTACGAGTGTGGAAATTAAGGGGGTGCTTAATTTTTTCTATCATCGTTTTTTTTTTTTTTTTTTGTTCTTTTAATTATATATATAAACATATTTGGGTTTTTTCTGTGGAAAAAAAAAATCAAAATAGCATGTTTTTTTAAATTCAAAAGGGGTTATACTGCATTGTTAGATACATTTTTTTCAGGTGTTAAAATTAAACCTTTTACAGTTCTAAAGTAAACACCAAACATGTATTCAAAAGAATTTGTGTTTTCACTCTTTTCAATTTTGTGACACCTATCACAAGGAGAAGCAGTGGTAGTGGGTAGAAATTGATGTTTCCCCCCCTTGTCACAGTTTTCTTTTTGCACAGTGCTGCTGTTTTGAGATAAAATTTTTATGAAAAGTCCTGTTTTGAAATAATAAAATTTTGTGAAGGGTCTTTAACTCTTTATCTACCAAATTATTTTTAAATTAATTGCCTCACCTTGGTAATTATCTTCTTTAATATCGGAAGATATGCTGATGGATTTTTAAATTACAATAATGTAAATTTTACACTTTTTTTTTCATTAAAACTGATTAAATATATCAGTATTCATAAATTTTTGTGAAGTAGTTACAAAGATAATCAGATTAATTAAACAAAAATACTTTTAAGGAAATATCGCAATTCTCATAAAAGAAATGTATTTAAATAAATTGCAATTCTCTCTGTAAATGGAAAGGATATTGCAGTTGAACATCTTTTGTACAACTATTTTTTATAAGTAAAGCTATACTTATGAAAATGATTAAGACAAATACCATTTTTAAAAAATATTTAGCTCCGATTCTTTCTCTATGGTATCTAAATTTGATCGAGCAAAATTTCTTGTGTGGAAAGCAAAAAAAATCTTTTACATATAGACAGAATAAATTTTTATATGTAACTTTTATCAGTGGTACTTAAAAGTACCGTCAGTGCATAAAGGGTTAAAGGACCCAATTTCTTCCTAAACAGACCTCTGTTTATACAGTTTTATTTCTAAAATAGTCTAATTAACTTTTTAGTTCCACATGGTACTTAATTTATTCTGAAGCTCTCACGAACACAATACTTTTCTATTTTTAGTGAATATTTAAGGGAAGATAAGACATAGGTGCATTCCTTTGGGAAATATGTGAACTTTAAGACCCATTTCCTCAGAAACTATCTTGACCAATTTTGTTGAAATTCATAATCCATATTTACTGGATTATACTTAAGACTTATGGCTGACAGTTTTTTTCTGTAACTAAAACTTTTTATTTTAGAGCAATGGAAATTTTTTAGAAGTTTTCTGTATTTCAGATTTTTTTTTTTTTTTTTTTTTTCTGAAAGCAATTTAAATTTTCTAAAATTGTCTGCCACATGATTTTGCATTTATACTCTACCAACAAAATTTTTTTTATCGAAATCGTTCAAGTGCTTTAGGAGTTAATAGAGTTTTTAGCTGAAAAGTACAATTTTTCAAAGCACTAAAAAGCTTCTAAACACTTCTAACTTGTGTGAAATTCATGCACAGTTTTATCAAACTCATGAATTAAAGTACAGTCGAGTCTCTATATAACGAAACTCCATACATCGAATTTCTCTATATAACGAATTTTTAATAGGAACGGTCCCCTTTTCGCATGATAACATTAAAAACACTCTCTATATAGCGAAATATTTATCTCCATATAACGAATTTTTTCATAAATTAGTCTTAATTTATTCAGTTTTAAAAAGCTTCGAAATCATACGGAATCGATTTTCCATCACTTATTTTTGATTTATCGTCAGTGCTGAGTTTTTTTTATATGTATATATTACTTCTCTCTCTGTTCTTTAAATCTAACGAATTCATCCCACCTCCCACACACCTTTCAACATCCTCCTCAAAACAGTGTCACTTGGATTGATACACATGTAAGAGAGGAATCAATGAGAGGCACATAAGAGAGGCCTTCAAATGGAGGGAAATGTTAACTACAATTTTTAGGTAGATTTCGTATGAAATACTACCTATTGCATTGTCTCCCATGTTGGAATTTCTGAAAAATTTTTGCGGATCTACACGAATCATGACTCCTAGACCCCAAAACTACCATCAGTAAAAAAGTTTATATATATATATATCTATCTATCTATCTATCTATCTATCTATCTATCGGTGTATATCACTTTCTTCTAGACACGATAACTTCCATAATTATGCTCAGATCTTTTTCAAACTTTTACATAAAATCAAGGAGCTTAAAATCTCGATCGAGTTCGTTAATGGGCAAAATCGGACCAAGGGGGTGGAAATAGGGAGGGGTTTTGTGAAAACCGAAAAAACGCGATAACTTCTTAATTAAAATAGATATCGAATCAGTTTAAAGTTTATATTACTTCTAAGAAATGGGCAAAAAGTTTATGCATGACAGATTTTTGATAAAGTTAAAAATGGGCTCAAGGGGCGAAAAAAACATGGTTTTTGGGAGAAAAAAATTCATAACTTCGTCAATTCTCAAGATATCAAATCCAACTAAATTTTATATAAATTTACTCAATATTATCTAAAACTTTTGTATTTACAAGTTTTTGATAGGACCAATTTTTACCGATGAAAAAAATTAAAAACGAAAAGAAAAAGGGGGGAGGAAAAAGAAAAAAATCCATAACTTACTCAATTCTTAAGCAATCAAATCTAATTAAATTTATTTTACATCTTCACAATAATATCTACAACTTTTATATAAACAAGTTTTTCATAGAACCAATTCTTATAGCAAAAATAAATTAAACAAAAATAGGAGTTGGAGAAAAAATCTCAAATCCAAACTACTTATATTCTGACTCATTTTAAAATTCATTTTTGATTTTAAACGCATCCAAATGACAGATCCTCTTATTTAGGAACTATATAATGCGACGTATTGGCCAGTTTTTTGATAAAGGCACAATATATTTTTAAAAAGGCTGCCAAAAAGGGTATTTTGAACAGAATTTCCCGAAGTTGTCAATGAAAAATTGAGGAAGTATAACAAATTGCGTTTTTTCTGAGTCATTTTTAAATTCATTTTTGTTCTCAAACCCTTCCAATTTACAGGTCCTCTTATTTAGGGACTATGTAATGTGACGGATTGGCCAGTTTTTTGATAAAAGCAGAATATATTTTTAAAAAGGCTGCTAAAAAGGGTATTTTGAACAGAATTTTACTAAGTTATCGTGATTGAAATTTAAGGAAATTTAAGAAATTGCGTTTTTACCGAGTCATTTTTAAATCTTTTTTTGTTCTCAAACGCATCCAATTTACAGGTTCTCTTATGTAGGAACTATATAATGTGACGGAGTGGCCAGTTTTTTGATAAAGGCAGAATATATTTTTAAAAAGGCTGCCAAAATGGGCACTTTGCACAAAATTTCCCAAAGCGATCATGATTAATGAACTGTGGGTATTCAAATAACAAATTGGTTATTTTATGACTCATTTTTAAATCCAATTTTACTCTGAAACGCATTCAAATGACAGTTTTTTGTTACTTAGGAACTATATAATGTGCGTATTCGTCGATTTTTTGATAAAGGGTGAATATATATTTTTTAAAAGCTGTCAAAGTAAGCACCTCGCAAAAAATTTTCCCAAAGCGATCATGATAAAAGAATTGAGGCTGTTTCAAATAACAAATTGTTTATTTTATTACTCATTTTTTAATTCAATTTTCCTCTCAAACGCATTCAATTGACAGTTATTTGTTATTTAGGAACTGTGTAATTACTGTGTATTGGTCAGATTTTTGATAAAGGCTAAATATATATTTAAAAAAATCTGTCAAAGTGGGCACTTCGCACAAAATTTCTCAAAGCGATCTTGATTAAAGAATTGTGGATGTATTAAAATAATAAATCGGTTATTTTATGACTCATTTTTAAATTCAATTTTGCTGTCAAATGAATTTAATTAAATTTTTTTTGTTATTTAGGAACTATATAATGAGCATATTGGTCAATTTTTTTAAAATAAAGTAAGAATATAATTCAAAATATGTTTCCAAAATGGGCATTTGAGTAGAATTTCGTTTAAGATGATTTTGATAAAACCAGTTCTTACAGAAAAATGAAATTAAAAAATTTTTAAAAGCGGCTGACTAAAGTAGTTAAACTGGGTTTATCTCTAATCTTTTTTTTTTTTTTTTTTTTTTTTGAGATGAAAACTTTTCGAAATCTACCTCCGCCTATAGGCCATGCCGAAAGGGATTTTTCATTCCTTGCTAAAATTTGAGCATTTTTTTTCTTTGAGAACGTAACAACTTTAAAATCACAATAGCAAAAGATTAGATTTCTTCGCCTGAAATTAATGCAAGTCTTCCTTTTTTTATTTCCATTAAGCTTTCAAATAAATGTCTGTTCTCTTTTTTGAAACAGCTTAAATAATTAAGAAATAAAATGTTAGATTAATATATACTTTTAAACATTTTAAATTCTTAATCAAAACATCAAAAATAATATTTGTTCAAATTCCACACATTAACGATTCACATTTACAATTTTTAACATCATTCTCTATACATCGAATTTCTCTATATAACGAATTTTTTACTGGAACGGTGGATTTCGTTATATAGAGACTCGACTGTATATAAGCACTTTGATAAAATTTACTTGCATATATTAAATGCTTATAATATGTTGGAATAAAATTAATGTGAGTCGGCTTAGTGTCCCTGTCGTGTTGTTTTTTAAATATTATACTTGGAATCTACTGGTGCATATAAATACAGTGCAACGAAACTAAATGGAACTGTACTTTGTATTGTTTTTCTACTTGATATACAGAAATCTTTGATTAGGATTTTTGGAAAATTCCCCACTACTGATTTTGCTTTGTTCATTTATTAAATGTCATTGTATATAAATGCATATAAATATAGGCAAAATATATTTAACATTTTCTTTTGCTGAAAGCTAAAGTGCTTTAATTTTTTAAAATAATTAATGAAATATAAATTTCTGGATTGAGAATATGGGACAAGAGGAAGGGGATTATTCACTACAGTTGTTAATACTGCAGAATATTACAGTTCAGTATTTTTTTGTTAGAAATTAAGCCCAAATTTGAGAAAAAAAGTTTGGAATCACATGCTTATTAGATTGAGCAAAAAGATATGGGAAATTTTTTATCTAATAATTACCAGAATTTATATTGCATGCACATAATTAGGGGGGGGGGGGGGGGATGCACGGCAGAATTGAATTTCTTCCAGCACAGTGGGGGGAAATGGAAGGAATGGAAGAAATCAACAGAAAACAAAACATGTTCAAAATTAAAGTATATTAACTATGTAAAATAATTAAACTAAAAGTAGAATTATATAAAATCTAAATTGTAAAATTTAATCTATGAATTTAATCATTGAATTACATAGCTACTTAAGACAGAAAAATTGCCACTACAACCAGAAAGATCCATTTGGTGACTTTACAAAGTTTAATCCCAAAATAATATATATTCACACATATATTGAGAAAGTTTGGGAGAAAAAAAAATCTACCTATGGTAATACAGAATTTATGTAAGTTTATATAACATATCATAAAAGTTTGGGGAAAATTTCATATGGAATGGGGGAAATGTTGGGAGTAAAAATATTTTCTGCACCCCTGTCTCCATTCTGGTATATCACAGGCTATATTTTGCACATAATGATTGTATGTTTCTCAAAATATGCAAGAATATGAGATGGCTAACACCTAATGATATGAATATTGGATGCAAAGAAACATCTAAGGAAAAGATATCAATCAGAATATTGCTGAATCAGTATTATAGTAAAGACAAAGCAAAATTGAATATGAGAGTATGAAACCATCAAATCAATAAGCTAGATTATGACCATCAAAGAATTTCAGGATTTGTTTAGTGGTGATTGGAATATAACTATGATCAGCGACAAATAAAAAATTTGTATTGGTGCAGATCAGGATAATAAAAAAAATTCATTTGGAAGTTGTAAAATGAAAGAGGAAAAAAAAATGCAAAGTTTAAGTTTAAACTGTAAGAGTTATAAAATGCATATACTGTATTTTCGGATGTCCGCACTCCTAAATCGAGCAGTGCAGTAAAAAAGTTCATGTATAAGCCGCAGAGATGCATCGGTGTATAGTCCGCAGGCTATACACCGTTTACGAATGTATATTTCGATCAGGGTTCGAAGTTAGAAGCCATTAAAGTATATATGCTCGTATAAGTCGAGAAATTTTAGACAAAAAAGGGAATTTCAAAGTGAGGGGAGGGGATCGACTTATACGCAAGACCTTAAAAAAAATCTATGATTAAAATATCAGAAAATAGTTTGCTAGCGAGTCGGTGCTGCAGCACCCCTTTGTGTTTGTAGAGTACAAAATCCAAAATCTGGAACCTTTCCTACCTTGACAATTCTGAGTTTAAGATAATTTTTAGTTTATTTTTAAAAGATAATAATCTACCCTGCCCTGTTGCAAAGAACAAAAAAAAGTGTGTGATTTGTAACATTTTGGAACAATTCAGAGGAGTTGATCTTTTTCGGAACGATTCCGAGAAATCCTTCCTTTTCAGAGTCGTTTCATTATGGAACGAGTCAGAGGAATTGCTCCTTTTCGAAACGAGTCCGAGGAATCGAACCTTTTCGGAGTTGTTTCATTTCCGAACGAGTCCAAGGATTTTGTCCTTTTCGGAGTTTCGGATCGATTTCAAGAATTCAAACCTTTCCAAAAAAGGACTGATTCTGTGCTTTCGTTCCTTTAGTTCCACTGCCGGAATCTCTCCTTTTGAATCGTTCCTCAACAAATGACACATCTCTATTAAAAACTGATTACAGTTAATGTTAAAACGACTTATTCAGCAAAAAGTAAGTTTAAAATAAGTAACATTTTATGCTGTTTTTTTTACCCTTTCAAATCAAGAGCAAACTGCGTTCGAGCGTCTATTTCTCTCTGCCGGTTAGTGCAATACTTGGCGAAAGTTGCGACAGTTCTTCCAAACCCAGAAATAACTGCATTTAAGCAGAAAAAAAAAGTCTTTACAAACATCAGAGAACTCTCTATATTTCGCGGCATAGCAAAAAAAATTTACAAATTTCGATGTTTTTTTAAAAATTTTTTGAAGTTTAAAAATTGTAGAAAAAATATCACAATTTCCAATTAAAAAAATCACTGTATAACCCTCACCGTGCATAAGCCGCAGCAGCTTTCTCGAAGGTTTTTTTTCTTGTATAAGCTGAGGACTATACACCCGAAAATACTTTAACTCTTACATTTTTAAACTTAAACTCTCTGACTGTCTGGTCAGTCACAATTTAGGGCTGCATTTCTTCTAAGGGTACTGAAAAACTGTTTTCAATGAATGGGAATATGAATTTCGATAAACATATTTCATTTTTATAAAAATTTTGTTTCCTAGTCTAGAAGATCAATTTGGAGAGATAGTGATGGCTATGCTTCATACCACAATTTTGAGACTGGGAAATTTTTTTTGTAAAAATAACATTTTTCAAATGTGAGGCATACATTCATTCATGTTTCATTTGTATTAAAATATAAGGTATATTTAAAGAAAATGATATTTAGCTCTAGCTAAAGTCAATAGGAGAACAAAGACTTCATTTAAAAAACATGTTATTGATCTTAGAAGCTCAAAAATCTTGTTGAGTTAATGCCTGACAGAATCAAGGTGATCATAAATGAAAGAGATGAAAATGCAAAATAAACTAATAAAATTTGTTACTAATCAAGACAGTCCGATTCCCCCTTCTCCTCCCTATAATTGATATACTTCCAAATTTTTTCCAAAGAAAATTATAAACAATTACTAATGCTGATTTTGTAATTTCATTTGTGTTTGTATCTCATAATAGTTCAAAATCATTCATTAACAAGGAAGTGATTACAGCTTTTTAGATATGATTAAATGTATTTTATTGTTAGTTGTCATATGAGTGCTTATTCCATACTTTTATTTTTATTTCACAGTTAGTTTATAAACATATTATACTAATTTATCAATTAAAAAGATAAAAGGTAGTTTAATAGTCATTTCAAACAAATAATTAGAGTTATAAATAAAATTGATAAAATATTCATAAAAAATCATTACAACTAACATTTAATGTTATTTTATTAAGTCAATATTTACATTATTTTACACTTATTTAATTAATTTATATTATTGTTTACTTACATAATTTATAGCTGCATTTTAATATAAAATACTGCAATGTCTTTTAAATTACATATGATAAATATGTAACAAGAAAAATATTTTTTTTATTCTTCAAATATATTTTTTTATATTCAATCGTAATAAAACAAAGAAAATATGTATGAAATATTTTCATGATTGTTGCTAAAATTAGTATTATTATTATTATTTTTTAACAATAGGCAAATAATAGTAATAACAAATTGTGAAAGAATTGTTATGCAAAACAACATTAATTTGATACTTAAAAAAATAATTTGCTATAGGTGGTCTTGTTTTAATTGCTGGAACTGGTTCTAATTCTTTGCTTGTGAACCCTGATGGTACAACTGGACGTTGTGGTGGATGGGGTCATCTTTTAGGAGATGAAGCTTCTGGTAAGTGATAGCAAAATTTGGAATTTTTAAATTTCTTTTCATTTGACTAGTTTTGCTATTTGGCATTCTTTTTAATAGTAAGTACTAGACTATTCCTCAACTTTTGAGATGTTTAACCCAGTGTTGCAGTTGTTAGAGGATATGCACCAGAGTCATAACTATACATGCCCCCCCCCCCCCCCTCAAAAAAAAAAAAAATAAATAAAAATAAAATAAATGCTATACTTTTATTTGGAAAACAGGGTATATGGAGTTTCATAAAAAACCCCAGAAAATATAGGCATTTACTACCTCCATATACCCTCCACTACAATCCTTATTTAACCTTCTGTCTAACAAATGGGTCAAATGGAACTAACAGCATCATTTAAGATTATTTTTCTCGCAAAAGATTTAAAATTCTCTAAAAATGTAATTTTTTTGGAATACTCTATGCTTTTTGTATAAAAAGAGAACTTTCTAGAAAAAATTACACACTTAGAGAATTTTCTAGAATCTTTTTCTTCATGAGAAAAATAATTTTTGGAATATAAAAATAAATAATTCCAGGAAAAGTTGCGAATTTTCAGCCCTTTTTTTTTTTCTCCCATTATAAAAATCATTTTGAATGTATCTGTGGGTCCATTGGATCAATGTTGTAACATATGGCTAAAGGTTAAAATTTTGTTATTTTTTTTGCATTTCTTAAATGTGTAGATTGTTGTCCTAAAATATTTTCATGATACTGCAATTCCTTATAAACATTTTTGCTGAGTGGACAAACATAATATTATTTTAAAACTTTAAGCATGTCTTTTTCAAAACCATGTTTTTCAAATTCTCTTGCCATTTTCCTTGAGAACTATGTAACCAATTTACTTAATTTTTTTTTAAAAATGAAAGGTAATTATTTTTACTAGAGCTTATTATACCAATAATTATATATTCAATGATTATTTTTTCATGATTACAGAAGGCTAAAAATCTTTTTATCTTCAAATGACTGCTATTTTATCAAAATTCAAACTAAATGTTGGTATTATCTCCAGAGAATTTTTATACCTTATCATTTGGTGACCAAACTTCAGATGCTTGTTACCAGATAAAAATGATAATCTGATTTGAAGGTACTTGCTGTTGTATAAAACATAATCCCTTTTTTTTTTCAATTATTAATATTCTACACACAAAAATTTAAGTACGTAAGTAAAATGTCAATAAATATAATGCAAAAAGTATGAAAATGATGTCTCTTTTCTTTGTAACTGAAAAAAATCATAAAATTTGCATGGATTTTGGTCCAGAGAAGTAGAACTTCTTAATGATAAGTATACCCTGTTAATTCATTTACTTTAGGAAAATTTTTGTATAGAAGAATTTCTATTTTGAAACGTTTATTGTTAACATTATAGCATAATAACATGCATAAAATGCATTCTTGTTTATTTATGCACACCTAAATTTCTAGGTTACATTTTTAACATACATTTGCTGTGTTAACTTCCTCTCATTTTTTTCCTAAGAACTTTTCTGAGATATGTAGCAAAAAGTACAGTAAAGAATGTTGAAAAGCACAATACTTTTAATATAATTGAATAGTGAGTGTTACTAAGTTCATAATGTATGTAAACTTTTGTAGGTAAATTAGCCTTTTACTTACCTATCAACATCATACGTAGTATAGGGTAAGTCTTGCAATCGTTTTGAAAATCAAAAATTTTTTTTGACGAATTTACACGTTTTAGATAGTGAAGATTCCGAAAAACATATTTTTAGAAAAAAAAAATTTTGCCGTCTGTCTGTCTGTCTGTAAACGCTCTATCTCCCGAACAAATTGAGATAGGGACTTGAAATTTTGTATGTAGTTATTATGTAAGAATGGGACGAAGCCTATTTAATATCAGCAACCTCGATTATCCGGAACTATTTTTTTCGGGCCCTCGAAAAATTCGTTCTGATGAAAGGTATATAAAAATTTTCGAATTTTTTTGTTTTAAGGAATGGACGTAAAAAGCAATAAAATAACACACATTTTGCATATAGAACGAAGTCGATCAGATTATTAGTTGCCATGATATTTGTAATCCTGTTTTTCACATTCTTTGATTTTTCATGACCCTGTATTTCATTCAAATTTCAATTCAGAGGTATATTTTAGTTGGAAATGAGACGCTTAATGCGATGCAGTTAATTGTTTTGATTTAAGTTTGTTTTGAGTTAATTGTTTTGAACTGATTTTTAATCAGTATTTTCAAACATAAGATCCTCAATAGGTAATTTCTTCATAGATCAGTTTCAACTGGCGTCACATCAGAATTGTTTTTTGTTCACCCCTCATATTTAGCTGATTGTGATTAGTTGGCTCATGATACAGGCTACAAATTGTTGATTGTGAATGGCTGAATAAAACTTGGTATGCTGATGATCACGTGGTTGAAACTGATTTATGCAGCATAATCTTTTAATACTTTGATTTGTTGAAGTTTATGGATTTAGAAGTTTGGTAACTTTAAAAGAATATTTGTTTTATGAGAGTAAGTACTAATCAGTATAGTAGTTCTTTTTAAAAATAATTTATTTTGTCGAAATTTAATGTGTTTTATTTTGTTATTAATTAAAACTTAGCTGTTTTGCTGTACATTTTGCATATTAACCACATCAGAATTGATAATGACATCATCACCAATTGTGATCTGACATATAAATTGACTTTAAGTAGTTTTACTTTTTATGTATGTAACACCTCTCCCCCTTTTTTTTGTGTGAACTTTCATTTTTTCGCCATTTTTGAAATCGAATTCTTTTTTGCTGTTTCCATTTATATTTATAATCATTACTTCTTTGATTTTCATGATTTTGCGATTCATTCAAATTTAAATTCAAAATTATATTTTAATTGGAAATGAGATGCTTCATCTGACGCATTAAACTGTTAATATGATTATTATTTTTAGAGTTATAAAGAGTTTCTTTTGCACAACTCGTCATTACTTGATTTTTCAGTCGACCACAAAAATGTCACCAAGTCTATCACCAACTTGGAGATATACCACCATATTAGTGATTTTTTTTTTTTTTTGTGCTAACTTTTATTTTCCCCAAGTTTCCAAATCGATGCAATTCATTTTGAATTTTACATTAACCCTTTCCGGCACAGGCAAATTCTGTTAGTAAAAAGAGAAACTATTGACTGTCACTGGAATTTACAACAGACTTTTTTCGAAATGAAGCGTCCCTTAATTTAAGCTTTCATCATAAAAGCAAAAATTTACTAAAATATTATTGGTGCCATTTGCAAGTTTGGAATTAAAATTAGGTATCCCGGGGTAGACTGGACACAGTGTGCCGGAATGGGTTAAGAGAAATTAATAGAAATCGAATGCAGGAAAATACGATTTTGAGTATTAGATGCATGGCTACGATTGTTATCCAAAAAAATGTAATGTTATATATGTATTAGTTACATTTGTGTATTCTTATATATGTATATTTGTATTAAGATGTTTGTATGATTGCATTGGAAAATTTCCTTAAATGGATTCGAAGACAGTTTGATTACTTAGTGAGTGTTGTTTGATGTGCAAATTTAACCTAGTGGTCCTAATTACAGTATGTTGCTCTTTTTTCTTTAATTTACCGTAAATGAATGCATTGCAACTGAAGTAGAACATAGAATATTCCACATAGAATTGCACTAAATATTTCTTTTCATCTCGGTTACTTTCTTTTATTAAGCATGTTTGAAACATTACATATATAAAAATATGTACATTTTTAAAAATATGCATTAAGTTTAGGCGATAGATTAAATAAAGTTCAAAGATTGATTTATGACGTTTAGTGAAGCTTATTTAACTCACATTGTCTTTTATTGTTGTAAACTTTTCCCGATTATATGCATAAAATTATATAGCTAATTGCATTAACGTCAAATTACTCGACAAGCTCAAAAATTTCAGAATATTCACTCAGAAGTGAATATTCTGAAATTTTTGAGACAATCATTGTTTGTCAAAATGTACACTTAAAAATGGAAATATGAAGATTACAAAATAAAAAATTCCTATACGAGTTGAAAAAAGTAGCTTCCCTGTTTCTTGGTTTTAAGATTTTAGCTAATTTTACTGGAAAACACAAACCTAAAATGCGAAGAACCCTATTAGAGAAGAATCAACAGTACTAAATTTCAATGGAGATTTTGACAAATTAGTCAGCTATAGCCAAGTTTGCTTCATTTACAGCATCTAATTTTTAGTCGTCAAATTTGGCTCTATTTTCCAAATATTGCCAAGCTTGTCGAATAATTTGACGTAATGTAATTAGCTATATAGTTTTATGCATATAATCGGGAAAAGTTTACAACAA
Organism: Maratus speculifer; assembly: GCA_964019185.1. Lineage (NCBI taxonomy): Eukaryota > Metazoa > Arthropoda > Arachnida > Araneae > Salticidae > Maratus > Maratus speculifer. The sequence goes on from OZ025298.1 coordinate 131,610,801, forward strand.
TAAAAGACAATTTGTGTTAAATAAGCTTCACTAAATGTCACAAATCAATCTTTGAACTAACTTAATGTATAATAAACTTAATGTATATTTTTAAAAATATACATATTTTTATATTTGTAACGTTTCAGAAGCGCTAATTAAAAGAAAGTAATCGAGATGAAAAGAAATATTTAGTGCAATTCTATGTGGAAAAGTAGTATAACAATAACCCAGATTCCTTTTGAGTATTTGCAGAATAATGATATTAAACAACTCAGATGCATGAACGCATAAAGTTTTAAAGAGAAATATAGAAGATTCCCTATGTGTGTGTGTGTTACATACTTGTTACAAAACTTTCCCTGATATCATTGAATTTGTCTGGTCTCTACCAGATATGCAAATCTTTCAAGAAGCTTTGTGTTTCTTGCTGCTAACTCGATGGATCCAGTTTACATTTCCGGATAGCCTCAAAGATCTGAGCTACATTAAAGAAATCAAAATTGCTCAAACACATCCAGTGGTTATTCTTTATCTTTACCGTAGACTCTCTTACCCTAGAATTTCTCTTTACTTTTAATATTTCTGAACTATTGAATTATTCTAATACACAACAAATTACGTTGCTTAAAAATTTTGATAATTTGACATCAGATTTACATATGATTATTAGAAGATATTTCAATTATGCTCTGACATATTTCTCCACTACTAGCAAAAGTTACAAATTTACCTAAGTCAACTTTTATTATCGAAAAAGCAACAGTAAAAAAAATACAATATATAATCATTGAAATTATTGAAACAATTATAGAGCATTTAGGATCAGAAGCTATCATTCTTTTGATACTAACAAATACTGCTTCATTTAATGTCAAAGGCAAGGCAATTCACTTTGATCTTAAAAAATCAACGTGCTTTAAATAGTCCTGATTAAAAAGTCAAAAAGCTATAAATCTACAGCTCAGCATAGATCCAGTGTTATTTTTTATTATTGGCAAATTTTCAATGATCAGATTTTTTTTTTTTTATGCCTAACCTTGAATAAAGATGTCACGAAGGTAAAACACATAGCATTAAGTCTTTTAGAGGCTTATTTGTTTAAATCTTTGGAGGTATTAGGTAGTTACAACATGTGAAATACATAACTCCAGAGACATTTCTCCTAGAGGCATTCTATCAAAGACATTTTGATTCCTCGCAGGCAAAAAAAAAAAAAAAAAAGCTTAGGTCTTTTGAAAAATATTTCACATTAACAAATTTATTGAGATAAAATGATAATTAGCAAACGCAGTTTCGAAAGACTCTTAACTCACTTTGCGTGGGTGAAGTTTTAAGCTAACTCTGCTCACTTATGCAACGATGCAAATATGGAATGCTTCCAGCTAGCTTAAATGATTTAAAGATGCCATATGTCTTTTTCTCAAAAACAAACAAGATAAAGAACATAATCAGGAAGTACATCTTAAATCAAGTGGTCAATGACAAGAATTTTAGCAGACCACAATTATTAAATAAGAAGATAGTAAGGATGACCATGCATCTAAATTTCATTCTGGACATTACTCAGCAGCTGAATTCAGAGTTCTATTAAATGCCAATATCTGGATGGAGTGACGATTGAGAAAAAATTCATTAAGAGCTTTTGTCTGTTTCCCCAGATTTGAACCTCGTGGCTCACCATAGTCTATAATGGTTCATTTTGATGATTATCATAAGCCATTTCTTATTGGAAGATTTTTTCATACCAAGCCTATTTGTAAATATTAGAATGAAGAAAACGTCTTATGTTCATGAAGTCGGCGAACTTTAACTGCTGCATGTCTTGCCACCATACACAAATCCCAGAGTTTAACACTGTCAAAAATGCTGCGCACATTTGTCTAAAGGTATTATCACATAAAACAACGTATGTCACTTTTAGTACATTTTGTCATTTGCAGGAAGTGTTCATTAAAGTGCTTTTCGCTAAGGATAGGCATGACCAAATTAAAAGGATGGAAGAACTTGCTGAAAGTTCAGCATGAAAGCAACTGGTTACTGAATTAAATGCTTTAAAATGAAGATTTGACAATTGTTTTTTCTAACTTACTTTTATACTGTTAAAAAGTAATCATAAAAACAAAGCAAGTTCAAATATTATCTTTTATGTTTATAGATCTCCATGCTCTGACATTTCGGCCTGACAGATTCTAGTGTGGAAAATTTAATTTTTATGACCATCGTGTTTTTTGAGTTTGTCATTTTTAAAGCCAGTGACACACATTAGTAAATTATTTTTTAGTATCTAAAATATATGCTAAAATGTATGGTATTGGTGCGTACAATCCATGGCTGTTATGCTCAGACTTGCCAAGACTCCCGATTTTTAATCATTCTCCCGATCTCCCGCTTATCTACTAATTTCTCCAGATTTCTCACTTTTCTGCAAATTTTTCCCGGTTTTCTACGATGTATGAAAATTTTGTCATCTTCGTTTCCCGTTATTATATAAAATAGAACCAGCCAACCAATTTATCACAACGAAGGAAGCCAGAAAACCATTTCTCTTCAGTGATTGGTTAGTGGGTTTGACGTCAGATTGTGGGGAGGTGTGGTTATGGCGCAACTGCCCAATAAACGTGAAGTGTTGCAGGTTTCGACAGATAAATAGTATAAGCTATTGTTATGACTGTGGGCGTATTCAGCAATGTCACCGGTAAGTAACCGGTAAGATTGGTTAGTTACCAAAGCGTTCAGTCTGCTAACCGGTACGCAATCGATGTTGTTCAGAGGTAGTTACCAATGTGACTGGTAAGGAACCGAACTAACCGAGGAAAAGTCCCGGTTAGTTGGGTCACGTGATTGGTAACATGAAAGTTTGTTTAAATCAAATTGGCAATCTACTATTTCTACAGATGGCGCTACGTGACAAAACTAACCAGTGCGTCCAGAGAGTCTGTAATTGGTTAGCTACCGGTTACGTTGGTCACTTTGGTAAGTTCGCTAAACACGCCCTGTGTTAGCTGCTATTTTGAATATTGTCAATCACATGGAGCGAAATCGCGTTTAATTTTTTATTTTGTGATATGTTTTACAATTTTTTTATGAATTCGAAAATATGGCATCAAAAAAGAAATATGATGTGTCTTATCAGTCTTCGTTTACCGAAGAATTTGAACACATCGTGCCGTCACCAGAATGAAGTTTATACGCCAGATGTTCTTTTGATTTTAAAATTTCGCATGGTAGCAGAGCTGATGTTGTAAAGCATATTGGAACAAAAAAGCATCTGGATAATGTAAAACGATCTAAATTAACTAAAAAACTTTCATTTTCTGTTGATGAAACAGATCAACGTACTATTAAAGCGGAATGCCTTTTTACTTCATTTTTATTGGAGCAGAATATACTGCTGAGCGCTTCCGATCACGCTTCATCACTTTTTAAAAAAATGTTCCCGGACAGTGATGGACAATAAAACAATCTCCTGATTTCTATGCAAAAATCTCCCGATTTTTGACTTTTAGAGGTTGGCAAGTCTGTATGCTAAAGCATCAGTGAAATAATTATTTTTATTACTATTAAAAACCTTTTTTTAAAAACTCATTTTCTTAATTATATAAAAAAATATTTATGATGTATTATATATAATAAATGTTTATAAATACATAAAAAAATGAGAAAATTAAATATTTTAAAAACCTTATATGAAATTATCGTTAAATAAATAAGCAAATGCTGCTACTTATAATAAACTTAAGGAAGCATGGGAATTATTTGTTATCGTTAGATTTTGTTCTGATTTTTTTATGGCTTTAATTATTTTATTATAAATTTCTGCATAAATATGAAAGCGCAGAAAGGCTAAATAAGTGAATTTTTTGTAGATGTGTTATAATGTGGTCTAAACTACCAATGCCATACCTGCCAACTGCTACAAAATCATCCTAGTTGTTACAATTAGAACTATAAAATACAATGTTACAAAAATCGCTCTTAAACTATGAAAAAAAAAAAAAAAAAAACCTTCTCATTATTTTTAGTCTGTTTAGCATGTTTTACAGGAGTGATTCATTCTATAACAAAACTTCTCAAATTTTAAAGTATTTGGTTCCAGATGTTTTTAAAAATTGGTCATTAGTCCAAAAATTGGAAGATTAAAAAATGCTCAAAGGAATAAGAGAAAAATCTGGGGTGCAAAATAAGCCTTTTAACATAAAATCCTCTTAGTTGATAGTAATCATTTGTTTCTAAGTACTTTTAAAGGAATTTCCTTCCTTAGAAATAAGGACGTCATTTTAAGTTTCATGAGAGAGGAGGGGAAGGGATTCTTTGATGGGCATTGTTTGAAGTATTGTGTGAAATCATGCTATTTGAATTTTTGTCAATTGATTGCAGAAGAAAATAAATTTCATCAAAAAATCACAGTAAATGCACAAATTTTTTCAAAATATCAGGGAAAGAAAAAGCAAATTTCATCGAAAAATCAATAAAAAAACACAAGACTGTGCAGGAAAAAAAATTGTGAATATTGTAAAATGATCACAGAAAAATCCCAAATTTCTTCAAACTTTACTGTACTGGGATAAAAAATTGGAACCAGGCTCCTTTTACAAGCGTGAGGGGGGGGGGGGGGCTCATAATTTCTCTCTCTCTCACTGTGATGCAGAAAGATAAATTAGTGCATATTTACATTGTAGGTACTATATTTCTTCTTAAACTGTTGTAATAACTTCATTTTATGCTAAGAAAAGTACATAATGATGAAAAATTTGAGTGTATTACTCGGGCAAAATTAAACATGTTAACTTCATATGTACAAATAGGATTAGGGAGTGTTGAAACACTTATTTTAGATTCAATTTAGTAATTTTTCAAAACTCTGAAAAGGTCTCAAAACTCATTACCCTTTTAGAGTTTTCTGTTCAAAATTAGATTTTTGAAGATAATTTCATTTTGAATTTTTGGAACAGAAATTCTTTCAGTGACCTTGGAATTTTTACCAGGGAGGGCTCAAAACATTTTATTGGGGGCTAAGCCACCCATAGCACCCCCTTAGCTACAGTCCTGGATGAAAGACTGAAACCTTATTCCTTTAAAAAATGTAAAAAAAAAAAAAAATGGTTGTGAAACATGAAAAAACAACGAACTAACATTTAGATTAATTTAAATTTTGTGTGCTATGATTTTTCAGTTTCAACGATTGGCAGGTCTGCAGTAGATTTCTCAGTATAAATTTATTCATGCAGTAAATCCCATTAAAATGAAATACATTGTATAAAGTTTTAAATTTTGGGGACATATAAATGCATTTTAATTGAATATTTTATATCTAATTGAAAACATTTAAAGATACTGGCAACCATTTAAATATGTGACTATTTCAAAATCACTTTCATAATTTTGGTCCCATTTAAAACTGATAAAATTTTGGTATTTATCTACTCAGCATTAAAATGTTCATATTTTCAAAACCTTGACTTATATTTAACAAATTTAGGTAAATATTTTTAAAACAAAATCATTCAGAAATTCTGTGCAGGAAATGTAAAACTGAAAGTTTACTATATGAATTAATCGGTATAATATATAATAATCCATTCATGTATACATGGTTATCATGTATAGTAATCAGTTTATCAGTAATGTATTTTAAAAAAAAATCGTATATATCATTCTTTTATAAGAGAGGATATACCAGTTTAGGCAGAAATCTATTCTGAAACGTGATTCATCTCATACTCCTTATGACTCTGTCTTACCATATTTTACTGTATAGATTTTGTGTGTGTGTAGATTTTCTTAGTTATTATTAGTGATGAGCATAATAAGTTATTTTGATATTAAAATAAATCATTTTTTCATGCGCAAAAGTGTCAGTGAAAACCTTTGTATTATTTCTAATCGTTTAAAACTAGAAATTTTGTTTAACTCTTTATGTCCCAGAGCAGAGAAATTTTTATCTTCCTTTGAGTCCCAGGAAAACACCCGACATTTCACCCCTCAAGAAAGGTGAGGCTGCTCGCTTTAGCTATTCATACGAACGTGTATGGTTCAACCCTTTTCATGTAGTATCTGCCCAAAAAAGAGCCTATTGTTACACCTTTTGTTATCCATTTCCCCCTTAATCCTAATAACCATAAATCCACTAGCTTTGCTTTTTCGTTATCTTCGGCTAAGTGAAGTGACATTTTATTTTTAGACTTAAGAGTATGTTTGACATCTCTGCTGAATAATCATAAGATAAAGGATTTTTTTTTTTTTTTAGTTCTTTGTTTTAAAAACAAAACTTATACTTGTTAATGAAACATATATATTTATATTAATACTTAAAAATTTTTGTTTATTTAATAAAAGAAAAATATATTTTTTAAATTTTATCCTTGCTACATTTTTTGGAAAAATAAAAATATTTGATGCATTTTTAAATCATTTATACAACATATTCTTACAGAATAACTATTTTTTTTTTTTAAATTTATATGCTGAATTTATTTTAATAATGAAACATTTTTGCATTAATTTAAATTATGTGATAAATTATTATATAAATATTCATATGTTTGAATTTTTTCCCTTTATTGATGCAATTATTTCTAGGTAACTTTCCTTCCTATAACAATGGATAAGTAAATTTAATATTTTTTTCACTCAATTAAATAAGTAAATAAAAAAAGCAATGTTAAAAAAAAAAAAAATCATTTTAAAATATTTGTCTACTTATTATTTTTATTGGTGGAGGTAATTGAAAAGGTCGTTCTTCAGTTGGGAACCATTTAAGTATTATGTAGGGAATATGAAAAACAGGAGGAGAGGGGGGGGGGGGGGTCATGATCTGCTTGTTTCCGAAAGGGGGGAGGGAGAGTTACTACAGTTCTTATTTAAGCTTTTGATAATGAAGCAACTATAATGCAACAATCGTAAACAAACAAATCATGTTGGGAAAACAGTGTTTTAATTACATTGATTAATCTTTATTTATCATACATTAAAACGTTTTTTATTTTTTTATTATTTTTTATTTATTTTTTATTTATTTATTTATTTATTTTTTTTTAGTATCACAATCAAAGATAGGGCTATTCATAAAACTTTATAGAATTAATAATGTAATTTATTGGTAATTGATATTCTCTTGGAAAAAGTGTTATGTACAAAATATTATAAAATCTTACATAATCAAAAGAAGAAAAAGGCAGGAAATTGGATTTTTTTTTTTCTTCTTTTAAGAAGGAAAGATACAAATTTTATGACAATGACTGAAAATGCTTATGCAATACTTGAAAAGCCGTTTGACTAATTCATAAATTTAAGAATTTAGATAATTTTTATTTCAAAATATAATAAGATATAATCATCAAAATATATAAAAATTAAGAGGTTCTCTCATGATTATAGACTGTTGTATTAAAACAGATTATAAAAATTTTATGTGTCCATAACAATATTTATAATTTAATCGCTGCATTTAATAAATTACTGTGGAAAAAAAGGAATTTTAAAAATTTAAATAATAAAGAATTGTAAGAATTAAACTGTTAAATGTTTTTTTCCTTCCTGAGATTCGATGTTATTAATTTGATAATAAGACTTTAATAGTTTTATGCTTTCTTACTCGAATATTTAAAAAAAGGGGGGGGGGATTATATAAGAAGCACAGCATAGAAGAAAATATTTTCACTACTTAGAAGTGAATACTTCAGTACTTAGAAATGAATACTTTCATATTTGGAGCCGATTAATAAAAATCAAACTAGCCTTTTACTAAAATAATAATCAAAATTGAAAGAATACAAACGCACAATAATAAATACTAATCTTAAATATTCCGTTCGGGGAAAAAAAAAAAAAAAAAATTAAAATGGGAGTTTGAAATTTGATTAACATTAGCGTTCAAGTTTCTTCATATGAATAATATAGACTCTTAAGTGAAAATGATTATTAAAACTTTTTATTATATAATTTCATTATTCTTGAAAATAATTTCATTTACCTTATAATGTATATCAAAATTAAATTATAAGTATAAAATCATTATTTTATTATTATTATAAATTTTTCATTATTCAATTTTCTAATGTTATGCAATTTATAGTAATATTATTAAAATAAGGACAAGATACAAACTAATTATTCAAAACAAATAAAAAAACTTTGACAAAAAATAAATAAATAAATAATTTACAAAATCATAATTTTACTGATAAATCAAAAACATGTAATGCAAAGACAAGTGCCACATTCTTCGCATTCCCAAGAACTTACTATCTTACGTCCACTATTAGTTTTTCATCTGTTTTTACTACAGGAAATGCAAATCCTTTTCCTTCCATTAATGTTTCTTCATTTATGATCATGATGAATGAAAGAATCAGTTACATGCACCATCCGTTTTCTAAATGTAATATTTTTAGCCAAGTCTTCAATAAGTTGCAGTTTAAAGCCATAATTTAGTAGGATATTTTGGAAGAGTAAAATTTGTAGTCATCATTATTATGTATGAATTTATTGTTGTATCTAGTAAGAATCAAAATAAATAGTACCACCATTTTAATGATTTTCTAGCTATTGAATAATATTTTTTCTTTTGATCAGCTAAATCCACCCACCCATGTATTTGTTATATTTCACAAATAAGAGGGGGCAGTTTATTTCATTTTTCGTATGTCCTTTTCTCCTTTTTACTTTGCATATTTCATGGGGATTATTAGTGGCAAGCATACAAATTTGTTTTATTATCTAACCATACCGTACAAAGTAAGTTTTTGAACTCTTTATTCTGAAATACGGTTGATGAGCCCTGTTCTGTCAGCTTGATAGATTTTATTTCATTGGGGAGATTCTTTCTTGTTGATTCAAGCGTACCGCATCCATAAATTTTTCTTTTAAACAAGTTTCGCATCAAAAGAGCACTTGTAAAAAATTTATCAAAATAAATTTCATGATAAACATTTTTAATTGGTTTAAGAATATGCATGACAACATCATGTCCCAGACAATTATTTGATCTCATCACTTTGTCATTTTATCCGTAATACATTTCAAAATTATAAACATATCCTAGAAAAGATGTGCACAACATCCATAACTTAATTCCATATTTGGCCGGTTTCAGAGGCATATATTGGATTATTCCAAGGCGTCCTTTGTATTTTAATAAAGCTTCGTCAACAGAAAGTTCTTTATACGGATTAAAATTCTGCTAAAATTTCTCACAGAGTGTTGTAAATAGAGTTTCTAATTTTTGAAGATAGCTGAAATCCGGGGAATCTTTATTAATTTCCTCTGACTTGTCCGATATATGGAAGTATTGCAATATCTGAAAAAATCGATTTCTTGGCATTAGTTTTTTTTATCATATCCTAACCAAGTATAGGATTAGTACTCTAGTAATCATAATAATACAGAAAAATGTTCTAAGTTCCAAACTGTCAATAATTTTTGTCCATTATTTATCTTTTTTTGAAGACTTTGTTTCACAAAATTCGGCATACTTATTAGTATTTATTCTGATTTCATTACAAATGTCATCATAAAAAAACAAAATAATCCAAAGCTGTAGCTCCAGGTTCTAAATAGTGAATAGGTCCAGGATTGCCATCAAATTTACTTTCATCAATATTTTGTTCGATATCAGCAGTCCAAGTAAATTTTGTTTCTTCAGCATTATCATTATTTTCAATTTCTGATTCTAAATCAGAATCTGGAAGCGTTTCTGCTTTCGGGCATAGTATTGAAACTTCATCAGAACTTTCTTCAGCACTGGACTCATTTTCACTGATATCACTTTCATCTGATGAAGATGCAAACAAAATTGCATTAATTTCGTCTTGGGTTAGTGCTTTGCGTCGTCTAAAAGCCATGTTCAAAACATATTTAGTAAAAATGCAAAGTTTTCTCTTAAATAAAAATGCAGAATGAATATGACAAAAATCCCACGTGATTCGTGAAGATCAGTCAGTGCTACTATGTAAATGTAAAGTAAACCTATTGTGCAAAAAACAGGTCTCTCACTGATCCGTTTTTCCAGTACTATTTCAGAGAAAATTTCGTGGGATGTTTCTGCAATAATCGCGCAAAAAAAAAAAAAAAAAAAAAAAAAAAAAAAAAAACCTTTCTGTGTAACTTTCAATGAAATTTTTCTTAGAAAAAAAGTGTTGCTCGAAAAACGGACAGAGTGAGAGTTCTGCTTCTAATTCTATTGCATTCCTATCTACTATTCGTTAAGCAGATTAAGTAGTTACACCCAGTCCAGGTTCGTTCGTTTCTTTCTATAACAATACATACAATAAATTTAATAGTTTATTCTTTCAATTAAATAACCAGATTTAAAAGAGGGCAATGGGGAAAAAAAAATGGGAGGGGGAGTAATTTGCAATTCTTATTATTATTATTTCGATACCACAATCCTCTATATGGCTATATATATTAAATTTATAGTATTAATAATATAATTTATTGGCAATAGTTTGCCTCTTGTAAATATTGTTGATGTTCAAAATCTGTGAAGTCTTACGTAAGCAAAAATGAGGGGGAGCTAGCATTTGTTTATTTTCTCTTACAGTTACAAGAGGGGACATGGGATACAAAATGAGTAAATATATTCTTATAGAAAACTTGAATGGTCCATTGACTAATTCATGAGTTTAAAAAATTACATAATTTTAACATAAAAATATAATAAGATTCAACTATTACAATATATAACATTTAAAAAGGTTCTCTAATGATTACAAGTGGTGGTATTAAATCAGATTATCAAAATTTTATGTTTCAAAAATAACAATTATCATTTAATCGCTGCATGGTAATAAATTACAGAAAAAAAGGATTCACAATTTAAATAATTAACTGTAAACAATAGACTGTTAAATATTTTTTTCATTCCTGAGATTTGGTGTTATAAATTGGCATGATAATAAAATTTCTTTAACAGTTTTATATTTTATTGCTTAAAGATTAAAAAATAATTATGATAAATTATAAAAGAAGCGCCTTTTAAAAGCGAATAATTCTGCTTTGATTTCTCCCTTAGGTTTAACATTAGCATTCCTACACCTTCAAGTGATAAGTGTAGGGTTTTATGCGAAAATATTTATTGAAACTTTTTATTACTTAATTTGATTTTTTTTTACTTTCAACATTTAGACAAGCTATTATCGTTAGTTTAAATATCTCTTTTTTCTAATATAGTAAAACCTCCACAACGATTTTTCCCGAATAGTGGACACCTCTATTAAACGGACGCTTTTTTGATCTCCAACATCTATATGTTTGTACATTTTTATCTGTCAATAGCAAATACCTTCGAATAGCAGACATATTACGTTATTGAGAGGTTTTACTGTATGTTATACGTAAAACGTCCGTGACGGATATTTTCATATAGCGTAAACCTCTATTTTGCAGTCGCTTTTTCGATCTCTAATAGCTAAGTTTTTACTTTTTTTTTGTCAGTAGTATACACTTTTAAATAGCAGACACATTCAGCGCTTCTGAGGTGTCTGCTATTGAGAGATTTTACTGTATATGATGCAGTAAAACCTCCATAACGAATTCTTCCGTATAGCGTAAACCTCTATTTTGTGGTGGCTTTTTTTTTTATATCTAATGTCTATATGTTTTTATATTTTTATCTGTCAATAGTGTACACCTTTGAATTGTGGACATATTCAGCACTCTCGAGGTGTCCCCTATTCAAAGATTTTACTGTATATTTTTTCACAATACTGTTAAACCTCCATAATAGACACTCCCGAGTAGCAGAAACCTATTTAGCAAATGCTTTTCCAATCTATATATATGTAAATTTTTATCTGTCAATAGCTAACACCTCCGAATAGCGGACAAATTCGCCGCTCCTGAGGTATCCGCTATTCAGAGATTTCACTGTACATGACATATATCTTGATGATACTAATTAAATTCTTGGAATTTAATCATAATATTTAAAAATATCATTTTATCAAAGTAAGAGATATTTTTTTTTGTAAAATAAACATTATTATGCTTTTTTATATTTTATTGTAAATTTTTCATTATTTAGTTTTTTAATGTTCCACAATCTGTGCAATATTATAAATAAATAAAATAAGGACAAAATAAAAACTAATCACTAAAAACAAATGGAAAAAAAAAATGACAAATATCTAAGTAATGACTTTCGAAATCATGATTTGTACTATTCATTAGTCTTCCTACCTAAAGTAAACCTATTGTATTTATATATGTTGAGCGGCTCCTATTCCCATTGTGTTCCTATCTATTGTCCATTAAGCGGAAAAAACAGTTACGGCCAATCCATGTTCAACAACTTACTTTTCACAAAAGAGAAGGGAGAAATAGTCAGGCCGTTTCCCGGGCGTTACGGGTTTTTGGCATATCAGGCGGTCTCAGACATTTTGGGATCCAAAGGGTTAAAAAAAATTAAGAACCACATAAACGTAAATTATTTTTTAAAACATTTTTTTAAATTAAATTTGATTTGTAATTAAATTTTTTAAACAAAATTTCTAGTTTTAATTGATTAAAAAGAACACAAATGTTGGCAGCTGTACTTTTTTGTATCGTGGAATGATATATTTGAATATCAATAATTCCTTAGTTATTGTATACAGGATAGTCAAAATAAGAGCAGTCTGGACACAAAATAAGAGCACAAAAAAGTTCTGTGGTGCATAAAAAGCAAAAATACACACATGTAACTTCAGGTTGATTCATGCTCCTTTTTACTTGAACAACTGTGGGTGTTATAAATAAAAATGATCTGGACCACCTTAATCTTCTCATATGTTTGAGGGCTTTCCTTCATTTTCACTAAGTCTTATGAAACTAACGTTAGTTTAAATTTTCTTCCTCTGATTGTTTCTATTATGCACTTCATGCCACTTTATTTGACATACATTTTAAAATACAGTTAAAATTATCTTTGCATACAGCCAATTTAAGTTGTTTAAGGGAAACAGGAAAAATATGGTTAAACCATTTAGTGGGTTAAAATTAAATTTTTCATAATTCTTTGATTTAATATGTATTTGAAACTGTTTTATTTGAACCACTCTGCATTTCCTTTTTATCTTGTATAATTTTAACTTATTTAGCTACAGGGTGTCCGGCAAATAACACCCTGATTTCAAAATTAAATTTCTCAAAAACAAAGATCAATAGAATTATGCAGTAAACGGTTTGTTTATCAGGTAAGCTGTAAAAATCTTATACAAAAGTTTTGAACAGTAAATATTTTGAAAAGTTTGTGTTCTGATTGCAAAGAATGCTTTGATTTGACATTTTTCTTGCTTTAGATTGCTACCAGAGAATGTGTTTTTCGGCTTAAAGTGCCATATTTCATAGTTTTTTGAAATTTCGAAATTCTAAAAATTTATTTCGAAAAATCTTTAAAATATTGCACTGCAAGCTGAAAAATTATTTCTCTGCAGACAATCTAAAACCAGAAAAATGTCAAATCAAAGCATTCTATGCAATCAGAATGCAATTTTTTCAAAATACTCACTGTTTGAAATTTCTGTAAGATTTTTACAGCTTACCTAATGAAAAAACTGTTTACTGTATATTACTATCGATCTTTGTTTTTGTGAAATTTAATTTTGAAATCAGGGTGTTATTTGCTGGACACCCTGTATATATTAGTTATATTTTGACTTATTTATCATATATCAATTTATATGTATTGTTTTTGCTCAGCTATGTGGATTTCATTGAGAGCTGTGAAAACTGTTTTCGATCATGAAGATAGTCTGGTAAAATGTCCATTTGACATTTCGAAAGTAAAAGAACTTATGCTTGAGCATTTTAAAGTAAGTAATTTTAAATTTACATTTTGAGTATATCATCATTTTAAATTTCAAATTTTGAATATGTTGGTTATAAAAATTAATTTGAATGAAATATAATATAAATATCAGTCTGATTCATGATATTTATGATATTGGATTTTGTAATGCAATCAAATTTATTTTAATTTGATATGTAACTTTTTAATGGAACAAAAACACTTAAGTATGATATTTTTCATAAGTTGAAGTCGAACCTATTTTTTAAATGCTGAATTGGCATATTTTGGATATCACTTGATCCACTTATGGGAAAAAAAGAATCATCACAATTTTGTAATGCCTTATATAAAACTTCAAGTGGTAATCAAAGCTTAAAAAGTGTGTAATCTCTAACTTTTTGAATTGTGAGAAAAATTATATTTTGTGGAATTAAGGTGAAATAGATAAAATTGAAGTATTAAAGGCTCTGTATGACAATTATGTTAATATAGATATCGCAAAACTCTTTGAATCTGACAATGATGAAAAAAATTAAGATTTTTCAGATGAATAATTTTCAAAATCAATAGTATATGCGAATGAAATTGCTCACTGTATTGATACTCTGCTTAAAAAATCTTAAAAATACAAAAAGTTATATTCTCTTTCTTTCTTGCTCATTTCATAATTATAAAATATCAGAGTCCATAACCCCTCCTTTTTTTTGGGGGGGGGGGGAGATGGGGCATGAAATATACTAAAATTCTTTTTGCGAATAATCTATTAAATGTTGGAATAGACTATAATTCGATTTGATTTTATTGATTTAATTCACCTTTTAATATTTGAAGGTTTATCATGCATAATTTCAACAGTAGTTTTTGTATTTTGATTGGATTTATGTGACTTACTCAAGCTCAAAGTTCATTTTATTTATAGGTTTGATGAAAAACATGATGACGTAGAATATGTTCTACACATTATGCTAAAATTTAGTTATAAAATACAAAACACAATTAAAAATTAATTTATAGTAATTTCTAAATAAATATAAAAGTATATTAATTATTTTGTATAACTGTGTATTACATACATAATTTTATACATGTCCAATAGAAGCTAAAATTTGATTCTGGCAAAAACATACTTAAAACTACTGGAACCACACTCCCAGAAATTACTATCCATAGGCAACTATGTATCCATTTTTTGCATAACCCTGTATATGATTTTATTTATGTCACAAATATTTCTTAGTGTGCTAAATGTAGTTAGGCTTGAAAAGTCATAATTTAAATTAAAAAACACCTTTCAGCAATTCACATTTAATCTCAGTAATACTTATAAATTCTTTTTTGTTATAAGTTTTTCGGCATTATCTGATTGTAATCTCAAATGTATGTATGAAAAAACATATTGTTAGAATGTCATGTTCACCTTGAACTATTAAAAACAAATAAAATTAATTTGCTTAAAAGATGCATTTAATGTCACAAATATAACAAATTTGGAGATTTTTACATAGAGATTATTGCATACTCTGTGTATGTAATCATAAACATCCCTGATGACGGCCAAGATTTGATTGAAAGATGTCAGCGCAAATTTATGAAAGTTTTATTACGTGTGAAAAGATAAAGTTAATCCCTTTTTAATAAAAATTAGTTTAAAATTCAAATTCAAAAGCTTAAAATTTAAAGTCCCATCTAATTTTCTTTTATCCACAATTTTAATGTTTAAAAGCAGTTTGTCCCTGATAACTTTATTTTCCAGCAAAACACTTTATTATTTTCAGAGATCAATTCTGGACACTCTTAAGATCAAAAAGTTGACCTAAGTACAATTCTCATTTCTTGTGGTGAGCAAAATGAATCCCTGATACCTACACCTTTCTACTGCAACAATGTCCAGATCCTTTTCAACTAATGAAATTAAATCACCTCCCATTCTTGTAGCGTAGTTTCCCATTCCTGGTTTAAATAATTTGAATAATGGCATTTAAATAGTCCGGAGCAGCAAAATTCTGTGCCTTCTGGATCACAAGACTTGCCAACAAACAAGCTGCCCAACCACTAATTATTTTAGAATTTCTAAGTCAAGCCAACACAGACCTGGTTTTCAAAAGCATCATTATGTATACTAAAAGGATTTTAGCATACATAATATTAGGTCCCAAGAACTGAATGTTTCCTCATTGTCTTACACCATAAACATGACTACAATATGTGATTGCAGACTACCATTATACAGAAATACATGAACTGCACCTCAATGGCTGGCTGGCAAAAAAGTTTTGAGAATGTGTTGGTGTTCCTGTGAAAGGCCAACAGCCAAAGGATAATATTCCTTTGCAAATACAGAGGTGATATCGTACATGTATTAACATCTTTTATATTTGTGACACATTAAATGCATCTTTTAAGCAAGTTTATTTTATTTATTTTTGATTGTAATCTGTTTCTTTTCTGTTCATAAACCTGTCCAGCTTCAAAAGATAAATGTTTTCTATAAACACTGTTAGCAGCTACTAATAAATATTTTTTCAAAAGTAGAAGTTTTTTATTTTTACTTAAAAGTAAAATAGGTTAAATGATGAGTTTCAATTTTATGTACTATTGTTTCGAGTTCAGCTGCACTACAAAAAACAAGCCAAAGACCATTTTTAATAAAGAAATCAAAAGTAAACTTTTTCCTTCCTAAAATAGTCTATGTAAGGGTAAAATCAAAACAACTGTCTACATCAGAGAAAGAAAAAAAAAGTTAGGAAGATGAGGCATAATTTCCTTACAATTTAATTTTTATTATTTCTTCATTTGTCTTTACATTAGTCTATATTAACTTTCTGTATATGGTCTATAGCAGGCCTGTCCAACCTTTTAGTGAGCAAGGGCGCATCTCACTTATTGGCACTCAATGAAGGGCGCCACCATTCACTTGACCTAAAGCATGCGGCAATATTATCGCAAAGTGTTAGTATAAACGCACGTCGTCACATAATGCAACTGAATCCTACAGCAGTAGATAAATGGCCCAACAGTTCTGGAGTTAAATATATTAAATCTCAAATTATAAATTTGTCTATGAGAAGACTGTCTCAAAAATGTTTGTAGAATAAAATGCCAAAAATTTTAATTGCATGTACAATAACATCAATAACTAAAAATAAATAAATAAACATGGAAATCAGAGATATTGCTGTGTTTCTTTTAAGATGTGTAAATATGCTATGACTTATTTTGAATGACTGAATTTAGTTTTATAAAAAGTACAAAACAGGCATAATAGTGACCAATGCATTCGGGTGGTTCCGCGGAGGTAGTCTGAAAGTGTTTTCATAGATGGAAACTATGCTCAAGTTTTTTAAAGCAAAGTAAAAAATAAATAAATACATAAATATAAGCCCTAAAATTTCAAAAGTTAAGATGGAATAATTAAGTCCTTTATTCCTCGTATAAGACAGCTAATGGGCCATTGTGACAAAAGAGTTGAATGTAGATTCTGCCATTGCAGAATTCAGTTTCGCCTCCGATTAAAAAAAAAAAAAAAATCGATACAGGTCTTTTAGAAAGGCGACCCCGTTTAGAATGCAATGAACTAACTTCATTTTTCTTGTGTTTATCAATATAATAGCAAACAGAACGACTTGAAATACCCAATTGATTAGCAATTTCTCTGTGAGACATTGGAATTGCGGAATAATAAAGATATACAATTTGACGTGCTACTTCTTCATTGACTAGATTCGTCAAAAACGAATTTTTTCTTTAGTTTAAATGCTTTTTATAGACTCCGAGAAAAAAGAAATGCATTTTAACAGTAAAATTGTATGGATGTCTCGTTTTAACGGCCAGATTACGAAACTAGTCGTTGGGAGCTACCGTAATACTTACCCATCATGGATATGCATTGTATAATATGTGAAAATAAAATATGTGAAAACTATTTATAAAATGCATTGCAATTCCAAGACAAAATTTAAACGTATATTTAAATATTCTTAATATACATAGTAATGCTCCATTAATGAATTGCCCCATTACGACAAATTATGTAAAATACCAAACTACACAAGTAGTACCGGATTGCGTAAAATAAACATCCTTATAACTCCAAAAACAATAATCATATTAACTAACAGTTTACTGCGTCAGATTAAGCGTCTCATTTCCAATTAAAACATATCTTTGAATGGAAATTTGAAGAAAATACAGGGTCATGAAAAATCGAAGAATGTGGAAAACAGGATTACAAATATCTCGGCAACTATTAATTCGACCGACTTCGTTCTTGATGCAAAATTTGTGTTATTTTCTTGCCTTTTACGTCCTTTTGTTAAAATAAAAAAAATCGAA
Organism: Maratus speculifer; assembly: GCA_964019185.1. NCBI lineage: Eukaryota > Metazoa > Arthropoda > Arachnida > Araneae > Salticidae > Maratus > Maratus speculifer. The sequence continues at coordinate 131,628,886 of OZ025298.1, forward strand.
AATTTTTATATACGTTTCATCAGAATGAATTTTTCCAAGAGTCCGAAAAAGATAGTTCCAGATAATCGAGGATACTGATATTAAATAAGCTTCGTCCTATTCTTACTTACTAAGTACATAGAAAATTTTAAGTCTCTATCTCCATTTGTTCGTGAGATAGAGCGTTTATAGACTGATAGACAGACAGACGGACGGCAATTTTTTTTCTAAAAATATGTTTTTCGGAATTTCCAGTATCTTAAACGTGTAAATCCGTCAATTTTTTTTTCCGATTTTCAAAACGATTAGTAAAAGTGGGCCACAAATTTTGACACAACACTTTTTTGCTTGTATGAAAAAAATAGCATCGGAGGCCAAAAAAAAAAAAAAAAAAAAAAAAAACTAATTTAATTTTTACTATGACATTATTTTCACTAACTGAAGTCATCCAAAAGTAAAATCTCTATCTGAGTGTCCATAATGAAAAGAAATATTGAAATGGAATATCGTTATGAGTAAAAATGCGATGTTTTAAATAGTGACGTCATTTTCTCTTCAAATGTTTTTTAAAAGTTACTGTTATTAGTTATATGAAAAAGGCGTCCGTAATAATGTAAATCCCATTTCTCTGGTTGCTGAATGACATCATTTTCCTCATTTGAAAATTTTCTTATTTTGCTTCAGACATTAATTTTTATCATAAATTATTTTCTGTTATTTTATTTACATTATTAATATTATTTCTTAGTAAATAGTTTTTTTTACCTCAATTAGTGCATAATTATATGCAGTCCTTTTATTGTGGTTAAATTTTATGAAAACAATTAACTTTTTTCTTTTAAATGCGAAGACATGTTCACTGATGAGATCAAGCTTCTGATAATGGAAAATAAATTTTTATTATCGAGAGAAAAGCTAAACTGAGTTGCCACCATTTGAAGAAATATCGTAAAAAAGCATTTAAAATTAAAAATAAAATATAAAAATGGAAATAAATTAAAAAATAGCTAAAATGGGCACAACTACAAATAAATAGCTTTCATTTAAAAAAATAATTATCAAAATCGGTTGAGTAGAAAATTCAGGGATGATGACACAACATTTTTAGCTTGTCTGAAAGAAATAGCATCAAAGGCTAAAAAGCACAACTTTTAGGCACATCTATCACCAAAATGTTGGGGGAGATGAGAAATATTTATTTTTCTGTTACTTCTATAAGATATATTTCCAATTTTCACCAAAATTACCAAAACTTATCAAATTAAACCATCACGATTACACTTTATAAACAATTACTACAAATCGTGAAAATATACATGATTTAATTTCCAAAGTATCTTTCTAGTTTTTAACTCTTTGGGGGCAAGCAATTGTGTTACTGTAATATGGAACTTGCAGCAGAAGTTTTTAAAATTTTTTTTTAAATTAATGAAAGGCATTTTTTAAAATTTGTTTTACCACCAAAGTTATAAAATTTAAAATTCATTAAATGTTTCTGGTGGAAATCTTGATTAAAATTAGATGAAATATATCCTATCGTCCCTCAATGGGTTTTAATGAATTTTCAGTTTTTGAAAATATCTCTGATGCAAATATTAATGATTTTAAAGAAAGCTTTCTTTATAATGGAAATTTACTTCTAGAAAATTTAATACTAGGAAATTTTCAAAAGGGCACCAAGAAAATCTTCAAGGGGCGCCCGTGGGACAGAAGGTTGAGCCTCTTTTCTCAAGCAAACTAAATCAAAATGCAGTTCCAAAGTTGCCAAACAAGCTTGCATTTCATCGTGAACTTTTAAGTCTTTCTTGCTTTTTGGACTTGATTTCTGCCATTTCTGAAAATCCAAATTCTCAGAACCATGATATTGCAAAAGGCAGAAGAATTTTAATACTTTCCAGTTGTTTGTAGGATACAAATTTTTGATGGAAAAGCTCATTCAAAGTTTTTCTCAAGAATATTGAATGGTAAAACTTATTTCTAATTTTAATTATCTGTTTGTTTTCTGGTGGTGTCAATTTTGGTGTTATACAAATTATAAATGGGTTCATTAATCATTCCTGTTCCTCAACTGAAAGCGAAGGAAAGTTACTTTTAAGAGAATTTTGAGGTTCATCAATTGTTCTTATAATTTCATATGTTTTTTTTTTTTTTTTTTTTTTTTTTTTTTTTTTTTTTTGGGGGGGGGGGGGGGGGGACTGAAATTCATTGTCTCCTGTAAGGCAGCCAAATTTTACTTTTGATGTTACAGCTTTCCACAGTGTTAATTTAAATTTTTCTTCAAATGACTTCAGGTTTGATATTGATGTGACAATATTCTTGGATTTACATCGAGAAATTAAATTAGAAAGTTCAGATTCCCAAATAAGTCTGATTGAAATTGAAATTTAAGCCACCAAATACTGTCATGACAAGAAAATTTAAAAAAATGTTTTTTCGATTTCCACAAACAAAATCACTCTGCTTTCAGGCCTTAGTTTCAAAACCTTTTCCTTTTGAAAGTCAATGTTCATCGGTAAGATATGAGTTTTTTTTTTTTTTTTTTTGTCTGAATCCCTCGCATTGCACAGCTGAAATAAAATTCGCAATTTAAGAGGTTGACTCTTCTTGATGAAATTGACCATTTGGAAGACTTGGTTGATAACAATCAACATATCTGGCGTTAAAGATTTTGAAATGAGAGATTTTTTTATGAACCATTGAGAATATTTGAATTAATTCAGAATTTCATTTTATTTCATTCAGAATATTTGAATTTTTTGGCTCACAAGTGCAATAAATCTTTTTTTGTTTCCCAACACTGATGGACATCTGCCTGTGCAAACACTTAGTTTTTCCATGGCAAACTAAAGTATGATTTTTTTTTCTTTTTTACAAGCTCAAATCTGCCTTTTACTGTCTTTGTGCTCATCAAATTTTACAGAAAATGTACTCATTCAAGAATTTTTTCTTTTTACTGCAAGTGTCTGTAAACACTAATACGGGGAAAGAATGAATAAGGAAAACAGCACATGATGAATAAGAAATGCTGTATCAGTGATACAACATTTTAATTATTTGACCAAAATCACTCGCAGCATATTTAACAATCTTGCAACCTGCCTGTCACAGCACAAGCAGGTTGAGAATCACTGCTCTAAATGAACAATAAATGCAATGCAGATCATAGTCTGTAGCAAACATTTGCTAGTACACCTTAGTATTGTATATCAATTTTATCATGTTTGAAATAGTTTAACATTATTAAAATATGATGCAAAAAGTTTTCTGCCATAGACTGTTATATAACTGATCTCTTTTGATTCATGTTGATAGTTTTTTAATTAAAAATTCATTTTAAAAGATGTTTCTTTAAAATGTAGTTAGTGTTCCATATAATTTTTTATTATAGGTGGCATTGCATTTTCGGTTTCTTTCTCTACAAAATAGTTTGACAGGGCACAATTTTAGGATAAAATAATTCTAAATTTACTGTGGTTTATGCTTTTTCTGCAATTACTTTTCACATTGAGATCTGTATGATAGGACTCGCATTATGAAATGTCTGTACATCTTATAGGATCAGTATGGCCTCCCTTTTCACTCAGAAAACTGTCAAATTCTTGCCAGAAATTTTGAATAACAAATTTTACTTTGTTTAATGGCAGGCATTTTAATATTATTTAAAACAAAAATTCTATGTTTAAAATTTCTAATATGAATTCAGAATTTCCAAATAAAAAACTAGGCCAAATTAGCAACTATTTGCTGCAAGTAATAATGTTCTATGTTTCCAAACATGTGAATAAGATGCCCTTTAATGTTTGCTACTAAATGAGGTGTGCCTACAATTACTGAAACATTGGTCTGTTCTGCTTTAAATGATTGTTAAAAGTTCATACTCTACAGAAAATATTCTTAGGACACCTCAAAAATCCATATCAGTTTCATTATCTTTGAGACAGAGTAACAAAACTAAAATATGCTACAATTTTTCTTCAGACTATAATGTAATGGAATACTTTTGAGTTCCACTATACACTCACTGAGCGTTACACATATTTTATAGTAACCATCTTCTAATGCACTTCAATAATGTGCTTAAATTTAATTATGATTATGATGTGTAATAATGTATTAAAATACATCCCCAAATGATTTTTCTTCATAGACCATAATCTAATAGATTTCTTTTGAGTGCTCGATCCCTGTAAATGAACTATGGATGCAACACATTTCATTTTCTATACCAAACATGCCATTGTAAATCCGAATAACATATATCAATAACATGTGAATTCGAGTATGTTTATGCAAGTTAGAACATAGACAGACAGTAGACAAATAATAACCGTAGACACTTTTCAACTACGTTAGAAAGTGTTGAATAGAGAAAATATATTTCCTTTTAGACTAGGAATAAAGAACATGAAAACTTAATTATGACAAATTTAACTATGTAAAAATTAAGTACAGTGTCATAAATCTGTTTAAAATAAAGAAAGAAAAGAAAGCAAGCAAGCAAGGAAAAAAAAAAAAAATGAATGCAAATTTTGTAACACACCTACTATCTTATTTTTATGAATGCATGCATTTAATTAAAAGATATTTTACTTCAAATCCTTTTAGATTTAAGTAGTATTTTTTCTTTTTCCATAAATATATTGTATATTGATCCTGATAAAGGCTTTTTTATGGTATTTTTGACAGCATTATCTTTTAAGAGAGAAATACTATTTGATTTTTATTTAACTTAACACAAGTTTATTTAAAAAGTCAAAATTCTTAGTAAATATGTCAAATTCAGTTTGAATTTTAGAACAAACTTATTTTAAGAAATGAGATTATGCACAATCCTTTAATACACATGCACATAAGTGTAAAATAGATTATATAAAGATGAGAAAATATAAACATTACCTTTGCATATTTATTATTTAATATTCTGTTGCAATGTTTGATGTGGATGCATTGCATTCTATGCTATAAAATAATAAATCTATTAACAAGGATTCTATTAACTAATAAAAATTTATTAATGAAAATATTTTCAAAGTAAGAAGGATCTTGTAATTTTCATACAAATAATATGGAGGAAGACATTTATTAACTGGCATAAGCATAGCTGTCAATTTTTCTGATTTTTTGGCCCGGAAAAATTTAATAGAAATCTTTGCCTTATTTAATCGACGGAAAACAATTTAAAATGGTAAAAATTACTATAATTTTTTTGTGGTCTGAAAAAGCAGTTGTTGGCAGCTAGGCACAAGAAAAATACTTCCAAGATTAACAACTAAACTTTTCCATGTGCTTAAAATCCTATTATTATTATTATTTTAAACTTACATCCAGCGAAAGTACATATATCAGCATAAAATATTCTTTAAAAAATTAATTCAATTAAAGGGTAAAATATCAACCATTATCAAATTATGACATTGTATCATGTATTGATTATTAAAATTATTTGAACAAAAAAATAAGTTTTTAAAGAAATTTACTCATTTATGGAAAGTTATATCTTCATCTTTAATAAATCTTGGATTTCATCCACATACAATGAAATACATTAACATTGTAAGTTATAAAAACAAAACTTTTTATGTATTTGTATCATACATATAAATCCAATAAATGATACACATGAAAAAATTGAAGGGAGAATGTGCTACATATGTGGCATCTCATCTGACTTTATTTGCTTCAGAAAAAAAGTTGCCAATTTTCTCTATCTAATATTTCATCTTGATAATATTAATAAATAAAAGATTAATACTTATCTTTCACAACTACTTATCTCTTACTGATGCAGCTCTAAATTGTAATTGACAGATGTCAGATTTTTTTATTCGAAGTATCCTCTGTTTATGGGTATTTTGGGGGTTAAAAAGTTGACCTATTGGTAAATACTGAAATGGTTAGTTTCAACAAAAATAATTTTAAAGCTGTCTTTATTGAATGGGGAATATGTAAAATTATTCCATTTAAAGCAGGCCTACACAAGATTAAAATGTTCATTTTTATTAATAAAAATATCAGGATTATTTATAAATAGAATCATTCTCAGAGAAGAGGTAGGCAGGGCTCAGCACAGGTCACTATTTTCACTAAAAGTCACTATTTTTCGCATTGGTCACTTTTTGTTACTATTTTTTTATCTCAAGTCACTTTTTCCACTATTTTTAGAAAAAACTTCGAAAATCTCAGACCAATGAAAAACATTTCGCAACAAGATGGCGGCGAATCGGCTCTTGCAACAGATGCGCCGTTTTTGCACATCCATTTTGTTGCGAAATCCTCTTCCGTCTCTTGCTAAAAAGAAGAACCAATGCTTCTGTCTACTTTCCACCCCTTTCTCCCTACATGAGGCTGTCCCCATATGGGATTGCACGTGATTTGTTACTTATCAAGTGTGTTCGATCTTACTACGACAACGATCTCTGTATGTGAATCATCCTTAGGGTTGGTTATTTCAACTCCTTTCAAGGAGTCTACCCACTTGATTGATGAGTCGACTTGAAGAGTCAACTCTCGACTCATTTGACTGGTTGGTTGGTTGTAAAGATGGCGCAATTCTGTGTCTCTTATATCATGTATATTGCGCAAAAGAATTTTGAAGCATATGCTCGAATTATTTTGCTTTTATTTTTATATAAAAGATCTTTTTTGTATTAATTAAAGTTTCTTAGATAGGAACTAGGAGCAGTCAAACTAGAGGTGTGGATTGGCCGAAATTTCATGCTCGACCGCCCCGGATTGTACAGAAAATAATAGCCGGGCCCGTTAAAAAACTTAAAAGTTTGGCCAGCTTGTCCGTAGAATGCAGTTACCGGCCCAACCCGGGAAAAAGTTAAAAATTTGTCCTTAGCCTCGACCCGATAGAGGTCTGCATGAACCTGAATTTCCAGGCCCGGCCCGGTGTAAAAGTCAAAAGTCAAAAGCCCATACAGAAATCATTGAAAACAGGCCCGACATAATTTCTACTATTTCGAAAAAATTCAGATTTTTAACATATAATTTTTTTTTTTTTTTTTAAATACTGCAGACATGTTTATGGGCTGATTTTACAGTATATTTTACAGAAAATACACAATAAGAACATTATTACTTACATTCTGAAACTTTCAACATTTCTGTAAGAATTCACTAAAAAATTATTATAATTTAGAATAAAAAAAATAAAGTTAAAACATCATTACTTTTGAACTTACTTTTGAATAAAAAGTAGATTTATGACAATATTTCTAGATCATTTATTAAAGATTTTCTCAAATCCAATGGGAGTTTCTGATACATTTCTGAATTCATTTCTTTTCGAAAACGCATAAGATTAGCAGGTATTCTTATTCAGAAAATATGTAATTGAATACCATTATCCATTTTTTCCTGATATAAGCAATACATCTTTGAGTAAATACTGAAAAGTTAGCATTTTGAATCGAATTTTCGGAAGCAACAGCATAAAAGGGAGAAAAATCTGCAGCCACGTGACAAGAATCTCTCATATCTCGATAGTTAATGTATTTTCCAAAAATGGAAAACACTATTCGATTCCAAATCTTTTCAATAATCAGGCTTGTCAATTTTATACCTTTGCAGTTAAAAATCAGTCAGAAAATGTGTCAAGTTTTGCATTGTTGAGTAGTGAAATTAAGAACCATCTTACGTATATTTTCAAAGATTAAGTTAACAGAACTTCATTATCGCTATTAATACTTTTAAAACATAGTGTCTGTTCTAGACATCTTGAGAACAACTAAGTTCAATGCTGCTTAATTTTTTTTTTTTTTTTTGGTCCGACCCGTTCATTTTTTTTTTTGCCAGATTGGCCTGTTTATTTTGTTTCGTCCCGTTTGAATTTTAGTCTTCATTCCGTCGGCCCGGCCCGTGCAAACCTCTGCAACCAGCATTACTGAATTTCTACAAAACATGGATTTTTATGTCGATTTGGTTAAAAATTGTTCCTACGAAGAAGTTTGATTATTTAAGCTGATTATTTCTGGAATAATTATTTTAGCTTTTTTTTCATGTTTATAATCTTTATTTTTTAAAGGAGGTTACTTTTAAATCATTTTTCCCATCATCCAATTATTTTTAACACATGGAAAAACACGTGTGCAATTTTGTTTTGCTAAATATAACAAAAATGTATTTTTTTACTGTATTAAACAATTTTTTTTTTTTTTTTTACTAAAACGAATTTTCCCGGAGTTTTAAATAGGTACCCGATTTTACCTAATCAGTGCGGCAAAACTGGATTCATTAAAAAAAAAGATGCTTCAAATGCAGTTTTTTTCTTTTTTTTAAGTAAATCAATATTTAAAGGGTTCAAATACGTTTAAAAAATTTGTCAGGCATCATTTATACTGTACTTAATTATCAAAATTGTTTGTTTAGTCACTATTTGGTCACTTTTTTGAAGGAACTTCAGTCACTATTTCCACTATTTTCACTATTTTTTAGGCTACAAGTTGCGCTGAGCCCTGGGTAGGTTGCAATGCATTCATAGTGTATACTTACAAGGGCCTTCAAGTATTCTAAAGATCCTCCCTTTTTAACTTTTGAACAAAAAATGAGGATTCTAAGAATGTTTTGAGCTCCATACCTAGCTGTTATGCTTATTGGAGGTCAACGATGAGACTGAAATCTTGTTTCTTTATCTTTAAATAATTTAAGGTTCTTGAATATTTTTTCCCAAATTTCTCCAAAAAGTTAATTTACAAAAAATCAGGGTTGGAAAAAAACCAGGTTTTTTCATAAAAAACAAAAAACAAAAAGGTTTTTTTGGTTTAAACCAGTTTTTTTTGGTTTAAACCGGGTTTTTTTAAAACATCCTTTCTTATTACATATACATGCATATTTATTGATAAAAATAGACATTATTAGTTTATAAGCAGTGTAACTTAATTTTAAAATAATTTAAATTAAGTAAATTACAGTGCATTTATATAGAAAATTGAAAAAATTCATATTTTAATCTAAACAGTTTTGGCAAACAGTCTTACATTCAAAGAATTAACTGTTCAACCATGGGTGAAAGCTTTCCGTCCACAGACGGAATTCCGTCTTTTAAAAATTCTCGAGGACGGAAACGAGACGGAAAAATTCCAGAGGACTGATTCGGATTGCGGAAAAAACCCTACTACTTTCATCAAAGGATTGCGGAAAAACGTGACTTTCGTGAAATGATCGAGCAAAAAATGCTACTTCTGTAAAATATTGCCAAATAAGGTGCGAATTTCCATCAAAAGCCTGCGAAATTAACGAAATTCCTGTCAAAAAATCACAAAAATCCAGCTATTTCTGTGGAAAGATCACAAAAAACCATGCCATTTCTGTTGAAAGATCGCAAAAAACATGGCATTTCCGACAAAAGATTGTGAAAAAAAACATTAATTCCGTCAAAAGATCGCTAAAAAAGTGTGTTTTCTCTAAAAAACTTAAACGCGATTTTTATCAAAGGAACACGAAAAAGAAGCGATTTCCATCAAATGATTGCAAAAAACCCCACAATTTTCATCTAATGATTGCAGAGAAACGCATTTTGTCAAAAGATCGCGAAACAGTCGTGATTTCTGTCAAAAGATCGCGAATAAAGTGCAATTTCCGTCAAATGAGTGCAAAACCCCCACAATTTCCATCAAATGATTGCAGAGAAGACACGATTTCTGTTAAAGGTTCTGGAATTTTGTCAAAAGATCGTATAAAATAAGTGGATTTTGACGAAAAATAGAAAATTTTGGCAAAAAATCGCTGAAGAGTCTCAAATTTTGGCAAAATATCGGAGAAAAAAACAGGGTCGTAAAAACAACGCAAGTTGCGTGCGTGCGTATGTGCTTACTCAATGAAATGGAAGAGGGGGGGGGGGGGTAGAATTAAAATATTTTCAGTCTTGAAAAAATTTCAAACTTGCATACATGTGTTCAACACAGTAAACCATTGATGTCCTAAAAATCTTTATAAACAATCTTTTGATTACTAATAATAAACATTTGGATGTAGTTTGATAAATATTCTTTTAGACATTTATTCAAATAATAAATTTCAAATACTTCATAGAATTTTTTTTTTTTTTTTTTTTTGAGTGACAGTATGAAGTTAACATTTTCTGTCATTAGATTCAGCAGATAACAGAGGGGGTAAAATCATTATTAAAATGCTAACTAGTACCAGTCTGAATATTCTCTTATTTGGTTTCATATTTAGCTTTTAATTCTTCAAAATAATCTCCCCAATCAAGAAAAATGTATTTTACAGATTGTTCGAAATCTTAAAAGATCGTTGTGTTATGTTATTAATCGGATTAAATAATCTGCATTTAAAAAAAAAATTTAAGTATTTTATACTAAATATTGAATTTATTTTATCTTTGATCAATTCACATATCTGAAGTTTTTTTCTTTAGAGCAATCAATATGTTCACCAATGTGTACTGATTTTAATCCTATGCATAAAAAAATGACCTAAACCCACTACATCTAATGCTTATTGTTGAAATAAAGTGTTAAAAGTAGAAATTATTTATATCCAATAATCTGAAACACATTAATTATGAAGAAAAAAAGAAAATGTTATTCAATTTCTTCTAAAAAAACTTTTTTTGAGAAAAAAAAAAATTTAGTTAACCCTATGCATAAAAAAAAGACCTAAATCCACTATATCTAATGCTTATTACTGAAATAAAATGTTAAAAATAGAAATTATTTATATCCAATAATCTGAAACACGTAAATTATAAAGAAAAAAAGAGAAAATGTCATTAGATTTCTTCTAAAAAAACAATTGGGTTTTTTGAGAAAAAAACCAGTTGGTTTAAACCAGTGTTCTCGCTGACATTTGACCAACGTTAGTAATTTGGCTAATTAAAAATAAAAAACATTCGCCAAATGAAACTAGTCGTTGGGGGACCACCGTAATACTTACCCATCATGGATACGCATAATATAAAATATGAAAATAAAACGCATGTAAGCTATTTATAAAATGCTTCGCAATTCCAAAATAAAGTTTAAACGCATATTTAAATAGTTTTAATATACATAGTAATGCTCTATCAATGAATTGCTGATGAGCCGATTTCGACAAATTATATAAAACTCCAAAATACGCCAGTAATACCGGATTGCGTAAAAGAAGCATCCTTATAGCTCCAAAAAAAATAATCATATTACCTAACAATTTATTGCGTCGGAATAAACGTCTCATTTCCAATTGAAATATATCTTTGAATGGAAATTTGAATGAAACAGGGTCATGAAAAATCGAAGAATATGGAAAACAGGATTACAAATATCTCGACAACTAATAATCCGATTGACTTCGTTCTTTATGCAAAATGTGTGTTATTTTATTGCCTTTTACGTCCCCTCCTTAAAATAAAACATTTCGGAAATTTTTGTATACCTTTAATCAGAATGAACTTTTCGAGAGTCCAAAAAAAATAGTTCCGGGTAATCGAGGTTATTTATATTAAATAGGCTTCGTCCCATTCTTACATATTAAGCACATACAAAGTTTCAAGTCTCTATCTCAATTTGTTCGGGAGATAGAGCGGTTACAGACAGACAGACAGGCAGACACACAGACGGACGGACGGCAATTTTTTTTTTTTTTCTAAAAATATGTTTTTCGGAATCTCCAGTGTCTGAAACGTGTAAATCCGTCATAAAAAAATTTTCGATTTTCAAAACGATTGCAATACTTACCCTATATTACGTATGATGGGAAAGTAAACTACTCGTTGGAGGCAACCGTAATACTTACCCATCATGGATATGCATAGTAGAGGTCTGCACGGGCCGGGCCGATTTTCAATAATGGCATTCGGGCCGGGCCGGGCCTAGTCACTAATCTTTCGGGCTGGGCCGGGCTCGGGCCTTAATTTTTTTGCTGGCCGGGCCGGGCCTAACTTTTTTTTCTGTACAAAGCCGAGACTGATTCCATTCTTCCTAGTTTTCATGCACCAAAATAATCAGTTCCTATTGAATCTTAATCCTTTTCTCGACTTTTTATAAATCAGTAATATTTGGCTTTGTCCAAAAATGTTTGCAAAAAAGGCATATACAGTTGAGTCTTTATATAACGAAATCCACCGTTCCAGTAAAAAATTCGTTATATAGAGAAATTCGATGTATAGAGAATGATGTTAAAAATCGTATTTAATGTGTAAATTTTGAATAAATATTATTTTTGATCTTTTGAATTAAAAATTAGAAATGTTTAAACGTAAATATCAAGCTAACATTTTATTTCTTAATTATTTAAGCTGTTTCAAAAAAGAGAACAGACATTTATTTGAAAGCTTAATGAAAATCAAATAAGGAAGACTTGCATTAATTTCAGACGAAGAAATCTGTCATTTTTTGTTGTTTTGATTTTTAAATTGTTATACTCTCAAATCAAATTTTATCAAGGAATGAAAAATTGTAATTAACATTTTCCTCTATATGAAGGCCTTTCTTGTGTGCCTCTCATTGATTCCTCTCTTACGTGTATATCAATCCAATTGACTCGGTTTTGAAAAGAATGTGGAAAGGTGTGTGGGAGGTGGGATGAATTCGTTGGATTTAAAGAACAAAGAGAGAAGTAATGTATCTATATATATATATAAAAAAAAAACCTCAGCATATATGATAAATCAAAAATAAGTGATGGAAAATTGATTCCATATGATTTCGAAGCTTTTTTAAAACTGAATAAATTAAGATCAATTTATGAAAAAATTCGTTATATGGAGATAATTTCGCTATATAGAGACTGTTTTTAATATAATCATGCGAAAAGGGGACCGTTCCTGCTAAAAATTCGTTATATAGAGAAATTCGATGTATGGAGTTTCGTTATACAGAGACTCGACTGTACTTTTAAGCCGTCATTATTCTACAATTAAACATTAGAATTTATTCCTTTTAAAGAATCGTAGATTACTAGGCGTTTTAAAATAGAATTAAACACACACACACACGCACAAAAGAAAAAAAAAAACATGATTATGACGGAATTTTCCTTTAAGCTAAAAACTGAAAGTTTCTTTTAAAATGTTCATCCATGCAAAATGAATACAACAATACGGGAGAAAAAAATATATTAAACATTTACATCTGTTAAGAAGGGAATGTATTTTTTTTTTCGTTCCAGAGCGATTTCGTCTTTGGAAATTTTACCATATACCGCTTTTTCGACTTTTTGTCTCCATTACAGGGAATATGGATTAATACTACTAGTGATAAATGAAACATTTACATACAACAAACAAAGATTCATTTAAAAGCGTAAATATCGCAGCCTACGGCACTTCTGCATAAATGGAGATTATAAACATAAAAAAAAAAGACTAATATAATTTTTTTTGGTCAAAACTCTTCCATAAGATTAAAGATCAATGTTCTGTAGAAATTCACTTGAGCCGGGCCGAGCTCGGGCCAAAAATTTAACTTTCGGGCCGGGCCGGGTCGGGCCAATATTTCTTTCGTTCGGGCCCGGCCGGGCCCGGGCCTGGAAATTTCGGCCCGTGCAGACCTCTAATGCATAGCACAATAAATGAAAACATAACACATGTAAACAATTTATAAAATGCATTACAATTCCAAAACAAAATATAAACGTATATTTAAGCATTTTTAACACATAATCATGCTCTATTAATGAATTTCTGATGACCTAATTTCGATAAATTGTATGAAACGCCAAACTATTGAAGTAGCACTGAATTGCGTAATAGAAACATCCTTATAACTCCAAAAATAATAATCATATTCACTAACGGTTTCTTGCATCGAATTAAGTATCTCATTTCCAATTAAAAGATATCTTTGAATTGAAATTTGAATGAAATACAGGGTCATGAAAAATCAAAGATTGTGGAAAATAGGATTAGAAATATCTCAACAAATAATTATCCGATTGATTTCGTTTTTTATGCAAAATTTGTGTTATTTTATTGCCTTTTACGTCCACTCCTTAAAATAATAGATATTGAAAATTTTTATATACCTTTCATCAGAATGAATTTTTCGAGAGTCCGAAAAAAATAGTTCCGGATAATCGAGGTTGCTGATATTAAATAGGCTTCGTCCCATTCTTATATACTAAGCACATACAAAATTTCAAATCTCTAACTCAATTTGTTCGGGAGATAGAGTGGTTACAGACAGACAGACAGACAGACACACAGATGGACGGACGGCAAAATTTTTTTTCTAAAATTTTTTTTTTTCGGAATCTCCAGTGTCCGAAACGTGTAAATCCGTCAAAAAAAAATTTTTGATTTTCAAAACGATAACTGCGACAACGATTGTTATTAATCTAATTACAACTATCCACTACAAATATATCAAAAATATGTATATATGCATTTGTATGAAAAAAAAAAAAGAAAGAAAGAAAAAGCAAAAACTGAGCACTAGCAATTTGGCTAATCTAATCGCTTGTTTACGCGTCAAATGAAAAATTTAGTAGCAATTTGGCGCAATCGCGAGCGACAGCGAGAACCCTGGTTTAAACCGTGGTTTAAACCATGGTTAAAACCAATTGGTTTAAACCGTGCCAACCCTGCAAAAAATTGAAATGAATTGCCTAAGTTGTTTCCACTATTGTTAGGACATCAGCATTATTCATGTAAATATTTCTTTATTATATTTTTTTCTGGATGACACTAACTGATTTATGCTTATGCATACATATGTTAGAGGTTTGCTTATAAAATAAAGTAAATCAAAAAGCTTTTGCTGAAGTGCCTATGCCTTATCTGCATAAATATATATCTTCATTTCATATGCTTTGAATTTCTTAATCTTTTAAGATTTCATTCTTATAATTAAGTATTTAACTACATTTTATAATTCCTGTTTATTTGATAAAAAAGGTAAATGTTTTCTTTTTTATTTTGTATATCCCCTTTCTATTCTTTAAATAGTATAATAGGATTTTTTTTTAATTTGTTTTACATGTAAATAATATTTGTAATCAATTATGTTATGCATTTGGCACTCCTGTTTTTATTTTCCAGGTCACTGATAAATTTGGTGTATTGGAGCATTGCTATGTCACTTTCAACAAGCCAAGTTTTGCTGGTTTATGTGCCAAATTAGCTAATGGTAAATGTTATTTTAAATTACTTTTTCTGTTGTGTTTTTTGTTTTTAAAATGCTGTAAAATTTCAATATCAATGAATAAGGAATCTATTGTAGGGGAAATTAGGTTCATTTATGAATCTTTCACAAAATTGATGTTAGAAAAATGGGTTTTTCTCAAAATAAATACGCAGCAATGCATGATTTGATAAATGAGATTGATTTCTTAGAATTTTTTACTAATTTTTTGTGTTTGTTGTGGAAAATGATTCCTAGTTTTTTGGTTTAAAAAATTCAATGCTCTGGTGAATTGGAAAATAAAATTAATCTTTATTTTAGGTTAAAAAAAAAAAAAAAATGTATATATATATATACAAATCCTGTGTTTTCAGGACTGATAGAGATCAGTTTATTCTGCATCTAAAATGCTTGAAGCTATTAAAGTTTCCTTGTATAAACATATTCTTTTATCTTTTGAGTTGTTATTAAAAATGCAGCGCACAATACTTTATAAATGGAAGAAAGCAAAAATCTCAGTTCTTTTTAATAGGGTAATAATGCAAAACAAAATAGACTTTTATACTTTATAAACAGTTTTCAGAAGAGGACTCTGCCAATAGACAATTAGTTATTTAAAAGTTATCATCTATGAGAACTTTTGAGAACCTCTACTCTAAGTAAGGAATTGCATAAATATTTAACTGAAACAATCATACATTTTAGGGCATTTCTCAAAAGGTGGGCACTGTTCACACATCATAACTTTAAGCTCCTAATAAGTAAATTTAATTAGTGTTCATTCTAGGCCATTTTTGAAGGGTGCAGCACCCTGCCCTTTTTCAAATTTACAAAATGTACCCTGCCCTTTTTAAAAGTAGTAAAATGCAGCACTGGTTTTACCCAAAGGTTTTTAATAAATATTTTTTTTATTCTGTAGTGTTTCTAAATTTGTGTGCCCAAAAATGATAGATTTTTTTCATTTCTTTAAGAAAAATAACATAAAACTATTGAATCATGTTTTAATTGTATTTTTAATTTTTATATCATAAAATCATTCAAAATTAATGTTACTTGATTTATCATATTTAAAAATTATGTGTTTCATTGCTTTCTTTTTTCCACTTCTAAAGGCAATAACAATTTTTTCTGGCATAAGTGCCCTTTTCTGCTGCAGTAGTGCCTTTTGTAATGAATAGCACCATGCCCTTTTTATTTCTAGAGTGAACACTAAATTTAATCATCATTGAATTTTTTTTTTTTTCCACAGAGTTTTTAATTCTGTTCAGAGATAAAAATTGATGTAATTTATTGTGAAAGTTTTGTATAAATATCTTAAAATTTTATCATTTTTGGCTAAAGTGGCCAATTTTGAACGTTCATAACATTAAATCTTCCAATGTAACCAAGGGAAAAAAAAGTTTTAACTTGTTTCCAGAAGATTCTAATGGTAAAAAACGAATATATAAAGGAAATGGATGATTTTTTGATAATTTTGTTAACAAATGGCAGTACTGATTTATTGTTTTTTGAAGATAGGACTTTTCTAGAAAGAATTTTTCTGTATTTTCTTATGTCCAAAAATAACGATCGAAACAAAGCTGTTATTTCAACGCAAAACACATTAAGTAAGCACTTTATATATCTTCAAAATCATTTTTTATTTAAAAGTATCTATATGTGTTTTTGTAGCATATTTTTGCAACAAATGTACTTTTCTCAAATAAGAAACTGAAATGTCCGAATTACGTAACAATCAAAATGCTGATTTGATTTTTGTAATTTTTTTTTTTTTTTTTTTTTTTTTTTTTTTTTAGATGATCCGATGTCCTGAAATGTGTAATAAGATATTTATTACAATGTTTTATCATAAATAGTTGCGTTTTGTGTAAATAAAGTGTATTTAATACCTGTATTAATATAATTTTAGTTAGAAGCACGCTCAACATTCAAGTGTAACAATCAACACAATCGTGGTCGCTCAAAAAGAGCTACGAAATGAGCAAAAAATTCCAGCTGGCTATCGCCCAGTTTGCTTAGCAGGTAAAGCATTGGCCTTGTAAGTCAAGTATCCAAGTTCGATTCTCAGCCTGGGCAATTTTTCACTCAGTTGGAAATATTAAATTCGGACATGATTATTTAAAAGTATGATTAAAAATTAATAGTAAAACTTTTTTTTTTTTTTTTCAAAAGTAATTCTTTAGTGATCTTAAGTTTTTTTTTTATGCACTGTGAAAAAAAATTTCTTTACAGCAAATGCAATTTTCTCCCATAATAAACTGGAATGTCCAAATTGTGATCGAAATGCCGATTTTTTTTTTTTTAATAAGATTTTCCAAACAACAAGCAAATTTGGAACTACAGTGGAGCATCGTTTATACGACGCGGAAGGGACTACCGGAAAACGTTGTATAAACGGTAACGACATATAATCGATTTTCTATTCCAAAACTAGAATTAATTTTGTTTTTACTTAATTTTAATGTTTAACTTGATGATTTGCATGAATTTGTAAATTAAACATACCAAAATAAAATTAAAACGGAAGGGGGGGGGGGGTTAGTAAGTAATTTAAATATGCATACCTTTATTTTTGTTTCACCGAAAGGTTCCTCATTTGCAGTGCATCATTTCCTTTTCATTTAAAGTCAAAGATCAAAAACCCCACATGGTCAGCTAAAAGTCACCAATACTGATAACAATTAGAAGGATGGTCTATTTGCAACTTAAAAGAGGTCGGAAAAGCTGACCACCCCTGAAAAAAAAAAATGACCCTCCCAGTGTAGTCTGTTACACGTAAGCTGATTTTTCAGACTAATCAAACACCAGCCCACATTTTTATAATGTGGAGTGCATTTAAACACGCTCTTTGGTGTCATTCAATCTGGTGTCAACATCCGCTTGTTCATAAAATATACAAGAAAAATAAACAAAAATAAACCTATACAAAATCGAAAAATCGATGTATAAACGATTTTGGGCGTCGTATAAAAGATATAGTTTTACATTAAAATGAATAGGAATGAATCGGGACCACATTAAACCGTCGTATAAATGTAAACGTCGTATAAGTGATCGTCGTATAAACGATGCTTTACTGTATTAAAATAAGAAATAGATCTTGTTTTGCATTCAACTCTAAAAACAATGAAGCTGGTGAAAAAAAGATTGTTTGTATAATTGACTGCTCACAGATGAAAATAGATTATGACATCGGTGACTGGTGCTTTGTAATTTATAATGAAAATTTATAGCCAGGCACTATTGAAAAGATCACCATTGTTAATGATAAAAAAAATTATTCTATAAATTTTTAACAGTTCTGATTCTAACAGATTTCATTATCCCTCTAAAAAAGATAGCAGAAACTTGAAATATGAAGACATTTTAATGAAGGCACCATCTCCACCTCCTTTTCTTTTGAGAAAGAAATTATAGATAAGAGTATAAAAAAAATTGCATTATATGTTTTATGTGCAAATAAAAAAATAAATTGTGTTGTACATTTCTGATATTGTCTAGAGGTATGTTTTTGCATAATGTGTATTTCCTGTAAAATTAAGATATTAATTCTAAAAAAGTAGCAAATATCTTAATATAAAAGTTTAACATTTGATTTTTTTTTTATTACTATTACTGAATAACAAAGTTAACTACATATTTATTCGTACATATACAGTTATATAACAAATTTACTGCACTCTTAGTGTTAAGAATTTTTTAAATACTAAGCACAACTTAATTATGGTAAGTTCAAAATTATGTAATTTACATGTCAGCAATGTCCAAAATCTGTAACCTACAGATTGTGTAATTAAATACATTAATAATTAATTTTCCTGAATAGTTGCTGTCTTTTAATGTTTGTATATAAGTTTACAGACTTTTATAATGTATTATAAAAAAAAATTGGCCTTAAATTTGAAAATTTTAAAAATCGCTAACAGTTAACATTTAACGATTCCACGTTTTGATACTTTCCCTTTAATATCTAATGTTTTTTCTTTAATAAATTTCTAGGACAGTTTCAATGGCTATATATATAGATAGATATATTACTAATAAATAAATAATATAAATAAATATACTACTTTTCATATATGCTTATATAATAATACAATAACATGCAAATATATTTTTTGGCATTTATGTATTTTAATTTTTACAGCTGCAAATGAAGGAGATCCCCTTTGCTGCAGATTATTCTATGATGCTGGTACAATGCTTGCAAAAATGGTTGTTGCTTTGAAGCCAAAAGTCCATAAGGTGATTAAATATAATGAATACCAAGTCTATTTTATTTATCTTTCCATTTGCGCTTCAAAATAGGATTCCCATTACCAGGGCTGGGGAATTACATCATTGTACTCGCCACTGGCGAGTAAATTTTCCTTCAGGGCGAGTGAAGTTTTAAGTTATTTTTTCAAACTTCAAACTGAAAAGATGCCAGAATCTTTATTTTTATTAGTTCCCTATATTTTGCAACTTTTGTAATATAAATATTATACTAAATTCTATGCTATAGTACTAATATTTTTTCTCTTGTATATATTTCTTATTTTTATCGAACAAAAATATGAAAATGCAATGTAGTAATAGTAATTAACTGTTTTTTCAGTTGTTTAAATTTTGTCTTAACTATTTTCAAGTGTATATTGTATTTTGCTGGCTTGTAAAATAAATCCCTGGCTGGTGAAATTTTTCAAAAATTCCCCACCCCTGCCCATTACGCAATCTGTTAACTAAAAAGGTCTATAAAATGTGATGGTATTTGTAAACAATGCTACAAAGAAAATGTGGCACAAATTGATAGAGGAGTGGCCAGAAAATTAGCTAAGTAAATTGCGACATTTTGTGATACCTGCAAAAGACAAATGTTTTTTATATTTACCATGTTTAAATGAAACTCATAAAAAATTTTTGGAAAGTAATATTTAATATATTTCATGATGCAACTCTGAAATGACTTAAAATTTATTTAGAATGTAACTGTTTAAATTTTTACATCTTATTTTATACTATTAGTCTGCTGTGACGATGCACTCTAAACAGAAAATTCAGTTCAGTCATCAATGACAGACATGGCCTAAAGAGAAAGTTTAGTGTCAGTCACTGATGACTGACACTGAACTGTTACTCTATTATGGTGGTGGAAAAACATTTAAAATCAGCTACATGGTAATTCTCCATTGTATTCATATATGAATTGATGATATTGAAGATATGAATCAGATGAAAATAATTTATAGGAACAGCAAAAAAAATGTCACACAACTACTGCCAGGCTAAGGATAACTTATAATGGTTTTAATAAATTATTTTTCTATTACTTTTCATTGGCAAAAAGATGCCAATGAATTGTAGATAGTCTTCTTAACATAGTACATCATATCAAACATAAAACAATTCATACATTCAAAATATTTTAACAACATATAATCCTGCATCTTCTTAATATTATAGTTGTCAGAAATGAAAAAATATTACATGAGGAATGGCTTTGCTCGATTGTATACAAATTATAATTTGACAGAATATCATCTAATCTGTAACATTAAATACTTATAAGACATTCCAAAAATAAGAGACATGATATATAGTAGAGATGTAAATTAATGGTCTGTGAAAACTCTGTTGTGTATGGTGTCTTATTTTTTGAATATCTTTTAAGTATTTAACTTATGTAGTTAAATTTCAAAGTTGAAAATACAGATTAAATGATATTCTGTTAAATTACAATTTCTGTTCAATCGAGCAAAGCCACTCCTCCAGTAATATTTCTTCATTTCAGACATTTCTAACTATAGTATTAAGAAGATGCAAACTATGTATTATTAATAAAGATAGCAGTAGAAGGGAGTCCAGGGGGGGGCATATCCTCCCTTTCACTGTTGGGCATACTTGCCCCCCCCCCCCTTACTCCCTGTCACGGTCAAAATCCAATGTCATTAGATAAAATATCTTGATTTTTGAATATCAGCCCAGTTGGGTTGAGTTGGAGCTTATTTTCTTTTTCTTACAAGTAGGAGTAACTAAACTAATTCTTCTCTGTATAAGTCGGTTCTGATTGAATTTTGATTCTTGTGGTTAGGTTCAGGTGAATCTAATTTTTTGAAAAAGTAAATGTCCAAATTCCTTTGATACATGGATGACACCTTACATGTTTATTTTTCAACTTAAAAAAGAAAATTTGTTCTGAAGTTATGAATTCATGACATTTTTTATAACTACATTATATTGTGAATCTATTTTCACTGATTAGTGAATTTAACTTGAATTTAGTTTCAAGTTCCGTTGAGAATAGACAGAGGACAAAATTATTTTGTCAGGCCCCAGTTGGAATGCAAATAGAATTTTGTATTGGGCCGGGCAAACTTAACCTGACCTGATTCGCAGTCTGGATTGGATCAGTTTGAACCTAAATTTTGTCGCTGCAGGTGAGATTTGAGTTCGGTTAACTTTGTTTCAGGTTGAATTGAGTGTTGACATTTATGGTACTTGGTTTGAGAAGAATTAATATCTCAAAAGAATTTACAAAATTTATTTAAAAATGAAAAACTATATATTTGAATATTAACAAGTGCCTGTGTATTTAATTTTTTACTTAAAAGTCAAAATTGATTCTAGAGCTGTAATTGTAAACTCCTTTAACATAGTTGCATTACAATATGGATATACACATGTATTTTTTATTTTTTTTATATACACATGTATTTTTTTTTTTTTCCCATCGTTTAGAGTTGGAGTTTTGTTAGGTTGGAGGATTTCAAGTTCAGGTTGAAATGTGGAAGATGAAATTTTTTTGTTGGGCTCAGATTGCATTTTAGGAGTCTTGCATCAGGATTTGCAAATTAAACTTAATCCAAATAATGCTTTGAGTCGGATCGGGCTAAGTGATTATTTTATAGAGAGGTTTGGACTGACTTTTATTTTTCAAGCTAGATTAACCTTAATTGTTTTTAATTGATGGGTTCTATTCTACATGATTTCTCAAAAAGTTTTCCAAAATATAGTTTAAAATGAAAAATTATATTATTTGAGTATCAGTGAGTACATATACAGATATAACTATTGATTTGTTTTTACATAAAAAATATTCCGTAATTTCTGGCCTATAATCCACAGATTATCTGTTAAAAAACCTTTAAGTGCAGATGATCCACCGGTGCAGATTATCTGTTGAATAAAAAAAAAAAAAAATAGAATTTCACTAAATATATAGTGTTTCTATTGGCAGTTATAAAATAAAAATGTAAACAGCTATCACACAATTGTCTGTTATTGACTGTTCATGGAGTTTCTCATGATTGATTCGCATATGACATATTCCTGCTAGTGGAGTGGATTCTGATTTTTATGTTATTTTCTTTTGACATGTTTCTATGAACAACAAAGCATTTGTCAACTCTACTCATTCAAAAATTGCAATTTCAATCATTTAGCTGATACAAAGAACTATGAAATAATTTTATATGGCAAAAATTATCCTGCCACGCGAATTACAAACACTACCAAATGCCCATTGAAAGTTATACTACACTACAACTACAATACGATTATGATTATTTTGATTAAATATTGATCATCAGAATCGGTAAAACTGATGTAGATTTGGGAAGAGCTATCCTTGCCTTTTCAGACGGCAGCCTGCATTCATAATTATTATGAAAACCTGTTCCCAGAATAGCACTTTTCGTCAGATGCAAAATGGCATAGAATACAAGTGTTTTCACATGGTGTCACAATCCGCCAGAAATTTGTTTCATATCTTGCGAGGATATGAAAATCATAACGTCTAAGAAAAAACGCATTATTTAACACTGCAGAATTTAAATTGAATGTTATTAATAAAAACAGAAGATGTTGAAAATGATTCTAAAACAGCAATTGTTATAGAATTATCTCTATTCACAAGACATTCAACGTTTTAAATACAAGATTAATGAAAAATATTTGTATTTTGAAACTGCAATTATTTTGCAATTATTTTTTTACATTTATCATTTAAATACAGCAATTAAATAGGGTGGATTATTAGTATTACTTTGGAATATTGAAAACAATGAATAATCCTCATATAGTAAGCGTATAATCCATAAATTATATGCCGGTGCGGATTATCTGCTGAAATTTTTTTATAAAGATTATAAATTGCTTCAGATTATACGCTGCCGTGGATTATAGTAGTTATAGATTATCTATAGTAATAGTAGATATGTAGTAATATATAGTGATATATAGTAATTGTAGATTATTCCATTACAATATGGATTTTTTTTTTTTTTTTTTTTTTTTTTTTTTTTCCGTTTTGGAGTGGGATTGGACTTGGATTGTTTGTTTTGGGTTAAAGTTTGTTGGATTTGGGTGAATAATTTTTTTAAACTGATTCAGGCTGAAAAAAAATAGAATTTCCAAGTTTGGATCGGGTACAACGCAAACTGCGCTGGACTCTATAACCTCTCAAAATAATCCGTGAATTGAACTAATTTTTCCCTTCATTATATTTCTTTAAAACATGAAAAGTTGTTCCATGATTTGCTGGTTTCCTCCACAAAAACATGCAAATTTTTTGGAATACTCACACCTAAAGTAGCATGTTCATTAAATTACACGTTTTCCGACAGCTGTGCTGCATAAAATTTTTTTGTTCTAGAAACGGAATTTATAAATCCTTTTTATCTAAAAATAAATATAAATCCGAAACCTGTGCCCAAAGTTTCATTAATTTCTTCAGTCAGAAGACAGAAATTTCTTAAAATAGGAAAAACATCTCTTCAAATCACAAGAATATTTTTGCATTCTCAGGCCTGGAAATCTTGGCTGTTGCAGACCTCTACTACAGTTCTGCATTGGGTCTGGTTATCCACTCCCGATCCGGCTCTCAGTTCAGATTGGGTTGATGATATATTTTTGTTGTGGGTCAGATTGACTAATAATTTTTTGCTGTGGGTTGGGTTTCATTGTTTCAGGTCAAGTCTTAACTTTTGTGGGTCGGGTTCTGGTTGGTTCACTTAATAATTCAAAAGAATGTCCAAAATATTTCTCAAATTAGAAATCTATGTACAATAAGTTTTCTGTAATGGAACTCCTGAAACATGAGCATTATTTAATACTTTTCAATTCCTAACAGTGAAATTTTTGTATGATTATGCCTCTTTGAATAGTGGATATCTCACAATCTACACACATTTAACATGTAGTTCAAATTATCATGAATATGATGTATGTGTTATTGTGTGTATTAAAAATGAGATTGATAATATTTTTTAAATTTTGAAAAAAAAAAAAAAAATGGTTCTCAAAGAAATGATAATTTATTATCACACTTTTTACTATTTTATTTCTCATGCAGTAAATTGAATATATACTCATCTGTTTTGTAAACAATCAAAACTTCATTATTTGGGTTCAAAAATCTTCTAAATATTCTTGAATTTTTCTTTTAATAAATTTTATTACATGCTTAGAATTATAGAATAAAGAAATATTGAATTCAAATTATATACATACTATGTACAAAATGTATAATATGTACAAAATATAAATGCTTTTACCTTGATAATTTCTGATCATCATACTAAAAACTGGAAAGATGATCCTATATGCATTTCTGCGTGCCTTTTCATAAAAATAACATAATTCTTCAATAAAACTCAAGACACGCACGACAAACAAAAAATATAAACATTCTCTCAAAAAAATTCTTTTTCATTCCATCAAAAATGGATGCCAACTTTTTTATCTAAACTTTTAACTCATCTCAAAAGATAAAAAAAATGTAAAAGTCAAGCAGACGAAAAAAACAGCTTCGCTGCCATAGCAACGAGTCACTTCTTATAAATAAAATAAATATCCGAGTAGCAAAATTTGCAAACGATTTTCTGTGAATAAACTGATATATTAATTTATCAATTCCTAACATACTCCCACCTTTAATTTAGGCGGAAGCCAAATTAAACTTAAGATTACTTTTGATCAAATTAAACCCTAATTAAAAATAAAAAAATATAGAAATAAATAAAGATAATAACTAAACAATAATAAAATAATAATGAAACATTTAGAGTTCTAGAAAAGTTATTTCAGAGTTTTAGAAAAGTCATTTCACAAGTCTCTTTACTACTCTGCCACTTCTAGATGTACTGTTTCTCACCATCCACCCCACCAAGCTGCTGCTGGATGGATGACTAATAGGACACAGTTATTTCAATTAATAGGAAACAGTTCTTTCGAAGAAACTATTGCCTTCCAGTACAATGATTTTAAAAGGTTATTGGTTCCTCTAAAATCAGAGTATATAGTAGTCGGCCTTCCTCTCCTGCATATAAATCTTCGAAGTGATTGAATGAATCCTTCTGTTGAGAGACTGGATACAAGTTCCAAATGCAAGTTTAAAATGTATTGCCCTATATACTGCACATGTAAAAAGTACAACCCAAACTTTGGATCTTTGCTTTACGAAAAGAGGGCCAAAAAGATCAGCTCCAACAACTTCAAAAACTTTGGAATCTCTGACTCGATCTAGAGGTAGGTGAATTGGAGGTGTAGTATATGGTTTTGCAGAGTATCTTTTGCATCTGTAACACTTAGACAATTGACTTCTAATGCTGCGTTTAGAAGAAATTATCCAATATTTTTCTCTTAAAATGGATCCAACTGTTTGAAGTTCAGCATGACAATTCTTTAAATGACATTCTTGAATCGGACAATTCACTACATGATGTTTCGATAGTAATAAAATTGGATATCTGAAAGAAAACTCGTCATCCCGCTCTAATATCTTTGTTTTTACAAAGGATTACTTTTGATCAACACTTTGATCTTAACTTTATTCAACAATCCTTCTTGATCTTTCATAACCTTTAATCCTTTTGTTGCATCAGTAGTATTACCAAAACTTTCAGATTGTATTATTGACCAGAGCGACCTTTCCGCATCTTCCTTTTCTTCAATCGACAATTCTGATGGAAAACATATATTTCGATTTCTGCACTTCATTATGAATCTCTTCACCCAACATACGACATTAATAAATTACCAAATTTTGAAATTCTACTATATATCATAAATTCATGTGAATTAGAACATAAAAGAGTAGGTACTGCAGTTTTATTCTTTTCATTACTAATTCTTCGTTGGGGCTTGTTTCTGAATGTGGCCAATTTTCTTCTGATAACTTCAACCATTCTGGTCCCTCCCACCATCTCATCTTCAGCAGCTGTTTAGGACTACATCCGCGAGAAGGTAGATCAGCAGGGTTGAGATGACCAGGTACAAAGTTCCATTTTTGAGATTCGGAAAATTTACAAATTTCTCTAATTCTATTGCCTACAAACGTTCCCCATTGATCATTTCTTCGAATCCAAGCGAGAACAGTCGAAGAGTCGGTCCAATACTTTACTGGTATGGGAATACAATTAAAGGCTTTCAAAACAAAGTTAGTCATGATTTCTGTAGATTTTGAAATAAAATTTTATAATTCAGGCACATTGTCGACTGAAGTCATGCAGTTATCTATATAGTATGATTTCATAAGCTTCTCAGTTATCTCTTTATTTTCTTCATCAACATTACTCAAATGATACCTTATAACTGCACCTAGCAAAAATGGGCTACAAGTTGCTCCAAAAACTACTCTATTGTATTGATAAACTTGAAATTCGTCAGGACTCTTCCAGCATAAAAATTGCAAGAAATGCCGATCTGATTCTTTGACTTCAATTTGAAGAAATGCGCTTTTTATATCGGCTACTACCCCAATAGCTTTCTCACAAAATCTTATTGACACTGCAGGAATTTTTTCGATGAGGTTTGGTCCTTTAAAAAGACAATCATTTAAAGAAGGAGACCTCCCTACCTTACACGATGCATCAAAAACTGGTTGAACACTTGTAGTAAGACTATCTGGTTTGATGATGGGATGATGAGGTAAAAAAATGTCCTGGAATCTTGAGTGTTTCATCTGGTACTTTACTGATAACGCCTTCATCTTCCCATTCATACAAAACTTTAGCATATTCTACAAACATTTTCATTGATTTTAATTTCTTTGTTGAATTTATCAATCTTCGTTCAGCTATGTGCCTATTTGAGGGAATCTCACGTTTGCCGTTAATCCAAGGAAGACCTACAATATAGCGACCTTCTATATTTCTATCAACTTCTTTTATAAAATTATCATGAGCGAGTTCTTCTTCTGCTTTAGACAAAGTTTGACAGGGATCTGTTATACCGATTGTTTCTAATTTCCATAATTCTGGAATCTTCATATCTTTTAAAGCTAGGCTCGTGATAAACATATTTCCATAATTTAGACAAGACTGATGTACTTTCTAAACGACCACAAAGTGTCCATCCAAACTTCGTCTCTATTGCTGTCAGACCGCTCTTCAACTGTTTTACTCGACCTGTAAGAAGTTGTCCGTAGTAATCGCTTCCAATCAAAATTTCAATTTTTGGACTTCCTGTTCCTAAATCTGTGATCCATATTTTATTTTGTTTAAGCTCTTTAATTACTGATTCTTTCGGTATACGAGGAATATTATTACAAATTATATCTTGATCCAAAAGTTCTAAGACTTCTTTCGTTTGTTTCTGTCTATCAGAAGAACTTAACTCAACTTGGAATTTATTGGGAGATTTAGCTTCTGTTTGTGTACCACCAAACAATGTGTGCACAATAGCTTCAGAAGAAATGGGATGTAAACCTAGCTCTTCAGCTGTACCTTTTAAAATATAGCTCTTTTGCGACCCACAATCAAGTAACGCTCGTACGTTCTTTGTTATTCGACCTTTAATAACTATTTCCAAAGTCATAAGAGCTACTTCAGCAGAACACTGCTTATTTGCTATAGTGCTTTGAATTACTTCTGGGGTCTTAGATGTATTTTCTGGTTCTTTACACATTGAAATTTCAGGGCATAATAACTCAGTATGGGGTTTAGAACAAACGTGGCAACGAATAAAAACTTTGCAAACTTTAGCGTGGTGACCAAAACGAAGACATTTTAAACAGCAATTTTTATTCTTAATTTTAGCCTTCCGTTCATTAAAGGAAAGAGATCTAGCCCTAACACAGTTCTTGCTTTCATGAGATTTACTGCAAAATAAACAAAGGCTTTTTTTGCACTAAATAGCCCTGCTGCAGTAGGTATTTTACTTTCTGCTTTTCTTTAGGTTTGTCTTTAGAGCCCAGCTCTATAAAACTCGATTTGGCTAATTTGAATCTTTCCTCGTTTGCAACTTCTTGTTTCAGAAATTCCATCAAACTTACTATATTTGCTTTTGTTGACAATGCATTATTATTACTAACAATGTTTGATGTGATTAAAATATTATATCGCTGCCATGCTTTAAATACATCTTCCGATAAGCTAGATTCTATCATGGGATAGAGCCACGCCGAATTGTTTTCTAAACTTAAACCCATTGATTCTAACGATCTTAAATATGCCTCGACTTTCGTGAATAAATCTGATAAGGGAAGTTTATCTTTGCCGTGCACCTGTACATTAGCTACTATCAATTTTAGGAATTCTCTAACGTACACTTCTATTAGTAAATCTTTATTCCCAAAATGCTCTTGAAATGCCTCGACAGCTTTGGGGTAATTAACTGCGGTCATTGGATAGCTCTCTAACAAGCGCCTAGCACTGGTTCCAGGTTCTACCGATTGGATAAGATACTGAAATTTGTCACTATTATCCAAATCTATGTCTTCATGAATTTTCTGAAACTTTGACCAAAATGAAAGATAATTTATTAACTGCAAATTGAATG
Organism: Maratus speculifer; assembly: GCA_964019185.1. Lineage (NCBI taxonomy): Eukaryota > Metazoa > Arthropoda > Arachnida > Araneae > Salticidae > Maratus > Maratus speculifer. Next base: position 131,657,688 of record OZ025298.1, read on the forward strand.
GCTTAATATTTAGTTTAGGTAATTTATAATGCTTTGATTTGGAATAACCGTGATCTGTGCTTTTTTCACTATCATCTTGATTATGTTTATTTGTACCCAATGCTTCGCTAACTTTACGCTTAATGGTAATAAATTGATCTGAATAACTTTCATTTTCCACTACTTCATTTTCAATAGCCTCTTCATCGCATTTATCATCATCTAACATGAGTTCAATTACAGCTTCATCAATAGATTTAATTTCATGAATCAAATTTTCTAATTTACTAAAATCGTCTGAAATTTTACCTTTATCTAATGACTCGCTGTTAATTTCTTCATTCAAAACATTTAAAGTTCTGGTAAATGACGCACGTCGCAGTGTGCGCTTTTTCTTTAACTTATTCATCTTAGAAAAAATAAGTAGTAATGCACAGCTTACGAAAACACTATATGCTATAAAAACAATTCAATATCTCAACATTATTATTCAAATGTCCCTGTTTGGGCACCAGTTGTTTTGTAAACAATCAAAACTTCATTATTTGGGTTAAAAAATCTTCTAAATATTCTTGAATTTTTCTTTTAATAAATTTTATTACATACTTAGAATTATAGAATAAAGAAATATTGAATTCAAATTATATACATACTATGTACAAAATGTATAATATGTACAAAATATAAATGCTTTTACCTTGATAATTTCTGATCATCATACTAAAAACTGGAACAATGATCCTATATGCATTTCTGTGTGTGTTTTCATATTCTTCAATAAAACTCAAGACACGCACAACAAAAAAAAAAAAAATAAAAATAAACATTCTCTCAAAAAAATTCTTTTTCCTTCCATCAAAAATGGATGCCAACTTTTTTTATCTAAACTTTTAACTCATCTCAAAAGAAAAAAAAAAATGTAAAAGTCAAGCAGACGAAAAAAACAGCTTCGCTGCCATAGCAACGAGTCACTTCTTATAAATAAAATAAATATCCGAGTAGCAAAATTTGCAAACGATTTTCTGTGATATATTAATTTATCAGTTCCTAACATCATCATCCTGGTGTTCTGATTTATACAGAATTTTTGATATTCAGGGATCTTGATATCTGCTCTGTATCCAAATTAGATCAAATTTTTACGAGTTCACTGTAAATTAAAATTTTAATCCTTAATCAGAGATGAAAGAATTTAACTTTAAGTTGGCCGCAGTAGGTCGCCACAACTGTTGGATATTGTCAAAAATCTTATACTTTGTCTAGTACTTGTGAACATTTCTGTTCAATGCTTATTCGATTTACTGCAATCTTTAGGCACCTATATGAAATAATGTTCAAGAAGATATGAGTCATGTGAAAATTTATCTGCTCACTTCAATTTTTTTTTATTAAAAAGTCTTTGGCAAATACTTTTTTAAATGAATGGGCAAACAAAGAGTGTTTTTATATTGTTCAAATTAATGTAGTATCAAGCTAAAAAGTGTGCTGCATCGAATGGAGCTATCTGCTTTTTCAATTTGATGGTGCTATATTTTTCCGTTGCGAGACGGGTTGACTTTTATTTCAAGTTAAGTTTTGACTCTTGCAGGCCATGTTTGTTTTGACCAGATTTTTCAAAATAATCACAAAAATATCTTTTCAGGCTAAAAATCTATATACAATATTTCCACTATGGACACTCTTAAAAAGGAGACATGTCTATTTAGTAAACACTTTTTAAATTCCTAACTCTTACATATGTGTATGCTTGTACCTTTAAATAGTTGACAATTCCTGACCTACTCGCCTCTAACATGTGTAAGCGTGCATAAACTATCATAAATATGATACATTTTTATTTTTGTTTATCAAAAAAAAGTAGGTAATATTTTTCATATACTGAGTCACGAAAAAATGGTTTATAAAGAAATAATCTATGACCATATTTTTTTTTTAATATAAATTTAATGTTATGTAGTAAATTGAATATACTCATATATTCACATATTCAAGTACAATAATCCCTTAACATCTGCAGATTTAACATTTACAAGTTTTGATTATTCACAAAATAAAAAAATAAAAATAAAATCATTTGCAAATATTTGACTTTTTGCGAATTTGGTTTATAAAGAATATTTTTTACAAAGTAAACTTATTTTGTTTTACCAAATAAATTATTCAGCACTGGACAAACTGAATTGCACTCTACCGCCTAACTTCCGAGAATTTTATCCCTTGTATTGAGAAAAAATATTGATCAGTAATTCCGAGAAACCCGAAACATGACTTGATGCTGAATATAAAAATATCCTATATTTTCTGAAATTCAAAATTTTTATTGCAAGTGAAAATTTTTCTGCAAAAATCACATGGGAAATTTTAAAGCTTCAACAAAAAGTTGTTAAGAGATCAATACAATGTGATTTTTCACTGGTGAGAAGACTTAAATTTAAAAGAAAAATCGAGACTGGATTGTTTCCTTATATGGTAATCATAAATAAAATATATGTTCTTCCAAACAATTATACATAAATTTTTCTCAGCCATCAAAGTTTGTACAATATGCGCTAAATGAAGATTTTGTTTGTCTATTTTTCTCAAGTTTATGTTTAGAATGATATTGTTAAAATAGTTCTGTCTGGAATCTACAAATAATTAATTAATAAATAATTATTCAAATTTATTTATAGCATGTACATTTTACTGCTTAATAAATATAGCTTTAATGTTTCAATTGTTATTTTACCATTTAAAAAAGATCATAAAACTTAGTCCTCCTTTTATGCACTAGAGGACAATCTCAACATTACAGTTTTCACATTTGCTAAGTTTTAACAAACCTAACCCTGACAAATATTAAAGAATTACTGTATATATTTATTTTCATTTAAAACATAGTTCAGCTCTAACTTTTTTTTAAAAATCCCAACAACCCGACTTGCAAGAAACTTGAATATGACCAGCAAGAAATATTATAAAAAGGTGTGCTCGACCAGCAGAAAGAACAAGTCATTTCGACCCGATGCAGGATTCTATTCAACAATACAGTCAAAGTTCTATAATCCGCACACCCATAATCCACTGTTTTCTCATTTTTTTTTTTTTTTTTTTTTTTTAATTAAAAAAAAAGAATCGTTTTTGGATCACTAATTTGTAACTTTTTAAACTGTTTATATCATTGTTTACATTAGTAAAATAACGTGAATTATAAAAAACAGTGGATTATGGGTGTGTGGATTATAGAACTTGGACTGTATGTCTGTTATTCAAAGGTTTTACTGAATTTGAATACAGTAGATTCTCTCAAATTCGCAAACCTAAAATCCACAACTCTCTAAAATCCATGCATAATTTACAGATGTAAAACAATGAAACATTCAGTTCAGATATAGACAAAATTTGACTTTTTTAGATTTACATCAATTCCATAAATATTTTAATTTGTAACTTTGGTTGATATTACTGAATTCATGTTTTTTCATGAGGGTAGAATAAATTTATTTTTGAAAAAATTCTTGCTGATTTCATTGGTAATCACAATCTTCTTACCAAACATATTTATGTATCAATAATTTTTTTTTTTAAATCTGGTTAAACCTGAAATTATATATACTATAACTTTTATGTGAATAAGTATTGTACCTTTATGAGGAAAATTTTCATTGAATAATTCAAGGAAAAATACATTTCAACTTAATAATGAATATTTAATCATACATTATTGATTATTAATGTGACCTCTGATTTAAAAAAAAAAAAAAAAAAAAAATCTAAATTTTTAGTATTTTAGTTTATTACTTATATTAATATTTTATTAACTTGTAAGCATTCATTATAGTTTCAATTGCATTTTTAATTACATTCAATTACTGTTTAAAAAAATTTAAACAAAGCAATGACCAGAAATCCACAAAATTCTAAAATCCGCACAACCTCTGGTCCCAAGCTGTGCGGATTTGAGGGAATCTACTGTATTAAAGAATATAGATTTGACCATTTTTCTATGTATAAAATATAATTGATAATAGAGACACATGTAAATTACTTTTCATAATTGTATTAAAGTTTCTTTTCCTATGAATTCAGGTCTTGTTGTGAGTTAAAGTATTTCAGGTCAAGTTGTGGGTTGCAGAAAATTATTTGGGGAATCCAAGTTGGGTTGCAAGTTGAGGAAATTTTTTTTGCAGGTTTGAGCTGGGTTGCGGATTGGGTTCAGGTCATTTTAAATCCCCCTGTCAGGGGTATCATGCCCCTTAGTTGGGCAAGTTCTGGTGCCGTCCCTGGTTGTTGAAATATTTTGAATAGTATGAATTGTTTTATGTTTGATATGATGTACTATGTTAAGAGGACTAGCTGCAGAGTATATGTGTTTTTAAGTACTCTTTCATTGGCATTCTTTTACTACTGAAAAATAATATTTAAAAAACATTAGTTTATTTGAATCATTATAAAGTATTCTTAACCTGGCAGTAGTCACACGCCAATTTTTTGCTGCCTTTGTAAAATTTCTCCTCATATCCCCTTACAAATATAATGGAGAACTACAATCTAGCTGATTTTAAGTGTTTCTTCTCCACCATAATGGAATAACAGGAAATCCATTTTTCCTTCAGATATATTTTTACAAGCAAAGTTGAAGTTGCTGGAAATGTCTACAGAAGGATCCCTAATGTCAGATCATTTTTACTTTTTCTCATTATTTTAAATCTCATTAATAAAATGTATAATTGAAACTTATAACTTCATTGAAAATTAAGTGAAAAATGCTTGTTCTTTGATATTTTTCTGAATGCTTGAGGCCATAGTAAAAAGACTGGGCACTACTAATAACTTGCTAAAAAGGCACAACCACTGTTGGTTTAATAGAAAGGAACTCCTAGACAAAGCAATCGTTAGGGATGTGCAATAGATACAGATGCACAGGATCATAAAAAGCATAATAAATTTAAATATGCTTGATTTTTAGTTATTTTATGACAAATATATTTTAACATGCTCATGTTATAAAATATAAGTTTTTTTTTTTTTTCAGGTATGAAGTCAGATTAGTTGATTTCACTATACCTAAAATAATCATAGGGTATTTAGGCAGCCAAATTGAATTCCTGTGTGATACAGTACTAATGCTATTTAATGCTCAATATCACATTTAAAAAAAAAATAATAAATTTTAAATTGTTTAATAGGCAAGTGCTGTTGATAATTTCAACAAACAAGTACTGTTAACAGTAAAAGATACTTTTATATAAAGTTGGATTCTGTTTTATTTAATGAAGTTTCCTTTTTTATTATATGTTTTATTTAATGAAGTTTCCTTTTTTATTATTTATTTTATTATCTCAGTTCCTGTTTGCATGTATGTTATATTTTAATTTTCATCAAAATAGTTAAATATTCATACAATAACAATATATTATAAATAATAAACACTGGTGAAAATCAATATATCCAATTCAAATGTGACTGATTCATTAAAACAGCTTCTTATTTAATGAATAATTTCAATAAATTTTTATTACAAATTTAAACTTAAACATACAAACATTTCATTGTGGTTTAAGATTTTTTTTTCTTAAATCTTTTCTTGCAACTGGTGAACAGTTAGTAATTATGTATAATTTGTAGAAATAGCATACATCCTCAGCAAAAGTAATTGAATGTTTATTCAAATTGTTTATAAGGCATTAAACCAAGAATGATGACTTCCAGGCTGGATATCACTTGGGTAGCTCAGTTTGTAGAATATTGGCAAATAATGTCAATGACCCAAGTTCGAAATTTGATCTGGACAATTTTTCATTCTGTCACCTTCATGCCTTATAAGCAATTTGAATAAAAATTCAAACAATTGAAATTTCAGCCACTAGTTCTTATTCAGGCATAAAATTCTGCATCATTAGAAAATTAAAATGTGTTTGTAAATGAGCAAAATTCTCATCAAATGTAAGTTTTCACCTTGTGATTCTGATCAATGTTCTGTAATCTGCATTGCACCAATGAGCAAAATTCTCATAAAATGTAAGTTTTCACCTTCTGATTCTGATCAATGCTCTGTAATCTGCATTGCACCAATGAGCAAAATTCTCATAAAATGTAAGTTTTCACCTTTTGATTCTGATCAATGCTCTGTAATCTGCATTGTAACACTTATAATGTGTTTTAGTTGTGAGATGCTCAATGATTAGTGCTTCATCTAACAAGTAACTCAGCTTGTAATTAACCATTCAAATATAATGTGTCCATCTTTATTCTTTTTTTTTTTTTAACTGAATGTTAAATGAAGTTTTATTGTTTGTCTTGTAAAATAATGTGTAGATTGTTGATAATGTGTAGTTGTTGATTTGTGAGAGTTGATTGTATGTGTAAATTTGTCAACATGTAAATTTCTGAATGTTGAAGTGCTGACACTTAGTTTTTTTCTTAAATGGAACATATTTGACACAGCTGAATTAAAAAAATAATTTTATACTTACAAAAATAGTGTTATCCCTAAATCAGGGTTAGAAATTAGCGGTCATTAGTTGCCAAATGAAACTAAATTATCGAATTTGACAACCACAAAATTATATCTAGTTGCCAAATTTTATGATGCCTAGATTTTTTTCACTTTAATTTTTATTTAACAAATGCTCTTATTCCAACTTTAGCACAAGTTCTTTTCCCCTGCCACATGCATTTGAAGACATCTTTTTTACTTAAAAAATTGGACAATAGCATGTTTTAAGACACCCTTGCTATTATCAGCTTAGAGGGGATTATTTATTAATCCCCTGTAAGCTGATTTCACTCTAACCAATGACAAACAAAACTGATCTTAGAGCCACATGTCTCTGAAATTCTTGTGCACCTTGTTGAAAAGCATGGTTTAAAACTCCCATGTACCTGTCAAGCACCTCTAAGCTGACTTCATTTTGACAGTTTTCTAAAATTCATATATTGTAGTTTAATAATCAGGTTTTACAGTTTAGTATTAAGAGAGTTTCTATTTTGTTTTAATGATTAAAACAGAGATAAAATTTTTAATATGTACCCCTTCCCTGCCTTTAACATATAAATAGAAATAATATTATAATTAACATAGTTGCAAAAAAGAAATGAGAAAACAACATGACATGAAATGAAATACATGAAATTGCAACCACGAAATGCAATTTTGCATCTGAAATAAAATTGTAGGCATCATTTTTGATGCCTTACTTAAAATTCCCAATTTCTAACCTTGCCCTAGACTATAATTTGGCACCTGTGACATAAGCACTTACAAAAAAATTGGATTTTATTTTTTAAGAAATATGATAAATTCAGTTTATTTAATTGAAAGTATGCCTTTTTTTGCATTTATTAAAAAAATATATATTGTTACTTGCAAGAGAAAAATTATGCATTCTGAAATATCTACAACTATTTATGCATTCCTTCATGATTTTTTTTTTTTTTTTTTTCATTTGCAAGATTAGTTTTTGTTTTTTTCATCCAAAATTTCTCTTTAATCTACCATAGTTAGCTTAATGATTAATTTTATACTGTGAAATACAGTTGCTAAGCAACTTTTGAAAGAAAAAAGAAAATCTCGAGATGCAAATTTGTCAAAGTGAAAATATAATGTTTTATATTTTTCAGACAGGTGCATATTATTTCCACTAAAAATTATGCAGTTAATGTCCAATGACTGACAAATGCATTGATGAAATTTGAAACCATCAGAATAATTTTAGATCTTTACATCAAAACTCATTGTCCATAATTTAACACTTTGAAATTAGTTATTCAAATGCTTATTTTCCTTTCAATATATATTAAAATTTTGAAATCATCTGAACGCCAATAAAAAAAGCCTGACATGAAAGAAAATATTCTATATTTTTCAGAAGAAAACCAAATTAAATCATTAACTATGTAGTTAATTCTGAGGACTTATACCACATATCTACATGATATTAAGCTGATTGGATGCTTTTTTAGGTGCGTTCGTAATTATGTAAATACGTAGCACCTATTGTTGTCGCTCAGTCCGTCTGCCTGTCTGTCTGTCCGTCTGTTCGCATATAACAACGCAAGAACTACCCAACCGAATCATTTGAAATTTAAAATACATAATTATAACATAATTTTGTCAAGTCATTTAAAAATTTTATGAAAATCGGATGGATAGATTAATTACAGGGACAATCAAAAGGATTCCGTTACATTACGGTCAATAGAGAAAAAAGTTTCAAATGCATTTTAATCGTTTGAAATTTAAAAATATAATTATTACGTAATTTTGTTGAGTCATTTCAAATGTTATGAAAGTCGGATGCATAAATCATTTACAGGGACAATCAAAAGTAATCCATTACATTACGGTCATTTGGGAAAAAGTTTCAAATGCATTTTAATGATGTTACATTCATTCGAACATAATAGAATCGGCATAAATCTATGAAATGTATATTAAAATATGCATTCTGTACAATCTGTGATGCAAAGAATTTTTATTATTGAATTACAGGGCCACACAAAAGCATTCCACTACATAATGCTATATTGGGAAACATTGTTTGGGACGTGTTTTAATTATATTCAACTATTTCACATTTTATGAATAAGATATACGTTGCTGAGGTGTAATAAAAATTACTTCCTGCATATTTACAGAAACATAAAGATTTCGACTACTATACTGTATCTGGAGTACGCTCTACTATATCAGCAAGATCTGAATATTTTAAAACTTCGTTATCGTACGAACACACCTCATTTTCTACGTTCACGTTAGAGATGGGAAATAGTTATTTTTGGTTATGTTACATACTTGCACAAGTAACAGGTTCCAACAACCTGTTATTTTTATAACATGTATCTAATGGCATCCTGTCAAAAAATGTTTTATTTAGAAGACTTAATAAATTGTCTGAAATAATTTTGGGGCGTGAGTATAGACGTTTTTTGATCAGATGAATCAACACCATTAAAATCAGTTTTTGGTTAAAATGCTAATTTTTACAGGACAAAATTTACCTAGTTATGCTATTTTTTAATTTCAAGCATTTTCAGGTTTTCTGGCACTAAAAGCACATTTTCCATTTATGGTAACTAAAATGTCAAAAATTCATAAAATTCTAAGCATAATAACTCAGTAAGTTTTAGCTGTAGATGAATATATTTTTACTGTTTTAAGGATGTTAGTCACTCAGCGGCCGAATTCCTCTCGGTAATGTTAAATCTATTGGGGTTTGATGCATCCTTATATTCAAAATATCTCCTTAAGGAATTAATATTTGTAACTCCCTTTTTTAGTGATCTCTCAAAAGATGTCACTTTTTTTTGGTCAAAATATTTCTAAAATTCATACTCAATTTAATATATTATGTTTAAAAAATAGCAAACTACGCGTACAAATTCAACAATTCTAATAAAATTATAGATAGATTTAAGAAATATTTTGAAAACTTAGAAAAAAAGAGACATTCTTTAAAAAGAGAAGACTGTTTTTTTTTTTTTTTTTTTTTAAATATTAATTCGTCAAGGAGATGTTTTGAATATAAGAATACATTAAACGCCCATATACTTAACATTACGGAATGCAATTCGATCCCTGACTGTAGCACCCTTTATAATTAGAACATAATTTTTTTTTTTTTTTTTAATTAAATCTTACAGGATCCAGATTTGTAATTTTTTATATTTCTTAAATATTTAAAAGCACGTATATTAACGTAAATTGGGTTTTAAATGATGCATAATAAAATCTTAAACATTTTTTTAAAGTTGAAGTATTTTCTTCTTCCTCTTCTTATTATTATTTCTAAAGGATTTAAATAACAGCTTTTTAAAGATAAATCGATTTTTTATGATACAGAACAAAATTTGAAACAGTTTTGTAATGGGATATTTGTAACAGTTTTGTAATCTCTAAAATTAATGGCTTAAAAATTAGCTTTTCGTAAACGATAAGAAAAGATGTGCTATATAAAAATAAACAGTGCTTTAACCCTTTGGGGACGAGCGACACGTATACATGCTGCAAATAGGCTTAAGAATCCACATTTGTGACCACCACTAAAATTATACCGTAAATTTTGCCTTATTTAATCAGAGCATTTTCTGGATTTAATGAGTAGCAAATTTCTGTTTTTAAAAAACAGCGACAAAACATTAAAAATTTCGTAAAATGCTCACAAAGGCTTCGCAAAGGGTTAACAACATGTAAAAAAAGAAATTTGAAAAAAAGAATTTGTAGAAAAAGAAATTTGAATTCCGATTTCATTACAGCTATATTTATCAACGCCTATCCAAAAGAACCTGAAAATGTTATTTATAATCTTTTCATTAAAAGCAATTCATCCAAACGGATTTTTATTACTTTTTCAAATTAATTACAATTGTAGTCGCGCAAATAATGCGGTGTTAATTTCTTCTTTTTTTTTACAATGAAACAAAATCGTAGAAATATAAAAAAAAATTCCTTACTCTGATTTCCTAAAAACACAGCCTTAAGAAACTAATAAATAAATAAATAAATAATAAAAGCATATCCCCCCCCCCCAAAAAATCTAGCATCACAGATACAAAAAAAAAAAAAAAAAAAAAAAAAAAAAAAAAAAAAAAAGCTTTTCAAACTGCATTAGCATTATCCCTTTTAAACTTCCAAAGTCAAAAAATCGCTGCTACCTGTTCAAAAGTACAACAAAAACAAAATTATCCCCTTCCTCTGATTTCCTTTAAACATTCAAAGTCAAAGAAAACACCACATGGACAAAAATGACTGGCGATATTAACTCTGCCAATGGAACAAAATCGAAATTAATCCCATCCTTTGATATCCATCATTAAAAAACATCTTTGATAGTTTTATACCAATGAATCCTGTCTACTAAAATGATTCCATGCAACGCTATTCTGTACAACAAATTATAACATTTCAACTTATATGAATGTGATGTGTTAAAAATGTGATGTGTTTTTTCTTCCTACTGAATAAAAAGAGTTGCAGTATTAATTGTATTAGGATTAACTGTAATGAATACATGGAGTTTTTCAGAACATTTTTTAACAGTCGTAGCGTTTTTTTTTTTTCTTTTTTTCCCTTTTTTTGGCGAATGGCCAGGTGTTTGTTTGCTAATGAGTTGGACTTTGATTGGGTGTTTGGATAGGGCTATTCTGCATGGATGGTGGATAGTGGATGATACTTTCTAGACATTGAAAGCTGATAAGGACACGAAAGATTTGTGACTGTTGATCACGATTTCTTTTGGTTTGCTTAGGCGCGTCGTAATAAACGTTTTAAAAAAGAAGTTTTTTTTTTTTTAATTTCAAAATATATTTTTAAGATCTTTTTACATTAATATCAAAAACAAATTTTGGAAATTTTATTGTTATTATAATTTTAATATGTATTTTTTTAAACAATTCTTATAGCTTTTTTTTCTTCTTTACTTTGCAGGTTTAGCGTTCCAAATTTAACAGGGACTTTCCGTTAACCTATTACTAAATAATGCACCATAAAAGAATAATGTTGTTATTTATCCTAATACGATAAATAATGCCCATCTCTAGTTCGTGTGCAATTTCCAACTTGTTCACAATTATTGTAGAACGTGCTAACACACAAGTTTATCTTTATTGTAAGCTTTTTCATGACATTTTGGTGATGAAATGTATAAGAACACATAAACATACACAACCAAAATTTAGATTTTTTATTACTAAAAAGGAGCTATGTATATTTGAGTTAAAAAAAATTAAAAATTACCATGGATGTTAAAATGATGTTCTAAACTTGATGTACATGTACTTAGGGAAATCAAATTTGTAACATCCTTTTTCCATCTTGGATGGTTTTTGTTTTAAATCCTATGTATATTTAACACCTATTTTTAATAATAAAAAATCATATTTTTGATTTTGTATATTCTTATATTATGTCAAGATAAACAAGACTTAATCTTGTGTATTTCTAATGGCTTATGTACAAAGTTGTTTTTTCAGAGATAAATTATCAAAATTGAAGACAGAAAATAAGCTTTTGGGATTGCTCATGTGATTTAAGAGATTTTTATTTGAATAAAGAGGGGTTGAACACCACAAGCCCATTCTTTTTTTTTTACTCTTGCACATATTTTAGACAAAAATAGTTTAATATATAAGTACTGCTAAAAATAAGCACACATCAGAAAAATATGAACATTATTACTTATAAACCTCTCTTTTTGAGAATATTTTGTAATTTATTGCTGAAGTTACATTTCACACGTAATTTTAAACATATCATCAATCATAGAATTAATCTATAGGTGCTCAATATTTTTATGGTATTTTTTATTGCAATCAATGTTTTTAAACATATACATTTTCTCTCAAATTTTGCAGGCCTTACTTGAACTGGAAGGTGGTCTACCTATTATTTGTGTGGGATCTGTATTCAAAAGTTGGCCTTTGCTGCAGAAAGGTAATGGCTTAGCACTTTTGGAAAATGTGCTAATAATAAATATTTAGAATTATTAGTGTGTTGATTCTGTTATTTGATACTTATTTTTGTTACAGTTTTGTATTTTTTTTTAATTGAACTTGAAATATAATAATCTTTTAGGTAGCCTCGTAAAAAATATGTTTTAGGAAATGAATTATTCTAAAAGTTTGATTCATTTTGATTGAATAAATAGCATTTTGCTACAATGTCATTTCTTATTTTCATTTAAAAAACAATAGTCAGACCTACTTAATTGCATACATTTGGTTCCACTAAATTGTATTTGATTAAATAGGTATGCATTTAAGAGAGCACCACAGTTGTTATTAGTATAAATTATCATTTGATTCTATACCACAGGTGTGAAAAATATTAATAAACAATAACAATTTGTACAATAATTTAAAAATAAATTATTGTAATAATTTTAATCAATTTAGTATTACTCTATGAAACGATGTATATATGAAACTGTGACATATTATAATACTATTAACATTATATGGTTTAATTTTTTATTATAATTTATGTGATTTAAGTAAAAATTGAAATGAAAGTAAAATAAAAAAATTTTTTTTTCAAAATACTACCTTTGAAAATATAAGGGTAAGGATAAATTCATTTTTTTCTTTTTTTTTTTTTTTTATTTGCCAATTTATCCTTCATTTGTTGCCTACAAAAAAAAAAAAAAAAAAAAAAAAAAAAAATCCTTTATATAAGTTTGTTTTTTCCTACTTTGGATACTGCATTTCTCCACTTCTGGTGCAGGTTTTTTTTATCGCATGGGCAAATATGGACTTTACCCATGAGCCCCAGATTTCAGGGGACTCCCAAATCCATATATTAATTTACAAAACATTTATTTCTTCCTCAATTCCAATTTTGAAAATTTTAAAATATAAATTTAAATTTTTAAGATTTTACCTAACTTTCTCAAAAAACAAATTTCATTTTGAACTCAGAGTTCAATGTTTTCGCAAAGCTAATCTCAACGCTATTAAATAAGAAATAATATTTAGATTGTATTAGCAATGAACTTAAATCATACCTCAATTTTAGTAATTGAAAATAATCAATATGTACACTATATTGCCATTGATTATTGGACACTTGCGATTTTAGACATTTTACTAAATATCTAGAACAATACATGAGGAATCATCTCGAAACTCTTAGTGTATAAATATAATAGTATATGTCATACATCTCCGTGAAGATTTTTTACCGAAACTCCATAGGGGACCGTCAACAAATTGAAAAAGAATGAATATCTTTTGAATAACCCTGCCAAAACTAATGTAGCAAAAGCGCTCAAACTCTAGATTATGATTGAATGCCTTATTGTAATATACTGTGTTCATTTTTATGCAAATAGCATGCATACTCGCAGAGTAATTAAGGTTTTTATAAAAATGGTCGAAAATTTTTCCAAGATTTTTCCTTATAATTTTCAGAGTTCTTAATATAAAATAATATTTTTTTCAGAAAATATGACAAACAGCATTGCACACAGTACCCTGTAATCAGAATTAAAAAATAATGAAAATTGTATACAAAATGAGGTGGTTTACTAAATAATTTTTTACTGCGCATGCGTCAACGATATCAAAATTTCATTTGCATATTATGTTAGCTAAATGTATAGAGCAACTTTTGTGAAAGTCACAAAATCATAACTTGAAAATTTTGAAAATAATCGTCAATTGAATAAGTTGAAAATCTGTTATTCTCCAAATGAAGCAAAAACAAGAGGGGTTGTATCCATATATTCATTGATTAGTGTCAATATAGAATACACAATACGGGATGTTACGACTACTTTTGGATAAAATCCCTCATTTTTTTGCTTCATTTTGGAAGCAACGGATTTTGTCCTTTTTCTATAGACGATTACTTTCAGAATTTTCAAGCCATAATTTTGAGACTTTTACAAAAGTTGCTCTATACATTTAGCTAACATAATATGCAAATGAAATTTTGATATCTTTGACGCATGCGCAGTAAAAAAATATTTAGTAAACCTACTCATTTTTCACACAATTTTTATTATTTTTTAATTCTGATTACAGGGTACTGTGTGCAATGTTGCTTGTCATATTTTCTGAAAATTATAAAGGAAAAACTTAGAAAAATTTGGGGCCATTTTTATAAAAACCTTAATTACTCTGCGAGTATGCATGCTATTTGCATAAAAATGAACACAGTGTATTACAATAAGGCATTCAATCATAATCTAGAGTTTGAGCGCTTTTGCTACATTAGTTTTGACAGGGTTATTCAAAAGATATTCATTCTTTTTTAACTTGTTGACGGTCCCCTATGGAGTTTCGGTAAAAAATCTTCACGGAGATGTATGATGTATACTATTATATTTATACACTAAGAGTTTCGAGATGATTCCTCATGTATGTTTTTAGATATTTAGTAAAATGTCTAAAATCGCAAGTGTCCCATAATCAATGGCAATATAGTGTATAATACAACTTAAAAAGATGCAAAAGAAAGTAACCTGATTAATTTACATTTAAATGTTAGAGTATTTAACATTCTTCCACAAGTTGAAATTATATTTATCTTAAAGTAATAAAACAAGTTATTAAAGTTACATAAGAGTATTGTTCTGCACTAAGTAAAAAGAGTATTTTTATTAAGATACTTAATTTAGAATTGATGGAGCTAAGAATTTTCTTCTATTTAAAATTCAAGGTGTGAAAATATTATTTATGCATTACCTACATAATTCACTATTAGTTCTATTTGAATAATGTTGCAGTGGTTCAAATGGTGGTGGTGGTGGTGGGGGGGGGGGTAATTTATTTCTGCCCACGGGCCTAATTAGTCATGATCAGGGCTTGGCTAAATATTGTCCCTTTACTCTCTTGATTATTCTTATTGTATTTCCTCCCAATTCTAGGATTTTCAAAAAGCTTTCACTGGCATCTTAAGTCACTATAATGTCTGGCCTACTTTAAAAGAAAATCACTCCTTTTCAAAATTAACTTTCCCATGCATTTCCAAAAATTAAGAGAATTAAGTTAATTTTTTCACGATGATTTCTGCTTTTTGATTTTGCAAATAACAAATTGTTATTACAAAATAAAATATTTTTATTCTTAAATTTTTTCCATTTATTGACTTCCCATGAATTCACAAAATCTGGATTACTAGATTGGGAATATTTTATGCGATTAACTGGGAATTGTTATGCGATAAATTGAATATATTTAACATTAAAATTATGGAGACCATTTCTTTTCCATAGCATTGCATGCATATAAGCAGGATGTGTAATAGGGTACAGCGAAAAAAAATTAATTTCTTTTTATCACAGATGTGAAGGGGTCAAAATTTGTCTTTTTACTAGTACATCAGCTACATAAAATTTTACTGCTGAAAAAAAAAAAAAAAAAAATTGGTTTTTTGTGCTTTTGGTTTTAAGATTCCCATGCACTGTCAAATCATCCATGTCAAATTTAACTCAAAAGTCAAAATTTTAAGTTAAATTTAACATTTTTTCAAGGGGAAAAAAAAACTATAAAGCTGGTTATTTAAATCTCTATTATTAACTACTTAATACATTTAAACTGTGAAACAATATTTTGTATAAATATTTGGGCATATAATGAATTGTTTTCAATACACCTTTTACCTAATTGCTTTCAAAACTATTCTGGACATACCTCGTAGAGATGGCTGCATTTCATGTCCCATCTGTCCCAATCATCTGACCATCTAACTAGGGAACTGCAAGAAGTGTAAGTCACAGATTTTAACGAAAGCGGTTTGGAAAGATCTCATCATGAGCAGTAAAAAACTCAGTGGAACTACCGGTCGCAAATGATTCATTTTTGAGATATCTGACAATTTATGTCACGTAGCTAGTGCAAACTTAATGGGAGACCGCAAAAAATTTTAGTCTTAATTTTAGCGAAAGGGGTATCGTTAAAAAAATATCATCGTGAGGATTAAAAAACTCAATGGAATCACCTGTCGGAAATGAGACGTTTTTGAGATATCCAACAATTTGTGTCACGTTACTAATGCACACTGCTGGGAAAATGCATTAAGTAACATCAATTTTCGGATATCTCGAAAACGGCTTCTTTCAGATGGTTAGTTCCATTGAGTTTTTTACTTCTCACAATGTTATCTTTGCAAGGACACCATTTTCATCAAAATCAAGAAAACAATTTTTTGTGGTCTCCCATTAAGTGTGCACTAGAACAGTATGCACTAGCTACGTGACATAAATTATCGGATATCTCAAAGGGCTCATTTCCTACGGATAGTCTTACTGAGTTTTTTTTTCCCTCATAATGATATCTTTGTAACGGTACCACTTTCTTTAAAATCGTGACTAAAATTTTTTACAGTCCCTCATTAAGTATGCGCTAGTTACGTGACAGAAATTGTCGGATATCTCGAAAATGAATCATTTGCGATGGGTAGTTTCATCGAGTTTTTTACTGCTCTCTATGAGATCTTTCCAACGATACCACTTTCGTCAAAATCGGTGACTTACACTTCTTTCAGTTCTCTAGTAAGTTCAATGTTTTATTTATACATCAAATTGTGATTTTAATTTTTTTTTTTATTTATTTAAGCCTCTGATACTATTTCTTTCAGACAAGCTAAAAAGTGTCATGTCAAAATTTGTAGCCCACTTTTTCATAATCTGGCTGTTGAAATGAGACATTCATACTATCTATATATTTAAAAAGACCTGGCTGTTTTTTTAGTCATCAGCCCTGAATTTTCTACTCAACTGATTTTGATAATTATTTTTTTAAATTAAAGCTATTTATTTGTAGTTGTGCTCATTCTAGCTATTTTTTAATTTATTTCCATTTTTATATTTTATTTTTAATTTTAAATGCTTTTTACAATATTTCTTCAAAATGGTGGCAACTCAGTTTAGCTTTTCTCTCGATAATAAAAATTTATTTTCCATTATCACTTTCCACAAGTCAGAAGCTTTATTTCATCAGTGAACATGTCCTCGCATTTAAAAGAAAAAAGTTAATTGTTCTCGTAAAATTTAACCACAATAAAATGATTGTGTATAATTATGCACTAATTGAGGTAAAAAAATATATTTACTGAGAAATAATATTAATAATGTTAATAAAATAACAGAAAATAATTTATAATAAAAATTAATGTCTAAAGCAAAATTAGAAAAATTTCAAATGAGGAAAATGATGTCATTCAGCAACCAGATAAATGGGAATTACAATATTATTACGGATGCCTTTTTCATATTATTAATAACAGTAACTTTTAAAAAACATTTGAAGAGAAAATGACGTCACTATTTAAAACATCGCATTTTTACTCATAACGATATTACATTTTAATATTTCTCTTCATTACAGACACTGAGATTGAGATTTTACTTTCAGATGACTTCAGTTAGTGAAAATAATGTCATAGTAAAAATGAAATTAGATTTTTTTTTTTTTTTTTTTTTTTTTTTTTTTTTTTTTTTAAATAAAACTATTTTTCTGTGAGTGCATATAAAATAAAATTTCTGGATTTTGCCGGCACTCAGATTACAATTTTAACTGAAGATGTGTGAATATTTGCATGCAAAATTGTAACTGGCAAACTTGACATTAAATTTGGAAATATATTTATTATGTATTGATTCAATAATGTAATCACTTTTGCTTTTTTTAAACCAAATCGATCGGGTCTTTTAAACATTTCATTTGTCGAATTCGATGGGATTCCACTCGTTTTATTGTTAAAATGCATTTCCTTTTTCTCAGAGTCTATAAAAAGCATTTAAACTAAAGAAAAAATCTGGTTTTGATGAATCTAGTCAATGAAGAAGTAGCACGTCAAATTGTATCTCTTTATTATTCCACAATTCCAATGTCTCAGAGAGAAATTGCTAATCAATTGGGTATTTCACGCCGTTCTGTTTGCTATTATATTGATAAACACAAGAAATTAAGTTAGTTCATTGCATTCTAAACAGGGTCGCCCTTCTAAAAGACCTCTATCGATTCCCCCCCCCCCCTTAATTGGAGGCGAAACTGAATTCTGCAATGGCAGAATCTACATTCAACTTGTAATTTTTTTTTTCTTTTTTTTAAACAAAGATTGAAAAATTTTCTATGTATCAACTAGTTTATCTCTTTGTATCCACAGACTTTCATAATACTGCTGTGACCCTCCTCTTCCTTCCTTCATGTATATTTTTATAGCTTGTATAAAAGACAATTGGAGTAATGCAGTGGGGATGTTAGTAATGAAATTTATTCAACAGTCTATTATCTTCAGCAAAACTTCATGCAATTAATGCATTATGATTGCGAGTTCTGTTACCACAACTTTTCTCAATTACATTTTATGTATAATGATCTGCTTCAAAACTTATTGTAAGTATGTCAACTTTGAATATGCCATCATTTATTCTAGCTCTTGCCTTTATCGCATGCTAAGAAGCTAGTGATTTAATGTGATAATTGTCAGAAAACATTGCAATCAAAATTTGCTCTTGGTGTGCAAAGCAACCATTGTTTTAAATAATCTTTCTTTAGTATTTGTCATTTTCTGTGTTGTTTAGTAGTTGAATAATTTTCCATAAGCTTTTAGATCCATTAGTTAGATGTATATATTTTTTTAATCACAGTATTGATATAAAACACCTTGGGGCTTAAACTTGTATTACATATTTTGTGAATGAACCTGCAAACTCTGATGGCCAATCAGTGCTTATATAAAGGTGGAAAATTATATTCACTTTTGTGGGAAAATTTTTCTGGATTTCTGCTTGCTAGTTCTTCTGAGAAACAGTATTCCTGATGAAATATTTTTGCAAATATCCAGCAAGTATTTCTGGACTGAGCTGGATATATTTTTTTCAGTTTGAGTTAATAATATTTCAAAATTATTCTCTATGGATTTTAAAAAAATTGCCGTAGGAAATGAATGACATGTGGACAAAGATTTTTTAATTGGTCTGGTGATTTCTGGTGGGTTAGAATTTTTCTCATCGATCTTGTCTAATAAAGTTGTATATGATCCATTAATATAGTCCATTCTAAGTTTGTTCCATGTAAAATGGTTCACAACGGCAAATAGAATTCTCTGCCTTTTAAATGAGCTCTCATTGCCCATTAGTTTATACATTTACTCACAAAGTACTATGTAATCCAAATTTGACCACCAGGATGATTTACCATCAAATGTAATCCATTTCTAAAAACAAATCTAAAAGTTAATGGGAAATTACTTGGCTGCTAAACAACACACAAACAGCGAAAAAAAGTCATTTAGGACAATGATTGTTTTGCACATGAGAGCGAATTCTGGTTGCTCTCTTGATTGTCATCAAATTAAGCAGCTCGCTTCTCAAAATATAATAAATACAAAAGGTAAAATGCATAACGGCATACTTAAAGTTTGAAATACCTGTAATCAACTTTGAAGCAGATCTTTATGTAAAAAATATAATTGGTTGAAAAAAATGTTGTTGTAACAGAACTTCCAATCATTATGCATTAATTGGATGCAATTTTGGTAAAGTTAATAGATTCCATTAACATCCTCATTCATTACTCTGCTTGTATTATTTTACACACGCTATAAAAATGTAAGTAAAGAAGGTCATAGCAGCATCATCCAAAGTCTTTAAATACAAAGAAGAGATGAACTAGGTTGATGCATAGAAAATTTGTCAGTCTTCAATAAAAAAAAATTACAATACATTGTGTCCAGATGATCAGAAGGTTGGGCAGAACTTTAGTCATCTCCACAAGGTATGTCCAGAACAGTTTTGAAAGCAGTTACAGTGGTAACATAGTTCTTTAAACCAAAAAAAATGTTAGTTTTGCTCTAGTCATACAGAAAAATATATTGTTTTATAGTTTAAATATGTTAAGTAGTTACTAATAAGTGTTTAAATATAACACTTTTAAATAAAAACCAGCTTATGGAAATATTTTCATTTTTATGGAAAAAATAAAAATTTTTATCCAAAATGGCATATTCAAGCCATTTTTTTTTCAGCAGTAAAATTTGCACCGTTGATGTATTAGTATAAAAGTTCCTTTTGACACCTGCCTGTTTCTGATAAAAAGAAATTCATTTTTTTTGCTCTACCTTATATGCAATTACTTGTTACCCAATTAATTTGGCTGACAGTATTTCAAAGAAAATTTTCTTGTGACAAGACACATGTACAGAGTTGCTTTTTTTTATAATCGTATTTTTTATTTTATCTGAGGGACTTTAACAACTATTCTTACATATATTTTTTACCCCTATTTCTAAATATTAATCTTTGTGTATATTTTTACACATTTACAAGAAAAAAATAATGAAATCTACCACAATTTTTTTTTGCAAATAATGATATTGATATCATTTTATTTAAAGAATTGCCAGCGGCATTCTTGACGTATTAAAAAATACAGTGTTTACATTACATGCAGTAGAAAAAAATTCAATATGAAAGATAAGATATGAAAAATACAATATAAGATTGCTCAATAAGAAATATGATAAATTATAAACTTCAAGTGTAAGTTGTATATCGGTGCTCAAGACTACAGAATTCTTATTTTCTTTTTGGTTCATAAAGATGTATTCTATTTATTTATATTTATATGATATATTTAATTTAAACACCAGAAATTCTGTTATTTGATTTGAAATAGTATATAAAAATAATATCTGGTAGCACTCAAGGAAATGGAAGACACTAGGGTAATTATGTTTGCTATACCGCAATAATGATATATGAGAAAGATATATCAAAATATATACATGGTTCTCCCAAAACATTGACCTTGGCTTTTATCCCTTAATAGAACAGTTTACTTTAACATTTTTTTTTTTTAAATGTGGCTCAAATTAAATGGTGAACTAATTGCATTCCAATGTTCAACTAAAATCACACTTTGGAAAAAAAAAGTTTAAGAAAATTTGAACTTTTAAAAATTATTATTACTTTAAATACTAATATTTTAGACTTCTTTTAGTTTTTCAAATTTATATTACATAAGACTACATGTTTTTTTTTTCATACATCTAATATTACATTTAATATATTTTTTCTACTGATATATGTAGATTAAAATGATGAAATCTAACATTTTCATGTATTTTTATATTAAAAAAAAAAAAAAAAAAAAAAAAAAAAAACCTGAAAGCTAATTCCATTAGCAGATTTATCACTTATATAATAAAGAACATGTACAAACAATTTTAAATATCTGTCTCAAATGCAAAAAAACCATAGTAATTTTAAAACAAAGTGAATTAAAGTTTTCGTTTGTGTGGGTAATTGCACTGAGTGTCTTAAAATTTACAATAGATACAACTGCCGTATAGGTAAAAATGAGCTGTCAAAAAAATTCACTGTTAAACATGCTTTCATTTAATATTTAAAAGCAAAAATTGATGTTTTGATCAACTTTGAGGTAAACTGCCCCCTTAAATAATGATTATAGGCATACTATAAATTTACAAAGTTACAGAAAAAAAAAAGTACTGAATTTATAATTTTAAAATTTTCAGGGGATAAAATTTGAAGAAATGCAAAATTAAAATTTTTATATGGCTGCAATACAAAAAATTCCAAATGAATAAAGTGTGTGCCATACATTAATAAAGTCATGCACAAAATTCTAGCATTTTTATCATAAAAATTTGCAGAGATATGAAAATACACAAATGTAGACTTAAATCACTTTTTAATGCCTGGATATGAGTGTGTAAAGGATAAAAATCATCACGTTTCAGAGCTCATACATAAATTAAGAACGGAAACAATGATTGCTAATTACTATAAACATTTTTATTTTAATTTATGATTAACATCTCACCAACTTTGTTTAAACATATATCAAATACTTTTAAGATTAAATGTTGAAATTATGTACTTGACCTTATTAGTGTATAGGGTATATTCTACTCATTGAGAAATTTTTAGCATGGAGAGCTTTGTAAAAATTAAATTTTGTACTTTCAAATTTAATCCCTGAAAATTTTAATTGGTTTCATAAAATTTAGGACCTGCTTTATGTAACTTTTGTAATTTATATGTCTGTGATCAATATTTCAGAAATAAAAGTCAAAGTCAATGTTTCTAGGACATTCTGTATATAACATTGGCAGCTGTTAGCATAAAGTGATATTGTCAGTGTATACAAGTTGTAGCTTTTTATTGCATCAAAGAAGCAAATTCACTTCCTCAACATTTTATTTAAAAAGAAGAAAAATTATGTATACAGTAACCCCTTAACATTCGTGAAAGTTAGGTTCGCGAAAACATCCATAAATGTTAAAAGGCCATCTTCTTGTACATAATAAGGAGGTTAGGCTCTAATTTTTTGGGGGGGGGGGAAAAAAATTGAAATAAAAATAAATAAATAATAATAAAAAAAAAAACCATTGTACATTAAAAGTACATGCTTTAAATAAATTTGAATAATTGTAAATGTATTGAGCAAAATGTTTTTGCTAGTGCAATGTGGAAAATATTTTGTGACGTGCGATTGTTTGTCAGAGCAGATCTTATGTTTATGAATTTGTATGTGAGGAAAAGTTGCAGCATCAATTTTTATTTTAAATTTAAGATTTCTCAACAGTAAAGAATAGCATTCTATTGCTTTTTTAACAAGTTGTTGTTGATGTTTTAAAATTTCCTTGACAATTTTTGCAGAAAATATTCCACCTGAAGTAAATATTTGAAATTTTAGAAAATTGATCTGCATAAAAAATAAAGGAAATTACTGATCTCTATTTTAACACAACTTAGGCCATACTGTACATAAATGTCCAGCATCACGTAATTCATAGAATTGATAAAACAAAATGAGTATACTTTGTAAAAAAAATTTATAAAACAAACTTCACCAACGAATAACCAAGTTCAATCTTCGCGAATGTTGAAATGTTCTGAATTTTTTATTTCATGAATAATCAAAACTCAAAAGTTAAGGGATTACAGTATTAACTTTTTAGCTCACAGGCTATCAAAGCCTGAGAGCTTATGTGCCCATCCGTTCTGTATGTATGTGCGTGCATATGTGCATAACACAATAACGCATAAAATATCCAATTCACTTGAAATTTTGGATATATGTATATTATAATAAGGCGCTTCCCTGATTAGTTTTTGGAGTTCATTCAATGTGTGTAAGAATGGGGAATGGGGGCTAATGCCATTCCCCTTAATTTATATAAATGGGTTTTTCATGCAGAATTATCAGTTTCCCCTTAATTTATATAAATGGGTTTTTCATGCAGAATTATCAGTTTTCGTTCAAAATTTAGTTACAAAATATTCTGATGAGGCACCTCTGTGATTAGTATTAGATGTTCATTGGATGAGTATAAAGGGGGGGAACGGCTCTTGCCCTCCCCTTTATTTATATAAATGGGTTTTTCATTCAGAATTATTTTTTGTTCAAAATTTAGATATGGAATCATTCTGATGAGGTGCCTCCGTGATTAATATTAGGCGTTCTTTCAATAAGTATAAAGAGGGATGTAGGGGGGGGGGTAATGTTCTCCTCTTAATTGATATAGATGGATTTTTCATGCAGATTTATCAGTTTTTAATCAAAATTTAGATATAGTATCATTCTGATGAGGTGCCTCCGTGACTAGTATTGGATGTTCATTGGATAAGTATAAAGTGGGGGAACGGGGGGGGGGGCTAATGCCCCTCCCCTTGATTTATAAAAATAGGTTTTTCATGCTGAATTTATCAGATTTCACTCAAATTTTAGACATAGGATCAGTCTGAGATCACTGCTATGATTACTTTTATCAGTTTATTGGATAAGTATAAAGAGGGGGAGGGGGCTAATCCGCCACCCTTTATTTTGATAAACGTCTTTTTCATACAGATTTATCAAATTTCATTCAAATTTAAGGCATAGAATTGTTTTGATGAGGGCACCTCCATGATTTGTTTTGCGAGTTCATTATATAAATCTAAGAGGGGGGGAATAGCGGGTAACCCCCCTTTAATTTAGCTTAATGGGTTTTTCACGCAGAATTTACTGATTGGCTTCAAATTTTGGATACAGGTTCATTCTGATAAAGCGCTTCCCTGATTGGTGTTTTGAATTCATTTGATAAGTATAACTGGGGGATCGGTGGGATTACCCCTTTTAATTTAGGTAAATGTTTTTTCTTGCAGAATTAACCAATTTTTTTTTTCAATTTTTGGATACAGGTTCATAATGAAAAGATGCTTCCTTAATTAGGTGTGGGGATCTTTTGTTAAGTATAAAGGGGGTACTTGCAATTACCCCCCCCCCCCTCCCTTAAATTTGATAAATGGATTTTTTCTGCAGAATTATCCAATTCACTTTTAATTTTAGATGTAGGTTTTTTCTGATAAGGTGAATCTCTGAATAGTTTTGGGAATTTACTTGTTAAGTATAAAACAGGGGATAACTCCTTAAATTATATAAATGGGTTTTTATTAAGAAATTTCAGATTTGCTCTGAATTTTGGATATAGACTTTTTATATGATAAATCATATCCCTGATTAGTTTAAGGGGTTCAATAATTAAGAATGAAATAGGGAAATGGAGGGAGCTGTTCCCCTCCCCCCCCCGCCTTATTTAAAAAAAAAATGGAATTAACCCTTAAAAATATAATGGGGTAATGTACAATTAGTATGCATAGCTTGTGAGCTCAATGCCATCAGTTTAACTGGGCAATATTCTTTTTATTTCCTGTTCCTTGTCCTTTTTTTATTTCAAAAATTAATGTTCCATAGCAATTAAATTTTACTTATTATTATTTTTTTAATAATAATAAATTTTATTTAATAAATTAATCAAATACCTCATAGAAACAATAAACATTTATTTAATACATTTTCTGTTTCCATAATTGTAAAAATTGGTAGTTATAGATTTGCTCTAATAAGATGCTTAGAAAATATTTTGACATCACTAAAAACTCTTTAATCCTTGATGCCATGTGTTACCTTTCAGCAGCATACTCAATTTAGTTTTCTAAGATACTTTTAGAATAATATTGAAGTTGAATACCTAATGTTGCCAATAAAATACATACTTAAAATACTATTAAATCAATTTTCAACATATAGAATGATGCAAAAGTGTTACACTAGAGGACCTATTATCTGGAATTCCGAAATTTGGAAGGATCCAGAAAAGAAAAGTATTCAAACTTTCTAAATTTTTGCTATAATATTGTAATATCTGAAATTGTTCAAAAATTTCAAATTTCAAATTTTTTTTTAGTCTATTCTTTCAAAATGCACTAAAATAAGTTATTTTAGTGGTGGAGGAATATAGATTCCCCTCTCCCGCTTCCTAAATTTGGGAAAAATAATCTTTTTGACAAATTTTAGTTTAAAATTAATTTATATTACAATTTGTTAAAAAAGAGTCAGGCATTTTGCCCCTTTCTCTGAAAAAAAAAATATTATGGCTATACCATTATATTATTTAAATACACATATAATAGGAGAGTTTTTTTTGTATACTCCTTCTCTTCTCAGACCTTCCAAAATGATCTATCTACTCACTGTTTCTAATTCTGATGGAATTATAGAATACTATTTTGTTATTGAATAATTCAATAATTCTTGTTTACATAATTTAAAACATTCAAAACATAAGTTTTATTCATATTCTACATGGGATTGTTTTAATTTTGTTATTTTTATATTTTTGAAAGATTTCGAGAGGAGAGGGGTGGGGAGTGCGGTCCGAATCTCAGAAGGACCCAAAATGTGAACATCCGGAATGCCCTTGGTCCCGATGATTCTGGATAATAGGTCCTCTACTGTATTTAGGAATAACAATAGATTTCTTTTTCAATTGCTGCTACAGTGCTTTTTGTTTTATTTGGAAGCTTCCGAAATTCCCTATTTTCTTCTGCAGTGAACAAGTAAAATTTATTCCTTATTATAGTTCTTAAAATTCATTTGTGATTAATATTATGCAATTTTATCAAGGGAAATTTTTTCAATTAAAGCCAAATATTGTCAATTGACAACAACTTGTTTTTGAGCTGTAAACCATACCTGAATCAAAATGTGATTTATTAAAGTATTTTCCCCATGATTTACGATTTATGATGGAAGGAAAGCCAAAGAACATTTGTAAATTGATTTTTTTTTTTAAATCAAGCATTTAAGGATTAATATTCAAAATAATAGGGTTGATCATTAGTTAAAGACCTCTATTTTAAACTATTCTTACATAAATATCTCATTTCTACAATATTTCAAAAAATTAAGTTACAGAATTTAAATATTTATACATCTTTGATAGATAACTTTGAATATAAATTATTCTTAAAATTAATTATTAGGATAATTGAGAATAATTTATTACTTTTGGATGCATAATTTTGCATATTCCCTCATTTGTTATGGTTAAAATCATATGCAGCATGAAGTCCAATATTTGTATTAATTGGGATTCTGATAATTGATTTTTGCATTTTCTAAGTTATTCATTGGTCATACTATTCAATTATTCATTTGTTCATCAATATTATTTCTTAACCCCTTCTCGACGGGAGTCTTTTACGAAATTTTTAATGTTTTGTCACCGGTTTTAAAAAACAGAAATTTGTGACTTATCAAATCGAATAAATGCTACGGTTAAATTAGCCAAAATTTTCAGTATAATTTTACTGGTGGGGACAAACAAAGATTCTTAAGCCTTCTTGCAGCACGTATACGTGTCGCTCATCCCCAAGGGGTTAAGGAGGGGAAAATGGGGATGTATTCACTATACAAACATAAAAATATAATAAAATAAAAATAATATATAAATTAATAAGGTAATTGCATATTTTAAAATTCT
Source organism: Maratus speculifer (assembly GCA_964019185.1). Classification (NCBI taxonomy): domain Eukaryota; kingdom Metazoa; phylum Arthropoda; class Arachnida; order Araneae; family Salticidae; genus Maratus; species Maratus speculifer. The sequence continues at coordinate 131,684,926 of OZ025298.1, forward strand.
GCTAATTTAAACATTTTTTGTTTCTCTTTTGAGTTTGAGACTGTATAATTAATGCATTTATGTGGTTTTACTTAGCATCTGGAACAAATTCATTTTATTGCTGCAAAATTTAAATACTTTTTTCATACTTAGGTTTTGAAGAAACTATTAAAGGTCATTACAGTAAATGTACTTTAATGACATTAAACTGCTGTTCTTCAGCAATTGGTGCTGCATATTTTGGAGCTAAAGCAGAAAACTTTGATCTGCCTCTCGATTATAAAAAGAATACATCAATTTTGTATACTTTTGATTCTACTAAGAAGTGATTTCTTATACTTATTTTTTCATTGCCAAACAAATGTGTTCTTAATACATTCCTATTGCATGTACAGATTTTTCTTTATTTTATGAAAACTTTTATTGAATGGATTTTTGTTTGTCTGAATTTTATAATTTTTAATTGTTGTTATAAAAAATTTTGAAAGAAGTTTATTGTACTTTATTGCTGATATTTGTTTTATTTTACTATTTATGAATGATTCACATACATATTTAAACACACACAAAGATACATGCATTTTCTATTATTTCTGTTCAAGATAAGTGCATGTTTCTATGTTATAAAACATATACAGTAATCTTTTAACATTTGTGAGAGTTAGGTTCTCGAAAACATTTGTAAATGTTGAGGCTATCTTCCTATACATATGAAAGGGTTGGGTTCTTTTTTAAATGGAAAAGAGCAATGAAGTTCACAAAATGTGCTTATTAACTATTATAATTAAAAGTACATGCTTTAAATAAATTTGAATAATTATAAACATTGTACAAGATTTATTTGCTAATGTATGGTTGAAAAACTTTAGTGATGTGCGATTGTTTGACAGAACAGATCTTATGTTTATGAATTTATGTTTATGTAAGGAAAAGTTGCGGCCTCGATTTCTATTTTAAATTTAAGACTCCTCACCAGTGAATAGCTGCTTTCTTCTGCTTTTTCAACAAGTTGTTGTTATTTTAAAATTTCAAAGATAAATTTTTGAAAAAAAAAAATATTTCACATGTAATAGAAATTTAAAATTTTAGAAATTTGAAAATAATCTGCATAAAAAAATAAAGGAAGTTACCAATCTATATTTTCCCTCAATATAAGGACCGAAGTTTTTGCAACTTAGGCCATACAGTATATATCGGGTGTCCGAAAAATGACTGATGGATTTTAAAATTCAATTACTTGCAAACAGTGACAACTATTTAAAAAATTTTTGCAGGAGGGTTATGTATAATGTCAGGAGTTTTTTTACCGTAATTTCTTATTTTAGTTTGAATTTCAAACGATAGGTGCTGCTGACGGCGATTGAAGGCCAGGTCGACGTCTCACTCAGCATTGATCACCTTGCCGTCAGTGCCACCTATTGTTTGAAATTTGAACTAAAATAAAAAATTACGTTAAAAAAACTCCTGACATTATACATAACCCTCCTGCAAAAGTTTTTTAAATAGCTGTCACCGTTTGCAAGTTATTGAATTTTAAAATCCATCAGTCATTTTTGGGACACCCAGTACAAGGCTATACAATACATATGTGTCCGGTTCACATAGTTCATAGAATTGGCAAAATAAAGTGAATTTACTTTGTAAAAAAATATTCTTTATAAAAGAAAAATTACAAATAAACAAGTATAGTCTTTGCAAATGTTGAAATGTCTCACATTTTTTATTTTGCGAGTAATCAAAACTTGTAAATGTTAACCAATTACTGTACTTTTTAAAAATTTCATTAAATTCATAGTGTTTTTTAATACTATAGGACATAAAATTTGTTTGAAATTAATCAAAGTGTATTGCAGAAAAATTCAATTTTATTTAAATCACTATTTTATATTTTCAAAATTGATTTCACATTAATTTAAGCATTAATAATTGTTTTCCAGAAATTTAACAACTGTCCCTTTTCTAAAAATAAATTTGACTACAAAAAAAAAAAAAAAATTATTCCTTTAGCCATTTATTTATTATTTAATGTAAAAATGGTATTTTTTTTTTTTTCCTGAATTGAACCTTTTTAGTTTGTTTTTTATTGTAATCGAAAATTTTTTTAATTCCGGTTTTCGACGGATTTACACGTTTTAGGGGTCAGATTCCCAAAAACAAGTTTTTACAAAATGTCTGTCTGTCCGTGTGTCGCCATTCTACCATCAAATAGTGTACGAAGTTATGCATAGAACTGAACGAAATTTTTTGTGAATGTTTTTGGCTGTGGCAAGCAGGTTCTACTTCAGTTTTGAAATATTCCGCCGGAAGGGGGTGCTGCAATCAAGATTTTTGTGCCATTTTCAATATTTTACCGATCAAAAGTATATGAAGTTATGCATCGAATTGAATAAAATTTTTTGTGTAAGTGTATGGCTATGGCTAGTTGGTCCTCCCTGAATTTGAAAAATATCTGCCGGAAGGGGGCGCTGCAATCTTGATTTTTGTGCCATTTTCAATATTGTTTTGGCCAAAAGTATATGAAGTTAAGCATCGAACTGAACCAAATTTTTTGTGTAAATGTATGGCTATGGCTAGTTGGTCCTCCCTGAATTCGAAGAAGACGCTGCAATCGCAATGTTTGTGCCATTTTCAATATTGGACCAACCAAAAGTATATTAAATTATGCATCGAATTGAACCAAATTTTTTGTGTGCGTGTATGGTTATGGCTAATTTGTACTCCCTGAATTTGAAAAAAATCCACCAGAAGGGGGCACTGCAATAGCAAATTTTATGCCATTTCAATATTGCACCACCTAAAAGTGTATGAAGTTAGTTCTAGAACTGAATTACATTTTTTGTATATGATTATTTTTTGGTAAGGCAAGTAAGTCCTCCTTGAATTTGAAAATAAATTTGCCTATCATTCTATTGTCCATCGGCTAGTACAGAGACAGAAATTCGTTTTTACTCCGGTTAATTGATTGAAGCAGAAACCTAAGATGAAAATCAAAGTTGGTATGGTATTGAATTAAAATTATTAAAGCATTAAAATGAGTAAGTATTTTTTTTTTTTTTTAAATATTAAAATGTACATATGAGATAGAAAAAAGTTTTGGGATTGGCACATCCAACTAGTTTAAATATTTAAAATGGACAGCCTTTTTCTCTGTATGTGTTTAATAAAAACTATATGTATATTTTTTTAAAGTCAGTTTTTTATGTTCCAAATGACTTAATATAATAATGAATATTATAAATACATTTTTGATAGCATGTTTGTAATTAAATATAATTCAATTAAGTGGAACTACATATTAAATACTAATTAGCAAGATATACTTCATTAATTGTTAAAAGGTGTTAAATGAAAACCATAATAAAAAAGTTACATATATGTAACAGAGTTTCCCCCAGAGGGTTTCAGGAGGGCGCTCCGCCCCTGCTGCCCTTTAGTTTAAAAAATAGCGCCCCTCTTGCCCCTCATCCAAAAACTAGCGCCCCTCTTGCCGCTCATTAAAAAAAATAGCGCCCTTCTTGCCCCGCATTTGAAAAAACGCAGCTCTTCAGCGATGATGCGGACGCACTATAACGCGTAAATTACGTAAAAAATCGATGACAGAAAGAAAAAAATAGCTCTTATGCGTTCCACAAGGACGTGTAATTTCGTCAAAAAGTTGCGAAAAGAAGTCAAATTTCACAAAAAAAAATCGCAAAATAACGTTTAATTTCCGGCAAAATTCATGAAAAAATGGCTAATTTCGTCATAAAATTCCGTAAAAACGGCAGATTTCATCAAAAGATTTGTGAGAAAACGGCAAATTTCATCCGAAAATTGCAATAAAACGGAAAATTCTGCCATAAAATTTGTGAAAAACGGTTAATTTTGTTAAAAATTTGCAAAAAAACCCCGCAAAATTTGCCAAAATATCCCGAAAAAACGGCAGATTTCGTAAAAAAAATCGCGAACAAATGCAAATTTCGTCAAAGAAACACACACAAAAAAAAGTTAATGCCAGAAGTAAATTTTTCTGCTCCAAAAACTACTTTTCTTGCTTCAAAATTGTGCTTTTAATGCTCAAAAAATGGATTTTCCTGTTTCACAATCAGGCGTGTGAAGAGAAAATTGCACCCGGGGCATAATTAGAATTTGAGGCCTCCCCCCCTCCCAACTTTTTCTTTTGAAGTCCAAAAATGACGTTTGTAGTATAAATTTGGCACCCCTTAAATTTCCGCGAGCGGGGCGACCTGCTCCCCCCCCCCCCTTACCCCCTGTTACAATCTTCTTTCGACTGTCCAAAACTTTCTAAATGCGAATTCTAAAAGTATTCTTTTTTCAAAAAAAAAAAAAAAAAGATTTTTTTAATAAATCAGGTTTGCCCCTTAACAATCTTTTAACAAAATCAGCCGTTTTTTCGCTATCTTCAAAAAAATTTGCCATATTTTCGCGATCTTTTACGAAATTTGTCGTTTTTTCGTGATTTTTTTTTTAGCAAAATCTGCCGTTTTTTGCGATCTTTTAACAAAATTGACCGTTTTTTTCGCGATCTTTTAACAATTTTTTTTTTTTTTTTTTTGACAAAATTTCTGTTTTTTCACGATTTTTTTTGAACCGCTAGATTCTAGATTCAACTCTATAAAAGTGCCCTTAAAAATCAAAAGTGCCCTTTTCAGAACAGTAGCGCCCTGCCCCTTTTGAAACCTGTGGGGAAACTCTGTATAAACTGTCTTTATGGTTTGGTTTCATCAATATAACAGCTGAAACATCTTGGATTCTGCTATAGAATACTAAATAGTATCTATCAAAACTTCACGATAAACAACTTAAAATTACAAAATAAGTAAATTATGTCTATGGTGGAATCAATAAGGACCAAAAAAATTTTCCATAATAGACAATATTTCACTTTACAAGGAATGTACCATCCTTGGTAATTGCAGATTTTGATTATTTTAATATGTTGTACGGCAGAGACTCCTTAGCCTCAGGTTCTATGGACTTTATACAATGCTCCTTAGTTCTTGAGAAACATGGGCAAGGGTGGGTCTAATATTGTAACACAATTTAAATACTTACTCTGAAAAGGAAGGACATGGTTTATCATAGTATATTTGATATGGTATTCGCTCAATATCCAGTAGGTTTAGTTCAATACTGGGACACTTTATAATTGTTTTTCTCATTTTTACTTACCCATCATACATAGTGTAGGGTAAATCTTGCAATTGCTTTAAAAATTAGATTTTTTTTTTTTTTTTTTTTTTTTTTTTTTTTTTTTTTTTTTTTTTGTGGTGGGGGTGGGGGGGACAGATTTACACATTTTAGACACTGGAGATTCTGAAAAGCATATTTTTCGGGGGAAAAAAATTGCCGTCAATTTGTCTTTCTGTAACCGCTTTATCTCTCAAACAAATTGAGATAGAGACTTGAACTTTGGCATGCATTTATGTAATAATGGGAAGAAGGCTATTTAATATCAGTAACCTCGATTATACAGAACTATTTTTTTCAGACTCTTGAAATATTCATTTTGATCAAAGGTACATAAAAATTTTAATTTTTTTTTTAAAGGAATGGATGTAAAAAACAATAAAATAGCACAAATTTTGCATCAAAAACGAAGTTGATCGGATTAGTTGTTGAGAATTTGTAATTGTATTTCCACACTCTTCCAATTTTTCATGTTACTGTATTTCATTCAAATCTCGATTCAATTATATATTTTAATTGGATATGAGATGCTTAATCCAGCTCAGTAAACTGTTAATTTATATAATTGCTATTTTTGGAGTTATAGGGATGTTTATTTTACGCAATTTGGTACTACTTGAGTAGTTTGGCATTTTATATAATTTGTCGAAATTGATTCACCAAGAATTCATAAACAGAGCATTACTATGCGTTAAAAATATTTAAATATACACTTAATTTTTATTTTGAAGTTGCAATGCATTTTACAAGTAGTTTACACATTTTATTTTTATACTTACTTATCATGGATATGCATAATATAATGTATTACAGTGGCCCCTAAATGACTAGTTTATTTTATAAATATAGGTACTTGTAATTATAATTTAATAATCTCATTGTCAATTGAAAATTATAATTGTGTATATCAGTTCTAATTTTAACAAATCTTTTTTATTTGTAACTAAATAATTCTATAAAACATCATAAATGAGCCCAAAACTGTTAATTTTTTTAAAAATCACTTTTAAAATGTATCTCATACATACTTTGTTGAGGCAATGATACTGAACAATTGTGTCAATTCAAGATTTTAAAGAAATATTTATGAATTGCTTTAATAAGGGAACCCAGTAAGATAATATTATGCTGTTTTTAAAGTAACAAACATAATTATCATACAGCATGATAGTGCTGTATAGTAGAGCTCAGCTGCATCTCTAATGTTAAAGTCCAAAGTTTCTCTTAATAACTTTGGACCCAATCATCGGATCGCGACGAAATTCAAAAAAGGAAGTGTCCTACCCTAGATCTCAAAGTTTACAAAAATTCATCCACATCCACTGATTAGTTTCGGAGATCCAGAACCCTTGTTTTGGCACTTTTTGCTCGTGAAACAACAAAAAAAAGAGAACTCAATTATAACCCGAACCAGGAAACATTCAGCGACGTGTAATAGCTTGTTTGAAAGCTTTTAATTTAGGGATGTGCCTTTCGAAGGTCCGGTAAAAAAATATCAAAAATTAAGGAAATGGTGCCCATTTAAAATTTATATAACGCTATTCCTTTCATAATTTAACATTATATATAGAAATCTTTCCTTTTTAACTGCTAATTCAATTGTTGCTTTCGAATTGCTACCAACTAAAAAACAATTGAATAATTTAAAAAAGAAACAATAACACATGTTCTTTTTTTTATAGATCAATAAAAATTCTGATCCTCCTGATAGTTTTGAACCTTTGAAATTGACATCATTCGAAACCGAGAATGCATATTTTTCATAAACTGTAATTAAATATGTGTTAAAACAACATCGCACCTTTTATTTGAGTGTTTTCGAAGTAAAACAGTTACTACAATATAGATTTTACAACTAAAAAGGGATAATTAGGAAAAAAAATTCTTCTATATAAAAATAACTATTTGAAAATGAAGCTATGAAAATCTGTGTAGATATTTATCGTCATAAGAAAATCTACGTAGATACCGAGAAACTGCTGTGGGACTACCATCTGGGGGGGGGGGGGGGTGTCTGTCGCCAAATATTGCCAAGTTTTTCGCCAACTTGGCAATATAGTGCCAAATCTGGCATCCAAAATCACTTGCCAAAATTAAAGCCAACTTGGCGTCATTTCAAGTATTTCGCCAAACTAATATGTCTACTAATAATTTTAAACTAATACTAATAATAGTTTAGATTTGTAGTTGAAGGTGATAGATAAAGTTCCTGAAAGGATCTGAAAAAGCTATGAAATCATACAAAAAACTGGTGGAACCAGAGAGAAAAGTAGAGCTCGATTTAAAAAAATCTTACAGTAAAATTTGGGAAATATTTTCAGTGTGCCTGCTAAAGAAAGGGAAACAGATGATCTGTAAAGCTTATGAAATAACCCAAATTTTTATCAGCTGAAAATGAGGACTGAGCTTTACTGATGCTTTAAATTCAATCAGGGAAAAAGAGGCATTTTTAACTCTTTCCGTATTTCAATCATCCATAACCAGTTTAAAAATTTGGGTTCATAACTATATGTTACAGGCTGATGTAATGAAGTATGAGAACAGTTCGTTCTGTACAAAGTGTGAACACTATTCCCCACCAGCTGTTTTGATAACTGGAAAATCAAAGCTCCAAGTAAACTCAAAACCTTGAACAGATACAATTCAATCATATACTAAATATTTGTGTTCAAACATACTTATCTACACCAATTCCTCAACAGCTTGATTATATTAATGTTATACTTTAATTATCACATCATGGTTTATATATTTGTTTAGCATTGTGGGGCTTAACCGATTTGAGACAACATAACAATATATTCTATTGACTACTTTCCTCAGTAATCATTTTGAGTGGATAATAGTATAATTCTGAATATAAGGCACCAGTACAGCTCAGTCCTCATTTTCAGCTAACAAAAATTTGGGTTATTTCATAAGCTTTACAGATCATCTGATTCCCTTTCTTTAGCACGCACATTGAAAATATTTTCCAAATTTTACTGTAAGATTTTTTTTAAATCGAGCTCTACTTTTCTCTCTGGTTCCACCAGTTTTTTGTATGATATTAAAAATTAGCATAACATTTTTTTTTCTTGGCATATTAAAGATTTTTAAATTTTGTAATACATATGCTTATTTTTTGCTTTCACATTTGTGTTTTTCTTGCTTCTATTTTACCTGAATATATTTTATTTTACGATAAATAGGGGAGGCCACAAGAGATTTTGTAACAAGTTTGGAAACTTTATTAATGCTAAATTTATGTTTAAACATGCTAACACTGTAATTAAGGTATGATATTAAGATTTTTAATTGAGATTATTAAATTATAATCACAAGTATACTTATAAAACAAAAAATGACAGAAACAAATGTAGTATTGAAACCAGGCCCGTTGGACAATGAGCAATTGCCATACCAACGGAACTATGATCAATAATATCCTTAGTTTTCAAAGTAAGATATTTCAGTTGCGTCATTATATTAGACTCTCCTGTTTCTCAAGAACTAAGGAGTGTTGTACAAAATCCCTTGAACCTGTGAGTAAGAAATCTCTTCCTTACAAAATATATTAAAATAATCAAAATCTGTGATTATCAAGGTTGGCCTTCTGTAAGCCTTGGTGTTGCCAACGGATAAGACGGGCTGTGTTATCAATGCAGTGATTCTTGAGAAAGTTTTAAACCTTTCAAGCATAATGGTCCCACGGTGCGATCACCTAATTTTAATTACAAACCACACCAGGAATCTTTTTAAATGAAATTTTGCTTGTATAATGAAAGCTTAAAAAATTAAGTTTCTATTTTCTGAGAAATTCATTTGTTAATTCTGGTGTCAATCATTTTATCATTTTGGGAACCTTTTCGTAAAATGATTCTTAAAATGATCTTCTTACTAGATCAAGAAGACGTTTTTGCCCCGGCAGCTTTTTCAGAAAGGCTCACATTTTCATCACCAGCATTGGCAAGTTGGCAAAAACAAAAATGTTCAGCCAGCTCTGTCTCCAAACGTCTATCATTGTCTTGTTTTTTATTGATAAAATATGACAGCAGATGAACAAGCATATTTTAGAATTGCAATCTTATCTGAATTAAAGGAATATTTCGAATCGTGTTCTATATGAAAGGAAATCTTCTTCGAAAGAAATTGTATTATGATCTGATATTTGCACAAAGGATAAGGTCGAATATTTTAAGAAAATCTACATAAAATTAAAAAAAAGTAAAAAATTACAAAACAAAAGAAAAATGAAAGTGTGTGCACAAAAGGTTAATTCTGATTTTTTATCTTCCATTCTATTTCTTTCCTTTTTTTTTCCCTCTTGGAAAATTACTTGTTTATTTAAAGATCAGCAGATAGAACAAAGCAGTAAACTTTATGCACTGATATGGATAAATGAAGAAATAGTGAAATTTCAGACACGATTGTGTAAAATTCATTGAACCTGAGGCTAAGAGATCTCTGCCCTATAAAATGTATATTAAAATAATAAAAATCTGTGATTACCAAGGTTGGACCTCCCTTTGTTAGAAAAATTTTACTCTGTCTATGGATTCACAGAGACTAAAATCTTTCAGATTTCAGTCTTACACAGTCTGCCTTGCAGAGAGTTTACGGTATTTTTTTTATCAGTTCCCTCTGACAGTCTTGCAAAATTGTAATGTTGTTTTCTCTTTATTTTGTTTTAATTGCTAAAAAAATATGATTCTTTCAAAATTATAGAAAAATCTTATTTACGAATATGAATGTTATTCTTGAGTGTGTTAATCATTGCACAATGTATTAAAAATTCATTAAATCAGCTGAGTTATATCATTTTAATTATTGCTTGCATTGCAGTGAAACCTGGAGCTTAGGGAACGTCTATAGACGGGCTTGTCAGTGAGAGGGTTAAAAGAAATAAAAATCTTTCCTTTTATAAAAAGGACTACTTCTTGTGTAAACTTTATTCTCTTTTCTGAGTTTTTCAGTCAATTAAAAATTTTTTTATTATTGTACACTAAATAATTCACAATTTTTTCCAAATTGATAAACAATGCAGACTGTAATATAATCTTTCTATTTTCAAAAAACTTTTAACTTTTTTTTAGCTTTTTACGTTATTTGTTGGAAAATATCTAAAAATTTTTAATTATAATGGTCAATCACATGCTTTTTACGGAACAGTCAGACTGACGACAGACACCAAAAAATTTCGAGTCTCTACAGTAAGCTTTCACTGACATTTCGACAATTATTCATCAATAAAACATATATCGAAACACATTTCTGACAAACGTACATACATATATGTGTGTGTATACTTCAATGTAGGGAAGAGTAGAGAGGGCTAACCATACGAAAGGCTTGACCCACTTTTCAGTTTTCCTATTTAAAAGAATTTGAGTTTTGCCAATAGTTGGCAAATAAAGCTACTTAACACATTCGCTGCCGCTTACATGAAGATGTGATGATAGTTAGTGCCGCACTGTAGAAGTGGGATTTTTCCCAGAAGCTGATTTACTTTTTATAATAAAGAATCAGTGAAAGATTTTCCCGCACCAGTGCGTGACTGGCTATTGGACATCACCCCACATCAAGCGCTGGCACGTGAGTGGCAGCAAACGTGTTAAATGTCCTAGCAGTAATCTTCATGCAGATAATTGAAACAGGCACGGAAAAATCAATTAGGAAGAGTTTCCAACTTAAAAAGTGTAATTTTGAGAAACATTTTGTAAGATTTTCTCAGATAAAATATACCTTAGAAATTTAAGTAAATAGGTTTTTAGCATTTCAGTAATATTGAGCTTTCATTCCAGGCATAAATATTGTACTATAAATCAGACTTAACATAACTATTTGCTATTCTTTAAAATGTGGTGTGTGGGGAGGCCTGAACCAATCAATGTGAGGGCGTATTTGAGCCAGGGATGTAGTGGAAGTTATACGCGGTTATATGCTGCATACCTTCTGGATTTTTTTAAAGGAACACCACATATTCTCGGTTTTCTAAAAAAGCTATAGTATACAGGGTGAGTCATAAATATCGAAACAATAGGCTATCTCCTTAAATATTGCCTCTAGACCCATACTTCCAATTGCAAAAATTCATAAAAAAAGATGAATTTTTTTGATGAGATAAGTCGCAACTCCATGGGGGGTCTGTTTTAAAAAATATGAAAATTAAATTTTTATACGGCCCCCAGAGGATAAAACATCCAATTAGAAAAAATTTCTTTATCCCTTCCTGAATTGAACAAAAAAAATTTCATCTCGATATCTGCAAATCCCTGAAAGATATTAATATCCAAAATTTTCCAAAATTCCTGACTTACACCACTTAAGCATGCCTCTGAGCGCAGCAAAATCAGTTCATTTGAAGTACAATTAAGGGATCGACCATAAATTTACGTATTGTTAAATGTCGATCCAAGACAACATTTAAACTTTTAGATATAAAATAAAAGCGTATAGGTTTTTGCTTTAAACTTCGATGAAATATGCTAGATGTCTGCAATATTTCGACCTTGCCCCAACTTCGTAACTGGCACGACTCATTGAACGGACCGTCTTATTAAACACTTATTAAAAGCATTGTCAAATTAAGTGATATTAATTAAACTCTCATTAAAAGTGTCTTAAAAACTTATTGGCGCAGGCAATAAGTTTAGTAAATATAGTAATAGCGAAAATGACTCTTCTATTAGCGGAATCAATGGAAATATATTTTAATAAATTACAAAGAAATATTTTAAAATATCTACTTTATACTACAGTTAAACCGCTATAACGGACACTCCCGAATAGCAGACACCTCTGTTTAACACACTATTTTCCAATCCCCATTCTCAAAACCTAAATTTGTGTATGTTTAACCTCTGAATAACGAACATTCTGAATAGTGGACACTATTTAAGGCGATAAAGGATGAAAAAGTATTTTTTAAGGACAAAAAAATGAAAAAAGTAAAAAGGCCTCTAAATTTATCAGGGAATTTTGTAATAAATGAGCTGGGGAAAATCCCCCCCCCCCCCCACGTTCAGAGTTGAATTGAAGGGGTTGCCAAGGAGGGACATCTTCCAGAACATTGAAATATCCCCTCGGAAAATTGAGATTTTATGCTTTTAACAGCCAAAAAGTGCAATCCCCCTCCCCGACCGGAACTCTATAATGTCCAATAATGTCACTTTGAAAAACAAATTACATGTAATCGCATACAAAAGTTAACTTTTGTAACAGGGTTTTTTCACAAGCATGTAATGAACAGTGGGTAAAGGTGTGTACAGTTTTATTTAGCCCCATTGCTTAAAAAATAATTTTAATTTCTGATTAATCATATAAAAGAAGTTTTAGGACACATAAAAGTCAGTTAATAAAATGTTAAACGTTTCTTAGCACTTTTTGAATATCTTTGATTTTCCCAAAAGCGGACATCTCCGAATAGCGGACAATTACTGCGTTCCTGAGGTGTCTGTTATTTAGAGGTTTTACTGTATTCAGTTTCAAAATTTATGAAGGTTTTAAACCTATTTTTGCTTTCTTCTATTTTTACAAGAAGAAAGTATTGGATTCATGAAATTTTTGAATTCCGGTCTTCGATGGATTCACACGTTTTAGGGCTCAGAGTTACCGAAAAAAATGTTTTTATGAAATGTCTGTCTGTGAGTCACAGCACAATGAAAAACTTTGGAATCGACGTGATAAAAAAGTAAAGTTTAAATCAACTGACGCATTTAAACAGTAATTAAAGAAGGTGAAAATGGCAAAACTTAAACAAAATCTGAAATCGAAACTATACAGCATTTAAACGTTAGGAGCCCATCTTAAAACTAAATGCACTTTACTGCATCAAATGTTTGTATTTCAGTATTTCTCATTTTTAAACTCACATACGTCAATAACCGTCGGTTATGGTAACTTTTCAGCTCAGAAAATTTACTTTTAAAAATATGATTTGTTTACAAAAATAACTTTTTTTTTTAAATATTGCTATTTTAAATACTTTTATTTTTTTTAAATACATCTTATTTAAAATGCTGAATTAAAATTGAAAATTAGGCATTTTCGTTTAATCAAAAGAAAAAAATTCAACGCGACAAATAATATTTTGAGTTATAACAATTTTAATTTACTCAATTTTTTTTTGAAAAAAAAAATATTAAGAAGTCTTATGATGTGATAATGCTTACAAATTATATGGTTAACCATCACAAAACATTCAAAATTCCAACTTTATAAATAAATAAATAAAATAAATGTTTCCTGGACCCATTACGGCAACATTGTTTCTTCAATTACACGCATTTCAATTTGTGTCTGATCCCTTGAAACCTCACGATTTATTAAAATTGTTATAACTCTCTGAGTTTTGAAGATATCAAGATGAAATTTTTTTTGTTCAGTTCAGGAATGAATAAGGAAAAATTTTCTAATTGGATGTTTTATCCTCTGGGAGCCATATAAAAATTTAATTTTTGTATTTTTTAAAAAAGACCCTCCATGGAGTTGCAACTTATCTTATCAAAAAATTCACCTTTTTTTTATGAAACTTTGCAATTGGAAGTATGGGTCTAGGGGCAATATTAAAGCAGATAGCCTATTGTTTCGATATTTATGACTCACCCTGTATACACTCTAGGATATACCTTCTGTTTTTTAATACGATTAAGACTATTGTAATGTAGATATCTTTTTTTCTTATTGAATGATTTTTCATTTTTTTTCAAGTAATGCAATAAATTGAATTTGTTTTAATAATTTTGCCCTGGCAACTGACAACATGTGAAATTTAGGGCCTATGTCTGCTTCACAATAATCCATTTAATAAAACAGGCTTCTTCATAAAATTCCTCTTTATAAAACAAGTCCCATCGCAAAATACCTTTTATTAAAATGGGTTCTTTCATGAAATTCTTCTTAATAATATAATAGATCCATATGCAAAATTCATAACATATGGAATAATAGATTGCATTTCAGGGTTCCCAGCAAAGCATTGTCTGACCAAATCTCAAAACATTTTCCAACCAAACGAGCATACAACAAAATTTGCTACTTATTTTTCCATTCCTTCATCAAGATTAGTGATTTCCTCTACAATTGTTCAATTCCCTCCCCCTCCCCCCTGGTTGTTTGATGAATTTTATTTTATTTTTTGAGATTATTTGATGAATTTTTATTTTTTATTCAGACTTTTTAGAAAATATTTGTAAATATCCTGACTTTCCATGATGCTGGGAGCCCTGAATTTATAATTTAATTGGCAATTTTTTTTTTTTTTTTGCTGTATTTCATGGTAAACAACCTGTTAGCTGCGATGGAGGAAGCATCATGTATGGCAAAAGTAAAATCGAGAACTGAATTTGCATGATACTGCCTTTTTTTTCCCCCCCATGTGTGCTGATTCACAGTTTTAATTTTGTGTGTTTCTCAAAAAGACATTTTAAGAGAATCGACAAAAATAGAATAATGTTAGAAAGACATGGAACATATCACTCGCCTGCAAGAAAAGTAAACACATCTCACATTCATTTTTCATTTTTCATTTTATTTCACGAATAAGTTTGTGATAAGTGCGTCTTGCTACACAAACACTTTTGTAAGTGTAGCTATGCGGAAAATCACTTTATTACACTACTAGCAGGCTATGCTTGCTGCGCTGGTCAATATTTCAAAATCAACCGTGGATGAAACTAACTGGTGAATTTAAATTTGCATTTTAAATAATTTGGACCTCCAGCAGCACCTTGCTCATTGCTGAAAACGATTTAGACACCATTGTGAAATTAAATTATCTTAAACGTTGCGCAAAAACCAGCTATTTAGAAGTAACTATTTTAGTTTATTACTAACAGTGCACATTTGGAAGCGAAATGAGACCATAATGGCAACAGGATTTAAAATTTTCCCTTATCTGAAGAAATATTAATTATTACTGTCGTTACCATGGTACAACTTCTGAAAAATTTCTTCACAATTTTTCATTATGTGAAGCCAGGAACCCAAAGCTACTCCCACTTAAAAAGTTTATATATACACCGACGAGCCATTACATTATGACCACCGTCCATCTACAACAATGGGATCGCCCAGGAAGAAAACCAATGCGCGTGCGCGGCTGAGGTTGGAGTATATAAAAGGGCTATGCATTGTCTTTCCGAGCATAGCTTGATTAGCGACATAATGGGAAAAGCAGCTGATTTATCAGACTTTGATAAAGGTCAAATCGTTATGGCTCGGCGACTGGGAACGTCGATATCAGAAACGGCGCGTTTAGTTGGCTGTTCACGTGCAGTAGTTGTGAGCACATATCGAAAGTGGTGCATGGATGGTGAAACGACAAGTCGCCGGCCAGCGGTGTGTCGTCCACGGAGCATTGATTCCAGAGGAGAGCGAAAATTACTACGCATTGTTCGCCGTGATCCAAGAGCTACAATAGCTGAAATCAGTACCAACTATAACAGTGGCGACCCAGGCAGTGTTTCTCAACACACTGTGCAGCTTACATTGCTGCGCATGGGCCTACGGAGCTGGAGGCCGAAGCATGTCCCTGCACTGACAGCACGTCATCGCCAGCTGCGTCTGCAATGGGCCAAGAAACATCGGAATTGGACATTAGAAGAATGGAAGAAAGTTGCATGGTCCGATGAATCACGTTTCCTGGTTCATCACATCGACGGCCGTGTGCGAATACGCCGATTTCCAAACGAAACCCTGGCTCCCGGGTGCACAATTGGACGGAGACAAGCAGGTGGCGGAGGTATTATGGTGTGGGGATTGTTTTCATGGAGCACATTAGGACCCATAATCCCTATACAACAATCCCTGACGTCAATGCGTTACGTGAACATCGTTGCAGACCAGGTTCACCCATTCATGGCAACAGTATTTCCAGAGGGGGATGGTGTTTACCAACAGGATAATGCACCATGTCATAAGGGTGGAATCGTCAGGGAGTGGTTCGAGGAACATTCCAGTGACTTTCAAGTCATGTCTTGGCCTCCAAATTCTCCTGACCTTAATCCAATAGAACATTTGTGGTCCCACCTGGAAAACCAAATTCGAGCTGCAACGCCACCCCCTCGTAATGTGAGGGAATTGCAGGACCAGTTGGTGAACACTTGGTACCAGATACCTCAGACTACGTATCAGCACCTTGTGGAATCAATGCCTCGCCGGGTTCTGGCAGTTTTGAGGGCTAAAGGTGGTCCTACACGTTATTAAGAGGGTGGTCATAATGCAATGGCTCTTGGGTGTATATTAAATTTTGTCCCCGCGATAAAAGGCACAATTATGCAAGAATCATCTTCAAACTCGTCAAGTACATTGAGATAGTTAATATCTCAGTGGGAATTGCAAATGAGCAAAATCGGCCCAAGGGGGGTGGTAATTGGGAAGGGTTCAAGAATTTGAATACCATCTTAACATATATATTAAATATATATATATATCTTTATATATATATTAAATTTTGTCCCCGCGATAAAAGGCACAATTATGCAAGAATCATCTTCAAACTCGTCAAGTACATTGAGATAGTTAATATCTCAGTGGGAATTGCAAATGAGCAAAATCGGCCCAAGGGGGGTGGTAATTGGGAAGGGTTCAAGAATTTGAATACCATCTTAACATGGCTTTGACAAAACCAACTCTTACAAAACAATGGCAGGAAAAAAAATAAACATTTTTCGTTACAGCAAGTTGCCAACGATAAAAAAAAAAAACACATATTAAAATTCTCACTACAACAATTACTTTATTATTGCAAAATTTCCTCCTGAAAAATGAAAACAAAATTATTTGCTCTTTCGTATTTAAGCATTTTCTCTTTAGTTATTTAAGATAAAATTATGTAAATTTGTATAATTTGGCGAACGATTTGGCGAAATTGGTTGACGTGATAATCAAGTAGTAGCCAATTTACACTTTTCATATTTCACAAAAGATTCCTACACAGACATCATATACGCAATAGGTTTAGCACGATTGTCTTGCAACTACAATGTGGCAAAATCCTCGTTTTAGAATACCAAAGAAATTTATGTGTATTTTATTATTTTCTATCATTTTAAACAGCAATTAACAATAAATAAAAAGTAACTGTAGAACAAAACAACAAATATCATTTCAAAATAAGAAAAAAAAAATGGAAGTAAATAAACAACTTATCATCAGATAACCAACTATAGCTGAGTTACCATATGAGGCAAATAATGCCATTTTGGCGGCAGTGAGATACCTCGATGAGTGTATGACCAAATCCGTGACAAAATTTCCATTTGGAAAAAACTTTAATCGGTATTTATACTGCATTTTCCCTACTTATGTATAAGAAAAAACTTTGACACAGATGTCATGTATGCACCACATTGGCGCAATTTTTTTCTGACGCCAATTTGGAGAACTTGGTTTTTAATTACCAATTTCATAAATATTTTTTAATTATTTTGTATTATTTGAAAAAAAAATAATAAATAAAAAAGTTTAATTAATAGCTATAGAACAAAATGATTTATGTTATTTTAAAAAACAAAATGAAAGTTAATAAATAGTTTATTAATAAATAAACAACCATAGTCGGATTACCATGTGTGGCATAAAATCGCCATTTTGTTGCAATCGTGCGAATGTGGTGTGTAAATGACATCTGCGCCAAAACTTTAAAAAGTTGCAATTAAATTATTTTACAGTTTGGATGAGGAAGACATTTATACTAAAATTTAAACATTATACGCATTTTTTTTTTTTTTTGCTATAACTTCTATTTATATACTTACAATTAAACAAAAAAAATATCCTAAAAATTCTCTCACATATTTAAAAGAGAGTGAGAGAATTTAGTAATTGTGAACATTGTTAGGATTTAACAAGCTTAATGCCTCATTTAATATATTTTTCCAGTTAAATTAACATATAAAATATTTAATTCTATCGGTCTTCATACATTCAATATAACTTTATTTTATACATATTATTTTTAAAAATAAACTTACTTTTGCTTAAATTAATCCTATTAGATAATGTTTTATTGATAATCCTTTATTATTTAGTCTAGTTAAATTTCTTTTAGACTTATACTTTTTCTTTATTTACATTTCCCGGTTCTTTAGTCAAACATCCGTCACTAACTTTTGTTTCTCAAAGACACAATTCGCTATCTTTTCACCAGGAGGCGATAGCATCATAATGACGTAACCCTTGAATACATTGGCGGACGTAATCAGCTTTAGCGAATCGTGTTTGATCGAACGTTCTGGAGTGAGAGGGTGTGTCAGCATGTGTGCCTTTCGTGGGCGTATATAAAGGTATCAGTTTTCTCCTCGTGGTTCTTCACCTGTCATATCTGTGAATGTCGTTTTAGAAGTTTTTAGTTTCGGCAGTGCTTATAGTGGAAAATGTCGCTGGAATTCGATATTAAAATGAAGCTGCTGGTTTTCTTTGATTGTGTTCGTAGACTTTTAATATTTCATTAATCGTCAGGAAGATCGACATTTTGCTTTGTGAGTCTTTGACGGTATTTAAAGGAATGTTGGTGAAGTTTTAGTTTACGACAAGTTAATTCTGTTTAAAGAAGTTTTCAATCATCGACAACTTTGTTACGTGTAGATTTAAAGGTTTTTCCTGATGGGAACTTTAATCATTATTTTCAATGTGATTCATTTTTTTTTATGATGCCTAGATTTGTTTAAGAGTCTTGCCAAGTAAGTCCTGGGAATATCTACATTTAGCCTCATTAGATATTTATTTTTTTTGATGTGATATATTTTTATTAAGAAATTAAGTAATATATAGATTGTTGTTATGTTTATTGTTTGTCATTAATTTTTAATAAATGATTTTAGTTATAAATGGTTATCTTTATTTTTGTCTTTATCAAAAACATTCATTTATTACTAATTGAATTACTTTGAATTTATCTTTACAATAACTATTTAATTTCTTTAAAGTTATTGTTTAACATCGAGTCAGGTTATGTCGTGAATCAGCATTAAACGCTTATCGCTGTTTAAGCTTGCTCTGCTATTTAGTTTTAATGTTGGCCATTACTTTTGTAATGGCTAACAAACATCGCTCCGGCTTATGCCTTCTGGGTATAAAATCGCATTGTTTGATGGCAAAAGTAAATTCAAACACCCAAATAAACAAATAACATACAATTAACAGATAAAACCATTTTTAAAAGTAATTCTGCTATTTTGTCCTGTAAGACACATAATGGTAGAATTAGATTTTAAAAATATTCTTTTAAAAAATAGAAAAATCTTATTTACGTTTTATCTAATAAGATATTTAAAATACATTTTTGTTAGCCTGCGCGAAAGAGAATAACGAAAGTTTGAAGAAATATTGAAGAGGAAATGGTCAATTAAAAAAGACTTGTAAATTTTATTCGGTGGGAATTTTTCATTTCAAAATGTTGAATTTATCTATAGTAATAACGCATAATTGCATAAATTTACTTTGAATTGCAAAATTTTTTCTTCTGTACTACTTGGTTATACCGTCGACCAATTTCGCCAAATTATACAAATCGCCAAACTATTTGCCAGATTATATAGATTAGCATAAATTTTCATTTAAATAATGAAAAACAAATTAGCAGAACATATATAAAAGTAGAAATAAAATGTCGAATTAAAAATCACTTGATGACATAATTAGTATTTATATTATGCTTAATGTCAAGTGAATGTGACATTTACGATCATCCATTATTGACATTTAATCTTGGAATTTGGGGGTAGATTTATAATCGATGGGGTAATCTTTCCTTCTTCAGTTTTTAAATTTTAAAACTGAAATTTTTCCTGTAAGTGAAATTGACGAAATGGCGCAAGAAAAATTAAATTAACAATGAAAACATTTGCAGAAATAAAAGAGTTATACTCATATCTATATAATTTACGATTGAATATTAAAATATACTTTAAAAATTATCTTCACTTGAAAAAAACAACAACATTATTGCGACCATTAAGAACCTAAGTCAGGCATTAAGTCAGTAGTGCATTTTCGGCTTAAAAACACATTCTTTGGTGACAAAAGCAAGATGAAAATGGTATAGAAACGAATAGTAACTCACAACTTACGGTGTCTTTTACAATCAGATCTGCTTTTTTTCTGCTGTAAGTTATATTAACGGAAATTCGATAGAAAAGAGAAAGAAAATAATAAAAAGGGAAATAACTATCATTCAAAATTCATTTAATCAATTTCTGAAATTCATGTTTTTATTCTAACACCAGGGATAAGTCGCCAAAAGTTGAACCAATTGTTATATTTCGCGTTAATTTATTTTTTAAGCATTACAAATATTTTTTTCATTTTCAAGATAAATATCTTTTTATAATATTACGCCTCATTTAAGCAGTCTTTCTTTATTATTATTAATATTATCAGTAGTTATTTTCTGCTATTATTTGCAAGATATTTGAAATATTTCTAATAGATATAGCCATTTTAATTCTTTTAGCAATTATAATTTTCGCCAAAAACAGCTACTGGCAACCCTTTTGTCAAAAATAACCGAAAAATACGAAATTTACTACGAAAAATCAGAGTTATCCCTGTAAATTTGAATTATAAACCTTCGTAAAAATATTTCCTATCGAACGATACAATCGACAAAAAAATCCATTAGGTAGTTTTTGAAAGCACTCGTTTAGAAGTTTCAGAACTTCTACTTTATAATATATATGATATGTCTATAAGTGACCAGAGAAGAGGAGTGGATTCTGTGGGGAGATATAACTGTCCAACCTTCCAAACCTCATTCTACGTCTTCATTTTTAAGGATTTTATGTTTTTATGCAAGTTTTCATTACTGTATGCTTAGCTAAGTGCTGTAATTTTGCATTGCAATAAAATCATGCAAATTTTCTTCTGCCTCTCCTGTGAAATTGACTTTTGTCAAGATGTGTCACTTTTCTTGCGAGTGAGCAATATGTCCCAAAAATGCACAACATACAATGTGTTTGAACAAAACATATAAATGCTGTTAGATTTTCTAAAACATTTGATAAAAAAGAAGAGCTTTTAAAATTAATGTGCCAACAGCAGCAATAATTACCAATTTATCAATGAAAATTGGTTATTTATTACCAATTTATCAACAAAAATTGGTATTATTGCTGCCAGGAACGACCAAATTCTGTTTGGCAAATGGATTCTAACTGAGTCAGACAGACAACTATAATTTGTTGAACAAATTATTGAAACGCTACAAAATCAAAAGCTACTGTCAAATTTTTAAAGAAATCTGACAATAATAACCAGTTTGACCAGTGGTAAAAAATGTTGCAATCTTAGACAAAACGCAAATTATAAATATACTTACAGATGCACAAAAAAAATTAAACTTCTCGGAATTATGATTTATAGTCTGCTACTGATGTATTTACCAGGAATATGAAACATTTCAAATTAGATCCTTCTAAAGTTTTGTTTCATTAACTTAAATTTTTATTAAGGGTGCTAGTCACTCAGTGGCCGAATTCTCCTCGATAATATTAAGGCTATGGTTGTTTGATGCATTTTTGTATTAAAAATATTTCCTTGGAAAATTAATATTTTTAACTCCTTTTTTCAATGTTCTCTTCTTAAAGGATGTCTCTTTAGTTTTCAAAATATTTCTGAAATTTATGCATAATTTTACACAAAGTCTTAAAATTTTACTTCCAGTTTGTCAGTGTTTAAGACATAAAATATTAAATTGAGCATAAATTTTAGAAATATTTTGACAACTAAGAAAACTAGTGACATCTTTTATGAAGAGAATACTAAAAAAACTGTAAAATAATTATTCCCCGAGGAGATATTTTCAGGGTTGCCACTCTAATCTTGAAAAAAAATTCCTTATGTTTTCCCGGTACTGCAATGTGTTTATCCTATGTTGAATGTGCAAAAATATGTGTGTATGTAAGCTAATTAAACATCTCATAATTTAACATTATCCAATTAATTGAACAAATATAATACATTATATGATATGAGCAAATGAAAAAACCTTTAAAGTTGTTACACTTATTATTGAATTCCACATTTTACATTAATAATAAAAACAGTAAAGCAATACTCAAACATTCTGCTGAAAAATACTTTGAAATATTTGTAAATGAATGTTAAAATATCTAAACTTTGTGTCTAATAATTTAAATAATATATAATTTTAAAGAATCTTGCCTAAAAATCAATTATCTTGAACATAATATCACAAAAATTGCAGAAATAAAAAAGAAAACAAAAGAGGAAAAGCTACTTACTTATGCATTCAAATAAATATTTGTATTAAAATACAGGACACATAAAATATAGGATAACTTTGATAAACAGCACTGGTTTATTTTTTATCTTAAAAAATATCAGATAATATTCGGCTTTCAAAATGAAAGCTGAAAAACAATTTATGTTTGGATATAGTAGGGGGAAAATTTCCCTGTGTTTTCCAGATTTTTTAAAAATTCCCTGTTTTGGGAGGGGATTTTAAAATTCCCTGTGTTTTCTCGGTTTTCCAGGTTCTCCAGGTGGCGTGGCAACCCTGATTTTGAATATAAGAATGCATCTAAAGGCCATAAATGTAACATTACTGAGGGGAATTCAGCCACTGAATGACTAGCAACACCCTTAAGTATGATTTTACTTCTAGATTCATCTACTTATTTATTATTTATTTCCACATGTATACAGGAGAAAGATGTGCCCTGAATCCTAAATCTCTGAAACTAGTTAGACTATTAATTGATAGTATTGTCCTCCCCTAAAAAAATGTGTATATATCCACAAATTTATATATCTTGTTGCATATGAGTTATGGTTTATCGTCTGCTTTTTGAATGCTAAAAACACTACAACCAATTGAAAGTAGCAGATAAATTTGCAAAGTTTATGGACAAAATTTAATGGTATGGAGCTGGGTATGAAATTTCCATGAAGGATATGAAAACATTCACGATGAAGAATGAAGTGGGTGGCCATCTCTGATAGGCAATGATTTGCTTACAAAAGTTGAAAAGAAGAGTAAGAATAACTGAATATTCACTATTACGATATCGTTAATGCATTTTCATCAAATGTATCGCTCGTTTCTTTCAACATTGTTACCACATATTTAGCATCACCGGCAGCATTTTTCTATTACAAACAAGGGCAAACAAAAGCTTGTGCCACGCTATCACAAAAGCTTCAACAATGATGGTTAATGTGTCGAAAAATAATCAAAGAATTATGCTTCATTATGCAATGAATTATTTTTTCTAATTACCATTTTTCTTTTTTTTATTGTTTAATGGAACATATACACATACAAGAGCTGTTCAATAAAGAATATTTTTTATTAGCATACTTTATTGCACACAATTCTGTTGGCTTAATTCTAATGAATATGGATTCTTTTTGCTCATTTATTTCTAGTAGTACATCAATGGCAGCCATAAAAGTTCAGAAACTTTCAGTATTGCCTATAGAGACAACATGCAATGAGCAAGTATGCTTTTGTCTTCTACAAATTTTGCTTTCGCCTGAAGAAATTGTCAGTCGAAGAGTATGGCTATCCTTATATTATTCAACTGCACAAATTTTTGCTTCTGAGTCATATGTACAACAAGTTGGAAATTGCACGTAAAGCGTAGCAAATGAGGTGCATTCATACGATAACGAAGTTTTAAAAATATTACTCTCATATATCAATCTCATAAAATTGTAAATAATGAATTACAATTAAAACGCTCATCAAACAATGTTCTCCCTATACCATTATGTAATGGAATACTTTTGTGTGGCCTTGTAAAACAATAACAAATGTTTTTTGCACAACTAATTATGTAAAATGTATATTATAATATGTACTTTATAGTTGCATATAAATTTTATTAAGTTCGAATGAGTGTAACACCATTAAAATGCATTTGAAACATTTTTCTCCATTGACCGTAATGTAACGGAATACTTTTGATTGTCCCTGTAATTGATCTATGCATCCAATTTTAATAAAATTTGAAATAACTCGACAAAATTATGTAATAATTATGTATTTTAAATTTCAAACATATAAAATATATTTAAAACTTTTTCCCCATTGACCATAATGTAATTGAATACTTTTGATTGCCCCTGTAATTGATCTATGCACCCGATTATCAAAAAATTTTAAATAAGTCAACAAAATTATGTAATAATTATCTATTTTAAATTTCAAACAATTAAAATGCATTTGAAATTTTTACCCCATTGACTGTAATGTAATGGAATACTCTTGATTGCCCCTGTAATTGATCTATGCATCCGATTTTCATAAAATTTGAAATGACTCAACAAAATTATGTAATAATTATGTATTTTAAATTTCAAACGATTCGGTTGGGTAGTTTTTGCATTGTTATATGTGGACAGACAGACGGATGGACTGAATGACCACTATAGGTGCTACGTATTTACATAACTACGAACGCACCTAAAAATCCCAAATTGAACAATTGTTCTGGTTTTCAGAAAGAGTAAAGCATCATTTTTTATCAACAGATAGCAGTTGTAGTACATGTTTTACTTTCAGCCAACATGAATAGCTTTGTTTAGATATATAAGGAATACAGCTCATGGAATCTTAAAGTGTTATAGGAGACTTTTGGATTAGTCTGTTCTTCCCTATAGCACAATTAGATGATGGTTTGAGATGTTTAAACCCTTTATGCACTGATGGTACTAGTACCATTTAAGAAAATTTAGTGTAGAATTTATTTAAGTTTATTTTTCTTTACACAAAATAAACTGTGCTCTATTCAATTTAGATAGCATAGAGAAACAATCAAAGCTAAATATTTTCAAAAAGTGGTAATATTCTTAACCATTTTCTTTCATAGGTATAGGTTTTCTTTTTAAGAAAAAAAGCCATATGAAATATTTTCAACTACAAAAGCCTTTCAATTTACAGAGAGGATCATTATACATTTAAATACATTGCTTTTATGAGATTTGTGATATTTCTATAAGAGTATTTTTGTAAATTTGATTATTTTTGTAAATATTTTACAAAAAAAAGTTATAACTTATATATTTGTTCAGTTTTAATGAAAAAACACATCTAAATACCGCATTATTATAATATTAAAATTCCAGTATGTCATCTGATATTAAAGAAGATAATTATTGAGATAAAGCCTATTTTTCGTAAATAAAGCCGTAGTTAAAGGGTTAAGGTGGAGAAAGTGAATAATCTTCAAAGCAAGATAGACCAAGAGCTCCTGTTAACTGAGCTTACAGAAGTTAAAATAACACTGTTCTATTATTGTCAAAGAGGAAGATTGTTAGATATAAAAAATATTGCTTTTATAATGGTATGCCACTTACACGTTTGTGACAGAATAGGGAACATGAGACGTGTTTGTACATCTTGAGTCTTGACACTCTTTATGCATGAACAAAAGGTCATTCACATAAGACAAGATCCTAATGTAATAATAAACTTCAATTGACAATATCTTGAAGCAAAAGCAAAATTTCTAGCAGGCAAGTTGTTCATTGAGAGTTATCTCCATCGTTCAACGTAGATAATATGGAAAATATCTGAACAAATCATGGTCTTACTACTAGAAATTAATGTACAAAAAGCAGTATTATATATTCATTGAACATTAAGCTAACAGTGGAACATAGAAGTAAATTTATGCGCAGTAAAGTATGCTAATTAAAAAGATAATGATCATTCTTTATTGAACAGCCTTCATATAAAATAAAGTATCCACAGATCCTTCTTCTGAACAGTATTTTTTGCTAAAAAGTATGAATATTTCCAGTTTAAAGAAATATTTTTTCTGGTGGTCATTTTCATATTTCACAATTTTTCTGCAGTTTTAAATTGAGATTCTTGTATCCTTCATAAAAAAAGTACCCTTTTGCTTTTAACAATATCTTTCATTTAAAAGAATATGATTATTTAATATTACAAAAACATCCTAAAGGTTGTTCAGCTTTTTCTGCAGTTTAAAACTGCAAATTATTTAAATAATTTCTGAATAATAATAAAAAAAAAACTTTAGATTTACAGTATACTTATGACTGTGGACAAATATCCTAAGCAGGGAACTGGTTAAATAAAGAAATATATATATATATATATATGTTGCAGCCAATACCCGAAATTGGCCAATTCCCGAAATGGCCAGCAACGTTAAAAAAATGACTGGCCAATTCTAGAATTGACCAGCCAATTCGCGAACTGCCCAGCCAATTCGCGAACTGCCCAGATGCAATTGGCCATTTCGCGAACTGGCCAGATGCGACTGGCCAATTCCCGAAATAGATATAAGTACTTGGCTTAATCCTTTCTAACATAGTTGAAAGTATCTATGAATTCAAATAGTCTAGACGTCAGCCTGTCCGTGATCTAACTCGAGTAAAGTTTCCGGTCAACTTGCAATTGTCATCGTATTTGGTTTATCAATTAATTTTGATATTGAAAGGGAATTGTGTACTATTTTTGGTTAATTTAGATGGGTACACAAAAATATTTCGTTTCAATATAATCAATGGGAATCTTTTTACTGTACATTTTAATGTTACATTATCTTAATTACAAAAAAATTAGTACCTATGCATCATAGTTCGGATGTTGGCCAAGGCTTCTCGGCCAGTTTGCGAATTGGCCGGCCAAAACTCAAAATACGCTATTCATTTCATGTATTTCGGGTTTTGGCCAGGAAGCTTGGCCAGTTCGGGTATTGGCCGGCCAGTTCTAGAATTGGCCAGGCTCCGGGTATTGGCCGCAACATATATATCTTTAAATATATATTATTCACTTTTTATGCATTTCTATTCCATGGATGAGTGTATTTCATCACCTGAGATAGAATAATAAAGTTCTATCTGTGTTTTTGGAGAAAATGACTTAATACAGAAACATTCTATTTGTATCTATGGAATCATTTTTGCATCAAAATGATGTTATATATAATTAGCATACGGCATTACAATTATGAGAATATTTTAATCCAGAAATGCCTTCATAGATACAAATAGAACATTTCTATATCGGCAAGTCAATTTTTTCAGAAACACAGATAGAACCTTATTATTCTCAGATGACGATTTGTCTTTACATTGGAATAACATGTCTGTACATTTCTAACTGAACAAATATGTATTACAGCACATATTGAATAAAATCTCATCTGTGTTACTGTCTTCTAGTAGTGATTTATTTAATACAGTAGACTCTCTCAAATCCACACATTGCCGATGTAAACAATGAAACTTTCAGTTAAAATGTAAGGGGAAGAAAACAATTTTCATATTATTTAGTAGAAGTAATGACTTATGTAATTACTTAATTCACACTTTCTCATGAAGCAAGTATAAATGTGTCCTAAAGAAAATTTCCAGATTGTGATGATCATTATCTTTTTATCAAATACATTTATTATATTATTATTTATTTATCAAGGGTTTTTGGCTATCGAATCCACCAAAACATGAAAGAAAACTTCATTATTTTATGATTTCAATGTAAATTATTAATGTGCTTTTATGAGACAAATTTCATTGAATAATTCAAAATAGAATCATTATTATGCATGTTAAATTATTAATTATTTACTTGATCTTAAAATGCTTTTAACATTTTAAATTTTTAAAAATTTCTATATATATTTTATTTTACTTTATTAATTTACTTATTTGAATATTTTACTGCATTGTAAGAATTTGTTATAAATTTGTATGCACCATTACATTCAAATTACTGTTTAAAAAATGTAAACAAAACAGTGGCCAGAAATCTACAAATTTCTAAAATTAACCTATGCAGATTTGAGAAATTCTACTGTAATATATTATTTAACTTAAATCATTCTGTACAATAAATAAAATCACATCAATTATAAGTTTGACATTAAATTTTATTATTGATGCCAACTACAATAATTACCACAAACAGCTATAAATACAGTTTTCGGATTTTGTTTTAAACATTTTAAGTTTAGATTAGTTTTAACAAATACATAAACTCTTTGGTTAGTATAAAACATTGTGAATGAATTATTAAATGCCTAATTATATGTAATTAATTTTAGATTGTGCAGTAAAATAACTGTTGACTAGAAAACTAAAAGCAGAGATATTTTATAGGTCTTCTTCAAGTATACATATAAAAACAAGTATGAAATAAAAGACAACTATTTTTAAATAAGACAAAAATTCATAAATAATCTCATGGATATTTTGTCTTTAAAACTACCTGAAAATAATGCTATTTACAAACATTTAGAAAAGAAAGAAAAAATATTTACAACATATATATATATAGTATGCCTACATCCCACAAACAGATTTCATGAGTTTTTTTTTTTTCTTTTTCTTTTAATGATTATTCTCTACACAGTTTTTTAAAAAACATGTCATATATATATATATAAAAAGCAGCACCAATATTTTAATTTAATGTTAGACTGTAAAATATGCAAATAAAGAAAAAAAAACCCCATGCTTTGCATGTAATTTGTACTTAAATAACATACACATAACAACAAAAAGAAAAAAATGACTGGACACATGACCATTTACTGTAGAACAACCAATGTAGTAACCAGAATAAGTGTTTTGAAAGGATATGATAGAAAGGCCTTGAAAAGTTAAAATCTAACCAGAAACATTATTCTGCACTATTTCACCAAAAAAAAAAACTCTGACGAAATGAAATAAGCACAGTGTAGAAAGAAAATAAAATTTTAGTTTAGAATCATTAATAATCATACATTAAATAAATAAATAAATAAATAAAATAAAAAACCTTCATACATCCAAATTTAAAAATCCCTAAAAATTTGAAGTATCAAAATTAATTACAGCAGGATTATACATATAGTAAAACTCTCACAGGGATATTTGAAAGAAATTATGGATAAGGGAAAATAATGAGTCCAAATCAAGATAGAACTTGTACTAAGATTGTAGAATTAAAAGGATGAATGCAGAAATGATGGATTAAGATTCCGAGGGAAAATTCAACTGCATTTTCAAACGTAGAAACCATTTATTACATTGCTCTTTTTTTCATACTGCTCCCTCCTTCTTCTTAAAAAAAAAAAAAAAAAAAAAAAAAAAAGGTATATATATTGATTAGGTACAAGCCATTCCTTATTATTATTTAAAATATTATTTGCATCCACTGGCATGTTTGGAAACAGGTATAAAATACTTTATCATTGATTATCATCTTTCTTAGCACTTTTAATGGCCACAGTTATAACTGTTTTTTTTTCCTCCCTTGGGAGAAAAAAAAAAGTCCCACAATGTTAATAAGTTCTGGAAACAAACTTAACATATATTTAACAATGATAATCAAATTACAATGACTTATGTTACTTAAAAAATCCAGGCTTATCTATCTTTATAGTAGATAAAAACTTAATAAAAACAATTTAACAAATATGAGTATTTCTTTGTTTTAGGCAAGGTTTTGTTTTTCAGATTTTTTGTAGCTGAAAAATCTAAATCATCATTTTGTGAATTTGAAATTGTTACATGCAGGTTCCTGTTTATCAATTTTTTATCATGCGATCCTATATGCATAAAAATCTAAACAATGAATTATTTGGGAACTTCCAGCTGTTTTTCTAAGATAAGATGGCATTTAAAAATGATTAAATTTGTGAAAAGTTCAGAATGGAGATGTAAAAGCTTTCTATGAAGAGTCCTGTTTTATAATGAAAATTCTTATAAAGGTTCCTGTTTAAAGACAAAATGTTTTTTGTAGGCTCCTGTTTTTAGGTGAAAAGATGTGTAAAATGTAATTCAAAGGATTGAAATGTTTCCTAAACAGATTCCCGATAGGGGCCTTGAAATAACTGAGTTTTAAGAAAGTGTGATTTTACATCAAATATTATAAACACTCATGAATGTGAAGAGCTATGGGCATTCTCCCATAGCTCTGAAATGTTAATATACCAATCTTTTAGTATATTAGTATAGAAATCTGAGTATCAATTAGATTAACACAGTTGGATTTAAAGGTGATATAATCAATTTGAAATTAAAAAAAAAAAAAATCACTCAGGATTTCAATTTGAAAAAAATAAAATAAAACAATAATTATGTGCATAAGAATGATTTTTACATATGCCATTATTTTAGGATGAAAATTATGCAGTCATCAGAAACCTATTGCCCCATTTATAGTTACTTTTTTTTTTTTTTTTTTTTTTTTTTTTACAGTAAATATATACATATGCATTTTTCTTACAGTCAGCAGGTATGTCAGATAAAATCAAGTTAGTCAAGTTTATTTAAAAATATGGTCCTGGGCAATGCTGGGCAAGTCAGTTAATACTGTTGAGTCTCTCTATAGCAAAATTCCATCCAACAAATTTTTTTATAGGAACAGTTAATTTTTTCATGATTACATTAAAAATAATCTCCATATAGCGAAATGTATATCTCCTATTTAACGAATTTTTTCGAAAATGTTCTATTACAAGTTCAAAAAACATTTCAAATTATTTTTAGAATAATTTTTTTTTCGTTGATTTCTAGTTTATATTTCATAGCTACATTCCTCTATCTTATTCCTCATGTCCAAAAAAGACATTCAACCCTCTGCCGCCCAAGAAAAACATCTTTTTGCATGGTTACACCTGACTTTGTTTTAACCAAGATGAGCATGCGTTCATGAAAAAGATTGAAGCATTTGCTTGCTAGTGGAGCAATTTGCAACTATTACAAAGCATCCTAAAAGATAAAACTATTCCATTATTGTCTTGAAAATGGTGTTTGTCTTCTTGGATTGGATAGTAAGGCAGGAATAAGGAAGGGATAAGGAGGAATTGCAGAAAAGTTAGTTTTTCATCTACCTAAATTATGTCTCATTACTTTTAGAGTTTAGAGAGAATGTTTGTTGTTTGTGGCGACTCAAAGCATTCTTTGTTGTGAGAGATCATTTGAATGAAGAATTGTTATTAAATGTCACTTTTGCTGGTGTTATCTTTACTGCATTTGCATAAAATTGCTTCTAGTTCAAACATAATTCTCTCTGATAAAGTAATAATTTTGAAAATAACCAATAAGACACTGGGGGGAAAAAAAAAGAAAGTGGCAAAAATGTTTGAAATTCTGAAAAATATC
Organism: Maratus speculifer; assembly: GCA_964019185.1. Taxonomy (NCBI): domain Eukaryota; kingdom Metazoa; phylum Arthropoda; class Arachnida; order Araneae; family Salticidae; genus Maratus; species Maratus speculifer. Next base: position 131,716,165 of record OZ025298.1, read on the forward strand.
CCGTTAAATATTTAAAAAACTTAATTAACACCTCAAAAACAATTCTGTTTCGAAATTTAAACATTAAATGAAAATTTTTTTGTTATTCTCTATTCAATGAATTTTTTTATATAACGGATTTTTTGTCTGAACGATGGATTTCGTTATATAAAGACTCAACTGTATATGTATCCATGCATGAGAGTGCTTATAAATGTTACATGTAGGAAGCCTATCTAATAATCATACCAGGTCCCACAATTCTTATTGTATTCCCCTGCAATACAGCAGTAAATTGGTAATTTTCAATATTTTTTTCTCTTAAACTGTAAAAATTAAATGGAATATGATAAAGAAAAAGGAAAGAAAAATAAAAGAGAAAGCATTTAAAGTTCAATCCACCTAATTTAAAAAATTTACTAATCAAGACCTCTCTGTAATTTAATTTAATGCTTAAACTTTTTTTAAAGTTTTCAAAATATATAATTAGGTTGAATTTATTGCACAAATGAAAGATTCTTTAAGGCCTGATAAATAAATTAATAAATAATGTAAAAATATACAGTTATAATTGAAATACATCAATTAACAAGTGCTAAATAAAAAACAATTATAACCATGCAGCAACTTTCATAATTTTATTAAATTTAAATAAATTAGGAGCATTAAAGAATTCAATTCATATTAAAACAATCACAATTCAAGTTATCATTGAATTTTCATATGTTTAAATTTCCATAAATAATCATCCAAATAAATACATTTTGAAGCATTCAAAACAGGAGTTTAATAAATTAACATTTTGATAATTCATTGACTGCTGCTATGCATAAACATGGTACACATTAGAGATGAGACGGGCTCAGCCCGAGCCCGAAAGCCCGAGCCCGAGCCCGGGCCCGACACGGGCTCTATTTTTATTTTAGACTTCGGGCTCGGGCGGGCCCGGGCTCATTTTTTCTAAAGCCAAAAAATTTTATTTACTCATGTGTAGAAAGGATTGAAATAACTTTTTCCACTTAAAATTGCTTATTTATTCCTTTTCGAGTCATTTTATTTCTTTTTTATCAAAATGACGGGAGAACTGAATGCTTGTTTATTTATTTTAGTATTTCATTGCAGTTTCAAATGAAAATTTGTGATAATTACAGATTTATGTCTGCGGAACTTCCTCCAACGATCTATTTATATGGCGCCAATCATAACAAACATAACAATAAATTTAATTTTTGTTGGCTTTTCGTTTGTAGAACATAATTTTTAATGGGATCGTTTATTTATTTATTATTTAGTTACATAACACAAAGATATTATTTTCTTCGGTTTTTGGTAGACAAGAATTAGCTGGAGATTTTCAAATTTATTTAATACTCGATTGTGCATGAAACATAGTCGTTTTTTTTATGAAAATAACTTTAGTGATTATTATATGCATTTGTCATCATGAATATGAATTCTGCTAATGCTGAGGACGCTGTTCCTGCTCGAAGTCACTTTTCTCAGTAAGTAAATTTTATTACCATGTTATTCCAACAAAAAGCAATCGATCAGTGTTTCCTCTTTTTCTATAAAAACATAGGACCTTTAAAATAACAATGTCACTTTTTTTAATTTACGTTGATTTTCAGGTATCTGTCAATCATGGAAGATTGTTATGAAAAAAGAATCCACCATAATGAAATATGTACACTTTTTACAGAAAATTGAAAAACGTTGTTCGATTCGCTAGCTTACAAATAGTAATTTCTGCAAATTTCATGCATTTATTCATTAAACAAAAACGTTTCCATCAAATTTGCTTGTTAAAGAAAAAAAAGAATATGAGAATACTTCTTTTACATATGAATTATATTTTTATTTTATACGAATTTTGATAAGAATGAATTTAAATTTTCATTTAAAAATCATATCTATGTAAGAAGTTTTTAAAAATGAGATATTACTTTTGAAACAATTTTTAAAAAGAATACAATTTTATTTTATATATTTTTGGTATCGGGCTCGGGCTCGGACTCGGGCTCTGGGTGACAAAAAATTTTTCGGGCCCGGGCCCCGAAAAACGAGCCCGAACTCATCTCTAGTACACATGGTACCAATCATATTTTAAATAATTATTTATCTCATAACAATATCAGAAAAAAGAAAAAGTGATAACTATACTGCATGGTTGTAACTTGGACATACATAGATACAATTAAATAGTAGAAATATTAGTTACTGACAATAAATTGATCTCTCTTAACTGCATTTACTAGAAAAACTGCAGTTGAAATGTTAAAAAAAGTATTGGAACAAATTCATAAAATAATTTGAGCAAGTATAACTGCATAAATTTTGTTAAATAACCTTATCCAAATCTTCTGGATGCCTGCATTTAGTTTTATTACACCATATGAAGAAGAAAAAATTGATAGTTCAACTTGATGAGTTAATAATATCTAAGAGATCACAATGCAGTCATTAGAAGCGAAACTTCAACAGACTGCAAGAACTTAGTCCATATCAACATACAAACCACTTCGCAGGAACTAAGACCAAAATATACCTTTGGTCTATCTAGTATGACAATGGCAGTCTTAAATAGAACAGTTCGATAAAACTCGAACCTTTAAATATAAACTGTCTGTTTTTGTCATGTATATTTCATATATTAATCTCACTACATACAAGTTTATAGTTTTACTCGCTCTTTCTTCCAAACAAAAGAATCATCAGCTGTAGATAAAAAACTGAATATGTCTACATATTTTCTTTTTTATGCAAAATAATCATGGTATTAAAAATTTTCAGCAAGTCAGAAAAATTGATTTTGTGTTTTTAAATATCTTCTTACTATGATCACCACATCAAATCTCACCAATGCAGCTAAACACATTCCACTTCTGTAAGCCAATTCATTTTTAAACAGGAGCACTGTCGTCTGTATCTCCTCCATTAGATATGCCGACAGAGTATTTCTTTAGTAATTCCAAAGGAGGTAATGGCCTCTTTGGCCACACTTTGGACCGCTTCAGATTTGTGGCTTCTTTCCAAAGTTTCTCCATCTTGACTATGTACGGATAAATATTTTGTTCAATCCATTCTGCGACAGTATATTCATCGTACACTTCTCGGAGAGCATCTCTTGCTGTTCGCACTAAAGATGTCAAGGGATAATATACTGAGGAATAATCAGCAAGGCCTTCATCTACTCGCATAGGGCTACTAATGTTATGGCGGACATTATAATCAGTCAGCCATGCTTTGTGAATTGTGACATCATATATATAATCATCAACGCGTTTGATGGCTTCAGTGAGATGCTGGGTCATACGGAAAACTGCTGAACCAGGGTAAAAGCAGGATGAAGCTCTTTGCCACAGATGTGGATCTGTTTCGAAATCTACCTGTGCTCTCTGATGAACTGTACACTGTAGAACGTGGTGAAACTTTGTGAATAACTGCTGATTGAAATAGCCCTGACTGACTGTCAGAAGATCAATGATGAGAGATGGTATTCCAGCAGGTAAAAGCTCACAGAGTGTAGCCAAATGATCATAGCGTTGCCAGCCTGTAATTAGAATTCCACGGAAATTACCAAATTTTTTATGTTGCTCAGCCATCACTTCCAACCAGGCTTCATTGTTTTCCAAATGCATTTTTACATTGGGAACAATCAGGGTTTCACCAAATGCCCCTTTGAATGCACTAGCTGCCCAGATAAAGGGGAACACTTCACTATAAGTCATCCAAACATTATATGGAACAAATCTGTACACGTCTTTAACATATGTCCATACCATAGGCTCAACTAATGATCCTAGTTGGAATTCCTTCAATTTCTCGGTAGGCATTTGTCTTAACATATCATCCCATACAATAGGTATAACCTGCAAAGAAAAAGAATGAATTCCATTTGTGAATAATATAAAATAGTATAATATACAGTTTAAAAAAAAAGAGCATTCCTTCAAAAAATTATAAATTTAAAATTAGAATGACTAAGAAATAAACATTTAAATGTCTAAATTATCAGTTTCAGCATGTAACAAACCTCTAAATAGGAGCATTTTTTTGAAAAAATATAAATATAAATATTTGTATGTATGTACATATCTTTGTAAGAGAAAATCAAAATTTACCAAAATACTCCAAGTTATTATTGAGCAGAGATGATTTATTTATTTATAGTGATTTTGCCATTTAATACTTTAATTACTAATGATACGTGCGGTGCATTATTTAGGGTGGTCTACACAGGGTTTTAAAAAACTCGGGTTTTTTCAGGTTTTTTGGGCTAGATTGGGTTTTTGTTTTTTTAAGAGGTGATGGTAAGGGAAGTCTCTTATTTCTAGAAAGTATGTATTATATTTAAAAATCTTTTGATATTTTTATTAATTTGATATACTACCTCTGACAATAAAGTTCTGTGAATAGTCCTTTAACATTAATGTAAATGAAATATTAACGAAAGTTACCATACATCCTTCGAAATAGTCATCTCCCATAACTATGCACCGCTGAGATCTGCTATACATGTCCTGGGAAATTTGCAAGATGTCTTCTTTCGGGATGGGGTTCAAAAGCTTCATCACGTTTTGTTGGATGTCAGCAATATGGTCAAATCTCTTTCAAAGAGAGTTTGAGTCGTGGAAATAGGAAGAAGTCTGGAGGATTGAGATCTGGCGAGTATGGTGAATGTTCAATTTGCACCACCCCTCATGAATTTCTTTCACTGTTTTGCAAAGCTTAAAACCAAACTTTAAACTGATCTTTTGTTCGTTCATTTTCCTGTTATCAATTAAGAACCGAAAAACTGAACAAGGACTTAATAAAGCACGTCTTACGCAGAACATAAACGATGCTCAACTAAACAACGGTGGGGGAAGATGGTCAACACTTGCTTCTATGCAGGTGGAGCGTTTTGTTTCCCCAATGTTGTTAGATCGGTCGTTCTGAATTCATTCACCGATCTTTTTTGTCAGAGATAGTACAGTAAATTTTTATCGAAATAACACAAATAAATCAATGTAAAATGTTGTAAAAAATGTTTTTACTTCTGATATTATATGATATACCGTATTTACTCGTGTATAGAGCGCACCCCTACTTTACAAGTAAAAATGGCGATTTCTTAAAATCTCGTATATAACGTGCACCATAAATCTGATATGCTAATGAAGAATGACCAAATGAATATCAGTAAAAAAAAAGTCGAAACAAACATTATACCAGACCAAAAAACAAGACGAAAATGCATTTTTAGACTTCGGGTTTTCATACGAGATTGACAGGAAATAGGAATGAGTGACGGTAAAGAGAATTGCTAATTAGCATTTAGATAATGTCATTAGCTCTGTTGTATAAAAAACTGCAAGGAATGAAATAAATATGCAGTGATACTTCAATTAAGTAACATTTTCCGAGTTTTAATATCTTCTTTGATTAATTTCTTGTTTTATATGGTATATCGTTCGACTGCATCCAACAGTAAAAAAATTATTCCATGTATAAAAATACCTTGGAGTTTTGCCTTAATTTTTTGGAAAAAAAGTGCGCCTTATACACGAGTAAATATGGTAATATAATAACCACATAGCACATATTTGAAAGCTACTTTAATAAATTACTTTTTATCAATATTCCCCACTAAGAACACATTTTTTAAACAAATGTTTTCTTTATTCATCAAAGGATGCTTGATAATATTTTCAAGATGTCTATGGTTCATTGTATAGAGCAGTTTATTCTCTGAACATAATAAAGAGCTATTGCTAAAAATATTTTACAAATGAATTTCAATTATCTATATCAGTGGTTCCCAATCTATGGGTCGTGACCCACAGGTGGGCCGCGGCAGTGTTTTTGGTGGGTCACGTAACAACCGAGGTTTGTCATCAAAATACATCTTATTTTTTATCTGTTTCAAAAGATATGACAGTTTCAACAGGAAATATTATTTCAAGGGAAAATTTTCCCTTGAAATTTCCTCCCTTCTAGATTAATATATGAACAGAATATCCAGAAATACCGTAATTTCGGGTGTATAAGCCTCGGATCAAACAATTCTTTTTGGACCCAGAAATCTTATTTAGTGATTGAAGACAAGTATTTACGGTGATCTAAGTAGTTACACTTATTTCTTAAAAAATTCTGGGTCGAAAAAGAATTGTTTGACTCGCGGCTTATACACCCGAAATTACAATATTTAAATCAGCTTTGAGGTCCTTGAAAAAATTCAACATTTCGTGCTTATGAGAACATGTTTTTTCTACTTTGCTGTTTTTGAAAGACAATATATGCTCCCACATTGGTAAACACCAGAACCAAAAATCTCATTGATTATAAAGTTATGTTTTCATAATAATTAAACGTATTTTTAACTCTGGATTACAGATTCTCGTTTTTGTTGATGACAACCCTTCCATATGAAAATTTTCATTTTTAGTAGAATAGGACAGCCAAGCAAATAAAGATCATACAAAAATTGCTATAGTGACACACAATTTTATCTTGAATGGGTCGCATTTTTTTTTTTTTTTTTAATTGAAAAGTGGGTTGCAATTTTTTTTTTTTTTTTTTTTAATACTGAAAGGTGGGTTGCGAAATTTTTTTTCTCTGAAAGGTGGGTCGCTTACCAAGAAAATTTGGGAACCGCTGATCTATATAACTGATTATAATTATTTAATTTGAATATTTTGAAATGAATTTATAATACTTATATAATAAACAATGGTGTTTATTTTTATGAACAAGTATGGATGGTGCAATATGTATTAGGAAATAAAATATAGGGTAAAAATCCTGATTTAAAAAAACAAAATATACAGGGTGAGTCATAAATATCGAAACAATAGGCTATCTCCTTAAATATTGCCCATAGACCCATACTTCCAATTGCAAAAATTCATTTAAAAAGGTAAACTTTTTGATAAGATAAGTTGCAACTCCATGGGAAGTCTATTTGAAAAAGTACGAAAATTAACTTTTTATACGGCCCTCGTAGGATAAAAATCCCAATTAGGAAAACTTTCCTTATCTAGTCCTGAATAACACACAAAAAGTCGCATATTCATATCTTCAAAACTCGCAGAGTTATAGCCGTTTGAATAATTCATCAGGTTTTAAGGGATTAGACACAAATTGAAATGCGCACAATTCAAAAGACAATGTTACTTTTAAGAGGTCTAGGAAACGTGTAAAATATCTATCTTTTAAGTCAGAATTTTGATTTTTTTTTCTTTTTTTTTTTTTGTGATGGCTAGCCATATAATTTGCTAAGAAAATTGCATCCTAAAATTTATCATAAAATTTATAAAAATTTCATATGATTAAAAAGAGATAATTAAAAATCGTTATAACTCCAAACGCTATTTATCGGATTTCAATTTCTTTCCATTTAATTAAAGATGAAAATCTGATTTTAGTTTTGTTTCGGGGTTTTTGTTTTTCAATATTAATTTTAGAACTATTAAAAATATTTATTGAAAAAATAATATAACTTAAAAAAAAATCTTATTTTCAAAAGTAAATAATTTTTCATTTTTGTCCAAAACAAACCTAATGTAAAATCTTAAACAAAAAATGTGTTGATCCATGCAAAATGAATACACTAATACCCGAGAAAAAATAAACTCCATTTAACCCTCCCAGGAAAGGCATTTGTCTATTACGTATTTCTTCTTTCCTATGTGATTCCATCTTAAAAGGTTTTACTGTATAACATTTTTCAAAGTCTCCATCGCACGGGATATGGATTCGCAATATTACAATATAAGTGAAACATTTAGATATAAACAGAGATTTATTGATAAAATAAATATATCACAGCCTTTTGGCACTTCTTTAATAATAAAAAGTACACTGTAAAAAAAAATTCTGCAAAGTTACTAAACTTTTTCTAGGAAACTGGGATTCCTAGAACTTTTCGTGTAAAGCTAACAGGAAAAAAGCCTGTAACCTGTTCTTTCACATGAATTTTTGCAGTTATCATTACATGAAAAGTTCTTGGAATCCCAGTTTCCTAGAAAAAGTTTAGTAACTTTACAGAATTTTTTTACAGTGTATAAATATAAAAAACGAAAAGCTATAATAAGTATTTTTGGTCAGAATTCCTCCCCGTGAAACAATTTTTAACTACACTGAAGTAATAAAACTATGTAGAAATTCACGGCTGTGCCGGGTTATGATTTAAACTTTTTTCCAGGCAGGTCCGTATTATGATTTTAACATTTTTCCAGGCAGGACCGAGCTTTTTTCCCTATGGGTCACTTTGGGACCGGACCTAGATATTTTGATCTATGCAGACCTCTAGTGCTAATGATCAACATATCTTGAAAACAAGTTTTGGTTTAAATCAATAAGCTGCTTTATTGTGTCCAAATAAAAGGCACGGATTTGAATCGACATTTAATATGTATAATTTGTAGACGATCCCTTATTTGCTTTGAAAACAAGTGAAAAATTCTTCATTTACAGGCATGGGAAAGTGGTATAAGTCACGAATTTTGGATTTTAATATCTCTGTCAGATTTTCAGATATGGAGATGAAATTTTTTTTGTTCAATTTAGGAATAGATAATGAATAATTTCTTAATTGGAAATTTTGCTCTACTGAGGCCGTATAAAAATTTAATTTTTGTATTTTTTCAAATAGACCCCCCATGGAGTTGCAACTTATATTATCAGAAATTTCACCTTTTATTATGAATTTTTGCAATTGGAAGTATGGGTCTAGAAGCAATATTTAAAGAGATAGCCTATTGTTTCGATATTTATGACTCACCCTATATATATATATGTATATAGATTCGAGTATTTTGAAAAAAGTCCCCTCCTTTCCTTTATTTTTTTCTTTTAACCAATACTGGCCAAAAGGGAATATATAACAAATTTGTATCTGGTTGCGACATTATGAAATTTTACATTGTTAAATCTTGAAATAAAAGGTCTTGTCATTTTTTATCTATGCAAAAATGTTATTAGTTACATATATTGATTTTGGCCTTTTTTTCATAATATTAACAAGTTTTTAAAAGAATTAAGCACAATATTTTATTTTGACAATTTTGGCTTTGTTATATTTAGCAGTACACTCACAATCTATTTTGATAGGATAGTGTAACTTTTTAAACACAAAAGTTAAACAACTAATATAAAACCTGCTGAATATTAAAAACTTTGATCACATATATTAAAAACCCCAATAAAACCTGCCAATAAATTGGGTTTTTAAGAGGGGTTTTACCCAATCAGGTGGGTTTTTTGCAACCCTGGGTTTACAGCAATAGTCACAAACTTTTCAGACCTCATAATCTGCTAAAATCATAATTTTAAATCCTGAAGGCCAGTAGATGTTTAATTTTTAAAACATACAGAAGGGCATAATGATGATGAAATAGAATATTCATTTTATTAATATGATATGCATCAATAACAGCTCATTTTTGAAAATGAGAAAGCGTAAGATAATGCATGAAGAGTATTTCATGCAAACATACAGCCCATGTAAACTATTTTTTAAGTAACACATAACAAAATTTTTAATATTTATGAAAAATATACAGTAGAAACCCAAAATAATGCAGTCTGATATAGCACAAATTCGGATTTAATGTGGGAAAAAGTATGTTCCCCGAAAAAAAAAAAAAAAAAAAAAAAAAAAAGGTCAATTTTAGGATAAATTTTACATTTAAAATTTCAGTGAAACACAATGAAGGTATTTGAGTGTGTGGTTAATGGTATGCATCTCCATGTCTCTGTTGACGATTTAAATGACTGAACAGAAACTGACAACAGTGAACTTATTCCAGAGTTCATAAAAGATCAAGATACCATTGATGCTGTAACACATGAAAATTGCAGTGAACAAGATGATGATGATGAAATTGAAATGATGTGGTAATAAAGGGCAATGTTCCACATGCTAGTAAAGTCATTTCATATGCAATTCATGGGCTGAAAGGCAAGACGATTCAGATTGTGTTCATCTACTCAGCTAGTATGAAACAATATGATGAAAATAAACGTATGCCTGAGTTTGCGAAACAACACTTATGGACTCTTTTAAGGTAGTATAAGATTAAGTTTGTGCTCAGTGAATGATAAAATTAATTACAGTGGACTCTCTCTATCAGAACACTTTCTAATGTGAACACTCCGGTATTATGAACTCAATCCAATGGTCCTGGTGAATCTGCATAGAATTAACAAATGATAAACTCTCTGTATTCTGAACACCCCGCTATTATGAACACTATTTTTGGTCCCTACCATACTCAACCTCTCTGTAAACTGCATATGTGTTTGCAATCCTAATTCCCATCATTAAAATTTGGAGAAACTGTTACAGAAAGATAAAAAGGTTCCGCAAACTCAATTAAAAAATAAACAGACAAAATTACTGCTAGACTTTAAGCATGTACTTGAAACTTGACATTGCAATTTGTTAAAATACTTCAGATAAAATCTATAATTAGATGTTAGAGCACCTGTTGCCACATTGTTGTCAACTGCCAGCTGTAAAAGAAACCATTTTATGATTTTTTAAATTAGAAAATATAAACATTTAGTTTTTGACAATTACAGTAAGTTAAAATAATCCACATCCATCTTGCTTATTTCAAATAACATTTTTATATGAATTATTGTTAATCACAGCCTAAGCATATGTTAAGATTGATTTCTTTGATTGATCAATTACTGGGAAAATGACAGTTAAAGAAAGTATTTGCCTATAAATTTGTTACTATTTAATTTTAGCAGATGATAGGACATTCATTAGGGGTTCTAGTAATCATTTTAGTTTACTTCTAAAATTTAAAAGGAAGGAAATACAGTAAACCTGTAGCACCGACCTTATTTGATCAACTTCTGCCTCGGTCATCCTACATAGTAGTAGCATTTCCAATCTCCCTCTACAATAAACACCCCCATCATAATCTGAACATTTTTGGCTGGTCCCATCAGTGTTCAGAATAGAGAGAGTTTTGTTTCACAAAGCAGATAAGAATTTTCATCCTTTTGTACCATTTCTTTGACACCATTCTGATATACCATGGTTACATTATAACGCGGGTGTAAAACATGTTTCCCAACAACAGTTACAGTATAATATCTTTAATCCGGACATCTATAATCTGGAAACTTCTGTAATCTGGACATTTCAGTACGTTTATTCGTTTTTGTTTTGAATTAGAGATAATAGATGGCACCATAGCTCACATACAAAAGAATTTCAGGAAATAGCCAAGAAAATAAAAAGATCATGTGATAAAACAACTTTTATTTCAATTTCAAAACTGTAAGAACTTTCTAAATTACATGTGTAATAATTATAGGCGTCTTTTTAGATATTAAGTGATAAAAATTCATGATTAATGGTAATTTTACTATTTTTTCCCCCAAAAATAAGGTGTTGCGAAAATATCGCAAAATCAGATTTTTATTATTGTTATTTCTCTTAAGTATTTAATTTGGGACTTACTTTGACACTTATAAATGCTCATTTAATTTTTTATTACATTAGCTTTGAATATCACAATTTCAAATATGTTACTGTAATTATAAGGTAGATTTTTAAATTATAAAATTATAAGTCTTAAATTTTCTCACTGTAATTTTTTTGGGTTTAGAATTTATTTTTTCAATATTTTTCACAAGTCCATCTTGTGATATGCATTATTTATTAAGTATTCGTATATCAGAAATCACAATTTTTTTAAAAATTGCACATCTGTTGTTTTTAAAGCTTATGACAGATGGTGACACTGCATAAAATTTACATAATTTTTTAAAAAACATTCGTTTTTGAGTATTTTGAATTGATTTTTCTCAATGTTTTCAATTACCCAGCTCCTTACATTTTTGTATTGCCATAGTAATAAAAGATATTAGTATTTTCATGCTAATCTACATGCATTTTAATTACAAAACTTTTATAATCCGGAATCGCTGTAATCGCAAAGATTCCAGATTAAAGAAGTTATACTGTATACCAGGATTCTACTGTACTTAATAGCTATCTTTTCATCTATTGTATTAACTGCAGGGATGTAGTAGAGATTATATATGGGTACACGCTGTGTGCCTTATAGATTTTTTTTAAGAAGCTCCTTATACCCTCTGTTTCTGAAATAAAGCAACAGCGTATATCCTATCTATAAACATTCATGACATCAGCATACACCTTTTGTTTATACCATATACTCTCTGCTATTTTTACGACTACAACACTGATTGACTGCAATTATTAATGAAGAGAAGAATTATATACAAAACACATTATTAATAATAACACAATTATTATTATTATAATATTACACATTATTCATTAAAAAGCTAATTTTAAAACAGACATAGCTTCTTCAAAGAAAATTTTTGCTTTTTAAAAGAAGTTTGAGCAATAAGTTATTTAAAATATTATTTCCTGTTATACACAATGAAAATTAAAAAATTTCCAATGATGTTTTTGTAACAATGAAACCTGGACTCATTCCTTTAATATTACTAAATATTCTCTGTCATTCAACATTTTGCATTGTTTTAGTTGATTCAAAATTAAGATATCATTTAAATAAATGTATTGCTAATTTACAGCAAGGAATTCTAATTTTACACTTTCGGTCGGTAAAAAAATTATGCAGGAAATAATCCATAATTACATGAATCTCTTCATCCCTTTAAAATTACCAGTTAAACATACGTATATACGTGTAAAGGAAGGCATAATAATACAACTACTATCATCAAGAAACATGAATATATAAAATATAATTTATTCAGTTTAAAATTTATGTATTATAAACCATTATATATACTACCTCTGACAATAAAGTTCGGTGAATAGTCCTGTAGCATTAATGTAGATTAAATAGTAATGAAAGTTACCAATCCTATAACTATGCACCGCTGAGATCTGCTATATATGTCCTGGGAAATTCGCAGGAAGTCTTCTTTTAGGATGAAGTTCAAAAGCTTCGTTATGTTTCGTTGGATGTCAGCAATATGGTCAAATCTCTTTCAAAGCGAGTTTGAGTCGTGAAAATAGGAAGAAGCCGGGAGGATTGAGATCTAGCGAGTATGGTAGGTGTTCAATTTACACCATCCTTCATGAATTTCTTTTGGTGTCTTGCAAAGCTTAAAACCAAACTTTAAACTGATCTTTTATTTGTTCATTTTCCTGTTCTCAGTTAAGAACCAACACACTGAACAAGCACTTAGTGAAGCATGTCTTACACAGAACATAAACAACGCTCAACTGAACAACGATGGGGGAAGATGGTCTACACTTGCTTCTCTAAGCAGGTGCAGCGTTTTGTTTTCCCAGTGTTGTCAGATCCGTCATTCTGAATTCATTCACCGAACTTTATTGTCAGAGGTAGAATATTAAAAAAATTAAACAGATCATTATAACAAATGCAACAAGAAATTAAAAATACAGTATAAACATTGGATAAATGGAAATACTTTTGTATAAACAAGGCAGAATCATCAAGCCCAAATTACCTTGATTTCCAGAAACAACTTGTATGGTTTCATCTTAATTAAAGGAAATATGCAGATGGGTAGTACACTAGTGTGTAAAAATTAAGGACAAGATTTTTTTTCCCAAGGTAATGTCCTGCAAAAATTTTCCCACATTGATTAAAATAATACCATAAGGTCTCCAAGATGTGAAAATATTGGACAATAAAAGGAAACCATCTAAACAATTTTATTTGGCTTTCACGCCAATTTATTTGCTTTGTCTTTAATTTTCGCACACCAGTATTATAATGCAAAGAAACCATCTACATAAATTTTACTTACAATTTTGGATAGCATGGCATACAAAATAAATCAACCTATTGAAATATTTTTCCAATTTATGAGAGATGAGCATCAATCAATTTTTTATACATCTTTTCACACTGAACATACCTTTTGCACATGTTGTTATAGAAAGATAGAAAAAATAAAACTATGAAATAAATAATGCAACTATATTTTAATTAATAACAAAATGTCACTCAAAATTTTATATCCTTATTTATTATTTAATTTTACACGGTATCACTGGCTGGATAAGTTTTCTTTTTAAAAGTAACTGCCCAATTAAGAAATCTGAGTACTATTTGATTGTCTCCTTGACCAATTCAACTTGACATAATTTTTATTTTAAATAATGAAAGAACGAATAAATTAATAAGCATTAATAGAAATACAAATTAAAATTAGAATTAAAAAGCATTTGCTGATGCAACAAATGCGTGTAACATGTTTAATGTCAAGTGAATGTAACATTTACCATCATCCATTATTGGCATTTAATCTTATACTCTGGATATAGTTTTCTGGCTGACGGGATTATGAAGTAGTACCGAAATCTCATCATACAATTTCCTATTGAATAAATTATTGTTTCAATTGCAATATTCTTATTGTCTTAATACTACTAACAATATCAAAGTTCAGAATCAGATCTTAATTTTGAAACTGAAACAATTTCAATCCATTTAAATTTTGTTTTAAATCATATAATAATAAACCATTAAAATTAATTAAACATACATATAAATATGTATGACAAAACAAAAGTTATAAAAATGTGTTTATTTAAGTTAAATTTATTTAAGGAGACTCTTCATTCACTTGAAAACACACTGTTTGGATCTTTTTTCACAGTTAGTAAGGATAGGGAAAAGTCTGCTTTCATTTCTTGTTCACATTCAAAGGCAGTGGGAGTGGGAAGTTGGTTGGGAACTGTAATTTCTCTTTGAAGAAATGTTGGTCCAAACCACCACAAATCATTGTCAATGAGATCCTTTGCTGTTGCACCTCTGGAGATGTCTGCTGGATTAGATTTTGAGGCAACATGGTTCCACTGATGAGTTTCGGAAAGAGATTGGATCGCGGACACCCTGTTTGCAACGAAGGTTTTCAGTTTTTGGGGTGATGTATTAATCCAGAATAGGACAATTGTAGAATATGTCCAGAACCATACTCTTTCAAGATTTAATTTTAGAGTGGCAATCACTTTCTGAACTAGCCTTGCCAAAAGTAGAGCTGCACACAGTTCAAGTCTTGGGATTGTCATTGGCTTTAGTGGGGCTACCCAGGACTTGCTGCATAGAAGATTAGATCTGAATTGTCCACTTGAAGAAAAAGATCTCAAGTAGATCAGGCCCTTATTACCGCATGGGCAAATCGGGACTTTGCCCATGGGCCCCGGACTTAAAGGGCCCCCAAATCCATACCTTAAACTATAAAATATTTACCTTCTTTTTCCAATTTCAATTCTTCCATAAGTTGAAGTTATTAAAGTTATATAAAAGAATTTTGTTCTATACAGAGAGGAAAAAAGTGTACTTTTATTAAGCTATTTAATTAGAATTGATGGAGCTAAGAATTTTTTTCTATGTATAGCCAAGATGCGAAAATATGTTTATGCGTTACACATAAACATGTGAGTTGACCATCACTTCTGTTTGAATAACGTTGCAATGAATCGAAAGGGGCCCCCTAATTTATCTTTGCTCAGGGCCCCAATTAGTCATAATCGGGCCCTGAAGTAGATAGCTGCTCCATAGGCCTTTCCAGAGGCGTCTGAGAATGCATGTAAATCTAGACTTGCAATGTTGTCTGACAAAACATACTGTGGAATTGTAAGATTATTTATTTCACTTAGCTTGTTAAGAAAATTCTTCCATTCTCGAAGTGAGCTAGAAGGCAATTGTTCATGCCAATTAATTTTTAATTCCCATAAATGTTGTATAAATATCTTAACTTTAATTATAATTGGGCCAATTAGGCCAAGGGGATCATATATTTTAGCTATTTGAGCCAAAACATCTCTCTTGGTATAAACATCTTTAGGTTCTATATTAATCTCAAAAATGAAATGGCCCATCTGAGATTTCCAAAGCATTCCCAAAGTTTTTACCAAAATCTGCTGAGAGTGTTCATCAAATGCGTATTCTGATATGGCGGCATCTTGTAGTAATTCAGGATGGTTAGCGACTCATTTGTGAAGGTCCATTCCTCCCCTTTTCAAGATCTGAATTAACTCCGATTGTAGTTCCTTTGCAGCTTGTAAGGAACTGGCACTAGATAAACAATCATCGACATACATGTCGTTAAGTATGACTTCTGAGGCTTTAGGGAAATCTGTCTTTTCCTCATCAGCAAGAGCCTTTAACGTTCGTGTGGCTAAAAAAGGGGCTGAAACTGTCCCATAGGTAATCGTGTTCAGCTCAAAGACTTTTATCGGAGCGTCCTTACTAACTTTCCAAAGAATTCTTTGTAAATTTCTCTGCAACGGTTCTATCATTATCTGTCTGTACATTTTCTTAATGTCTGCGCAGAATGCATACTTGTGCGTACGAAATCTAGTTATAATAGAAAATAAATCTTGCTGAACCGTTCCCCCATTTAACAATATTGAATTAAGTGAATAACCGCTAGATGTATTTGAACTAGCATTGAATACCACTCTCAGGGGAATGGATAATTTTTCTGATTTATAAATCGCATGGTGAGGAATATAGTAAGACACCCCTTTTTCGCTTTCAGATTCAATTTGAGTCATATGACCCAAAGCTTCATACTCGTTCATAAATTCTATATATAGATCAGACATCATTTTATTTCTATCTAATTTATTCCATAAATTAGTTAATCTTTTCGCGGCAATTTCTTTAGAAAATCCCAAAATGCTTCAGCATTTTCCTTTATGGGTAATTGTACGGTGGATCTACCCGTTTGATCTCGTTTATAAGTGCTTTTAAAGTGTTCTTCACAAAACATTTCTTCATCGCTTCTAATGGAACTACTGTCATCACCCGGTAAGGATTCTATTTCAAAAAATCTTTGTAAAGTGTTGTCTAGACTATTTTCAGTTAAAAGATAACAATTTGACTGAATTTTACTTTGTGGGAGCGACCCTGTCACTAAATATCCAAATTCAGTGTTTTGTAAAATACAGTTAGCATCTGCTAAATGAATTTGTTCACTCTTTAAAATTGAAAAAAACAATTGACTACCGATCAATGCATCGATTAGTCCAAGTGTATAAAAATTGTCATCTGCTAGATTAATTTGTTTTGGAATACATAAATTTGAAATACCTAATTTTGAAACTGGAATGTTGTTTGTAATTTTTGGCAAAACAGCGAATTCTATTTCTTTGGAAAATGTTCCTTGTTCATTTGATATTTCTGCATTGACAATTTTCCTTATTTCTTGATGTGTTTTATTAATATCCGAAATCATTCCCTTGAATGGTTTTGGTCTTAATTTTAATCTCTTGCATGCACTTTACTTAAAATGTTGATCGACGATCCGCTGTCAACCACCGCACGCAATCTAACTTTTATTTCCAAACACATCACTTACTAAAATTATAGCTGTATTTAATAATGCACAATTTTTTCTGTTATCTGTAAACAAATTTGTACCGATTATTGCTGCTTCCCTTTTTTCGGAATCGAAATCACTTTTTTGTTTATCTCTCAACATGTCATTATTTTTGTTTTTATTTATTTCCACCCCCTTTAACATCTCACGTTCTTCACATAATAAGCTATTATGTAATTGCGAGCAGAATTTGCAAGCGAATTTAGAATTACATTTCCCTTGGTGTAATCTTAAGCAATTCAAACACAATTTGTTCTTATTTACAATACTTTTTCTTTCTTGAACATTTTTGTTTAAAAAAACATTGCATTTATATAGCGGGTGAAACGCAAATTTGCAACAAAAGCAGGTCCTTAAATTATTTCTATTTTTATTGTCATTGATGAGAAATGATTTTGATTTATTTATTGCATAATTCGCCTTGGACAGTTTCGATAACGAATGCATCCATTTCGGAAGTGTTTTGGCTCCACCTGGCGAGCGCTTGTAAAAAATGAACAGTTTAGCTGTTGATCATCAAAGCATCAGCATGTACTCGAAATGCTAATCATCCATACATTCCTTAAGCTATGGAAATCAATTTGAATTTTATAGTTGCATATTAATTTACCATTTGTGGTTTTGTGTTGTTATGTGTGTGTGTATCTGTGCAAGTAAAATTAAAAAACTTTAAAAGACTATCAAGACTACAGTCCACTCTATTCGACACACACATTCCATGTTATTAAATCAATGGGCAAGTTGTTTTCAAATTTCTCATTTAAATTTGAATATTTTGAAACTTTTTTTTTTTTTTTTTTTTCCATAGGATAGTTGAGCTCAATTTTTAATGCGAATATTTTTTACTTTTTTAATTTCGGTTGCAGATTTTTCTTTTCTTTTTTTTTTTTTTTAAGCATTTTTAGTTTTAAAATCGATTCTGAAAATAAAATATTAAAAAAAAGTGCCAAAATTGAAAAAGTAGAAAAGAGACATATTAAAGATCAACAACCCCAACCATCCTCAAAAAAGTGAAGAGTCCCTTTAAAAAAGTTCAGCATCAAAACATTTTTCCTTAAAGAGTATTTGACATAAAAGCATATATATATATATATATACACATTTAATTTCATTCTATTGCCAAACTGTGATAAATCTTAAAATATTTATTTTTTTTTTTTCTTAAGACAACATTTAAGATTCAATAGAAATCTTTTTTTTTTTTTTTTTTCTAAACATATATAACCTCACAAGAAGAATGTTCTGTTATAAATATTTTCAGAGTATGCACTTATGGAGACCTTCCTTGTAAGTTTTTATCCTGTAACCCGAGGCATCTAGTTTTTAAATTTTAATTAAACCATGATACAACCAAGTGCCTCAAATTCACTGACACAATTAAGAGGTTAAATTGTGTTGATTTGACGTGCAATTACTCAGAAATTTGCTTGCTAAGATGCATAGATTTATAACTTTTTATTTTTATACCAATTCAAGATATTAATTCTTATCTTAAAAAAATAATTTTATTCACTGTGATATACACTGCTCATTTCTATAAATATAGAGATGTAACATTTAAAAAAAACTATTTAAAAATTTCTCCCAGTAACATTTTCATTCCATCTGGAACATCTTCAATTGGTTAACTGAAAGTCCTTTTTTTTCTACTTATTTTACTTCAAGATCAGGTGATTACCTCTTTTCTTTTTTTTTTTTTTTTAATCTTTTAAGCATCTTCTCCATCCATCAAGAGTCTATCAATTTATGTGTCTATTGTTACAAAGTTTTGTTTTTGAAGTATGTATAAAGCTATTTAAGCTTATGCAGATTTTCAAGAGTTTCCAATATTCTTTATTTGCAAAGTTTCTATTTGTAGGGGATTACAAGGTCACTTTTCTCCAGAAAAGTAATTTCTTTATTAAACTTTGGGTCTCTAATACATTCTTTCCTTCTTAATCTGTATAATGCTTTAATATGAAAATTTAACGAAATTTATACTTCGAAAACAAATTTAAGTCGCAATACGACACATGCATTTATAGACTCTCAATAGATGAAGATGCTTTATCTAACCAGAGAATTTGCAGCTATTAGTCAAGGCAAAAATAACTTTTCGATTTTAATAGTATGAAGAGCATTTGGACCCCCGCCTCTCTCTGTCTACGCCACTCAAAAAAAACGTTTAAAGGAAAAAAACACATTGTCTCCTGGTAAGACAGCATTTAAGGGGAGTGGTAAGGGCAGAATATAATGTTCAATACAAGTGTCCATAGTAAAATCATAAATAAAAAAATTATTTCCTTTCTTTCCTTTTTTACTTTTTATCCTTCACTATTTTCACTCAATGACCCATACCTCTGGTATGACCACATGCCGAGTTTATTTTCTCAATTCCCTCATCTTTCACAAACTCAAGTCAAATACTATTTCTATATCCTATTACAGTCTATGGTATCGGTATACATTCTGTTTCACTTTTACCACCCCATTAAAGGCTATTTCTGTCCCTCATGACCTCTGACCTTCACACTCCTACTTTAGGGGCAGTTTAAGGAGAAAACGTGAACCGAAATCTTTCTTTTCCGGTACAATGTTTAGCAAACCAACCAAATATATTTTCGTTTGGAAAAGAAAGGAAGGGAAAAAAAGACGTAATCATTGAATGTAATCATATACTTATGCGAGATTAAGATTACATTGCGATTACCCTGGGGTCTGATTACGATTAGATTATGATTATAATCGAGATGAAATCTCTTGATTATGATTACACTGGGATTATTTCTAAAACCAAAACCTATGATTACGATTACAGTGAGATTACACAGATTTTGTAATCTATTATAATCGACTAAGATTACACGATTACGATTACTTGAAGTCTGTTCTAAATACAACAGCACATCTGAAAACAGAACTTGTGTCAAACTAGATACTCATTAGATGACACAACTTGTTTATGAAGATGATTTTATAAATATTTAAATATGAGTTCTAACTATTGAACAAAATAATTATTTTATTCTATTGTTTTTGCTTTTAAATAATTATTTTTTTAATTGCTGACTTTAATAGGTAATATTACTATGCATTTATTTTTAATCTACATCTTCTTTCTTTCATGTTGTTATCAATTTCTGTTTCCTCCTTTTAATGCTTATTGAATAAGCAGAATTTTGAAGTTGAATATTGTATGCATCAATTCAAATGTCAAAGTACACTCTTCATATTTTAATGGAAATATCTTACCATCCTACTTATTGAAAATCAATTTGATGTACATTAGGAAAAATGGATATAATGCTATTTCATGATTTTTTTTTGTGTTAAAATAAGTTGTTCAAATTTAAAAATACATTTAAAAGCTTATTTAAGAGTAGTAATGATTAATGAGCTCCTATTTTTTAAATAATATATAATCAAAAGTTATTTTCTTTATTGAAAAAAATTTAGTATTCGGCCTAAAATTTGGCCGAATATTCGGTATTTGGCTAAATCACTATTCGTCCCATCCCTAAATTTTTTATCAAATTTATTTTTTGAATTATTTATGCTGTGTTTTTTCTTCAGTATTTTTTTTTTCAAGGGGGGGGGGGGGGTATCATGATGCTCTTTTTCTTTTATTATGTGTTATTTTTCCTCCCTCAGTGCTGCAATTTATTTCTAGAATAAACTTTAATGTGGCAATAATAAAATAAATATTGTGTATCAAGAGCTATTATGTATTATTTTTATTTCTTTGTTACATTCCATGGGTGCAAGTTTGAAATTTTGCCAAGACTGAAAATATTTTGACCCTCCCCCCCACTGAGTGAGAACATAAGCACGTAACTCGTGTTTTTTCCCCCGATCTTTTGACAAAATTTGCGAGTTTTCTATGATATTTTGCCGAAATTTGTGATTTTTCTACGATTTTAAACCGAAACTTGTGATTTTTCTACGGTTTTTAGCCGAAATTTCCAATTTTTCTACAGTTTTCAGCAGAAATCTGCAATTTTTCAATGAAATCCAAGTATTTTATACGATCTTTTGACGAAATTCGCGTCTTTTTCACGATCCTTTGACAAAAATTGTGTCTTTTTCGCGATTCTTGGACAGAAATCTCATCTTTTTTGCGATCCTTTGACAAAAACCGTGTTTTCCCTGCTATCATTTGATGAAAATCATGGTTTTTTTTTTTCAATCATTTCACGGAAATCGCAGTTTTTTTTCTTGATCTTTTGGTAAAATTCACGTCTTTTCCACAATCCTTCGATTATATTCACATCTTTATTGCGATCCTTTGACAAAAATTGTACCTATTTTGTATTCTTTGACCGGAAATAGCGTCTTTTTCGCGATTATTCGACGGAAATAGTCTTTTCCGCAATCCTTTAACAAAAATCTCATCTTTTCACGATGCTTTGCCAAAATTCGCTTTTTTTTCACGATCCTTTGACAAAAATCGCGTTTTTCCTGCAATCTTTTGATGAAAATCATGGAATTTTTTGCGATCCTTTGACGGAAATCGCGTCTTTTCTTGAAACTTTGGCAAAATTCGCATCTTTTCCACAATCCTTTGACAAAATTCATGTCTTTTCCACGATCTTTTGATTAAATTCACGTCTTTTTTGCGATCCTTTGACAAACATTGCATCTTTTTCACAATTCTTCAACCGGAATTAGCATCTTTTTCATGATTCTTCGACCGGAAATAGCATCTTTTTTGCGATTCTTCGACAGGAATAGCGTTTTTACTGCAACCTTTTGACAGAAAACACATCTTTTTTGCGATCCTTTGACAGAGACTGCATCTATTTTGCATTCTCTGACCAAGATGACGTCTTTTCCGCAATCTTTTAACAGGAATAGTGTTTTCTTCACAAGCTTTTGACAAAAATCGCGCCTTTTTCTGCAATTCTTTGATGATATTAGAGTGTTTTTCACGATCTTTCAACAAAAATAGCGTGTTTTTCATGATCCTTCGACAGGAATCGCATTTTTTTCTGCAAGCTTTTGACGACAAACGTGTCTTTTTTTTTTTTTTTTTGCAATCCTTTGACAGAAATAGCACTTTTTTCCCACGATCACTTCACGAAAATCATGTTTTTTCCAGCGATCTTATGACGAAAAGCGTGTGTTTTTCTGCGATCCGCTTCCGTCTCGTTTCTGTCCTCGGAAATTTTTAAAAGACGGAATTCCGTCTCAGGACGGAAGAACTTGCACCCATGTTACATTCAAATTTCATGATCTGGGCAAAATTGTAACTGCGATTACTTTAGCACAATTGTAATTACAGAGAACTTATAATAACAAAATATTCAATCTTCTATGAAAACTGAAAAAAAAGAAAAGCAAATAAGCATTTAATTTCAAAATTTACACATAAAAAAAATACATATAAATATTTACCTTATGTTTTTCTCTGACATAGCGTGCAACTCGAGCAACATGGGATAAAAATAAATTATCTCTATCCAAACGCATGCATTTACTGCAATATCCTAAATGATACACCTCATCACAACCAATATGCAGCCATCGAGTATTGGGATGTAATGCCATCACCTGATCAATGATATTTTCAACAAGAGAAAATGATTCATTTCTTGATGGACAAATAGCTTGAGGGAAATCATCTACTTCCCTGAGTTCCCTAAATTCTTTCAATTTAAGGACGAATTCTAAGTGTCCAAAAGTTTGCACTAACGGAATGATTTCAAAATTATGAGATTTTGCCATGTTTAATATTGTTTGCACATCTTCTTTAGTATAGGCATTTTTTGCTGGGACTGGTGACAGTGGTCCTGAAAATGGAAACATGTCTTCATATTCTAAAACAATTGCATTTGCACCCGCTTCTTTAATGACGGGAAAAATTTGTTTCAAGTACGAAACTTTGGGTGGAGCACCTTTTAAATCAAAGTGCACAACTCTCAGAGGTGGAATGAAGTATGTATTTGCAGGATTTCCATTGGCAGCATTTTGTTGATACTGAAATGTTTTGCCTTGTGTATCTTGCCAGTTGTTAGATGGTGGATTGGGAACAGCCCTTCCATTATCATAAGCTTGAATGTGATCTTGAGCTTTATTGGATTCAAGACCTCCAACATAGTTTATGGCATTGGGATCTCCACCACCGTTTTGTGGTTGATACCTAAAAACAAAGAAAAATCCTTATCAATGTGTATGCAATAAATATTTAATATTACACAGGTATCTTCTTTCAAGAATAGAAATTGATGTGGGCAAATTTTATCAAAATTTGTATATTTTGAAATTTGTTGTTCATCAGTTTTTTAACTTCTTGAAAATTATATATCCTGTCCAGACCCCATAGTTTATTTATGTACTTTTCTAAACTTCAGTTATGGATTTATTTAACAAACTAATAACTAAGGAAGATTGAAAAAAAAAATTGTACATAAAATTTGTTGATACATGAGGACTCAAAAAGTACATTTAAAAAAAATTTCTTATGATTTTTTTAAATTTAATTTTACTTTTTTTGGATGGCAAAACATAAAATAAACATATATTTAATATATTTTTTAATTACTTATGGACTCTACAAATGGACCTTAATGCACAGTAAAATTATTTACGTTTTTATTTTTGTACATTTTGCACGTTTCTGCTGCAAACAATTTTTATATAACGTTGTAGCTCACTATAAGAAACAATTTTGTTTAGTTCTGTATTTGTTAGCCTCCATTTACACCATTTCTCTTTTTATATACATGAAAAAAACATTGTAAAAATGTGTATCTTTTCGGATACACCAGGTCTGAAGAGGATATATAAACGTGAAAAATAAAAAATAAATATGAAATTGGCAACTTGATCTGAATATCTGATATGCCTGTGTAGTAATAAATAATATGGTAATATAATTCAAAATAAATTAATAGTAAAATATTTTTTTGAATGTTCTCTGTTTGACTTTTGAATACACTAACTTGTTTTTCCACAAACAATTGGAATGGAGGATAGGATACATTTCTGAAAGTCAAGGAGAGAAAGTAGTGTAGTAGACTTATTTGGCAATGTCACCTTGAAAAATTTACCAGAAAAGAAAAAGAAGAGAAAAAAGTAAGAAAAGAAAAAAAAAAAATATTGACAGCAGCAGTGATTACAAATGTGATTGAGATTTTAGAACTAATAATAATAAATAAATAAAGTTTAAAAAATATATTTACTTTATCAAAATATTTCAAATAATAACGTGAAATGCTAATTTGTTTTTACTCTCTTTGACCCATAATAGAAGAAAGCATTGTAATCAAAAATTTTTTCAATGGATTTACATGCTTTAGGAGTCAGAGATACCAAAAAGTATGTTTATACAGCAGTGTTGAATGCAGGAGGTGATCTGGGGGGAACATCCTAACTCATAGCAATAGTATGTCCCCCCTCCCCCTTCATTCTCTGAAGATTTGAGATTTTGTTTTCAATGGTCAAAAGCTTAAAAATGTATGTCTGTTCATGTGTTGCCATTTTAGCATCAAAAAGTGTAGGATATGCATTGAATTGAACCAAATTTCATATCTATATTTTTGGATATGGAAAGTAGGTCGCATGTGAGTTTGGAAATATTCTAATGTAAGAGGGTAGTATAATAGAAAAGTTTATGCCATTTTCATTATTGTATCCTCAAAAAGTGTATGAAGTTATGCATAGAATTGAAACAAATTTCATATCTTCGGCTATGAAAAGCAGGTTTTTCTTGAATTTGAAAATATTCTGTCAGGTGGGGCACTGACTGTAATAGCTTAAAAATAATTCTTTTTGCATAGGGCATCTGAGACTAAACGCTAATGCGAGTGCTTCATACTTTTTCAATTTCTATTGCAATAATTTTGATAGCACTTACAGGGCTTCTGGAGGAGTGAAGTATTGTTTCCTTTAAAGCAGTGGTACTTGCAAAACAACTTAAAATCTGCATGCTAAATGCAAAAAATTAGACACATAATTGAAATGTAAACACAGTTAACTTATTTAATATGTTTTATAAATAGGAGAAATGTGGGAGGATTGATCCATCTATAAGTTTTCATAAAAGAATTTCAGAATTTAGCAATAGGTGGCAACCAAAGCTACTAAGATGCTTAAACAACAATCTTTGTTTCATGCAGATAATAGAAACAAATATAGAAAAAATCAATAGTAAAGAGTTTTATCTTAAAAGATGTGCTTTTTAGAACTATATTGCAAGATTTTCTCAGAAAACATAGATAAGAGAAATATTGCACTTTCATGGCAGGCATAAAGATTGTACGGAAAATTAGGCTTAACATAATCATGTGCTATTCTTTACAAAGTGGCTGTAATGGGAGGCTTGACCTAATGAATATGAGGAATGGTTGATCAGATGGTCATGGCTCACTTAATTGATTTTAGAAATGTTTACACTGTACATAATGAAGGGTTGATGGTTTTATTTCCAATTAAAGACCAATTCAGAAAACTGGAGGGAGGGGGGGGGGGGGGTTGAGTGCATGTAATGTAAGGCGAGGGTTTGGAAAGAGGGTGTTTGTTCTATGTTCTGCAGCACACCATTCAATTCTATTAGGCACAATACTACTCTTCTTGACTGAGTTTTAATAATGCTTGTAAATGAACATTTTTTTTAATGGTGTTGTTAAGTGGCACTCCACTCGCATGTAACTTTTAATTTTTGCTGTTAGTGGCAATATAGGACTCAAAAGGGGGTGAGGTGTGTTTTTGCAAAGAAAATTTTTAAGAAATTATTTGAGTTTGCAGGTACGGTTTTACATTTTACCTAAGTCTGCCAATATTTTCACATGATCAATCATTTTTCATGTTTCTTATATACTACACTCAAGTTGCAATTTTATTTTGATAATTGATTGTATAATGAATAAAATGATACATAAAACTTTCTTCTGGGTTCAACATTTAAAAAATAAAAAAATCATTTAATATAAAATGGATCAACATTCTCCAGTCACCTCTACATAATGCAACAATTGACTGGAAAACTAGTTACACAAGAGAAGTGTTTTTCTTACACTTTATAGAGCCATATATATGCCACAAAAATCACAAATGGTTTTCCATTAAAATTTTAAATAAAAATGCTGGTACACTCATGAAAAAAAAAAAAAAAAAAAAAAAAAAAAAAATAATAATAATAAAAATAAAAAATAACATGTAGGATAGCGATGCACAACCTTTTTGCCAGAAAATCGTTTGACACCAGAATATTTGAAAAGTGATGTTTGTTTTCTTTCATAGCAAAGTTTCTGTCATTATTATAAGGAAAATTATTCTGCATAAAACTACTGGTATCAGTTTGGCCCACGGGCCACAGGTTGTGTACCCCTAATGTAGGAGATAGATCAACAATCTACATAGACTGTTTGAAAAAATACAATTTAGAGGAACTTGAAAAAAGCAGGTTACAAGCATATTCATATGAACCACAAGCAGAAATTTGGTTAATAAACAGCTAATGATCATACATAACATGTTGAAAGAAAGTAGGTTGCTGCTAAATGGTTCTTCAAAAAAATCAAGCAAAATTTACTATCACTCAAAATCATATCTCACAGAATTCATTTGGAAAAAGTACCTAGGGGTAAAAAGTTTTTGATGAATTATTGGGAGTAGTTTCAGAAATATTACTTGAATAATGAATTTGTAATATTAAAAAGTTATTCTTAAGAAGCTATGTAAAAAAATATACTGAAATTATTGGTAAGAATTTGTTATAAATAGAATTTATTGATTTAAAACAGCTTGATTTTAAGATTAAAATCATGATTTAAATTAACTAAATTTAAGTAATCCTTGATCTTTTGTTTTAAAATAAATTCAAGAAGCAAACAAATATAAAAATGTACTTTAACATAATTTATATAACTTTAAAATAACTTAGTTTTATGCAATAAAGATAATCAAATAGTTTTTAGAAAAATAAAACTTAGATCTTCGTTAAAAAATAAATAATAAGTAAATGTAAAGTTTAGTAGAAAAAATGCTTTCAAGTTTCATTTGAGTCAAACTGTAAAATAAACTTGCAACAGTATAATGAAACAGCACAATGAAGAGTATAATGAAATCTAAGCAGAAATATATTAAATACAGGTATACCTTCATTTAATATTTAAAAAACTTCTGCAAATAAAATAAAATTTTATAATTTTTGTGCATTATACATATGTTTATTCTCCTCTTATCTTTTCCCAAAGATTAGAACCCCCCCCCCCCCCCCCCCCCCCCCTCACTCATTCAATTTTTGAAATAGAAATATTAGAATAGATCATAAATTTGGGGATTAAACAAAATTCTGAGAACTTCATGAATGTGCCTCTGAAATGTTTGGGCAGCATTCGACAGTCCAAATTTGAATAAACCAAATGGGATAGTAATGGCTGCTTTGGGAATGTCAGTCGGGTTTACAGGGATATGACGAAAAGTCTGCACAATATCTACTTTTCAGAAAATTTTAGCACCATGCAAATTATGAGGAAAATCTTGAATGTGGGGTATAGGATATTTATCAGGACGTGTTATCTTATTAAGTGCTCTGTAATCCCCGGTGGGATGCCAGTCACCTGAACTCTTACGAACAAGGTGTAAAGGAGATGCCCAATTAGATTTAGATAGCCGACAGATACCCTGTTCTAGCATAAATGGGAACTCCCATTTAGCTGCAGCAAATAGTGCAGGGTGGAGTCTTCGCGGTTTGCTAAAAACAGGTGCACCAGAAGTTTAATAAAATGGTAAGCATTATGACTAATTTTGAAGTTAAAAGGGCTGGGACATGCAAGGTTTGGAAATTGGCTTAGAATTTTATGAACAGTTGAATCGTTACGGATGCTTTTGATAGATGTAAATATACCCTTTACAAACTGGCCTTTACTAGTTAATTTCGTTAGTGGATTGATAAGACAGTGTTTTTTAAGATCAATTAATAACCCGAAATGGGCTAAAAAAAATCTGATCCAATAATAGGACCCTTAAAATCTGCCAAAGTAAATTCCCACTTGAAGCTATGTCTAAGGTTTAGCACAACTTCAACAAGTTTTTGCCCGTAAGTGGGTATCTTAGTATTGTAGGCAGCAAAAAGACAAAAAATTGATGGGTTTGATTTGGTAGTGTTGGGAATTAGAGACATCTGCTCCAGAATCAATTAAATAATTTGTCTTAGTGGCTGAATCATAAATACATAAGCTATTATTGTGTGGAGGCTGTATGTGATCACATACCACTACTGTGATGCACTCGTACCATTTCCCGTTTGGGAAAAAGAACACGGTTTTGTACATTTTTGAGCTTGAGGGCCAAAACGTGTGTGATAGTAAAAAATATCAGAATTATATCTGCAGTCTTTTGAGGAACTGTGGTTTCTATAAAAATTACCTCCTTTGTTATGGTGTGGGGAACGAGAGCGATTTTCTGAAAAAGATGCTGTTAATGCTTTTTAGACAATTCAGAAACCTGAAGACGCAGAATTTTTATTTCATTGGTCTATGCAGCTATTGTATGATCATTGTGATGGATGCTGATCTCGGGCACTTTATCTGCAAGGACAGCAAGTTTGTCCAATTCATCACCACCTACAGCTAAAATAGTTTGAATGTTGCTTGGCAGGCATTGCAGCCAAAGATTTCTCAGAAAATTGTCTAACTTGGCCGGAGGTAAGATCTTCATCTTTCTGAGCAACACACGGGGTTTTTGGTCCTCAAGAGTGAGCTCTTGCAGGAATGTTTTTGTTTTTTGGGCAGTTGTGTTTTCAAAAATAGTTAGCAACTTGTCTTTTAGAATAGTGAAAGGATTTACCTTTGGATAGTGTGAATATGAGGATGCTAACTGAAGACAGGATGTCTGTGTCTAAAATATTGATTAAATAATTAGGAGAAGATAGAGATACTTGAGCCACTTTTTAAATTTTAATTTTTTATAATTTCTTAGCACAAAATAAAATATTGAAAATGAAAATTTGATATTTTTTTCTTCAACAAATAACGACTTTCAATTAATTTTGAACTATATTTCTATGTTTAATAAATTTTTACTTTTTGTTTCACATCGTGGTTCAAGTATCTCCATGAGAGGGATACTTGAGTCAGTTTGGAAAAATACTTACAAAAGTAATGTTTTTCGCTTTATTTTTTCACAAATATTTTACATATTGATAAATTAAGATACATAAAGTCCTTTAAAACCAGGGTTGGCACGGTTTAAACCAATTGGTTTAAACCAAATGGTTTTTTCTAAAAAAAAAAAAAAAAAAAAAAAAACCAATTGGTTTTTTTAAAGAAATCTAATGCATTTTTTCTTTTTTTCTACATAATCTACGAGTCTGAAATTATTGGATATAAATAATTTCTACTTTTAACACTTTATTTCAGCAATAAGCATTAGATATAGTGGGTCCAGGTCATGTTTATATTCATATGATGGAAATTAGTAGCGTTGATGAACATATCTACTGCCCTAAAGAAAATTTTTAAAACATGTGAAATTTTAAATATAAATAGGTTTTAAATAATCAATTATTTAGTATAAAATATTTTAATTTAAAAAAATGCAGATTATTTAATACAATCTGTCATAAAATGCATGGTGATTTTGAATATGGAGCCACAGAACTGCATACAACATGATCTTTAAGATTTTGGTTAGCTGTAAAAGAAATTTTTCTTGACTGGGGAGATTATCTTTAAAAATTAAAATCAAAATATGAAGTTGAATAAGAGATAATTAAAAAAATTGAGTGCTAGTTATAGCGTTTTAATAGTACTTGAGTATTTTTTCTCCTATTATCTGCTGAATCTAATGACTAAGTTTATACTTTGAATTATCATTCAAAAAACAAATCTCAAGAAGTATTTGAAATTAATATTTTTAGTAAGTGTTGAAAAGGATATTATATTCATCAAACTACATCAAATGTGTATTATTAGTAAAAAAAAAAAATTGTTTATGAAGATTTTCAGGTTATCACTGTTTAACTGTGTATAGCAATTTATTCTTTGAACATGGCTATTTACTAATGCTGTTTAAATTAAAATATGATTTTTTTCAATTTTCTACATAAATTAGCTGTAATAATTTTTTTCAAATGAAGTTATACTACTTATGCATTCAACAATGTCTATTTTGATCAATAATTTATATGCATGTGTAGTAAAAAAAAAAAAAACTGTTTAAAAAAACTTGGTTTAAACTAGGGATGCACAACCTGTGGCCCGCGGGCCAAAATTGGCCCCCCATGGATTGACATGTGGCCCGCGAGTTTCGTCAATTGACTATTCGAAAAAAACTGCAATTTTTGCATATGTCGCAGCAAAAAATCGTAAATTTCGTCAATTTACCGCGGGAAAATATAAAATTTTGTCAGCCACTTAAGAATCGCAAATTTGGCGGTCGGACGTGAAAAATCGCACATTTTGTTGATCGGTCAAGAAAAAATCGTCAGTTTTTGTTGATGATGCACGGAAAAATTCAAAAGTAAATTCATCGGCTCTGGAAAAACCGCATGTTTTCTCGATTTATCGCGTGAAAAAAAATACGGATTTCGTTGATCAGACACGAAAAAATCGTAGAATTTTGTCGATTAGAGATTAAAAAATTACAAGTTCCATTGAAAACATATGAAAAATTCGTGACTTTTGTGATCATGCGTCGAAAACTGAAAATCTCGTTGATCGGCTGCGAAACAATCATGAGTTTCGTTCATTTATCAAGAGAAAAAAAAATTGTGAATTTCATTTTGCCGCGTAAAAAATGCAGGTTTCGTCAGAGTTAATTAAAATCGCAAATTTCGTTGATCTGGCGCAGAAAATGCATATTACGTCACTTAAGAACGGTAAAAGTGCAAATTTCGTTGGTTGGGCACGGGACTATCGCAAATTACATTGATCAAGTGTGGAAAAATAGTGGATTTTGTCGATCAGTCTTAAATAAAATCGCTAATTTTGTCGATCAGATGCAGGTAAATAGCGAAATTTGTCTATCATGCGACGAAATATCATAATTTTCGCGATTGGATTAGTCAATATCACGAATTTCATCGATCGTCTTCGTATAAATCAGGAATACTTGATAGGCTTTGTAAAAATTATCGAGAATGAGGTTAACTGTGAACCACATTCACTTTAAACAACTTAACACGTTAGCAGAGTCATTTAAATCAGCGCTTGTGGAAACAAATGCAAATTTATGCCTATGAGAAGCCACTTATTGAAACTGCAGTATGAAGGATGTAACAGTGCAAAAGTGTACTTAAACTAAGTTAAACAATGAAGAAACAGTTCTTAAAATATAACAATCCACAGTTTATTTATTCGTTGGAGACAGACATAAAAAATAGATGGTAACTTTTAGACAGCCAGGTAATTAATCTTTCACAGATTCAGAGCATAACTTTTAAAAAAGTGTCCAGCACTATGGGAAAATTACTTTATGAAATATGTCTTGAAAAACAAACTATTATAATTTAATTTAAGACAGAAAACCATATTTACCAACGCCGTATTTCATAAGATGAGATGACTGTAAAAGGGTCTTATTTAAAAACAAGGAAAGCTGAAGAGCTTCCCATTTTTTAGAGAGGTTAAAAACCTTTTTAAAAACAAGCCAAGTTGAAAGAGATTTCACCGGTATTTATACTCTGAAGGAACAGGCACGTGCCGAAACAACGCCCTCTCACTAGAACAATCTAGGATCAGTCCACTACACGGATAGGGATGACGGGAGTGACGCGATCGACGTAACGAGATCGCGACGCCATCTATGGACGTATCGGCATACTACGCCATAAGGAAAAGTTTACTTACGAAGATAGGTCGTTTATCGGAAGTTTATTAAAAACCGGCAGTTGATAATTGGATTTAAACAGATGAAAACTTTAAATGGATTAGAGGAATGGGACCTGGCTAATAAAAGGTAAGTTTTATTTTAAAATATTGATAAAAACCGAATGATTAATAAAAATAAAAATAAAATAAAAAATGTTATTTATATACTGAAAAGACTTTAATGAGGCAATGAGACCAAAAGGGTTAAAGCTTGTTTAACACTAGACAACAAAAATAGCAAATTTTGTCTATCAGGCGCAGACAAATCGCGAATTTTGCCGATCAGGCGCGGAAAAATTTGCAAAATTCGTTAATCATGTGAGGAAAAACAGGGAAAACAGCGAAGTTTCGTCGATCAGTTTTGTAAAAATTGCTACATTCGTTGATCAACTTTGTATAAATCGCAAATTTCGTAGATCAGTTTTGTAAAAATTGCGAATTTTGTTGATAAGACGCGGAAAGATCATGAATTTTATCGTTCAGCTTCATAAAAATCGCGATTTTTTAAATCAGGCTTTGAAACTCGTGAACTTTCGAAGAAAAATCGCCAATTTCGATGATCAGCTTTGTGAAAATCGTGAATTACATCGATCAGCTTCGTAAAAATCGTGAATGTCGTCGATCGGCTTCTTAAAAATCGTGAATTTCGTCTATCAACTTCTTAAAAATCGTGAATTTCGTCAATCGGCTTCTTAACAATCGCGAATTTCGTCGATCAGCTTCTTAAAAATTGTGAATTTTGCTGATCAGGAGCGGGAAATCGGGAACTTTCTTGATTGGCTTCTATTCTTAGAAATTGTAAATTTCGTCAATTAGATGCCGAAAAATCACGAATTTCGTCGATCAGCTTAAAAAAATTCATGAATTTCGTTGATAAGCTTCGCAAAAATTACGAATGTCACCGATCGTCATTTGTTGACTTTTAGCTTTGTTGATCAGATGCGGCAAAATCGAGAATTTTGTCGATTAGGCGCGGAAAAATCAAGAATTTCGTCAATCAGGAGCGGAAAAATTGAGAATCTTGTCCATCAAGCACAGAAAAATCGAGAATCTTATCGATAAGGTGCGGAAAAATTCATAATTTCGTCGATCAGGAGCGTAAAATCATGAATTTTATCGATCACGCGAAGAAAAATCACAAATTTCATCGATCGGCTTTATAAAAAAAACGAATTTCGTCAATTGGCTACGTAAAAATCGTGAGTTTTGTTGATCAGGCATGGGAAATAGTGAAATTTAAAGATTGGTTTTTTAAGAATAGTAAATTTTCTTGATAAGACATGGAAAGATCACCAGTTTTCTCGATAAGGTTTATAAAAATTGCGAATTTTTTCGATCGGTTTCATAAAAAGAGCAAATTTGGTCGATCAGGCATGGAAAAATTGTAAATTTCGATGATGAGTGTTCACATAAAAATCGGGAAATTCGTTGATCAGGTGTGGAAAATCTTGTAATTGGCTCATTCTCTCTTCTTCGTTCATAAAGTTTTTTTTCACACGTCACTTTTATTTGATTTTTAGCACTTTTAATAGAACAAATTTCACTCTCCTGAATAAAGTCAAAGAATATTATTACATCTTGAAAATAATCCTTGCTACATCTGTTATATATACAAACGTAAAATTTGCTGACATATCTTTACCAACTGAATTGAATATTTTAACTGGATAAATGAACCTAAAAGGGTATCCCCCCCCCCCCCTGAAATCATATTTTTTATCCGATTGTAGGCCACAGATCTCCTCCTCGAAATCGTATTCTGTCTGTTTTATTGATGTGGCCCTTGACCACCCAGACATATTTGTAAGTGGCCCTTCTCTTGAAAAGGTTGTGCACCCCTAGTTTAAACCAAAAAAATGTTTTTTTTTTAAAAAAAACCTGTTTTTTTTCCAACCCTGTTTAAAACCAATTGTGAAAACAAAACTAGTAACACAATCATTTTTTGTAGCGATAATTGGTGGTTGAAGGATCATTTCAACTTAGGTTTCACAGATGGTAACCACATCCTCAGTTGGTGTCCATTTAAATTTGATTCAATCTGTAATAGCGGTTACAATTTCAATAATACTACAATATTTAATCTTAATATATTATATTAAAAATAAATATTTTAATATGTTGGACTTAACTCATTAAAATATCAGATTATGATCTGTAAAACAGTTTAAAAATGTTATTTTAATGTAATAAGTTAAAAGTTAAATTGAAAACTATGCCTACATTTACCTAGACAGGCTATTTTGTTACTCAAAATGAAAAAAATTGTATTTTCATAAAAAAAAAAATTATAAATTTTAAACATTTTTTTCTAAGTGATTATTAAAAAAAAAACTCTCTTTTATCAAGAAAACAAATCTATCAGTGAAAATGATAAGGACGTAATTTTCTTTTTTTTTTGTTTCACCCATATGTCTAATTTCTTAGTGGGGAATGGTTGAACCATGGCTCATGTATCCCCAATCTCAGGGCTCAAGTATCCCCATTACCTTTATTTTTGTTTATCAGAGTTTTACTAAGTAAAGCAGGCAACTATTTGAACTATTTTAGATTCAAAATACAATTGAAATTGTACTTATTAAACCTATAATATATTGTTGCAGCTTTAAACAAAACTTCGATTCCAAAATAAATAAATAAATAAATAAATAAATAAAATAAACCATGCACCTAAATATTTACTTCAGATAGGGGAAAAAAAAACAACTATTAATTACCATACTTTCAAAATAGGACCAAGGTATGTAATTTCTTTTTTACATGTTCAAAACTATAAATATGTTACCATGTTGCCTGTTTTAAAAAGAAAAAATAGCCAACTGTAGAGATAATAGGCAGGGATGCCGCGGACGCGCTATAGCGCGTAAAATACGCAAATAATCGGCGACGGGACGCAAAAAAATGGAACTTACGCGTCCCGCGGGACGCGTAATTTTTGTCAGAAATTCGCAAAAAAGGTAAATTTCGTTAAAAAATCGCGAAATAACGAATAATTACCGGTAAATTTCGTCAAAAAATTCGCGAAAAAATGGCTAATTTTGTTACAAAATCCCGAAAAAAAGGCAGATTTCCTCAAAAAATCTCGAAAAAAAGAAAAATTTCGTCCACAAATCATGATAAAACGGCAAAATTTATCAAAAGATTCGCGAAAACGGTAATTTTCATCAAAAATTGCGACAAAACTATAACTTTCGTCAAAAGTTTGCGAAAAACCGGCACATGTCGTGAAAAGATCGCGAAAAAACGGCACATTTCGTCAAAAAATCGCGAAATAACGAATAATTTCCGGTAAATTTCGTCAAAAGATTCGCGAAAAAATGGCTAATTTTGTTACAAAATCCCGAAAAAAAAAGCAATTTCCTTAAAAAATCGCGAAAAAACGACAAATTTCGTCCAAAAATCGCGAAAAAACGACAAATTTTGTTCAAAAATCGTGATAAAACGGCACATTTTGTCAAAAAACTCGCGAAAAACGGCAAATTTCATCAAAAAATCGTGATAAAACGGTAAATTTCGTCAAAAGATCGTGAAAAAACGGCACATTTCGTCGAAAAATCGCGAAAAAACGAAAAAATTCGTCAAAAAATCACTTTAAAACTCAATTTTCGCCAAAATGGCTTGAAAAAAAAGTTAATGCCTGGATAGAATTTTTCTGTTCAAAAAACTAACTTTCCTGCTTCTAAATTATTATTATTATTATTATTTTTGCTGCTCCAAAAACAGATTTTTTTGCTTCACAATCTGTTTTTGATTGTTCCAAATCTATCTGAGTGAATGTAACTTCTGAAAAACCCATTCATTAAACAAAAAAATACTCCTTTACTCAACAAAAGTATTCTTTTTTCAGGAAAAATGTCTTTTTCAATAAATCAGTTTTGCCCCTTTTTAAAAGAAATACAAACAATAGTGATACTTGTTATCTTCTACATTCAAATAAGCATTATTTTATAATTTAATTTGTATCATTTATTTTTTTAAAAAAGTAAGGAAAATTTTTCTTAATAGTTTAAAAAAAATTAATATTGGCTTTAATTATTTACATATTATTATTAAAACAATTATCGCATTTAATTTTTCTTTTGCAAATGAACAAGTTCAATTTTTGTGTCTAAAAATATGACTTATTATTAGTGGGGACCCGCTTTTGTAAAAAAAGGACCCAGAATTTTAGAAGTCCTGGGTCCCCGGGACCCAGGATTTTTCAAGTCCAGCGGCATCACTGAATAGGGGTGGGTCAAGTATTCCCACCCTCCCCTATACTTAGTTTTTTCATCAGAAATTTTATTTAGTGTAAATGCCGAATAGAGTTGTGCAAAAAATAACTTGATATATTATGTTTTGAAAACGTTGCCATTTTCGCCTGCATGGCTAGAACTCCTGTCTCTTAATCCACAGACATATCTTTATTTTTGAAGGACAACAAAATAAAGAAATAAAATTGATATAATACTAGATATGATAAGACTGATTGAAATTAATATATATTTACATTACACAATAATTTTGATTATGATATGATTTGCAATAACACGAGAGAAGGAAAAAAATAAATAAATAAACAGAACAAGGTGCAAGTATAAAACAAAATAATGATCTAACAGATATTAGATGATGGTTAATTTCATAGTAGAAGTAACACTACGCGGTTGACATAAAACAGGGAACAGCCATTAGGAAAATTTTTTTAAATAAAAAAATAACAGTAACTATACCTGGAGACAGCATAATTATTTACACTCTTGCCATTTTATGTTTAAGCAGGTGCAAGGCATAATAATGTGTTGCGAACTTATCATCGTATTGAAGATCTTAGAAGAATGTTGCTTGGTTGCAGGGTAGGCCTAAGTAGCCATTAGTCGATCGCCATTAGCTGTATTTTTTAAAATTTATAGATGAAAACGTTCAGAGTCCAGATCATAACTGTACATTTACAGTGGAATGTAACTTGCTTTAAATTATAGAATCAGAAATCAGAAGGGTTTAACGACTAACAATATTTAATGACATTTTGAAATATGTGCAAATTACATCATCAGAAGGGCAAGCCACACCATAGCCGACTATATACTACCAGTCGACTCTTTTCACTAAAAACCGCCGAAAAAGTGAAGCTGGATTCAGCTTCAAACCCTGAACCATTTCATTGGACCACATGTGAGTCCACGTGATGCAAACCTTGCCCAAAGGGGGTAGCGGGTTAAGGGGGGTCTGGCGGCCCCCACCGAATCTGGTAAAATCGTTCCAAAAATCTTGAAGAGGGTCGAAAAACAAGCAGTATAAGCTTTTTACCGACATTACAACCCCAAACGAAAACACAGTAATGGCGAAAAATATGATTTTTGCGATTTTTATTTTTTTCAACCAGTTTAATTTATTTTCAAATGGTTTAAACGCAATTAAAAATTTGTTTTGGATGTGTGGAAGTTCCCTGAATTTTTTCAGATTTTTTGGTCAAGTAAAAACATGTGAATTTTAGGTTTAAATGCGAAAAAATCGTGAAAAACGCGTCATTTTCAAGATTCAACCCTCTAATTTTTAGGGTTGTTTTCATTTTTCCGAGGGGTGCTGTATAGTATAGATAGCGGCAATCGTCCTCTTTTGAATGCAGGCAACTGGACTCAATTTGGTCAATTTTGGTGAGCGGGGCGATTTTTTGAAAAAAACTCGAATTTTCAACTTTCGGTAAATTACGGCGCGTACTTGGTATAATGCGTCTTTGCTATAAAAAATACATCTCTATAGGGGTTTTTGAGGTCGCTGATCACGAATTTGATGTCAAAAATTTTTTTTGACAACAAATTCACCCATAAGTATTTATTAACACAGGTTTGATAATGTAAAAAATATCATTGAATCACAGCATTTAAACAATTTTAATATCGTGTTCAACTAATATAATCAATGAAACTAAATTTTCTGGTATAAATCATATTTTATTCAAGCTTACGTAATAGTCACACAGTAATATAAAATAGCATAATACTTTTTTACAGAGCAAAGTTAACAATTTTACAGTTTTAATCCTCGTCACTATCTTCTTCAATAACAGGTTCAATGCTTTGAACAGAGAAAAGAGAGATCACTAACGAAATGTTGCTCAGAAAAAACGTTAATAATGATTTAGCGAAAGTGGTAGAAGAGAAAAACTGGAACAGAAAAAAAAGGATCTTCAGACCTCTGACGTCAAATGATGTTGTAGACTTTCCGGAGTTGACAGAAAGAGATCTGAAGATACTTTTTACAGGGTCTTACCAGTTATCACAGACCGTTTCTTATTTAGCAGAATTATGTACTGAAGATGGAGTTCTTAATATGCATTACTTGTTGGAAGATAAATCAATTTTGAAATGCGAAGTTCAATCGAGGCACATAAGTTGGAAAAAGTACATGTGTTACGTAAAATACGTTCCTAACGCTATTGGAAGAAGTGGTATAGAAGAATACGTATGCAATTGTGCGAATGGCCTCAGAACTGTCGGTTGTTGTGCACATGTGGCCACTATCATTTACTTCTTAGGGCATGCGAGATATCTGTCGCGAATTATTCGTCCAGCACAGATTCTCACAAATCTTTTCTCTGTTCAAAGTGTTGAACCTGTTATTGAAGAAGATAGTGACGAGGATTAAAACTGTAAAATTGTTGACTTAGCTCTGTAAAAAAGGGTTATGCTATTTTATATTACTGTGTTACTATTACGTAAGCTTGAATAAAATATGATTTATACCAGAAAATTTAGTTTCATTGATTATATTAGTTGAACACGATATTAAAATTGTTTAAATGCTGTGATTCAATGATATTTTTTACATTATCAAACCTGTGTTAATAAATACTTATGGGTGAATTTGTTGTCAAAAAAATTTTTTGACATCAAATTCGTGATCAGCGACCTCAAAAACCCCTATAGAGATGTATTTTTTATAGCAAAGACGCATTATACCAAGTACGCGCCGTAATTTACCGAAAGTTGAAAATTTGAGTTTTATTCAAAAAATCGCCCCGCTCACCAAAATTGACCAAATTGAGTCCAGTTGCCTGCATTCGAAAGAGGACGATTGCCGCTATCTATACTATACAGCACCCCTCGGGAAAATGAAAACAACCCTAAAAATTATAAGGTTGAATCTTGAAAATGACGCGTTTTTCACGATTTTTTCGCATTTAAACCTAAAATTCACATGTTTTTACTTGACCAAAAAATCTGAAAAAATTCAGGGGACTTCCACACATCCAAAACAAATTTTTAATTGCGTTTAAACCATTTAAAAGTCCTTCCGGCAATGCCGGGAGGAAGAGGTAGCTTTCATATACTTATACATTTATTTATTTATTCTAAAGTAAATTACATTGTTCAAAAATACTAAGCTCAAATTAGTGGAAATAATCTTATAAAATTAGTGATTTTATAAGATTGAATACTAGTTTTTGTCAAGACTGAATATTAATAGGAATTTTTAGAAATTAGTCATCTTTTATTCAACCTGGTTATATTTTAAGCGATTTAGAGAGTCACCAAATTCCGCGATATCATAAAGTGTATGCCATTTTAAAGCAACACGATGGATCGTTCAGATCAGACCGTTTCAATATGTCAGCCATAAGCAAAATTCAAAGTGCTATAACTCAATCATTTTTTAAGATATAGACAAAACAAAAAGTGTTCTGGAATCATTGTTTTAAGTTTTAACACGTAAAAGAAAAATATTTTTCAACTTTTAATTTTTTCGCATTTAATTTTAAATTTTAAATTTTTTAAAAAATTTAAAATGGCCACCAATTTGAAACAAAATGGTGGATGATGCTGGCCAACGAACTCGGTCGAGACATTTGTATGTACTATGTACATACCAAGTTTAATTGAAATCGGTTCATAAATACGCGTGTTATCACGTGACAAAATCAGATCGTTTCAAAATGCCAGCCATAAGAAAAAATCAAAGTGCTATAACTCAATCATTTTGTAAGATATAGACAAAATAAAAAGTGTTCTGGAATCTTTGTTTTAAGTTCTAACACGTAAAAGAAAAATATTTTCAAATTTTGATTTTTTCAAATTTAATTTAAAATTTAAAATTTTTTAAAAAATTTAAAATGGCCGCCATTTTGAAACAAAATGGCGGATGATGCTGGCCAACGAACTCGGTTGAGACATTTGTATGTACTATGTACATACCAAGTTTCATTGAAATCGGTTCATAAATGCGCGTGTTATTACATGACAAATATCAGATCGTTTCAAAATGTCAGCCATAAGAAAAATTCAAAGTGCTATAACTCAATCATTTTTTAAGATGTTGAAAAAATAAAAAGTGTTCTGGAATCTTTGTTTTAAGTTCTAACACGTAAAAGAAAAATATTTTTCAAATTTTGATTTTTTCGCATTTAATTTAAAATTTAAAATTTTTAAAAAAATTTAAAATGGCCGCCATTTTGAAACAAAATGGCGGATGATGCTGGGCAACGAACTCGGTCGAGACATTTGTATGTACTATGTACATACCAAGTTTCATTCAAATCGGTTCATAAATACGTTAGTTATCGCATGACAAAAATCAGATATATATATATATATATATATATATGTCAACATTTGAACGGAGGGTGGTTTTGGGGTCTGAGGGTCATGATCGGTGAAAATATACCAAAATTTTTCGGAAGTGCTTTCCTCCGGACGGCTGCAATAGGTAGCTTTTTACTTTTTGTAATGAAAGCTACCTAAAAATAAATTAAACTGGTTGAAAAAATAAAAATCACAAAAAATCATATTTTTCGCCATTACTGTGTTTTCGTTTGGGGTTGTAATGTCGGTAAAAAGCTTATACTGCTTGTTTTTCGACCCTCTTCAAGATTTTTGGAGCAATTTTACCAGATTCGGTGGGGGCCGCCAGACCCCCCTTAACCCGCTACCCCCTTAGCATTGAATAAGCTGCTTTCTCTTCTGTGCACATGTTTGCACACGTGGTCATTGTTTTGGTTCAGGGTTTGCACGATTGGTCAGTAAAGTATCAGAGTCCTCTAGCGGGAGACTTCATACATTAATCTCAAACAGACAGCCTTTAGATATAGTGGGCCATAGCCACACTAACACCTGTGTGTTGCCAAATTACAAAGAGAAAAAGTTTTTGTGATGAAATCAGTTCAGTTGTGATTTAGTCAAAAGCGGCTGTAGCATGTTGCCAAAATAACAATTATTATAAAAATTATAAACAAGTGTATTTGATCCTATTTATCTACGGAAACATTTTAAAATCATCGTAAATTTTCCATTTAACATTTTTAATAAGAAAAAAAAAGCTTTAAAAATATTTAGCATGAAAAGTATTTCTGGCACAGTGTTGCCGGGTCAGCAACACCTAAAGTTCTCCCTGTTTAGAGACACAAAAACTCTGTGAATGTTTCAAAAACTACTCTATTGGCTACTTTAAATCTTTCTTATTAGTTCTAGATGGCAGCACTACAGAGATCAAATTCTACTGTTTTTAAATAATAGGTAAAATATTTTACTCTGATACGAGCTTCACAGCAATGCTCGTCTCACTACGCGTATCAATGCTGTACAATGCGGTGTTACCACTTCGGCAACAGCTGTATAATTAAAATGGTTTGTGCAATCTTTACAAAACTATACCTGTGTATTCCTCTAGGCCTAAATAGATTGCCTAATTTTTTTTTCTTTAAATTCCAACTTTAAGAGTAGTGTGCCAGAAAGGGTTAACCTAAAATCTAATCTTGTTAATAGATGGATTAAATGAATTTATACTAAATTTTCTTTAATAGTACTTAAAAGTACCATCTGTCAGAGCATAAACGGTTTAATTATCTATAAATATTACAGAGGTCTGTCCAGGTTTTTTTTCCAGAGTCCTATTTTTGTGAATTATTTTTATTTTTGTGAAAAAAGTAAATTCACAAAATATTAGTTAATCCATTTCCATCCAGTCTTAGAAATTGGGTCATGTTTTAATTTTTCAGAAATAAACTAATATTTAGGCAGATGATCTAATTTACTAATATATAGAGAGATTTCTTGTTCTATTCTTTTGCAATTATATTATAATAAACAATCGACAAACAGAATGTTTGTAATAATGTAAATAATGAAATTATAAACAAAGGAAAGCGTGTATGATTAACAGTTAGTCCCACAAAACAATTTAATATGAAAATGGTTTTATTATTTATTAATTTTCAATAGAACTTCTTTCGTGTGTAACTTTTGTTAAGAAATAAAGAACCAAAATGTAAATGTTATAAATTTTAAATAAAAGCACTAATTATAGTTCCATACAAAAAAAACCACATGGAAATGTATCCCAAAGAAAAGCATTCAAATATTTAATTAAAAAAAAAAAAAAAAAAAAAAAAAACACTGAAGTCAAATTGTTTTGTCTTGTTTCTAAGAAGTTTTTTTACAAACAGAACAAAAAAAAAAAAAAAAAAAAAAAAAAAAAAAAAAAATGGTTTCAGTGACTTTTAGACAAAAAGTCACAGTAGCTTTTTTTTTAGGATACATTTTCATGTGGTTTTTTTTAGAGGACAGCACAGTAGTTGGATGTATATATAATTTAATAATATAACTAGTTAAGAAAGTAAATCAGCTAATCCGCGCTTATTCAAAATAAGGATAATGGGGAGATAGAGTGGAAAGCAAGATAGCAATAAACGAAAGATGCTGCAGTTTGTTTACATTGAGATAAATGATACAATGAACACAAAAATCTAGATTTTTGCAGAAATTTACACTTATTATGCTTTTTTTTTTTTTTTTTTTTTTTTTTTTTTGGTGAAAGGTTTGTTTTTCTGAAATATAATTCTGTGAAGAGTCTGTTTTTCTTAAATTTATTTTTGTGAAGAGTCCGTTTTTTATAAATTTGTTTTTGTGAAGAGTCCGTTAACAGACTCAATTTTTGCCCTGGACAGACCCCTGTATTAATACATGTCAAGCACTCAAAATGTAATAGAAATAATTTAAATCCATAAATTTGGAAAAAAATATTATACATTTATAAAAACATTAATTTTTAACCAAACTTTATATTTGCTTAACAATTATGATTTATTAATCTTTTTAAATTCTAATTTCACATTATTCACGGTATTAACCATTGTTCCAAAATGAGAAATCTCTAAAAAATTGTAGAATTTTTTAGATGGGCTCTTGCTCATCAAATTCTCTTGGGCAAGATTTAAAAATTTCCAGATGTAAATCTTTCCCTTATGGTTTTATACCTCAAGCATATTTCAAAACAGTTTTGAATGTTATTATTATTTTATTTTTCAATATCCATATAATCAATATTAAGGATATATATTAAAAAAAAATTACCTAGGAGGTTTTCCATTCATATCTACTAGCTGACCAGTTCTAACATCAACACCTCCAAACATATTTTGATCTTGTCTTTGATTGAGGGCAGATAAATTTCTTCGTGGAATTAAAGTCTTATGTCCACCACTAACACCCATAAGTCCTAATGGATATTCATCTTTTCCTCTTTGATTTGGAAGACCATTGCTCACTAAATGTCCATTGTTTCCATTGGATCCAAACTGTAGACATATAACAAATACTAATGTGACCATCACAAAGCCCAAAAGAAAACTCTTGCGTCTCCATAATGATAACAAAATATGCTGAGG
Source organism: Maratus speculifer (assembly GCA_964019185.1). Taxonomy (NCBI): domain Eukaryota; kingdom Metazoa; phylum Arthropoda; class Arachnida; order Araneae; family Salticidae; genus Maratus; species Maratus speculifer. Next base: position 131,759,947 of record OZ025298.1, read on the forward strand.
ACAATGACGAGCCACTTGAAAAATCATTTTAATTGTCTTACTCTAGATACCTAGAAGAAAAGAAAAGGTAGTTGCAGATAAAAATAAAAACACACAAATATTAATTTTTAATAGCCTTAAAGTTGTACAAATCATAACAAAAAATATTTTATTATTCTTATTATTGATACTTTATTAACTGATTATTTCTTGTTTTCTAACACATACACGTACACACACACACACACAAAAAAAAAAAAAAACCCTTAGTATTTTTTATTTTTTTGTCATATATTATAACTAATTTATATCCAACAGACAATAAAATACTTCTGAACTGTTAAATGTGAAGTTTTACCAGAGTAAATATTGATACTTGATAACATGATTACTGTTAACATGAACAACATTTTGATTCCCCTTGAGGTTCATGCAAACAAAGTTCAACTATATACATTTCCAAAAGGTCCACAAACAAGGCATTCCTTTCAGACCCATAAATATGAATATTTATATTGGTACCTTTTCTTATATAGACTAAGAAAATATCTTACTTCCATTTTCTCTCCCTTACTCTCTAATAACATTTACACTTGCAAGAACTCTTATGAATTTGTTAATAAGCTTTGTAGCTCTAAGGTACTCAAAACAATAGTATGGTTTCAATCAAAGTCCATATTTACTAACCTACTAGTTCAATGTGTTTTAAATTGTATCTATCCAGCAGCAGAATTTTTTTCTGCAGTCTGCAACACAAGTAAAAACTTAAAAAACAGTCTGCACTCCAATCGCTCGCATTATATTATATGCACTCAAACCTCCCAAGTATTTGTAATAGACATAAAAGAAAAATTTACTTTAAAAAAGAAGTTGCATTTTCCTCATAATTGTTAACATCTCATACATTGTCCAAAAAAGAGGGGAGGCTCCCTTTTGACAAAATTTGTGGATTTTTCACGATCTTTTGGCAATATTTGTATTTTTTTGCGATCTCTTGACGAAAACTGATGCTTTGTCGCTATCTCTTGAAGAAATTTGTCATTTTTTCGCAATCTCTTGAAGAAATTTGGCATTTTATCGTGATTTTTTGAAGAAATTTGCAGATTTCTTCGAGTTTTTAACGAAAACTGGCTTTTTTTTTGCGATAAGAGATATTTGCCGATTTTTCGCAATCTTTTGAAGAAATGTTCCTTTTTTTCATGATTTTTTTAAAATAAAATTTGCCATTTTTTCATGATTTTTTTTTGAAAAAATTCGCCGTTGTTTCTTGAATTTTTTTTACGAAAACTGCTGTTTTTTTTGCGATCATTTGAAGAAATTTGCCTTTTTTTTACGATCTTTTGAAGAAATTTGCCTTTTTGTGATTTTTTAACAAAAATTGTCATTTTGTTGAAGAAATTATCCATTTTTTGCGATATTTTGAAGAAACTTGCCATTATTTCGCAATCGTTTGAAAAAATTAGCCTTTTTTTCATGATTTTTTTGACAAAATTTGTCGTTTTTCTGCGATTTTTGGACGAAATTCATGTGTTTTTTTTGCTATCTATGATGAAATTGATTTCTTTTCAAAGACTGTCTGTTGAAATTCGCGATACATGTTATGTCTGAATTTTTGGATTCAGGACCGAAATTTTTTAACTTTTGCTAAATGTTTAATAGTTGAAAAATAGTCTGCAGACCTGCTGAAGAGTCTGTGACGTGCGTCGCAGCGTCGCGCCGATTCTGCTCCCGGGTGCACCTACAATAATTTCATTATTCATATTATGAAATTCTTGAGTTTACACACCTTACTAACATTTGTTTATCACAAAACATTCATTTTTAATGGACTTTTTATTGCCTAACTGATGTTTTACCCATGGACTCTTCCATCAGCCTCATCCTCAGTGATATTTACATGCATTATTAAAAATCAAACCAAAATGACTGACTTGCCTTATTTAACTCTGATGATCTTAATCTTATTAACATTCATGATATTATGAACTCACTAGATATATACATTCAATTCACTTCACAACTCGAAAGTAACAGTCACTTAGCCTTTCTTGATGTCATGATTTTTTGCAAAAATAACTTGTTTCACATTGCTGTTTACTGTAAACCATTCACAATATTTTTACCACCCTACATCATTCTTCACATTCACCTAATCAAAAGTTGATTACTTGCAATACTTATGTTTACCGGGTTTTAAATATTTGTTCTCCCAAGAGTTTGCCAAAAGCTAAAGTAGATTACATTAAATCCATTGTCATTGATCAAAATTTTACTTATGGAATTGTCAATTCCATTCATAAACACACTCACACCAACACTATCACACAATGATAATTTACTAATGCTTCCTATTTTTCTAAAATAAGCCATCAAATTTGTAAAATCTTGATAAAATTTTGCTTTAAGATAGTTTATATCAGGGTGCAATCCGGTGATCTAGGGTTGAGTGAAATTTTACAGAAAAATATACAAGTGATTTTGATTTTAATAATGAATGCATACGTAATATGGTAATGGAATAATGGTGTGACACCCAATCTTTTTTTGCAGTTTTCTCTATATATAATACAGTAGATTCCCTCAAATCCACACAGCTTGGAACCAGGGATTGTGCAGGTTTTAGAATTTTGCAGATTTCTGGTCATTGCTTTGTTTACATTTTTAAATGGTTATTTGAATGCAATTAATAATGCTATAGAAACAATGAATTAAAATTATAAAAATTTAGACATTGTTTAAAAAATGATTAAAACATTAAAAGCAAAGGTCAAATAAATAATCAATAACACAGGCCTGCAAATTGAGAGTCATAACTTCCTCTCTAGAATTTGAGAGCTGATTCTATGGTATTTTGGTGCGCTGATTACGAATATGTACTTAGTTTTTTTCCATCACCTTCAGCTTTTTCAAAAAAGATACAGATAGAAAATAGAAAAAAAACACAAGTTTTCACATAAAAATATATATTTAAAAAAGTACATTACTTTTAACATAAAAAACAACTAAAATATAATAACAACTTATTACTGATCTAAATTACATGTAAATTTTATTTGTGGAACCTGATCCTTTTTTCCTGGAAGCTTCGGTTGTACGATTTTCGCTTAAATTTTCAGTTTGGATCGTCGCACTTCAACAACCAGCAGTAGTCCGCCATCGTGCTAGTATTCCATCTTCCTTGATACCGGACTTCTAGCTTTTTCAAATCTTGGTGAAATCTTTCGCCTTGTTCTTCGCTAACGGCTCCTAGATTTTCTGGGAAGTAATCTATGTGCGAATTTAAGAAATGAAGTTTAATGCTCATATTACAACCCATTACACCAAAATTTGTAACCATTTTGGCCACTATTTGTTTATAGTCAGAGCTTTTATCGTTCTCCAAAAAGTTTTTCACCACTTCCTTAAATGACTGCCATGCTTGCAACTCGATATCATTAAGTTTTTCATCGAACTTTTCGTCCGACATTAATTTTCTTAAATCAGGCTTAAAAAGCATCCAAAATAACTTTTGTAAATATTTCTTACAAAGTCTTTAATGCTGTTTCGTTGTTTTTTCACCATAAACTTCCCGCAAATATAACAAAAACAATTCGGAGAACTTAAATAGCTTCGCGATGACATTTTAAAGGTTATGTTGCAAGATGCGCACTTCAACTGTTAATTTTCTAAATCAGTGCGGGTACTTATGCAAAAACCCTTTGGTTTATCCTTATTACATCCTTTTCGACTAATATTTACAACAATTAGGTTATATTACCTAATCATTATGTATTAATGAGCTCATTACTAAATTAAGTCAAAATGACCCGTTTTCAACATGGTTAATGTGAATTACTTATACTTATTATGTAGTAATTAACAAATTACTGTTTTGAAGTAATTTCTATGTCACCTTACACTAATTAAATGCAATAAAAATTAAGCTGAAGTAATTTAATGACGTTTTATAAATTTTAAAATGTAGACGCTCAGACATTTTTCAGCAAAATCTTAAATATTCAGTATCAAAAAATCATGACGTGATGGAATTTTTTTGTTATTTTTCTCGTAATCAGCACATCAGAAACTATAGAAAACGTTACTCAGATTTCAAAGAGGAAAACCATTGCAGACCTGTGTAATGTATAATTAATATTTATTACAATGAGATGCATTTTTTCTAAATTATTCAGTTAAATTTGCCTCACAAAGATGCACTACTAATTCACATCAAATTCATAAAATAAGGATATTTTATTTCAGGTTTAGCCAGACTTAATAATAAAGCTTGATTAATGCATGAATGCCATTTGGCAAAAAGATTATGATTATCAGTGATATAAGCAATATTTTGAATTTTTTCGGAAAAACATTTATCCCTCCTTGATGAAAAAACAAATTCAGCAATATTAATGAAAAATACACATTAAAATGTATATAGAAGTGATATAAAAATTAAGAAGGGTACTTATGTATTAATGCCACCGCAGCAGAATTTGCACTAATGTGTCAATAAAGAGCAATCTTGTTGTTTGCAGGCGCACAAAAAAAAAGACCCAAAAAAATGAGCAAAAAAAGCCCATAAAAAAGCACTAAAAAATGGCGTCAAAAAAAGAGCAAAAACAAAAGCATTAAAAAAGCACGAACAACAAGATTGCTCTTTATTGGTGTAACTTCTACTGTAGTGGTGTTAATATGCAAGTACCTAAAAAAGTCAAATTTTGTCCGTAATTCTAAACTGAAAGTTTCATTGTTTATATCTGTAAATTATGTGCAGATTTTAGGGAGTCTACTGTAGAGGTCTGCACGGGCCGAGATTTCCAGGCCCGGCCCGAAAGTTAAAATTTAGGCCCGAGCCCGGCCCGGCCCGAACGAAAAAAATAATGACCCGACCCGGCCCGGCCCGAAAGTTAAAATTTCGGCCCAAGCACGGCCCGGTCCTGAAAAAAGTTTAAAATTCGGCCCGAACCCGGCCCGGCTCGAGTGAATTTCTACAGAACATTGATCTTTAATCTTATGGAAGAGTTCTGACCAAAAAAAATTATATTAGTCTTTTTTTCCATGTTTATAATCTCCATTTATGCAGAAGTGCCATAGGCTGCGATATTTATGCTTTTAAATGAATCTTTGTTTGTTGTATGTAAATGTTTCAGTTATCACTAGTATTATTAATCCATATTCCCTGTAATGGAGACAAAAAATCGAAAAAGCGGTATATGGTAAATTTTCCAAAGACGAAATCGCTTTGGAACGAAAAAAAAAAATGCATTCTCTTCTTAACAGATGTAAATGTTTAATATATTTTTTTCTCCCGTATTGTTGTATTCATTTTGCATGGATGAACATTTTAAAAGAAACTTTCAGTTTTCAGTTTAAAAAAAAAATTCCGTCATAATCATGTTTTTTTTTTTTTTTTTTTTGTGTGTGTGTGTGTGTGTGTTTAATTCTATTTTAAAACGCCTAGTAATCTACGATTCTTTAAAAGGAATAAATTCTAATGTTTAATTGTAGAATAATGACGGCTTAAAAGTATATGCTTTTTTGCAGAAATTTTTGGACAAAGCCAAATATTACTGATTTATAAAAAGTTGAGAAAAGGATTTTCATATGGGAAGATTCAATAGGAACTGATTATTTTGGTCCATGAAAACTAAGAAGAATGGAATCAGTCTCGGCTTCGTACGGAAAAAAAAAAGTTAGGCCAGGCCCGATACTCCAGCAAAAAAGTCCGAGCCCAGCCCGGCCCGAAAAGATTAGCGACTAGGCCCGGCCCGGCCCGGCCCGAATGCCATTATTGGAAATCGGCCCGAGCCCGGCCCGTGCAGACCTCTAGTCTACTGTATAAGATTTTGCAGAGTTTCCCCCAGGTTTAAAAAGGGGCAGGGCGCTACTGCTCTGAAAAGGGCACTTTTTACATTTTCAGGGCACCTTTTTGATTTTTAAGGGCACTTTTAAGAGCTGAATCTAAAAATCTAGAAGTTAAAAAATCGTGCAAAAACAGAAATTTATCTAAAAAATCGAAAAAAAAATAAAAAATTCCATCAAAAAAATGAAAAAGCGAAAAAAAGGCCGATTTTGCTATTAAAAAAATCGTGAAAAAAACGACAAATTTCGTGAAAAGATCGCAAAAAATTGCTATTTTTGTTAAAAGACCACAAAAAATGGCAAATTTCTTCAACAGATATCGTTCAACTATTGTTGAAAGGCTGTGTTTTTTCAAATGCGGGGCAAGAAGGGCGCTATTTTTTGAATGAGTGACCAGAGGGGCGCTAGTTTTTGGATGAGGGGCAAGAGGGGTGCTATTTTTTAAACTAAAGGGCAGGAGGGGCAGAGCGCCCCCCTGAAACCCTCTGGAAGAAACTCTGTTTTGGAAAATAATTCTAAAATAAAATGAAAATTCTAGTGCATGATGCAACAGAGTTAATTTTCTTTTCCTTGAGAATGTAAACTTTTTCTAAATAAGAAATGCACCAGAGAACAAAAATCAACTTTTCCAACAAATGTTTAGCAATAGCAAACTTTAAAAGAAAGACTTGTCTTCTACATATAGCCACCACATCGACTCGCACGGATTATGGGTTAAGTAATAAGTCGCTCTTTTTTTTATGCAGGAGGACAAAAGGTAAGTAAGGAATGGTATGGTAATTTTTTGTAATAACATAGAATTGTGATTGAAAAAATATGGCGGGTGGGACACACCATTTACATCCGCCCCGGGTGTCACCCATTCTAGCTATGCCACTGATAAGTGCTAAGAAAAAGGATGCAGTATACAAATTTCAGATTTTTATTTTTTCATTTCTCTATTGTTATACAGTTTGCATAAATTTTAGATTGGATGAATAACTGATTCAAAATTTCTTCATTTATGGAGACTATGGAAAGTAGTACATAAAAAATTCCCTAACTTTTCCCTGGCTATTTGCAATTCGAATTTATTGACTACTTCAAACATTAAAAAAAATTCTCTGACTTTAAGCCAAAATTTTCAAATTTCTTGACTTTTCCCTGACCCACAGGACCCGGTTACCTTTTGAGCCAAGTCTGAAAACACACAGAACATAAAATGTTATTTTACATAGTAGATTCACAGTTTTGTATGCTAAATCTTTAGCACTCTGTCAGACTACTAAATAAAAATGCTTAGTACCTATAATTAAACGAATAAAATGGAAAATATCAAATAATGCAATGTAACTACACTAGTGCATCCTAAACAGTTATAATAATAAATGGCAATTTTCCAAATCTATGTAGTTTTAAAAAGTTACATAAAATTAAAAATTTAATTAAGCAGGAAGTGTGAAGAAAATGAAAGTAGTTATTAATTAACAATCAAATTAACAGACACTGCTTATTATTATATTATTAGGGCTTTGAGGAATAGGTGCTGCAGCAAAGTACCGGCATGACCTCAAATGATCACATAAACAGACACTGCTTTAAACAATTTCTATCACTTAATTTAAAAACTTACTTATATAACTTCTATCATATGAATTATTTTTAAAAAACTAAATCAATCGGAGATAAGAATCAACTATGCATAAGTAATGACACAATAATGTCATTATATCCTGGAATATAATTTAAGAGTATGAACAAGAAAAAGCAATGCAGGGCATCTTTCATCATTTTTGCTTTAAGGTAAAATTATTCAATTCATTACAAGAAAACCGATTTTTTGCTAACAATTAATATCATTTACAAATCGTTATTATATAAGAATTTACTTAATTTATTCATAAATAGCAAGCAGATCAGAAAATAATACAATTATTAAATAATTTTAGATATTGTTTACATCGATAAATATTTTCCATATCGCTGCCAATTTTAAGGGGGGGGGGGAAATATCTTGAATTTGCAAGTTAAGAAATTCAGCAATTTTAGAATTTTCGCAAAAATATGCTTTGAAATGTAAATGAGAGCAACGCAAAAAATATCCAATTTCGCTTTTGGAACTTAAAATAGCGTACAGAGGGCGCTAATCTGAGCTTGAGCTATCGGTAAAGGAAGATGAAACAAACATAAAATGATTTTCCTAAAGCGAGAAGTTAAAGAATTCATCACCAGATGGCGCATTCAGCGAAAAAAAACGCCAAGCAATTGAATACACCATCTGGTGAGCAAAAGTCTAAGCTGATGGAACTTAATCTCAAACAGTGTCAGACACTTTTTCTCCGGGAGGGATTTCTGAGGCTCCGTGGAGGAAGTTGTCCTTTTAAACCATTAAAAACCCAAAATCTTAAATTTTCCGGAGTGACATTTCGTTTTCCCCCGGACATTCTCCGGCCACCCCCTGGATTTAACACTGATCTCAAAAACCATATATAAACGTACAAGCTGATCTTAAGTCTATGGAAACGTTATTTTCAAAATTCTCGCTTGCATTCTATTTATTTTTGGCATAGGATAGCTAAGGTTTTAACTTCAAAATTTTTTTTCTTTTTCAGAATCGACTCCGAAGAGGCAGTGCAAATGTAACGTTATCAAGTTTTTGATAATTTTGACTCCCCCCCCCCCTCCCGATACACTGTTAAAATACTGAAACATTAGCTGCATCATCACTCCCTGCTTTTATAGAATATCTGTATTCTGACCAATGAGAGTATTCCATAATACAGTCAAATAACCGTTTTCTATAAAAGCGGTGAAGTGACTTTGCAGCAAAAGCTGCCTTGAATTTACTCCCTCCAATAATGATATCGTTATCGAAGTGTACTTTTTTTTTCTAGAATTTATTTTCTTTATTTAAAGTGATATACAAAACTGGATACATTTATTTTTCGTATTCGCGTTTGAAATGAAATAGACGCCCTCTCGCGGACAAAGTCTGAAAAACGAAATAGAACTGATACCGTGAGCATGAAATCAGTGTTTAAAAGGCTGATAAATAAATAAACAGTTCTATAACGCGTGCAACGTTGGGTTCTTTGTATTAAAATTATCTAAAATCAAAATTTTATACACAAAGTTTAGATCTATAATATAAAAAAATACATTTGACTTACTCATGGCAAAATAGCATGACAGCAACACAATGCTTTCATGCTTCAGCTTCTCTAAAGCAATTACTAGATTTTCCAGCATCTACAAATTCTAAAATTGTCGATATTTGTAATTTATCTCCCATAATTAAATAAAAAAGATAAAAAACTGCACTTTAAATAGCTCTTTAAACTGGTTCTATGCTACAGTGCTACAGCATGGAACGTAAACAAACAAACGTAAACAAACGATTATCAGGTCTATTACAACGCCATCTTTCGGTCATTACAAACGCGAATACTTTTATGATTCAAATGAAGAGAAGTGGCGTGGTTGGTAGTAGCAGCTGCTCCCACACCGCTGGTCCCTGGTTCGAGTCCAGCTAGCGGCATGGGTGTCTGGACACGGAGTAAGAAGCAGAAGGGGAAAGTAGTGTTAAAATTTTCCCATGCGGATTTTTTGACGATAGGCGGCGAAACCGCTGCTAGCAGGCTGTCGATCAATGCTTCCGCAATGCTTTTTAATGGGGAAAATAGTCAATTTTAAAAAAAAATTTACGAAAAATCTGAATTTTTAGAAAGTTGTAGAAATGAAAATCTGGTTAATTGAAGTTTTCTTCACAACATACATATTTTTTTTATAGGTATTTGGTGCTTCATTTTCGTTTCTAAGCCATTTAAAATACGAGATCATTCTGACAAAAATTAAAGGGCAGGCCATTTAAAAACATTGAATATCGCATATTAAAATGACTGTTGGAAGTTAGTTGAATATCGCAAAGAAACAGACTTATGATTTTTAGAAATTAAGTATTAATAAAATATTTTGGAGTGTTAGATCGATAGTAAATGAAGTTAGCTGGAGTGTTAGGTTTTTTTTCTCATTACGGAATTTCTAGATTCAGTCACCGCGCTCAAAGCCCGCGATAAAAACTATGCAACAGCTTAAATGTGCCCCCTTTGGGGGGATGTAACACAAGACATGCATAATATGAATAAGCAGTTGCAGACCTTTGAAATGATGTGTCACACGACTGGTGTTGTAAAGAAATTAAAAATGTGCCCCCCTGGGGGGCAGAGTGGGAGGTGACACACAAGACATCCATAATATGAATTAGCAATTGCAGACCTTTGAAATGATGTGTCACACGACTGTTGTTGTAAAGAAATTAAAAATGTGCCCCCCTGGGGGGCAGAGTGGGGGGTGACACACAAGACATCCATAATATGAATAAGCAGTTGCTCCAAATAATTAAAATAAAAATTAGCTTTAATTCTACATGCATTAATTGCATAAATATCCAAAGTTATGGATTATTAAAATGGTCTAAAGTTATAAAAACTATACGCGAAATTAAAATTTACTCCAAAATATTCGATTAATACTTAATTTCTAAAAATCATAAGTCTGTTTCTTTGCGATATTCAACTAATTTACAACAATCATTTTAATTCGCGATATTCAATGTTTTTAAATGGCCTGCCCTTTGATTTTTGTCAGAATGATCTCGCATTTTAAAGGGCTTAAAAGCGAAAATGAAGCGCCAAATACCTATAAAAAAATATGTATGTTGTGAAGAAAACTACAATTAACCAGATTTTCATTTTTACAACCTTCTAAAACTTCGGATTTTTAGTAAAAAAAATTTAAAAATGACCATTTTTTCCATTGAAAAGCATTGCAGTGGCTAAAAAACCAGCCTACTACCTATCACAGCCCCCTCATTATTTACCAAAATTTCACTTAGTATTTTCGAAGAGTCATGCGCATTAAGTTTCCCCTCCTGTGTCTTACTCCGTGGTACTGGATTTTCTGTAATAATAAAGTGTTCTGTATTTGTTTCTGTGTATTCTGGATCAATCGAGGCAACAGCCATTGTAGCTATAGGCCTCAAAGCACTGTTCACTCAAACTTAAACAAATTTATTTTTAAATAGCAATTATTTATTTTATTTTGCAATAGCTTTCTGTTGCATAATGTATTCAGCAGTAATAAAGTCCAGTTGTTTTTCCGAATGGAGGGGGCTGGGGAGGGGGGGTAGACAGAAATTATTATCAACAAAACAAGTGAACAACATTCCTTCTCTTTTTCTTCATTGTTTAGTAAACATAAACTTCATTTCAAATATACTTCACATATAATATAGTTTCGCATATCACATATAATATACATACATATTCACATATAATATACTCACATGATGCACATATACTTCATATGCTACACATATATTTCATATATAATATACGACACATATACATAATATGATTTCTTGAACTGTTATTATGTATGCATACGTATATGAAGAAGAATAGGAATGCAAAACATTGGGGTATTTCATATTTTAGAATTAAATAATTTTACAATAATTTAATGATTTTAATAAATTTTTATTTTCATAAAAATAAATAAACATCTTCTTTTACACCGAAGACCATATCCCAATTAAAACAAAAATTTTGATGGATCAAAAACGATATCATAAGACAACCCCTTCACTCCCTTCAGGGCCGTAGCTAGAAGGAACAATAGGGGGGGGGGGGGGTCATACTTTTTTTTGTCTGTCTCTGACACAGAAAGATAAATTAGCGCATATTCACATAGTAGGTACCATGTTTATTATTAAACTGTTGTAATAACTTCATTTTATCCTAAGAAAAGTATATGATGATGAAAAGATTGAGTGTAAATCTAGTTCAAAATTAAACAGCATGCTAGCTTCATATGCGCAAATAGGATGAGCGAGTGTTGAAATACTTATTTTAGATACAATTTGGTAATTTTTCAAAATTGTGAAAGGCTCTCAAAACTAAATTAGATTTTTGAACAGAGTTTCCTTTGAATTTTTGGAACAGAAATTCATTTAGTGACTTTGAACTTTTTTCCACGGAAGGCTCAAAATATTTTAAGGTAGTTAAATATAGCACCACCTTACCTACGGCCCTCCCTCGCTTTAGAGATAGCTCCCCTAGAGATACGATGTCATATGCCAGACTATCCCCCTCTCCCCCTAAAGTGATAACGTTATATTTGTACAGCTTCATATGTTTTTGAGACTTTCACAAAAATTGCTGTACATACATTTAGCTAACAGATTATATTTTCATTGCATTTACGCATGCGCAAAGAAACATTCAGTGAACTTTTTCATTTTTCATATAGTTTTTATTATTCTTTCATTTTGATTAGAATGTTTTGTGTACAATGTTGTTTGTCATAATTTCTGAAAAGAACACATTTTTTAACCCTCCAAGCGTCTTGCAAATGTGTAAATTTGTAATGGTGTTTTCTCTGCATTTTGTTTTAAATGCTAATAAAATATGATTCTTTCAATATTACATAAAAAATCTTATTTAGGAATATAAATGTAATCCTTGAGAGTCTTAATCATTCTTTTATATACTGAAAAATCATTAAATGTACAGAATTATAACATCTTAAATATTTCTTATATTGCAGTGAAACATGGAGCTTAGTGTACGGAATATTACGGGCCAAACGCTTAGAGGGTTAAAAACAAATAAAAACTCGGTATGCTAAAAACTTGGACAAATTTGAAACTATTTAGGAAAAACCAGAAATTGCAAGTGATCTGCCACCTTTAGCTATATAGTGTATTTTTTGACATATTCACCAATTACAATAAATGAAAACCAAAAAATGAAAGAAAATTTCAATTTATTTAATAGATAATTATCTGGTAAAAATCTAACTAAAAAAAATGTTGGTAACGGTGAATTTTATTTAATAATAATGAAGAAAAAAAATTATATAACTTTTTCTTTTAAAATAAAACATAATTTATCGAAATTAACAATATGAGAGAAACATATTAGTCCAGAGGCGGGATTCAAACCCTTAACAGACAGATTCACTATCTCAACAGACTTTGTAGAGAATCAGAATTCTTCTATCTGGCACCTAGACCATTCAACCATATACATTTCTCTTTTTTAAATGAAACCAGTTCTAAACTATGTATGCTTCTTATGTTGCCGTTAATGTTAACAACATACATCTGCGTTCGAAGCTGTGCAATGCACATGCACACATCAACCAAAACAAATTTTAAAAATTTGGCTTTGCATTTTAAATATGATGAAACTTACGGCATCATTAGAATATAAGAGCTCAGATAATAATAAAATGATGTACCTGAAATACATTAAACTTTGCAAAGAAAACTATGGAACTGATCTTTGTGCAATACACTTATACAGTCTTAAAAAAAAAAAAAAAAAAAAAAACTAGTCGTCGGGTGCTACCGTAATACACTCATGTCTATAAATTAAGGATAATGCTAGTTTCATCAAATAAAGGCACGGAAACAAAACAAACGTGATTTATTCGTCAAGCCAAAGAAAAAGAACAAAAACGACGGCACATGTATGATAACATTAATAAAATCTACAATTGTTGCTCCCTACATCAATTACAAAAATTACCCCCCCCCTTAAAAAAACTTAACATTCTATGGTTGGTAAATTGTATGCCTATCAGACAATGAAATACAGTCCGAATAATGCCTAGGCTTGCTGAGTATCAAATTATCAAGTTGATTTTGGGAGAGATTACTCCAATCAGCAAGCAATGCTCTCCGATGTTCCGGCACACATGTAGGAGATGGTTGACGGGCTCAAACCCGTCGGCTAAGCATATCCCATACATGCTCTATCGGATTTAAGACAGGCAAAAACGCTGGCCAATCCATACGGGTGATATGCTCAGCTTGAGGGCATTCGTTCACGATGTTTGCTCGATGTGGACGGCCGTTATCATCCATAAACACAAATTCTGAGCCCATAGCACTCCTAAACAAACGTACATGTTGTTCCAGAATGATGTCCCGATAAATTTGGCATGAAATGTTTTAGGTTTGAACATGTAGATCTGTTCTGGAGCCCAGTATAATTCCACCCCAAACGAGCAATCCTGCACCACCGTAGCGATGTCGTTTAATGATGTTGTCTTGGTGGTAACGGGTGCCTGGCGTTCTCCATATGAAAGTCCGACGTGAATCAGACTGCTTAAACCTGGACTCATCGGAAAAATTTACACAAGCCCAGTGTGACGATGTCCGCATTGCATGTTCTTTACCCCCGGCTAACCGCAGGCGACAGTGAGTTGCCGAAATCGGAACACATCTAACAGGTCTGCGAGCATATAGACCAATACTTCCCAAATGTCTGTACACTGTTTGCTTTGAAACAGTCGTACCCGTAGCAAAAGACAGCTGAAAAAACAGGTCTGATGCTGTGCTCCGTCTGTTTCTTTTGGCAGTTACTGTCAAATAATGGTCTTCATTCGTGGTTGTAACCAGGGGAAGACCTGTATAGTAAAGTCTACTGACATTTCCATCATCTTGGAATCGTTGCCTAAGTCTAGAAATTACACTTTGGGCAATTCCAAGTTAATTGGATACTTCCAGTGGTGTAGTCGAGGGGGGACGCTGGGGGACGGCGTCCCCCAACTTTTTTATTTTATTTCAAGCGTCCTCTTACTTTTTTTTCTCAAGGGGGACGCTAAGGACAAAAGGGGACGCAGATCTTCCTGATTTATTAAATGGTTAAAATAAAAGAAACTCAGAAAAAAAAAAAAAAATAAACAATTTTATAAAATAAAGAAGTGACATTTTAGACCATATTAGTTTTCTTTAACAAGAGCACTCAATAAACAAACTAAAAGAAATAGGGAAGAAAGGGATGGTCCCTTGCTGTTCATTATAATTACCACTAGTGAAATACCGCGATCACTGAGCTCGACAATAACATCATAACATATTCCATATTATATATGGAGCTCAGTGACCGCGATATGCTAACATTAGCTCTTTCAGAGGCATCCATTAGTTTTACCTGGAATTCCCTAATCGAAAACTTTTATCCGCCTCCCGTTCTGACAGAAAGACTACACATGCTCACCAAAAAAGTTCTTGACACACTGAAGTCTACTTTATAGTTTAAAAAAATAAGCAGGTGTTTCAATTATGAAAGCCTGGTCATTTTTTCTCAACCTAGAATGAACACCAATTTGTTTCTATTAGTCAGTAAATATGGTCTTTAAGGGTGTATTCGAAAAAATGCTTTTTCACCTTCAACAGCTCGAAAAATTCCGATACAATTTCAGACACATTTTTAAAAGTAGAAACATGAAACTTGCTGAGGAGATTCTTGAAGGGACATATGAGGTGCCGTGTGATGTCATTTTACGCTCAATTCATTAGAATTTGATATATAAACAATTACCTTATCAGTAGGACCCTCTTTTTCGTTCCCAGACCTCCTGTTTCGGAAAAATTGGTTCGAAATGCCGTTTTTGATTGCTTTTTTTGCAATATTTTCTGCATTTATCAAAGTTGTTTAATATTGAACTAGTTATACACTATATGGCCAAAGGTGACCGGCCACTTGCGATTTTAGAAATTTTATTAAATATCTAGAAAAATATATGAAAAATTATTCTGAAACTCTAAGTAAGTGCGTAAATATAATAGTATAGGTCATACATTTCCGTGAAGATTTATTCGCGAAACTCCATAGGGGACAGTAAAAAAATTGAAAAAGAATGAATATCTTTTGGATAATCTTGTCAAAACTAATGTAGCAAAAGCGTTCAAACTATAGATTATGATTAAGTGGCTAATTGTAATAAAGTGTGTTCGTTTTTATGCGGATAGCATGTACACTCGTAGAAAAATTAAGGTTTTTATAAAAACAGTCCCAAATTTTTCTTTTGTTTAGTTCTTTGCTTATAATTCAAAGAGCTCTTAATATAAATTAATGTTCTTTTCCAAAAACATGACAAACAACATTGTCCACAATATCCTGTAATCAGAATTAAAAGATAACAAAAAATTGCATGAAAAATGAGTAGGTTTACTAAATAATTCTTTAATGCGCATGCATGAACACTATCAAAATTACATTTGCATATTGTGTTAACTAAATGTATAGAGCAACTTTTATGAAAGTCTCAAAAACAGCTTGAAAATTCTGAAAGTGATAAACGAGAGAATAAGCTCAAAATCAGTTGTTTCCAAAATGGAGCCAAAAGAAAGAAAGAAAAAAAAAGGGGGGGGGGATTGTATTCAAATATAGTACGTGCCGAATTGTGTATTCTATATTGACAATTATCAATGGATAAATGGAAACAGCCCCTCATTTTTTGCTTCATTTTGAGAATAACTGATTTTGCGACGAAAATAATCGACGAAATTCGCGATTTCTCTTCGAATGATCGCCGAAACTTACGATTTTTTCAAAGCCGATCGAGAAAATTCACGATCTTTCCACGTCTGATCAACAAAATTCGCAATCTTTACTAAGCCGGTCGATGAAATTTGAGATTATTCCTCGCATGATCGATAAAATTCGTAATTCTTTTGCGCTAGATCGACGAATTTTACTATTTTTCCGCGCCTGATCGACGAAATTCGCAAGTTTTACTAACCTGATCGGAAAAATTCGCGATTTTTACAAAGCCGATTGTTGAAATTTGCGATTTTTCTGCATCCGATAAACGAAATTCGCGAATTTATTTGATCCTGATCAGCAAAATTTGTAATTCTTCCGAGTGTGATCGACAAAATTCGCGATATTACCATGTGAGACTAACGAAATTTGCGATTTTTTGGAACCCGATGAAATAGAAATAGATGAAATAGAAATCGCGATTTTTTCGTGGACGATGGACAAAATTTGCGCTTTTTCTGCCTTTAACAGATGAAATACGCATTTTTCTGCGCTCAATCAATGGAATTTACGTTTTTTTAACTAACTTTGACGAAATCTGGATTTTTTTACGAGGCAAGATGAAATTCTCAATTTTTTCTATTGATAAACTGAAAAAACGCACGATTGTTTCGCGTCCGATTAAAGAAATTTTCAATTTTTTCGAACATTATCGCAAAATTCGCAATTTTCCACTACCTTATTAACGTAATTTGCGATTTTTTTGTCTCTAATCGGCAAAATTCGCGGTTTTTTCGTACCCGATCAATGTAATTCGCAAAAATATGCGATTTTTCCGCAGCAGAGGAATTTAATTTGCAATTTTCATGTGCATCATCATTGAAACTGACGTTTTTTCTTGGGGGGGGGGGGCAATCAACGAAATGCGCTATCTTTCACACCAGACCAACAAAATTCGCGTTTTTTTCCGTGCCTGATCGACAAAACTCGCGATTTTTCTGTGCCTGATCGATAAATTTGCGATTTTTCATGTCTGATTGGCTAAATTTGCTATTTGAAAAATTTGTGATTTTTCCCATACCTGATCAACGAAATTCGCTCTTTTTTCAAGCCTCATCGGCAAAATTCGCTATTTTTCTGCACTTGATTAATTAAATTCGCGATTTTATCGTGCTCAAGCTATGAAATTTGCAATTCTTAAATGACTGATGAAATTTTATATTTTCTCAATCAACGAAATGCACGATTTTTCGCATCCGACCAACAAAATTAGCGTTTTCTTCCGTGCCTGATTGCTAAAACTCGTGATTTTTCAGTGTCTGATTGGCGAAATTTGCTATTTTTTCCAAGCTCCTTGAAATTTTTTTAAAATTTTTCCAGTACCTTATCTACGAAATATACGATTTTTTTGTCTCTAATCGACAGCGGCTTTTTCGTACCCAATCAATGTAATTCGCGTTCTCTACGCGATAAACCGCGAAAATATGCGATTTTTCCGCAACCGATGGATTTAATTTGCAGTTTTTTCGTGCATCATCAATAAAACTGACGGGGTTTTTTTTTTGCCCGATCAACGAAATGCGCTATTTTTCGCACCGAACCAACAAAATTCACGTTTTTTTCCGTGCCTGATCGACAAAACTCGCGATTTTTCTGAACCTGATCGATAAGATTCGTGTTTTTTCAGTGTCTGATTGGCTAAATTTGCTATTTGAAAAATTTGTGATTTTTCCATATCTGATCAACGAAATTCGCGATTTTTACAAGCCTCGTCGGAAAAATTCGCTATTTTTCTGAAATTGATTAATTAAATTTGCAAGTTTACCGCGCTCGATCTATGAAATTTTTGCAATTCTTAAGTGACTGACGAAATTTTATATTTTCCCAATCAACGAAATGCGCGATTTTTCACATCCGGCAAACAAAATTCGCGTTTTTTTTCCGTGCCTGATCAACAAAACTAAGGATTTTTCTGTGCGTGATCGATAAAACTCCCGATTTTTCAGTGTCTGATTGGCAAAAATTGCTATTTTTTCCGAGCCTAATGGGAAAAATTTGTGATTTTTCCATACCTGGTGAACGGAATTTGCGATTTTTACAAGCCTCATCGCCAAAATTCGCTATTATTCTGCACTTGATTAGTTAAATTCGCGATTTTACCGTGCTCAATCAATGAAGTTTGCAATTCATAAGTGACTGACAAAATTCTATATATTCCCAATCAATGAATGCGCGATTTTTTTCATTCAACCATCAAAATTCGCGTTTTTTCGTGCCTGATCGATAAAACTCGCATTTTTTCCGTATCTGATTGGCGAAATTTGCCATTTTTTCCGAGCCCCATGGGAAAAATTTGTGATTTTTTCCATACCTAAACAACGAAATTCGCGATTTTTACGAGCCTCATCTGCAAAATTCGCTATTTATCAGCACTTCATTTGAATTGATTATTGCAATTCTTAAGTGAATGACGAAATTTTATAATTTCCAACGGTAAATTGACAAAATTTACATTTTTATTTATTTATTTATTTTTTTTTCGATCGTGCTATGCACAAAAATTGTAATTTTTTTCAGTTGTAAATTTACGAAATTCGTGGGCCGCACGTTAATCCACGGGTCATAGATTGAACATCCCTACTATAGACATTATTTAATGAAAATTAAGTATGTAGCAATTTTTAAATGTAAATTTAATTAAATTTGAATTTTTAAATTTAATTAATTTTTAAATGTAAATTAAAATAAATTTTTCAATTCAAAATCAAGTTAGTCCTATGGTTGATAGAGAGCCTAATATTCGAGAATTTGAGCGTCCCCCCACTTTTTTTCCCAAGACTACACCACTGGATACTTCCATATGGGTACGCCAACATTTCAAACTGCCGATAATTCTACCACTCAAAATATATCCACATGTGTCCTCTGTGTCATAACTGTTCGGTTTTGGCACTGAGAGGCTTAGAAAATTCTTCTTATAAGTTTTACTTCTTTACCACCGTTCCTTATATACGCCTCTCTCACACTTTCGTCATAGTAGCGTACTACCGGCGCCATCTGGTGGCTTTCTGAAATTTGCATATTAGTCTAGAAGATGTGTGTGATAATTCTACAAGTGGAATTTTTACTTAAGAGTTTGAATTGCATGTGATTCTCAATTATCCTTAATTTATGGACATGAGTGTACTTACCCATCATATATGAAAATAAAATATTTGTAAACTATTTATAAAATACATTGCAATTACAAAACAAAATTTAAACGTGTATTTAAATATTTTTATTATGCATAGTAATCCTCTATTAATGAGTTGCTGATAAATCTATTTCGACAAATTATACAACACGCCAAACTACTCAAGTAGTACTGAATTGCGAAAAAGAAACATCCTTATAACTCCAAAAATAATAATCTTATTAACTACCAGTTTATTGCGTCGGATTAAGCGTCTCATTTCCAATTAAAATATATCTTTGAATTGAAATTTGAATGAAATACAGGGTCATGAAAAATCGAAGAATCTGGAAAACAGGATTACAGATATCTTGACAATTAATAATTCGGTCGACTTCGTTCTTTATGCAAAATTTGTGTTATTTTATTGCCTTTTACGATCACTCCTTAAAATAAAAAATTTCGAAAATTTTTATGTACCTTTCATCAGAACGAATTTTTCGAGAGTTTGTAGCTACCGATTTTAGTACGTGTAGCTAACAAAAGTAATAACTTTTATAACTAATCTTTAAAACCAATCTTATTCACACTACATACTTTTTAAATAAAAAATAACGATAAAATTAAGTTTTTAGAACAAGCACGCAAACTTTATTAGGTAAAAAAAAAAAATGTTAACTGCAAGAAGGTACAGTTACAGTCAAAAAGATGCACAATAATACACAGTTAAATAAATGAAATATAAAAATACAAACTATTTTACAAAAACTATTTTAAATATTAGAAATGCATTTTAAAGTAAAGAAACATTATTTTAAATTATTATGTTAGCAAAGAATTATTATAAAACATTTTAATTTGAAAATATGAATATCATTTTAAAAGTTACTATTTGCGATGCGATACAGCTTACGATTCCAGCTATTTTCGCTGGACCAGTATCGCCAACTGTCGGCATATAATGGCCCCACATTACTCCCCTACCAGTAACTAAGTTACGATAACAGAAATCATGGTAGAGAATAATTAATTACATTTCAATGGAAATAATTTAATGAAAATAATAATAGTATATATCCACAAAAATCTATTTCTGTTTTCAGTGAGACATTAATTTTAAACTAGTATAGAATTGTTATTAATTTAAATGCAACAACTATAAATGCAACTTTATCCACCCTTGGAGGAAAAAAAGAAAAAAAAAAGTAATATTTATAAATTATATCATAAAATTTTTATTACTCAGAGTAACGTCTTGTAGTAAGTTTAGATAATCTCATATAAAAGAAAATTATCTGAAATCTATGAGATTATAAATATTAATGGTTACTAAAATTGAAGACTATTTACTCGACTTAAATACTATATGAAACCATGCTAGTTTAAACATGTAATTCAATATTATAAATCATATCATAAACTAAGCAAGAATAGGAGAAATATAAAAAGTATATATAAAAGAATTTAAGAAATATTATAACACAATCATAAATTTATCAAGAATAAAAAATGACAATCAATCTTTAAAGCGAACTGGCAAATTAACTTTTCTGCCACAACGTGTTGTTGAAGGCAATATTTGATCATCAGAAATGACTTGTGGAGTATGGGAGTGACTAGGCATGTTAGTATTCTCTGGAATTTCATCATGTGTCAACATATAGGCTGGCTTAAGCCGGTCAATTGAGATATTGACATTTTTGCCTTTTATTTTCAAAGTATAATATTTATCATATTTATGGACTACCAAAAAGGGTCCTTGGTAGGCCGGTTCTAGCGGTTTTTTTACTCGGTCTACCCTAATAAACACCTGGGAGCAAGATTTTAAATCCTTATGTACAAATATTGTTTTTTGTGTTGCCTGTTTTGTAGGCATAGGTTTTAATTGCTCCATATAATTCTGTAGCTGAGTCACAAAAGTGTCAGAATCTGTACTGACTGTTGGTTTATCAAAAAATTCACCTGGCAGTCTAATATTTATACCATAAACCATCTGTGCTACAGAATGATTCGTGTCACTTCTGATAACTGATCTTAGTCCTAAAAGCACCGTTGGTAAAATTTCAGTCCATTTCACATTGTTGTGTGCTTTAATAGCTATTTTTAAAGTTCTGTGAAACCGTTCAACTTTGCCCTGACACTGTGGATGGTATGGTGTTGATGTTCGAAGTTTTGCACCACAAATTTCTGCTAAGTTTTTGAGCAACTGAGACTTAAATTGTTTACCTTGATCTGTTATGATTGTTCCTGGCACACCGAATCTACAAATCCAATGTTCATAAAATGCTTTGCTCACTGTTTCAGCACTATTTTCAGGCAAAGGGACAACTTCTGTCCAACAAGAAAATCTATCAATGCAAGTTAAACAATAAATATGTCCATTAGATGGAGGCAAAGGTCCAATTAAATCAATATGCACAACATTAAATCTTTCATCAGGTTCTTGAAAAGTAGAAAATTTAGATTTGGTATGTCTATTTACCTTGGCCTTTTGACAATTAATACAGGTTTGAGCCCATTCTTTTACTTGCTTGTTGATTCCTGGCCAAATGAACCTGGCAGCCATCTCTTTAACGGTAGATTTTATGCCTGGGTGTGACAAGCCATGGATTTGATGAAAGAGTTCTCTCCTGAATTTGAGAGGAATATATGGGCGAATTTTGTTGTGGGAGGTATCACACCATAATATTTTTCCAGATGCCAGAGTGTAAGGTTTGAAGTCCAAAGATGTGTTACTAGAACATAATTTTTTGAATTCTGCATCATTACTTTGCTCTTGAGCTATTTCATCATAGTCGATAACACAGACTGTTTCTATTCTGGACAAGGTGTCAGCAACCACGTTATCTTTGCCACTAATATGTTGGATGTTGGTAGAGAATTGAGAGATGTACTGGAGCTGGCGCAACTGTCTTGGAGAAGCCTTTTCATTTTTCTGTTTGAAAGCAAATATTAAAGGCTTATGATCTGTCCAAATTGTGAATTCGCGACCTTCCAAAAGGTATTTAAAATGTTTGATGGAAAGATAGATTCCCAATAACTCACGGTCATACGTACTGTACTCTTTCTGAGTTTCGTTAAGTTTTTTCGAATAGAAACCAATTGGCTTCCACATGTTGTCTTCAAATTGTTCTAAAACTGAACCAATTGCCCAATCTGAAGCATCTGTGCATAGAGATAATGGAAGTCCAGGTTTTGGAAAACACAGAAGTGCAGCATTAGCTAGATCAGCTTTGCACTTTTCAAACTGCTGGATACTTTCATCTGTCCAAGGGACTTTTCTGCGATCCTTTTTCTTTGCACCTTTTAACATCTCATGAAGCAGTGCTTGGGTTTGTGCTGCATCTTTCAGGTATCTGCGATAGAAATTAATCATACCAAGAAAGGTACGTAGATCGTGCAGGGTTTCTGGCAATTTATAATCTAGGATAACTTGGACTTTAGCTGGAAGGGGTGAGGAACCTTTCTCATTAATGAGGTATCCCAAAAATTCAATTTGGTTAACTCCCATTATTGATTTTGCAACATTAATGCGCAGGCCATACTTATTTAATCTCTCAAATACTATTTTTAGGTGCTCCTTATGCTCGGCTTCTGAGCTCGACGCAACTAGCACATCATCCAAATAGGGAAACAAAAAATCTAACCCCTGAAAAACTTGATTAATAAATCGCTGGAACGTGGCAGGAGCATTCCGGAGGCCAAAACTCATGACATTGAACTCAAATAATCCGAATGGGGTAATTATTGCAGTTTTGGGCTTGTCTTCTTCAGCTATTGGAATTTGATAATATGCTTTGATTAAATCAAGCTTAGAGAAAATAACTGTATCTTTTAATATGTTATGAAAATCTTCAATTCGGGGTATGGGGTATCTGTCTGGAATGGTTTTGTCGTTTAATCTTCTGTAATCCCCACAAGGTCTTAGGGTGCCATCTTTTTTATTAACCAAATGAAGGGGACTGGCCCATTGGGATTTTGAAGGTCGGATTATGTTATTGTCAAGCATGAATTGAAACTCCTGTTTGGCCAACGCAAGCTTTTCAGGATTTAGTTGTCGTGCCTTAGAATGCACTGGTGGACCTGTTGTTTCAATGTAATGCTTAACTTCATGTTTAACTGATTTATTTAAAATATTAGGTTTCGTAATATCAGGATATAAATTTAATAAATCACTAAATTGGGATGTACGATCAAACGTAGTTATAAAACACTCATCGGAAATTGTTGAAATTTCACTTTTTACAGACAATTGTGTGATGCCATCAATTAATTTACGTTTATGTATGTCAATAAGCAAATGAAAATGATGCAGAAAATCAGCACCAATGATTCCTTTACTCACCTTGGCTACTATGAATGGCCATTGAAATGCACGTCGTAAACCAAGATCTAGTGTCAGTGTTTTTATACCATAAGTTGGTATTTCAGTACCATTGGCAGCATATAACACATATGAGCATGGTTGTTCTGCTTTTACGTTTGCTGGAACCAAGGACACACCAGCACCACTATCGACTAAGAAGCGCACACCAGTTTTTTTGTCATGAACAAATAGTCTGTAGTTGCGGCAATCTATGTTCTTTGCAGCAGGACTTGCCGCTGACTCTACTGCTGGGAGGAGTTTTCCGCTTGTTGCCAACTACAGGGTTGTTTACATTTCTCAGGAAGACATTTTTTTCCAAATCTGAAGTGGTAATAGCAAAGCTTACCATTAGGATCATAACGCTTGCGGGATTGACTTCTGTATCTGCCAGCACGGCGATGAGGAGCACGACTACGAGATCGTTGAACATGCAAACTTGCAATCTGCTGCTCCAAGCTGGAGATCTTATCCAAGAGGGCTGCATAGCTGGGAGTCTCTTTATCAACTTTGGCAAGTTCTATATTAGGGTTCAGTTCAGTGATTTTATCAGCCATTTTGGCCAATTTTTCTAAATCTTCATCACTGACAACAACAATTATGTTTTTCACTGAATCCGGGAGCTTTTCTAACCAGAGAGTTCTGAGCACTTTGTCTGAAACGTCCTTCGTATCGCCTAATGCTTGCATCTTACGTAAGAGTTGGCTGGGCTTCAAATCTCCTAATTCCAGTCCAGTGATAAGTCGTTTGATGCGCAAATTTTCGCTTTCTTTAAAAGTGCTTAAAAGTCTGTCTTTCGCGGCTGCATACTTATTTGGAGTGTCATTTTGAATTATGTCCCATATATTCTCCATAAACTTCGGGTCCAACTGTGCGATCAAATAATTGAACTTAGTTTCGTCGCACGTAATTCCGGCTATCTTGAATTGCGCTTCAATTGTAACAAACCACATTTCAGGTTTTTCTGTCCAAAATGGGGGAATTTTGATGCTAACTTTGCTAGCTTCTGCTGATCCGGAGTTTTGGTCGGTAAGAGGCATTTTGAATAAGTTATGTTAACGAGGGTCACCAATTGTAGCTACCGATTTTAGTACGTGTAGCTAACAAAAGTAATAACTTTTATAACTAATCTTTAAAACCAATCTTATTCACACTACATACTTTTTAAATAAAAAATAACGATAAAATTAAGTTTTTAGAACAAGCACGCAAACTTTATTAGGTAAAAAAAAAAAATGTTAACTGCAAGAAGGTACAGTTACAGTCAAAAAGATGCACAATAATACACAGTTAAATAAATGAAATATAAAAATACAAACTATTTTACAAAAACTATTTTAAATATTAGAAATGCATTTTAAAGTAAAGAAACATTATTTTAAATTATTATGTTAGCAAAGAATTATTATAAAACATTTTAATTTGAAAATATGAATATCATTTTAAAAGTTACTATTTGCGATGCGATACAGCTTACGATTCCAGCTATTTTCGCTGGACCAGTATCGCCAACTGTCGGCATATAATGGCCCCACAAGTTCGAAAAAAATAGTTCCGGATAATCGAGGTTACTGATATTAGACAGACTTCGTCCAATTCTTACATACTAAGTAAATACAAAATTTCAAGTCTCTATCTCAATTTGTTCAGGGGATAGAGCGTTTACAGACACACAGATAGACAGACAGAAGGACGGCAATTTTTTTTTTTCTAAAAATATGTTTTTCGAAATCTCCAGTGTCTAAAACGTGTAAATCCGTCAAAAAATTTCGATTTTAAAAACGATTGCAAGATTTACCCTATACTACGTATGATGGGTAAGTAAAAAAAAAAAAAAAAAAAAAAAAAAAAAGAGAGAGAGAGAGAGAGAGATAGTAAATACAAATTTATTATGAATCTTAAACTCAACTAAGCACAATAGAAAAAAAAGTATTTTACCCTATTGGGGGGATTAAAAACCGCTTTTTATCTACCCTTCATCTTTAAAAAAAATAACTTTGTAGTTAATGTTTCACATTTACATGAAAGAGGCTAAACATAGACCATATTAAATATAATGAACTCAACAAAATCAAAATGTTGTATCGAAAAATCAAACGCCATTAACCTTTTGTTAATAAGATAAAAAATTCCAACAGAGAACAGACAATTTCAAAAGAAGAGCTAAGGTGTTTCTTTTGATAAAAAAGCAAAACAGCAAAGCCAGAATAATGCAAAAAATCGATAATTTCTAAGGCTAACGATTAATGGAATCACATGGGTGCCACCTGCAACTAATGACAAGCTTCCGTAATGAAAAGAAATGTGGAACGTCGCCAGCTCATTGACTATAAGCGATAAATTAACTTAATAGTTTATTTGGCACCTCATCCGCTAAACAAAAGATCCTAATGAAAATACAGCACTGTTGTTTAGTATTTACTTTTGGTAACAATGAAATATGGAAGTAAATACATTTAACAACTACCGCAGAATAAAATTGGTTGCTAAAAGAGAAAAATAAATCGTTGGCACAGCAGTAGATAGAAGTTACAGGACAATGTTTCTTTTGTCGATAAAAAAAAACAATGATGTCGATCAAAAACTTACCATTAGCCTCAATGAAATATTATTAGTAGACTGAAGTTACTGAAATCAAAATTTTATTTAAATGAGAGTTCGGTACTTACGTATTAACACCACCGCAGCAGAAGTTGCGCTAATGCGCCAATAAAGAGCAATCTTGTTGTTTGCACGCGCACGCAGTTTTTTTTTAGTGCACGCAATGCTTTTTTTTTTAGTGTTTTTTATTTATTTATTTATTTATTTATTTTTTATTATGATAAAAAAATTTATTAAATCCAATAGATTTTTTAAATCACCAAATTTTAAAAGATTCACCTTTTATATAAACATTTTAATAAAAATTTTATTTTGCTTAAGAAAGGTGTTATAATAATTAAAAATAAATGACATTGACATGTTTCGGATCCGTCTCATAAGATCCATAATCCTTGATGATTTATATTGATGATTTTATTGATGATTTTATTTATTATGATTATGGATCTTATGAGACGGATCCGAAACATGTCAATGTCATTTATTTTTAATTATTATAACACCTTTCTTAAGTAAAATATATTTTTTTTATTATTAAAATGTTTATTTTTATTTTGCTCATTTTTTGACGCCATTTTTTTGTGCGCGTGAAAACAACAACATTGCTCTTTATTATCACATTAGCGCAATTTTTGCTGCGGTGGCTTTAATACGTAAGTACCGAGAATTCCATAAATTTTGAGAACAATTGTACAGTTAGTAGAATAATAATTAAAAAAAAATGTATGGTGGGGTATAAGGCAGTCATATTCAAATAAAATGAACAAAGATAATAATCACTAATTAACTTCTTGCGGTGCGGAGTAATTCTGTTTGAAATAATAATATTTACCCAAGAATTTACTAGAAAATATGGACTTGCTTATTTTCAGGCATGCTATAAAAGGAAAAATTTAACTAAATATTCTTGGTGCTATTAAAATAAAAATTAAGTGTCCCCCCTTTTTTAGGGACACGGCGACGGAAAAAAGTTAATAAAATATTTAGGAGAAACATTAACAGGCCAAATAAATGGTGGCACAGATGTCATATACGCACCACACTTGCACGTGTTCCCCCCCTCCCCGCCAATTTGGCGAAAATATTGTTTTTCAATATAAGTTACAAATTGCATGCAATAACAGCAGTTAATTTTTTATTGCAGTATAAAAATCCGTTAAAAAATGAAAGAGATTCTAGTATTATTAAAAAGTAAATATTAAATAATTATTGCTACAGTACATAATAAAAATAATTTAAAGAATTAAAATAAAAACTAACATTAAATAAACATGAATTTAATAGAAAAGGAAACAGTAAATAAACAGTTATAAATAATAAACTTAGTAAGTAACAAAAATAATAAATATAATTTTCACAATAATTCGCAAACATTAATACTTATAGCCATATTGAATGCATGCAATTGTATCATTTAATCAGCACATTTCATTGAAATCTTAAATTTTCCCCATTTTATTTCCCTAACAATTGTTATAAACTTATTAAACGGATCTCCTTGGCACAGATTTGCAATGCCAAATTGGCGCGGAGAGGGGGAACACGTGCAAACGTGGTGCGTATATGACATCTGTGCCTAAATGGTTTACAGTTTACATCATTATCACCAAAATAATATTTCATTTATATTAGATATAAAATTTAAATTACTGAATTCCAGATTTGCGATGATTAAATCAAAGAGAATATTAATAAAGAACGTGGAGAGTAAAGAGAGAGGTGAAATAAAAGAGTATTTAATCCAATTATAATAAGCTATATGTTTAAAAGATCTGGCTGTTTTTTAGTCATCAGCCCTAAGCTTTCTATTTGTTCGATTTTGATAATTACATTTTTAAATGAAAGTTGTTCATATGTAGATGTATATATTTTTATAGCTTTTTTTTTTAAAAAATTTATTTCAGTTTTTATATTTTATTTTTAATTTTAAAAGCTTTTTACAATATTTCTTCAAAATGGTGGCAATCCAGTTCAACTTTTCTCTCGATAGTAAACATTTATTTTGCTTTCTCCCATTTCACCAATCAGAAGCTCGATTTCATTAGTGAATATGTCCTCGCATTTAAAAGAAAAAAGTTAATAGTTGTAAAATTTAACCATAAAAAAATTATTCCGTATAATTATGCATTAATTACGGAAGAAAAAATATTTACTGAGAAATAATATTAATAATGCAAATAAAATAGCTGAAAATAATCTGTGATAAAAATTAACATCTAGGAAAATGATGTCATTCAGAAACCAGATAAATGAGAATTGCCAAATCATTACGGATACTCTTTTCGTATAGCTATTAACAGTAACCTTTAAAAAACTTTTGAAGAGAAAATAACGTCACTATATTTAACAACGCATTTTTACTCATAATGCTTTTACATTTCAATATTTCTTTTCATTTTATAGACTCAGAGATTGAGATTCTTCTTTCAAATAACTTTAATTGAGGAAAATGAAGTCATAGTGAAAATGAAATGAGTATTTCTTTTTCTCCTTCTTTTGGGATTAGTGTAATAATTACGTTTCATATGAACGTTACTAAACTAATAATTAATAACAGTACAACATAAATTAATAAACGACGCTCTCATACACGTTCACATAATATATAATAAAACGGATCCAAGTTACAAGATTAGCCGATATATATACAGTTAAGGTTACAGATAATAACAGTTACGTTATAATATCATGACATCCTCCTTTTTTTATAAAAAAGAAACAGTTTTTTCTTTTACAAGTCAAGTTTAACAGGTTTTTTAACAGTCCTGCCGTAACGGGTTTTTACACCAGTATCAGTTTGGCGCACAGGAGTTTCGATCTTCGGAGCAGGAGAGGACGTCAGTTTTGGCGACAGATTTGAAGAAGGAGCAGCACTTACTGGACTAGCGTCATTGGGTGTTTTTGGTGCTGCTTCACATTGGCCATGTATAGGATCAGAATTATCTGTTTCTTCAAGTATAGGATCGGAGCTATTTGGCACTTCCGGTTTCTCAGGATTAACATTTGGACGGAGAAACCAAGTGTTCCTTCTATATGTTGCACCATCTGGCGTCTTGATAATAAAAGATCTTGGTCCTTGAGCTGGAGAAATTACATCAGCAGGACTCCACTTTCTGTGACCTTTCCGAAACCATACTTTCTGACCAACAGAAATTGGCTTTTTTGCTTTTGAACCTCTATCTCTATACTCTTTCTCTTTTACTCTTTTTTCTTTAAGGTTAGAAGAGACATTCTTTATGATAGCTGGTTTTAACAATCTTGAGCTTGCTGGCAAAATTCCTCTTATTCTTCTTCCCATAAGACGCTGTGCAGGGGATCCTAACACTCCTCTAGGTGTATTTCTGTTATTTAACAATGCTAAATATAAGTCAGAACCATCTGCAGCACATTTAGCAATCAATTGTTTAGCTTCTTGAACATAACGTTCGGCTAGACCATTGGATCTTTTATGTTCAGGACTTGATACTTGCAGATTTATGTTCCACTGTTTAGCAAAATACTTCAATTCTTTAGAAATCAGCTGAGGACCCGGATCTGTGCATAAAGTTTCAGGAATACCATGCGTTGCAAACCAACATTTAAATGCTTGTATAACTGTACTAGATGATAAGTTGCTCAGTACACAAAAATCAAAATAACCCGAATAGCTGTCTGCAACAAGCAAGTAATTCTTTTTATTCAAATGGAAAATATCTGTGCCCACTATTTGCCAAGGTCTTTCTGGGACTTCATTCAAAATTAACGGTTCTTCGGGATTATCTCTTTGACGTTGTTGACAAACTTTACACTGCTTAACATATGAAATAACATCTTTATTCATGCCTACCCAATACACATTTTCTCTAGCTATACTGAGTGAATGTTGTATTCCTTGATGACCAAGATGAATAGCTTTCAAAGTAGGTTCTTTGAGCTTTGACGGGATGACTATTCGGTCACCTCTAAACAGGATATCTTCATAAATGGCAAACTCATCTCGAAAAGTCCAATACTTTCTCAGACTCTCAGGAACTTTATTTAATTCTTCTGGCCAACCATCTTGAATCATCTTAATCAGCAGGCTTAATTCTTCATCATCTTTCAGTGCTTGAATCAGTTCAGTTGTTTTAGATTCTGTCATTGGAACAATTACATGAATTTCCATCTGTAATTCAGGCATTTCTAAATTAGAATTCAGATTACAATCTCGACTCAAAGTATCAGCTATAATCATTTCAGTTCCCTTTTTATGAATAATTTCAGGACGATAAGGCATAATGTCCAACATGATTCTTTGCAGACGAGGAGGAGCTAAATGTAATGGCTTTTTTGAATTTGTTCACTTTCCCAAGTCCATTCGGTTTCTTTTTTACATAATGCTCTTAACGGTTGCGTTAATTCAGCCAAGTTCGGAACAAATTTAGCCAAGTAGGTAACCATTCCAAGGAAACGCTGTAATGATGCTACATTTTCTGGAACTTTTAACTGAATAATAGCTTCAATTTTTTCAGGATCAGCTTTCAGTCCTACATCAGTAACAATGTGTCCCAAAAACTTAACACTGTTCTGCGAAAAAATGCATTTTTCTTTATTCAGAGTTAATCCCGCTTCTGTGAGAAATTTTATGACTTCAGAGGTCAGTTCTTCTAATTTTTCTTTAGAGGAAGCATGTATCAAAATATCATCCATTGCACATTCAACATTTTCTATATTTCCTATTAGATGATCTATAATTTGCTGAAAAACTTCTGGTGCAGATGCTAAACCCATTGGCATTCTCAAATAAGAAAATCTTCCCCAAGGGGTGGCCATGGTCAGGTATTTACTAGTACGTTCAGTTACTTTAAGTTGCCAAAATCCTTTTTTACAGTCCAATTTCGTAAACCATTTAGAACCATTTATGCGAGCAGCAATTTCTTCTAATGTTTTTAACGGATAATGTCTTCTTTTCAAATTCTTATTCAAACTAGATGGATCCATACAGACTCGTATTTTACCATTCCGATGAACTACAACCATAGGCGAAACTGCAGGTGTTGGGTCACTCACCGGTTTTATGATGCCCATCCGTTGCATTCTATCAAGCTCGTCTTTAATTTTTTCTCTAATGGAATGAGGCACTTTTCTAGCAGGAAATATTTCAAGCTTAGGGTTATCGATTAAATCAATCTCATAAGTAAAATTCTTCAAACAGCCTATTTCCTCTTCATTAGCACTGGTATTAAGAAATTTTTCTGTTAACCCAATACTGTTTATGCGTTTAACTAAACCCATTTCTACACATGAATCTTTTCCCAATATAGGTTGCAACATTTCTTCTATTATTACCAATCTAGTAGTATAAGTTTTCTTTTTAACACTTAACTTGGCAACTGCTTCACCTACAACTTTCATTTTATGATTGGAAAATGATACCAAAGATCGCACGTTAGAATATTTAATGCTTAAATTTGCTTTTTTCGCCAAAGAATACGATAGGACATTGCATTGAGCACCGGTATCCAATTTAAATTTTACTCTATACTTGTTTTCAAATTCAGCCATTTCATACCAATCTAATGATTCCACATTATTGGCTATACTACTTATGACTAAACTTTTTGAATTTTCATTACTTTTGCTAACTTCGCCAATTAAGCTATTTACAGTAGCTACATGTTTTTTACTTTTCTTTGAAGAGCAACAAATGCTAAAATGGTTTTCTTTACCACAAGCAAAACATTTCTTTTTATAAGCCAAACATTCAAATTTTTTGTGATGCGTATTACATCGCGTGCATAATTTACCACTGAAACTTTGCTTTTCTTTAGTATATTTATTTTTCGTACTTGTAACAGTTTTCTTTACGCTTTCAATATTTAATGGCTTATCTTTGAATGTACTCATTTGTGATCGCGCTTGTTCACTAGCTTTACAAATCTTTGTCGCTTTATCTAATGTCAAATCATCTTCTGCTAACAATTTTTCTCTATCGGAATCACTGTAAATACCAATTACAATTCTGTCAGTAACTAAACTATCATGAAGATTACCAAATTGACATGATTTACTTTTACTAAGTACTTCCGTTAAGAAATCATCAAATTTTTGATTTTCACTTTGATATAACTTATTGAATAAAAATCTTTCGTATGTTACGTTTACTTTAGGCGTGAAGTACTTTTTAAAAGCTTCAATTAGAACATTTAGCGTTGTTTTCTTATCATTGGTGAAAGTATTATAAATACTTACCGCTTCTGGTCCAATAGCTGACATAAACAAAGCTATTTGAATTTTTTCTGGCTTCTTCTCCAATTCTATGGCTGTAGCGTACCACTCAAATTGTTGGAACCAATCTTGCCACGATTTCGAAACATCGTTGGTCATTAGGCTTAGCGGCGGCGGCGGTCGAATGTTTACACTGTTATTACTGTTGTCATTTCCCGGCATGACGATTTATTATATTCGATCAATTCGGCACCATGTAATAATTACGTTTCATATGAACGTTACTAAACTAATAATTAATAACAGTACAACATAAATTAATAAACGACGCTCTCATACACGTTCACATAATATATAATAAAACGGATCCAAGTTACAAGATTAGCCGATATATATACAGTTAAGGTTACAGATAATAACAGTTACGTTATAATATCATGACAATTAGACTAATTTTTTGCGAGTGCATTCAAAAGAAAATTTATAGATTTCGCCGATACGCTGATTGCAATTTTACATTTTTCTTTAACTTAAGGCGCAACACTAGGCACAGAAAAAGACCCGGATAATAATGTAAAGCCTATGGAGGCGTTCTTTTCAAATATTTCGCACAAATTTTAATATTTTTACATGATTTTTTG
Organism: Maratus speculifer; assembly: GCA_964019185.1. Lineage (NCBI taxonomy): Eukaryota > Metazoa > Arthropoda > Arachnida > Araneae > Salticidae > Maratus > Maratus speculifer. The sequence continues at coordinate 131,793,052 of OZ025298.1, forward strand.
CAGAAGTTAGCTGAGGACAATCCAGAACCGACCTAGTAATAATAAAAATATCACACAAGAAAACATTTTGTGCATGCACATGCAGCTCACTCGATAGCAAAACTGCATATATTTCAAGCGTTCCAACTTCTATAGAAGAGGTGTCCAAAAGATAATTGACAATTTGTTGTGTCTATAGAGCAGCTCTGCTCGATAGTCGATATCTTTCAGAATTTTCACGATATTTGACTGGATTTTCTTTTTTTAAAGAGTTGCTCCATAAAGTTTATTATTAAATTATGTTAAGGGAGACCCGTAAGAAAAAACCCAAAATTTTTATTATTGATTTTAAAGTAATGAATTTTGGTGTACTATTTAAGAATATTCTTGTAAGGAATAATTAGCAAAAAAATTCACTTTTTATTAAAAAGTGTATTTTTTATGGGGAGTTTTATGATTTTTTTTTTTTTTTTTTTTTTTTTTTTTTTTTTTTTTTTGTCGAAAAATGCACTTTTTAAAATTACTACTTCACATTCAATTTTCAATATTTTGGTATTATTAAAATTTTTTAAATAGTGTTATAGTATATAGAAAAAAACTAAGGAGAGATATTTTTAATTTTCTATTTTAATCGGCTAAAAAATAAATAAATAAATAAATAAATAAAAATACGCATGGTAAATTTCCTTAAATTCGTTATAATTATCATGTTTACCAATTTATGTAAAATTTTCAGAAATAGTTAAAAAAATATCTCTCCTTACTTTTGTTGCAATTTTTTTTAAGATTTTAAAAACATAAACACTTTGTTTCTAAATCATTTTACCACTGAGTCTTGGTACTTTGAACTTAGGCAAAATATGAAAAAAGTCATTTTCAGGAAAACACGTTTTAAATGGCCGCTTGTCCTTTAAACTCTATAGTGAGTACAATTTAAAAAGCTCATTTTCTACCTGTTCCCGAGTTCAGAAATTTTGCATGAATATTCGCAAATATGTATTTTATCGTTTTCTGAGATTTTTTTTTTTTTTTTTTTTTTTTTTTTTTTTTAAACTTTTGATGATTTTTGGTCGAAAATGGGGTTCGGGTCTCCCTTAAAAAATCTTTATCTTTCGCGCATGTACAGATAAAAATTATCTCATACCCATAAATTATTAAATAATCTAATTGCACTATATTGCTTCTACTATACTTTATTTTTTTCTGAAAGTGGCGTTAAATTTGATTGAATTAATAATGTGCAAGAATTTTTTCAACTTTATAAAAGTCGCTATAACTCCATGAATACACGTGCTATTCTTGTATAATCAGCAAACATTTTATTATTCTGCAGCAATAGATCATTTCGAGCATTTTAGTGTACAGAGTGATCCCAAATATTCATAATAATTTTTCTTTGTTTTTTTATTGATCCCCTAACAGCCTTTTTTTTATCAAATTGACAAAAAAATATGAGAGCCAACATATTTTTTGTAATGATGAAGTTCTGTAAGAATCCAACAATTTTTTTTTTAAATATTCGACAAAATGTGTAAGATTGAAAGTGTCCGGTCATTAAAAACCATACAGTGTATGTCTTGGGCCGCAGGTTGAGAATGGCTGTTTAGATCATTACACCGTTGTCATAGTTATGGATATGGTTTAACTTTATAATATAGAGTGAGACAACATTTCACCACCAAACATCTGGAACTCTGAGTTCAGTGTTCTCGCTGTCGCTCGCCATTGCGCCAAATTGCGACTAAATTCTTCATTTGGTGAGCAAACAATCAATTACATTCGCCAAATCGCTAGAGCTCAATTTTTGCTTTTTCTTTCTTTCTTTTATTTTTCGCTTTTTATTCATATGCATTTATACATATTTTTAATGTATACATATTTTTAACGTGTTTGTAGCGTATAGTTGAATTTAGATTAATACAATCATTGTCGCAATTATAAAAACTGAGGCTATTTTAGAACATATTGAAAAAAGGGTACATTAAAGGATTAAAGATAATATTTTTAGTGCTACACGACGAATCTGTTTGGCTAACACTTTTTTCATTTGGCGAATGTTTTTTATTTTTAATTAGCCAAATTACTAACGTTGGTCAAATGTCAGCGAGAACACTGTCTGAGTTAATATTAAGATATTTTACGTGTGTTTTAAAACATTATTAAGACAATACTGTATCGCAAAACGTCTGGGGAAAACCATGCTTGGGTTTTTCCGATTAAAAAAAAAAAAAAAAAGTTTGAACTCCAAGAAATCTTTGATCTTAACTTCACATGTGTACATGCTAAATTTCGTGACACTGAGAACTGTAAAAGCTAATTATGGATAAATAACAGAGACCAGGAACACCAGTTGTGTAAAGCACGATTTTCTCCTATTCCACCTACCCTCATCTTACATCTTTTTTACAACATTTTATTTCTCAGAAAAGTTCGTACGTAAAATTATAATTTAGAACAGGTGTGCCGCGATATAGAAGTGCGTGTGTGTCTTAGGTCTGTCACAACTAATCGAGTAAAAATATTTAACTATGGTTGAAATTTAATTATACACTATGTTAAATTTTCCTCTATAACACTCTTTTAACAAAGGCTTGCGTGTCATTTTTAGTATTTATTTTTTATGTTTGTTCATGCATATATTTTGAATACCGATTTCTGCATGTCTTTTTTAGATGCGTTCTTAATTATATAAATTATATTTATTAGTCAGTCGGGAGTCAGAGTCAGCCATTTTTCCTATCGACTTAGCAGCCCTGTACTCAAGGAGAATTCGAAACATTTCTGTGGTACACGAAGCTAAAAATTTTCATTTTTTGTTAAGTCTGCAGATTTTAGTGAACATTTGTGATGTGTGCATTTCTTGAATAATAATTTGCCCCCACGTCTTGAGTCAATCATGAGCATGACTGATAATTATAAACAGTGAAATTCATAGCAACGAATTAAGAATGTCTCATAAGAGCCGGGATAGCACAAATCAATGAGAAATGTTGAAATTTTCCGAAGAAACAAGATTTTTGGGAAACATATAGTTTAGGTCGAGTTTCGGTATGGCCGAATTTTTTTATAAAATTTTCACAAAAACTCACATTTTGAACCGAAAACCAATTTTCAGTCGATTTCTAATAATCAGCAGCAATCATATTAATTCGAAGGAAAAACTGAGTGAATTTTTCAAGTAGCATTGCAATTATAATGTGCTGAATAGCAAATTCATTGTTTGAACTACTCTAAAAGAATAACCGTAGAAATTAAATCTTTAAGAGTATTTTCAAGAAACACGGAATAAAAGATTAATTCACTGTTGAACATAGTGGGCATGATGTCACAAAGTGTTAACACAAACAATTTTTATGGAGCGTTTGTAATGAAGACTTAACGCGGCACGTTTTTTTTTTGCCTCTGCACTATTTCTCATTTATTATTAAAGGTCATTCGATGTTTTTTCAAAAACGTGACAAACACTAGTTTTTTTCCCAGTATGAGGAAAAAGTCCTTTATTCAGTAATTTCTCTTTGACACCTGCCTGTATACATTGTCTACAATTTTTGTAAAAAAAAAAGTAATTTTTAAAAACAAATAATTTTTAAAATAGAAAATAAAAATAAAATCGAATTAGAAAAATTATTTCCTGCCTTTTTTTTTTCTGGCAACTAGCAATGCGCCTAAGAGTCGAATTATATCCACAAAAATTAACTAAACCCTGTGGTGCTACAATTCATTGAAGATATTGGCTTACAAGATACTGTAGTACAGAAGTTTATTTATGATTTTTTGGCACCCAAGACAAGAAGAAATTTAGCGCTCTCCCCTCCTTCCTAAATACAAAAATAACCTCCCGGTACAACCGCCACAAGTTTGGCGGTTGTACCGGGAGGAAAAGGCCGCTTCATTTTTTCTTGTTTTTAAAGATTCAGTTAATTTACTCAAATGCGCCACGCTAAAATGCGTAGAACCCGGTTATAGAAGATTTCTAGATTTCTTCAACACGAAATTTGCATGGGAATTTCAAAAACTTAGCGGAACATTTGACTGTTGTGTTAAGGGTATGGCCATAGCGGTTTTGACAATAAATTTTCAAGGAAAAAAAAAAAAAATTGCTAAAACTCATAAAATTTGTCCGGTTATGAAAAAAAAAAAATCCTGCTTCAAAATTGTATCCACATTAGAATTTCGAATAGCTATATCATTTTAAAGGTAATTTATTATTTGAATATAACAAAAAATATCTCGCTAAAGAAAACATTTACACACAGACATAGATAGACACAGACACATATAGAAAAAAAAAATCCATAACTCTTATTTCCTGTCAAAATATATGTAACAATTACCGTTTTAAAACTCTTTCAATTAGGCGCCCCTTGGCCTCGTCGACCCCCACCCCCTCTCTTGTCCTATTCTGCATTCTATGGCTTGCGAACATAAAATAATCTAAAACGTATAGTAACATTTTCCTAGAAGTTTTTAGGAAAATTTTAGTTTTTTCCCCTATCATATATATATATATATATATATAGGATGTTTTTGCTTTTTTGTTGAACAATACACCCCTGAAGAAGTAGTTTAATAGAAAAGCCTTCTACTGTCTTTTTATCTATTTATCTTTCATTATTTTGGTAATCTGCCTTCTATTTCACTTCAAACTTCAACTGTTTTCAATAAGATGATTGTAAAAATACCGGTTTCATTGGTTTATTGTATGGTAATATATGAATTACTCTGGTTATATAATGTCCATTTATCCATATATTTCCTAGTAATTTGGTAATCTGCCTTCTATTTCTCTTCAAACTTCAACTGTTTTTAATATGATTGTAAAAATACTGGTTTCATTGATTTATTTAATGGTATTGTCTGAATAACCTTGGATGTATTTATAAAAGTGTATATATATATATATATATATATATATATATATATATATATATATATATATATATTTGTATTCTATCATTAGATTTTTCTCTGAAGCAATGAAAGTGATATGATGGCCAACATTTTGATGAAATTTCATTAGAAACATTAAAAAATAAATTATAAATGGAAATAATTAAAAAAATAACTACTGTAATGAACTGTAAATGAACACCTTTTAGTCAAAAAGAATATATAATATTAATATTCATTTACTACAAAATCCAATGCAGATGACGAAAAAATCCGGCTTCAATTATAAAAATATTTAAAAGAAATCTATTTATGATAGTTTTAAAATGAATAATTTGTATAAATAATCCATTGAACTATATTATATACATTTAAAATGAAATTGATTCATATAAAAATAATCTTTTAATTTTTAAAAAACGTAATTTGAAAAAATATTCCACAAATTTTAACAATTAAATTGTTAAAATAAAAAATATTTTTTATGAATATAGCAGACTTTCTCAAATCCACAACCCTAAAATTCGCATATAATTTACAGATGTAATTCAGATTTCAAATGAGATGTAGGGGCAAAATTTTTTATTTAACTTTTATATCAATTCCATACATTTTTTAATATGTAATTTTCGTTAATGTTAAATTACTGAATTCATGTTTTTTTTCATAAAGGTGAATAAATGTATTTCTGAAAAAAATAAAAATAAAATAAAAATAAAGGTATTGCTGATATCACTGGTAATCATAGTCTTTTTATCAAATATATTTATTTATTAAAAAAACTTTTTTGGTTATTAAGTATGGCTAAATCTGAAATAAAACTTTTTTATTTTATGATTTTGATGTGAATTAATAGTGTATCTTCATCAGGCAAGTTTCACTGAATATATTAAGATCCGATCTTTATAATGAATATTTAATTAATTATATATTATTGGTTACTAACTTCACCTTTGATTTTTATATTTTTAACTATCTTAGTTTTTATTATTTTAGTTTATTACTTTACTTGAATATATTAATATTTTACCATATTGTAAACATTCATTATAATTTCGATTGCATTTTTAATTACATTCAAATTGCTGTTTAACAAATGCAAACAAAACAATGATCAGAAAATCCGCAAAATTCTAAAATCTGCACCACTTTCTGGTCCCAAGCTGTGCGGATTTCAGGAAGTCTACTGCATAAAAACCTCTGATTTGAGAACATACGAGACTTCTCGATTTTTTCAAATGACTAAAAGTCAATGATTCATTGTATAAATTTATTTAAGAAGAAAATTACAATGAAGCTTCTAATTTGTTTTGATACAAATAAATACTTTACAGTAAGCATGCAACATAAAAAGTTTGCCTCGCATAGCACCTTCTTTTGAAGGATTTTTCAAATAGTTACTTATTTTTAAGGAATTAATTATTGCTTTTTAAAAACTATTAAATATAAAAAATGAAAGAAATCTTTTACATTTTTCTGAAAAAAAATAGAAAAAAAAGAATTACAACCAAGTACTTAGAAAATTACCATTTTTTCACATGAAATCTATATATCTACACTGGTGGACAAAATTAGGAGATGGAAGGCATTTTAACAAATATCTCGAAAAATACTGGATAAAAATAAATGAAAATTGGTATGGATATAACTCATAGTATGACAATAATATGTGCAAAGCAAAAATTAAAGTGCCATTCATTGGCAAGAGTTATTGGCAACAGTCCAATGTGGACTAAAATTCACGATGAAAGATGGCAATGATAGTGAGGCTTATATGGTGTGTGGTCGCCTCTAGTAGGGTGTGTGGTCACCTCTGATAGATAGACAGTATGCACAACGAGTATGCATGCTGTTAATAAGAGAGTTAAGGATTGCTTGTGGAAGACTCTCCTGCTCTTCCACCAGAGCAGTTTTTAACTCGGGAATGGTTCTGGGTGGGGGTTGGCATCTCGCAATAGCCCTTACAAGAGCATCCCAAGCATGTCAATGGGGTTAAGGTCAGGAGATTTTGCTGGCCAATCCATTCGATGAATATCCTCGCTTTTCAGATACTCCTCAACGGACGTCTACAGCGACACAACTGTCTACAGACCTTGCTGTTGCCACAGGAGCATTAGTTTCAAGGATGAATGTTGCCAGGAGGCTTGGTGAAAGAGTGTTGTATGCCAGGAAGCCCGCCATTTGCATCCCACTCACTCCTTTCCACAAAAGAGAGCGTGCACAATGGTGCAGGCAGCATCAGCACTGGACACAGCTCCAATGGGCTAATTTTCTGTTCACAGATGATTCCAGATTCAGTCTTCAATCTGATTCTCGTCGAATATTCATATGGAGGGAACCTGGGACCCGATACCATCCCAGTAACATCATGGAAAGGGACCATTATGCTGGTGGAGGACTGATGGTTTGGGCAGGGTCATGCAAGATACCCGCACACCGCTCCATGTGTTTGACACTGGTTCCGTGAATGCCCAGAGGTACAGGCAGGAGATCCTACAATCCTACGTGCGTCTTTTGGGCAAGGGTGCTGTTATCTGCAGGGGTGCTGTTGACCCTGAATTCGTTTTTATGGACGACAATGTCCGGCCACATAGTTCTCGCCTGGTTGAAGAGTATCTGGAAAACGAGGATATTCATCGAATGGATTGGCCAGCCAAATCTCCTGATCTTAACCTTATTGAACATGCTTGGGATGCTCTTGGAAGGGCTATTGCGAGATGCCAATTCCCACCCAGAACCATTCCCGAGTTAAAAACTACTCTGGTGGAAGAGCAGGAGAGTCTTCCACAAGCAATCCTTAACTCTCTTATTAATAGCATGCATACTCGTTGTGCATACTGTCTACCTGTCAGAGGTGACCACAGACCTTAACTAGAGGCGACCACACACCATACAAGCCTCACTTTCATTGCCATCTTTCATCATGAATTTCAGTCCACATTGGATTGTTGCCAATAACTCTTGCCAATGAATGACACTTTAATTTTTGCTTTGCACATATTATTGTCATACCATAAGTTATATCCATACCAATTTTCATTTATTTTTATCCAGTATTTCTCGAGATATTTGGGAAAATGCCTTTCATCTCTTAATTTTGTCCACCCCTGTATTTATCTCTTTGAATCAAATTTAGCACAGTAAATCAGTGTAACCATTTTTAATGTCAATTATTTTGGTATAAAGAAATATTAGGTGGCACATACATAAAGAAACTGCCAGTTAGTTCGTATATAAGCAAAAGGAAGGGGGGGAGGAGGGGTTGCCATCGGAACATTGTACTTTCGCTACAAAGTAAAATGAGAGGCAACTCGATTACTAAAGATTGCTCCCACACTCAGGGTAACATCAGTAATCGGAATGACTATGGGGTCGTAAAAACGTAAGCAAATTCCAATATACACACATACATGTGAAATCATAGTGAAAACAGCAAAAGTGGATTCAGGGAGCTTTGAAATGTCAAGATATCCATCAATATTTCCATAATCATGCTTTATACTTTATTTATAATAAAAATACGATACCCAATTTTTCATATATATAAATACATAAGGATATAAAATTACGATTATTTATTATCTATTGATTTTCTAAAAAGGAAAAAACGATCAAAATGTAAATAACTAGTAAATCTGCAGATCAAGAGCCTCAACGTCAGCTTTTCACATCATTTCTTTTTTAAAACACACTTGGGGTAATATTCAACTTCCTGGAAACTGTAATTTAAAATTTTCGAATTACGTAATTATTTATAAGAATAAAATAAGAATAAGAAGTTTTCAGCCAACAAAAGCGTTAAATTAAAGATTTAGTTACGTTAGGATATTCTGAATTTTTCATGATCTATCATTTTTGTTTTTTTATTATAACATAGTGGATTTCTTCAGGGGGGCGGAGCCCCCCTGAACCCCACGGAGTCTCATTAAACTTAAATTTGTAACTTTCTATCAATTTGCTAATGGTTATCGTATATCTTGTATTTCTTTATACATTTTGATTTATAAGGATAAGTAACAGTTTTAATAAGCATTTTTCATTATCCTCATACTTCTACATACCTGTCCACACTTAAATCTGATGTATCAGGAACTTTTGAAAGTGTAAACTCAGTAATCTAGGGTTTTACAATTTTGTTTCCGAAAAAAAAAAGAAGTTTTGATTGCATTTTGTGGCAGATATCGCGGCCAGACAGACAGACAGAACAGACTGACAGAGGTAAAACAATAAATTTTGTGTCGCGAAAATAAGCCTTCACTGAAGTTTCGACAATGACGTCATTATTCATGAGTTATTGCTATCCATGTTTCTTATATTTTTAACAACTACTATAAAATACCTGTTTTATTTCAATTATGACGTCAAATTTTATCAGGTGAAATATTTGTTAAAAATATAATTTTTTTTTTATTTCTTTTACTTCTAATTATGCTTCCATTTTTTGTCAGAAAAATTCTTATTAACGAAACAAATTTCCGTGTTTAATATTTAACAAAGTACTATATTTATTTTTATTTTAATTCTGACGTCATATTTATTTTTTCTTAGCTTAATTTTTCGAATGTAACTTGCTCAATTGAAACTTATTGCCGTTGACAAATTATTCCAGCTTTTGAATTTTTTTTTGGCAACGATAAAGGAAATTGGTTAAATTTTATCTAAAAGATCGCTATTGATTCTGCATGAAAAAGAAGGAAATTTTGAATTATTAAGGAAAATATGTGTATAAAATCAATAAAACATAGCCTATGTTCTTTTCTGGGCTATGTTATAGTTATACACAAAGATACAAAGACATTAATTCATCAGTTTTAACGTTGACTTCATTTAAATTTTCGCGTTCAATAATTACACGCATTCAAATTTATAACATTATAAAAATAAGGATTAGGATGAATGGTTTCTTAGCAACCATTAAGAGAAAATAAAGAAAATGAAATAAAAACATTTGAAATAAGGAAGTCTCTAAAACAAATTCGTTTATATTATTGGAATACATTTATAAAAAATCTCCAAAATTTACAGTAATAATTTTAAAAATCTGACAAATGAATAGACAAAATTTCAAAACAATACGAATAATTTAACCGGTAAATTTCAGCATCCATTTATCATAATGTGACATTTTCTCTCAAGAAAAAAAAATGGAAATCATTGGATTTGCCATAGAAAAGCATTATTGCGCAAAATAAAATATTCTATATTTTTCGAACGAATGAACCAAATCTTACAAAAAACTATACAGCTTAATCCCATTGCCTCACTAACATACCCATTTAATTTCAAGCCAATCGGATGCTTTTTACGGAAGTTATCGCGGAACAGACAGACTGACTGACTGACAGACAGACAGACAGACACAAAAAAATTTCGTGTCTCCAAAGTAAGCCTTCACTGACGTTTCGGCAATTACAACAACGAAAACATTAACAAAGCATTGAAATACATTCGATGGTTGCCGAAAAAATAGAACGTAAATATTCATTATTTTCCAGTGATTTTTTAATTGTACTTATCCCTTAAAAATAAATAGTGAGTAGATCAAAGCACATAATTAAACATGGAACAAAAAGTGGGAATAATAAAAAAGAAATCTTCAAAATATAAAAAAATCGTTGATATTTAAAACAACAACAGGAAAAAAAAAGTTTCATTAAAAAAATGCCTTTTGGATTAAAGCACAAACTAATTTCTAAATAACTTCCATTTTAGGCAACAAATATTTTCATTCGTAACATGGAAGGAGAATATATTTTCAGATAAACTTCAGACCGACATCAGGTACTACAACACTAGTACCGGAATTTCTTTCTGCAATCATGGGATAATGCAAATCTTCATGAGGTAATTCAGAACATCCAGGATGGTAATTTGGAAAGTTGATGTGGGAACAGTTATTAATAGAAACTAACGGACTAGAGAAGTGATTCCACAAGGGCATGTAGCGAAAAGGTGCAGCATCTTGGTTTCTCTCAGATCGGATAAAAGATGAAGATAAATTTTCTGATAAAGTGGGATTCATTAAGTTTCCCGACCAATTTGTCGCATCTGAAGGATAGCTTCCCACTGTAGACGTATCACTGAAAGATGCAGATGCGTTTCTAGTTTCCACTCTAGTGGTATCATTAAAAGACACAGATACGTTTTTATTTCCGAAAGCAGGTATATCAAAGAAAGGTGCAGATGCATTTCTACACATTTCAGGCCTCTCAGTGAACGATAGGAATGTGTTTCCACCCATTTCAGGCTTATCGCTTAATGATACAAATGTGTTTGCACCCATTGAAGGTATATCATTGAAAGACAACGCTTTACCATCCAATGCAGGCCTAACACTGGAAGACACAGGTGTGCTTCCAGTTCCCGTAGTAGATATATCACTGAAAGACACAGATGCGCTTCCAATCACTGTAGGTCTATAATTGAACGACACAGATGAGTTTCCATGATTTGCGGGATTAAGGTTTGAAGAGACAGATGCGTTTCCAAGAGCAACTGCTGGTGCATTATCAACGGCACAACGTCCCACAGGTGGATTATAAAGCCAAAAGTTTAATATGACAGGAGAACACACGCTCAAAATATCATGGCGAATAAGAAAATGGAAAGCCTTTTTAGCTTTCTCAATAACTGATGTATTGTAAGCATTTTCTGCCAGAATCGTCTGAATGGTACTTAAAAATTCTGAACATTTTGATGATTCAGTTTTATTGCTGGTATGACCTGACATATTGCAAGACTCGTCTGTATTTTTGCTTGTTTCAATATTACGATGGATTTTTTTCGCAGCAAGTGCAGGACCATTTGGAAAAGCATTAGGGATAGGACAATCTATATTTGAATAGCTGAGATTTGTATAAAACGTAGCTTTCGTAGTATCCTCAGCGACGATACTGAAAATCATACGGCATGCCTTCTTATTACTCTCCAAATCACCAGCCACAATAATGCAACGTTCGTATAATCTCAAGTTAGGAGACGAATGAGAAATCTGTATGAACGATCCTGAGGTGGACTTCATCCAGTTTATAGTCTTTCCGCGAAGCCCAATAACTTTAGCAGCACAAATTTCGGGAATAAAAAATTTGACTTGCTTACTTCTTTCGAAAGTAATTTTACGATGGTAATCGAAGCACAAGTTATCGCCTTTATCGGGCATTGCGCTCACTTCTGTCATGATGTAGTCATTAACTGCAAGAATATTTTCAGTCATATCACCGGATATCAAACATACGCGGTCATTAGATCCTGGATAGATGTCGTTAATAGAAGATATTGTAATTTTCACATGGTAAGTGTTTTCAAGGTTCGTAATTACTGATCCACCTTTGCCAATAACAGGACCTATGACTCTAGTTGGAATGAGTACTTTCAAGTGATATAATTCATTTACTTGATCTGTCTGTTCCTTTTTAGCAGACAAAAATGATTTGCTACACACTCCACTAAAGCGAATCATAACTTATTGCCAATAACTACAAAGCAGTCATAGAAAGAGTAAAATACATTACTAACTGGAAAAGACAGGAGCCGTGCACTTGAACAGACTTTTTAAAAGCACAAAAAAGATTAATATATGTTAGCATTCAAGACTCGAACTTAAGAGTAATCATTAACGCTATCTTGCGACGAAAAATATGTAATGACATCAAGATCCGGATTCGTAATAATCCAATCAATGAATTTTTCTTAGAAAAATCACAAAAATATCAAAATATAAATTTCTACCGCCAAATCGAATGGTTATTTTTTTTCTATAGCAATTAAGCATTTTTTTCATATGGATATTATGGATCTAAATGAAATTTCTCATATAATTAGAGAAACAAATAACACATAATAACAGCAATTAATAGAAAAATATTCATTATTATGGTATTAATATATAAGTAAAATCCAAATCAGTCTAAGAATAAATCAGCATTTATATTTAAAAAAGAAACTTAATTCTCTTTTTAATAACTCAAAATTCAGAGTATATTTTTGCCTACAACTTTTCGCTAAATATTTTGCTTATTTTCTGTTATGGATATTTCAGTATTACAACATAGAAAACTAACGTACCTTCATGTTAAATCTTTGCATAAGGAAAACCATGAAACATATTTCAGATAAAATATTTTGAAGATTAGTATTTAATGCGAATGCATTTATTAAGACATTTAATGGATTTCAGGCTATGGATTTAAAATGTTGCACGTTCATAATTTCAACAAACTGCGGCTCTTGAATACTTTGTATACGATTTTCATAACTAAAATTTTGAATTGAGAATCATCTTTCTTTAATCAGAAGTCTTGAAAATTATGCATTTCTAGAATCATATTTTGCTTATTTTCCAGTATCATATTTTGAAGAAATTCACAACGTTTCATTTTATCAGGAAGCTGCTACTTATGAGTGCTTTGTGTAATACTCTAATAACTAAAACGTCGATTATGAATTATATATACCACCTTTCTTTAATGTGAATAATAATAAAAATGAAGAAAGTCTGGTACCATATTTTGCTGATTTTATGGCACTACATTTCGATGATTTTCATGGACCACATTTTGCGTCAACATTTTTTTGAAATGAATTAATTCATTTATCGGGAAATTTAAAATCTTTCAATTTCTAAATTCAAAAGAATAATTTCAACAAAATACTGCTCTTTAATGTAAACTTTTTATACGAGTTTCACAATTGAAATGTTAAATAATGATTGTTATATGACATTTCACTCAAATGATTGAAAGTATTCCAATTCTCTATCCACATTTTGATCATGTTCTAGTAAAATGTTTTGTTAGTTTGTTGGCATCACATTCAAATAAAACTTTAGCATCGTACTTCGGTAATTCTTCAATGAAGACTAATATTTCAAGCGAATTCACCAATATGGAAATTTAATGTCGTTCACCCTCTGAATTCATAACGTTGCATGCTCATAATTTCGCAAAATTGCGACTTTTCAACACTATACAGGTGGATTTTATAAATAAAATGTTCATTCGTAAATTTCATTTACCAATTCCCTCACATGCGAAGCCTTTAAAATAATGCAACTGAAAAGTGATTTGATTTTTAACACAAATTTCGAAATACTAAAGTAAATAAAGAAATAAAAAATATCTTATTTCAAGTGAAAATATTGTACAGCTCATCAAAATCTAATAAATTCTTAAAATTTTTTTCCCATGAGTGCCATTTTTCCTTTAAATTTTACGTAAAAAGCAATAGTAATCAAATCGGTAACATTGGCGAACTAAAGGTAATACATTTTTCTTTCTGATAAATGAAAATAAATTAACTCGGAAAATGTATTTGAAATTTACGCTGAATCATATATAGCTCGTTTTTATTTATTGCACATTACATAGAAGAGGAAATAGCAATATAAATTCGAAACAAAAATGCTTTACTATTCTAAGTAGGAGATAATGAAAAAGAAATCTTTGCGAAGTATGATTTCACTTATTTAAATTTATCATAACTTATGAAAATATGTTTATTGAGAAATTTGTTTAAGTCTATTTCGATATTAGTTTTCCCATTTAACCTTTATCTTACAAGGAAAAAGCCAACTTTGATAATCAAAGATTGTAATTATTTTTATGTATGTTATTAGACAGAAGTCCCTTAGTCTTAGATTCAATAGATTTTATACAACACTCTTTAGTTCTTGAGAAACAAGGGGTCGATTTTTGTAATATAATTTAAATTTTAACTTAGCAAGTACAGCAATGCGTTATCATAGTTTGACCGGTACCGCACCAGCTTGCTGGCCAGTGGACCCGGGGTCGATACCGGGCAGTGCTTTGATTGACTTTTGTGTTTTTATTTTCTTACAAATATCCTTCTAATTCAATTATTATGATCTCAAAAATTTTAATGTCGTGCATTAATTATAATGTTAACGTATGTAAATTTTTATTTATCATTTTTTATTTTTAAACTACTATTAAAAATTTCTCATCATTTAAACAGATTTTTTTAAAAAATGGATCTATTATTGACTAGGCGATCAAATAATCATCATCTACAATTTTTCTTTCACCCAGCATATTTATTATCGAACAACAGCATTCTTCTTCCATCGCAATAAATAGAAACAGGCGATATTTCAGATGCCAGATTGTTAAAAAACCATTATTTTTTAATAAAATTTACAATACTTTAATGCATTTGTGAGATCACTTTGCTGATTTTCACTAAATGCCAATACTTCAGATTGATCTTGTGAATAACAGTTTGATTTTTCCATTTTTACAAGTTTATAAATAGCTATAGAATGATACTCACTTTTTCTGTAAAGATTTCAAACAGAAACCCCTTGCTACCAAACCAAACAAAAAATGAAATAATTAATATCTCCTGTGGCGCTATCTGGTTTTGATAAAATAAATCGTTAAAAAAAAAAATTAAAAGTAAGAAGATAAGTTAATAAAAAAAAAAAAAAAAAAAATAAGAAAAAAAAATAATGCGTAAACAAATGTATTACAGATTTAAAAACCTTTAATTTAAAAAAACCTTTATACAACAAAAATATGATATAATTTAATTGTTATGCTAAACTTCAACATAATTATGCCTTTCACTTAAAAACAGTCAAGTATTATATACTTTTTCGATTCCCCTTAATAAGGCAATACCTAAATGTTTCTTTAAAATCACGAATTGACACAATTAATCAATATCATTGCACTGATAAAGAATATATAAAATGCATTTTAAATGCGATTTTAAAAGAATTAACAGTTTCATGATGTTTTATACAACAATGTAATTATAAAAAAATATATATATATCAACCATTTTTAAAAAAATTGTTAATAATTTGATTTAAAACTTTTTAAAAAATGGTAATTGATGTACAATTTGCAATTTTACAATGCAATTATTAAAATTTTAAATACGGATATTATTTATATAAATAAATAAAAAAAAAATCACATGCTGCATGTTCCGGCGTCGAACCCGAGCAATCGGTATAACAAGCAGACGTCGTACCGATAGGGCTATGACGTTGCAGCAAAACTAATACAAAGCAAGTACTTAACTTGCATTACAATATCAGACCCTCCCCCACTCCCTTGTTTCTCGAGAATTACGGAGCGTTATATAAAATCCATTGAACCTGAGATTTAAGGGGGTTATACCCTACAACATATAAAAAAATAATCAAAATCTGTCATTATCAAAGTTGGTCCTCTCCTTGTCAGTCTATAGTTAAAAAATTTTGCATTTTTTTTATTTGTAATAAAATTTTAAAATACATGAAACTTGGGTAATTCGAATTTTTTGTACGGTCCCTAGATTTCTGTATTCAAATAATGTAAAACTAGTTGGATGAGCAAATTCCAAAACTTTCTTTCATCTCATACGTGTTATATTCAAAAAGTATTTACACATGTTAATATTTTAATATTAATAGTTTAATACCATACCAACTTTAATTTTCATCCTAAATTTCTGCTTCAATCAATAAAGCGGAATATATATCTAGATCATGATATTTATTAAAATATTCTGTAGTCATCAAATTTTTGCAAATAGTCCACTTAACCCTTTACGGCACACTGTGCCCAGCCACCCCCCTGGGATACCTAATTTTAATTCCAAACTTGCAAACGGCACCAATAATATTTTACTAAAATTTTGCTTTTACAATAAAAGCTTAAATTAGGGGTTTCAAAATATCTAAAAAATTCGTTTGTGAATTCCGATGTCAGTCGATAATTTCTCATTTTATTGCAGATTTTGCCCGTGCCGGAAAGAGTTAACAGGGCGCGAGTCCCGTCTCTGCACGAGCCGACGAAGAGACGACAGAGATACGAAAAACCAAGAAAACAGAGCTCCTTTTCCACGGAATATTTCCGAATTCAAGGAAGATCTGTTGGCCACAGCAAAAAACACACACAAAAAATTTGGTTAAATTATGTGCATATCTTTATACACTTTTCGATAGTACGATAATGAAAATAAAGCAGAAAGGTCTGTTACGGCGCCCTTATCCGGGAGAATTTCTTCAAATTCTTTAAGGGACGCGGCGTTTGGTACTCAGATCTCGAGCGACTGGTATTCGTACCACCAGACCGGAAAGGTTTTTTTTTTTTTTTTTTTTTTTTTTTTTTTTTTTTTTTTTTTATTAAACAGTTTAACGTACAAAAAACGTATTGATCATTTTTGTTTTTATATTAGAGAAGAACAGATTCCCTTTTACCTAGGAAAGCAAATGGAATCAATATTTTTTTCATTGATGTGAATTTAGTTTTTCAAAAAATTACTATAATGAAAAGAAAATGTGTTTATTTCATCACCAATTTATGTTTCTGATTCAGATTTCTGAAATGCCATCTCTTTTCGATCGTAAATCTTTTGACTGCTTAATAGAACCTTATTTCTTATTTATCGCAAAATTTTCTGCAGTATAGAAGAGTGAAATCTTCGTAGGTGATCTTTAAACATATGATAAATCTGTCACTTGAGAGAATGTGTTTTACAGACTCACTCTATTATACTCCCTTTTTTTTCTTTTTGTCTCAATTGGAAATAGTTTGTTTGTAAATCTGGGGTGCGCATTTTCTTTTATCTCGGTTAGAAATTGTTTATTTGTATATCTAATCGTTGTGATTACTAAGCTCCATTTTAAACTTTATTTTGTTACGGCAAATTCTGTTGAGCAGTAATAAAAAGACAGAAAGAAAAGTTTTCGATTGCGGGATTGTGGATTACTTTGGTTTCATTTTTACCTTCAGTAATGTTTTATATAATTTCAAATTAATTCATTTTAAATTAAATTATCTTTGTTGAACCTTTTCGGGTCTGGTGTATCATTAACAGTACATGTCTTCTCTTTTGTTTTATCCAATACTTTTGTTACTATTTACATGTAGTAATGTTAGTATATGTCTATGCATTTACTATATGACTTCATTTATGTTTAGACACTTAATAATTATTATTATTTGCTTAATTCTCTTTGCGATTCTTTTATTTTAAACGTATATTTGACTCTTTAAAATAAAAATTACTATCCTGAAAGGTTCATGTGTAATAAACCGCAAAAAGTACTAGAAAGTAGCAATATAAGTTGAATCTTACAGTGTGTCCAGCAAATAACACCCTGATTTCAAAATTAAATTTCTCAAAAACAAAGATCGATAGAATTATGCGGTAAACGGTTTGTTTATCAGGCAGGCTGTAAAAATCTTACACAGAACTTTCAAACGGTGAATACTTTGAGAAGATAGTGTTCTGATTGCAAAGAATACTTGGCTTGACTTGATACTTGGATTGATTACAAAAATATTTTATAAACATTAATGGCAGTTTTGCTCAGTTTTGGTTAAAATTACAATTCAATTTCATTCATTATTATTAATTATTATACAGTATTTTTAATTTCGTAACTTTATTTATAGCTTTAAATATTGTTCAATAAATACGATAAAGATATTTTAACATAAAAAAATTCGTTAATAAATGTATTTTAAGTAATAATTCATGTTTACTCGTTATTATCAAATAATCCTTATTTGATATTTCGTTTTATCATGTATTACTATGGATAATTTTTTTAATAGTTTTTTAATTTAACAATTTTATAGAAATGCATAATTTATACTATAGTTTTATTAAGTTTTTAATTATTATTATTCAATACTTTTTATTTGATAAATATTTTATGATTGATTATGTTTACGTAATTTTTGAATTTTCAAAAATATTTTTGATTAAACATTTTCAATTTTTTTATGTACGTTTGTATAATAAGTATTAAAAAGTAACATGCAGAATTTGCTTGCACGTTTTATTTAATTGGTCTTATTTTTTAATAAATCAGCATCATTAAAACACTTATTTTGTTTAAGGAATGTGTTAAAAATTATTTAGAAACAAAATTATTACTGTTTTAACAAAACTTTTATTTATTTGAACAAATGTTTCATATGTTGCTATACTAAAATGTATGTCTTAGCTTCGCAAAATCCTTCGGCCCCGAAGATTAATTCAAATTTTCCCGCTTCGTCTACAGATTTGCATTTCTGAATGCGCGCTTTGTAGCGAACGGGTCCCTGATGGTACTTTAAAGTATCGCCGGAGCGTAAAAGGTTAAAATAATGTATTTTAACATTTGAATAAATATGTTTTAAATCATTTTTGAATCACAATTGGTTAATTGAATCAATAAGTTGTCGTGAATAGTGCGATAAATCAGCTGAACATGCAACAGATATGTAAATGCTACAATATAGTAGTGTTATAACGGGAATAATAAAAAATGCTTAATTGTAGCCAGGAGATCCAACTTTAGCTATCCGGATTAAAAGTGCTCAATGTACAGAAAGTAGGGGAAAGTAATTTTTTATTGAAAACTGTAATATGTTTTTTTACATTGGATGGACATAAATTGCTATTAAAAAAAAAAAAAAATGTGCGGAAATAGACTAATTTATTTCGTTGCGCAACCATTTTGACACTTTAAATTAGACTATCACTCTTTCTAAATGATAATATTTGTAATTTTGAAAGTCCCATGATGCGAAAATGACTTTATATGTTTATGGTGGACTTATAAATACTATTAAATAACTGTTTTATTATTGTTATTCTTTATCTAGTAATTTAAACGATTTATATTCATTTTAAAAAATGTAATCATGCTAGTAGAAGGGCACGAAAAGGCTATCTTATTAAATATTTAAAAATTCCGGTTGAGATCATCTTTAATTAAGAATAATGCATAATTAGATTAATTATATTTTTTTTCAAGGATGAGACTAGAAGTTAAGAAGGATACAATAATGCATAAAAAAAAAAGAAAAAGAGCAGCACTATTTAGTATTTGGACGCACATAAAACAGTGGATCTACTCATGAAAAAAACTAGTTGGATGTGCCAATGCCTAAACTTTCTTCTATCTCATACACACATTTTAATATTAAAAAAATATAGTTACTCATTTTAATGCTTTAATAATTTTAATTCAATACCTTACCAACTTTGATTTTCATCTTAAATTTCTGCTTCAATCAATTAATCGGAGTAAAAACGAATTTCCGTCTCTGCACGAGCCGATGGAAAATAGAATGATAAGCAGATTTTTTTTTTCAAATTCAGGGAGGACCTATTTGCCTTACCAAAAAATAATCATATACAAAATGTTTAGTTCAGTTCTAGAACTAACTTCATACACTTTTATGTGGTGCAATATTGAAAATGGCATAAAATTCGGTATTGCAGCGCTCCCTTCCGGCGGATTTTTTACAGATTCAGGGCGATCCAACTAGCCATAGCCATACACTTACACAAAAACATTCGTTCAATTCGATGCATAACTTCATGTACTTTTGGTCGGTACAATAATCGCGCACAAAAATCGCGATTGCAGTGCCCCCTTCCGACGGATTTTTTTCAAATTCAGGGAGGACCAACTAGCCGTAGTCATACAGATACGAAAAAAATTTGGTTCAATTCGATACATAACTTCATGTACTTTTGGTCGGTACAATATTGAAAATGGCACATAAATCGCAATTGCAGCGCCCCCTTCCGGCAGATTTTTTTCAAATTCAGGGAGGATCAACTAGTCATAGTCATACACAAAAAATTTGGTTCAATTCTATGCATAACTTCATATACTTTTTGATGGTAGAATGGCGACATACAGACAGACACACAGACATTTTGTAAAAACATGTTTTTTGGAATCTCTGACCCCCTAAAACGTGTAAATCCGTCGAAAACCGGAAGTCGAAAAAATTTTGATCACAATACTTTCTTCTATTGAAGATAGAAGAAAGTAAAAAGTCGTCTGAGAACTGGTAAGTCCAAATTTACTTACGTATTTCGAGGAGTTTTATTTATGAATATAAACTGATTTTATAAAATAAATAAAGCAGCGAGTTCATGCCACTAATAGAGATTTAATACCTTTCAACATTTAGTGTATATTTTTAGATTACCACTAGTTGCATTTCAAACAGCATTTTGTGCTTCTGTATTATCTATTTGACAGCGGTTAATCGGAAAACATTTCTGTATTTTCAGCAATGATTTTTTAGTTTTGATCATTTCAGTGTTTAAACATGTAGTGCAATTACGTGCCTACTAAATTAATATATGATTTTATTTGAGAAATTTAAATTTTATTCGGCAGTTGTATGCGATAACAAACAAATGCTGCATTATTTACATTGTTTCAAGTTCAAATGGATTAATGTTGCTTAATCAGATTGAACGTTGTTTGATTTAAAAAACAATTTACGTTAGCTGAAAATTATTTTAAGTAATTAAAAAAAAAGAAAAGAAATTCGTAAACATGCTAAATTAAATAAAAAAAGAAAAGTGATTTCTAAACTTTGCCAAAAGAAAAGAAATAAGACATGAGCATTCATCAATAAGAAAGTTCTACTCAAACAAAAAAGTATCAGCATTTAGGTCAAATGGCTGATACGTACTTAAGTAGCTTATTTCCTAAACAGCGATTTTAGATTAGAAGTTAAAGAAAAATTAATACAGTTAAAAGAATTTATTCTAGAACTATCTAGGACATAAAATAATCGAATAATTAAATTCCAGTAAGAGAATTAGAGGTGAATCTGTCTTTATCATTGTGTCACAGAATAATCGGTTCTCATTCAGAAAATTGTTTCATGATTACAAAAAACAAATTGAATTTAAAAAAAAAGAAAAAAAAAGAGAAAATTAAATTATTGAAGGTATTTCATACATAACCAAACTTACCGATTCTTTTTAAGATTATTAATAAATAACAAAATTTATTGTGAATTATCAGAACCAATATGATTAAAGATAACCCAAAATGAAAAGTAAATGATATTCATCATATTTATTTCTTTTAACGACAGCTTAATAATTAGTTTTGTTTGCTGAAGAAACGTATAAAAAATTACGGGCAGTCTTGTTTATGAAAAATTCCCCAGTTTAAAAATATATCTATTAAATTTTATTTCAATTGGGATTTTTTTCCAAATACAAAGGAATCTACAAGAAATGAACTAAAATGAACTAAAACTCTGTGTAAAATAAGCGATATAATTGATGCATAATTTAGATTTAAAAGCTATACACTCTGAAAAGAAAGTTTTTTATTGTTAAACCATATAATGCTCCCCCCTCCCCCCCCCCTTAAAAAAGGCTGAAGCATCCAAACGATTATACGTTTCTTTTAAAATTTATCAATTCTCAGAATAGTGAAACTTCAATAAGATTTTTTTTTTAACCATATAGCAATCAGCAACAATCAAACAGGACAGCCCGAGCCAATCCCAACTTATTCTTTTCCTACCGATTCGAGACTAGTTTCATTCTTCCTAGTCTTCATGGGCCAAAATTTTCAGTTTCGATTTTTGCCCAACCCATATGAAAATTGTTTCGGCCCATTCAAAAATCATTAAAATTTGGCTTTCCCCCAAATTTTTTGCAAAAAATGCATACATTTTTTTAAATCATTATTATTCCAGTAAAAAAAAAAATGTACGTATATATATAAATAAAAGAATATTAGATTTTTAGGCGTATCAAAATATAGATAAATTAAAAGACAAAACGTGCAAAAAAACCCTTCCTTTGATGGAATCCTGTCTTACACTGAAAAATGTGTTGACTAATACATGAGAAAAGAACATACTAATACTAGTGAAAAATGCTCCAAGGAGCAGTGCAAAAGCAGAATATGATTTTAATTGAGCATTAAAAAATAATGGACAAGTTTATTTTTTGGAAAAAGTACACAAACATTTAAAAGTAATGAACAAGTTTATTTTATTGAAAAAAAGCCCAAGCATTTAAAAGTGATGGACAAGACTTGAAACTGAGTCAAGAACTAGTAAATAATTTCCTCAAGACTTGAAAATGGCTGATCATGCTCTTATGTGACAAGCATATTCAACGTCCTTTTTTTATCCCTGTCTATCTTAGCATAGGCATGTTGGCAGAATCTAACACTGTGCTTTAGAAAAACTCAGTTTTCACAACAAGTATTAGATACAGTATCTATATTGAACACATCCTGGCCCCTCTTTAACAAAGCCTTGATATTACTGCTTTGCACTGTATTTACTCTTATCACAACCATTTTTTGCACGCAATCTTATCACTAAAAAACAGTTTTTCTATCCAATCTTTTTTCTAAAAATTTTTAAGCGGATTTTTATTAGCAAAAGATAAAATAGTGCTAAAATTTTTATATTTTCATAAGTAATCGATAAGTTTATCAAAAGCACTGTATATTTCAAGCAAATTTTGATTTTAATAAAGTTAGAATACCTGATAAGCACGTAACATGTACAACCAAACAGCAACTGCTTTTTCATTTTTTTATGTACTTGGACATAATAAAATTGCCATAAGAGTTACTACTTCACAAGTAAATTGTTAAGGAGCAGCATGTGGAAATTTAGCTACTTCATCAAAAACTTGCTCTGAAAGTTCATTTTTTATAGAGCACAATGTTACATTCTGATAACGTGTCAATACTAAGATAGACAGGGATAAAAAAGGACATTGAATATGCTTGTCACATAAGAGCATGATCAGCCATTTTCAAGTCTTGAGGAAATTATTTACTAGTTCTTGACTCAGTTTCAAGTCTTGTCCATCACTTTTAAATGCTTGGGCATTTTTTCAATAAAATAAACTTGTTCATTACTTTTAAATGTTTGTGTACTTTTTCCAAAAAATAAACTTGTCCATTACTTTTTAATGCTCAATTAAAATCATATTCTGCTTTTGCACTGCTCCTTGGAGCATTTTTCACTAGTAGTAGTAGGAAAATAAGAGTACGGGGACAGCCGCAGGCGGGACGGCGGGACCGTCCCGCCTGCGGTGCCTCCTGCGGCTGTCCCGCCTGCGGTCCCACCACCATCCCACCGCCGCCCTCCTGCGCCCACCGTGCATCTCCTAGAGGTCTGCACGGGCCGGGCCTCGGCCCGAAGCCCGAGCCCGGCCCGGCCCGCGGGCCGGGCTCGGGCCGATTTCCAATAATGGCATTCGGGCCGGGCCGGGCTCGGGCCTTACTTCTGAAGACTCGGGCCGGGCCGGGCCGGGCCTAGTCACTAATCTTTTCGGGCCGGGCTGGGCTCGGACCTTAATTTTTTTGCTGGAGTATCTGGCCGGGCCTAACTTTTTTTTCCGTACGAAGCCGAGACTGATTCCATTCTTCCTAGTTTTCAAGGACCAAAATAATCAGTTCCTATTGAATCTTCCTATATGAAAATCCTTTTCTCGACTTTTTATAAATCAGTAATATTTGGCTTTGTCCAAAAATTTCTGCAAAAAAAGCATATACTTTTAAGCCATCATTATTTTACAATTAAACATTAGAATTTATTCCATAAAACCAAAATAAAATACTCAGATAACTTAAAGTTGTTTTTTATTAATAAAACCTAGTACTTTCGAGCATGTCATGCTCATCATCAGGGTTAACCCATTAGTGCCTAGCGTCCCATTTTTGGGACAGTTTAAAAAAATTCAAGTAAACGCATTTCACACCAGTAAAAAAAGAGCGTAAATAAATACTTTCTTTCTCGAAACAAAGTTCTCGATAATTTCAGGTAAAAGTTATTCTTGCTTTAAAAGTGGTGGGAAAATGCAAAATTTGAATTTTAATGAAGAAAATAATTCAGGCAGTAATGGGTTAAAACAACAAAAGAGTAAAAGTCGAAGGCTGAGTTCTTTTATACGAAGTGGACTGATCCAAAGACAACGTAAAAAAAGGGGGGGGGGGAGAAGTCGGAATGTTCCAAATTCGATAGAAAGGGGGTTTCAAGTTATTTTGAGCAGATTGTACCATATTCTTGGAATATCGTACGACAAAGTATCGTTACAAGTATTGTTAGCTCGACATAAATTTTCAATTGATTCCATGATTTTAATCTTCTGGTAATTTGATATTTTCTTTAGTAATTTAGCTTTTTTGAAATCTATTATAACTTCTTGTTCCTGGTGCAGTTTAGAGAGAGCGATATTGCATCGATTAAGTCTGATATCTGCAATGTGTTCTGACAAACGCTTCTTAAATTTACTGGTTGTCATTCCAATGTAATCTGTTCTCTTTTTGTTCTCCATTATTGTGGCTGGGATTAAATATACACCTGCTGAATCTTCCATGGGGATAGGATCGATGCTATTGTAAAGTTTTGTGCTTAATTTATTATAGGGGGGGGGGGAAACAATTAAATGTAGATTGTATTTCTTTAATTTAAACTTTAGACATTCAAAGAGACCAGGAAAATATTGAAATTTGTGCAACTTTGTTTCGTTATAATTAAATTTACTATTACTGCTGCCGTATTGAGCTTTGTAAATAAGTTTATTTATAAACTTGAGTGGGAAACCGTTATCATTTGCTATATTTCTTTCGTATAAAAGAACTCAGCCTTCAACTTTTACTCTTGTTGTTTTAACCCTGATGATGAGCATGACATACTCGAAAGTACTAGGTTTTATTAATAAAAAACACCTTTAAGTAATCTGAGTATTTTATTTTGGTTTTATGTATAAATATGGTGAATTAAAGGATTCGACATATGTGATATGTTATATCATTTTAATCTTAGAATTTATTCCTTTTAAAGAATCGTAGATTACTAGGCGTTTTAAAATAGAATTAAACACACACACAAAAAAAAAAAAAAAAAAAAAAAAGCGATTATGACGGAATTTTTATTAAAACTGAAAACTGAAAGTTTCTTTTAAAATGTTCATCCATGCAAAATGAATTCATCAATACGGGAGACAAAAAATATATTAAACATTTACAACTGTTAAGAAGGGAATGCATTCTTTTTTCGTTCCAAATCGATTTCGTCTTTGGAAATTTTACCATATACCGCTTTTTCGATTTTTTGTCTCCATTACAGGGAATATGGATTAATAATACTAGTAATAACTGAAACATTTACATACAACAAACAAAGATTCATTTAAAAGCATAAATATCGCAGCCTACGGCACTTCTGCATAAATGGAGATTATAAACATGGAAAAAAAAGACTAATATAATTTTTTTTGGTCAGAACTCTTCCATAAGATTAAAGATCAATGTTCAGTAGAAATTCACTCGAGCCGGGCCGGGTTCGGGCCGAAATTTAAATTTTTTTCCGGACCGGGCCGAGCTCGGGCCGAAATTTTAACTTTCGGGCCGGGCCGGGTCGGGCCATTATTTTTTTCGTTCGGGCCGGGCCGGGTCGGGCCATTATTTTTTTCGTTCGGGCCGGGCCGGGCCGGGTCGGGCCAATATTTCTTTCGTTCGGGCCGGGCCGGGCCCGGGCCGAAATTTTAACTTTCGGGCCGGGCCCGGGCCTGGAAATCTCGGCCCGTGCAGACCTCTAGCATCTCCCTCCACGAACGCCTCCTAGTGGAAAAAAGGAACATTCTATTATAACATCAGAGGTGAACGACCTTCCCTAATTAAAAATATTATCAATCACATCTCAACTCGGAATCATACTATATGATGAAGATTAAATTTATATTTGAATTTTGAACAACCATAATTTTAATGAGTATTATTAATTAAGCGAAACACTGGAAAAATCTCAGTTTTTAACCATTTTATTTAGATTTCTTCAACTACAAGATGAGATTATCAATTTAACTCAAGAAAGTTAAACATATATTTGAATTTTGCTTCATAGACATCTTAATGAGTTGTATTAATTAAGTAAAAACAATAGAAAATATCCAGTTTTATAGAAAAAGACTGATTTCTTACGATTTTTATCAACTATATGATCAATGTAACGACTTAAAAGTTGAAAGTTAAACATGTATCCTAGTTTTTCAACAGCTATAGCCTTAATGAGTATCGTTAATTAAGTAAAAAAACAATGGAAAATATCAAGTTTTATGGAAAAAGACTGCTCTCTTACGATTTTTATCAACTTAAGAGAGAAAACTTAAACATACATTTCAGTTTTTCAACAGCTATAACTTTAATGAGCATTCATAATTAAGTAAAAAACAATGGAAAATATCGATTTTTATAGAAAAAGGCTGATTTCTTACGATTTTTATCAACTGCAACATCAGTGTATCGACTTACAAGTTGAAAGTTAAACATGCATTCTAGTTTTTCAACAGCTATAATCTTAATGAGTATCGTTAATTAAGTAAAAAACAATGGAAAATATCAAGTTTTATAGAAAAAGACTGATTTCTTACGATTTTTTCAACTCAAACTTCAGACTATCAATTTGGTAGAAAGAAATTTAAGCATGCATTCGAGTTTTGGACAACCATTTCCTTCATGAACATTATTAATTAAGCAAAACAACAGAAAATATTAAATTTTTAACTGATTTCTTCATATTTATTTATTTATTTTTTTATATATATATAAAATCAGAATACACAACTTAAAATAGAAATTTAAACATATTTTTTAATTTTTGAACAGTCGTTACCTCAAAGAATTTCAATAATTGAACAATTAACAAAGGAAACTAATGATTTTTTAACGAAAAAAGACGAATTAAACGAATTTGGTTAACTTTTACTCTAAATGGAAATTTCATCATACTTTTATATACTAAGTAGAATTTTAATGCATAAACGAACACATTTCAGTAAATATTCAACGCACACGCAAATATGAAAACAACACCTGCTTCTTGTGACGTCATATTGAAACCAAAACTTATTCCTCCGAAGTCCCTCACCATACCTTTTCACTCCCATCTCCCCCAATTTTTTACCTTAGGTAGGGAAATGGACAATGCAATGACCTCTCATTCTTGTATATTTAGAAGTCTGGGAGAAAAAAAGAGACATTTTATACACTCCAATTTCATAACAGTTACCGCAATATCCCAAAATTTGAATTTTGGAAGACATAATCAGTATAATTAATTAAACAAAATAATAAAAATATTATTTTTTAAGGGGAAAAGGTGAATTTAAGCGAATTTGATTAGTTTTACAATAGTCTTTTGAACAACAACTTGGAAATATAGATTTCTAACAGAAGAATTAAACGTATATTTTAATTTTAACAACAAAAATTTAACAAGTATCATTAATTCAACAAAAATAAATATCAATTTTAAAGAAAAGACGAATTTGAATAATTTTACACTAGTATTTTCAAAAGCAACATAGAAATATCAATACTTATTCACATATTTCACTTATTCACTGTATTCAGTACTATATTTAATAAATATGGATACAATTTAAGAATTTTCTAATCTATAATTAAATATTAGCTGTATATTTAATGTTACCCATGTTTTCAACATTAGTTCATAATCGTGAATTTTGTATTTTAAATACCATGTATTCAGGTTCAGATTATTTTCACTTGAAATCATACAGAATTTTTTAACAGAGTTTGTTTTTGAAATCATTGAAGCAACTGTATTTAATATTTTTAACACCAATTTTCTAAGATTTTCTAACATTTTCCGATTATACATTCTTCAGAAGTACATTTCTAAATGTTACAATCACTTTACATATCGAAAAGATATCATTGAAGCAACTGTATTTAATATTTTTAATACCAATTTTCTAAGATTTTTTAACATTTTCCGGTTATACATTCCTCAAAAGTTATTATTACGTATTCTAAACAATAGAAAATATTAATTTTAAGAATAAAAAGACGAATTTAAACAAATTTTATTAGTTTTACACTATTTTTTCTCACCTCCAACACGGATATATCAATTTTAACAGAAGAATTAAACGTATATTTTAGTTTTTAACAACAAAAATGTAATAAGTATCATTAATTAAACAAAAATAAATATCAATTTTCAAGAAAAGACAATTTTTTACACAAATTTTCAACTTTGAAATACATTTGCTTACA
This sequence comes from Maratus speculifer, assembly GCA_964019185.1. Taxonomy (NCBI): domain Eukaryota; kingdom Metazoa; phylum Arthropoda; class Arachnida; order Araneae; family Salticidae; genus Maratus; species Maratus speculifer. The sequence goes on from OZ025298.1 coordinate 131,821,751, forward strand.
TATATTGTTACAGTATATTACTAAACTTAAACTTTTTAAAAAGTTTGAATGTCTTTACAAAGGGTTCATACTTATATTTTTCACGTCTTGACTGCATTCGAAATCTTACAACAAAAGTATACTTTTATTATTATTATTATTATTATTCTAGAAAACCTAAAAAATCGTTTCTTGCTGCTTTAGACACTTGACATATTAAAACTACTCTACCCATATAATTAATCAAATTAGGACATGATTCATCTTACACTTCAAAATTTCTGAATTTTTACAATACTTATTTTCATCAAACTTTATTCTTGATCCTATATATTTTAATAGCACAGAATTTTAACATCTGCTTTTATCTACTTATCAAAAAATTATTAAAACACCCAACAACATTTTCCAAATATGAATATTATCTTTACAATTTAATAATGCAAAACATACACGAATACAAAGTTTAATTCTTACAAACATTTCATATTTCAAACCAAACTATTCGAAATTTTCACAACATAAGAGCAAACATTAGACGAACTTTTTAACATTAATATTGCTTACATCTTTTCATCATAACTTTTAACTATGATAATTATCCATTTTTAGGTTGATTGTCGAAAAACTGTAACTGAAATTACATAAACTTAATGTAAAAAACCATGTTCTCACACAATTTCTTGAAATTCAACAAAGAATTGACTATTACTCCAATACTTATCTACTTCAATCTCGACTCTCGATAGTATATAGATATTGCATCATTACATACTTACAACTCTTTTCAAACGTTTATCAGAAAATCAAGTCAATCAAAGTCTAGTAGTTATCACACCTGTTCCTCAGCAATATTACTATCATATGAAACAGTAAAGAAAATTAATAGATATTTAATATTTAATAACTTCATACGTGAAATTACTGCTGAATAAGAATACTAATAATCAATAAAATCAACTGTTGGACAAAAAAATAGTACAGATTACCGAAAATTCAAATAATTTTTTCTACAAAAATTACAAAAATTAACAAATGAATGACAAGTTAGAGAAATAACTAAAAAAAAATTTCGTTGGTTTTAATGCAGTATGCAATGGCGAAACCATTGCATTTGCTATTAAAAACAACAAAATTTTTGAGACTTTTTTCATAACTTTTTTTGAAATTTTTGCAACATTTTTTTGCAATTTTTTTACACTTTTTTTAACAAAAATTTTTCATTTTTTTAACGTTGTGATTTTCTTTTTTTTACTTTTGTAAAAACTTATTTTGAAAAAAAATTTTTTTGTAAAAAATGTTTTTGAAAAAAAAATTTTGTTGTAAATATTTTTTTTCAAAAACTTTGTTATGAGTTTTTCACTTTGTGGTTTTTGTTTTTACATTTATGTTTTTTCTTTTCACTTTTACAATTTTTTCATATTGTAAATATTTTTTGTTAATATTTCTAGAAAACAATGAAAATATTTTGTAAACTTGCATATTTTTTCATACATCTGTTTATTTTTGTATGTTCTTATGCATTTTTTAAGTTGTGAGAGTGTTATTTCACTTAAAATGTTATGTATTTCATTAATGTAATAGGTATTAGAAAAATAAACACAACGATATATGCATATAAAAGAATATTTAATGTGAGCATTTAAAGAATACACTGCAAAATAACATCTATACATTCATACTGGTTAGAAGAATCACAAAATTACTTTTCAGCAGTGTGTATGTCTTCCAAATTTTAAGTTTGAGATATTGTGGTAAATGTTGTGAAAATATGATGGATAAATAGCCTAAATATCTTCCTTTATTTCTAAATTCTTCAAAAGTCTGACTAATTTTTGAATATCTTCGCTAAGTTTACATATATCTGATGATGCTTTATATGATGATGTGTGCATTTTTGATTCACGTCTCCTTGAAAACAGCATTTATGGTAATCTTTCCAAGTGTAAGGTTTTTCACCTGTATAGATTTTTGTATGTTCTGTTAAATTCCATTTACTTAAGAAGTGTTTGCAGCAAATAGAGCACATCTGTAGTAGAAATAAATGGACACAGTTAGGATTCTCTTCAATAATATAGGTAAAAAGCACTTGTTAAAGTGTAGGTAGTAAGACAAATCATTTTGTATTTACTCTAAATACGTTTCATATACGAATTCTAGTATTTCTCATATAAGTACTCACATATGTGTTATTCGTTAACGCTACATGTGCTAGGGATGAATCATTCGGGTCATTAATTTCTGAAGTTTGCTGCTGTTTTGGTTCATCTTGTTGAAACATCTGTAAAATGAAAGAAATATATATTTAGTAAAGGTTTAATGTATAAATAATCGCCTATTTATTTATTTTTATTAAATACATGTATATTGCAATCAATTTCGTGTACATTTAATATAAATTAAATTTTCTTCATTTATTCATATGATAGTAATTTCTCTGAGGGGTACATATCTGATAATTTTTAGAAAAGTGTGAAACACAAATTATTCTATGATAATAAGCATTGTGGTAAAATTCACATAGCTTGGTTTCGGAAATAGGTTATTTGAAATATGAAATGTTAAAATTAAAGATTGTATTTGTACATGCTATGTATAATCAAAAACTATAAATATATTATTATTTAAAAAACTCGATGGACGATAATTCAGATGCAAGATGAAAACATTAAGATCAAGTGCAAGATGAAACATATAATTTGATTAATACTATGGAAGTGCTAACTCAAGATAAACCATGTATACTATATATCATTAAAACTATAAAGATAGTATTTATATTTTAAGCAACTTGATGCACGATAATTCAGAAGTGCGAGATGAAACATCTGATGAATTGATTAAAAATATGAGTAGATTAGTTTTAATACATTAGATGATTATAGCAGTAAGAAATTTCGTGTAGGAGCAATGCGTACATGATGAAAATCGAATGGAATCAATTGACTTCAACTCCTGATCCAAGTTAGTATTTATCTCACGTGTGTAATGTGGAAATATAAAAGGTGAAGAATCAAGTTTGATGTAAATAAATATTGTGGTATTGGTTTAAAAACTAAAAAAGTATTGAATTTTACTGAATTAGAAAGCATAAAATTTGATTAAATAATGTTTTATGTAAAATATTAAGTTTAAATGTGATAAAATTATGAAAATCAGTTTGTAAACTCTCATTTTTATAAGTACTACTATGAAAATATTCTTTTAATATAGAATTTCTGCTTATTGATGAGACTAAAAAATTATTTTTTGTTAATTTTGAATATTTATTGAGTGTATGTAATACTAGGATTAAAATCTTACAAATTCGGTGTTAAATTTTTCAAGAAATTGTGGTTTGTAATCCAGAAAAAGGTGTGATTTTAATAAATTTGTAAATATGTTCATTATTATTATTATTTTTTTTTTTTATTTTTTTTTTATTTTTATTTTTTTTTTTTAGTTATTTCTCTAACTTGTCATTCATTTGTTAATTTTTGTAATTTTTGTAGAAAAAATGATTTGAATTTTCGGTAATCTGTACTATTTTTTTGTCCAACAGTTGATTTTATTGATTATTAGTATTCTTATTCAGCAGTAATTTCACGTATGAAGTTATTAAATATTAAATATCTATTAATTTTCTTTACTGTTTCATATGATAGTAATATTGCTGAGGAACAGGTGTGATAACTACTAGACTTTGATTGACTTGATTTTCTGATAAACGTTTGAAAAGAGTTGTAAGTATGTAATGATGCAATATCTATATACTATCGAGAGTCGAGATTGAAGTAGATAAGTATTGGAGTAATAGTCAATTCTTTGTTGAATTTCAAGAAATTGTGTGAGAACATGGTTTTTTACATTAAGTTTATGTAATTTCAGTTACAGTTTTTCGACAATCAACCTAAAAATGGATAATTATCATAGTTAAAAGTTATGATGAAAAGATGTAAGCAATATTAATGTTAAAAAGTTCGTCTAATGTTTGCTCTTATGTTGTGAAAATTTCGAAGAGTTTGGTTTGAAATATGAAATGTTTGTAAAAATTAAACTTTGTATTCGTGTATGTTTTGCATTATTAAATTGTAAAGATAATATTCATATTTGGAAAATGTTGTTGGGTGTTTTAATAATTTTTTGATAAGTAGATAAAAACAGATGTTAAAATTCTGTGCTATTAAAATATATAGGATCAAGAATAAAGTTTGATGAAAATAAGTATTGTAAAAATTCAGAAATTTTGAAGTGTAAGATGAATCATGTCCTAATTTGATTAATTATATGGGTAGAGTAGTTTTAATATGTCAAGTGTCTAAAGCAGCAAGAAACGATTTTTTAGGTTTTCTAGAATAATAATAATAATAATAATAAAAGTATACTTTTGTTGTAAGATTTCGAATGCAGTCAAGACGTGAAAAATATAAGTATGAACCCTTTGTAAAGACATTCAAACTTTTTAAAAAGTTTAAGTTTAGTAATATACTGTAACAATATATGTAAGCAAATGTATTTCAAAGTTGAAAATTTGTGTAAAAAATTGTCTTTTCTTGAAAATTGATATTTATTTTTGTTTAATTAATGATACTTATTACATTTTTGTTGTTAAAAACTAAAATATACGTTTAATTCTTCTGTTAAAATTGATATATCCGTGTTGGAGGTGAGAAAAAATAGTGTAAAACTAATAAAATTTGTTTAAATTCGTCTTTTTATTCTTAAAATTAATATTTTCTATTGTTTAGAATACGTAATAATAACTTTTGAGGAATGTATAACCGGAAAATGTTAAAAAATCTTAGAAAATTGGTATTAAAAATATTAAATACAGTTGCTTCAATGATATCTTTTCGATATGTAAAGTGATTGTAACATTTAGAAATGTACTTCTGAAGAATGTATAATCGGAAAATGTTAGAAAATCTTAGAAAATTGGTGTTAAAAATATTAAATACAGTTGCTTCAATGATTTCAAAAACAAACTCTGTTAAAAAATTCTGTATGATTTCAAGTGAAAATAATCTGAACCTGAATACATGGTATTTAAAATACAAAATTCACGATTATGAACTAATGTTGAAAACATGGGTAACATTAAATATACAGCTAATATTTAATTATAGATTAGAAAATTCTTAAATTGTATCCATATTTATTAAATATAGTACTGAATACAGTGAATAAGTGAAATATGTGAATAAGTATTGATATTTCTATGTTGCTTTTGAAAATACTAGTGTAAAATTATTCAAATTCGTCTTTTCTTTAAAATTGATATTTATTTTTGTTGAATTAATGATACTTGTTAAATTTTTGTTGTTAAAATTAAAATATACGTTTAATTCTTCTGTTAGAAATCTATATTTCCAAGTTGTTCTTCAAAAGACTATTGTAAAACTAATCAAATTCGCTTAAATTCACCTTTTCCCCTTAAAAAATAATATTTTTATTATTTTGTTTAATTAATTATACTGATTATGTCTTCCAAAATTCAAATTTTGGGATATTGCGGTAACTTATGAAATTGGAGTGTATAAAATGTCTCTTTTTTTCTCCCAGACTTCTAAATATACAAGAATGAGAGGTCATTGCATTGTCCATTTCCCTACCTAAGGTAAAAAATTGGGGGAGATGGGGGTGAAAAGGTATGGTGAGGGACTTCGGAGGAATAAGTTTTGGTTTCAATATGACTTCACAAGAAGCAGGTGTTGTTTTCATATTTGCGTGTGCGTTGAATATTTACTGAAATGTGTTCGTTTATGCATTAAAATTCTACTTAGTTAGTATATAAAAGTATGATGAAATTTCCATTTAGAGTAAAAGTTAACCAAATTCGTTTAATTCGTCTTTTTTCGTTAAAAAATCATTAGTTTCCTTTGTTAATTGTTCAATTATTGAAATTCTTTGAGGTAACGACTGTTCAAAAATTAAAAAATATGTTTAAATTTCTATTTTAAGTTGTGTATTCTGATTTTATATATATATAAAAAATAAATAAATAAATATGAAGAAATCAGTTAAAAATTTAATATTTTCTGTTGTTTTGCTTAATTAATAATGTTCATGAAGGAAATGGTTGTCCAAAACTCGAATGCATGCTTAAATTTCTTTCTACCAAATTGATAGTCTGAAGTTTGAGTTGAAAAAATCGTAAGAAATCAGTCTTTTTCTATAAAACTTGATATTTTCCATTGTTTTTTACTTAATTAACGATACTCATTAAGATTATAGCTGTTGAAAAACTAGAATGCATGTTTAACTTTCAACTTGTAAGTCGATACACTGATGTTGCAGTTGATAAAAATCGTAAGAAATCAGCCTTTTTCTATAAAAATCGATATTTTCCATTGTTTTTTACTTAATTATGAATGCTCATTAAGGTTATAGCTGTTGAAAAACTGAAATGTATGTTTAAGTTTTCTCTCTTAAGTTGATAAAAATCGTAAGAGAGCAGTCTTTTTCCATAAAACTTGATATTTTCCATTGTTTTTTTACTTAATTAACGATACTCATTAAGGCTATAGCTGTTGAAAAACTAGGATACATGTTTAACTTTCAACTTTTAAGTCGTTACATTGATCATATAGTTGATAAAAATCGTAAGAAATCAGTCTTTTTCTATAAAACTGGATATTTTCTATTGTTTTTACTTAATTAATACTACTCATTAAGATGTCTATGAAGCAAAATTCAAATATATGTTTAACTTTCTTGAGTTAAATTGATAATCTCATCTTGTAGTTGAAGAAATCTAAATAAAATGGTTAAAAACTGAGATTTTTCCAGTGTTTCGCTTAATTAATAATACTCATTAAAATTATGGTTGTTCAAAATTCAAATATAAATTTAATCTTCATCATATAGTATGATTCCGAGTTGAGATGTGATTGATAATATTTTTAATTAGGGAAGGTCGTTCACCTCTGATGTTATAATAGAATGTTCCTTTTTTCCACTAGGGGGCGTTCGTGGAGGGAGATGCACGGTGGGCGCAGGAGGGCGGCGGTGGGATGGTGGTGGGACCGCAGGCGGGACAGCCGCAGGAGGCACCGCAGGCGGGACGGTTCCGCCGTCCCGCCTGCGGCTGTCCCCGTACTCTTATTTTCCTACTACTACTAGTCCTTCTATTTTTCCATATTCCATAGGGATACTGTACAACTTGTTTTGTATTTTATATATAGAAAACAAAATCTTATTTGTATTAAAATTAAAAAATGCTACATACTCTAATACTCTGGTGTTACAAATTTAAAAAACTTTTTAAACAGGTTTTTCTATACCAAAATTCTACGGTGGTTTAAAAAAAAAAAAAAAAAAAATCAGTTTTTTACTAAAGTGAATAAAATAATAAATCCTTTCAAAGAATAGATTTTTCATTCAAATATCCATTATTTTTGCCAAAAACAGGAACTTTTTTTTATGCAAGAGTAAAGTTTGATACAAAAACAATTCGGAATTCAAATTATGTAGCAGAAAATTCTACCATCAGAACTCAAAAGGTTAAACGTGCAACGATGGTACTGAAATCTAAAGTATCGATCGCCGCAACATCTGCGGGATTTCCTAATACATTGTTTAGATTAGCAAAAGTTGCGCAGTTTTAGAAAAAAACGCAGATGTCACTGTTATCTTTAGATTTCATCAGCATCGTTGCATATTTAAGGAATACAATATTTTAGCACATTTTTTAAGTATTACTAAAGTACACCGTTAAAAATTGGACCCATTTGCTGCAGCGTCACTCCACAGCTTTTATAGAATACCTCTTTTATGACCAATGAGAATGCTCCATAACACAGTAAAATAATCGTTTTCTATAAAAGCGGTGGAGTGACGATGCAGCAAAAATGGGTCAAATTTTTAACAGTTGAAGCCAATTTCTACACTATACACTGTTTACAATTTGACCCATTTTCTGCAGCGTCACTCCCCAGTTTTTATAGAAACCTCTTATGATCAATGAGAATGCTCCATAACACTGTAAAACAACCGTTTTCTATAAAAGCGGTGGAGTGACGATGCAGATAATGGATAAAATTTTTAACAGTGTAGCCAATTTTTACACTATACACAGTTAAAAAAATTGACCGATTTGGTGCAGCGTCACTCCACCGCTTTTATAGGAAACGATTGCTTTACTGTGTTATGGAGCATTCTCATTGGCCATAAAGAGATATTCTATAAAAGCTGTGGAGTGACTCTGCAACAAATGGGTCAAATTTTTAACAGTATGCATATCCTTGGCGCTATAGTTTACAGGAGTGGTACATTGTTCAAAATTTGAAACTTTTGCTGCATCGCCACTCCATCGCTTTGATAGAATATCTATTTTGATCGATGAGAATCCTCGATAATGCATTTAAGTAATCGTTTTCTACTTATCTACTATATCGTTTCCGTATATTTATTTTTTCAATCAGCACCAAAGTGCGCACTTTATTAGAAGACGCGCTCTATTAGAGGGTGCATTCTATTAGAATAAATACGGTATATACTTATAGTAAATACACTTTGTTAAAGTACAGGGCCCCAATATTTGACAGGTATGCCAGGCATTTTTGCCATTGATGCCATTGTGCTAAAAACAAAATATAAATAAATGAAAAAAATGGATAAAATATAAATTTGGCATGGTGCAAAAAATTGCCTAATTTAAAATTAAAAATCAAATTTGACAGCCACCAGGGCTAGACACCGTGCATAATTATTCAGTAAATGATTCATTAAAAAATGACAAAAATCAGCATGTCAAAAATTTCAAAAAAATTCATAATTCGTTAAAAAATTAAGTTAAAAATAAGAGAAAAAAAAAGCATTCTGTATTTTTTTATGCTTAATCGAACGGTGTAACTGGTTTTTCTCTCCGATGATCAGAAGTACCTTAGATTGTTGACTGCTATTCTTTTATTTCATCTTGTAAAAAAACTGTTTAACGTAAAGCTATGAATTTTTGCAGGATTAATTAGCATCGCAAAATCTTTAAAATAAACTTTACCGCAACATTCTATCTGCAATAGAACGTTAGATATACCCATTTATGACCAAGTTTGGAAAATACGCAATTTCAGAAAAACCGCCCAGCGAAATAACGTTTTCTCGATGACTACCCCGGGATAAAAAGTTTGTCTTTTGTTTAAAAAAAAAAAATAAGTTTTTATCTTTAGTAGTTTTCGAGAAAAGCGCGGTGACACAAAATTTTTGTCCGATTTTCAGAATACTCTACAGTACACCTACAGTATGCCATAAAAAAAAAAATAATAATTTTTGTGCTATGTTGTGCTTCTTGGTCAGACGAACATTTAAAAAAAATCATCAAAATTGGATAAGTATTTAGTTAGTTATTGCAAAAAGAAAAATTGAAAAATCCGTGTTTTTGCGGTTTCCTATGCTTAAGCATTATCGCTCAATCATATTATTGTTGCGCGCTGCCGCGCCGCGCGCACAATGATATGAGAAACATTTACACCTGTTAAAAGAGAAACTTACTCAATCTATAACGCATTTTTTTTTTCTTTCCCGTTCAATTCTGGATTAAAAGAATGTGAATAGCATTTTTCAGATTCTTAAGTCTCCAATATATGGGAATATAGATTAACAATGTTAATGATAACAGAAACATTTACTAACAACAAATAGTGTTAATATTGATTCAATATAAAAGTAAATATTGCAGCCGACGGACTTCTAAAAATATGAAAACTATAAACTTGAAAAAAAAAAAAAAAAGCTAAAATAAGTATTTTTGGTCATAACTCTTCATACGAGAAAATGTTTTTGCGAAATCAACGCAAAAATCAACATTTTGTAGAAATTCATTCGAGTCTGATTCGGGCCAAACTGTAAAATTTTATACCGGGCCGGATCAATGTCATTTTGTATGAGCGGGCTAATATCTTTTTATATGGGCCAGGCTTTGAGCAAACTTTTAAATTTTACACCGAGCCGGGCAGGGCAATCTTTTTGAATGGGCCAGGCTCGGTCCAAACTTTAAAACCTTATACCTGACTAGGCTAGTCAATATCTTTTTTATGTGCTGGGCTAGATTCAATTTTACTCTATAGGTCGGGCCAGACCTGATACTGATAATTTCGGCAGCGCAGACCTCTGTTACATAGTTCAATTCATACACAAATTTGTTGTCCAACCAGAGAACCGAAGCTGGATAAGATTTAACAATTTTACGATGGAAACTTCCTAAGCACCATGTTTTTGTGAAATGCTGAATGACATTTTTGAACAGTGTAAATACAGGTCTTATTAATCTTAGTTGATGATCAAAATAGTTGAGTGAATAAGATTAATATAACGTAAGATTAGTTCGCCACTTTACTGAAATATTATGTAAATCAATCAATCTTTCCTACTGATAATGACTAAATATTAAAATATTACCTTAGATCACCTTTTAATTAGCATTCTTAATTGGGACTCACCTGAAAAAAAAAGAGAAAACAATAAAAAAAATTAAATAAAGTTAAATAATTAAATTATTTCTGTTAGATATAAATTTATAAAGACAAACTTTACAAAAATTAGTTTCAAACACACGTAATGCAATGTTAAAAATCTGAAGCAAGTTGTCCAGTCATTCAACCATTTATATAGATAACGGTTATATAATTGTAATTTTTCTCTACTAGTGTAAATGCCCATCCTAGGATGGTGGGTATAAATCGTTGTTTTCATTAAAAATTTAAAATAACCGAAATATTGGTACAGATATTTCAGCCGCACTGATTTTGACGCGATATTTTATTGCGTCATTTTGGATAAAAAACCTAAAACGACCTATAGAGGTCTTAATTGCAGCCTTCAGTACATGAAAATTGTTATTTTAATGTCTCTAACTAATGTTAAAGCACCATTGCTATAATTTTTATTGTAAATGCCATTGAAAGCATTAGATAGTCAAATTAAGATAAATTTTTATTTGTCATATAATTTGGAACAAAATATCAGATGGAGTCTGAAATTGTGCAAAAGTAATGATCATTCTGAACAGATTTAAAAATATGTAATTTCATGGGATTTTCCTGAAGGGAGAAGTTACATCTCTCCTCCACTAGATGTTTCAACCGCCGCAGTGACCGACTCTTTCCGGACCTTTACCTTTACTTCTCTTAATCTGACTCTCTAGCGGCAGCCAGATTGAGAGGTCCCTAGCCACGATCCGAATGTTTGACTCCCTAGTGTAATGCGAGACAATGAAAAAAATGGAATTCGAGCACTTGAATGGCTAAATGTTTAAATGCGTTTAAATTCGTTAATTAATACATATTAGCGTGATTGAAGTCGCGCTGGGTTTGTTATACTGCGTTTTACTATATTTAGATTCGGTACAGGAAAACTATTTCTGTACTATCCCTTTTACTAATGCTTAAACGCCAAGAGGCATGATTGAACAAATGTATTCGCGCTGGTATCCTTATACTGCGTTTTACTGTATTTAGATCCTGAGAGTAAAAAACCCTTCACAATATGGCCAATTAACCGTTTTTTACCGGCCAGTTAACCGGTGTAAAAAACGGTTAAATGACTAGACAGTTTGAGGCAGATTTTAATAATTCAGACCACAAAATATACTCTTATAAATATCAATAAATATAAAAGTGAAAATCAAGCCTTTAAAAAATATTTAAATTCCATTATTTTCAAATAGTTCGGGTATTACTAAGTACTTACTTGTTTGTTATAGGAGCCTTAGAGAGAGAAAAAAAATATCTCGGCAAGATAAACAAATTTTCCTTTTTATTTTAAACACGCAAGCATTTTTTCAATGCACAGTCATTATAAATATTATGTAATTATTATTCATAATTACTTTGGAATAAATGCATATAAATTATACACAAGAGAATAAATTAGGTTTTCTTTTTTTCTTTTATGTAGTTTAAATTAATAAATAATACATACACTCTTAATTCAAAAGAACGAATTTCGCACTCAATGAAGGAGCGAAATATTTTATCAAGGCTTTCACTCCTTCTTGAGAGAAACGCTATCGAAAAGGGGTGTTTTCCAGAAAAAACTCGCCTGATAAACCATCATTATGGGAGCACACGCAGAAAAACTCCTTTTTGAGAGAATTCCAAGCAATGCGACCTGAGATGAATGTCATTGGTTGTAACCGGGTCACGTGATACATTGTTTGGCTTGGCGTTCGTTATCGCCTTGTTTTAAAAAGTGAATGAGATGTTTGACGCTTTGACGTTAATTCTAGCTGCATATATTAATGGCCAAAAGGATCCAAATCTTGCATCCATAAAGAATAGAAATGATCATATTTTACCCGCAAATAATAATAATAACAATAATAAGGCAATAATAAGGAGAATTTATCCTTTCACACGATAATACAAGCCTAATGGCAGAAAACAAGATGGGAAGATGACCGGCTTTAGAAAATAAGGATTTTTCTCCTGCGGTATTTTCAGAGATTCCCGAGCATACGATTCCAAGGTAATTTTGTTGTATTAGACTTTTACATTGTATATATTATTTTGGCGTTAATTTTATTACTTTTAAACAGAAAATGTTAATCACTATGATTTTTTTCCTTTTTTTAATATATAAATGCATTCTAAAATATTTTCTAAATTTCACATTTTGTTTTAGAAAAATTCGGAAAATTGGAAATTCGGAAAAATTTGGAAAATTCGGAACAATTTACGGTGATCTATAAAATACTCTTGAAAATATTATTTTCTTATATTCAAGCTGCATAATTATGTTGAAATTTACTTTATGTAAACAAATTTTTACATAAAGTTAAGTATTTACATTATTATTTATTAAGGTATTTTGCTAATCATACAGAGAAATATTTGTGGAACATAGATCCATAATAATTTTTATTATTTATTTATTTATTTATTTTAATCGGATATGCGCTCTATTTTTGTAAAAATATTTCATTAAATAGTATACAAGTATTTATTAAATTATATTCACCTAGATGTGCACTAAAAGCTGAATTCTACATTTAAGCATTAGCAAATGTTCGTTTAAATAGAAAATAATCACATTCTCCTGACAGTGGTAAACTTTATTTAAAAATAAATTATAGATATGCATCTTTGTATATATCTAAATGAACATAAGTTATTAAATACTTGTATGGTTTGAATATTTTAATAAACGTAAAACATATATCCTAAATAAATAATAACAATAAAAAGTTTTTATTTTTATATATTCTACATTCCACAAATATTTTTCAGTATCATAAAGTGAAATAAAGTAACATATAATAATATAAGAAACATAAAACGATATAAGAAACATACAAGAAATTATTATTTTTATATTAAAAGTAATAACGCCAAGTAACGCTAAAATTATATATATAATGTATAAATACAACAAAATATCTCATTATAAAAAATATAACAGAAAAACAATGCATCTTATGATTCTAAGTTAGGAGAAAAATCTTGTCTTGATTTGAAGATTTTGTTTTCCAGTTTATCATTAAAAAAATTCTGCATCATGATTAGATTAAAAAAAATATAAAGGGTTTTGAAAAACAATTGTGTACGCGCGCAGAGTGGGAGGGGGGGGGGGGCAAAAATGTGGATTTGGGTGAAGTTTAATAGAAACAGTGATCTTCTAAAACAGTATCTGACATGATATAAGTAAGTTTAGTTATATATTTTAATAATTCGAGATTTAGCTTTTATAATCTAATATATAAAACAGAAAATGTAAAAATTTTTACCATTAAATATGAATTTTAGTAGTATCACATATATGTTGTATCTCAATGGATGAAATCGTTTCTAAAATTTCTCTCCAATTGTTACATTTATACGTATATAAATAGAAAAAACTAAAAATTAACTTGAAATTAAAAAAAAATCAATGAAATATCTAAAACTAATTCCAATAAAAAACTATCTAAAACTAATAAAAAAATTATTTATTAAAAAAAGGGTTATTAAAGAAAAAAATTCTTTTTTTGTATTGAATATATTAAAAAATAAAATAAAAAGTACTAATTTCTAAAAATAATAGTAAAACACTCCTTTGGTAACTGTGATTTAGTCAAAAAGGAGTGAATAAATAGCTTCTCAAAAAGGGGTACAATTACTCCTTCTGTCGATTAATTTAGTCCAAAAAAGACTGAAAATAGCTTATCAAAAAGGAGTGAAACCGCTTATCAAAAAAGAATGAAATTAAACGCTCCGCAAGATGAATGAAATTCACTCCTATAGGATAAGTGCATCTTCAAAACCGGAAAGGAGCGAAAAATAGCTCCGTCGGAGTTAAAAACGCTGGATTTTTTTAAGAGAGTATATTTTTCGCAATAAAGAATACATTAACTTTATGTAATTCTATGTTTGTCTCCCAATTGTACATTAATTGGATATTTATTCTGTTATGTTGGTATTTGCATGTGATGAAATAATGTTAAATGCAATACTGTTTTAGCGGTAATTATCAATTTTTGTTTATTTTTTTTTTTTTTTGGTCTCGTTATTATCAGTTCCAACGCATTATATGAAGAAGTAGCAGGTTATATTTTGATTATTGCCGAAACGTCAGTGAAGGCTTACTTTGGAGACACGAAATTTTTTGGTTTCTGTCTGTCAGTCAGTCTGTCAATCAGTCTGTCTGTTCCGCGATAACTAACGCAAAAAACATCCGATTGGCTTGAAATTAAGTGAGTATGTTAGTGAGGCACTGGGATTAAGCTGTATAGTTTTTTGTTAGATTTGATTCATTCGTTCGGAAAATATAAAATATTTTATTTTGTGCAATTATGCTTTTCTATGGCAAATCCAATGATTTTAATTTTTTTTTTCCTTGAGAGAAAATGACACATTTCATTAATGGAATTCAATGATAAATGGATACTGAAATTTACCAGTTAAATTATTCGTATTGTTTTAAAATTTTATTTATGCATTTGTCAGATTTTTAAAGTTATTACAGTAAATTTTGGAGATTTTTTATAAATGTGTTCCAATAATATAAACTAATTTGGTTTAGAGATTTACTTATTTAAAATGTATTTATTTCATTTTCTTTATTTTCTCTTAATGGTTCAACCATTAATCAACCATTCATTCTAATCCTTATTATATTTTAATGCTATAAATTTGAAAGCGTCGACGAAAATTTAAATGAAGTCAACGTCAAAACTTATGAATTAATTAATGTCTTTTTATCTTTGCGGATAAATATAACATAGCCCAGAAAAGAATATAGGCTATGTTTTATTAATTTTATTCAAATATTTTCCTTAATAATTCAACATTTCCTTCTTTTTCATACAGAATCAAGAGCGATTTTTTAGATAAAATTTAACCAATTTCCTTTATCGTTGCCAAAAAAAAAAAAAAAAAAAAAAAAAAAAATCTGGAATAATTTTTCAACGGCAATAAGTTTCAATTGAGCAATTTCCATTCGAAAAACCAAACTAAGAAAAAATAAATATGACGTCAGAATAAAAATAAAAATAAAAATAGTACTTTGTTAAATATTAAACAAGGAAATTTGTTTCGTTAATAAGAATTTTTCTGACAAAAATGGGGGCATAATTAGAAGTAAAAGAAATAAAAAATAATTATTTTTAACAAATATTTCAATTGGCAAAATTTGACGTCATAATTGAACAAAAACAGGTATTTTATAGTAGTCGTTAAAAATACAAGAAACATGGATATCAATAACTCATGAAAAATAACGCCATTGCCGAAACTTCAGTGAAGACTACGAAATTTATCGTTTTTCATCTGTTAGTCTGTTCTTCTGTATGTTTGTCTGTCCCGCTATAACTGCTACAAAAGGCAATCAAAACATTATTTTTTCGGAAACAAAATTGAAAACTGTAACGCGCCTCTCAACTCCACTATTTTTTCCAGAGTTCAGAGGGCGCTGTTTTCATTGGTTTCTTGCACGGAACATTTTTTACTTACCCATCATACGTAGTACAGGGTAAATCTTGCAATCGTTTTGAAAATCGAAATTTTTTTTTGACGGATTTACACGTTTTAGATAGTGGAGATTCCGAAAAACATATTTTTAGAAATTTTTTTTTGCCGTCCGTCTGTCTTTCTGTCTGTCTGTCTGTCTGTAAACGCTCTATCTCCCGAACAAATTGAGATAGAGACTTGAAATTTTGTATGTAGTTAGTATATAAGAATGGGACGAACCCTATTTAATATCAGCAACCTCGATTATCCGGAACTATTTTTTTCGGAATCTCGAAAAATTCGTTCTGATGAAAGGTATAAAAAATTTTCGAATTTTTTTATTTTAAGGAATGGACGTAAAAGGCAATAAAATAACACACATTTTGCATATAGAACGAAGTCGATCGTATTATTAGTTGCCGAGATATTTGTAATCCTGTTTTCCACATTCTTCGATTTTTCATGACCCTGTATTTCATTCAAATTTCAATTCAGAGGTATACTTTAATTGGAAATGAGACGCTTAATCCGACGCAATTAATTGTTAGTTTATAGAGTTATTATTTTTGGAGTTATAAGGATGTTTCTTTTACGCAATTTGGTACTACTTCAGTAGTTTGGCGTTTTATATAATTTGTCGAAATGGGTACATCAGCAGTTCTTTAATATAGCATTACTATGTATTAACAATATTTAAATTTTGTTTATGAATTGCAATGCATTGTATTAATAGTTTTCATATGTTTTATTTTCATATACATATCCATGATGGGTAAGTATTACGGTGGCTCCCAACGACTAGTTCTTACCCCCCAGTGAGATCTGAGTTAGCCCGATTGAAAACATGTCGCACCGTTGACATGTAAAATGTTTTGCACCTTATCCAAGGTGAATACTTCCTATCTATGTCTAAAATCTCATCTGTAATCGTCGTATGTTTTGTGTGTGTTTGTTGTGTTTTATGAAATAAATGTTTTTGTGACGTTAAGTCTTCGATTCTTCGAATAACTGTCACAAAGAGTGGCGGCCCAACTCGAGGCATAGAACACCACGTTCTGAAAGTGCAAATAATTCTGCATCTTCATATATTCTATAAATAAAATATTTCTTATGTCAGTGAGACGTCGATTCTCACGGCTTTAGTTTATATATTAAAAAGTTGCATGTGTAAAGCTTCTTACGAATGTCTGATTCAAAACGAAGTACTGGTTACGTCATGGATGTATTTTAGAACAAAAATGTTCTAGCAACAATCATCAAAAATCTAATGAAGAAATGCTGTTTATTCGCCAGAAAATAAAATAAAATGCAACCTATCCTTTTTACTGATCTACGATTATTGAATGTTCTTTCATGACAAGTAAATCAAAAAAAGAACATAATTCTATCATGTTTTCGATTTCATAGTAACATTGATTAATTTTATTCTCTGGTGTTGTGAAATATTTATTTGATTCATTTTCTTTTTGTTTTAGGTGATAAAAAAAGTCGTGACATAATTTTATTTTTAATTATTTTATTCTGTTCGAAATATCTTTAAAGATTACATGTTTTTTTTTTTCCTTTTTTTTCATTTTTGTTATTCAAACTGGTACCAGTAAAAACGAAAGTAACTTAGAAAATTGCTCTATTTTATTATTATTATTGATATGTGTTTAATGATATGATTTATTTAAGTGAATTTATGGGTTATATTAATTGATTTAAAATGTATTTATGTGTATAATAATTGAAATGTGATCACGTTAAATTTTACAAAAAGGTATTTGAGTGGTAATTACGTAAGTATTTAGTTAAATTTCTATTATCAAAACAGGTTATTGCTTTAGTAAGAAAATTGATGTTTGAATCTTATTGCAATATTGTTTATATGTTTATTAGTTTAATGTAACGCATGATTTAAGGGTTGTAATAAATAACGATAATTTTGTTCCCGAAATTACCCCGTACCTTAAAAATTTTGCAAAATTTTCGTCTAGGGTGCACTATTTAGTCGAAGAGAAGCAAGATAAACGTAAATTCTATGCAGATAAAAAGCGCCGACCAGGTCCAAATTATAGTCCTGGAGATCAGGTGTGGGTGACCTTACATCCAGTTAGTAACGCTAAACAAAAACGCAGTGCCAAATTCATGCCGCGCAGAGATGGTCCTTATACCATCTTAACTCAAAGATCCTTAACAACTTATGAGGTTGCTCATCCGAGTAATCCGGACATTCCGGTAGGTACTTACCACACGTCCGCATAGAGGTCTACACGGGCCGAAATTTCCAGGCCCGGGCCCGGCCCGAAAGTTAAAATTTCGGCCCGGGCCCGGCCCGAACGAAAGAAATATTTGCCCGACCCGGCCCGGCCCGAAAGTTAAAATTTCGGCCCGAGCTCGGCCCGGTCCGGAAAAAAGTTTAAAATTAGGCCCGAACCCGGCCCGGCTCGAGTGAATTTCTACAGTACATTGATCTTTAATCTTATGGAAGAGTTCTGACCAAAAAAAATTATATTAGTCTTTTTTCCATGTTTATAATCTCCATTTATGCAGAAGTGCCGTAGGCTGCGATATTTATGCTTTTAAATGAATCTTTGTTTGTTGTATGTAAATGTTTCAGTTATCACTAGTATTATTAATCCATATTCCCTGTAATGGAGACAAAAAATCGAAAAAGCGGTATATGGTAAAATTTTCAAAGACGAAATCGCTTTGGAACGAAAAAAAAAAACGAATTCCCTTCTTAACAGATGTAAATGTTTAATATATTTTTTTTCTCCCGTATTGTTGTATTCATTTTGCATGGATGAACATTTTAAAAGACACTTTCAGTTTTCAATTAAAAAAAAAATTCCGTCATAATCATGTGTTTTTTCTGTGTTTGTGTTTAAGAGTGTATTTCGATTCAAACTGCTTGTTTTCCGATTTATTTTTGAATTCACTTTTGCTCTCAAACACATGAAAATCGCAGATTCTCTTATTTAGAAAGTGCACAAGATGCCGTAAAGGTCAATTGTTTGATAAGTGCACAAAATATTGCAAAAAAATCAATCAAAAACGGCAATTTGAACCGATTTTTCCGAAGTGCAAGATCTGGGAACGAAAAAAAGGGCCTTCCTGAGATGTTAATAGCTTATAAATCAAATTCTAATGAATTGAGCTTAAAAAGACATCACACGGCACCTTATACGTCCCTTGAAAAATCCCCTCAGCAAATTTCATGTTTCTACTTTTAAAAATGTGTCTGAAATTGTATCGGAAAATTTCGAGCTGTTGAAGGAGAAAAAGCGTTTTTTCGAATACACCCTTAATTCTATTTTAAAACGCCTAGTAATCTACGATTCTTTAAAAGGAATAAATTCTAATGTTTAATTGTAGAATAATGACGACTTAAAAGTATATGCTTTTTTTTGCAGAAAATTTTTGGACAAAGCCAAATATTACTGATTTATAAAAAGTCGAGAAAATGATTTTCATATAGGAAGATTCAATAGGAACTGATTATTTTGGTCCATGAAAATTAGGAAGAATGGAATCAGTCTCGGCTTCGTACGGAAAAAAAAAAGTTAGGCCCGGCTCGATACTCCAGCAAAAAAATTAAGGCCCGAGCCCAGCACGGCCCGAAAAGATTAGTGACTAGGCCCGGCCCGAAAGGATTAGTGACTAGGCCCGGCCCGGCCCGGCCCGGCCCGGCCCGAGTCTTCAGAATTAAGGCCCGAGCCCGGCCCGGCCCGAATGCCCTTATTGGAAATCGGCCCGTGCAGACCTCTACGTCCGCACTCAATCCATATCAAGGTGTTGACGAGTTGCCCGTACAACCACTACGAAAGCGTGGTAGACCGCCAAAGGTATCTGGTTCCTCATCGGGACGTTTTCGGAACCAGAGGGGGAGAATGTAACGCACCTCTCAACTCCACTATTTTTTCTAGAGTTCAGAGGGCGCTGTTTTCATTGGTTTCTTGCACGGAACATTTTTTCTTACCCCCCCCCCCCCAGTGAGATCTGAGTTAGCCCGGCTGAAAACATGTCGCACCGTTGACATGTAAAATGTTTTACACCTTATCCAAGGTGAATACTTCCTATATCTATGTCTAAAACCTCATCTGTAATCGTCGTATGTTTTGTGTGTGTTTGTTGTGTTTTGTGAAATAAATGTTTTTGTGACGTTAAGTCTTCGATTCTTCAAATAACTGTCACAAAACTGAATTTATTACTGAGTTTAACCTTACAAAAGTTCCTAATACATCAGATTTAGGTGTTTGTGGTTGGCAGGTATGTAGAAGTATGAGGATAATGAAAAATATTTGTCCAAACTGTTACTTATCCTTATAAATCAAAATGTATAAGGAGATGCAAGATATACAATAACCATTAGCACAATTATTAGAAAGTGGCAAATTTAAATTTAGTGAGGCTACGGGGGGCGGAGCCCCTCTGAAGAAATCTAATAATAAAAAAACAAAAATAATAGATCATGAAAATTTCAGAATATCCTAACATAACTAAATTTTTAATCTACCGCTTTTGAAGGCTGAAAACATCTAATTCTTATTTTATTCTTATAAATAATTAAGTACTATGAAAATTTTAAATTATAGTTTCCAAGAAGTTGAATATTACCCAAAGCGTGTTTAAAAATATATAGATATGTGCAAAGCTGACGTTGAGGCTCCTGATCTGCAGATTTACTAGTTTAGCTATATGTTACATGAAATAATGCATTTTTAGAAATATGTGCTATTTTTTTCCAATTGAAGTTTAAATACTACATGTTGTTGTTATATTTGTCATCTTTATTTCGCTTCATTACACTTTTCTACTACATTTTGTTCCGTTTGTTATATTACAACATTATTTCCTTTTTATGTCAATTTTATTTGGTACTATTCACATATTAAAATTTTTTGATTTGTCAGTATTTTGAGAATTCCTAATGAGTTACATATCGTCACCTGAGAATAATAAGGTTCTATAGGTGTTTTTAAAAAAATAATAATAATAATAATTATCGATACAGAAAAGTTCTTTTTATATCGATGAAGGTATTTCTGAATTAAAATAATGCCATAATATAATTGTAATCTCATACGTAAATTATATATAACATCATTTTGATGCAAAAAACCCTTCATAGATAATAAATAGAAACTTTCTAAATCGACAAGTCAATTTTTTCAAAAACACAGATAGAACCTTATTATTCTCAGGTTGACGATAGGTAACTGATTAGGAATTCTCAAAATGCTGACAATTCAAAACATATTAATATGTGAATAATACCAAATAAAATTGACATAAAAAGAAAATTATGTAGTAATGGAACAAAATGTAGTAGAAAAGTATAATGAAGCAAAATAAAGATGACAAATATAACAACATGTAGTATTTAACTTCAATTGGAAAGAATAGCACACATTTCTAAAAATACATTATTTCATGTAACATATAGCTAAATAATCAAAATATAACCTGTTACTTCTCAATATAATGCGTTGGAACTCATAATAAATAAAGAGACAAAATAAATAAATAAATAAATAAACAATAATTGATTTAAAGGAAAATGCTAAAACGATATTGCATTTACTTTATTTCATAACATGCACATATAAATACATTATCCAACATAACAGAATAAATATCCAATTAATGTACAATTGGGTTTTACAGATTTACTTGAAAATGTATAATGATTAAAGTAAAATTCTCTTTAATAAAAAGCTACATGTTGCTGACGACTGATCTTTTTCGCTAATCGATGCAACAAATTGTTCTCGGAAAATGAAGCATTTGAAATTACGAAAAACATTAATAGCTCGAAAAGTATTTCTTAGAAAATTTTTAGACAAACTGCATCAGAAAGGTTAAAAATTGTATTTTTTTAAAACAAATTTCAAATCAAATGATTAATCCGTTTTTCAAATATTGACTTTCAAAAATTACTAAATTTCACAACGAAGTACCATAGCGAAGCCTTCATGCGTCAAAAGATAATGATAATGACAATGTGTGCCGACGTGTATACTGGCTATAGCACGAGTCACAAATTACTGTAGCTTTATTATTGTGTTAAAATATAAAAGTGAATTATGCTGTCACGAATGCATGCTTTTTATTTAATTGTCGACAAGTACTAGATGCGGCATTTATTTAGTACTAGCTGTCCTGCCCGGCGTTGCCGGGTTCGACAAAAAACAGCAAGAATTGTGAAAAAACTTTAAAAATCATAATAAAAACCTCGAAAGATTTAAAAAATGCTACACGAATTTCGTCTAAACTTCGTTGAAAAGAGATGGGCTTGAAAATTGAAACTGGATTATTTTTACTTACGTGGAAAAATCTTACAAAATCGCAAAAAACATTAAAAGTCACATAAAATATATAAAACAAAATTCAAAGATTGTGTTTCAAAATTCGAATAAACGTTGAAGAAAAGAGATCAGAATTTACTACATTCGGGAAAAATTGAACGTCTAGAAAATCGAAGCGGGTCGCGAAGAAACGTAAACATCGCTTTAAAAATGGCAAAATTTTCAAATATTATGAAACTCAAAATTACTCAATTGGATAAATGTTTTGAATCTAAATAATTTGATAATATAAAAAGCATTGAAATGCGAAAAAAAAAAAAAAAAACCCGCTAAAAAATCGCAATAAAAACCTTTAATCGCACAGGAGAAAATTTATCATATTAGCAAAGAAATTTAAAACCGAATTCCTTTTCCGTATCTGAAAAAATCGCCGTGAACTCAAACAAACAAAAAAAAGCATACCGCATTAAAAATTGCTGTAGATCAAAATAGGAGAGCAAAACAATTACCGTAAAGGATAAAAGTTTGAAACCAAATTCTTATTAGTCTAGAAGTTTAAAATCGAATTTGTTTGAAAAATGTAAAATGACTGAGAAAGCCCAAAAATTGCATTGAAAATTGTAATAAATGTCGTAAAACATTAAAAAATCCCTAGGGTAAAAATTCACTGTATAATATAAAATATTGTACTCAAGAAATTAACCATATTAAACAAAAAGTTTGAAATCGATTTCCGGATGTAAAAAAATCGCCACGGAACTTAAAGAATAACTAAAGGTCACATAGAAAATTGCATTAAAAAATAGCTAAATATTTGGAAGTCAATGCTTAAAAAATTAATAACACCTAAAATCCCCAAAACTAATTAAAAATTACATTAAATATCGTATTAGAAATTGGCAAAATTCAAAAAGCGTGGAAAACAAATTGTACTATTTATGCTAAAAGTTAGAAACCGAAATTCTTTTACCGATGTCAACAACTGTCGCAGAACTTGAAAAATCACTATAAAACAGATTAAAAATCAGTAAAATTAAAAAATCCGAACAAAATTTACCATAGTAAGATAAACATTTATATTAAATTCCTGCGGACGAAATTTACCATAATGGGGCAAAACACTGAAATCTGAACTCTTTCATTAGTTAAAAAATATCGACACAAAACTTAAAAAAAATCGCTTAACGTTTTATGAAAATACTCTAAAAACCTAAATCATTGATTACTACATTAAGCTACAAATTATTCAGAAATTTCTTTTCCAATTGTGAAAAAATTGCCATGGACTCGAAAACATCTAAAAATTGTATTCAAAAATGCATTACAAATCGTTTCAAATTTTAAAATAGCAGGGGACAACATTTACATTAATAGAGTAAAGTAGTGTAATCTGAATTCTTTCTTAAATACGAATGAAAAAAATTGGCGCAAAGCGTCAGAAATAATGAAAAGATTTCTAAAAATTGCATTGAAATATCACTAAATTTCAAAATTCGTAAATGAAGGG
This sequence comes from Maratus speculifer, assembly GCA_964019185.1. NCBI lineage: Eukaryota > Metazoa > Arthropoda > Arachnida > Araneae > Salticidae > Maratus > Maratus speculifer. Next base: position 131,845,429 of record OZ025298.1, read on the forward strand.
TAAATGTTTAAAATTAATTTCCTTTTCCAAATTTCAAAAAATTTCGGTGAGATTCAAAGAATCAATACAAAACCATTGAAAAATTCATTAAAAATAGCTAAATGTAAATACATCCCGTGAATAAAAAATTATTCTAGTCATGTAAAACATAGCAATCATTCCTTTTTACATGAATTACAAAAAAATCGACGCAGAACCCAAAATATATCAAAAATCACATTGAAAATCGACAAAATTAAAAAAAGGTAAATGGTGAAATTTACTATATTAGTCTAAAAGTTTGAAACCAAAATAATTTGTTAATTGTTAAAACACCGCTGTGGTGGGGGTCAGTGGTGACCATCCCCCCCAAACCCAATGACGCAAATACCCCCCTAAAAAAATCATATTTTAACATTGACCCCCCCCCCCCTCCTAAACGAAATATCAATTGTAAAATATATTCTACTTATAATCTACTGCACATTCAAAAGATAGCAATTTGAGCATAGCAGAATGAGTTCATATTGCCCTTATCTAGAATTTAGAGGGAAAAAAAACACAGGAACAGTTCTGAAAATTCAATGTTGAAAAAATTTAAAAGTGATATTAAAAGAATCAAGATTTACAAAAGATAGCGAGTTGAGTATAGCAGAGTGGGTTCTTATTGCCCTTATCTAGAATTTAGAAAAAGAAAACACAAGAACTTTCCTGGAAATTAAATGTTGAAAAAGATTGAAAGTAATATTTAAAAAATCAAGAATTTTTTAAGAAAAAAGGAAATATTAAGAATTTAAAAATCCCCCCCCCAAAAAAATGAACTTTTTCTCAAATTCCCCCCCAAAACTAAATTTTATGACGCATCTTGCGTCACCAAACCCCTCTCTGGGCACCCCTGGTGGGGGTCGAAAAAGATGGTACTAAATCGCATTAAAAAGTTCATTAAAAAACGCATTGAAAATGCACTAAATATTGCAAGTTATTTTTAAAATCGAAGTAATCAGAATTTCATCAAACGGATAAAACATTCTAATTGGAAATCTGTACTATTTGATTATCCGGTTGACCAAGAAACTATCTAGGTCAAACCATAAGATTAAATGACAATAATGGCGGATCGTAAATTACATATTCACATGACATTAAACAAGTTACATATGTTTGTTACGTCATCAAGTGGTTTTTACTTCTTATTTTTATATCTATTTTTATTAATGTTTTTCTAAATTATCTCTTTTTCATTATTTAACATAAAAATTACATTAATTTGCATAATTTGGCTTGTTTCATGATTAATGTAATTTGGCGAAATTGGTCGACAGGATAATCAAGTAGTAAATGGAAATCCTTTATAGATAATAAAAAATAGACACGGAACACAAAAAATCTTGAAAAATCGCGTTAAAAATCTCTAAAATTATATTAGATTAAAAGTTTGAAATCAATTTTTACTTCCGAATATCAAAATATCATAAAACTTGAAAAATCTCTAAAAATTGCATTGAAAAGTGCATTAAAAATCACTAATATTAAAAAATCACAGGGGTCAAAATTTACTCTAATAAGGTAAAACGTTGTAATTGGAAATATCTCATGAATGACAAAAATTGGACATCAAACGCAAAAAATCTCGAAAAACCGCATTAAAAATCGCTGAAATTCATAAATCTTAGCAGCTAAAATTTAATACATTAGCCTGAAAGTTTTAAACAAAATTCATTTTACTAATGTCGAATAACAGCGGCAAAATTAAAAAAAAAAAAACATTAAAAATTACATTAAATAATTCACTAAAAATCCAAACATCGTTGCGCGAAATCCAAATAAATTATATTGAAAAAAAAAAAAAAAAATCACTGAATAAGGTCGAAAGAATGAAACCGCTTTCTTTTTGTGTGGAAAAATCGCCTCGAAACCCACTTAAAATCGCATATGAATTAAATTTTAAAAAACTTAAAAATCGGCCTTCAAGGTGTAAAACTTCATACATAACTTCGTGCAGCGGTCTCTCCAGAGCATCGTCAATACTTTTAAAAATTTAACATGCGTTATAAACTACCTTAAAGTGCAAAACACATCTCCATGTTACATTTCCTAATTTTGTTCGCGCCCCTCCTCTCACGCACCCTGATATGTGTTACACCATTCTTTTTTTTTAAATTTGTTATCATGTATTATAAACCATTTTAAATTTTAAAACAAAGCACATTGTTATATTTCCAAAACAAAATCGCGTTCTGTTAGTTCAATTTTCCACTACCAGGTAGCGCACTCTATTCTTCAAAAACTTTATCAAAACGATACTCTGTTAAACAACCTATCAGGTGATATATTACTCGAGGGGGTAGCGGTCTTAAGCAAGAACTTAAGATATTTTATGAAATTGCTATTCGAAAATAGTGGTACCTAAATTTTTGACATTTTAGGTAGATTTTGCAAAAAAATACTACTTATTGCATTCTCAACAGTTCAAGTTTTTGATAGAACAACTATGAAAAAAAAATAGATGCTAAACGCAAAAAATCTTGAAAAAGCGTTAAAAAACGCATTGAAAATCGCATTAAAAATCGTTAAAATCTAAAATTCGTAACAAACACAAAATTTTGGGCATTAGGCTAAAAGTTTGAAACGATTTCTTTTTATCAATCTCAAAAAATAGCCGCAAAAGGAGAAAAAACACTAAAAATCGCAATAAAAAGTTTGTTAAAAATTCAAAAATCACTGTACAAATTCCGAATAAACTTTGATGAAAAGAGAAAAAAAATTGCTATATTAGGTTAAAAGAATGAAACCGTATTCCTTTCACTAATGGGATAAAACTACAAAAAGAACGCTAAAAATCGCCTAAAAAATTATTTAAAAAAATCTATTAAAAAAAATCGAAAATCGGGCTTCGAGGTGCAAAACTGCATGTATAAAAGTACCTTCCCTCCACATTTTGTAACTCTATGTAAGGCAGACTCTTCAGAACAGCGCTGACACACACACAAACTTGTCTCTTTATTATTAGATTTAACAAAATCGCGTTCTATTAGTTCCATTTTCCACCACCAGGTAGCGCACTCTATTCTTCAAAAACTTTATCAAAACGATATTCTGTTAAACAACCTATCAGGTGATATATTACTCGAGGAGGTAGCGGTCTTAAGCAAGAATTTAAGATATTTGATGAAATTGCTATTCGAAAATTGTGGTGTTGGAAAAACTGATTTGATGAATCATTAATCTATTTGTTTTTCATCAAATCTTAACATCGCATAAAATAAAATTTTACATCGTTCAACAGTGAGGATGTACTTTCAAATATAAAGTGTTTGAAAACTGTATTTCACTTTACTGACTTTTTATAGTTTTTACACCAAGTAGTTCGATTACGGTATAATAGCATATGAATATTTTTATTAATTATTTAAAATTTTAAGGGAAAAATTGCGATTCCTACCCATTGCCCGAGGACAGGCATTTATACTAATATTATTATATACCATCTTTTAAAATTTTGATTAATATTGTTAGATAAAACTGTAGATAAATTTTGATTAAAAGGTATTCTATATAGATAGTAGACACATAGATACAACAGATTTAATAGCCCAGTACTATTTTTACTAGCTTTGCATTGAGTGGATTCTGCCGCAGACAGCTCCCCCTATTTCATCTTTTAATGACTCGTTTCGTAGAATTGAAACGCGATTTTGAAAAACTTTTTTTCGAATTGAATTGAATTCAAAAACTTTAGAATATTTACTTTGTCTTGTGCATAGCCAACTATATACTACCGGTCGAGCCATTTCGCGAAAAACCGCCGAAAAAGTGATGTTGGATTCAGCTTCAAACCCTGAACCATTTCATTGGACCACGTGTGAGATCACGTGACGCAAACCCTGCCCAAATTAGCATTGAGTAAGCTGTTTTCTATTCGGTGCACATGGCTCGGCACATGGTCATTGTTTTGGTTCAGGGTTTGCATGATTGGTTAGAATAACTTGGGCAAGGTATCAGTGTCCTCTGGCGGGAGACTTTATACTTTAATCTCAAATAGATGGGCCTATAGATCTAGTGGGCCATGGCTTTGTGTATTAGAAAAATATGCGAGTGTGAACGATTTTATATCCGTATTTACATATCTGTAAAAAGAAAAGTTAAAAACTTAAATGTACACCGAAATAAATATCTGTATATAGTTGTAAATATTAAATATATAGTTATGAATATTAATTAATATCATTTTTATTGTAGTAGAGAGAAATTTTATTTGATAGAATTAGATCAATTGATGCGGCAAAACGAACGAAAAGAAGTCTTACACCAGAGACAGGTTAAGTGAAATATTTATGATAAATTTATCCTTTCTGAATTTTTTCTGAACTTGTTTATTGGTAGATCCCTCAATGCGCCTCCTATGTCTTTAAAAGTTAAAAGCCTATCTGGAAAAAAGAGGCACGGTCGAAGGCGTCGTTGCAACTTTAGGATTTCCGTTCGAAGTGAGCTTAGCACAATGGCAAGTTTAAACTTTGAACAAGTGTTTTATTTTTGCTACACTGTAAAAAGAAAATATTATTACTACGCTGGATTTTGTTTTGTGAAATGCCAAAAGAAGTTTAAATATGCACTACCTTTTATTGTCAGCACCGAATTAAATTCATTACAAAAATATCAGAATAAGATTAAAATAAACAGTTATACCGATTAGCAATATTTGATATTATTTAGGCTTATTATCTGTTTGAACTTTTATGGTATATCCTTTCATACTTTGCTTGTACTTATAGCTATATTCAACTCTGCGTTGTATAGTTGTTTATAAATTCTCATTATTTTTTTTAACAACGATTAAAAAACGCATTTAATAATTCATATATTAGCTGTATGGAACCCTCTGAGCGCGAATAATATTCACAATATGATAGTTTATTTCTGAGACATATTAGTTATTAAAAATATACCAAATGCTTTTTTTTTTTTTTTTTTTTTTTTTTTTTTTTTTTTTTAAACACCTACGTACACACTTAATAAATAAGTACAGTCAGTCCTCGATACAACTTCGCATACTTATAACGTCCCTTTATCTATAGCATATCATAGACTTTAGATGTAATTATTTTTTAATCAATTATTTATTACGATGGTCTAAAATTTACTATGGTTTGTTATACAGATTCATAAATTTATCAATGATTTTCACCGTTTTCTGCTCTAAACAAAAGATACTAATTAAAAATAAAAATACATGTTTTAAATTGAACACGTGCTTTTATTTTTCCGCATTCATTTAAAAATGAAGGAAGTAAAATTACTGCATTAGCTCATAGTTGTATATATATATATATATAAACCATAATTTTACATTTTCATTTGTAATCTTAATGTTTCATATAAAATTTTGATGCTAACCAAACTGACAACTAGCTAGTCCAGATAATCCAAAAATATTCGTTAAGTGTAATAAATACGGATTCCCTTTTCCACAGCATTTAATTACCTGATTACTTTAAATGTCATAAATATTTCTATTAAAAGTTCTTCGAACCATGTTTATTTTTCTTAGAAGTCTAATCTAAAATAGCTGTCTACGAAATTAGTCTCTTAAGCACGTATTATGAGTCTCTTGACATAAATATTAATACCTTTTTGCTTAGGGAGATATTTTTCATTGATGGATTTTCAAACGCATGTCTAGTGTTTTTGAAAATTTTAAAAGGGTAGTTTAACGATTTTTTTTATTTTTTATTTATTTTTCTTGTGTGTAACTTATTTTGTAGCTTCTCCTATGACGAATTTTCTAAATTTAGTCACGTTGCATTATTTTTAGTGCTTTACTATTACTTTAGTAGCCTATCAATTTCAATTAATCATTTTTTAGGTGCGTTCGTAATTATGTAAATACATAGCACCTATTGTTGTCGTTCAGTCCGTCCGTCTGTCTGTCCGTCCGCATATAACAACGCAAAACTACCCAACCGAATCGTTTGAAATTTAAAATATATAATTATTACATAATTTTGTCGAGTCATTTCAAATTTTATGAAAATCATGCATAGATCAATTACAGGGAAAATCAAAAGTATTCCGTTACATTACGGTTAATGGGAAAAAAATGTTTCAAATGCATTTTAATGCTGTTACATTTATTCGAACGTAATAAAATTGATATGCATCTATAAAGTACATATTATAATATACATTTTGCATAATCTGTGGTGCAAAAAATATTTGTTATTGATTTACAAGGCCACACAAAAGAGTATTCCATTGCATAATGGTATAGGGAGAACATTGTTTGGTGCGCATTTTAACTGTAATTATTTACAATTTTAGGAGATTGATATATAAGAGTGATATTTTTAAAACTTCGTTATCGTACGAACGCACCTTATTTGCTACGTTTCACGTGCAATTTCCAACTTGTTTTAAAATAAAATTTTATGTGGACAAGTAAAGTTTGACTTCAATTTATCAACCTATTTAACCCTTAGAGCGGTGTCAAGAGCGGTGTTTGCATGGCGCAACCACTTAATTTTATTCCAAAATTACTAAATGGCACTCATAATTTTTTAAAATAAAATTTTAGAAGCAGATGCCGTATTTACGTATCGGAAAATAATAAAAATATAAAAAGTTTTTTTGGGGGGAGAAGGGGTGGGGGAAATTCATTATTTATTAACTTCCATTGACAAAACCTCTTAATAAGGTTTAATCCGAAAGACAAACTCTGAAAGATCAAATACAATAAAAAATTTTAATTCTCCGCAATTAATTCTTTGAAAAAAAAAAAAAAATCCAAAAATGTCTTTTTTCTAAAAAACGTTTTTCTTTTTATTGAAATTTAATATACTTTTCAGTGTGTAATTGTACAAATACTGATAAATCAAAAATATATTCTTAAAGATGAAATCTAATTGATGATGCAATAGGTTTAAAATAAATATGAATATTATCTGTTTCAAACACACCAATAAACTCGGGTACTTTGCGCCTCATGAAAACTTTTTCTTGTTTGTTTATATTTTATGCTAGTAGTAATTAAACGTTCGTATTTAAATACAATCTTTTTGCAGCATATCAATAGATCAGATTTACACCACCCAGAAAATTTTTGAAACGTTTGGAAGGATATAATATTTTTTACAAAATAAAATATGTTAAAATATTGAAAAAATCAGTAAAACCCGAGTATTTCATCGCGGTTCCATTCGTTTGCGGTACGTATAGATTCCAAAAATAAAATTAGGCAGAAAATAAAATGCCAAATAGTCATATACCTTCAATTCAATATTTATTCACGATTTTTCTCATTTAAAAATATAAATTCAAACAAAATGTTTAAGATACAAATCCATACAAATTTGAGGTACATTTAATGTTATCACAATCCCGATAAATGCCTGGTGGGACAGTTAGTTTTCAAACAAATCTGTTTGTAAATTATGATATTATTTAAAGATTTATACATTGTACCAGAAATTTTATTTTTTGCTCATTTAAGGGTTATGGTCAAATGTACAGTCTCTCAAATTCTTGCTGCTTGTAATTTTTCAGTAGGTTTTTTGCATAATGTGATACACAACTGAAAATGTAATAAACAAAAACAACTCTGTCGTCGTTTTATACCCATCTAAAAGTATCTATTTTGTCAAACAAAATTAATTTCAATACTCTTAAATGTGTTTTTTTAATTCATATAAATACAGAAATTTACCATTTATTTTCTCGATTGCCACCAAAAACAGCAAATTAAAACTAATAAAATTAAAATGCTAATTTAAAGTTACGACAAGAACTTTTGCTCCCTGAGATACAAACACAGAAAATAATATGTACTTCAGTTGTGATGGCGAATTTTATAGTTAATTGCCGAAAATTCAAGTGAAGACTTTCTTTGGAGACGACATTTTTGTTTCTGTCTGTCTGTCTATTACGCGATAACTATTGTAAAAAGCATCCGATTAACTTGAAATTAAGAGGGTAATGTTCGTTAAGAAGAGATCTGCACGGGCTGGGCGGGCCTTTTTTCTGAAAACTCGGGCTGGGCTCGGGCTTTACTTTTTTGGAGTATCGGGCCGGGCCTAAGTTATTTTTTCCGTACGAAGCCGAGACTGATTTCATTTTTCCTAGTCTTCACGGACCAAAATAATCAGTTCCGGTACAATCATTCTGTATGAAAATCTTTTTCCAGACGTGGCCAAGTCTGTTCAAAAATCAGTAAAGTTTGGCTTGGTTCAAAAGTTTTTACAAAAAAGGCATACTTTTAAGTCGCCATTATTCCACAACTAAACATTAGAATTTATTCTTTTTGAAGAATCGTAGATTTCTTGGCTTATTTAAATAGAGTTAAACACAAGAAAAAAAAAAAAAAAAAAAAAAAAAAAAACCCTGCCTATGACGTTTTTTTTAAAACTAAAATTGGAAGCTTCTTTTAAACTGTTCATCCAAGCAAAATGAATCCAGTGAAACGCAAGAAGAAAAAAAAAAAATTAAACACTTACATCTGCTAAAAAAGGAACGCATTTTTTTCTTTCTAATGCGATTCCATCTTAGATGATTTTTACTTTTACGATATACCATTTTTTACATTTTTAGTCTCCATTACATGGAGTATGAATTAATACTACTAATGATAATTGAAACATTTACATACAAAAAACAAAAGTTCATTAAAAGCATAAATATCGCAGCCTACGGCTTTTCCGCATAATTGCAGACTATAAACATGAAAAAGAAAAAAGACTTAAGTTTTCTTTATCATAACTTTTCCCGTAAAAGTAAAGATCAATGTTCTATAGAAATTCACTCCTGCCGGGTTGGGTTCGGGTCGAAATTTAAAATTTTTTTTCGGACCGAGCCGTTAGAACGGCCATAAACATTTCCCACCTTACTCCATCTCTTTGAAGCCACATGCGCATGGCAGTTCAGCTTTTTTCATTTTGCTGCTGTCACATTGGCTGTTTTACACGAAGGATAAAAGGGATAATTCATTTTGACTTTTGAAATTTTAGAATTTTTTTCCCAATTCGCTTAGAGAAATTAATAAAACAGCGAAGAATGATATTCATTTATGAAAGCATCTCCAGACTATCTCTATGGAACTACCCGTTTGGATTGGTCACTATCATGCCTGTCCTTTTAATTTCACTTCTTCAAAATATGTCAGAGCGTATTTTCGCGTCCTAAAAGAAACCTAAGCAGTATCTTTGACGCATGTATGCTTTAACGTGCGATAATATTGTTTTCAATCATGCGGATAAATCCCTGCTTACTAAAAGGTTGGACACGCCTGCACTATGATATAGATCATATTTCAAATTTTATTTTTAAACTTAAAAATTGTGTATTTTAATGAATTTATTGAGAATAACAATAAAATTGATTTGTCTACTTATTTTGTATGAAATAAGATTCAGGTTTAGAGCAAAAATTATAATTAATATACAATAGTAATACAATATTAATATGAAAAAGCAGTTAAAAACAGTAGTATTTTGAAATTTGAAATGAAATTTCATAGCTTTAAATTTTATCTTTACTTTATGAACACAAAAATACTTTTATTTCAAAATAACTTCAAAATTTAATCTGCTGCAGGGCCGTAGCCAAGAGGGCGCTATGGGCGGCTCAGCCTCCCCCTAAAATATTTTGAGCCCTCCTACCCACCTGGAAAAGATTCCAAGGTCACTCAATGAATTTCTGTTCCGAAAATCCAAATGAAATTTTGTTCAAAAATCTAATTTATTTTTGAGAACCTTTCACAGTTTTGCGGAATTACTAAATTGCATCTAAAATAAGTGTTTCTGCACTCCCTTCTTCATATTTGTACGTATCAAACTGACATGAAGTTCAATTTTGCACCAGTTATACACTCAAAATTTTCATCGTCATATTCTTCTCTTAGCATAAAATGAAGTTATTACAACAGTACATAGCATAAGTACATAGTACTTTCAATGTGAGTGTGCACTAATTTATCTTTCTGCGTCAGAGAGAGAGAGAGAGAGAAATTATGAGCCCCTCCTACATTCTTCTGAACCCCCCTCCCCCCTATTGTTCGGCCCTGATCTGCTGATTTTTAATTTTAGACCAAAGCGTGTGAAGTGACATTTCTACTTACCCTCTCCCACCACCTTATCACAAACTGTCAAAATTTCACGAACCCCCGTCCCCTCCTCCAAGCGTGGCATCATTTATGGACGGTCCCAAAGTAATTTTTAGGACAAAATAATACGCAATGAAAAGATATGTGCTATTAATAGTAACCAGACCCTTACCCGACTACAATAACCCGAGCAGATTAATCAATAATATTCTGCAAAATTATTTTAATCACAAGAATCTAAATATACATACATGCAAACCAATCAATTAATTGGTACTTGGTAAGTTACGTCCGTTAATTAGTAGCAATGCAGTGCGCATTTATCTCCTTTTTTAAGAAAAAATCTTTTAAAGATTAAATTTAAATGCAACAAAGATATAACGTGTTGAGATGCTACATTATCAAAACACAAGTACACACATAAACAAGTTGGAAATTGCACGTGAAGCGTAGCAAATGAGGCGCGTTCGTACGAAAACGGAGTTTTAAAAATATTCAGATCTTGCTGGTATAGAAGAGCGTACTTCGGATACAATATAGTGGTCGAAATCTTTGTGTTCCTGTAAATATGTAGGAAGTAATTTTTATTATGCCTCAGCAACGTATATCTTATTCATAAAATGTGAAGAAGTTTAATATAATTAAAACACGCCTCAAACAATGTTTCCCCGTATAGCATTATATAGTGGAATACTTTTGTGTGGCCCTGTAATTTAATAACAAATATTCGGGTCATTCCATGCCAAATCAACCAGTGACTCAACCTGACCCTTTCCGATTTCAATGAAACTGCTAGGGATCATTCCCCAATATGATATAAATTAGAGCATATTTTTATTTTTTGTTTATCACTTTAAATTTTTATACAATTAATTATTTAAATTTTGAAAAATCATCATTTTTTGACTTGCATAAATATTTTCAATTTTGAATTTCTCAAGTTCTATCAAACACAGAAAATTTTATGACCACTCATTTAAAAGAGGAGTTTATAAGGTTTAATTTGATATGCAAGTCGACTATGTATAGTTAAAATAAATAAAATTTTAAATTTTTTAAAATTTAAAAAAAAAAAAAAAAATTTAGATAGTCATTTTTAAAAATTTTGAAAAAATTGTATGTTTGTTGTACTATTATAAGCTTTAAATTCTGAAATTTTTAGAGTGGGATCTCAATGGGATCAGGAGTTATTAAATAAAAGCAAAAATTACCATTAAAATAGCAATTTAATTCTGTCTATTTTGTTATTTAATTATGATTTGTATGGTAATTTTTAGCTTTTATTTAATAACTCCTGATCCCATTGAGATTCCACTCTAAAAATTTCAGAATTTAAAGCTTTAATATTAATAAACATACAATTTTTTCAAATTTTTTAAAAATGACTATCTAAAAAATTTTTAAATTTTAAATTTTTAAAAATTTTAAATTTTATTTATTTTAATTATACATAGTCGACTTGCATATCAAATTAAACCTTATAAACTCCTCTTTGAAATGAGTGGTCATAAAATTTTCTACGTTTGATAGAACTTGAGAAATTCAAAATTGAAAATATTTATGCAAGTCAAAAAATGATGATTTTTCAAAATTTAAATAATTAATTGTATAAAAATTTAAAGCGATAAACACAAAATAAAAATATGCTCTTATTTATATCATCATAGAGAATAATCCCTAGCAGTTTCATTGAAATCGGAAATGGTCAGGTTGAATATTGAATTTTTTTGGTTGATTTGACATGGACTTTGCATCACAAATTGTACAGGATGTATATTTTAGTGTATACTTCATAGATTCATGTTAATTCTATTGTGTTCAAATGAGAGTAACACCATTAAAATGCATTTGAAACTTTTTTCTCATTGACCGTAATGTAACGGAAACCTTTTGATTAACCCTGTAATTGATCTATCCATCCGATTTTCATGAAAATTGAAATGACATGACAAAATTATGTAATAATTATATGTTTTAAATTTCAAACGATTAAAATGCCTTTGAAACTTTTTTCTCATTGACCGTAATGTAACGGAATCCTTTTGATTATCCCTGTAATTGATCTATCCATCTGATTTTCATAAAATTTGAAATGACACGACAAAATTATGTAACAATTATATGTTTTAAATTTCAAACGATTCAGTTGGGTAGTTTTTGCGTTGTTACATGCGGACAGACAGACGGACGGTCTGAGCGACAACTATAGGTGCTACGTATTTACATAATTACGAACGCACCTAAAAAGGACTTAAAATCCTATTTCAATTTTTCTTTTAATTTGTTTTTCTTTTAATTACTATTTTTATGGATTTTTTTTTTACTTTGAGATATGTTCAAATTTTTAAAAAATCTTTGAAGTAGAAAGAAACTTCTAAAAATATTTTTTTCCATAAACATCGCAATAAAAGTAATTTATTTAACCAATTTAATTAATTTTATTCGCAATATATATATTTAAAAATTAAAATGGATTAATTTAACGTGTTTCAGTAACATAAATAATTATTAAAAACTTTTAAAAATGAAACTGTCGGCAAGGAATTCTTTTATTTTTTTTTAAATCTTATTAATTCTGATAGTTAGTTATTGCATACTAGCTGGTTTATTTTATAGCCAGTAGTTACTTAACACAACGGATTGTTTTGTGACGATCTTTAATATATCATTGTTGCCAATATCTGACATTTGCAATACACATGCATTTAACGTCTGAACTAAAAAACCTATCAAAAGATTGTTTAAATTAAACTAAGACAGACTTGAATACATTAAAAAAATTAAAATTTATACTCAAAAAATAAAAAATACTAATAAACATTTTAAAAATACAAAAAGTAAAGGTTTCGCCAAGCTACTCGCAAGGCATCATCAGTACAAATATCCATTGCATAACAAACAGTGGAACAAATTTAAGAACAGTTACAGTTAGTTATTTTTCTGAAATAGATAATATTCATTAGGGATAGAATGAGCCTCATTCAGAGTTGGCGATTGCAAATATGTGAACAAACCTTCGAGAAATAATCGATCGTCATAATTGTTACAACATGAATTTAAAACACTGGCATTTGCAAACTGCGGGACGTGTTTCGTTTGAGGCAATACTGGACAGTTCTAGAATTTAAATTACCACTTTTCAGAGCACCGGTATGTGTCCTTCAGGCGAATTGCAAAAGATCTGCCCGTTTGCATTTTCAGAAAGAATCACGTTTTGAGCACCTTATCGCCAGAACAACGATTGGCGCGGAGTTGAAGTCAATGCTATGCACCCTTTCTAGTTTGTGACGTCAAACGCCTAGCGAATAGCAACCCTTCCTTCTGCAAAGAGATCCCGCTTATTATTCATTTGTTTTTCCGTAAATGTTATCAAGCAAAGACTATAATATTAGGAAATGTTATTCTCCGTTGTTTACGATTAAAACACAGTTTAAAACAAAAGAGCTTTTTCAGATTAAAATGCTTTAAATTTCACAGAACATCTAAACATAGCTTTTTTTTCTCTCAATTCAAAAATATTATTTCCTTAACTCGCTATGTTCGAAGAAATCGAGAAGTTAATTAAAAACAGTAGTAAAGATTCTCTTGTAATAAATATAATTCTATTAATCATATGTTTTATGACACATTTGAACTTAGTTTATTTTGTGTTTGGCGATGCAGCTAGCTGAACGTTCTCGCTTTCGCCAACTCGCCAAGGCTGGTGCTCAAAACGTGATTCTTTCTGAAAATGCTGCCCGTTTCACCAATGCATGCACTTTCGCAATCCCCACACCACAGGGATATATTCTAATATCAAAATAGCCGATGAAAGGAATCCAACTAGCAAATTTAAATACAAAGTGTATGAAGCAATAAGTACTATATATAAAATCATTTACTACATGTAAAGCTAAAATATCGTCTGCCCATTTTCAGGATTTTTTTTTTTCCGCCAGCCCCGTGTGCTGGAAAGTTTTCGTATAAAATTCAAAGTACTATAATAACACGATGCATTTTAGTCTGAAAAGAATGAAATTTACATTGTTTTGCCTGTGCGAATGTGGATTAAAAAAAAAATGAATAAAGACCCACCAAAGACCGCATTAAAAAAGTGTAACTTTTTGAAAATCAATGCACGATAGTTTCATCAACATGATGTTAAATCCTACATTGTTTCGAATAATTTTGCATTTCTTACATATCTCCAACAGGTGAAACATTCAAGCGCTTTCCAATCTTTTGGGGACATCTTGTATATGTTACAGGCCAAACCCGATTTTAGGCCAAACTAGATTGGCCTAGGCCAAACTAGTTTATCCTAACGCCCATCGGATAGACTAGTTTTTCCTAGGCCAAACCGGCCTATCCTAACGCCCATCGGATAAACTAGTTTTTCCTAGGCCAAACCAGTCTATCCTAAGGCCCATAGGACGATCTAGTTTTTTCCTAGGCCAAACTAGTTTGGCCTAACTCATATAGGATGAACTAGTTTAGCCTGCTGTTTATTGGTCCGAACTAGTTTCTCCTAGGCCGATCTAGTTTATCCTAGGCCAATTCAATTTGGCATGATTTTATTGAATTCAATGACCGCCACAGCGCCAACATTCTAGTTTGACCTAGGCTGATCTAGTTTATCCTAGGCCAATTTAATTTTGCGTGTTTTTAGCTCACAGGCGTCAAAGCCTGAGAAATAATGGGCTCCCAAGTTCTGTATGTATGAATTACGTATGTATGTACGAATGTACGTACGTTTGTACGTGCGTATGTACGCGCGTATGTACGTAACGCGATAACTCGTGATAGAAATATCCGATTTGCTTCAAATTTTGGATGCTAAATTAGATTAGCCTCGGACAAGCTATTTTATCCTTATGCCAATTGGATAAACTAGTTTTTCTACACCAAACTTGTTTATCTGAATGCTCATAGGATAAACTATTTTTTCTATGTAAGAGCTGTAATCGTTCATTTTTCCCTTCATACTTAACCATTAAACCCCCAAAACTATTCAGGGAATCGCCTTATCAGAAAGAACCTATATACAAATGTGAAGCAAATCCGTAAATTCTGCGTCAAAAACCGTTTATCTAAATTATTGGGGGGGGGGGGTTAACCTACATTGCCCTTTTTTACACTTAAACAATAAACATCCACAACTAATCATGGAGGCGCCTTGTCAGAATGATCCTATATCTAAAATTTTAAATGAAAACTGATAATTCTGCATGAAAAATCCATTTTTCTAAATTAACGGTGGGGGACAAGCCTCCCGTTCGCTCCCCTTTATTCTTATCCAATGAATTCCCAAAATTAATCAAAAAAGTACCTTATATCAATGAACGTGCATCCAAAATTTGAAGCAAATCGGATATTTCTATCACGAGTTATCACGTTACGTACATACGCACGTACACACGTACGTACATTCGTAAGTACATACGTACATTCATACATACAGAACCTGGGAGCCCATTATTTCTCAGGCTTTGACGCCTGTGAGCTAAAAACACGCAAAATTAAATTGGCCTAGGATAAACTAGATCAGCCTAGGACAAACTAGAATGTTGGCGCTGTGGCGGTCATTGAATTCAATAAAATCACGCCAAATTGAATTGGCCTAAGATAAACTAGATCGGCCTAGGAGAAACTAGTTCGGACCAATAAACAGCAGGCTAAACTAGTTTATCCTATATGAGTTAGGCCAAACTAGTTTGGCCTAGGAAAAACTAGATCGTCCTATGGGCCTTAGATAGACTGGTTTGGCCTAGGAAAAACTAGTTTATCCGATGGGCGTTAGGATAGACCGGTTTGGCCTAGGAAAAACTAGTTTATCCGATGGGCGTTAGGATAGACCGGTTTGGCCTAGGAAAAACTAGTCTATCCGATGGGCGTTAGGATAAACTAGTTTGGCCTAAAATCGGGTTTGGCCTGTAACATATACAAGACACATGAATAGAAAAAAAAAAATTTAAAAAAGCAGTGTTACACACAAATGAAAAAGAAATCTAAAAATAAAGAGAAAAAAAAAACAGCACATCAATGATTTGATTGCTTTGGTTCAATGCCAACATTTTTTGGCAAGAGTCTTCACAAACGTCTTTAAATTGCGGAATAAAATTCGAAAGAAAAAATATAACTAAATTGAATTGCACTTGCATGTTAAAGCGATAATAATAATAAACTGAAGTTCTGAAGTAAAATATAAAATTTGCATGATGGAATATAATTACAGTCGAGTCTCTATATAACGAAATCCATCGTTCCAGTAAAAATATATAGTTATATAGAGAAATTCGATGTATAGAGAATGATGTTAAAAATCGTATTTAATGTGTAAATTTTGAACAAATATTATTTTTGATCTTTTTAATTAAGAATTTGAAATATTTAAAAGTGTGTATTAACCTAACATTTTATTTTTTAATTATTTAAGCAGTTTCAAAAAAGAGAACAGACATTTATTTGAAAGCTTAATGAAAGTCAAATAAGGAAGACTTGCATTAATTTCAGAGGAAGAAATCTGTAATTTTTTGTTGTTTTGATTTTAAAATTGTTACGCTTTTTAAAAAATGCTCAAATTTTAGCAATGTTAAAAGATGTGTGGGAGGAGGGTTGTTGGAATGAATTCGTTGGACTTAAAGATCAAGGAGATTCAAGGTAGAGAAGTAATATAAAAAACTCAGCCTTGAATGATAAATCAAAAATAAGTGATGGAAAATTCATTCCATATGATTTCGAAGCTTTTTTAAAACTGTATAAATTAAGACCAATTTATGAAAAATTCGTTTTATGAAGATAGATATTTCGCTATATAGAGACTGTTTTTAATGTAATCATGCGAAAAGGGGACCGTTCCTACTAAAAATTCGTTATATAGAGAAATTCGATGTATGGAGTTTCGTTATAGGGAGACTCGACTGTACTTTGACTATTAATTTGATTTTTAACCGACTTTCAACAAAAGATGCTATGCATTTAGTCTGTGTGTGTACATACCATAAGTTCCAAACAGGACGGGGTTTACTTGCACATTTATATAATCTTATTTCTAATGAAAAATGTTCCAATCGAAGAATAATTCAAGCGATTCAATTTATAGCCCATGAAAACAATTGTTGAGGGAGAACTAAGTATTCGAGATATTACGATTCAATATTATTTTACATTATAGCATATCAAAGGACGGATAAATATTTCTAGAAGTTCAAAAGGCACTCCAACTAAGCGACGAATTTTTTTTTTTTTTTTTTTTTCATCTATCTACATTTATATTAAAAAAGGTAAAGTTTGTTTATTTGTAGGGGGTAATATCCGGAACTACCGAATCGATTTCAAAAGTAATGTTACCAAAGTGATGGTTTTCGCCCCGAATCAAAATGTAGGTTATATCTAATGTCGATGCCACTATCGCAAAGGGGGTGCAGGAGAAAAATACGTTCTAAAAAATGCAATTTTGTGTCACTGAAGGGCCTTGAAACATGAAATTTGGCATGTTAATTACTTATAAAATATAAATGGTCTCTAAGAACATTTCTTGAAAAGTACGAAATTTAAAGGGGGGGGGGGTGAAAATGCACGAAAAGTTTTCTCCTAAGTTCTAAAGAGCGAATTTTGAGCAATCCCGGGAAGTAACGAATCGATTTATAAAATAATGATGTCATAATCATTGTGACAGTCTTTGCTCCAACATAGCTACGTTTTATTTTGGTGTCACTACCTCAAAAGGGATACAGGAGCAAAAAACGTTCCAAAAATGCGAATTTTGTGTTACTGAAGGGCCTAGAAACATGAAATTTGGCACGTTAATTACTTCAGATAAAAATGGTCTCTAAAAACATTTCTTTAAAATTTAGAAAAAGCACGAAAAGTTTCTAAAAATATTCTAAATTGCAAGTTTTAAGCAATCTCAGAAAGTATGCAATTTGTTCACAAAATAATGATGCCAAAATTAAGGTGTTACAGGGCCGTAGCTATGGGAGTTCTAAGGGCGGATCAACCCCCCCCCCCTCTAAAACATTTTGAGCCTCCCATGGAATAGATTCTAAGATCACTAAAGTGAATTTATGTTCCAAAAATCCAAATGAAATTCTGTTCAAAAAGCTAATTTAGTTTTGAGGCCATTTCACAGTTTTCCAGAAATACTAAACTGTAACTAAAATAAATATTTCAACACCAGCTCATACTATATGCACATATGAAGCTAACACGATGCTTAGTCTAACACTAATTATATTCTTGCATTTTTCATCCTCATATTCGTTTCTTAGTATAAAATGAAGTTATTACAAAAATTTAATAAGAAACACAGTATCTACAGTACAGTGTACATTATAGTGTATTAATTTACTTTCTGTGCACACAGAGAGAGAAAATTTAAGCTTTCCCCGTACATTTTCTTGACCCCCCTCCCCTGTTAAAATCCTTATATGCCAAAACAAGGAATCAAATAAGATTATAAATAAAAAGAACAGAAACAGAGAATTGCAGCAAATTAATATAAAAGAAAACAGTTTGGAAGCGATTCGATTATAAACAAAATTGGTAAAAACATTCTCTTAAAAAAAAAAAAAAAAACTAAATTTATGATAATGAGAAAAATATTTGTGCAACAAATATTTCCTTATCAAAAATAATGCACAATCAAATATGGTCAGCAAATAAATATATACCACAAGAGAATTAATTTTGGCTTCCAAATAAATTCCGGCGGAAAGTTACTAAATGAAAATTGATAATTCTCAGATGCAATAGTATTGGTTAGAATCTTTAGTTCATCTGTGACGTCACATGAAAAGCGGTTGCCATGACAACTTTTTTTCCCCCTTCATAATTGTCTTGTGCAGAGGGGATATCAATTTCAATTACTTTTAGCAAATGATGAATATTTGGGAAATATATTAGTACCGAAGGATTTTTTTTTATCATTTCTAATGTGTTCTAGGTAAACATGTAATTTATTAAAAATGAATTAGATTTGCAGTGGTTATCAGTAAATATTGCATTATCTTATTTGTAGTTTATAGCTGTTGGAAAATTAGCAATTAAGAAATAAAGAAAAAGAAAATTATCAGTAATAACCATTCGATTTTGCTGTTTTAAAAATACATGCGTTAGCAATAATTTTATTATTATTAAAAGATATTCAGCCATTTTCGCTTTTAATCATTTATTTTAGTTACTTTAGCAGAATACCGGCATTGTGTAAATACATTTCCAGATTTCATGGTAAGGATTAAAGCTAATAAAATACCCATAGAACAGTGGGTCCCAACCTTTTATTGATCACGCCTCCTTAAGCATATCTAAAACCATCATGCTTATGTAATACAAATTCTTATTATTTAAAAAGTGAGCTTTAATATAATCCATGATCTCTTACTGTCACGAATCTTAAAAGAGACCCCCCCCCCTCCCAGGACCCCAATTTTAGCGGTTGACTCACAGGTTTACCACTGTATTTTCCTTTTCTCAATCCTCCCTGTTTTCTTAACTTTGAATAAATGAAAACAAAATGATAACCTACGAGTCCCTAAAATCTGTTTTTAAATGTTTTCCATAAAGATATGAACTGGCAGACCGATTGCGTTTTAATATGCCAATCGAGTTTTAACTAATTCAGGAATTTCTGCCAGGAACTCGGTGAGATGATAGCTCACCTCCAGGGCGACTGCAATATTAGATTAATAATATTTTTAATAAATTGTATATATCATAGAACAAGAATAATTTATAATATATGGAGTATAAAACGCATGAAAAATAACAGACAATTTCCCTCACGTGCAATGGATATACAGTCGACTCCCTCAAATCCGCACTTCTAAAATCCACAACTCTCTAAAATCCGCACATAATTTACGCAGGGGCGTAAATCCCGGGGGGGGGGGTATGGGGGGGTGCGGCACCCCCCCTCGAGTAAATCAGTGGGAAAATTTCGTGTTTATCGGTAAAACTATAAACTTAGTCGGGAAAAAAATATTTATCTATATAAACTTATAAATTGGATAAATGAAAAAAATCAGTCGGGAAAATGTCCGTTTAGTCGGAAAAATGTTATTTACTACAAAGACTTAGAAATTGGAAAAACGAAAATATCAGTTGGAAAAATTCCCGTTCGATAGGGAAAATGTACGTTTAGCTTTAAAAATGGTATTTACCTATAAGGACTTACAAGTTTTAACAATGTTCGTTTAGTCGGAACAAAGTGACTTACAAATTAGAAAAACGAAAAAATCAGTCTGAAAATTTCCCGTTTGATAGGAAAAATGTATGTTTAGTCCGGAAAATGGTATTTACCTATAAAGACTTACAAATTGGAAATATGAAAAAGTCCGTCGGAAAAATTCCCGTTTGATCGCAAAAATGTACGTTTAGTCAAAAATAATATATACATATGTATGGACCCTCCCCCTCCCACCCCCCAAGAAGAAATCAGTCAGAAAATTCCCAGGTCGATGAAAAAAAGTTTGGTCGGAAAATATGGTACTGACCCATAAAAACTTATAAACGGAAAAATGGAAATATCATTCAGACAATCTCATGTTACATCGGAAAAGGCGTGTTTAGTCGGAAAAAATAGTATTACGTAATATCCTATAAAAACTTATAAATTGAAAAAACGGAAAAATCGGATGCGATCGGAAAAAATGGTATTAACCTATAAAAACTTCAAAATTGGAAAAACGAAAATACCATTCGGAAAGTTTTCCGTTCCATCGGAAAAGGCATGTTTAGTCGGAAAAAATAGTATTACGTATTAACCTATAAAAAATTATAAATTGGAAAAACGGAAAGTCAGCTGGAAAAATTCTTGTTCGATCAGAAAAAAGTAAATTTAGCCGAAAAAAAAAGTATTAATCTATAAATATTTATGAATTGGAGAAATATTTTTATAGTTTTTAATTAAATAAGAAAAACAAGTTAGATCGAAGAAAACCTATAAAATTTTATTCGTAATCGGATTTATTTCCACTTTCTAATTAGAAAAATAAAAACCAATTTAGAACGAAGAAAACAAATTTATTCTTAGCCGGAATTATTATTAATTAATTTAACTAACTGGTAATTTACTAAGTATTTTAATTTATTAATTAAAACAATTTATTAATATATAGGGTTTATTTTTCTGATAAAACTATTCAGAAAAATTTTGATTTGACAAACATTGTGTACTCGGAAACCTCGATATGACAAAAAAAAAAAAAAAAAAAAAAAAAAAAAAAAGTTTATGTACATATTCTATAGAATATGTACATAAACATTTTTTTAAACATTGCTATAACAATGTTAATGTTATTTGTAACCGTGATATTTTGAATGAAACATTGATATTCCGATTTTTTTTTCCTTTGCCTTTTGGCTTCGAGATATCGAAATCCACCTATATTGATTTACCTGCGGAAAGCTTTTAGTTTAGTGTCGAAATTTTAAGATATACTGATTAAAGTGAAGAAATTTCTATTGTTTTACTTAAACTTTAAATTTAGTTAGAAATATGTATCATAAAATTTAAGTGGTATCCCATGAAAATTCAAAACTGAAATACAAATATTTTGTACTTTTCCATATCAAAATCTGGATATTTTCCCCTCCTTACAAATTTTATCTTTAATTGAAAATAATTATGGTTTTAATTATTCATACTAACTAATTTTGTGTTTTCTTTTTATTTTATCAAAATAATAATAATTATAATAATAAAATTAAAAAATGTGAAATTGCTTTTCATTTTATTTAAAAAAAATTAAAAATGTGAAATTGTTTTTATTTACTTTGTTACATAATTTTTGATTGATTTAAAAAAATGATTAAGAAATTTATATGATACAGGATGAAAATTGAAAATACCCAAATGCTTTGAATTTTTATCTCGAAATAATCTGGATATTTTACAGTCTATACGAGTTTACTTCTCTCAGAAATAATAAGTTCGTTTTCTTTTTTCCTGAATCAATTGTATTCAATTTTTTAATATTTTTATTAATACACTATTACATTTTGTTTAATCGGAAAAATAATGGGTATCACCGTCCCGCCCTATGTGTCAGTTACAAAACTTACAGCTCAAAAATTGAGAGAAAATACTTCTTATGATGTCAGCGTGCACTAAGATTGAATTTTTGAAATTATCCCCTTAAGAGGGACAAGCGGCGGCGAGGGGGAGGGGGGGTCAAAATTCTGGAACAACTTGCCATATCTCAGCAAACATTTAAGGTGGGAGCGTAGAATTTCAGAAAATAAATCTACTAAAAAAAATATCATCCACATAATCCAACGATTTCAGAAATTCCCCATAAGGTTGGAGAGTTAAAAAAGGAAGGGGGTCAAAAAATTTTGGGCATTTGGCGCATATCAGTAGTCTTTTCTAATAACAGCGTGAAACGGCAGAAAATAAAATTATTAAAAACTAATTAAATGCGTGTTTCAGCGATATTTTAAAATTTCCACCCCCCGAGGATGTTAAAGTGGGGTGAAAAAATTCCATTTGGACCCATCATGTGACCTATCATAGAAAAACCCTCAGATCACTCTTTCATATTATAAATCTTTCTTTCTTTTCCCGCTGACCCCCTCCTATTTCCCTACCGGGGACAATTTTCGATCTTTTTCGAAATTGTAGCGTTTTATCATTTTAGTTCGGGTTTTTTTACGGGGACCTCCGATAAATATTATTTATAATATATGAAAATCAGTTAGGGGAAGGGTCTATTCTGGTAGGGAGGACAATTTCCTAAATATGGTCTACATTTCTCTTGTGATATATCACGGGCGACCACTTTTCTAAATTTAGCCGGCACCTTTCATGTGACATATCGTTGGGAAGCCCTGTCACTGCTTATTCGTGCTAAGCACTACCCGTGGCTCTCCTGGGTGGTACGATTATTGTATCCCATCAGGAGACCTTCTAATAATGGGGAAAATATATTGTTATATAAGAATTTGAGAATAACATACGATTATTTGACTAACTCGATACACTAAGTCATAATTATTTTGGGAATTATATATGAATATACATATATATACAGTCGGCTCTCCTTGATTCGAAATCGGATAAGTCGAATCTTCGCTTAATTCGAACTAAACATGAAGTCCCGATTTTCAATAGCAGAATAACGTTAAAAATTTTCATTTATTCGAACTCATTTTCTCTTGACTTTGTTTAATTCGAACTAACGAAACTCCTATTTTTTCCTTTTTCTTTATTTTCTACTGGAATTCAGATATTTGAAATAATTTTCTTTCTTTTGTTTTTGTCAGAATTGATCTGAATAAGTATACATATAGTCCTATGCATTTGCTATCCTTTTTTTTTAGTGGCCTGTGTGTCCATCAATAACACCTCCACCCTATATTCGTTTCTGCTTATTCGTAATACTTTAATCAGTTTATGTATTTATATATTTTAATTTAATATTAAATCATATTTTAATGATAACAACCGAAATATATTTTAAAAATATTATAACATTAATTCTTTTTAAATAGTATCCCTTTAAACATGTTTTCCTCTCTTACTTTCCATAATTCGAACGCTGGATAATTCGAATATTTCTTGTGGTCCCGACGAATTCGAATTAACGAGAGCCGACTGTATACATACAGGGTGATTAAAAAAACGTGGACAAAATGATATGACAAATCAAGCATACAACAAGGATAAAAAATCGCACAGGAACATAGGGTCGCAAACTATTTATTGAGTCACAAATACAGGTGTTTCAGACTAGTTACACCCGGTTTGAAAGTAATAATTTCGAGGAAAATAGAAGTATTGTAATGAAAATGCAACGATATGTACATTTTGTGTGAAATGTGATAACGTTACGAAAAGATCTGGAAAAACATGTTGTTCAAGCAATCGATGATACCCTATGATACCGTATAAACTGATTATCACAGTTCAAAATGTGAGGTGTCAAGTGCATATTGCTGGCGCGCATAATGCAAACTTCTACCACTTATGTTTGGTGGTATCACATTTAAAACAAAGGTGAGAATGTCTGTTAAATGTTTTATTACAATATATTTCAGTTTTCCGAAATTTATAACCGTCAACCCAAATCGAGTTAGGATGAAACACCCTGTATTTGTGACTAAATAAGTGGTTTGCGGCGCTATGTTCCTATATGATTTTTTACCCTTGTCATATGCCTGATTTGTCATATCAATTTGTCCACTTTTTTTTTTAATCGCCCTGTATATTAGTCCTAAGGTTGGCATAGTACTCGGAAATTTTCCTTCTTGGAATCGGAAATTTATAAGTCTACACCCCCCTACGCGACTAGGGTGGTTTACGCCCCTGAATTTACGGATGTAAACAATGAAACATTCAGTTCAGATATAGGCGCAAGATTTGACTTTTTTTCAGTTTTATATCAATTCCATACATTTTACTTACCCATCATATACGTAGTATAGGGTAAGTCGTTTTGAAAATCGAAAATTTTTTTTTGACGGATTTACACGTTTCAGACATTGGAGATTCCGAAAAACACATTTTTAGAAAAAAAAATTTGCCGTCCGTCCGTCTGTGTGTCTGTCTGTCTGTCTGTAACCGCTCTATCTCCCGAACAAATTGAGATAGCGATTTGAAATTTTGTATCTGCTTAATATGTAAGAATGGGACGAAGCCTATTTAATATCAGTAACCTCGATTATCCGGAACTATTTTTTTCGGACTCTCGAAAAATTCGTTCTGATGAAAGGTATATAAAAATTTTCGAATTCTTTTATTTTAAGGAGTGGACGTAAAAGGCAATAAAATAATACAAATTTTGCATAAAAAACGAAGTCAATCGGATTATTAGTTGTTGAGATATTTCTAATCCTATTTTCCACATTCTTTGATTTTTCATGACCCTGTATTTCACTCAAATTTCAATTCAAAGATATCTTTTAATTGGAAATGAGATGCTTAATTCGATGCAAGAAACTGTTAGGGAATATGATTATTTTTTTTGGAGTTATAAGGATGTTTCTTTTACGCAATTCAGTGCTACTTGAAAAGTTTGGCGTTTCATACAATTTACCGAAATTGGTTCATCAGCAATTCATTAACAGAGCATGATTATGTGTTAAAAATACTTAAATATACGTTTATATTTTGTTTTGGAATTGTAATGCATTTTATAAATTGTTTACATATGTTATGTTTTCATATATTATGCTATGCAAATCCATGATGGGTAAGTATTACGGTGGCCTCCAACGACTAGTTTTAAATTGTAATTATTTTTGTTAAGGTTATTAATTTCATGTTTTTTCATGAAGAAAGAATAATTTATTTCTGAAAAAATCAAGATATTGATGATATCATTGGTAATCACAATCTTACCAAACATATTTATGCTCTTTTAGTTATTAAGTCTGGCTAAACTTGAAATAAAGCTTCGTTATTTTATGATCCTGATGTGAATTAGTAATGTACCTTTATGAGATAAGTTTCATTGAATAATTTAGGAGAAACATATTTCATCTTTATAATGAAATATTTAATTGTACATTATTCATTATTAACTTGACCTAATCATTTAAAAAAATATCTAAATTTTTATTATTTTAGTTTATTACTTATTTTAATATTTTAGTATATTGTAAGCATTCATTATACTTTTGATTTCATTATTAATTACATTCAAATTACTTAAAAAAAATATAAACAAAGCAAAGACCAGAAATCCACAAAATTCTAAAATCCGCACAACCTCTGGTCCCAAGCTGTGCGGATTTGAGGGAGTCTAATTATTTTTTACTATCTTCTGTCATTTAGAATATTTTTTAATAATTTATTTTTTTGCTTTAACTCATTTGGGACCATGGG
Organism: Maratus speculifer; assembly: GCA_964019185.1. NCBI lineage: Eukaryota > Metazoa > Arthropoda > Arachnida > Araneae > Salticidae > Maratus > Maratus speculifer. Next base: position 131,871,303 of record OZ025298.1, read on the forward strand.
TGCATATATATGTCTATCTTCAAAAGGCACATTTGAATTTCTTTTCCGTACCAGTAAAAAAGACAAGCAATAATTGTATTATTCAATTAGAGTATTTTTATGATTATGTAAGTAAATTCATAAAAAGTAAATGATGCTAACCAAGTAAAGTTTGCGTAAGAGACCCCCCCCCCCTCCCACCTGAAGTTAATACAATGAAGCGAGCGGTCAGGACAAAAAAAAGGGGGAGGAAACTATCAAAATTTTCTTATAGAAAATATTTCAAATAATATAAAGGGATTAAATAAAGCGAATTTTTCTTTTACAAAACACTGGTATTCAACATTTTTTTTTACTGAGTTTTTCCCTGACCATTTGCCAACTTCTGTGTTTAAAAAATTATTTAATAAAAATGACTGTTTTAAAAATTATATTGAAATCTTTGAAAATCTTATCTTTATAATCATTGAGTAATAGTAATGTGGTAATAGAATGATTAATCTTAAATTGATTGTAAATATTAAAAGAAAAAAAATAGAAACGTTATATAAATTAAAGGAATAAAAAACTTCTGTGAAATTCATGCCTGATGTAGTATTACATATGAAGATCGAATTCTCCAAGTTAGCAAGTTGTCATTTAATTCTTTCAAGTTAAAAAAAACAAAAAAACACTTAGAAACTTTAAAAAAAATCAAAATAAGAATTTTTTTCTTATTTATTTACAAAATATATATATAAAAAAGGAAAGGTCCGACGTTAATATATTGCACAACCATAAGGATTAATAAGTCTATGATGTACTCTAAAAAAAATCAAGATTGCCTTTTGATTCCTAACATAAAAAAAGAATTAAAAAAATAATATTTGTGACATTCCGTGGATTATCCTTCTTTGAAATCACGCGCATTTCTTAAAATATCGCAGGATTTCTAGGAAAAAAAAAAAAAAATGCATATTGCCATCTAATTTTGCTTTTTGATTTTAGGATTAAAATATATTCATTTGTCTAAATGAATATTTTTTCCTTCATTCGAATTCAAAATATTCAAGAGACAAAAGTAAACTGAAAGCAAAATTAAAAACATATATTTAAAATACTGTCAAACCTCGTTAACACGAACACGCTTAATGTGAATTACTTTTAACATGAATTGTTTTCATTGTTCCCTATAAAGACGAATACAAAGATTTGATACTGATAACATGAATTACTGTTAACATGAACAAAATTTTGATTCCCCTTAAGGTTCATGTTAACGAGGTTCGACTGTACCCACTTTTATTTATAATAACAAAGAACTTAAGGTTTTGAAAACTTTTCTTCGTGTCCAAACAAATGATAAAAATACAGTCGAGTCTCTATATAACGAAATCCACCATTCCAGTAAAAAATTCGTTTTATAGAGAAATTCGACGTATAGAGAATGATATTAAAAATCGTATTTAATGTGTGAAATTTGAACTAGTATTACTTTTGATCTTTTGAATTAAGAATTTGAAATGTTTAAAAGTAAATATTAACCTAACATTTTATTTCTTAAATATTTAAGCTGTTTCAAAAAAGAAAACAGACATTTATTTGAAAGCTTAATGAAAATCAAATAAGGAAGACTTGCATTAATTTCAGACAAAAAAAATTGTCATTTTTAGTTGTTTTGATTTTAAAATTGTTTAAAATGCTGACATTTTAGCAAGGAATGAAAAATTGTAGTTAACACTTTCCTCCATTTGAAGGCCTCTATTATGTGCCTCTCATTGATTCCTCTCTTACTTGTGTATCAGTCCAATTGACTCTGTTTTGAGAAGGATGTGGAAAGGTGTATGGGAGGTGGGATGAATTTGTTGGATTTAAAGAACAAGGAGAGAAGTAATATAAAAAAAACTCAGCATTGACGATAAATCAAAAATAAGTGATGGAAAATTGATTCCATGTGATTTCGAAGCTTTTTAAAATTGAATAAATTAAGACCAATTTATGAAAAAATTCGTTATATGGAGATAGAAATTTCGCTATATAGAGACTGTTTTTAGTATAATAATGCGAAAAGGGAACCGTTTCTACTAAAAATTCGTTATATAGAGAAATTCGATGTATGGAGTTTCGTTATAGAGAGACTCGACTGTATTGAGTATGTCATCAACAGTTTTCACTGGTTATTTTTTTCTCATTAAGGAATAAAAAGGCAAGAACGAGAATTTAGATGTTATAAGATATATACCATTAGCTATAACGTTCAAAATTTGTGAAGCTGTAAGAGGTGTCGTTCATTTCAAAACAAGTAATTGAAATATTTAATTTTTTTCCACAAAATTTTTCAATTTTTATTTTTTTTTTAAATTGCAGAATAAAAACACAATTTCTAAGTTATGCTAATCTGTTACTTTTTGTTCTTTCTTAAGTGCAAATAATTTTTAATTCAGTCTTTCCGTTCCTAATGCTAATAATCAAACTTGAAATTTCAAGCATGTACACTAAACTTCGATTTTGTATCAACATTTAATGTACCTTTTAATACATAAAAAACAAGTCTTAAATCTATTAGTTTACATTTCTTCCTAAACAGGGCCGTAACTATAAACTTGGGGGCCCCGGGGCAAAACCTCCGGGGGGACCCCCCAGGAAGGGCAAATTGAAACTTTGCCCCGGGCATAGTTTCTTTTCTCGCACACCGTTTTTTAAATGTACATAGTATGATAAGCCCAAAAATGACTAAAAATGTAGAATTGGACAACTCTACTCGGCAGGCACTTGGCGGCGACGCCATTTTTGCCGATCCCACTGGAGTTAGCATAGGGAAGAAAATACGGACTTCTGATTGGTTGAATACTTTAAAGAGCATTTTATTTAGGTTCATTTTTGAGTATATGTAACTTAATCAATGCGTTTCTGTTTACAAACCTTTTGAAAGATGGATTGTGATAACTTTTTATTCGATTTTATGCATTTATTAATAGACTAGTTGACCCATCCATTGCCCGGGACACGTTATGACAACCTTAAGCAAACAATTAACACTTTAGATCTACAATTAGTCAAAATTAAGCATAGGATATGAATTATTCGTTAAATAATAATTTAAAGAAATGCATAAAAAATGAGTAAATGCTTTAAAAAAAGCCTTTGCACCTCAATAAAAACATCAGGGTGTAGGTCCTGAAATAAGAGTCCAAAATTCAACTTTAAATTTATGCATTGAGAAGGTTTGATAATAAGTGGGTGAAATATGCATGGAGAACAAAAATTTGAAGGTGCCTGAGCCGAGACCATAGGGAGTCTCAGTCTTTTAAATGGGATGTCATGGAAATAACTAAGTGAAAAAATAGTTCCAAAAATGAAGATTGGATTAAGAGAATGCAGTTTAATAGCAATTTATGGTACAAAATCTTCAAGGATCCAGGAACTTATTTCGCATGTAGTTGGGTATAAAATACTTTTTGTAGTTATTAAAGTAATGGGAGGACGCTAAAGCAATGTGAAAGAAAATTGCAAGCAATCAGGATCATTTTTAAAGAAATTGCACCAACGGCCCCAAGAACGCGATTAATATTCAAAATTGGTGGTAGCTAGACTATGGCGGTTTCTTAGTAGCTGAACCATTTTAAAGGGATTAAAATGTTTAAAAAAAGGGTCCTAGCCGCGGATGAAAATGTGAGAATCTTGTCCCTGAAAGAAGAGTCCAAGACTCAAATTTAAAAATTTTGCACTGAGAAGGGGATAAATTTAAAGAGTGAACTATGTTTGCCTCACAAAATGTTCAAGGGCCCTAGACTGAGCCCTATGATTCCACAGGAAGCCAAAGTGTGTTATATGGAATGTCAAAACATTAAAATAGCTAAATGAATAAAGAATCCTAAAAATGAAGATCGGATTAAAAGGAAACAATTTATTATTACAAAAACTTCAACGGGCCCCAAGGGGCCGGGAATTTATTTTGCATGTAGTTGGGTTTAAAGATATTTTTTGTAGTTATTAAAATGATGGAAAGACGCTATAACTATGTTAAATAAAATTGAAAGCAATTTGGTTCATGTTTAAAGAAGCTGCATCAAGGGCTTCAAGAAAGCAATTGACAAACAAAATTAATGGCAGCTGAAGTCTGAGAAATTCTTTTGTCGTTCATGTAATAGGTAGAGAGAGGACATAAAAACTTGATAGAAAAAAAAGCTAGAGAATTGGACCATTTTTAAGGGAGCTATAATATGGGGCCCTGTAGGGACCAACTGACAGTTAAAACCAGGGCCCTAATATGAAACCATGTTAAAATATTTTAGTACATAGCGCTTTAGATCTTTAATTACTCAAAATTAAGCATATAGTAGGAACTATTCTTTGGAATGATATAACTTTTTAAATGCACCAATTGATTGGGCAAATGTTTAAAAAGGGGCCCTATGGTCCGAATAAAAACATCAGGTTTTCTGGATTGGTCCTGAAAGAAGAGTCCCAGGCAACTTAAATTTTGCACTAAGAAGATCAGAAATATAGGAAGTGAAATATGTTTATTTACATTTATTTCACAAAATGTTGAGGGGTCTGGATTGGATCCTATGATTCCACAGGAGAACACAGTGTCTTGTATAGAATGTCAAAACATTAAAATATCTAAATGAATAAAGAATCCTAAAAATGAAGGTCAGATTAAAAGGAGGCAATTTATTGACAATTTATTATTACAAAAACTTCAAGGGGGCCTGTACCGGGCCCCAAAAGGCCAGGAAATTATTTCGCATGTAGTTGGGTATAAAAATATTTGTGTAGTTATTAAAATAATGGGAAGACGCTAAAACTATGTTGAATAAAATTGAAAGCAATTTGGATCATTTTTAAAGAAGCTGCAACAAGGGCTCCAAGAAAGCGTAAATTCATAAGCGAATATTCTTAAATAGTGGTAGCTGAAGTCTAAAAAATTTTTTTTGTTGTTCATGTCGTAGTTGGAGGACCTAAAAAGTTGTTAAAAAAAAGCTAGTGAATCCGTCCATTTTTAAGGGAGCTATGATAGAGGGCCCCATAGGGGCCAACTGACAAATACAATCAGGGCCCTAACATGAAAACATGTTAAAATGTTTTAGTACATAACGCTTTAGACCTTTAATTAGTCAAAATTAAGCATAAAGTATGAATCATTTGCAAGAATAATATTTTTTAAAAATGCACCAATTGTTTGGGTAAGCGTTAAAAAAGGGCCCCAGGGCCCGAATAAAAATATCAGGGTGTTGATCCTGACATAAGAGTCCAAGATTTAGCTTTAAAAATTTGCATTAAGAAGGTGAGAAATTTACGGAGTGAAAAATGTTTAGCGCACAAAAAGATCAAGGGGCCCTGGGTCGGCCCTATGATTATCTAGGGGGCCCCAGTGTCTTATATGGAATGTAAAAATTTGAAAATATCTAAATGGAATAGGACATATATCTAATGGAACAGGTATCCCAAAAATGAAGATTGAAATTAATGGAAGCAATTTATTAACAATTTACTATCACAAAGACTAAAAGGGGCCCCAAGAGTCCAAGGTCATAACTGAAGAGTAAAAAGGCGAAAATATCTAAAAGGAGAAAGGTACCTCAAAAAGGAAGAGATTAGATAAAAAGGAGTCAAGTTATTAACAATTTGGCGCATAAAAATTGTAAGGGGCCCAGGGCCCTGGCCCTTAAAATATTAAAAGTCCGAGCCTCAGGTGCATCAGGACCTGTCTTGGACTATCTTCACCTAAAATTTCAGACTTCTATGTGCGGTAGATTTTGCTAACCATCGCATTCACACACTCACACACACACATACGCAGACATACACAAACAGAGCGTTTTGTTAACTTATTAGTATAGATAAGAAAAAAGATTTTCTAGATGCTTTTTATATTATTCAGTCGATTAGAAGTCCATATTTTCTTCCTTATACTAGCTTCGGTGGGATCAGCAAACATGCTGGCGTGACATGACACATTCGACTCGACATTTTGCTGTCTGCTGTAGAATTCCTTTTGCATGCAAAGCGTAAGGAGTGTATTGACAGACAACAAAAACATCTATTCTAGCACTTTGATTCTTTTTATTACTAACTTTTAGGTATGTGCTGGACATTTTATAGGAACTTGGACTAGAAACTAAAATCAATAGTTTTTTTAACCATCAGTTTGGGGCCCCTCAGGCTTGGGGGCCCCGGGGCAGTGCCCCGGCTGCCCCGGCGGTAGTTACGGCCCTGTTCCTAAATGAATATGATTTATAAAATCTGTTACATGTCAGCCACACCTGATTTGCTCATTTTGTATGGAATGACCCAAACTAGACAGCTGCAGCAGAGGACTTTGCACGCGTTTGTCACCGATGTACTTTAAAAAGAGGATTTGAAGTTAAGGAGATTGAGTACCTTTGAAACTGTCTCTTCAATTTTAAATAATGCTATAATATATGTGATAGCTCAATACTAAGTACAAAAAAAAAAAAAAAAAAAAAAAAAAAAAAAAATTCTTGTATAACAACCTTTTTTTTCTAAAATTTAAATAAATAAAATAACCTTTTAAAAATCCTTACTACTTGTTACAAACATGAATATTTTTGCATCGATATTTTTTTCTCATCGATTAGAATATACTACATAAAACTGTGCATGGATTTTTAGATGTATGGGATTTTACATTTAATATGATTTTTTTTTCTCTCGTAAATTAAAAAAAAAAATGATGAAGAAATTTAAACAAAATCTCAATTTAAATATTTTTAAAGAAACTATTAACTTGAATGTTAAATACATGCACAAAATTATTAAATACACCATGGAGAAGAAGTAAGAAAAAAAAAACCCAAAACTCTATCTAAATTAGTAAAAAAGTCTTAGCATTTATCGAACAAGCAAGAAAAATATGAAAATATGAAATTATAAAAATATGAAATTGTAAAAATATGAAATTATAAAAATATGAATAGGGAGAAAAATCAGTTTAAAGTTTTCATTTGCATGGATCATTGCGCTGAATCTATTAACAAAATTTTTAATACCTCATGATATAACTGTCGTAAAGGTATCTGAGGTGTCAAAATATTTACAATTAAAGAAGCTATCAGTTAATATAAAAAAATAAATAAAATCGATATTTTGACCAATTTCAAGGTACTTTGCCCCTTTAAATAATTACTGATTTCAATCAAGCCTTTCAAATTTTTGTGCAACGAGTTTTAAAATTGGACTTATCCAAAATTTAAAAAAAAATCAAGTTTTCTCTATCAGTCAGTTCTGTTGGTGAATCTGCATAAAAAAAAAGTTTTATTTTATATTGTTGGATTTCTAAAATCTTGGTTTCAATGAAAAACAACTGAGGCAGCCAGACATTTTTTGCGATTTCTCACCATTTGATTCTTTGGATAAGACAAGTTTTAAAACTCTTACCCTTTTATTAAAAAAAAAAAAAAAAAAAAAAAAAAAAAGAGATATGACATAAATTACTTACCTCGCATATGTCAGATTTGGTAGTTTTTCCCCTCTATATTAACAGCAACAAAAGGATGAATATTTTACAATAAAACATTCAACTTTTGTCTGAGTTCCATCTCAGCGCACAGCATGTAACTGAAAAATAAAGAAATCAATAAATTAGACAATATAGAACAAACTGTTTCAAACAACAAATGAATAGTTGTATGTCAAAAGAGGCATGTGTTACAAATTTTAGAAATATGGCATTTTTGTTTCAAAAGAACTTTTACGCGGCGTTAAAAAATGAAATTTCATAATATATAAGTTAGTTTCCTTAAATGAAAATGCGGAACAATAAATTAAAAGTAACATTATTGCTTGCCTTAAGTACATAACTATTTTTTCCCTTACTCATCGAATGCTAGGCGAAAGTGGAGAGAAATTAAGATGACAATAACGGCCCCGCGGTTCCCAACTCATTTTGTACGCAACTACATTTAAATAATAAAAAGGTATTTTAAAAAATTACAACGACAATTTAAAAATGATATTTTCAACAGTTTAAAAATGATATTTATGCCATGGGTTAAACGTTAATATTCCTAAACAAATTTTAAATAAAATTTCAGTTTTATGATTTTCAGTACTACAAATACTTACAACACTACTAATTTTTAAACTTCTATACATAGCACATTTTCAATTTTTATACTATCGTAAAGTAGGAAAAAATGTACTTTTAAATGCAATTTGTTTGAAAACTGTATCTCAATTTGTTTTTGAGTTAGTTTTCAAAACTTTTTTTTTTCATCGTGGTAACAGAAGTATTCCATTTCTGGACATTGCACATTAGGGTGGAATGAAAAAGACCAACAAATTTTTTTTTTCGGAATTTCTTCTTTGGATACGTCTAAAAAGTTGCCTTTTGGCACACTGAATATAAGGTTAAAATTTCATTTCGTTTGGAATTAATCTTTAGTCCCTTAACAGCTCTTAAAGATTATGCTTTTTATATGCGAAAATCCAGATTTCACTATGTAGCGAAAATGACCAAAAAAAAATTTTTTTTTTCGAATTTTTTCTTTGGATAGGTCTAAAATGTTGCTTTTTGGCACACTGAATATATTGTTAAAATTTCATTTCATTTGGAATTCCTTTTAGTTCCTTACCAGCTCTTAAAGATTATACCCTTTTTGTGAAAATCAAGATTTCACAATGTTGTGTAAATTGATCAACTCTTTTTTTTTTAAACTAAATTTCTGATTTCAGTAAAATAACCCACAAAAATGACTTCTTAAAGTATTACTTGTGAACGATCCAAGTATAGTTGCGTTTTAACTCTTTGAATCGCGAATAAAACTCTAAAATGGGAATCGTATTGTCGCAGAGAAGAGAAAACAATAATTAGGCATGTTTTCACTTTTATTTTTCGAATGCACATGAAAGACAGTTCTCTAAGTATAAAGGAAATGCAGTTTTCTAAATATATAGTAATTAAATGAAAAGAATATATACGATGTATTGTAAAATGATCTTTCATTTCATTCTAATTTATATTGGTCTTTGTTATCAAAATTAGGTATTACCTTTCGTGATTTGATTTTGCTCATATATATCCGGCTCTTGCTTCTACTACTACAGCCGCTAATGTCGCTTCAACAACTAAGTTTATGCATCTTTCGAATACTTGAATCTAACAGGGAAATTTTTCATTTGAAAAGATGGGACTTTCGATTTTTTTCCGAGAATTTCCAGTTTCTCTCTTGGTACTCTTTTAAGAATGTGGGGTGATTTCACATTCTTGCCAGTTAATAATGTTTATATAGTTTGTAACACTGAATTTCAATATTGGAATATGAAACTGTCTTATTGTAGAAAATATAATATCCTTCATCTTCAACATTCTTCGTAATCCAAATTCTCCAACATGATTTTTTTTTTTTTATCAGTTATCGTTCCTGTAAATTTTCATCTCAATAACAGAAGTATACGCTTTGTTGAATAACGGGATTGAGAATTTTCTTTAAATATTCCCTCCAATAACCAATACACCTTAATAGTTTATATATATGTTACAGGCCAAACCCGATTTTAGGCCAAACTAGATTGGGCTAGGCCAGACTAGTCTATCCTAACGCCCATCGGATAAACTTGTTTTTCCTAGGCCAAACTAGTCTATCCTAACGCCCATCGGATAAACTAGTTTTTCCTAGCCCAAACTAGTCTATCCGAACGCCCATCGGATTGACTAGTTTTTTCTAGGCCAAACTAGTCTATCCGAACGCCCATCGGATAGACTAGATTTTCCTAGGCCAAACTAGTTTGGCCGAACGGTCATTAGGATAAACTAGTTTAGCCTGCTATTCATTGGTTTCAACTAGTTTATCCTAGGCCGATCTAGATAGTCCTAGGCCAATTCAATTTGGCGTGATTTTATTGAATCTAAAGAACGCCACGGGGCCAACTTTCTAGTTTTGATCTAATTTATCCTAGGCCGATGCAATTTGATGCGTTTTTATCTTACAGACTATCAAAGCCTGAGAGCTAATGTATTCGCATATTCTGTTAGTGTGTATGTAACCATGTACATATGTATGCAGGTATGTACGTACGTATGTACGTACGTAATACAATAATTCCTGATAGAAATATCCGATTTGCTTCAAATTTTGGACATAGATTTATTCTGATAACGAACTTCCCTGATTAGTTTCAGGAGTTCATTGGATAAGAATAAGGGGAGAGGAACAAAAGGCTAACCTACACCCCCTCCCCTCCTTAATTTAGATAAGTCAGTTTTTCATGTAAAAGTATCAGACTTTATTAAAATTTCAGGTATAAGATCATTTTGATTAGGCACCTCAATGATTAGTTGTGAGTGTTCATTGTTTACGCATAAAGAAAGAAAGAATGGGGGGTAACCCCCTTAATTTATGTAAATAGGTTTTTCACAGACAATTTACCCATTTGTTTCAAAATTTTTATGTAGGTTCCTTCTGATAAGGCGTTTACCTGATTAATTTGGGGGGTTCAGAGGTTAAATATAAAGGAAGTACGGATTACTTTTTCAATCGGAAAAAAACTTTTGGTTTTATGAAAAGATTTTTAATTCGTAACAGACATTGGTTTTACCACACATCATTTCACTCGAAATTTTTCATATTAAAAAACTAAATATCCGACCCCTTTTAAAAATAAGAAAAAGCTTAAATAAAGTATGATACCTAAAAGGTAGGATTAGGGGGGGGGGTAGAGTTAGGGGACGCTTGAATTTTTAGAAACATAATAAAACATGATATTAAATATTTAAGAAAAAGGATGTCGCATCAAATTTCGTGCATTAGTTCTTCAGTTACAGCTCCTACAAAATTTATGGCACAGACAGTCAGACGGAGTCATAGACTCACAATTTGAAGAACATGCTTTTTGGAATCTTGGACCACTAAAACGTCTAAATGCGTCAAAAACAGGAATTAAAAAATTTTCACGAATCAAATACTTATTGTAAAGACAGAAGAAAGTAAAATAAATAAAAGAATAAATTTTAAATGAACTTCGCTTATTTCAATACATGTGTTTGAGCTGAGCGGATTCTTTTGAAATATTTTGAATTTGAGCTAAAACTTGATTAATTTTTGGGAAATTAAATTTGAGTTTGAAATAATTCTTTTCATTGTGAGCGTGCCAAACAATGATTGGCATTAAATACAGCACGTCAAATTGAATTGTCCTAGGATAAACTAGATTATCCTAGGATAAACTAGATTGGAGTAGGCTAAACCAGAAGATTGGCGCCGAAGCGGTCTTTGGGATCAATAAAAACACGTCAAATCCAACTGGCCTAGGACAATCTAGATCGGCCTAGGATAAACTAGTTTAAACCAATGAATAGCACTAAACTACTTTATCCTAATGACCGTTCGGCCAAACTAGTTTGGCCTAGGAAAATCTAGTCTATCCGATGGGCGTTCGGATAGACTAGTTTGGCCTAGGAAAAACTAGTCTATCCGATGGACGTTAGGATAGACTAGTTTGGCCTAGGAAAAACTAGTTTATCCTATGGGCGTTAGGATAGACTAGTTTGGTCTAGGAAAAACTAGTTTATCCGATGGGCGTTAGGATAGACTAGTCTGGCCTAGGCCAATCTAGTTTGGCCTAAAATCGGGTTTGTCCTGTAACATATATATATATATATATATATAAAACATTGCGATCTCTATTGTTCCAAGAAGAAACATTCTTGAAGTGAAACAACATAGACAAATGCACTTTCATTACAAATTCAGCCATAATCTTCAGATTTTGGGATGAATTCTGACTTCCAATCTGCAAACCAAGTAATCAATTGGCAGTTGTCAATCATTTAGAGTGCGACATTCTTGCTGGATTACGATTTACCAGATTTGAGGAACATTAACCAGATGCAAATGTTTGACATATGTTTGATAATTTTGGTCACACTTAACTCTCCAGAGTTCATTTCTGTGTGATAGGAGCAGATATTTTTTAATTTCCATAACTGTCTATTGTTCACATTGATTTAACGACTTTTCAATTAGAACAGGAAAAGCTCGTGAGCCTTTATTTTGTTTATCAAGTTCAATGACTTGATAAACAATCGAGTAGCGGCAATTCGTTTGCAAAGAGCTAACATATTAACCACTAAAACGGACGACTAAATCTTAGTTTCAAAAATCTATTAGCATGATTTTTTATCTTACTTTTTACAGATGTTTCATCACAACCTTTTGCCATAAATTTATCAAGGCTTAAATGTTTTTAGTGCAATATTTCAATACTTCCTGCAATGATCTTTCCTGGTCCAAAAGATGGTGTAATGTGTCTCAAATAGAATTCATTTGATTGTTAAAATCAGAGATTATGTTTGTAACTTATAGTTCTTCCATATATCTCCAATTTTCCATAATTTCCTTTGATTTTGGGGAATTGAATAAGCTTCTGATATTCAGTTGTCTATCATTTGATAATTACGTCTTTGGAAAACTACAATAATTGATGTTTTCGATGCTTTCTCTCAGGATTTTTTTTTATCTCTGGTTTTGACGAAACTTTACAATTACTGATGTGTTTTATTTACTGTTTTGTATAATAATATTATTTTATAGTATTCTGCTATTGTTGGTAAAAGTTTTATTTAGTTTTGAAGAATCACCAACTTCTAGTAATGGTAAACTTCGATTTGCTTACACACGTACTCATTTTGACTGTAAAAATGACAACATACAATTTTTAAAACACAATAAACCGTTTCAAATATTTAAAAATAAAGATTTAAAGTTTGAAAATGATGAAAGGAATTACACTATACATATTAAATATAAAAATATCAAAAGATATTACCAAAAAATCCTGTTAATGTACAATTTATGGTAAAAATCTATCGTATAAATCAATGAAAATATAAATGGCCTGCACTCTTAATTCAAAAGAACGAATTTCGCACTCAATGAAGGAGCGAAATATTTTATCAAGGCTTTCACTCCTTCTTGAGAGAAACGCTATCGAAAAGGGGTGTTTTCCAGAAAAAACTCGCCTGATAAACCATCATTATGGGAGCACACGCAGAAAAACTCCTTTTTGAGAGAATTCCAAGCAATGCGACCTGAGATGAATGTCATTGGTTGTAACCGGGTCACGTGATACATTGTTTGGCTTGGCGTTCGTTATCGCCTTGTTTTAAAAAGTGAATGAGATGTTTGACGCTTTGACGTTAATTCTAGCTGCATATATTAATGGCCAAAAGGATCCAAATCTTGCATCCATAAAGAATAGAAATGATCATATTTTACCCGCAAATAATAATAATAACAATAATAAGGCAATAATAAGGAGAATTTATCCTTTCACACGATAATACAAGCCTAATGGCAGAAAACAAGATGGGAAGATGACCGGCTTTAGAAAATAAGGATTTTTCTCCTGCGGTATTTTCAGAGATTCCCGAGCATACGATTCCAAGGTAATTTTGTTGTATTAGACTTTTACATTGTATATATTATTTTGGCGTTAATTTTATTACTTTTAAACAGAAAATGTTAATCACTATGATTTTTTTCCTTTTTTTAATATATAAATGCATTCTAAAATATTTTCTAAATTTCACATTTTGTTTTAGAAAAATTCGGAAAATTGGAAATTCGGAAAAATTTGGAAAATTCGGAACAATTTACGGTGATCTATAAAATACTCTTGAAAATATTATTTTCTTATATTCAAGCTGCATAATTATGTTGAAATTTACTTTATGTAAACAAATTTTTACATAAAGTTAAGTATTTACATTATTATTTATTAAGGTATTTTGCTAATCATACAGAGAAATATTTGTGGAACATAGATCCATAATAATTTTTATTATTTATTTATTTATTTATTTTAATCGGATATGCGCTCTATTTTTGTAAAAATATTTCATTAAATAGTATACAAGTATTTATTAAATTATATTCACCTAGATGTGCACTAAAAGCTGAATTCTACATTTAAGCATTAGCAAATGTTCGTTTAAATAGAAAATAATCACATTCTCCTGACAGTGGTAAACTTTATTTAAAAATAAATTATAGATATGCATCTTTGTATATATCTAAATGAACATAAGTTATTAAATACTTGTATGGTTTGAATATTTTAATAAACGTAAAACATATATCCTAAATAAATAATAACAATAAAAAGTTTTTATTTTTATATATTCTACATTCCACAAATATTTTTCAGTATCATAAAGTGAAATAAAGTAACATATAATAATATAAGAAACATAAAACGATATAAGAAACATACAAGAAATTATTATTTTTATATTAAAAGTAATAACGCCAAGTAACGCTAAAATTATATATATAATGTATAAATACAACAAAATATCTCATTATAAAAAATATAACAGAAAAACAATGCATCTTATGATTCTAAGTTAGGAGAAAAATCTTGTCTTGATTTGAAGATTTTGTTTTCCAGTTTATCATTAAAAAAATTCTGCATCATGATTAGATTAAAAAAAATATAAAGGGTTTTGAAAAACAATTGTGTACGCGCGCAGAGTGGGAGGGGGGGGGGGCAAAAATGTGGATTTGGGTGAAGTTTAATAGAAACAGTGATCTTCTAAAACAGTATCTGACATGATATAAGTAAGTTTAGTTATATATTTTAATAATTCGAGATTTAGCTTTTATAATCTAATATATAAAACAGAAAATGTAAAAATTTTTACCATTAAATATGAATTTTAGTAGTATCACATATATGTTGTATCTCAATGGATGAAATCGTTTCTAAAATTTCTCTCCAATTGTTACATTTATACGTATATAAATAGAAAAAACTAAAAATTAACTTGAAATTAAAAAAAAATCAATGAAATATCTAAAACTAATTCCAATAAAAAACTATCTAAAACTAATAAAAAAATTATTTATTAAAAAAAGGGTTATTAAAGAAAAAAATTCTTTTTTTGTATTGAATATATTAAAAAATAAAATAAAAAGTACTAATTTCTAAAAATAATAGTAAAACACTCCTTTGGTAACTGTGATTTAGTCAAAAAGGAGTGAATAAATAGCTTCTCAAAAAGGGGTACAATTACTCCTTCTGTCGATTAATTTAGTCCAAAAAAGACTGAAAATAGCTTATCAAAAAGGAGTGAAACCGCTTATCAAAAAAGAATGAAATTAAACGCTCCGCAAGATGAATGAAATTCACTCCTATAGGATAAGTGCATCTTCAAAACCGGAAAGGAGCGAAAAATAGCTCCGTCGGAGTTAAAAACGCTGGATTTTTTTAAGAGAGTGGTAGGGAATTCAAGAAGTTTTTCAAAATTCATGAAATTTTGCACGTGTATTAGAGGTACAAAAAGGCAACTTTTGGCTGCTATCCAAAATCAAAATTCCAACTTTCGATTTTTCACTCCACCCTATTGCACATGGACCAATCAGAAAACGAATAAAATCCGGACACCACAAGGATTCAGATATGTCGCTGACATCTCTAGACCGAGAGTAACAACCATTTTCCAAATTATTAAAAAAAATCGAGACACATCTAATATGAGGACGTATCCAATATCATTAGCGAAATTTTGTATGACATCTATAAGCTATTAATTATCCTATCAAATAAAAGAGGCAAATTTTCGTACGAAGGATCCACTATCATGAAATCAAGAATTGGTAACTCTTATGAGTGTAAATTGAATAACAATTTAAAACAACAAATAGAGTGAAAAACACTTTATTATCAAAACTCAACTGTACAACCAATGAGATTTTTTATACTGGTGTTTCCCTTGGAGGGCATCTATGCCAGATTAAAAACTGGTTAACTTTAAGTCACTTTCTACACGCAGTTTAAATCCATTCACCCAAGTATATTGTGTTGAACCCCTTTAAGGATCTCAAAGCTCATTTAGATATTTCTGGATATAAATGATCCTAGGTTCGTCCAGAAGGAAATTAAGGATTTTTCCAGAGTTGCCATAACGGCTGCGCTATTACCGATGTATTTCACAACGGTTTATAATAAATATCAGGGTTTTAAAGCTTGGTAGCATCAATTACATAAAACTTATAATGAAAGAGTACTTCAAACAACAAGTTTACAAGTGTTCAATGAGAGTACTTTCGTCACACATCGAGTCCATAACTCAGTTCTTCCCGAACGTTGATTAGCAAAGAAATTCTGTTCATATGCTCACTTCATCTGAAGCCATGTGATAAATACCTCTGGGGCTTCATAAAAGATCGTGTGTATGTGTCTTAAGTATCAGCTGACGATTGCAGTTGTTGCAACAACGACCCCACAGACACTAATGAACGTTTGGGAAGAACTGAGCTATCAACTGGACGTGCGCCGTGTAACGAAAGGGACTCACACTGAACACTTGTAAGCTTGTAGCTAAAACTGTTTGAGTTGCTCTTTCATTTTATGTGTTAATTTTAAGTTTTATGTAATAAATAATACCAAGCGTTAAAACACCGATATTCATATAGAAACATCCGTGTTTTTTAAACAGATGAAATAAAAGATCTCTTTTTGTGACAAACCTCGATTGTTCTGCGACCCATAGGTTGAGAACCGCTGCTCTCAAGACATCTTTTATCAATGTCATTAATAGTTGTATTCATAAAATATTTATTTTCTTCTAACTATGATAGAGGAAATATTTGGTTAGTGTTTGTGTCTCTGTGCGTGGTTGTCTGTGAGTGAGTGTCTCTGTGTGCCCTCTTTATATCACCGAAAAGGGCATGAAGTTATGCTTAGAACTGGACAAAATTTTATATACAGTCGACTCTCGGCTGCCTGGGATGGTCGGGAAATACCTATCTCGAATAAGGGAATAACCCGATTAATCGAATTTGTGCAAATTTTGATTTAGAAAAAGAATAGAAAATGTGTAGTTATTATACAATAGAGCATTAATAATTTCATTAATACAAAAGAGAATGAATATAACTTTTAATATTATTTAGATTTTCGTTTAGTTAAAAAAAAAAAAAAAGTAATTTTCCTTATTTTTTTGTGCAGAATGCAATGATAGATGTCTGTTTATGTTTTCCATTTACTCTTTGACGAATTTTATTATTTTAATTTCTCAACATCATTTGTTTTAGCAGATGTTCCTTCATTTTCTTGCTCCAAGTAATTAAGTAACACCTCACTGTATACAAATGCATCACCGTTACTTAATTTTTGATGAGTTACAAGATTTTCTTCATCATTTTCGATGCATATTTCGAAATTCAATATTTCTTTTCAACCATAAGCAGCATGCAATGCAATATAAATAATAACATACTGCACTGCATCTGCGTTTACATTTTCGGAAGAGAATAACGATCTCCATTTTTCTCCGCAAATCAGTGTTATACCTTACTATTCAGTAGGAATTTCATTTTCTCCATCCTATGAAATTTTCCTCCCTGATTTCTTTATCATAGTCATTTTATTAATTTTCATGTACCATCAACATAATAAATTGCATCCAAAACTGTTAAAATCTTATTTCCTGGTTAATCTGTACTCCGGATAATCCGAACTCGATCAATCGAGAGTGTACTGTGTATATATATTCAGCTATGAAAAGTAGGCACCATTTGAATTTGGGAATATTCTACAAATAGGAGGCGCTACTTCAATAGCGATTTGTGTGCTATTTCACTAATCGAGATTCACTCTTTTTACTTCAATTAATAAAATGAAGCAAAAATTTAAGATGTAAATAAAAATTGGTACAGTATTGAAGTAATAACATTAAAGTACTGACATGTGTAACAACTTTCTGAAATATAGATAGAAGGAAGTCTTGGGATTAGCACATCCCGACTAGTTAATTTGTAACACAGGCCTTTCTCCCAAACACTCATTTAAATACAATTTCAGAAGTAAACCAATGAATCTGAAATATAATATAAATGTATTAATTTACTGGATTTACACCGAAAACATTTACAGTGTAATGAAATATTGTAGCAATGGTCTTTTATCGAAAATATTTCAAATGTGGTTAACAATTTCAACCATATAGGAAAAGTTTTGTAATATAAACATTTAAATATATTTTGATAATTTTTTCATAACTATTTACGAAATTTGTTTAACGATTGCGTATATACATTTGTTGAATACAAGTAAAGACTTTTAACATGATTTGGTAATTTCATGTAGATACAGTCGAGTCTCTCTATAACGAAACTCTATCCTGCGAATTTCTCTATTTAGCGAATTTTATGTAGGAACGGTCAATTTTTTTCATGATTACATTAAAAGTAATCTCCATATAGCGAAATATATATCTCCATTTAACGAATTTTTTTCAAAAATGTTCTTTCATATGTTCAGAAAACGCTTCAAATTATTTGTAGAATAATTTTTTTTCGTTGATTTCTCGTTTATGTTTCATAGCTACATTCCTCTACCTTATTCCTTTAATGTCCAAAAAAAGACATTCAGCCCCTCCCCCCCCTCCTAAAAAAATCATTTTGGTGACATTTGGTTTTGTTTTAGCCAAGATGAGCATGCGTTCTTAGAAAAGATGGAAACATTTGCTTGCTACTGTAGCGATTTGCAATAATCACAAAGCATCCTAAAAGATAAAACTATTCCATTGTCGTCTAGAAAATATTGTTTGTTTCTTGGTTTGGATAGTAAAGCAGAAATAAGGAAGGAATAAGGGATAGTCCAGTCAAAATAGACATTTAACCTCGGAAAAATTAGCGAAGAGCTGAAAATTTGCAAAAATGTTTAGAATATCATTCTAAATGAAATCCCGAAAATCTTAATCAATCTGGCTGGAGCAAAAAATTTTATTCAAGGTCAAAGGTCAAAGATACAAAAAGTTCGTTTTTACTTACCCATCATACGTAGTATAGGATAAGTCTTCCAATCATTTTGAAAATCGAAAAAAATTTTGACGGATTAACATGTTTCAGATACTGGAGATTCCGAAAAACATGTTTTTAGAAAAAAAATTGCCGTCCGTCCGTCTGTGTGTCTGTCTATCTGGCGGTCTGTCGTCTGTCTGTCTGCGCTCTATCTGCTGAACATATTGAGATAGAGACTTAAAATTTTGTATGTATTTAGTATGTCAGAAAGGGACGAAGCCTATTTAATATCAGTAACCTCGATTATCCGGAACTATTTTTTTCGGACTCTCGAAAGGTTCATTCTGATGAAAGGTACATAAAATTTTTCGAATTTTATTATTTTAAAGAGTGCATGTAAAAGGCAATAAAATAACACAAATTTCGCATAAAAAACGAAGTCGATCGGATTATTAGTTAACGCGATATGTGTAATCCTGTTTTCCACATTCTTCGATTTTTCATGACCCTGTATTTCATTCAAATTTCAATTCAAAGATATATTTTAATTGGAAATGAGACGCTTCATCCGACGCAGTAAATTGTTAGTTAATATGATTATTATTTTTGGAGTTATAAGGATGTTTCTTTTACGCAATTCGGAATTACTTGAGTATTTTGGCGTTATATATAATTTGTCGAAATTGGCTCATCAGCAATTCATTAATAAAGCATTACTATGTATATTAAAACTATTTAAATATGCGTTTAAATTTTATTTTGGAATTGCGATGAATTTTATAAATAGTTTACACACGTTTTAATTTCATATTTTATATTATGCATATCCATGATGGGTAAGTAATACGGTGGCCCCCAACGACTAGTTTCAAATATCTGTTAAACAGTAAATTTATCATAAACATAGTTGTTATAAAAATTGAAATTTTCTACTAAAAAGTATTTACACTTTTAATAAATTTACTTTACTTGTTGATTATTCATCTGCGAATTCTGTTTCTTGAGTTGCATTTCCTTCTTCTACCTCTGGACGCTGAACGACTGTCCATTACTCTGAGAAATCAGATGGATCTGGTATCTCTTCACTGGTGTGGGAAGCATCATCATCTGTTGCATTTGTGGTAACATTTGAGCAAGACTGGCCGTGACAGTTGCTACATATTTCTGATCAAATCAAACCAATTTTTCTGCAACCACATTTGAAATTGCAACCCTTTGTGCCGTTACAAAAAATGGTATGCAGCAATATTTCTGGTGCAGGCGAGAGAAGAGTTTTAATGGGCTCTAAGTCGTTATTGCAAAAAACGGTAATTTTGTCAAAAGTTCAGAAAAAATCGTGAATCTTGTCAAAAGCGAACAAAACATAGCTAAAAGATCGCAAAAAACGGTAATTTCGTCAAAAGATCGCAAAAAAGTGAATATTTTTTCAAAATGCCACAAAAAAAGCAAATTTCGTCAAAAGATCGCAAAAAACACGTGAAATTCACCCACCTATGGCGAAAAACATGGGAATTTCATCAAAAGATTACAAAAAAATGTGCCAACTTCATCATAAAATCGCGGAAAACATGCGAATTTTATCAAAAATCGCGGAAAACACGCTACATCCGTCAAAAGATTGCGAAAAAAAAAAAAAAAAAAAAAAAAAAAAAAAAAAAAACGTGAATTTTGCCAAAAGCTTACAAAACGTAATTAAACGATAGCAAAAAACGGCAATTTCGTCAAAAGATCGAAAAAAAGAATATTTTTTCAAAATACCACAAAAAAGCAAATTTTTTCGAAAGGTCGCAAAAAAACCCACGCAAATTCTGTCAAAGGATTGTGAAAAAAATGTGAATTTTGTCAAATGAGTATTAGCATTGTGAAAAATCACACAAAACGGGGCCAAAACATCACAATAAAACCTGTTAATTTTATCGAAAAGGCGCAATTTTTGTCAGAAGACCGCGAAAAAACGTACATTTTGTCAAAAGATCGGATTTTACTGGTACAAAATTAGATTTTTACTGCTAAAAATTGATTTTACTGCTCCAAAAAAACAGTGTTTTGCTGCTTCAAAATGTCTTTATTTTTCTTTCATCCCTGAATATTGTAATTTTAGTTACTAATAAAACATAACAATGCAAGTGTTCAGATTTTCCTACGGAGAACGGAGGGTCCCCAAAGAACTAGTTTGTGACGCTGTTGTAGCAATCTTCGAAAACTTCTTACATTTTTGTGGAAATTCATATTTACAAAAATTAGTTTATGGATACACAGAAAGATGAAAGAATATCACCTTTCAATTACATTGGAAAGAGCTATAAACTGAATAAGTAATACATATTTTTAAGAGATCATAAAAGACTATAAAAAAAAGTGGCCAGTTAAATTGATGATATTGAGCTCATAGGCTACTCGCGTTAATTCCATATGATACTCATATTTATGTCTATTATAATTAAAACAGAACCCGCTCTTTTTACAGAAAAATGGTAAATAATCAGGGAGGCGCCTTATCCGAATAAACCATTTACTAAATTTGAATCGAATCGGATATTTCCGCATGAAAAATCCATTTATCTAAATTAAATGGGATTAGCCCTCATCCCCTCTTTCCCTTAACACTTAATGAATGAACCTCCAAATCAAATAAAGTGCCTTATAAATAACCGGTATATCAAATTTGAAGCAAATCGGATAATTTTGTATCAAAAACCCATTTGTATAACTTAAGGGCGGAGGATTAAACCCCGTTTCTTCCTTTATATTTAATCAATAAACCTTCAAATTTAATCAGGGATGCACCTTATCATAATAAACCAAAATACCAAATTAATAAAAAGTCAGATAATTTTGCATGAAAACCCATTTATCTAAATTTAGGAGGATTATACTTCGCACCCCTCTTTATACTTAACCAATGAATCTTCAAAACTAAACAGTTATGCACCTTATCAGAATGAACATATTTACCCAATTTTAAGCAAACTGGATATTTCTACCAAAAGGTATTGCGATTCTTACATACGTAAGTACATATAGAACCTCTGGTATATTAGCTTTTAGGCTTTGAAATAAAAAGAAATGAAGAAGTAATTTTGCCCTTCTTGAAAAAACATTTGCCCGACCTAGGAGCATCGTCTAGCTACGGGCCTGCGGCGCGTGCTTTTATTGCGCCATGGAAGGGGGTGGAGGGAAATTGACCACAGCTTATCTCGAGTGTATGGGACGAAGTATGCCCGTATCTCGCATTATTATATTTAATTTTATTACATCTACTTATATGTATTTCATTCAATAGCTAATAACATAAATTGCATTCAGAAAAATGTAACTATCATCCAAAATATGAAAACTTTTGAAATTTTTGATTCTTGCACTTTTTGCATTTGCAATATCTTACGAAAGAGGGGGCGGGGAGTGAGTAAAGACATTTTTTGTAGAAAATCCAAAGATATTTTATTTTTAAGACAACTATTTTTACGATAAAACTTACCGTTTACCAGATATCTGCAAGAAACTACTTATTTTATTTTTGACCTTTGACCTTAAATAAAAATTTTTGCTCCAGCCAGATCGACTAAGATTTTTGGCATTTCATTCGAAATGATGTTCTAAAGGTCTACACAAATTTCCAGCTCTTCGCTAATTTTTCCTAGGTTTCCACTTTTTTTCGCTTATTTTGACTGGACTAGGAGTAATTGCAGAGAAAGGTCGTTCTTTTCAGCAGGTTTTCATCTACGTAAACTAACTTTCATTACTTTTAAAGTTTAGAGTGGATGTTTGTTGTTTGTGGCAACTCGGAGCATTTTTTGCTGTGAGAGATCATTTGAACGGAGAATTGTTACTAAATGTCATCTATGCTGGTGTTATCTTCTACTGCATCTCCACAAAATCGCTTTTAGGATAAGCATAACTCTTTCTGATAAAGTAAATACAGTCGAGTCTCTCTATAACGAAACTTCATACATCGAATTTCTCTATATAACGAATTTTTAGTAGGAACGGTTCCCTTTTCGCATGATTACATTAAAAACAGTCTCTATATAGCGAAATATCAATCTCCATATAACGAACTTTTTCATAAATTGGTCTTAATTTACTCAGTTTTAAAAGGTTCGAAATCATATGGAATCAATTTTCCATCACTTATTTTTGATTTATCGTCAGTGCTGAGTTTTTTTAATATTACTTTTCTCCTTGTTCTTTAAATCCAACGAATTCATCCCATCTCTCACACAACTTTCCACACCTTCTCAAAACAGAGTCAATTGGATTGATGCTCATGTAAGAGAGGAATCAATGAGAGGCATATAAGAGAGGCTTTCAAATGGAGGAAAATGTTAACTACAATTTTTCATTCTTTGCTAAAATTTGAACATTTTCTTTTTAGAGCGTAACAATTTTAAAATCAAAGCAACAAAAAATTACAGATTACTTCGTCTGAAATTAATGAAAGTCTTCCTTATTTGATTTTCATTAAGTTTTCAAATAAATGTCTGTTCTCTTTTTTGAAACAGCTTAAATAATTAAGAAATAAAATGTTAGGTTATGTTGCTTTCATATTATAATTAGTTTTAATATTCAGATCTTGGTGCAATAGCTATTGTAGTCTTAGGCAAAAATGCATGAATATAAAAATTAATACAATTACATATAGTTTTTTTTTTTTTTTTTTTTTTTTTTTAAGGGGCATAATTTGTTTATTTTATGTGTGTAAATATGTAATTTTGTAATCGATTTTTCATTTTTTTCCTGATGTATTAGAATTTTAAAAATTATTCACATGTGTTCTTGGTGGCAATATACTATTTTAATAATTTAGGTTAATTGCAAATTAATAAACTACGTGGCAATATACTATTGGTGGCAATATACTATTTTAATAATTTAGGTTAATTGCAAATTAATAAACTACTTTTAAGGCATTTTAGCACAAAAAAAAAAAACTAATAGCCTCTAAAGAAGAAGCGCTAAAAAAAAATTTGTTCATAACTATCTCTTTCACAAAAATCAATAAGGGGCATATATTTACTTTTAAACATTTCAAATTATAATTCAAAAGATCAAAAATAACATTTGTTCAAATTTCACACATTAATACGATTTTTAACATCATTCTCTATACATCGAATTTCTCTATATAACGAATTTTTTACTGGAACGGTGGATTTCCTTATATAGAGACTCGACTGTAATTTTGAAAATAAACAATGAGACACTTGAAAAAAAAAGGAAGTGTCGAAAATGTTTGCCATTCTGGAAAAATTCAATTAAATATTTCAAAAACTTAATTAAACACCTCAAAAACAATTCTATTTCAAAATTTAAGCATCAAATAAAAAATTTTTGCCGTTCTCTATTCAACGAATACTTCTATATAGCGAAATTTTTGACTGAACGATGGACTTTGTTATATAGAGACGCCACTCTTATTTACCAAATTCAGGAAAATATTGGATAAACATTGAAAATGCCGGGGTGGATTTTAAATTCCCGAAATAATTCAAAGTATTGGGACAGTGACCGCTTATAGATTTTTGTGAAAGAGATAGTTATGAACAAATTTTTTTTTAGCGCTTCTTCTTTAGAGGCTATTAGTTTTTTTTTGTGCTAAAATGCCTTAAAAGTAGTTTATTAATTTGCAATTAACCTAAATTATTAAAATAGTATATTGCCACCAAGAACACATGTGAATAATTTTTAAAATTCTAATACATCAGGAAAAAAATGAAAAATCGATTACAAAATTACATATTTACACACATGAAATAAACAAGTCTAAAATTGGACATCAAACGTAGCAAATGGGGTGCTTTCATATTATAATTAGTTTTAATATTCAGATCTTGGTGCAATAGCTATTGTAGTCTTAGGCAAAAATGCATGAATATAAAAATTAATACAATTACATATAGTTTTTTTTTTTTTTTTTTTTTTTTAAGGGGCAGCCAGATGGGAATTTTTCAAAGGGAAACCCTATTCTAGAAAAAAAAAATTTTTTTTAAAGGATAATATTCTAAAAGAAATATTCTATATTCTAAAAGAAAGAATACTTTTTTTTTTTCCAAAAAGGGAAACACTATTTTTTTTAGACCTAAAAAAAGTTCACATTTGTATCTTGTTCACCAAAAATATTTTGAACTACTTTGTTTAGAGTCCTTTTGAATCGGCGATATTTTCCCACGTTCAATTAAATATCCAAGGGGCGCATAGTAAGTGTTAAGTTAAAAAGGGCCACCGCTGGGGCCATAAAAGAATAAAAAAATGCACTGTAATAATAATAATAAAAAAACGGACGATTTTACCGAAATTGTACTAGTAATTGGGACATTAGTACAATTTACTGTTTTTTAACGTAAAAATTCCCGCAAATTACAGAAAATTTTCCATTTTTTTTGGAAAAATTTCTGAATTTTGAAACTTTTTTTTGGTAAAAAAACAGTGAGTTATATTGGCGTCCCGATTTCACATACAATCACGGTAAAATAGTCCGTTTTATTTATTTACAGTGTGTCGTCGAGCGTTGCACCCTGCTAAAACGGCTTTGAGTCAACACCATATATAAGTATGTAAGAAGCATTATTTATCACATGATATCATTGAATTAATTATGTATCATAGGACTTAATTGAATAAGGAAATCTTTTATTAATATCATTTTGATTTTATTTTCAAAAATTTCATAAAATTCTACAAAATCATGGAACGACTACGTATTAAATTTCAAATCATTAGGTTAGGTAGTTTTTGCACTATTATATGCGGGCAGACGGGTGGATCAGATGATGATCATGGGTGCTATGTTTTTATCTAATAACGAATGCATCTAATAAAAGAATATAATGAGAGCTAAAATTAAGGTCTTTATCGCACTGAAGAAAAAAAGAAAATCACGAATGTGAACATAATAATAGTTCCTATTACGAATTCTTTACACGCACTTGATAATAATAATAATAAAAAAAATGACACAGTCGAAATCATCAACGACAACTTACTCGGAGGAAAAGAACAAAAGAATGGCATGATTAATCTTAATTCCACAATAACCTTTAAAAGTAAGCGAAGCATAAAAAATGTTTCCACTTTCGAATGACAACAATTCACACGACAAACATCAGTTACGATAGATGCAAGATTAGTTTAAAGATGAGCGATACATAAGATCAATATCAAATGTGGTCAGGTATCGGAAATTATTAGTTCGCAAAGTTATAGGCTTAGTTTTTCATTGTTCTAAAACCAAATTAAGAAGATAATTGTAAGATAAAAGTCTAAAAGACGACGACTAAGAAAATACGCGTGGGAGGCGATAAGTATTCGTTGTTAACTATTTGGAAATGTATTTATGGGCACTAGGGCTGGGCAATATCAGAATTTTAATATCTTAATATATCGCTGATCAGATATCGATATTTTCAATATAGCGATATATTAATTCAGGAGTAACTCCATTATAGAGTCGTAAATGTAACTGTGCTTTCTTAAAAATACTACAAACACAAATACACACACTTACATAGTTGGTAAATATTGTGATATCTTCGAAAATCTTAAAAAATATCTGAAATTTTAGTATACATTCCAAATTTTCAAAGTAGTCAATTTAGTGATAATTATAAAATTTTTCAGACAAAATATTAGAAAGTAAACTGCTTTTAGCATGGAAATTTAATAAAACTATATTCTAAATGTATTTTTTTTCAACTTACATAAAAAAATTGAAAATAAACTGATTGAAAATAAACAAACGCAATTTGCTTTTTACAAAAACAAATTACGGGATTAATTATCAAGCTTGCAGAAAGTTTTTGTTTTGTGTCAGTATAGTTAATAGAATTGGTAAAACAAAGTGAATTTACTTTGTAAAAAAAATATTCTTTATAAAATAAAATTCGCGAATAACCAAGTTCAGTCCAAAATTTGATGAACTACTGATTTCGATGAAATTCACTGACTTGACATAAACCATACCGCTAACTCAATATGATTTTTTAGAACCCCAGAGTTCTTTAATGGAATCCTGTATATTAGAGCGAAATATCAAGTATAGCTTATAAAAATTTTGAATAATTTTATAGCAGTACACCACTTTAAAAAACATACCAAACTGAGACTACTGAGTCAAGTTTACTAAAAGATTTGACATTGAATGAAAAAAACTCAATTTTCAAACGCACGGAATACCTTTTTATACCCCTAAACAAACCGTAACGTAACAAAAGGGCTTCAACAGAGAAACTTTTTATGATTCATAAATGTCAAAGAAGAGAGAACTCATAAATGCATACAAAAGATAAATGAGGAACAAAGAATAGAAAAAAAAAAACATTGTTATGCAGATTGTAAAAAAATGAACTTCCGTTAAGTTAGCAAAGTGAGCCGCTTTTATTCTGCTTGCGTGACCTTAAAATGAAAGAAAACTGTAAAGGCCTAAGAAAACGATAAAAATTGCTGACATTTATATGAAGTCATAACAACAGTCTGTAGCGTGATTTTAAAGTTTTTAGTACAGATCGACGGAAACAGGTATTTAAGACCGAAACTGAATTTCGGTGATTTTCCTATTTTTTTGTCTAAAAACGAAAGCAGCCTCCAAAAATTTTTAAAGTAATTGATACATACATAAATATACAAAATTATTAATTAATTATGTTTATCGATTAAATACGTAGAATTATACATTGATTGTGGGAATGTCCATTTAAAAATTTGTTGACAAATGATGAAGATAAAAATTGATACATCCGGCACAATACCATTGTATTCCACTCACATAATATCTCTAATTTTTAACAAAAAGCATTTTATTTGTGTACATATTGAATTAAAATTTTGTTACTCTTGTGATTCTCGGTCACAAGCGAAATTTTGATTTATTATATGGAATGTACAAGCAAAATGCATTTGTAATAATTTAAATATATTTACTTTATGAGACTATAGATCACAATTGCATTTAACAGGTTATATATATTTTTTGTTTTAATTATATTTAAAAAAAAATGAAATTATTATGAAAATTTGCTCGAATCGTCACAAGAGTTACAGTGGATGCTGCCTTATACTTATTTATTAAATATATATTATTATTAATAAATAATGCATGTGGCCCAAGTTGGCTCTCTCGGACTTAGATCGAAAACATTTTATTTTCTTATAAAATAAAACGTAATTAATTTTTTAAAGATATAGAAATATTTTCTAGTTATACGAATTTAATTTATCAAAAAAAAAAAAAAAAAAAAAAAAAAAAAAAAAAAATGTTTTAGTTCTATACATGCTTTTATAATGAGTTTTGTAAATAATCCTTTTTCATGCAAAAGCTTTCTCAAAGAGTAATCGAAACACTTCTGCGATTTCAAAAAAAGAAAAAAACTGTTTCCGTTAAATCTCCAGCCTTTGATGAGCGCGTAAAAAAAGTTTAGTCACATATGTATTGCTTGCTTTATAATTTCCACTCACGTCTTTAATCAGTCATGATTGATAATTATAAAGAATGAGGATCATAGCCATAAATAGTATCATTTGAGCTGCTGTAAATAAACGATAAATGCAATGCATATCTATTCTATAGTATGAGTTTTGCAGTACTCCTTATTTCAATATGTTTAAAGTAGTGTAACGAAAAATTAAAAAACATTTTTTTCTCATAGGCCATAATGTAATGGAATTCTTCCGAGTTCTTTTGTAAAAAAATATAAATTTAATGCACTTCATTTTTAATAGAGGGCATTCCATATTAAACCTCAATACCATTTATTAATAATTATCTGATAATCCAAGCATATTTACGCGAATTTGAGTACGGGCAAACAAACAAGACGCCATAAACACATTTGAACTATGTTGGAAAATGCTAAAAGACACTTCTTTCCCAAGTTTTCAATGATCATCATTTTAGAGTTCCGTGGAGGTTTAAACCAGGGTTGCGGAGTTAGAGTCGTGGAGTCGGACCCATTATTGGCCAAAAGAATCGGAGTCGCTAAAAACAAACCGACTCCAATTCGACTTTTTTTTTGTTAGACAGTTTGAAGTTAAATTAACCCAATCATATGAAATTTTAAATCGATAAAAGGAATTATTATTGTTCTTATTGTATTATATCAGACTACGCAAGTTAGAGATTCCCAATACATTGTCCAGTATGTATTTTAGGTGAAAAGTCGAGTTTAGGTTCCAGTCGGCTATTTTCCCCACTGACTCCGCAATCCTGGTTAAGAAAAACATTCAAGGACTCTATTTAGAGATTTGCACGGGCTCGGCTAGGCCCGTGGCCGGCCCAGCCCGTGGGTTAGGCCGGCGGAATAGTTCTTAATTTTCTAATGGACGGGGCAAGTAGAATTAGATAAATTTTTTGATCGGGTCGGGCCGATAAAAAACTAGCGGGCCTGCTGGCACGTTATAAAAATTTAAGCGGAAACAATAAAATCTGAGCTATTTTCAATGAATATGACTTTAGCTAGAATAAGTATAAATGTGCGTCACGAGCCGATACTAGTTTCATAACATCAATACAGAAATACAACTTGTACAGTGCATCGGACAGTTAACATAATCTTTGAAAATAAATTACCTGGTGGTTCTTAAATTCACTTCTCAACGAATACGAAAGTTTGACACATTTTTGACTAATTTTAAACAGTAAAAGTATAAAATTCACAAGCTTGACTACTGAAGGGATTTGGAATTGAATAGTGTTTTTCATTTTTGTTAAAAAAGATACTTGGATAACCTTCTTGAAATATGAGAGATTCTTGTCAAATGGTTGCAGATTTTCCTTCCCATGCTATCGCTTCCGGAAATTCTATTCAAAACGCTAACTTTGACAATATTTTTATAAATTGCTTGTATCAAAAAAGTAGGTAACGCCTTTCGATTACATAGTTTCTGAATAAAGGCACTTGTTAATGTTATGCGTTTCCGAAAAAAAAATGAATTCAGATACGTATCAGAAACAGGGGCGTAAATCCCGGGGGGGGGGGGGGGTTGGAGGGGGTGTAACACCCCCCCCGGGATTTACGCCCCTGTTTCTGATAAGAAATCAGTCGGAAAATTCCCAGATCGATCGGTAAAAGTATGTTTAGTCGGGAAAAAATAGTATTGCGTATTAACCTATAAAAACTTACAAATTGGAAAAATGGAAAAATCAGTCGGAAAAACTCTTCTTCGATCGGAAAAAATGGTAATAACCTATAAAAACTTATAAATTGGAAGAACCAAAATATCATTCGGAAAATTTACCGTTCCATCGGAAAAGACATGTTAGTCGGAAAAATATAATATTACGTATTAACCTATAAAAATTTATAAATTGGAAAAGTCAGTCGGAAAATTCTTGTTCGATCTGAAAAAATGCGATTAACCTATAAAAACTTAAAAAATGGAAAAATGGAAATGTGATTCGAAAATTTCCCGTTCCATCAGAAAAGGATATTTAGTCGGAAAAAAGAGTATTACGTATTAACCTATAAAAATTTATAAATTGGAAAAACAGAAAAGTCAGTCGGAAAAATTCTTGTTCAATCAGAAAAAATTGTATTAACCTATAAAGGCTTAAAAATTGGAAAAACGGAAATTTGATTCGGGAATTTTCCCGTTCTATTTGAAAAAGACATTTAGTCGGAAAAAATAGTATTACGTATTAAACTATAAAAATGTATAAATTGATAAAACACAAAAGTCAGTCGGAAAAATTCTTATTCGATCGGGAAAAATGCGATTAAGCTATAAAAGCTTATAAATTGGAAAAATGGAAATATGATTTGGAAAATTTCCCGTTCCATCAGAAAAGGATATGTAATCCGAAAAAAGAGTTTTACATATTAAGCTATAAAAATATATAAATTGGAAGAACAAAAATCAGTCGGAAAAATTCTTGTTCGATCAGAAAAAATCGTAATAACCTATAAAAACTTATAAATTGGAAAAACGAAAATATCATTCGGAAAATTTACCGTTCCATCGGAAAATGCATGTTAGTCGGAAAAATATAATATTACGTATTAACCTATAAACATTTATAAATTGGAAAAGTCAGTCGGAAAAATTCTTGTTCGATCGAAAAAAATGCGATTAACCTATAAAAACTTAAAAAATGGAAAAATGGAAATGTGATTCGGAAAATTTCCCGTTCCATCAGAAAAGGATATTTAGTCGGAAAAAGAGTATTACGTATTAACCTATAAAAAATTATAAATTGGAAAAACAGAAAAGTCAGTCGTAAAAATTCTTGTTCAATCAGAAAAAATTGTATTAACCTATAAAGGCTTATAAATTGGAAAAACGGAAATTTGATTTGGAAATTTTCCCGATCATTGTAAAAAGATATTTAGTCGAAAAAAATAGTATTACGTATAAAGCTATAAAAATTTATATATTGATAAAACACAAAAGCCAGTCGGAAAAATTCTTATTCGATCGGGAAAAAAAAAACGATTAAGCTATAAAAACTTATAAATTGGAAAAATAGAAATATGATTTGGGAAATTTCCCGTTCCATCAGAAAGGGATATGTAGTCGGAAAAAAGAGTATTACATATTAAACTATAAAAATTTATAAATTGGAAGAACAAAAAGTCAGTTGGAAAAATTCTCGTTCGATCAGAAAAAATGATAATAACGTATAAAAACTTATAAATTGGAAAAACGAAAATACCATTCGGAAAATTTGTCGTTCCATCGGAAAAGGCATGTTAGTCGGAAAAATATATTATGTATTAACCTATAAACATTTATAAATTGGAAAAGTCAGTCGGAAAATTTCTTGTTCGATCGGGAAAAATGCGATTAAACTATAAAAACTTATTAATTGGAAAAACGGAAATTTGATTCAAAAAATTTCCCGTTCCATCAGAAAAGGATATTTAGTGGGGAAAAAAAAGTATTACGTATTAACCTATAAAAATTTATAAATTGGAAAAACAAAAAAATCAGTAGGAAAATTTTTTGTTCAATCAGAAAAAATTGTATTAACCTATAAAAGCTTATAAATTGGAAAAACGGAAATTTGATTCGGAAATTTTCCCGTTCCATTGGAAAAAGATATTTAGTCGAAAAAAATAGTATTACGTATTAACCTATAAAGATTTATAAATTGATAAAACAGAAAAGTCAGTCGGAAAAATTCTTATTCGATCGGAAAAAATGCGATTAACCTATAAAAACTTATAAATTGGAAAAATGGAAGTATGATTTGGAAAATTTCCTGTTCCACCAGAAAAGGATATTTAGTCGGAAAAAATAGCATTACTTATTAACCTATGAAAATTTATCGATTGGAAAAACAGAAAAGTCAGTCGGAAAAATTCTTGTTCGATCGGGAAAAAATGCGATTAACCTGTAAAAACTTATAAATTGAAAAAACGGAAAATTTCTTGTTTGGCCAGAAAAATTAGGTTTAGCTGAAAAAAAAAAGATATTAACATATAAATATTTAGGAATTGGAGAAATATTTTTGTAGTTTTTAATTAAATAAGCAAAACAAGTTAGATCGAAAAAAACCTATGTAATTTTATTTTTAGTCGAATTTATTTCCCCTTGCAGTTTCTAGTTCGGAAAAAAAAAAAAAAAAAAAAAAACATTTAGAACGAAGAAAACAAATTTATTCTTAGCCGGAGCAATTATTAATTAATTTAACTAATTGGTAATTTACTAATAATTTAAATTTACTAATTAATTAATATAGCTTATTAATATATAGAATTTTATTTTTCTGATAAAACTATTCAGAATTTTTTTTATTTGTCAAAGATTGTGGACTCGGAAACCTTGATATGACGAAAAAAAATATTTTTGTACATATTCTAGCAATGTTAATGCTAATTGTCACCTTGATATTTTGGGTAAAACCTTGATATTTCGATTTTTTTTTTCTATGCCTTTTGACTTCGAGATATCGAAATCCACCTGTATTTATTTACTGTCGGAAAGTTTTTAGTTTAGTTTCGAAATTTTAAGATATGCTGTTTGAAGTGAAGAGACTTTTATACTCAAACTTTAAATTTAGTTAGAAACATTTATCACGGAATTTAGGTGGTATCCGAGGAAAATTCAAAACTGAATTGAAAATATTTGGTATTTTTCCATATCAAAATCTGGATATTTTCCACTCTACACAAATTTCACCTTTAATTGAAAATGATTGTTTTTTCTTTTTTTTTTTTACTGACTAATTTTGTGTTCTCTTTTTATTTATTAAAAAAAATGTGAAACTTTTTATTTACTTTTTTACGTAATTTT
This sequence comes from Maratus speculifer, assembly GCA_964019185.1. Classification (NCBI taxonomy): domain Eukaryota; kingdom Metazoa; phylum Arthropoda; class Arachnida; order Araneae; family Salticidae; genus Maratus; species Maratus speculifer. The sequence continues at coordinate 131,904,260 of OZ025298.1, forward strand.
TGATTGATTTAAAAAAGTGCTTAAGAAATTTATATGATACAAGATGAAAATTGAAAATACCCAAATACTTTGAATTTTTATCTTGAAATAATCTGGTTATTTTACAGTCTGTATGCGTTTACTTCTATCAGAAATAATACGTTCGTTTTCTTTTTCCTGAATCAATCGTATTCAATTTTTTTATTATTTTTATAATTATTACTACACTTTGTTTAGTCGGAAAAATGCGGGGTAAAACCAAATTGTTACGCTGCTTTAAAGTATGTCGTTAGAAAAATTCAAACTTATATTAAGAAATCAAGTATTTTTGACAATTTTTTGTCTCTCAAGTAAACAGATCCCCAAGTAAACAGATTTCCGTTTTACTTAAAAAACGCTAAAATGATTTTAATTGATTGCTAAAGACTAGAGAGATAGAATAATGTTTTCTCTTCAACATAAAGCTTGGGCACCTAGACGACTGGTTGCTGGACCTCCCGCCATATGTGTCAGTTACAAAACAAACTGCGCCTGCGTTAACTCTTTTTTTTCGTCTTTTTTTGTTTAAACCGTTAGTATTCTGGCTCATAGTACGAAATCGTTCAATTAAAAAGTGTTGATACGAGAATATTTTGGTAAATAGTTAATGATTCAATGTTTTTGTATCAGTTATGCCCTCACTTAAATGTAAGAGACAAAAAGTGCAATGTGGGTTATGTAATTCCATCTTCGGTAGTGATTACAGGAATACACATAATAAACAAAAGCATGCAGGTAAAATTTCAGCCCATATACATGTACGGTTTTGCATTGTTAGAGCTCTAAAAGATCCTTTTGAAGTAAGTAAGCTAATTTATTACAGAATATTTTATATACATAAAATGTGTAAATAACCGAATTGTTTTCATATTTTGATGAAATTCTTTCATGCCTTCCTAGTAATTCTGAATAAAAAAATTCACAGCAATTTTTTTAAAGGTTACAGCAAAGTTGGGGGGGGGGGAGGGAGATTCTCTCTTGGAACTAATTTTATTTGTTGCAAGTCTAGTAAACTGTGTTTGGTTCAGGTCAATTCTAAACTGGGTATAAATTGCAAATAAGATCGGTTTATCATTTTACATTAAAAATTATACTTATAATACTAAACATAAATATCTGTTTTTGTGCCTTTTTCTACAGAGACTATTTTTTTTCTTCCAGTCTTTGACGAAATTCTCGCTTTTTTCAATGATCTTTTGACGAATGTGGTGCCTTTTCGTAATCCTTTAATGGAATTTGAATTTCATGGCGAAATTTTGACGAAATTCGCATTTTTTCCAGGATTTTTTGATGAAAATTGCATTTTTTTCGCGATCGTTTGACGAAATTTAACATTTTTTGGCGATTCTTTAACTAAACTTAATATCTTTTTCGCGGTTATTTGTCGAAATGCGCGGTTCTTTCGGTTTTTTCCATGATCTTTTGATGAAATTAATATTTTTCAGCAAACCTACAATGAAATTCGCGTTTTTTCCGCAAACCTTTGATGAAATTTGTGTTTTATTCGCAGTTCTTTTACGAAATCTGTGTTTCTTTCATGATCCTTTGACGAAATTTGCGTTTTATTCGTGATTTTTGACGAAATTTGCATTTTATTCGCGACCTTTTGCCGAAATTTGCATTCTATTCACGATCTTTTGGCGAAATTTGCATTTTATGTGCAAACCTTTGCTGAAATTTGCATTTTATTTGCGATCCTTTGATGAAATTTGCATTAATTCCGCGGTCATTTGCGACGAAATTGATTTTTTCAGGGTCTATTAATCGGAATTCGAGATACTTTTCTATATCCGGACTGAGGACCGATGTTTCATGATTTTCGGAAGCAAATGCTTTATACTTTTGGAACAAAATCGCCCCTGAATATGCCGATCGGTCGCAGAAAAAAACAGGCTGTTTGAAATTTTTTTGTTACATTCCAAACATTACAGTTTGTTCCAAACTGTTTTGTTTCTAGCGATATATCTTATTACTAAACGTACAAAATTTTATTAAAGTGCTAAGAAATAAATGAATATGAGTATTGTTCATTCGAAAATATTCAGTCTTTAAAATTTTGGCTACTTTTTATGTTGCAGACGTACACGGGTAGAAGGATTCTTTATGCTTAACTCATAATTTGCATGTCTATCTTTAGTGAAATCTGTGTGAATAAGCATGGCGTACACAGCAAAAGTAAAATGCATTAAACCCTTTATTGGTAAAAAACGGACAACGAATCTCGTACTCTTCAATCCAGTTTCATCAATTTTTGATTGTTTAGAAATAAGACATCAAACAAAGCAGTTTGGAGTTCCAAACCGTAATTTTCTACGCATATTAATCATAGTATTTCAGCACTGATTTTTAAATACATACATTAATAATTAATGCTTGAAAAAGAATCAACATCAATGTTTTAAAATTTATTTGACTATCTCGATGCACTAAGTGATAATTATCTTGAGTATTATGATATATATATATATATATATATATGAATACACACACACTCATATATATGTGTATTAGTCCTCATGTTGGCCAAAGTACTCGGAAATTTTCCTTCTTGGAGTCGGAAAATTTTGAGCCTACACCCCCCTACACCACTAGGGTGGTTTACGCCCCTGATCAGAAAATAGCTCCTTTGGTTTGAAGAATGAATTTTGATTTGAAATCTTTAATAAAATGATATAGAAATATTAAAACTAAAGAAACTACTTTTATCACTACTAAGTATCATAAAACTACTTTTATTATACAGCTTCAAAATTTACGATGTTTTTATTTATTTTTTTTTTTAATTCTAAATCATATTAATTTTTTAATCAACCTTTAATTGAATGTTGAAAGTCTAAAAATCTAACTAATCATTAATGTTGCTGATGTGTATTTCCTGTAAATTATACTGTAAAATCATTTCATAGATATGTATGCAGTATTCTTTAAAGGAATCTTAATTATATGATAAAAAATCTGAAGTTTTCAGAAATAGAAATTGTGTCGTTCCGGGCTGAACTTTTGAGTTTTACAACGGGCCAGACCGGGGCCTGGAAATTCCGGCCCGTGCAGACCTCTGGCTTCGATAAAATGCTTCAAATTCCTTAAATACAGTATCACACTCAACAATTAGAACATTTTCTTCCTTTCTTTCTTTAGAACATCCCATATCTTGATTTTATACCTTTTTGAAAAAAAAAAATGTTCAATAAATAAAAGTAGTCTTTTAACATAATTAGTATGTCACTATCAACAAATTCATGATGAATGATTTGATCTGATGTTGAAAGTCGATAGCTCTAACCGCATATCGAGTTATGTTGTAAAGATGCTTTGTAAATAATCGGCTTCACGCACGGATTTTGCTAACAGAGAAAAGAAAAAGGTCACGTTACGATCAGATTTTGTTTTTATAGTTTTATTGTAATTTAAAACGAAAAGCAAAGAAAAAGGAAGTCCGGACAGGGTGGGGCTTCCGAGCGTGATCCGGACGCACGCATAGAATGCTGTAGATCAAGGGGAGGGGGGGGGAATGAAAAAGGAGGTCGAACAAAAAAAGTTACATGTAATCCTCCCCCGCTCTCTAGCGCTGAGGGGGGAAAGCTAGCATCCTCCTCAGTCCTGATGTCGCCTAAAGGCTACAGTAAAAAAACACCCTTTAAATTCATTTAAATGCTTCTAAAATTGATAAAACTACATCTAGAACTTTTTAACCTTTCGCCGAGCGCGCTAATTTTCATCACATGAGCGGGCGCGCATTGTAGATTGTACAACAGGTGAAAAACAATCAATTACTGCTGCTTTATTTTAATTATATAATTTAACTTGCATATATCATATAAATTATGTCTTCTTCACAATCTATGGAAGTATTACACAATACACTTATTTTGTTATAACATACTAAAGCAAAAGTCTAGATGTATAAAAAGCTACTTGCTACTACAATCACAAAGAATAAAAATTATAATGAATTGCTAAACAATAACTAAGTAATTTCGGATTTACAGAATTAGTTTTTACATTTCATCTATGTTAGTCGCTACCCATATCAAGCATAATAATTATGTTTTTGAAAGCTGTTTACAGATAAACCTTGATCATTTCATGCACTGTTAACAGATTTAAAAGACGGATGCAGCTAATAACGCAATCTGAAATACAAATAACTCCAAGGAACTGGGTAAAAAGATTCAATAAACGAATACAAACGATTATTAACACCCACTATTACTTGAATTTTGTTTTAAAGAAAAAAAAAAAAAAAAAAAAAAAAATGTGAATGTTGTACTTTTTACAACGGCGCTTCCACCGGAAGGTTAAATAAATGTATGAATGTTAGAAGCATCGATATGGAACGATACATCTTCGGAGATGTTTTATAATAAATTTTAAACTAGTTTTTGTAGTGCCACGTAAAATTTGTCTCCGGACTGAGGGAGGGTATGTTCAGTGTTCTCGCTGACATTTGACCAACGTTAGTAATTTGGCTAATTAAAAATAAAAGACATTCGCCAAATGAAAAAAAGATTAGCAAAATAGATTCGCTGTGTAACACACACACACACACACACAAAAAAAAAAAAAAAAAAAAAATCTGTAATCTTTTAATGTATTTACTCTTTTCAATATGTTCTAAAATAAGCCAAGTTTTTATAACTGTGATGGTGATTTTTATTAATCTAATTTCAACTATCCGCTACAAATATAAAAAATATGTATATATTAAATATATATGCACATGCATGAAAAACAAAAAAGAAAAAAAGAAAAAGCAAAAATTGAGTACTAGCAATTTGGCGAATCTAATCGCTTGTTCATTCGCCAAATGAAGAATTTAGTCGCAATTTGGCGCATTGGCGAGCGACAGCGAGAACACTGGGTATGTTATGATTGTGCACATAACAAAATAGAGATTGCCTGAAAATTTAGTTTCGTTTTCGGCTCAAAATGAGAGTTTCGTCAAAAATAATGCAGAAAATTTGGGTGGATCAAAATTCGACCGAAACTTTCTATATTACAAAAACACAATTTTTTTCTGAAATCTTCAACCTTACTTATTGATTTGTGCTGAATTCTCTCAAATGAGACACTATTTATGAACCTATCTATGAACTTTATTCTTTTCAATTATCAATCATGACTGATGCAAGACCCGATAGCAAATTATAAATAAGGTAATGCATATGTAACTGAACTTTATAGACGCTTTTCGCGTGCTCATAAAAATATTTAGACTTAAGGGGCTCAGCAGCAGAATTGTTTTCTGCAGTCTGCAACACAAGTAGAAAATTTAACAGTCTGCAGAACATAAGGAAAAATATCATCTTTCCAATACCTCAACCTCCCAAGTATTTAAGATTAACATAAAAAGAATGCATTTTAAAAAATACGTTACATTTGTCTTCAGAATTTTTAACACCATATCATACATTGTACAATAGGGGGCAAAGTCCATTTCAGGCACTGTGTTTTTTCGCTATATTGTGATGAAATTAGATATTTTTGGCGATCTTTTGAGGAAATTTGCTGTTTTCTGTGATTTTTTTTTTTACAAAATTTGTCGTTTACTCGCGATTCTATGACGGAATTTACGCTTTTTCTGTAATTCTTTGGTAAAGTTCGCGTTTTTTTTTCGCATAACCTGATCGAAATTCACGTTCCTTTGATAAAATTTGCATATTTTTCGCAATCCTCTGACAAAATTCTCGTTTTTCCCGCGATCTATGACGTAATTGATTTTATTCGATGACCATTTGTCGAACTTTGCTATATATTTAATGTTCAAATTTTCGGATTTATGACCTGTTTTTTTTTTAATTTTTTGGAAATGATTGCCTTAATTTTTCAGAAAATTTGGAACAGAATCGACCATGATTTATAATTTAACGGGAATCGAAGCTTCTTCAATCGCATGTGGCGCAAGTCATATTATTATGCCACATGGGAAATAATTTCTAGTAAACTTTTTTTTCCAAACTTTAACAGTTGAAAAATTGTCTGCCGACCATCTCAAGAGTTTGCGACGTGCGTCGCAGAGTTGCGCCGATTCTCCGCCCGGGTTAAGGGGATCCGGAACACAAATATTTTCAATTTTTTTAAAAATAATTTAATTTTCTGAAAATTATTATTATTTTTTTTGTCTGTTTATAATAGCGCTTAAATAATGTTTTCATCTTAATTGTATCAGGAAATATTAATTCATTTGTTTTGGTTTGTTTTTGAAATCTACTTTTCAAGCAATGGTTGTCAGGATAACGACTCTTTTCTGAAAATGCGTTTTTCTTCATGATGAGTTTTTTCGCTCTTTATTGCATTTAACTAGCTATAACTCAAGAACCGTTAAAGATAATGGTTCAAACTTGGAACACGTATTTTTTAATTCTATTACTTTAATTTTGAAATCAGCAAATTTGAAAAAAATATTTACTTTTAAAAATACGATTTTTTCTTGAAAAAGTTGCATCACTTTAAGATTTTTACTTTAAAAATTTTAATTTTATTATTTAAATTAAATTTTTTTTAAAGACTAAATCAAAATTATGTATTTCTGTTTATTTAAATGAAAATAAAGTGTAATTCTACAAAAAATATGTCAAGTTATAACGATTTTAAATTACAACACTTTAATAAATTTTAAAATTTAATTTAAAAAATTTGAGAAGTTTTGTTGTGTGATTTCGTTTACAAGTAATATAGTTAGCCATCACAAAAATTTCCAAAATTTTAACTAATTAAATAAAAAATACTTAAATGTGTACAAGATTCCCTTAAGAGCCTACACGAGTTTTTGAAAAAGACCCGGATGATAATGTTAAGTCTATGGGGCTTTATTTTCAAATATCTCGCTCAAATTAATTTTAATATTTTTGAACGATTTTTCTTGCATAGGATTGCTGAGTTAGTTTTAAGGCTGATTTTTAATTTTTCGATTTTGGTTATACTTTTTATATTAGGATAATTTCAATTTCAGAACCAGTTCAAACCAGTTCCGAAAGTGAAAGTAATTTTAATAATAATAATAATAATAAAAAAAAAAATTGAAACCAAAATTGAAAAAGTAAAACCTAGGCTTAAAACTAACTCAGCAATCCTATGGAAAAAAATATCTTTCAAAAATTGATGACCCCCCTCTTCGCATAAATTTAAACTTAAGTGTAAATTAGCAGAATTGTGAGAGTGGAAGTCTTAGAGATAAGCAAAAGTTCATGGAGACATCTTTTATTAACAATACTTTAACATCACAATCTCCACACAACACAAAAAACATTTAAACTAACATTCATGCTAAAAGAATTAAACATGATGAAAACTAACTAATCTTAACTGTACTGACAGCATCTCTATATGCACGGTAAACATACCAGCAGTACTTAAATGAATGCATAAGATAACAGCTCTGAGAAAAAGACACCAACCTTCGATCTTCGGCCAAAGTCTTAAAAAGCAAAGAAAATCATATATTAAATTTGCATAATTTCAGCTAGTTGGGAAAAACGGGACTGCGAAAAATCTCTGAAAAACAATTTTATGATTGGCCGAACATCGATCACATAATGAAATCAAACCAATTTAGAATACCTTTATACACTCTATCGAAATTCATGCAATGACGTCAGATCGTGCTTTTACATGACTGATTTCTTGAGCTGAAAAATACAAACTGTTGAAATGCAAGTGAAACTGGAAAAACTAAAAATAAGAGATTTTGACTAAAGTTGCGAACTTATTAAAGCATCTGAAATTTATTTTGACATTTAACTTTTAAAGCCAACAAAAATATTAACGTTTTTGAGCAAGATATTTGAAAATAAAGCCCCAATAGACTTATCATTATCATCCGGGTCTTATACCAGTGACTAGAATGGGCTCTGAAAAGTAATGGAAAAATTTAAGTTAGAAAGCGCAGAAGTATTTTGATTACTCTTTGAGAAAGTTTTAGTATGACAGATGATATAACAGAAGAAAGTATTGGATTCCTGAAAATAATCAACTTTCGATTTTCGATCGTTTAACACATTTTAGGCAACCAGAGATTTAAAAAGCATGATTTTATAAAATGTCTATCAGCGAGTCTGTGACTCACTGTATGTGACACAAATTTTGTGAGTTGGACCAATTTTTGAGCAAAAAAGTAGGAGTTTAAAAAAAACAAGTCGACTCCAACTCCAGATTTTTTTATTAGACATTTTTAAGTGAAATTTAATTAATTATATGTAATTTTAAATCTGTAAAATTAATTACTATTGTTATTTATGGACTATTTTAGGCTATTCAAGCTAAAAATGACCAATTTACTGCGGTAATGCACATTATGGGAATAAGATTGTCATTTAATTTTGGCACTGGGATAGCGAATTTTGAAGTAATAACATGTAACAGATAGAAGAAAGTTTTGGGACTGACACATCCAACTACTTTTCGCGAAAGAAGTGATAATATAAAATCCCTAATTTGCGGTGTCCTTCTAAATAATTAGTAAACTTTATTTTCCACATTTCTATTCCTGTATGCCATATTTTAAGAAACACGATTTGCATCTCATTTTGTAAGTTTACATGACTTACACATTTTATCGATAAAAACACACATACACAAATAAGTACGTTTGCATTCAGCAATTCAAGCTATATATATACAAATATTCTACAGGCATGCATAAATACAATAAACCCAACTGTAGAGTAGAATTTCGGGTGGCGTATGGTGACCGCTCGTATGAATACCCTTTTTAGGAGAAAGCATTTAAGTTATGCTGTAAATTCCACGAAGTGTTTGCAATAAGACAGGTCCACAGAAGTAATGAAAACACCAGTGATGTCTCTTCGAAGTTCTTTATTAGGATATGCAGGAGTGAGCGGAGACTTATACTCCTCAGGGAGTGACCCCTTAGAAACACAATTCACAGTGCTACATGTTGGGAGTACGTCTTTTTGTGACGACAGACAAAATCAAACTGAACTTACAATTAGTACAGATGTTGATTAGCGATTTGGCTTGCGGTTTTCGCCAATACTCTTTGTATAATTGTCGACCTTGGCGATAATTATGCAGAGAGAGACAGAACACATTGTTAAGTATACAGCCAATTGATAACCTGTAAATTATGGGAGCAGGCACAAAAGGGTTAATAGATTAAATTCGTGAGAACTGCATCATCTCTCAACGGACGATGCGAAACCATCTGCTTACATTTACATATTATGCTCTAAATCAAAGAGACGCACCCACGAAATAATTTGCAGGACAAAATGTTTATGAAGAGAACGGAAATCGTTAGCAACTGTACAAAGATTAGATTTTATTTTAGTTATTGAAATCGCAAAGATAATTTTCAACGGAATTATGAGAAGCGCAGATTGAAAGGAATTGCTTTTCTTTTATTTTATTTCAGTTAGCCGTTACAACAGAAAATTCATATAAGAGAAAAGAATTAATGAAAGCTTTTCCATGCTTAATAGAATATTAAACTGTAGGAAAAGGGCGTAATGAATACCTACTTCCTAAATTATAAAGATTAACTAAAAATGCAATTTTATAAAAGGATTAAATTTTGACCCAAAAACTATATATAATGGAATCTCCATTATACCAACTGGAGTATAAAATTAGCCAGAGCCAGGAACCACAGCATCCACAGTACAGTACGTACAGTATTGTTAAAGCAACAAACCTGGTAACGCTGTGGTCTCGATTTCCATTCGTGGTTTTGGCTAATTTTTCACTCTGATTGGGTTTGTTGTATGTCAGTTTAGAGAATATTTGTATATACATTTTATTGCTTTTTTGTAAAATCCATGCGTAATTTTCAGATACTATAAAGTTTACAAATAAATGCAAAATCCTACTCATTAACCACAGAAACAGATACAGTAAAACCCGATAATTCGGATTAATTGGGACCAGACCTAATCCGGATTATCCGGAGAATAAGAAAAAATTAAATTAAATAAAACATACGTATAGAAAATCACCTTTATGTTTAACTTATTGATTATTTACAGACAGTAAAAATGTTTACTTTGTGATAAAAAAGTTTGTAATTTTTTGCTGTGCCAGTGTTCTATACCTTTTGTGAGTCGCACGGTCGCGCATCCGCTTGAGCATAAGTAGTTCGTTGGGTGTAGTTTAAATAAGAGTTTAAATAAGAAAGCTTAAGGTATTCTTTCGAAAAGATTTCAGAAAAAGTTTTTTTTTATTCAAAATACGCGAAGAAACAAGTTTATGCAAGGGAAATTAACCAAATCGTTTCTCAATCGCTTGACCAAACCGATCCGGATTTACGGGGTCCGGATTTGCGGGGTTCTACTGTACTTCAAATGAAAATGCATAAAGAATTTCAGTTTGTAGTGCAACTGAAAACTTTTTCATCTAAAGTAGCTTTAGCTTTACTTTTTTTCCTCCTGCTCAAAAATCTCATAGAATAACATTTCAAGATACTTCATTTAGCCAACATAACATTTTTACGCTATATAAAATATTCTTTACACATCAATTAGGATTTCAAACTGTATCACCAACTCTCACTTATTGGAATAAATGATGGTGTATTATACTTAAATTATACCCCCCCCCCCCTTTTTTTAACTCTTGTACATAGCTTTTAATTTTTTTATTTATCCATTTTAAGTGATGTGATTTTGAAGTGAAAGGTTTTTACATTTCATTTCGAAATTGGTTTTACACATTTTAGTATTATAAATAATGCATATGGAATTTGCACTCGCTACAATGACGCCAAAAAAGTGTTACATTCAGTTCATCAATCATTTATATATGCATGCAGTAAGCGGATATGTCTAAAGAGTTCTTGCCAGAAAGATATGTAAAATGAAACTTTTCCGTATAAAATAGTTTAAGTTATTATTTTCCTCCTCATAAATCTCAACAACTGTTCGGAAGAACGTGATACTTCGTTCATTTACTATAAAGATATTTACTATTGAATATAATATAAAGTATTTTATGCAGATAAGTTTCGAAATGACACAGGATCTCTGTCTTTATTTATTATAAGTGTCGACTATAATATTTTAACTACAGATCGACCGAAAATTCGGTTATGTTTATAACCCATATTCGAAGTTTCGCCGAAAATTTGTTTTCGGTAAAAATGCTGCTTAAAATTATACCAGACCAAAACTACCTGTTTCCAAAAATATCATTTTTAATTTCGAAAATTTTCAACATCACTCATATCGTTGATTTAAACTGTATCGGTTCAAATGGGACTATTTTTTGCTATGAACTTCACTGTTTATAGTTATCAATCATGACTAATTCATAAAATGAATTCATATATTACTAAATTTTTTTACGTGCGCGTTAAATGCTACAGACTTAACAGAGAGAGGAAATTTTTTGTTTAAAATTGCAGAAGTGTTTGGAGTATTCTTTGATAAAGTTTTAATACAATAGATAAACCTTTACAAAAATCACTATAAAAGATAAATCGAGGTTTGTACACTTAAAACTAAATTTTTTTTAATTAAATGAAATTTGTATAATTAGAAAATCTTTCTGTGTCATTAATGAATTAATTTATATTTAATTTACTAGGGGGGCGCCGCCCCCCTGCTCGCTATGCTCGCCAACCCCCCGCGTAAGCGATTCCAAATTATTGGCTACCCCTGCTTGCTGAGCTCGCCAATACCCCATGGTATGAATAAGCAGTTGCAGACCTTTCAACTGATGTGTCACACGACTGGTGTTGTAAAGAAATTAAAAATGTGCCCCCCTGGGGGCAGAGTGGGAGGCGACACAAAAGACATCCATAATATGAATAAGCAGCTGCAGACCTCTCAAATGATATGTCACACGACTGGTGTTGTAAAAAATTGAAAATGTGCCCCCCTGGGGGGCAGAGTGGGGGTGACACACAAGACATCCATAAAATGAATAAACAGTTGCAGACCTTTCAAATGATGTGTCACACAACTGGTGTTGTAAAGAAATTAAAAATGTGCCCCCCCCCCTGGGGAGAGAAGAGTGTGGGGGTGACACACAAGACATCCATAATATGAATAAGCAGTTGCAGACCTTTCCAATCTTGTGTAACACGACTGGTGTTGTAAAGAAATTAAAAATGTGTCCCCCCTGGGGAGCAGAGTGGGGGATAACACACAAGACATCCATTATATGAATAAGCAGTTGCAAACCTCTCAAATGATGTATCAAACGACTGGTGTTGTAAAGAAATTAAAAATTTGGCGAAATATTACAGTTATCGCCAAGTTGGCGTCACTTTTGACAACTAATTTTGGTCGCCAAATTTGGCGATATATCGCCAAGTTGGCGACAAACTTGGCGATTGTTGGCGATGGTAACCTTTCCTCTCTTTATGGTAACCCATACGGCGATGCATAGACGGAGCCCTTTCCTGATTGGTCTATTCGGCTCATGGAAGGAATGGACAACCCGGATTCGTTAGTTCCGGAAATCTTCCACATCAGCATCATTCCAGGAGTCATTCCTTTTAAGGCTAGTTTTTTTTTACTATAGAAGGACTATAATTATTTTATACGAAATTAAAAAGACTGGGTCTAAACCACAGAGATCCAACTGGGTTCAACACATAACTAATAAATAATTATATGCTTATTTAATAAATATATATAATTGATAAAAAGTTATGTATATTTGTGTATCAATTACTTCAAAAAAATTTGACATTTTCGTTTTTGGCCGAAAATAAGGCGACCACCGAAATTCGGTTTCGGTAAGTCCTTAAATTTAAAATAAACTTAGTGTTGCTTTTTTACATTTCTAAGTAACTTGTAACATTTAAAGCTCAAATCCAAAATAAGATAATAAAGATCGGATATCTTTATGAAAAGTGTAATAAAGTTTAGCACATTTTGAGTATTAAGAAAATTTGCAGCAATTACAGAAGGTCGTCACTATTTTATGAAAACAATTTTGAAAAAAAATTTTTAAGCATAAATACCACAATCTGATTATATACCACAAATTGATTTTATAAGTAGTCTAAGCTCTTGGCTATAGATTTGGTTTGAAAATTTCACTATACATTGTTAAAAAAAAAAGAAAAATTACAGATGTAAAGTTAGAGAAATCTGCATGCCTACTAACATTTTATCAGTACATTGTACAAAGAAAAGACGAAAGTCACAAAACTTGTTTTTGTAAAGCTACAGAAATCTTTAGACTTACAAAAGAATCAACTAAAAATACAATAATCTTTACTAAAATCTTATCTGTTATCCGGGTTACAGATACACAAAAAGTTCTAGGCATTCAAAGTTAAAATCTTAGTAATTGTACAGATTTTTGATTTACAGTGCAAACGTGTATCTGTTGCAGGAACTTTCGTTGTTGCCATTACATAAAAAATTCGAGGGATTTCAGTTTCCTGGAAAAATTTATTTACAGTGGAGCATCGTTTATACGACGCCGATGGGACTACCGAAAAACGTCGTATAAACGATAACGTCGTATAATCGATATTCACTTCTAAAACTAGAATTAATTTTGTTTTCACTTAATTTTAATGTTTAATGTGTTGATTTACATAAATTTGTAAATTAAGGAAATCAAAACAAACGAATTACAAAAAAAATAAAATAAAGTAAAATAAATAACTAAAAGCAGGAAAAATTAGTAAGCAATTTAAATATGCGTACCTTTATTTATTTTTTATTTTTAATCATTTTACGTAGTATTACGAAAAATTGTCTATAGTTGTTTGACACGATCACTGAAGTGGGGTTGTAATTTACGAATTGTGCAGTAAGTCAAGGAACTGAATTTTTTTTCGCTGGTAATGTTTCAATACAATTCAAGGCATCTTGAAATGATGGATACACAACTCGCTGGCATTCTTCTTTATTTCGGCTGTCAGTATGCTATTGAGATTGGAAATTCTGAATAATCTCATCAACACTGCAAATCTCTATTGTTCTTACAACCTCATCACAATCCGTGTATTCATCAATAGTTGTCTTGGCTCTGTGCGGATTCCGATCATCTTCATTGGTTATTGTATAATCATCGTCGCTTACGTCATTATTCTCATTATCATCAGAATTTTGATGTGTAAATCATGTTTTTATAAAACAGTTTTTTATTGTTGCCTTTATTATCTGAGACCAAGCCAACGAAATCATATTCATTGCATCAAGAACACTTATTTTTTTTTTTAAGATCAGGCTCTTCACTCATTCGAATAGCGAGTTTCACTAACTGCTTTTTATAATGCATTTTTAAATTTCTAATCGGGCTCAAACCACATGGCTGAAGGTGACTTGTGCAATTTGCAGAAAAGAAGTGAACTTTTATATTTTCCAAAAAATCTGTATCCAGTTGGTGCGACGAACAACGGTCGATGAATAGCACTTTTTTTCATTTTTGCCTCTTAATAACATTGATACGTTTTTTCTGTCTTTAGTACAAATTTCGGTCATCACCCACGCATTGTTATTGGCATCATAATCCAGCGATAGCATTTTGATGTTCTTTAGACATCTAAGTCTTTTTGATTTTCCTAACACCAAAGAAGTGATCTTTTCACTTCCATCACAGTTTGCACAAAGGAGCACAGTAAGGCGATCTTTATTTTTTACCCTCCTTTATATTTTTCGCTTTTTTAAGCTAATGTGTGATTCGGGATTAGACGATAAAAAAAGACCCGTCTCGTCGGCATTAAAAATATCTTTAAGTTGATATTCACTTATTATGCCTGGCAGAGTTTTGACTCATTCTGCAACAGAATCAACTGGAACATCTCTCGATTCACCATTGCAACCTGACAGGTGATCCCATGGCACTCTTTAAATTTCTGCAACTACCCTACTGTAGCCACAGTCTGCCAAATTCAATTTCATTGCGACTTCTTTCGATTTTTCCATCAACGTTGGACCACTTACTGGAATGTTCGACGTATAACACTGTTCTAAAAACTGGAGCAAAACTTTTTACATTATAGGAAATTTACCTTCATGAACTCGCATTTTTTTATGCCGAAGATTCACTGAATTACGCCTTTTCTACAATTTTTTGGCGATCATGATGAATGGTCTTTAATGTAGAAACTGGAATACCTATAATTTTAGTCATGTCAATTTTGACCCTCCCGGTAATCTTTTACTATCGAATTCTTTCAAAATTTCAATTTTTTCTTTTACCGAGATGGAATTGTGTTTTCAAGACATGTCTGAAAGGAGCTGTGATCGAAAGAGTACGAAAAGTGAAGAATGAAAAAGGAAACGATCTGTATTGTTGGTACACTGATAAGCAAAGAATATGCTTGTAATAATAAGGCAACAATTGTATAAACACTTGTTTTGCCATCCTTCTACAGTTTTTCAGGAAATCTTTTGTTTTGGATTATTCTGCCATTTATTTCCAAAAGAATGAGGAAAATCAACAATGGGCCAGGAAACAAGAAATTCAACTCTACTTGACTAAAAGGTTCCTTTGTTCTTAAAGTCAATGATCAAAAACACCGCGTGGCCCATTATATATCGCCAATACTGATAACAGTTAGAAGGATGGTCTATTTGCAACTTAAAACAGGTCGGTAAAATTGACCACCCCCCAAAAAGAATAGCCCTCTAATGTAATCCATTAAGCTGCTATCAGATTCACCAATATTTTGAGTAATTTTTGAGCCAACACTTGATTTCCTCCAACTTTTCGCGAAATATCATCTCAACACCCAATGTAATAGCAAACAACATTGTCTCAAATTTTTTTCAGCAATTCTGAAAAAGTCTGCGCTAGCCGCGACTTTCTTTCTTCAATTTTCAGCATTTAAACCAATCAGAGATAAGCGATTGATACGATTAGGTGATAAATAGTAACGGCTGTAGTAGTAGTTAGAGTTGCAAAGAGTCGGTTTATTCCTGGGTTTATTTCCAATAGACCAGGTTTATTCCCAAAAAACCGAATTATTCCAAAAAATCCCGGGTTTTTTCCAGGTTTATTCCTAAAAAAACCGGTTTATTCCAGGGTTTAAACCGGCTTTTTTCAAACCTTTGCAACGCTAGTAGTAGTACTGGTTTTTCTCTTTTTCCTCCAACTTTAGCCACGACAATTGCAACCTTTATCTCCCTTTGAACGGGAAAAAGTTGGGCTTAAAATTAGCTGAAAAGAGTGTTGCTCGAAAAGTTTGTGAATCTGATAGCAGCTTTACGCGTAAGCTGATTTTTAAGGCTAATCGAACACCAGCCCACATTGTTATCATGTAGGGTACATTTAAATACGCTCGATGGTATCATTCATAGCTGCTAACTTCAGCATGTTCTTTAAATACACAAGAAAAATAAACAAAAATAAAAGTATACAAAATTAAAAAATCGACGTATAACCGATCTTGTGCGTCGTATAAAAGATATATTTTTACATTAAATTGAATAGGATTGAATTGGGACCACACTAAAACGTCGTATAAATGTAAACGTCGTATAAGCGATTGTCGTATAAACGATGCTTTACTGTACTTTACAGACTTTTTACAAAGCAGTAGAATTTTCTCTTAGACAATCTTGTCAATTTCTTCCAACTTTGAAGAGAAACTTTCCAAAGTCTTTTGAGTGTTCCAAAAATCGTTTTAATAAATTAAATGAAGAGAACTGATGGTTTTTTACCTAGTTTATCTTCAAAAAGGGTACAAATGTTTAAAATTTATGATTTTTGATTGTAAAATGTGCTGAAACTGGAAGAGTGATTGGAGACTATGAAAGAATGACTGGAGACTATGTCCAGTGTTTCCCCTAGGACAAGGGCGCACAGGCCTTCGACCAGTAAATTTTTGATCTTCCACCAGTAAATTTTTGAAAAGAAATGTTCCCCTTATTTTTGGCATTAATTCTGTATCTTTAAGAATTTAAATAAGAAAAAACCTTCCGCTAACATTTACCGGTGGACGTTTCCCCGAAGGCCTGTGCGCCCTTCTCCTATGGGAAACACTGTATGTCAATGCGAAGACAATGTGAAACTAAGTTGATGTCGCTTTTATATGAAGCAGAAATTTAATTCTTCAGTATAAAAACACGTATTTTCGCCAATCAACGTCAGTGTGATAATAAAGGACGAAACATGGCTGTATTTAAATAACTGAAGCAAAGAATGAGCTGTTTTTTTAATCAATAAATGAAAAAAAAAAAAGCGAATGAAATGTATACAGGAATGTAAAGAATATCTTCCGAAAGGATTTATTAATATAGAGCTAAATTTATAAGTTATATAAGGAACCTCTTAGCATTCTTAAAAAAAAAATAAAAGCTTTGCAGTTTTCTGTACACCAAGTCTATTGGATTTATTATGCATATATGATAAGTTTAGTAAAATTCGCTCTATGCTTGAAAAATTGCAAGATGTGAAGTCTCACCGTTAAATGTAGAAACTCAGGCTTATTAATGCACTCCACCAAATTTTTCCTTTTACGCTTTTTTTTTTTTTTTTTTTGTTAAAAGAAACTCTTTGGAAATAAACTAAAACTAAGTGGAAAAGAGTGCAACTAAAAAGAATAAAAAGATGAAATGTAAACTTGCTTTGTAAAACAGCAAACATCTGTTGTATAGATTTGGGAATAGAAGATAGGGTCATTCCATGGTAACTTACGTTGCATTTAAAAAAATTTACTGCAGTAATTTTAGTAATATAACATTAAAAAATATTCAAATGTAAAATCAACATGATTTGTCAATGAAACCTATATAGGAGTCAATTTGTATGAAAATTACCTAAAAAATTATAATGAAAATTACACTTTATGATAACTTACATTTTTTTCAGTAATGACAGTTAAGATAGTAAATAAAACTTCCAAAACTTAAGAAATAACATAAAAAATTAGGAAATTTTCACCTGAATTGGTGTTTGAATAAGTTTAATTAGCAAACAATGCCAAATTTACATTTTGAATAATTTTTTTGCATGCGTATATTTCTAAAATTACTGAAAATAGTTCAAAATGTAGCGTAAGTTATCATGGAATGACTCAATATAAGAAATCTTTATGATTAACGTGTATCAACAGCTTTAGAGAACTGACTAATTCTAATACACCCATTACATGAAAATAAAATTTTATCAATAGTATTAAAATATAATTTAATGATTAAGAGTTTATTGTATATCGTTGAGTTTTTACCACTTTCCCCCTAGCTTTTACTGATAAAAAGCTAACCCTGACAGAATGTGGTAATTTATGCATATAACTTAATTTTCAAAATCGTTCCTACGAAGTGTGAATGACTTTCTGTAGTTTCAACAACATATTTATAGAGAAAGCATAAATATTTATTCTGATAAAAGTATAAATTTATTAAAAATGAAGTATGAACTGTTCACAAACAAAAATACATTTGAAATCTTAATTTTGGGCCATATAAAAATTTCAAAAGAGTTCCAAGAGAAAGTTTCTGTTGCAACTTTCAAATAAAAGAAAAAATATATAATTAACAAAAAATTTCAATTACATAGATTTATTTTGTTAAAACAAACTGTGTACGTGAAATTTAAAACGAAAGATGATGTTCTAACAGATGCTGTCTATTAGACAAACAAACTAACTTTCAATGCTTTTAAATAATTCTAGTAAATGTACGAAAAGTTATTTCTACGAATTTACCTCCATTTATTCATGCGATTTTTAAGCTATGCTTTGTGCATCTTTATTCAAAAAATTGTTCGCCTGACATTTTTTATGCTGTATTTACAATGCTGTAAGCCCATGCACTCCAACAAAGTCGTCAAATAAAATGTAGCGTTCAGTTCATTAATCATTTATGTAGAAGACACATTTTAAGTAAGATAGAAAAAGAATTTCAGCTCAAAAAATACGTAGAGAAACAATTTTCCTCTTAAAATAGTTTGATTTATATTTTTACTACGCACAAATCTTGCTGAATTGCATGGCATTGTATTGCATTTCATTCGTTTACCATAAAGCCATTTTATTATTAAATATATAATGTATTTTTTACCCATTAAGTTTTAAAAGTTACAATCTCCCCCTATTACTAAAAGAAATAGTGGTACGTTAATATACTTAAAATGTAAGTTTCTTTTTACCCTTTTAATATCCTCTTAATTCTATAGCTCAAAATATATTTAATCGAGACTATCAAAAACAGAAAAAAAAAATCAAATGAGAATTTAAAAATTACCAGTTGAAATTGGGAAATATTGAAAATTACGTCATAAAACTATATTTACATGTGAATATTAAAAGAAAGTGGTAAAAAAATGGATTCATTAAAATGCGTGAACCGCCATAAATAAAAAAAAAATTATTTCGGAAATAAAAAATATTTCCATTTTAGTAGTAAGAATATATCTTCACGTGCATTCTTTTTAAAAAAGAAAGAAGACTTTAAAAAAAATTCATTAATACGCGTTAAAAGCAGCAAGTAAAAGAAATTACGTCATATTTAAAATGACCGAGTAGCATCGCAGAGCAGTTCAAAAAATTAGATGAGACACATTTACTTCATAATTTGATATGATCTTTTTAACTACTATTGTGAATTCTAAAATGGCACAAATAATGTTTCCTTTCAAACAAAAAGTATTTTCACTTAAATATTAAAAAGATAAAGAAAAATTTAATAAAAATTAAATCAGATTTAAACGATAGATTTAAAATGTCTTACTTAAAAAATTTTCTTATCCCGCGGTTCATTGAATAGAAGGAGGCAACGACTCTGTATTTATTATTTAACTTATCTTATTTAATCAAACACGTAAATAGCCAGAAGATATGTAACAGCAGTTGATTAGATCTTAAAATTACCCCCAATCAAAGGAAAATTAATGAAAACCCATTTACAGAAAGACCGCCGCTTAATAAATAAATAAATAAATAATATATATATCAACTCAACGAGGGATGACGAGTGTAGCTCGTAGGGGGAAGAGTCCTCTAGTTAAATAAAATTAAACAAACCGGCTACTGAGAGGCTTGACATGTTACAAGAAGCCTACGGGAGAGATTCTTTGTCCACATATCAAGTGTTTAGGTTGCAGAAATCCTCCAATGTCGGAAGAGAGGACATTTGGTGGCGGACAACGCACTGGGCGTGTATTAAGTTCTCGAAATACTTTTCGTTTCTGACCATCAGATGATACGAATAAGCATCCGAACGATTGTGGAGAGGAGACGTTATAATTTACGAAATAAATTGCGCATTGAACTGTCACGGAAGAACTTTAAACACGGAAAATTTGTAACAAGCTGGTTCCAACACATCTTTCGAATTGAGTCAGTTTCTGGCTAAACACAGCGTTGCAACAACTACCGTTAAGCTTCAATCTGTCATCGCTGAACTTTTTTTTTCTTCAATTCTCTTGCTAAGTCCAGCAAAAATTGTAATCATTTTGACAATCTAGATCTTGAGAACAAGCAAAAAAAAAAAAAAAAAAAAAAAAAATGTAACGCACGTTTTGAACAACATTCCAATTGAGCACTTCATGGCGGGAACAAGTGGGTGGCAGAGTTGTTGACAGAGATGTATTAATGCAGAAAAAGTTTATTTTTAAGACTAAATGTTAGTAAAATTATCTTCAAATAAATGAATTTTATGAAATCAATACCATTACCTACTGGACGGAACATGCATGTTTAAAATAACATATAACATAACAATACGTTTAATTTAAATATTAGCCAATCTAAACTTATATAATGAAATCTCTTAAGAGGATTTAATCGCCAGACATCAGAATTTTTTGTTTTAAAAAGGTTTCCATTTTAGCAGATTTCTTCACATTTATAACTTTTTCGTCCGCAACCTTACCATTTATAATTCCATTTTTAATTCTTACCATTTATAGAACGATAAAGTTATAGATTGGCTCAATTTTTCAGTCGCTGTAATCGACTACTTAAAACAGAGGAGGCTCTCAGTTCGACTCAAATGTATTTTATATATATAGTACAGGGTGTTTCAAAAATGACCGATATATTTGAAAAATCAATAAAAATTAAACGGGCAGCGATAGAAATACACCGTTTGTTGAAATATGCTTGGGACAATAGTAAATTTTCAGGCAGACAAACTTTTGAAATTAGATACAATTTTCAATAACAGATGGCGCTGCAGGCGATTTGAAAGATATAGAAGAAAACGCGGTCGTTGAGTTCGCCATTCTGTAAGTCGTGCGTACGTTTCTGCTGTAAGCGTGTGTTGTTCACAGATTGCAAGCTTGGTGTGAAAAAATGGTTTATTCCTTAGAAGAGAAGATTTTTGACTTGAAAGACCAGGTGTACCGTCACAATACAGAACCAATTGAACAACTGAAGCGGGACATCTCTTTTGCATGTGAAGCCATCCCGCCTGACACGTTTACAAAGGTTTCTGGTAATTTCGTTCAGAGACTAAGCCATATTATTGCTGCGCATGGTGGATATGTGGAAAATATCATACTTTAGATTATTTCAGACTGCAGCGCCATTTGTTGTTGAAAATTGTAACTAATTTCGAAAGCTTGTGTACCTGAAAATTTACTGTAGTCCTAAGTATATTGCAACAAACAGTGTATTTCTATCGCTCCCCCTTTAGTTTTTATTAATTTTTGAAATATACCGGTCATTTTTGAAGCACCCTGTATATGTATGTATATATATATATGTATATTTCACAGATTACTCCGAAACTGCGAGGCCGATTAATCAGATTCCTTTAATTGAGAGAGAATATTCTCAAATTGGTCCTATTTAGTTCACAAAAATTGAAAAAAAAACTTAAGATATTTCGTTTTTTTCTTTTCATCAAATAACATAGCATTATCTGTTTGGCGAGAAAGTCGATACCCGGTGATTTTCCTTCCTCTGTATAGGTTTTGTTTCTAGGATAGTTGGACAGTGTAGACATTTTATAGTTGTTTTTGAAGTCTTTTTTTTCTGATTAAAAGGTTTATATTATCTATTTGCAAAAATCTTCCAATTCTCTTTGAATATTGTTTAGTACTTTAAAAATAGTGCAACATTTTAACGAAATAAAGTTATGACAAATGGTTAAGAAAATAAATAAACTAATGTTATTTCAGAAGGCTCGTAAAAAAATATTTCGGTTTAATACAAACACCGAAATAATATAATTAAATATTTTATGCTAAGCGAGGGCATGTGATGAAATAACAAATATTGTTTCTATCATCCTCTTTTGTATTGTACTAATTTCCTTAAAAATAACAATTTTCATTTATTTCATCTAAAATACACATAGTGATATATATGTATACATACATATATATATATATATATATATATATATATATATATATATATATATATATATATATATATATATATATATATATATATATATATATACATGGTGAGTCATAAATATCGAAACAATAGGCTATCTCCTTAAATATTGCCCCTAGACCCATACTTCCAATTGCAAAAATTCATAAAAAAGATGAATTTTTTTATAAGATAAGTTGCAACTCCATGGGGGGGGGGTCTGTTTTAAAAAATATGAAAATTAAATTTTTATACGGCCCCCAGAGGATAAAACTTCCAATTAGAAAAATTTTTTTTATCCCTTCCTGAATTGAACACAAAAAAAATTTCATCTCGATATCTGCAAATCCCCGAAAGATATTAATATCCAAAATTTTCCAAAATTCCTGACTTACACCACTTAAGCATGCCTCTGAGCGCAGCAAAATCAGTTCATTTGAATTGCAATTAAGGGATCGACCATAAATTTACGTATTGTTAAATGTCGATCTAAGACAACACTTAAACTTTTAGATATAAAATAAAAGCGTATAGGTTTTTGCTTTAAACTTCGATGAAATATGCTAGATGTCTGCAATATTTCGACCTTGCCGCCAACTTCGTAACTGGCACGACTCACTGAACGGACCGTCTTATTAAACACTTATTAAAAGTGTTATCAAATTAAGTGATATTAATTAAACTCTCATTAAAAGTGTCTTAAAAACTTATTGGCGCAGGCAAAAAGTTTAGTAAATATAGTAATAGCGAAAATGACTCTTCTATTAGCGGAATCAATGGAAATATATTTTAATAAATTACATAGAAATATTTTCAAAAATCTACTTTATACTACAGTTAAATCGCTATAACGGACACTCCCGAATAGCAGACACCTCTGTTTAACGGACTATTTTCCAATCCCCATTCTCAAAATCTAAATTTGTGTATGTTTAACTTCTGAATGACAAACATTCCGAATAGTGGACACTATTTAAGGCGATAAAGGATGAAAAAGTATTTTTTAAGGAGAAAAAAATGAAAAAAAGTAAAAAGGCCTCTAAATTTATCAGGGAATTTTGTGATAAATGAGCTGGGGAAAATCCCCCCCCCCCCCTCACGTTCAGAGTTGAATTGAAGGGGTTGCCAAGGAGGGACATCTTCCAGAGCATTGAAATATCCCCTCGGAAAATTGAGATTTTATGCTTTTAACAGCCAAAAAGTGCAATCCCCCTCCTAGACCGGAACTTTATAATGTCCAATAATGTCACTTTGGAAAACAAATTACATGTAATCGCAAGCAAAAGTTAACTTTTGTAACAGGGTTTTTTCACAAGCTTGTAATGAACAGTGGGTAAAGGTGTGTACAGTTTTATTTAGCCCCATTGCTTAAAAAATAATTTTAATTTCTGATTAGTCATATAAAAGAGGTTTAGGACACATAAAAGTCAATTAATGAAATGTTAAACGTTTCTTAGCACTTTTTGAATATCTTTGATTTTCCCAATAGCGGACACCTCCGAATAGCGGACAATTTCTGCGTTCCTGAGGTGTCCGTTATTTAGAGGTTTTACTGTATTCAGTTTCAAAATTTATGAATGTTTTAAACCTATTTTTGCTTTCTTCTATCTTTACAAGAAGAAAGTATTGGATTCGTGAAAATTTTGAATTCCGGTTTTCGATGGATTCACACGTTTTAGGGCTCAAAGATACCGAAAAACATGTTTTTATGAAATGTCTGTCTGTGAGTCACAGCACAATGAAAAAATTTGAAATCGACATGATAAAATAATAAAGTTTAAATCAACTGACGCATTTAGACAGTAATTAAAGAAGTTGAAAATGGCAAAACTTGAACAAAATCTGAAATCGAAACTATACAGCATTTAAACGTTAGGAGTCCATCTTTGCCCATCTTAAAACTAAATGCACTTTACTGCATTAAATGTTTTTATTTCAGTATTTCTCATTTTTAAACTGACATACGTCAATAACCGTCGATTACGATAACTTTTCAGCTCAGAAAATTTACTTTTTAAAAATATGATTTGTTTACAAAAATTACTTTTTATTTAATATTGCTATTTTAAATACTTTTATTTTTTTTTTAAATAAACATTATTTAAAATGCTGAATTAAAATTGAAAATTAGACATTTTCGTTTAATCAAAAGAAAAAAATTCAACGCGACAAATAATATTTTGAGTTATAACAATTTTAATTTACTCAATTTTTTTTTTTTTTTTTTTTTTTTGAAAAAAAAAAATATTAAGAAGTCTTATGATGTGATAATGCTTACAAATTATATGGTTAACCATCACAAAACATTCAAAATTCCAACTTTATAAATAAATAAATAAAATAAATGTTTCCTGGACCCATTACAGCAACATTGTTTCTTCAATTACACGCATTTCAATTTGTGTCTGAGCCCTTGAAACCTCACGATTTAATAAAATTGACATAACTCTCTGAGTTTTGAAGATATCAAGATGAAATTTTTTTTGTTCAGTTCAGGAATGAATAAGGAAAAATTTTCTAATTGGATATTTTATCCTCTGGGGGCCGTATAAAAATTTAATTTTCGTATTTTTTAAAATAGACCTCCCATGGAGATGCAATTTATCTTATCAAAAAATTCACCTTTTTTTTTTTTTTTTTTTTTTTTTTTTTTTAATGAAACTTTGCAATTGGAAGTATGGGTCTAGGGGCAGTATTTAAGGAGATAGCCTATTGTTTCGATATTTATGACTCACCCTGTATATCACTATGTGCTATATTAAACTATATTAACTGCATAACACTATATTAAACTACTTGCTTTTCACTCATGTAATATTAAATAAATAAATAAATAAGAAATAACTTAGACCAAAACATTTTACTTAAAAATGAAAGCATTATTTCTAATTTATATACATAAGGAATAAAAACTGCTATTGTCAAGAGAGAGAGAGAAAAAAAAAACTATTGGCGAGGTTTGTATTCGGCTAACGTATAAGTACCGTTTTTCTATGAAGTTTTCTACTTTCAACAATGCATTTCTGAACGACATGCACATTTATCTATAAACTGTTTCCCTTATTCATTTTAATGCTGAATATAAAATCCATATGTAATTTCAAGACATTGAAAAGTTACAAAATAAAATGTTAAACGCTGTTCATTAATCACAGTTGGAAATATACTCCAAGTGAAAATACACTATATTGCCATTGATTATGGTACACTTGCGATTTTAGACATTTTACTAAATATCTAGAAAAATACATGAGGAATCATCTCGAAACTCTTAGTGTATAAATATAATAGTATACGTCATACATCTCCGTCAAGATTTTTTACCGAAACTCCATAGGGGACAGTCAACAAATTAAAAAAGAATGAATATCTTTTGAATAACCCTGTCAAAACTAATGTAGCAAAAGCAAAACTCTAGATTATGATTGAATGCCTTATTGTAATAAATTGTGTTCATTTTTATGCAAATAGCATGCATACTCGCAGAGTAATTAAGGGTTTTATAAAAATGGCCCCAAATTTTTCTGAGTTTTTCCCTTATAATTTTCAGAGTTCTTAATAGAAAATAATATTTTTTTCAGAAAATATGACAAACAACATTGCACACAGTACCCTATAATCAGAATTAAAAAATAATAAAAATTGTATGAAAAATGAGTAGGTTTACTAAATAATTTTTTACTGCGCATGCGTCAAAGATATCAAAATTTCATTTGCATATTATGTTAGATAAATGTATAGAGCAACTTTTGTAAAAGTTTCAAAATTATAGCTTGAAAATTCTGAAAGTAATCGTCTATAGAAAAAGGACAAAATCCGTTGTTTCCAAAATGAAGCAAAAAAATGAGGGATTTTATCCAAAAGTAGTCGTAACATCCCGTATTTATTCTATATTGACACTAATCAATGAATATGGATACAACCCCTCTTGTTTTTGCTTCATTTTGAGAATAACGGATTTTCAACTTATTCAATTGACGATTATTTTCAGAATTTTCAAATTATGACTTTGTGACTTTCACAAAAGTTGCTCTATACATTTAGCTAACATAATATGCAAATGAAATTTTGATATCGTTGACGCATGCGCAGTAAAAAATTATTTACTAAACCAACTTATTTTGTATACAATTTTCATTGTTTTTTAATTCTGATTACAGGGTACTGTTTGCAATGTTGTTTTTCATATTTTCTGAAAAAAATATTATTTTATATTAAGAACTCTGAAAATTATAAGGAAAAAACTTGGAAAAATTTGGGACCATTTTTATAAAAACCTTAATTACTCTGCGAGTATGCATGCTATTTGCATAAAAATGAACACAGTGTATAACAATAAGGCATTCAATCATAATCTAGAGTTTGAGCGCTTTTGCTACATTAGTTTTGACAGGGTTATTCAAAAGATATTCATTCTTTTTTAGTTTGTTGACGGTCCCCTATGGAGTTTCGGTAAAAAATCTTCACGGATATGTATGACGTATACTATTATATTTACACACTAAGAGTTTCGAGATGATTCCTCATGTATTTTTCTAGATATTTAGTAAAATGTCTAAAATCGCAAGTGTCCCATAATCAATGGCAATATAGTGTATATAAAGAATTACTGTTTGAAAGACATGTATAGCGAAACTTTTACACTTAAAGGAGCTTGGATTTTTTTTAAAAATCTTGTTCCTTATAAATTTTTACAGAATTGAATGTTACGATACTTCTCTTCATTTATCATAAAGTTACTTACAATTTTACATAATAAAATGTTTTATACACATCACGTTGATATTCAAACTGTCTTAATATCTCCCAGTTATTTCAAAAAGAAATGTTGATACAGGTCAATTCCATCGTAACTGACGTAACACTTGATGATCGATTACTGTTTTCCAAACTTTGTAGAAAAATTATTGATAAAGAAAGAGCAAAACTAGGCATAAAATCTCTTCTTATTAAAAATTTAATATCCAAATATCTGCATATTATTTCAATCTCCATTTTAGTGCCAAAAATTGCATTTAAAAATTCTTTAACCGATGCAACATAAAATAGACAGACATATTTTCTGCCTTCATTAAAATGTAAAAATTATCAAAACTATCCAGTTAAAAGAAGTGATTTTATGTTCTTAACAACACTAATTAATGACGAATTATAATAAAAAATTTTTAAATTAGTTTTTGATTAGTAAAAAAGAACTAGTTGGATGTGCCGATCCCAAAACCTTCTTCTATCTCATACGTACATTTTAATATTTTTTTTTTTAAAAAATAGTCACACGTGTTAATGTTTTAATAATTTTAATTTTAAATTTCCGCTTCAGTCAATCAATAGAAACAAAAACGAGTTTCCGTTTTTGCACGAGCCGATGGACAATAGAATTATAGGCAGATTTTTTTTCAAATTCAGGGAGGACCTACTTGCAATACCCAAAAGAAAAATCATACACAAACATTTTAGTTCAGCTTTATGCATAACTTCATATACTTTTTGATGGTAAAATAATGAAAATAGCACAGACATCGTGATTATAGCTCCTGATTAAATCCAGCGGTTTTTTTTTTCAAATTCAGGGCGGACCCATTAGCCGTAGCCAAACACTTGCACAAAAAATTTCGTTCAATTCCATGCATAAGGTCATACACTTTTAGGTGGTACAATATTGAAAATGGCACAAAAATCGCTATTGCAGCGTCCCCTTCCGGCAGATTTTCTCAAATTCAGCGAGGACCAACTAACCATAGCCAAACACTAACGCAAAAAATTTGGTTAAAATTGATGCATAACTTCTATCTCATTCGTACATTTTAATACATCAAAATTTAATTACCCATGTCAATACTTTAATATTATTAATTTAATACTATACCAACTTTGATTTTTATCTTAAGTTTCTGTTTCAGTCAATTAATAGGAATAAAAACTAGTTTTTGTCTCTGCACGAGTCAATGGACAATACAGCGATAGGCAGATTTTTTTCGAATTCAGAGAGGACTTGCTTACCATACTTAAAACCAATCTTGCCCCAAAAATTTAGTTCAGTTTTATGCATAAATTCACAAACTTCTTGATAGTAAAATAATGAAAGTGGCACAGAGATAGCAATTATAGCGGCCCCTTCCGACGGATTTTTTTCAAATTCAGGTAGGTTCTACTGACCGCAGCCAAACACTTATGAAAAAATTTCGTTCAATTACATGCATAACTTCATTCCCTTTTAGGTGGAACAATATTAAAAATAGCATAAAAAATTCTATTGCAGCGCTCCCTTCCAGCAGATTTTTTTTTTCAAATTAAGGGTGGACCTACTAGCCATGGCCAAACACTTACACAAAAAATTTGGTTCAATTCTATGCATACCTTCATACACTTTTTGGTGGTACAATATTGAAGATGACACAAAAACTGCTATTGCAGTGCCCCGTACAAGCAGATTTTTTTCAAATTCAGGGAGGACTAACTAGCCATAGCCATAGACGTACACAAAAAATTTAGTTCAATTCGATGCATAACTTCATACACTTTTAGTCGGTACAATATTGAAAATGGAACAAAAATCGCTATTGCAGCGCTCCCTTCCAGCAGATTTTTTTTTTCAAATTAAGGGTGGACCTACTAGCCATGGCCAAACACTTACACAAAAAATTTGGTTCAATTCTATGCATACCTTCATACACTTTTTGGTGGTACAATATTGAAGATGACACAAAAACTGCTATTGCAGTGCCCCGTACAAGCAGATTTTTTTCAAATTCAGGGAGGACTAACTAGCCATAGCCATAGACGTACACAAAAAATTTAGTTCAATTCGATGCATAATTTCATACACTTTTAGTCGGTACAATATTGAAAATGGAACAAAAATCGCTATTGCAGCGCCCCTTTCCGGCGGAATATTTCAAAAATGAAGGAGGACCTGCTTGCCGCAGCCAAAAACATTCACAAATAATTTGGTTCAATCAGTGATGTAGTCGTAAAAAAAGCAGAGACCAGAGAGTATGCGCACTAAGTAGAGGGTATACGCTCGAAACAGAGGGTATACCCTAAAGTATATATACTGTAGCTTTCTGGAGAAACAGAGGTTATACGGTGTTCCTTTAAAATATCCAGAGGGTATACCCCCGTATACCATCCACTACATCAATGGGTTCAATTCTATGCATATCTTCTTACAGTTTTTGATGGTAGAATGGCGATATACGGACAGACACACAAACAAAAATTTTGTAAAAGCATGTTTTTTGGAATCTCTCACCCCTAAAACGTGTAAATCCGTTTGAAACCGGAAGTCGAAGAAAACTTCGATTAAAATACTTTCTTCTATTGAAAATAGAAGAAAGTAAAATATGGTATTTATATGTGTAACTGACGTAACATTAGCCTTTTACAATAATGATAATATAACAATAATGGTAACCGATTGAATAATCGTGTTGTAAATTAATCTAATTTAATTTCGTATGCAGCATATTCTGCAGTTCCATACATTGACCTTCCATTTATTCTGTTCATCAAAGTATCAGACCAGGTTATGTTGGGTGAATTAGTCCTCGAGTATTCGTCCGGGATGGCTCAACTGGAGGAGCATTGGCTCTTCAGCCAATACATACCTGGTTCGAATCCTGGCTCGGACTTTTTTCACCCACTTGAAAAATTTACATCTGTAATAATGCTATATACTTAACCTAATTTGTGAAGAGTTCTTTAAAATGCCTTCTTATTAAGATTCAATTATAGACCAAGAAATTATATAAACCAAGACCTTTAAATTAAATAATATAAATAAATGAATATAAACCAAGACCTTTAAATTAAATAATATAAATAAATGAATATAAACCAAGACCTTTAAATTAAATAATATAAATAAATGAATATAAACCAAGACCTTTAAATTAAATAAATTGTTAACTATTTGGAAAATGGTTGTTTTTCTCGGTCGAGAATAGATATATCTGAGACACACCTGAATCCTTGTGGTGTCTGTATTTTCGGAATACTTCTGCTGCCGTGATGACAAAAAAGTTTTAAAAACTACAAAAACATTCATAACTCAGAAACAAATTGAGATACAGCTTTCAATTAAATTGCACTTAAAAGTATATTCCCCCCCGGTACGACAATGTAAAAATTGAAAATGCGCGATGCTTAGAAGTTTAAAAATTTACAGTACAGAAAATTGAAATTTCATTTAAAATTTGATTATGATTGGTCCAAGAATATTAATGTTTAATCCATAGCGTACGTAATACGACTCTTATTACGTAAGCCACGTTTTGATCATCATAAAAGTTTATTATTATTATTGTTGTTATTATTAAGAAATTCTTTACATTTAAAAGAATTTTTATTTGAATAAAGAAAAAATATCGTTGTTAAATCAAGAAAGAAAATAGTTGTTACAAAAGAAGCAGACAAAAATTATCAGAAACTGAAAAAACGAATCCAAAGAAAGAGTCGAATGACAAACCGCCTTTTAAAGCAAAAGACATTTGTTTATGGATCCCACAGATTACGAAATGTGCTACGATCACGAAAGAGGAAACAACGTAATGTTGAAATAATTGATTGTAAAGGATCATTTATAAATATAAATTCTATTTACAAATCTAAAATTTTAATCTTTGAAAAAATCATTTTCGAAATGGTTGTTGTAATTTGTTAAAATTACATTTTCTTTTTCTCTCCAAAAATGAGATTTTTCTGAGGAATTGCTCTACATGATGGATATAATTTACATTGCTTTTTATCCTTCCAAACAGTTGTAACTTTAAACTCCTTTACTTTTATAAATGGGATTTCTTATCGAAATATTCCGCACATTTTTCGAAATTGTTCCCATAAGACATTTTTGTTGTTGTTGTATGCAATATCTGTGCGTAGTTTGCAGGCACTAGAAAATGCTGCCAAATAACATGCAACTTTTCTCTCATTAATCACTAATACTGACATATTTTAAGTGAAAATGTCTAAAGAATTTAAACTTTGAAGACGTGTAAAAGCTAAACTTTCCATCTTTCCAATTATTCTTTCACCTCCCATAAATCTAATAAAACTGTACGGCGCGGAAGTTCGTAAATTTATTATGAAGTTGTTTATTGCTACATATAATGCAAACTATTTTATATACGTCACTTTCAAAATGTCGCACAAATATGTCTTTAATAACAATAAGAAATGATTGTAAAAAATGCTGAATTGACGCTGCATTTTTTCTCTTCTTAATAATTCGAAACTTTTAGATTCTAAACAGATTATCCATTTTTCTAATATTATAATCTTGATTAAAATAATAAAATTTTCTGTAAATCACCATAAAATCTAAACTAAACCTGGGACGCATTTTGAACTGGAAAACATATCAGCCAATGTATAAACAGATGTCCGTAAGGGAACAATTTTACAAATGAACAAAAACAGGGAAAGAGGATAGCGTACAAAGGCAGCAACAGGTGGCGCTAGTTGAAAATAAAACACCAATCATAGAGGAGCAGACGAAGAAGGAATCGTTTCCACAACGATATAAAAAAAATAACAAAAGAGATAAGTAAGTAAAAGAAATAGATAAAAAAATAAATTAAAAATAAGTATATAATAATAACAGAGAGAGAGAGAGAGAGAGAGAAAAGAAAGAAACCAAAGAAATAAAAGATTATTTATTAGTTTTTACTTTTATTTATATATATTTTTTAATTATATAATTTTTTATAATATATTTTTTGACTTTTTTGAATTATAATCTCGACTCTAATAAAAATTATAAAATCGTTGCAGTAGTTTTTATATGTTCCCTTCTTTCGCCCAAAAAGTTTAAGTTTACTAGATTCAAATAATACAAATACAAAAAGAAAAAAAAAGAATTTTTTATCTTTCCGCTTTTGCGTAATTATTGCGTAATTTTATAGCGAAATTATTGCGTAATTTTATAACAATTTTGCAACAGCATATATGCATACTGATGCATATATGCTGTTTTTCCAAATATGCTGAATTTTTCAAATTTTATTATAATTTCCGAATGGAAACTAAATTACGATGAAGTAATTTATATCAGTTTTGCTAAAGCTTAGAAAGAGTAAACACCGTATATATTACCCTTTTTAGGTGCGTTCGTAATTATGTAAATACGTAGCACCTATAGTGGTCGTTCAGTCCGTCCGTCCGCATATAACAACGCAAAAACTACTCAACCGAATCGTTTGAAATTTAAAATACATAATTATTACATAATTTTGTCGAGTCATTTCAAATTTTATGAAAATCGGATGCATAGTTCAATTATAGGGGCAATCAAAAGTATTTAATTACATTATGGTCAATGGGGGAAATTTTTCAAATGTATTTTATACGTTTGAAATTTAAAATACATAATTATTACATAATTTTGTCGAGTTATTTCAAATTTTATGAAAATCAGATGCATAGATCAATTACAGGGACAATCAAAAGTATTCCGTTACATTACGGTCAATTGCGAAAAATGTTTCAAATGCATTTTCATGGTGTTACACTCATTCGAACTTAATAAAATTTATATGCAACTATAAAGTACATATTATAATATACATTTTACATAATTTGTGGTGCAAAGAACATTTGTTATTGATTTACAAGGCCACACAAAAGTATTCCATTACATAATGGTATAGGGAGAACATTGTTTGGTGAGCGTTTTAATTGTAATTTACTATTTACAATTTTATAAGATTGATATATGAGAATAATATTTTTAAAACTTCGTTATCGTACGAACGCACCTCATTTGCTACGATTCACGTGCAATTTCCAACTTGTTTAATAAAGAATAGATCTGACGTAATTTATCAATAAAGTAATTTCCTTGTCAGAAATTTATGAATGGTTATCGATATAAGGGATGGTTAGAATTCAACATGCGATGTAATAAAGCGTTACAGTCAATTAGATTACTGGTACGCATCAAACGATTATCTAATATAGGAATAGAATTTGAATGAAATTAAATTATATGGATTAATTTGGAAAATATCGTGTTGCAAGTTACAATACGGTTTAAAGATAACTTTCAAATATTCTTTGCGTTTTATCACACGCTGTTCCTACAGAACAGCAACCAATATTTTTCATTTAAAGAGTAAAATATATGTATAAAATAAAAGAATTGCCAATGATGCAAAGAGAAATAACAAACTATTATTATTATTATTACTAAATATTAAAACAAATAAAATAATAATAATAAATGCATATATAAATTGTCACTACTATATGTAGATAGTAGAAAAAGCAAATGTTAAGGCAGAATAATACTTATTGAAAATACATGTACTATCAATAGTACGGCAGACCCGAATGAGTAAATTAACATAATGAATAAGGCAAGATTAAAGATATTACTTTCACAGGCGATTATATGCAATTGTCTACAAAGACATTTTAATAACTTTGTATTATAATATTTCTAATTGGAATAAAATTTATGCATGAGATTTGAAAAATAAAATAATATTTATTCGTTTATTTTATCCATTAGTCAGTTTGTCCGTCTTGATATAACTTGCGTTTAAATGATCATAATACTATAATAAAACAATAAGATTTTATTTGTGATTTTGTCCTCGTACGGGCGCGTGTATATTTCGGCTGATGGCGAGTTGTTAAAATTTTCAGCTTAAAACGCGTTCTGTACATGTTATATTTATGGTGATTTGTGCAAAAGTTTCATTATTTTACTGTGTTTAATTGCCAGTATTTTCGGTGCTGTTTTGTCCATACTACTAAGATTTCTTCAAAAACTATTTTATACTAAGTTGGCATATTACTCAAAATTTTGTGCTAGGTTGAACCAACTTTTGATATTACAGTAGCCTCAACATTAAGATAAAAAAAAAAAAATCCTTTTCAACGTTTGAAAGTATGGTTCAACCATAGCTCCAAATGTCAGAGAGTGATTTCAGTATTTTATGCAGCACCAAAAATTGGTACAACTCAGCACAATTTTCTTTTCGACGCATCATAAGAAAATATGTTAAAATGCATTTAAAACCATGATTGCCGGTGGCATCAATACAGTGTAGGATGATTTACAATATCATTTTCCAGTTAGTCTAATTCTTTTTTAGATCAACATACTTATATAATTTCTGGATATGATAATAATAATTCATGCGTGAAACATGTTTTTTCTTTATTGACGAAACTTTCAATCAAAATATTTAATTAAATACAGAATTAACACCTTTTAAAAAAGTTAAAAAAAAAACTGTAATCTTTTTAGGTGCGTTCGTAATTATGTAAATACGTAGCACCTATTGTTGTCGCTCAGTCCGTCCGTCCGTCTGTCCGTCTGTCTGTCCGTCTGTCCGCATATAACAACGCAAAAACTACCCAACCGAATCGTTTGAAATTTAAGATACATAATTATAATATAATTTTGTCGAGTCATTTCAAATTTTATGAAAATCGGATGGATAGATCAATTACAGGGACATTCAAAAGGATTCCGTTACATTACGGTCAATAGGGAAAAAAGTTTTAAATGCATTTTAATCGTTTGAAATTTAAAACATATAATTATTGCGTAATTTTGTCGAGTCATTTCAAATATTATGAAAATCGGATGCATAGATCAATTACAGGGACAATCAAAAGGATTCCGTTACATTACGGTCAATGTGGAAAAAGTTTCAAATACATTTTAATGATGTTACACTCATTCGAACATAATAGAATTGGCATGAATCTATGAAATATATACTAAAATATGCATTCTGTACAATCTGTGACGCAAAGAATTTTTATTATTAAATTATAGGGCTACTCAAAAGTATTCCACTATATAATGCTATACGGGGAATCATGGTTTGGTACGTGTTTTAATTATATTCAACTATTTCACATTTTATGAATAAGATATACGTTGCTGAGGTGTAATAAAAATTACTTCCTGCATATTTACAGAAACGTAAAGATTTCGACTACTATACTGTATCCGGAGTACGCTCTACTATATCAGCAAGATCTGAATATTTTTAAAACTTCGTTATCGTACGAACGCACCTCATTTGCTACGTTGACGTGCAATTTCCAACTTGTTTTTTTAATTCATGCATTTACAAAGTTGGTCATTACCATTGCGTAAAACACCCCCCCCCCTTTTTTTAATAAAGAAAGCATTATTTAATTAAAATAATTACAGTACAGCGCAACTGCATCTTAAGTAACTCGTCCAGTCTTTTTATCAAATAAAACTGTCTATATAATGTTGTATATTATAATGATAACCTATGCGTGAAGCATGTTTTTAGGTGCGTTCGTAATTATGTAAATACGTAGCACCTATTGTTGTCGTTCAGTCCGTCCGTCCGCATATAACAACGCAAAAACTACCCAAACGAATCGTTTGACATTTAAAATATATAATTATTACATAATTTTGTCGAGTCATTTGAAATTTTATGAAAATCGGATGCATATATCAATTAGAGAGACAATCAAAAGGATTCCGTTACATTACGGTCAACGGGGAAAAAAGTTTGAAATGCATTTTAATCGTTTGAAATTTTAAATACATAATTATTACATAATTTTGTCGAGTTGTTTCAAATTGTATCAAAATCGGATGGCTAGTTCAATTACAGGGACAATCAAAAGTATTCCGTTACATTACGGTTAATGGGGAAAAATGTTTCAAATGCATTTTAATGGTGTTACATTTATTCGAATGTAATAAAATTGATATGCATCCATAAAGTACACATTATAATATACATTTTGCATAATCTGTGGTGCAAAGAATATTTGTTATTGATTTACAAGGCCACACAAAAGTATTGCATTGCATAATGGTATAGAGAGAGTAATGTTTGGTGCGCATTTTAATTGTAATTATTTACAATTTTATGATATTGATATATGAGAGTGATATTTGTAAAACTCCGTTATAGTACGAACGCACCTCATTTGCTACGCTTCACGTGCAATTTCCAACTTGTTTATATTGAAGAAGCATTATTTAATTAATAATCATTCAGAATCATACATGCACGCACACGGATATATCCATAGAAACAATACATACAAACTCTCGGAATACATTTTATTCATTTATTAAGGATAGAAAATCGGTTGTCTTCAATTACTGAAAGACGAATTTTATCGAAATACTGGATATAAAACCAGCCCGATAGAATCTCATTAATAATAGATTAGACACATACATATCAAACATCATTAAAATAGCCGCACTGTCAAGCTTTCACGAATGTAATCAACAAAGGAAGGGATTTGTAAGGGAAAGAGCGATGCAACAAAATATTCTATTCAATTAAGGTTACGGGAATACATCAAAGAGAAATGTAATATAAGGCTAATTTCTTGAATGAACTAAAATTATAGGCAAAGAACGATTAGTAAATTTTATTAGCATAAAGAATATGGACAAGAGTAAAGTAAGAATAATTTACTTAACATACAGAATCTGGACAGGATTTAACAAATTTTCATTATCTGCTTTTCACTATTGTTTACTATCTACAGATTAGTTGGGAACTCTGAAATATATTTCAATAAAGCTTTTTTTTTACATTTAATCTGAACAAAATTGTAGAATATTTGCCATATGAACAGTGTTCTCGCTGACATTTGACCAACGTTAGTAATTTGGGTAATTAAAAATGAAAAACATTCGCCAAATGAAAAAAGTATTAGCAAAATAGATTCTCCATGTAGCACAAAAAAAAAAAAAAAAAAAAAAATTATCTTTAATCCTTTAATGCCTTTCCCCCCCCCCTTTTTTTTTAAATATATTCTAAAATAAACTATGTTTTTATAACTGCGACAATAAATAAATAAATAAGTAAATAAATATGAAAAATGAAAAAGAAAAGGCAAAAATTGCGCACTAGCAATAAGGCGAATATATTCGCTTGTTTACTCGCCAAATGAAGAATATAGTCGCAATTTGGCGCAATGGCGAGCGACAGCGAGAACACTGGATATGAATATAATAAGTTAATTCATTCGCCTAATGTTTTTTCTATCCAGTTTCTATTTTAAACTAAAAACTACTTTTTTTTTAGTTTATTTGACCTTTACAAGAAAAGCATAGGACTCATAAAAAAATTCCGAATTCCGGTTTTCGACGGATTTACACGTTTTAGAGGTCAGAGAAACCGAAAAACATGTTTCCAAAAAATATCTGTCTCTTGAGCGTATATCTGAATTATGACCCTTTCATCCATCTGTACGTGTGTTACTAATTTTGTGGCCTTTCTATCTCAAGAACTAAAGCACGGAATTTAATAAAAATTATATTTAGTTAATTCTTAATAAAAATTAGAGAGGATTGGTTTTTGGTGTAATTTGCTCAAAAGCTTTGCTTTGCAGCATTTTTCATGATTTTTACAATAGCTCTATCTCCAAAACTACTGCAAGGATTTTCATCAAACTTCAGTTTCGGTTAGTCCTTGACAAGAACTGACTTCTACATTTTGGTGTATATCTTTTAATAGATGGCGCCGTTAGACTGCATTTTCCAAGATTTCAGCAATAGCTCTATTTTAAGAACTAAAGCTCGAATTTTCATCAAACTTCAAATTCAGTTAACATGTTAATATAAGTTGCAGATTAGCTTTCGGTAAAATCACACAACAAGTGGCACTGCTATGCTGCATGTTGCATGATTTACGTGATTTTAGCGACAGAAATTCCTCGAGTATTGATGCACAGAATTTCATGTAATTAGAATGCCCATGATGGAGATAGATAAATTGATGTTTAATTTTGGCCATATTTAATTTAATTCAGGCGATTTTTCCCCCATTAGTAAAAAGAATGGAGCTTCATTCTTTTAACCCAATATAGTAAATTTAGTTCTCTTTTCAATAAAGTTTATTCGGAATTCGTACAGCAATTTTTGAATTTTTAACGAATTTTTTAATGCGATTTTTAGGTTTTTTTTCGCATTTTGCTGCTATTTTCTTCGCATTGATAAAAAGAAAATTGTTTCAAACTTCAACGTAATTTACTAAATCTTGTCTTCTACGATTTTTGAATTCCAGCGATTTTCAATGCGATTTTTATTGAGATTTGCGATGTAATTTTTAACGATTTTTGCGCGTTTAGCATCGATTTTTTGTTATTTTTGTCAATATTACAGATTTTTGTATGCATATTGGTCTAATCTTTTTTAAAAATTGCATGTAAAAAGGAAAAAAACCATAAAATTAATGAATCAGCAATAAAGGAATTTAGACTATTCCTATATATTATTATATATTTATAAATAAAATAGGAGATGCCTGCCTACCTGACCGCGAAAAACGCCGGAATTACAACACCCAGGTATCTGAAATTTTTGTCTTGTGTGGATGTTAACTTCGGAAAGTGCACTTCGCGGCCAGATTTTTAAATTTCAATTTAGATTTTTTTAAAAATTAAAACTTACAGGGTAAGATGATAATTGCAGCGTTGAACCCAATCCAAGCAACAAAGCTGCCAGGTTAGAGGCTATTTACAGGTAGCCACCAATCCGTGGCAACGAAACAAACAGCCAATGATAGCAGGCGGTAAATATAGGATTTAAGGACTTCGTTTGATAGCTGAATGCTAGTAACAAATTGCACGCGCATTTATTAATGTTTCCTGTTTTAATGATTTTGTTTCTCCTGGTTGATTTACAATCGCTCTACTAAATCCATCTATGGAACCATCCAAAAAAAATCGTGAATTAGGTAATTGCGCCTTTTATCTTTTGTTAGGTTTTGTTAAGATGTGCAGCGCACGTGGCGCGCGTTCTCAGAAGATTTTGTTTGGAGTAGGTCTCATTGAAGAAAACAATTTTAAAATAATTCACTTATTGCATTATTTTTGTAGTTCAAAAGATCTAAAATCAACGACTATATTTCTTTATCATTCCAAAACATAGTTTTCGTAACAGAAATACTTACCCTTGTTCATTCAGATAAAATTTAAAATATTCTAAAATTTAAAATATTCAGCAGATAAAATTATATTTTTTTCTACTTTAGTATGAATGAAGATTTTAAATATTCGAAACTTGTTTGAAAACATGTATGAACCCGTGCAACACCGGGCGGATCAGCTAGTTTTACAAATAAGGAATCTGAAAAGGATCAATAATATATGATTAATAACGATTAGATCTGATATACATATCAGACATAATTAAAATAGTCACCCTCTTAAGCTTCCGCGAACGTTATTAAGAAAGGGGAGAATTTGTAAGGAAAGAGCTATGTAACAAAGTATTCTATTCAGATAGATTATCGATGAAAATCAAAGTGAAATCTGACATAAAGACAAGTTTTTGGCCGGAATTGAAATTATTACACCAAGTTTTAATAGTAAATAAACTTACTGAAATGAACGTATTTGGGTAATTTTTCTAAAAATGTACAAAATGACGTAAGACAAAAGACTCAAATGATAGTGTTAAATCTATGGGGGCGTTCTTTTCAAATATCGCACTCAAATTTTAATATTCTGTGCATAGAATAGCTGAGGGCGATTTACAATCGGGCTAATTTTTACTTTTTCGATTTTGGTAATATATTTTTAATATACGATAGTTTCAATTCTAGAACCTGTTGAAACCGGTTCTGAAAGTTAAAGTAATTATTTTTTTAAATCCGAAAGCAAAATCGAAAAAGAATATAAAATAGTCCGGTTGCAGCGCATTCAACTATCCTATGCAATATATATATATATATACATATATAAATAATAATCATGTAAAAATATTAAAATTAGAGCGAAATATTTGAAAATAATTCCCTCATAGACTTAACATTATCATCTGAGTCTTTTTCAGCGAGTCGAATGGCCTCTTAAGGGTGTTGTTCTCAAATCCAAAATTTATGTTTTAATTTATTTTTATTTGGAAATGTGTGAAACTTGCAGGTATTGTTGTTCAGAAACTATGCAATAAAACTCATTTTTCTGTTTTTTTTTTTTTTCCTTTTGCAAATGCAATAGATCTTTTAGACATTAGAGTCAAACTGGGCGTTTTGAACCGAATTTTAGCGCGAAAGAAGAATAACCACTGAGTTAAGGGTGAAAAACGTGTTTGTTACGTGACCAAAGTAGTTTATAACTCAATAGCTAATTTATTGATCGAAAAATGAAAAACACAGTTCGATTCCAAATCCCTTCCATAGTCACGCTTTTTAGTTTCCATCTATACGTTGAAAAATGAATTTATATACATGTGCTAAATCGTTTTGCGCTTGTTGAGCTGAGCATTTAAAAACAATTTTAAACTTTTCTAAAAGCATACAAAACGTCTTAAAAGAATATTTATTAATCTTTTTATGACAAATGGCACATTAAGGTTAAGAAAACCTTGGAAGGTGAAAAACAGTATCTTTAACCAGAAAGTTTTGTTAAATTTAATCACAGCATTTTAACGATTGAATAAGTCTAGTCAGGGTTGGGGTTTTGGACAGGACACGTGGGTTTTACTGTCCAAAACTGTACTAAAGTGTACAAAACTGTACTAAAGTGTACAAAACTGTACTAAAGTGTCCAAAACCTTTAAAAAAAATCCACATTTCACCACTGCACACTTATTAAACATATAAATAAATATCTCACAATATATTTTACTAACATTCTATTTAATTCTTTGGTAAATGAAAAAAAGTTCAAACTTTTCTAATATCACTGCAGCATAAAAAGTTCTGTTACTGTTAAATTTGTGCAATAATAATAAGCAATTCTTTATAATACTACATATGTAGTTGAGAGGGGATGCTTTTATTTCCATTTTTGTGAAAGAAAAGGCTACAAAGAAATTTCTTTTAAATAATGTTTCATTGTAAATTATCTTTTCTAGATTATTGGATAATAAAAGAAAACAAATATTTAATTTAAAATCTAGAAGTTATTTTTTTAAATATGTATTGTTATTATGAATGTGCAAATACAAAAGCACTAAACAAAATAATTCACTATAATGTGTTAAAAAGTACCACCATTTTGACGATTCTATTTCTTGAGTTAAATAGTATTGTTACAATAATATTGCTATATAATATAGTGTCATAATAATAGTCAATATCTAAATATCTCATTCATAATCAAGCTAAATCAATTA
Source organism: Maratus speculifer (assembly GCA_964019185.1). NCBI lineage: Eukaryota > Metazoa > Arthropoda > Arachnida > Araneae > Salticidae > Maratus > Maratus speculifer. The sequence goes on from OZ025298.1 coordinate 131,945,566, forward strand.
TTTATACTATTTATTTCTTAACATGCACATATTGTCAGCAGTGAGCTGATTTAATCAGTATGCTGAACGTGACTTTTTATTTAACAGTTATTTTCAGTAATAACTCTTGGGAATTTCAATAACAGAAATTATTACATATAATTAAATTTAGTATTGTTTTTATGCAATTACATTGTTACATAGGGTAATTATGTTGTTAATATTTTTGTATTGTAATCATTTTGCCAATTGCACAAACTTTAAGCATTGTTCTAAAAAATACAATTTTACTATAAAATATAGTTTTGCACAGTTTAAGACAGTTTTAGACAGCAGGGTTTTGGACAGTACGGTTTAAACCATGGATTTTACCGTGGTTTAAACCATTGTGTCCAAAACCTTGCCAACCCTGAGTCTAGTATTACAAAATAATAATAGTGGTGCCTGAAAATTAAGACTGTTCTCACATCCCCTCCACAGAACTTTAACACATTATTGCTACATTGTAAAGAAAATTCCAATAAATTCAGAGTTAGAGATTTAACTAAATAAATTATAAAATTTTGTTCTGTTTCTTTTTAATACATATAGCAACAGAAAAAAAACACCTAGTTGGATGTGGCAATCTCAAAACTTTCTTCTACCTCATACACGTTAATACTTCCAGAAAAATGAAACATAACACCATCACCGGTTCGGTAATTTACAACAAAATCTAATCTGCAACAACTTATTTAAAGTTCTAACTGAATCTGAAATTTGATGAAAATCGGCGTATTAGTATTTAAGATAAAACTATCGCGGAAATCGAAAAAAAAAAAAAAAATTGAACAGAAGCACCAGATGTTGAGCGAACTACTCTAAAAACTGAAGAATACTAATTTATAATAGGGACTAACGGAATTTGAAGTTTGATGAAAATCGGAGCATTAGTTCCTGAGATAGAGCTATTGCGGTAATCATGAATAATGCGGCATAGCAGTGTCACTGCTGAGAGATTTACTCCAAAAACTAAAGAATACTAGTTTATATCAGAGACTAAGTGAATCTGAAGTTTGATGAAAATTCGCGCATTAGTTTTTGAGATAGAGCCATTGCATTAATCATGAATAATGTAATATAGCAGCGCCACCTGTTGGGCAATTTACATTAAACATAATCAGAACCATAATATATTAAGAACTAGCGGAATTTGAAATTTTATAAAAATCCGTCAATTAGCTCTTTAGATCTAGCTAGTGTGGAAATCGTGAAAAAAGCAGCATAGCAGCGCCACACCTGAGAGGCGATATACACCAAAAACTAATCAGATCCAGTTTATATCAAAGTCTAACTCAATGTAAAGCTTTGTGAAATTCCGTGAATTAGCTCTTGCGAAGAGCGTCCCCAAAATTTATATCACATATATACAGACAGATAGACTCACAGGCAGATATTTTGTAAAAATTTGTTTTTTGGTACGTCTGATTCCTGAAACATACAAGTCCTTTGAAAACTTTCACGAACCCAATGCTTTCTTCTTGTAAAGATGAAAGAAAGTAAAAACATCATTTAAACAGTCTTTTTAAGATCTCTAAATTGATTTTTCAACGTAAAATTATAATTTAATTAATGTGAACCATTAAGTGATTAAAGCATACTTAAAAAATGTAAATTTCAATAAGGCATTTATTAGGATATGTGGAAATACTGCCAAGTTATTGGATAAGTTTGAACATTTATATCGATTTAAAAAGAATTTTTTTTATCTTTTATTTTTCAAAAAAAAAAAAAAAAAAAAAAAAAAATAGCACTGAAAATGTGGTATTGAATTCTGGGAGAATGACCTTTTTATAAATTTACAGCCAATTCCAGAAATATAGCACGATCAATTAGTATAAAAAAATACAAATAATAGATATATTTTAAAGAAAATTGCACGGCGAATTAACTACTATTGGATGTCTCTTTCTGTTTTTCTCTATTCTAAAAAAAAGTAGATAATGCTATCAACCTTGGCTGTGAATGAAATCTTTTTGATCAGAGGACTTTCTCCACTAATATTAAGAAAACTATTGCATACAAAAATATGAAAATTAGTTGTATTATAAACAGAAAAGTTTTTGTAAACAGTTGAAGCAAACAGTTTTAAATCGATGTAATATTTTAAGAAACACTTAATGTTAAAGTTGATTAAAATCGTTCCATTAAAAAGTTTTATAGGAGCAAAAACTATACTTGGGAATTTAATCATTTTTTCTAAGGGAATGCACATTATAAATTTGTGATGTGAAGACTGCATTTATTATTATTGACTCATTTTTTGAAGGGTTTTTTTTTTTTAATTTTTTATTTAAATTTTTACAATTTCAAGAGATTTTTTTCATATTTTAGAAAATATATTGTTTCAAAATTGTTGCCAATTGTAAAAACAGCACAAAGAAGAAAAGGTATAATTTTTATTTTTCAAGGTAAGGTAACAAGTTAAGAAAAAGCATTAATTAAAATATTAGATAAATATGGCAAAAAGGAAAAAAAAAAAACGTTATTTAAGCAGTCTTTTTTATAGGATTTCTAAATTGATTTCTCAATGTATAATCATAATTTCATTAATATGAAACTATTAATTGTTTAAAGCACATTATAGGGTAAATGGGCTAGTAATGGACCACCTTCCAGTAATGGGCCACATTAGTAGTAGGGTGGAGCGAAAAAAATTTTTTTTTCGAAAATCAAAAACGGGTAGGTGCCAAAAGTTGCCTTTATACTAGTACATTAACTGCGTGAAATTTTACCGCTGAAAAAAAAAAAATGGCTTGAGTCTGCGCTTTTGCTCCAAAAATCGAAATTTTGAGTAAAATTTGTCATTTTTTGACATTTTTTCAAAAAAATTAAAAAATTCCTACAGAGCTGGTTAGTATTTAAAAGTGTTGCTTAGACCTTTATATTTATCTGCTAAACATATTTAAACTATAAAACAATATCTGTAGTCTGAGTAATTGGAGCAAATCTGACAACTTTTTGTGAAAAATCAGCGTTAACCTCTCTATTGGAGCATACAGCATACGACGAAATGTTCTTTTGAATGCATTTCTTGCCTAGCTGCTTTCAAAACTACGGTGTATATAACTCATAGAGGTGGTTGCATTATCCCACCCGTCTCAACCATTCAATCATCTAGGCCCAGTGTTTTATTTATGTTATTGAATTGTTACTTTTTTCCCGAAGACGAGTATAAGTTTTCTATATATCAAAGTAATTTATCCAGGCCTAGGACCGCTGAGTCACTCTTAGAGGGTTCATACAGAATTCGGAAGAAAAAATCCAAGGAGTACATAAAAAATCCAAGGAGTCCAAAAAATTTTAAGGATTTGTCACTTTTATTGTTATTTATGTAGTATGCACTTGCACAGCCCCGATTCCACAGAGATTCTGCGAGTTACCCACCACGAGAGGGGGGGGGGGGGTATCCGCGATTTTCAGGCGAAATCGGCGCTTCCCCGCGATCTTCAGACGAAATCAGCGATTTATCTGTGATATTTTAGCAAAACTGGCGATTTACTGAGATCTTTTGTCCAAATCGGCAGTTTTTCTGCGATCTTTTGACGAAATCGGCAGTTTTTCCGTGGTTTTTTTTTTTATGAAATCGATATATTTTTTTGACGATTTTTAAACAAAATTTGCATTTTTACACGATCTTTTTTGGAAAACGGCGTTTTTTCCGTGATCTTTTGATAAAATCTATGTTTTTTTTTTTTTTTTTTTTTTTTTTTTTAATGATTTTTTGATTAAATATTTGTAAGCGATCTTTTATTGAAAACAGTGTTTTTCCCCGCGATCTTTTAACGAAATTAGCGCTTTATCTGCGATATTTGGTGAAATTGCCGTTTTAACCGTGATCCGCACAGGAAATTCGCGTTTTCAACGATCTTTTGACAAAGTTCGTGGACAAAAACATTGACGAAATCGTTGTTTTTCCACGAAATATTGACAAAATGTGCACTTTTTCGGCAATGCTTTCACGAAATTTGCATGTCTCCGCGATTGTTTTTTCGCGTGGAAAACCGTACAAGTTGGCAACTATGCGAGACTGATAACCCAATTTCAAGTTTTCGGAAAATGATGCCTTAAATTTTCGGAAATTTCGGACGAGAATCACCCTTGAATCCACCGTTATCAGCAAAATTGAGCATGATAAATCGTATTATGAAGAAGAAATCCAAGTTGTATATCTAGCTGTGAAGGAATTAAACAGTGTAATCACTTTTTGAAATTAGAAGCTTAGAGGTGAATCTGGATTATTCTTTTCACTTTTCTGTCCCTTATGGCCATGAAAACTAAATCACTTTGGTGGCTATTAGTATGATCCCAACCAGTCACTGCTGTGCTTTTGATGAATGATGTGCATACAGGATTTACCGTGCGCTTTACAATCGCATTTTTTTTTTTTTTTTTTTTTGGGGGGGGGGGGGGGAGCAATATTTCTTGCGTGCAATGCGTAAAACTGCCGCTTAACTTGAAAAATCCTGGGTCTCCGGGAATTCTAAAATTCTGGGTCCTTTTTTATCAGAAGCGGCTCCCTACTAATAAGTCATTATTTTAGATGCAAAAATTGAACTTGTTCATTTGCAAATGAAAAATAAAATGCAATAATCATTGTTTTAATAATAAATAAATGAGCAAGACACAAATTTAACTATAAAATATTGAACATTTGAATGTAGAAGATAACAAGTATCACTATTGTTTGTATTTTTTTTTTTTTTTTTTTTTTTTTTTTTTTTTTTTTAAGGGACAAAACTGATTTATTGAAAAAGACATTTTTGCTGAAAAAAAGAATACTTTTGTTGAGGAGTAAACTGATGAAACTTTTTGTTTAATGAATGCGTGTTTTTCTGAGTTACATTTACTCAGAAAAATTTGGAGCAGTCAGAAACAGATTGTGAAGCAGGAAAATCCGTTTTTAGAGCAGCAAAAAAAAAAAAAAAAAAAAAAAATTGAAGCAAAAAAAAAATTAGTTTTTGGAACAGAAAAATTCACTTCCAGCATTAACGGTTTTTTTTTCTATGCCTGTTTCACAAAATTTGAGTTTTTTCACGATCTTCAGACGAAATTTGCCGTTTTCCGTAATTTTTAGACGAAGTTTATCGTTTTTTCGCGATTTTTTGAGGAAATCTACCATTTCTCGAGATTTTGTGACGAAATTAGCCATTTTTTCGCGAATCTTTTGAATAAAACTATCTTTTTTTGAGATTTTTTGACGAAATCTATCGTTTAATCGCGATTTTTTGACGAAATCTGTCGCTTTATCGCGATTTTTTTGACAAAATCTGTCGTTTTTTCGCAACTTTTTGAGAAAATTTGCCGTTTTTTCGCGATTTGTGACAAAATTAGCCATCTTTTGCGATTTTTTTTTTACGAAATTTGACATTTCTTCGAAAATTTTGATGAAATCTGTCGTTTTAGCGAATTTTTTTTGATAAAATATGCCGTATTTTCCGAATTTTTCGACAAAATTTGCAGTTTTATCACGATTTTTTTGACGAAATCTGTTGTTTTTCGCGAATACTTTGACAAATTTTGCTGTTTTATCACGATTTTTACACGAAATTTGTCGTTTTTTCGCGATTTTTTGAGGAAATCTGCCGTTTTTTCGAAATTTTATGTGGAAATTAGCCATTTTTTGCGAATTCTTTGACGAAATTTATCGGAAAATAGTCGTTATTTTAATTTTTTTTAACGAAATTCGCCATTTTTTGCAATTTTTTTAACGAAATTACACGTTTTACGGGACGCGTAAGAGCTATTTTTCTGCGTCCCGTCGCCGATTTTTTACGTATTTTACGCACTATAGCGCGTCCGCGGCATCCCCGACCGCAATACAATTTAAGGAGTTTCTAAGGAGTATTTTGTTTATCTAAGTAGTTTTAAGTACTACTTGGGAACGTTTTCATTTCTAAGTAGTTTCTAAGGAGTCCAAGGAGTCTGTGCGAACCCTGCTCTTAAAAAAGAGAGAAAAGAGACTAAATCGCAAGAAAAAGAGACTAAAATAGACCAAAATTTAAAATAAGAGACTAAAAGGAGACCAAATAAAAAACACTTTTTTCTCTATTAAAACTGTTGTTAGCTTTCTTTTTTCAAAAACTAAAACAAAATCACTTCACCTTTTTTCATTCACGTATAAAAACATTTCATATTTATTTACTTAGAAGGTGTCACAAATAAAAATTAAATTAAAGAGTTGACATGTTTCGGTTCATTAATAAGAACCGTATTCATAACATATAAAATCAGTAGAAAATTAAATGACACTGGATATAAATATAATTTAAAAATCAAAACAAAACATTGCGCCCGCTATGATCGTGAATATAGCCATTGCCAACGCGGCATATAAATATAATAAATTTTGACCATATATTAAATTTAAAATGTATAAAATTAAAATTAAAAAAGTTATCCAGAGTCATTTAGTTTTTCTACTTTTTTAATTTTATTTTTATACATTTTAAATTTAATATATGGTCAAAATTTATTATATTTATATGCCGCGTTGGCAATGGCTATATTCACGATCATAGCGGGCGCAATGTTTTGTTTTGATTTTTAAATTATATTTATATCCAGTGTCATTTAATTTTCTACTGATTTTATATGTTATGAATAAGGTTCTTATTAATGAACCGAAACATGTCAACTCTTTAATTTAATTTTTATTTGTGACACCTTCTAAGTAAATAAATATGAAATGTTTTTATACACTTTTTTCTCTTCACTTAAATGTTTTTGGTCAAGCACTATAAGATTTAACACAATATGCGGAATACATTTTCAATGCATTTCAGTCGGTTTTGAAATAATTGAAAATATTGTTGATTGGTTGCAGAAAAATATCTCAAATCGCAACAATTCATCATGAAAGAAAATCAGAAATTCACCAAATGACTACGGGGACAAAATCATGAAATTCCAGGAAATATAGTGAAATTCACCAATCTGTCTCAAAAAACAATTCTTAAAATTTTTCGCATGATCTCGGGAAAAAAATTCTCGAAATTAGTCAAATGTTCTTAGGATAAAAAAAATCACGAAAATTATCAGATGGTCTAGGAAAAAAAAAACACGATATTGGTCAAATGGATCTTGTGTTAAACATCGTAAAATTCATCAAATGGGTCTCGAAGAGAGGGATGAATCACAAAATTCATTAAATGATTGAGAAATTCCAAGAGCGATCATACAAATAATTGCTAATTTTGTCGAAGGTCAGGGAAATAAATAGTGAAATTTATCAACTAGTCGCCAGAAAAATAACGAATTTCGTAGAAAAAAAAAAAAAAATCAAGGATGCCTGTTAATCAATGGGTTACATTAAAATGTGCGAAAATCAGTTACAATATAAAACAGTGAAGTTTGTCAAATTATCTCGGGAAAAGAATGGCGAAATTTATCAAATGGTGTTGGTGAAAAAAGTAAAATCAAGGGTTGTACTGGTGCCAAGTAATATTTCACACTAACTTTTTTGGATATTTTAGGGCACATTTAACTGGCATACTACATTTCCTTCCAAGACCATTTGACGAAATTAACGACCCCCCCCCCCCGCTACCAATTGCCGCAAATTAATATGAAAATTGTGATTTTTGCACACTATTGCTTACGGAAGTACACGATTTTTCTTCCACGATTGTTCGCTGACATTTGCAATTTTTTTCCAGTAAAATTAGTGATTTTTTTTTTTTTGGCTTTCATTTGCCAAAATTCGCAATTTTTTTGCCATTGTTTGCAGAAATTTACTATTTTTCTGTGTTTGTTTAACAAAATTCGTGATTTTTTTTCCCTGCGATCATTTTCAAAATCACACAGAAAAAAATCGCGATTGCAAAGAAAAAAAAATCACGAATTTTGAAAAATGATCGACTGTCAAAATTCGCGATTTTTTTCTGCAATCATGGAAAAGATTAATTTTGGCAAATAAACGCGAAAAAATTTTGAATTTCGCCAATCGATTGCCGAAAAATCGCAAATTTCGGCAAATGATCGCGGAAAATATGACGAATTCTGTCATATAAACGCAGAAAAAAGCAAATTTCTAAAACAATGGCCCAAAAAATTATTTACTGTATTTTGATAAACGATCGCAGAAAAAAAATCGCAAATTTTGAATACCGATCGTGTAAAGAAATCACAAATGTTTTCGGCGATCCTTTCACAAAATTTGCATTTCTTTGCGATTATTTTTTCTGCACACAAAATCGTACAATCGTATTGTTTATTAGTATAACCGTACACTTTGAACAAAATCCGTACATTGTACTCTTCTGTGCATTGTACTACTGACCATACCATACAAGTTGGCATCTATGAATATCCTTTTCGATTTTACGATCATTTGACAAAAGCTCGGTCTTATTTCGGGATCGTTTGACGTAAATCTCGGGAGTTTTTTTTTTTTTTTTTTCCCGCAATCGTATGGCAGAAATCACAAGTTTATTTTGGGATTGTTTGGAAATAACGATTTTATTTCGGGATCACCTGGTGAAAATTGCGGCTTGATTTCGTGATTGTTTAATGAAAATAGTCTTTTTTTCCGGTGATCAATTAATTCAAATCGCAGTTTTGCCAGTGATCATTTTATGAAAATCGCAGATTCTTAAAAATTAAAAAAAGGTGAAATTCTGCCGTTTGTCGAAAAAGTGATTCCTTGTATATGTAACGACCAAAATAAGAATTTTGAGATTCCTTCCTGCAATCCTCTGACGAATTTCTGAATTGTTTTTCACAAGATCGACTGACAAATTTTGCAATGATTTTGCCACTGATTGACGGATTTAACGCTTTTTTTCTCGTGAAAATGACAAAATCGTGATATTCTTCCCGCGACCGAATGACGAAGTTTATGATTTTTACCCCTCGAATGATTATTGAATTTCGCGTTTTTATCTTGCCACAGATGGACCAAATTCACTTTCTTTTCCGTGTCCGACAGAAAAGTTTTGCGATTCTTGCTCGCGAACGATATACTAATTTCGTAACCATTTTTCCACGATAGAATGACGAAATTTGGAATTTTTTCCCCTGCAAAAGAGAGACAAATTTGGCCATGCAGCAGAATTTTTTTCTGCAGTTTGCAACACATATAAAAACTTAAGCAGTCTGCAGGCCAATCCCTCGCATTACATTATTTGCACTCAAAGCTTCAAGTATTTGTGACAGACATAAAATAAAAATATACTTTAAAAAAGAAGTTGTTTTTGTTCTCAGAATTTTTAACGTCTCGTACATTGTCCTAAAGAGGGGGGGGGGGGCTCCTCTTTGACAAAATTTGCGTTTTTTGCACTTTGCAAAATTTGCATTTTTTTGCGATCTATTGACGAAAACTACCGTTTTCTTGCGCTATCTTGAAGAAATTTGCCGTTTTTTCGCGATCTCTTAAAGAAATTTGCCGTTTTTTAGCGATCTCTTAAAGAAATTCGCCGTTTTTTCGTGATTTTTTGAAGACGTTTGCCTTTTTTTGCTAACTTTAGGAAGAAATGTTACTTTTTTCCGTGATTTTTTGATGAAATTTGCCGTTTTTTCGCGATTTTTCGGAGAAATTCGCTGTTATTTCGTGATCATTTTACGAAACTGCCGTTTTTTGCGTTCTTTTGAAGAAATTTGCCTTTTTTCAAGATCTTTTGAAGAAATTTGCTATTTTTTTCGTGATTCTTTGAAGAAAAATGACATTTTTTCGTGATCTTTTGAAGAAATTTGCCATTTTTTTCGGGGTTTTTTAACGAAATTTGCCGTTTTTCGCAATTTATTGAGAAAATTTGCCATTTTTCGTGATTTTTTGACGAAAACTGCCGTTTTTTCATGATCTTTTGAAGAAATTTGCCGTTTTTTTTTGCGATGTTTTGAAGAAATTTGCCGGTTTTTTCAAGATGTTTTGAATGATTTTTTTGAGGAAATTTGTCGTTTTTTTGCGATCTTTTGAATAATTCGCGTATTTTTCGCGATCTATGACGAAATAGATTTCTTTTCGAAGACTGTTTGTCGAAATTCGCGATACACTTTTATGTCCGAATTTTTGGATTTAGGACCGAAACTTTTTAATTTTTGACAGTTGAAAAATAGCCTGTGGACCTTCTCAAGAGTCTGCGACGTGCGTCGCAGCGTTGCGCTGATTCTGCTCCCGGGAAATTTGGTATACTTTTTTTCCGCGAATAAGTTTCACTATAGATCCACGGAATTTCATGGTTTCATCCTAAGACAGAATAACATAACCCATGATTTTCCGCCGGTTTCCGACTGAAAAATTTTGCGATTTTTACCCGCAAACAGTTAACAAATTTCGAGATTTTCCTGCGACAAACTGACAAGTTTTCCGATATTTCCTCACAACAAATTGTTGAATTTCGCGATGTTTTTCCCGCTTTTAAATGAGGAGAATTGCGATCTTTTTCCTGCGATCGATCGATGGGTAAGAAACATTAAAAGTGAAAAAAAAAAGACTAAATCTGAAAAATATAGAATAAAAGAGACAAATGCAAAAAAATAGCGAGAAAAGCGAGTTTAGCGACTCGCACCGAGGCCTGTTTATCTCTTCTTTGTATTCACTGACTTTGGATGATTTGGATTGCTGGTGTGACCTGCTGCACGTATATTTTTATACCATGTATAACAGAAGAGAAGCTGAGTAATGTATTGGGTATGTTCTTAATTGAACCTATTCAGCAGTCTATTATCGTCATTAAATTTTCATGCAGTTAATACATTATGATTGGAAGTTCTGTTACCACAGCATTTTTTCAATCAATTACATTTTATATATAATGATTTTCCTAAAAATTGATTGTATGAATTCAATTTTTAGTATGTCATCATTTACTGTACTTATTACATTGAATATATTTTGAGAAACTGGCTGCTTAATATTATGACGATCGTCGTCACAGAGGATTGCAAACAAAATTTGCGTGTAAAACAACAATATTTCTAAAGAAGATTTAGTATGCTTTATGTCGTTTCCTGTGTTGTTCCATAGTCTAGTAATTTCTAATAAGATTTTAGATCTATTATTTAGGTGTGTAGTACATTTGGTATAAAACATCCCGCGGTATAAACTTGGATTATACATTTTGTGAGTGAACATATAGACGCTGATTGCCAATCTGTGCTTATATAAAGCGAAAAATTTTATTAACTTTATGAGCTGTCTTTTGTGTGAGATGTTTTCTAAACTCCTATTCCCCATTCTTTCTGAGAAATAGCTTTCCTTATGAATTAGCTTTGCAATCTGTGACAGAAATTTCTAGTCTGTTCTGAGTATCTTTTTCTCAATTTTTCTTAATTTTTCAAAATTATTCTCTATTTTATAAAAATTGCAATAGGAAGTGAATAGTACGTAGACAAAAATTTTCCTTATTGATCCAGTGAATCCATGTAGCTTAGAACGTTTTATATCGACTTTTCTAATAATTGGCGCAAAGGAAATTCACTGGAGTTGAAGTAGCGAATGATTCAATATTATACACAATTTTAAGCTTACCCCATGCAAAATGGTTCACAGTGAGAAATAAAATTCTCCTAATTTTAAATGAGCACTTATAGTCGATTAGAATCCGTACATTCCCTCATAAAGTATTATGCATTATATGTTTATGCCCATCAAATGTTGTCCATTCATAAAAAGAGGATCTAAAAGTTAATAGGAAATTACCTGGATACGAAAACACTTAGAAAACGGAATAAAACAAATGCAAAAAAAAAAGTTATTTACAACAGCGGTTGCTTTACACATGGAGAACAAATTTTCATTGTAATTCTCGCTGACGATCACCATCACATTAAACAGCTCGCTTCTCAACATATGAAAAATGCAAAAATAGAATAAATGATGGCATACTTATAGTTGAAATATCTGAAATCATCTTTGAAGCAAATCATTACGTAAAAAAATACAATAGACTAAAAAAATGTTGTGGCAACAAACAGAACTTCCAATCACTATTCATCAATTGAATGTAAGTTTGATAAATATAATAGATGGCCGAATAGATCCCTTTATTAGATTCCCGTGCATTACTCTGCTTGTCATTTTTTTGTATAAACTGTAAAAATATAACTGAAGATAGTTACAGCAGCATGTGGTTGCAAAGAACACATAAACAAGGTGGAAGCATCGAAAACATGCCAAATTTTTATAAAGAAAATCACAAATCAAATGTATAAATAAAACACTGTACTAAGATGATCGAATAGTTGGGCCGGTGGTATAGGAAATATAGCCACCTCCACGACGCATGTCCAAGATAGTTTTGAAAACAAGAGCTGTATTAAAAACAACAATTCGTTGTATGACCCAATAGAGTGGTAATGCTGTTTTCTTACTAAAAGTTGCCTGTTTTGCTCCTGCTATAGGGAATAAACATATTGTTTTCTAGTTTAAATATGTTAAGCAGATAAATATAAAGGTCTAAGCAACACTTTTAAATACTAACCAGGTCTGTAGGAATTTTTTAATTTTTTTGAAAAAATGTCAAAAAATGACAAATTTTACCCAAAATTTCGATTTTTGGAGCAAAAGCGCAGACTCAAGCCATTTTTTTTCAGCGGTAAAATTTCACGCAGTTGATGTACTAGTATAAAGCCAACTTTTGGCACCTACCCGTTTTTGATTTTCAAAAAAAAAATTTTTTTCGCTCCACCCTACCTAGTAGTTTTTAGTTTCATAAAAAAATAATAAATGGTAGTTAAGTTTTTATTATTTTTTTCTTAGCTCCCCCTTGCATGATCTATAATCTGGATTATTGTTTTACACTTTTCATCAAAGAAATTAGAAAGCAGAAAATAAAGTTTCACAGTTTTACTGAAAATCTTAATGAAGATGCTAAGAGCTGACTTTACTCACTTAATTTATATCTTCTTTATTTTCTTGTAAAAATTGAATGTTTTTGTTTGAATAGAAATATAAAACTCTGAAGTTCATATACCAATAGTCATTTACAAAATTTTATTTATTTTTAAGATTTTAGGTAGGGTGGTTCATTACTGGATTGCTTATTTCGTGATTTTCCAGTATTGGACCACCCAAATGACCAATACTAAAAGCGTAATTTCAGTAGAGATAAAATATTTTGATTTAACTGAAAAGCTAAATAATCAAATTTAATACTTAAATTTTACCTACTAGAATTTAATAAAGGCAATTTCTGTATATATAGTTGTTTTAAAGAAGACATAAAAAATTGGTACAAGAAGCAAGCAGAACATTTGACAAAATCTAGATGTGCCGTTACAAATGAGTTGTTTTAAGTTGGTTCAGAAATGTAGAATTATATTTGGAAGAAGATATTACTAATATCTTCTTCCAAATTCTAAAGCATACACAGAGAATTTTCAAATCACTTAAAACTAATTTTCTTTGGTGCTCTTAAAATGGAAAATTTTGGGACCAAAATCAGTTAAAGATGCGTATTATGTAGTACCGAATAACGAAAAAGGACAAATCACTGTTATGGGATGTTTTTTAGCAAATAATGAGATTGTTCCATTTGTGATAATATATCCATATAAGCATCTCTCAAGGAAAATTGTGGAATCAATCTGTGCCAAATTGATGGGCTATATGATTATCAGAAAATGGTTGGATAGTGCAAGAACATTTATCACTTTAAATGCATTCTAAAATTCCGTATTTAATAGTTTAGACTATTGGAAAGTGATGATAAAATTGAAGATTTGTTATTTGTGTTTCATATTTGCACAGCACATCATTTAGATAATGATATGAATAAAGTTTGGAGACTTTTTTTATTGCCTTATTTTATCTGAACTTGATTTCAATAAAACATTGTCTTCTCTTTATCTTATATATATTTTTAAAATTTAAATATTTTGTTTTTTGTCTTTACAATATAAATCCTTTAACTTTTAATAATATCATTAATATTTCTTTTTATATCCGCATTATAAATCCTTGATTATAATAAATTCATAACTTAAATTTCTAACTTAAGTTTTAATATTTTGTTTTATTAGTATGCTTTCATCAAGTTCTGGAGCAAAATACAGTTGAAAAAACAGTTATCTGTAATTTTTTGTAGGGTGGCTCATGACTGGAACTTAGGAGTCCATTACTGGAACATAGGCGGTCCATTACTGGGCTTTTGAGTGTTTAGACATATTTCTATTATTTAAAATTAAATTTTTATTTCTATTTGGAAACGTAACTATGAGATTAGTTAAATATCGTTGAAAGATTAATATAATAAGAAAAAAAATTGGAATATAATAATTATAACTATTACTAGAAATTATTTTTTAAAGAAATTCCTTAAGGGGGTCCATTACTGGCACATCTACCCTATATATGAATATGGTATTAAGACCGGCACTTTCCCCAAATAATCCAATCACAACGGAAATAGGAGAAGCATCTTCTCGTGAGAGTTAAGCAAATGTTAGCAAAAACTCAACACAATGAAGTTGATGACTTGGTAAATTCAGTGCTGGGAACCAAAATCTAAGGCTGCGGGCAAACAGCACTACTTTCATTTACACTAAAAGAGCAATAAATCTCTCTTTGAAGATGCAATTTCCGACTATCGGTGAGAGGAGAACAAAAGGATGCTAGTTTTCGAACCTCTTTAAATGATTTTTCAGAAAAGAACCCTACTGAATTGGCAAAGGAAGGGAAAGTTTATCTCCCCCATCTTCAGTCATAAAGCTGTCAACTGATTTCGAGTTCGATAAGTGCAGATTCAGTTCACTGAAAAAGCAATTTTACATCAAAGCGCCGACACGAAAGATAAACAAGTTGGAAATAGCACGTGAACGTAGCAAATGAGGTGCGTTCGTACGAAAACGAAGTTTCAAAAACATTCAGATCTTGCTGATATAGTAGAGCGTATTCCGGATACAGTATAGTAGTCGAAATCTTTACGTTTCTATAAATATGCAGGAAGTAATTTTTATTACACCTCAGCAACATATATCTTATTCATAAAATGTGAAATAGTTGAATATAATTAAAACACGTACCAAACCATGTTTCCCCGTATAGCATTGTATAGTGGAATACTTTTGTGTGGCCCTGTAATTTAATAATAAAAATTCTTTGCATCACAGATTGTACAGAATGCATATTTTAGTATATATTTCATAAATTCATGCCAATTCTATTATGTTCGAATGAGCGTAACATCATTAAAATGCATTTGAAACTTTTTCCCCATTGACCGTAATGTAACGGAATCCTTTTGATTGTCCCTGTAATTGATCTATGCATCCGATTTTCATAACATTTGAAATGACTCGACAAAATTACGCAATAATTATGTGTTTTAAATTTCAAACGATTAAAATGCATTTAAAACTTTTTTCCCTATTGACCGTAATGTAACGGAATCCTTTTGAATGTCCCTGTAATTGATCTATGCATCCGATTTTCATAAAATTTGAAATGACTCGACAAAATTATGTTACAATTATGTATTTTAAATTTCAAACGATTCGGTTGGATAGTTTTTGCGTTGTTATATGCGGACAGATGGACAGACAGACGGACAGACAGACGGACGGACTGAGCGACAACAATAGGTGCTACGTATTTACATAATTACGAACGCACCTAAAAATAGCGACGCCTGACCACAAGAAGTTAGTGCTATGTGCCCGGTCCTTAAGATGAGGTAGATTCCTTCTGACGTTGACTGAGGACGGTTACTTCGGTCCGAATACAGAGAAACGACGAGAGTTTCGGGAGGAACCGGGATTTAAGTAGAACGTATACCGCATTCACTCAGATGCAAACTCCCCTTTCCCCTTTACAAGTTCCTGTACATAGTTTTTTGTACTGTGTACATAGAGTTCCTCCACAATGAAGATTAAAATTACATTGTTTTATACAAAAGAGTCTTCATTTCAGTACTAACTACCATCAGTAATTACGCAGGTAATTCACCACATACACACATATATATTACGAATATTGTTTTATAGTTATATTTTCTACATTATGTTGTTAAGAATGTTTTGTTGTTGCAGCTTTACAGCCTATTGGCCTGTTTTTGTGAGCGTAGTTTGGCGACCATTAGATCCATAGTAGTTGTAATTCATAGACAAATGCAACCATAAATGATATTTGACAATTTATCTGCTGTTGCGGACTAAAGGAAATAAGCCTCAAACTATTAAATAATTGAGTTCTAAACATATTTAAAGTATTGTAATACCATTGGATATACACTTTTTGAAATAATTTGTACAATACTATCATAAAAGGAAGCGAGTGAAAAATCGATTAAAAAAAAATCCTAATTTTCATGCAGCAAACAACTCAAGTTAAATATAAGAATGTAAAAAGACAAACAATCTTCATAAGAAACTCTAACTTACTTTATTTTTCAGTTATTACAAAGATATAACGAAGTTAAAGGTATCTTTCAAATAAAGAGGAAAATAACAAATAAAAAGTATCACTTACAAAGAAATTTAACCTGAAAAGGAGAATGTTACTAGCGAGACAAAACTTCTTTATATTTTAATGGCCTCAGATGCCCAATAAACGACTCATTACACAAATAAATGATCGCTTTGGGTCATTGGTAACTGCGAAATTCTTTTTTTGTTATGTGTAAGGTATTCCCATTCATTTAACACAAAAGAAAAAAAAGGTCGAATTTGTGTAGAAAAAGTAAGGTTAGTTCGAAATATTTTTGTTGAATGAACTTGAGTATTTTTCAGAAAGATTAAAAATTAAAACAAACAGAAGACTTTAAATTCAACACGTATAGTAAACATCCTCTAATCCGAACGCTCGTGACTTGAAACGTATGCCGGATTACAAGATGAATGTCGGGAAAAGCGTGTAGAAGATACAATTAAACAAAAAATAAGAATAAAGTTTTTTTTTTTTTTTTTTTTTTTTGTAACAATTTGAATAGAACAAAAAATACACTCAATAATATGCAGTGCAAGCAAAAAATCTTGACATTTAAGCCACAATTTCAATGTTCGGATATTTTATTTTATTTTTTCTAGTTTTAAATAGAAGGGGCTGAAGAGAGTTTCTATCATGCATTAGTTATATGGAGTTGTTTATCATGTTAAACTGCAATCCCTTGCAGTTTAACATGATTTAGAGTTCTTGTTTTATTTATTTATTGTTTAATTCTGGTAAAGGTTTGAAAAGAGATATTTTATTAAATTATTTTCTCTACAAAAAATAACTCTTCAAATGCCCATGACCGACGTAAAAAGCTTAAATTGTTGCACAACTTTGAGCTTTCACTTTATTAGAACAAAAGGTTCCTGTAAATGGTGAAGCCTTAGATTTACAAGCATCAGGGCAAACTACCCATGTCCTATAAAAATCAAGGCCGATTTCCCTCATGTCAGTACACCAAAACGAAAAATCAATTCAAAAAGATCGAGAAAGACTGCAGCCAGGTCCGATATATTTTTTAAACGTGACGTACTGTTAATACCAACTATAAAAATATGCAGAAATAAACAAGAAACGATACTAATGGATGAACCATTAAGAACCAACTGTTGCAAACGTCACATTTTTCAACGAGTGTTATGATTTTTTTCCCTGGCACTGTAAAGCAAACATATGTAACACGATTTTAAACTGAAAACGTGCATTGTAGGCTTACACATTAGACCTACTCTTAGAAACAAATCTTAAACAAATCTCGAACATAAGTTTGTTTTCAAGTAATATGCTCTCTAAGTAACAGGTTGTTGCCTGGTGCAATATGATAAAGTTAAAATTATTTTCAACGTTAGAACACCAGAATATTCGTATTCCAAGCATACCGGTTTCGGTAGCATATAGCATACCTTCCTCAATGCACTGAGGAAGGTATGCTATATGCTACCGAAACCGATATGTTTGGAATACGAATATTCTGGTGTTCTAACGTTGAAAATAATTTTAACTTTATAATATGCTCTCTCTTTCTTGTTTATTTGTTTTTCTTTAGTAAGTGATTACGTATGATTTTGGGTTTCAGAACTCCGAACGCCTACAATCAGAAAACTTGATAAATGTATTCAAGGCTTCATCAACTCTTATTATTTGACTCGTCAACATCATCTCCATCAGAATCAGCGTCTTTGGAGACTGTTGGGTTGATAACACTTTCAATGATGGCAACATTTTCTCTGTCGGCTCATAAAAATTCTGCTTCAGCACACTCGTTTATTTCATCTTGATTCAGTTGTGTTTCCGAAAATTGTGTCAGATTATTCAGCATGCCGGATCATAGGATGCTTACTGTATTTATTATAAATACATATCGAAGTGTAATTTTGCAGTAAATGAAAAGTTTTTATTTATTTATTTGAAAGGCGTTATAAAGATGTCTTCTTTTACATTTATTTGAGATAATAGAATTAAGGTAAACGCGCCAGGACATTTTTCGAAACTAACTATTAAAGTATTAGTGAATACCAAAAGATATACGTATTTTTTAGTCTAATACCAAACATCATGCTTCATAATAAATAGAGATGTAAATTTTCCGGAAAAATATAAGTGGTGGAAAAAAAACTGTTTTTTTACCGGTTTTTTTCGGAAAAAAACGGAAAAGTTGGAAAAATTGATTTTTCATGATTGTTTTTCCCAAATAAATTATATTTTCTTAGAGATTATTAAATAATAAACTTTTTTTCCATTATTTGTATTAAAAGAAAATTATTTTCACTTTATATTACAAACTAAAAAGAAAGAAGCAAAGCCTGCTTATTATTAACAAAAGCAGTTATATACAGAGTTAGACTTCTACTGTGCTTTAGAAAACTACTAAAATTCAAAGTTTAATCAAGAAGGAAAGTATAATTTGGAACGTATTTACTTGTAATAAAATATGGATATTTTTTTTTAATCGCAGTTGTACTTTTCTAATGCTAACTGCCCATGTTTTGCAACATTACTGTATAGTATGGAGGTAAAGTGGAGGCCAATTTTAGATTCAACACCTTGAAAAAACATTGAGTTAATCAGCCGTAACGAAATCTTGAAAAATGCAGCATATTAGTGCACCTATAAGGCAATTTATACCAAAAAATTGAACAACATTAATATATATCAGGAACTGGCTGAATCTGTAGTTTGATGGAAAATCGTCTTTTAGTTCTCGAGATAGAACTATTGTGAAAATCACGAATAATGCAGCATAGCAGCGCCATCAGTTGGGTGATATACACCAATAACTAAACGTCGAGTTTATGCCAAGCTGTAATTGAATTTAAAGTTTTGTGAAATTAAGTGCATCAGTTATTGAGTGGTTATTGCATATCCTCTCTTTGGTATGACTAGTGATGGAATGCCTGTGAATTATGCCTTTGATAAAGCATACCAAATTTTTTTGCCCTCACGGGGTGATTGGGATTCAATTCCTACCCATATTGGCAGGAAGTGCTCTATTTGGTATACAGATGGTTCAAAAATGAACAAAAATACTGGGTTGGTGTCTGTTGCCCAGTTGATGGTATTAAATATTCTTATCCTTTGGGCAGTTACTCTACAGTCTTTCAGGCTGAGGTCTTTGCCATTCTTATGTGCTGCAGAATTTGTTTAGACATTGGCTACAGTAATAGATGTATACACATTTGTTCTGATAGTCAAGCATCAATACTTGCTTTAAGTAAGCATGTTATAACCCCCCATATAGTGTGGGATTGTTATACTTTACTCTGCAAATTGGCAACTGGCAACAGGGTTACTCTTTACTGGGTACCGGGGCACTCAAGTATTAGTGGTAATGAGTTGGCTGATGAATTGGCAAGGAAGGGGTCTATCACCTCTCTTGTTGGTCCTAAGCCAGCTATTGGGATCTCTAGTAATCTTATTAGAGCTATGTCTTTAAGATCTTTAGAGAGAAGCAATATGTAGATTGGTGTAACATTAAGGGACAGCGACAGGCAAAAGAACTTAACCGTGGCTGCCCTAGTATTAGGCATAAAGAGCTTTTAATGCTTAATAGGAATGGCATTAGGAAAGCCATTGGTCTTTTAACAGGGCATTGTCCTTTGAAGAGGCACCTTACTAATATTGGTGTAAAGAATGACCCAATATGTAGAGGTTGCTTTGATAAGGAAGAAACAGCTGTGCATGTTCTTTGTGAGTACGAGGGGTTTTCAGTCCAAAGGTTTGAACACTTTGGTCGTCATTTAATTGAGCCCTAAGAGCTCTATGACATTCCTTTGAGATGTCTGCTGAATTTTGCTTCAGCGACTGGCCTTTTTTAGGACTTCTTTCTGGGGTTAGTACAATAGAACTCTGGTCGCAGTGCTTGGTTCTTTGAACCCCCCCATCTCTAAGTCTAAACATCGAGTTTATGCCAAGGTGTAACTGAATCTAAAGTTTTATGAAATTAAGTGCATCAGTTCTTGAGATAGAGTGCCCATAAAATTTTTGTCACATTCAGACTCACAGAGTGACAGATATTTTCCAAAAAACACCAAATCGTGTTCAGGACCTTCTAAAACTTTTAAACAGGGCTGATTCTGGATGAAATTTTTTTTTCGGAAATTCGCATCGCATTTTCGGAAATCGGGGGGGGGGGGTCATGAGTTCCCCCCACTTCCAGCGATTTTCGGACAAAATCGGCGTTTTCCCGCTATTTTCAGACGAAATCAGCAATATTTTAGCAATATCGGCGATTTATTGCGATCTTTTGCCAAAATCGGCGGTTTTTCCGCGATCTTTTGACAAAATCGGCATTTTTCTATTTTTTTTATAGTGAAATCGGCGTTTTTCGACGATCTTTAGACAAAATTTGCTTTTTTACGCGATTTTTTCTTGAAAACGGCGTTTTATTCCCGCGATCTTTTGACGAAATCGGCGTTTTTTCCGTGATCTTTTGATGAAATCAGCGCATTTTTTTCAAATATTCTTTTGACAAAATATTTTTAAGCGATCTTTTATCGAAAACGGCGTTTTTTCCCGCGATCTTTTAACAAAATCCGCGTTATATCCGCAATCTTTAGAAGAAATCGGCGTTTTCCCGCCGTCTTCAGAAGAAATCGGCGTTTTATCTGCGATATTTGGTGAAATTGCCGTTTTTTCCGCGATCCGCACAGAAAATTCGCATTTTTCATCGATCTTTTGACAAAGTTCGTTTACAAAAACATTGACGAAATCGTCGTTTTTCCACGAAATAGTGACGAAATAATGTATGCTATTTCGACGATCTTATCACGAAATTTGCATTTCTACGCAATTGTTTTTTTCCGCGAGCAAAACCGTACAATTCGGCAACTATGCGAAACTGATAACCCAATTTCAAATTTTCGGAAGAAGATGCCTTATATTTTCGGAAATTTCGGAATTTTCGGACGAGAATCACCCCTGAACTTTTAAATACACCAAAAACTGGAAGTCAAATTTTTCACAAATTCAATACTTACTTTTTGTAAAGGTAGAAGAAAGTAATAAATGTATGCAGAGTTTCCCCCAGGTTTAAAAAGGAGCAGGGCGCTACTGCTCTGAAAAGGGCACTTTTTACATTTTCAGGGCACTTTTTTTATTCTTAAGGGCACTTTTAAGAGTTGAATCTAAAAATCTAGAGGTTAAAAAAATCGTGCAAAAACAGGAATTTATCTAAAAAATTTCGTCGAAAAAAATGAAAAAACGAAAAAAAAAGGTCGATTTTGCTATATAAAAAAAAAAGAAAAAACGACAAAATTCGTGAAAAGATCGCAAAAAATTGCTATTTTT
Source organism: Maratus speculifer (assembly GCA_964019185.1). Taxonomy (NCBI): domain Eukaryota; kingdom Metazoa; phylum Arthropoda; class Arachnida; order Araneae; family Salticidae; genus Maratus; species Maratus speculifer. The sequence continues at coordinate 131,967,239 of OZ025298.1, forward strand.
GTTAAAAGACCACAAAAAATGGCAAATTTCTTCAGCAGATATCGTTCAACTATTGTTGAAAGGCTGTGTTTTTTCAAATGCGGCGCAAGAAGGGCGCTATTTTTGAATGAGGGACAAGAGGGGCGCTAGTTTTTGGATGAGGGGCAAGAGGGGCGCTATTTTTTAAACTAAAGGGCGGGAGAAGCGGAGCGCCCCCCTGAAATCCTCTGGGGGAAACTCCGATGTGTGCTTCAAATTTTATGTTAAATTTTTAATTTTACCATTCCCATTAATTGGCATATTATTGAAATATTTTTGTACATGAATTAATTTTTAAAAAGAGAAGTTGCATTCAATTATAAATCTAGATTTTTTTTTCATGTAATTCTGTTTTTGTGAAATTGTGAACTTCTTGTATATACTTATACAAAATATAATCAGAATTTATGATTTAGAAATTATTACTATAAGATAGAACCCGTCGAATTTCGACGGAAGAAAATTTTTAAGAAGGAATTGTCCATTGATTTATAATAAACGTACAAAATTAGTTACAATAAAAATACACCTTAAATTGGTAAGTTTAACTCTTAAAAAAATAATTTTTAAACTAAAGTTAACAAAGTGTTATTTCTATAAAACTCAGTTGCAGCAATTATTAAAATTAAAATGTAATTATATATGTAAGCCGTGAAATATAATAGAGATCTGTTATTATGATAAAATTATCAATAAAGGCTTCCATGCTTGCCATTCCAAAATGAGAAATAGAAAAATTTATTCCAGTTTGACTCAATCATAGATTTTTTTCGGTCGTGAAATGCATACCCGACATCATCATTTTCATCATCTTAAAATTTGCATATGCACCTCTCATATTCGTATTCATATTTTTTTTATGACATTTTAAAATCATTTTAATTCAAACTTGAAATCTCGATTGCTATGAACTGGAAGCAGACACTAAACGATTTATATTATTTTAAGTGTAAATGAAATTTTCTAAAATAACCTCCATGCAATTAATACCTTAGACATTATTCCTGTGACGTCACATAAGGTAAAAGGGTGATTTTTATAGTCTTGAGCTCGAATTATATCTGAATATTTGTGATGGCTTTCTTTTTCTGAATGGTCCAGGAATATTAATGGCATACGTAATGTATGACCTCACTAAAATTCTGAGGGATAATCTTTTAAGTTTTTGGCTCATTGAACAATTTATTTAAAATTTAAAAAGGTTGTATAAATATTAATTTAAAATAAACCCCAATATTAGAATAAAACAATGATTTAAATAAAAAATTATCTCAGAATAAATAATGTTTATTTTTTTTTAATGACTAGAAAACAAACCAATTTACCAGAAGAAAAAAATAATTTTTCCGAGCAGTTTGTGGAAAGTTAACATTTAAGGATGTTTGTTCTCAACTGCTCTACCAAACAAGCGTAAAAAGTTTTGAAACATTTTACAAATTTGACTTAAATTTGGAAGACCTTATTATAGGAGCGATTCGGAATCGGACTGTATTTTCTTTTTTTTTCTTTTTTTTATCAATAATTTACCTATTGTGTCATATGCGATTATGATCATATGACAAAGACTTTTTCATCCTTTTTTGAGTAGTTATTATTCTTTCACGCTGAAAGTCGGTTCAAAATGTCCACTTTGACAGAATTTTCTGAACAATTTATTGCATGTGCGAAAAAATTAATTTAAAAAAAAATTCAGGTAGATTACATGGTTTCTGAATCATAATGACTGCTAGTTTTTTGAATTGACGAACAAAAATAAACTAAAACTTATGTCATAAAATTGCTCTTTTGGGATTAAGAATAATTTTAAAGATATTAGTATATCAGAATAATTTCAACAATTTTCAAGAAATTCATTTTAGTTTTGATTTTAACTTAAAAAATTAGTGGCCGCTATAGGCAAAATCTTATGTCTTATTGTAGAATTTTATTTATAAGCAGATTTCTTAAAAACTAAAATTTTGACCAGTAGTAGAGGAGAGTGGGGATACTTGAGCCACCCCTATTATGTCTACAGTTGGTTAATTTTTTTTTTCTAAAATTAGCAATACGGTAACATATTTATAGTTCTGAACATGTAGAAAAGAAATCGTACACATTGGTACCATTTTGAAAGTAGAGTGATTAATAGTTGTTTTTTCCCTATCTGAAGTAAATATTTAAATGCATTTTTTTTTTTTTTTTTTTTTTTTTTTTTTGGGTAATTAAAGTTTTGTTTAAAGTTGCAACTATATACATAAATTTAAAGAGTATAATTTGAATTGTATTTTGAATCTAAAATAGTTCGAATAGCTGCATGCTTTATTTAGTAAAACTCTGATAAACAAAAGTAGCGGTAGTGGGAATACTTGAGCCAGTGAGATTAGAGATACTTGAGCCATGGCTCAACCATCCCCACTAGGAAATTAGACATGGGTGAAACAAACAAAAAATAAAATTACATCCTTATATTCTCTAATAGATTATTTTCTGGATAAAAGGGAGAATAATTTTTCATTTTATTTTTTTTTCTTAAAAAAAATAACCTAAAATAATGTTTAAAAATGTATATTTTTTTAATGAAAATATCCATTTTATTTTTCATTTTGACTAACAAAATAGCCTGTGTAGACAAATATAAACATAGTTTTCAATTTAACTTTTATTAAATTAAAATAACTTTTTAAAACTGTTTTACAGGTTATAATCTCTAATACTTTAATTAGTTAGGTCCAACATATTAAAATATTTATTTTTTAATATCAATATTAATATTTTATATTGAAATTGTAACCTTTGTTGCAGTAATTTTGTTTTTTTAAACTAAGAAAATTGAAGAAAAATTGGTAAAAAGAGCGCACAAAAAACAAGAAAAGCAACAAAAATCACAATTCAAACTTGCATGCATGGAGCCAAAGGGGAAGACAAAATCTTTTCCTGTGAAATCAAAAAAGTGAAATAGTAGAATGATACACCTGGCTTAGATTCCGACAACTACACAATTAAAAGCATGAGTTCGACAATATCATTAGAAGAAAATTCTGTCAATGATGGCGATGATATGAAAAGAAAACCTTCTATTGATGATTGATTACTAATAAAATATGCCGGAAAGAAAACTGTGAAAAAGATTTGCTGGACAAGTGCTTAATATTTTGAAAATGAAATTTGCCCAAAGAATTGCATATTCCAAATTTAAATGACTCTGAACTGACGATGTTTCTACCATCGACATAACTCAAGTTGAAATGATCCTTCGATCACCAGTTCTAACGATAAAAAATGATGGTGTTACTAGCTTTGTTTTCTCAATTGGTTTTGAAGGACTTTATGTATCATAATTTACCATTCTGTAAAATGTTTGTGCAAAAATAAAGCGAAAAAATTACTTTTGTAGGTAATTTTCCGTATTGGCTCAGGTATCTCTTCACCATGGTTCAAGTATCCTCCTCATGGGGATACTTGAGCCACGATGTAAAACAAAAAGTAAAAATTTATTAGACATAGAAAAATAGTTTGAAATTAATTGAAAGTTGTTTTCAGTTGAAGAAAAAATATCAAATTTTCATTTGCAATATTTTATTTTATTCTAAGAAATTATAAAAAAATTAAAAAAATTAAAAAAAAAAAATGGCTCAAGTATCCCCATCTTTCCCTTATACATTTCCTTTGTAAGAATGCCGAACTAACCTATTCGTCAAAATAAATTGGAAGCAATAACATGTTTCTCCGGAATAAAGTTTCACAGAATAAAGAAAGCTGAATTGTTAAATTTATCATATGTCATATCTGAAAATCCAAAACAATGGAAAATCTGTAAGCAACTTGCCATGATAATATATATATATATATATATATATATATATAAGCAATTAAATTCGGAAACTAGCAAGAAAACATCGAAAGTTCAACCACATCCAAATGTCAATCTACCGCTGAATTCATTGAGCTTATCAGGATGTTAGACGAGAATCTCAAATAGTACAATATGCAGAAATTCTATTGTGATCATAACTTTGACGGACATTTACTTTTATCTAACAGGTTATCATGTACATTATAAAAACAGGCACAAAGGCTATTAGCAGCAGTTTCACGCTTGAAAAACACAAGCTTACTGCCGCCGCGTTGATCATAAAACATATTTGAATGTCAATGTGACATAAAAACAAAATTACCAAACAAAAAGAACATTCAAAAAGGAAAAGCGCAGGAAGTATTTATTACAATGCAGAGCAACAGCTAAAAATAAAGATAGCAGACGATAAATAATATTATCTTTCTTCCAGATCAAAAATCTAAGAAATAATGTTACTGGTCAATTGCAGGTTCAGTTTGTTTTAATCCCATTAAAATAACGTGCCTCATTATCACTTTGCAGGTCCGTTCGACACGTGCAATTTTTATATTTAAGGCTTTTTTTTTTAAGATTTTTATTTTTATAAAATAATTGTATTAAAATCAAACATGTTAAAAACATAAAAAACTAGTGCCTGATCGAAGAATTTATTATTACTTTTTTTAAACTTCGATTTTTATAAACGATTAACTGTTGGTGTTTTTTTTTAAATCTGAAAATAAATTTCCTAAGGCTGCCATTATGTTGATTATTTTTAAAAAAAGCTTCATTCAGGCATTAGATTATATATTAAAATAACTAATTATTCTTGTCCAATTTATTTTAGATAAATATCCAAGAATTTGTGATGATCACCGCAAAGCACTCCTTATGAAGTAGTGTCCAACACAAACATCAATAATTTTTTTAATTATTAACATTTTTTTTAATTATTTTGTAAAGTCGAGTAAAAACATAATGCAATCATGTCATATTATTATTTTTATTTAATAAACTGAATTACTGACAAAAAATAATAATAATAATAAAAAAAAAAATAAATAAATAAATAAAATAAAATAAAAATAAAAATTTTCATTTTTTTTCCTGCCGCTGACTACTCCTAACCCCTTAACAGACTACAACTTTCCAATGTTTTTTGAGTTTTATCATGCATGATTCGTTCAGAAAAGTGAGCTATATTTCTAATTTAATAAGTGAATTACATGTATAAAATAAAAGAATCATCAACGGTGCACACGGAATTAAATAAACTTTTGTTATTATTGTTATTACTAAATGGCGAAAAGTAAACAAAGTCACAGTAAGAAATGCATAGATAAATACTATCATTTCTGTATGTAGAAAATAACAAAAAAATTGTTAATACAAAATAATATTTAAAGAAAAGACATGTACTGTTAATAGTACGTCAGACCCAAAAGGGTTAAGATGAGAACACAGTACACTGAAATAAAAAAATATTAATATCCTAAAGAGCTCTTTTCATTATAATAATGCATTAAATGCCCATAAAGTAATCATTGACCCTTTCGGCTCCAAATTTCTTTTCAATTTTGGGGAAAATTTATTTTTACGCTCATAAAATCATAAATAGCTATCGAAAAAAAAAGTTACAGATAACTGCTAAATTTAATGAATACTACTAAATTTAATGAATACAGCTAAATTTAATGAATATGTCATTTACATAAACTTAAAGATTTTAGTTATTTTACGTTTTTTCATACAATAGTAGTCTAAAGAAGAACTTTTGACGACATTTGGAAAATGCCGTATTACAACCAGATCAATAAAATTTAGCATTTTATTAATATTTTTTATCTTTTATCACAAATTATCAATTCGGAAAAGGAATCATTAATTTAAATTTAAAAAGTGAAGCATGTGTTTGATTTAAAAGAAAACACCAACGATTTGCTAATAATTAAGAAAATTTCTATTATTATTATGATTACGAAATGCTAAAAATAATACACAATGAAAGACAAAGAACGCCACGACCAAAGAGGCCAATGGTAGGGATAGTCCGAAACTGAAAAATAATTTTAATATGTATTAAGACATATTTTAATCTCATACAACTTTTCTATTTTTTACTTGCTTCATAATTTTCCCTTCTCCTTATTTAACCCATTAGTGCCTAGCGTCCATTTTTAGGGACGATTATAAAATAAATAAAAAGAACACTGCCCAGTTAAACTGATGGCATTGAGCTCACAGGCTACACATACTAATTGCACATTACAGCCTTATATTTTCAAAAGTTAATTTCGATCAAAAAAAATCAAAGAAGGGGAAACAGCTCCTCTTTCCCCCTTTTTATACTTAATCATTGAACCCCATAATTTATCAGGGATATGCTTTATCATATATAAAATCTATATCCAAAATTCAGAGCAAATCGGAAAATTCTTAATAAAAACCCATTCATATAATTTAAGACGAGTTATCCCCCTCTCTTTTATACTTAACCATTAAACTTACAAAACTATTCAGAGATTTGAAAGAAATCTGTTTATTCTGCATGAAAAACCCATTTACATCAATTAAGGGGAGGGGCATTAGAACCCCGTTCCCCCTGTTTATACTTATACAATGAATACCTAATACCAATCACTGAGGCGCCTCATTAGAATGATCTTATACCTAAATTTTGAAAGAAAACTGATAATTCTGAATGAAAAACCCATTTATATCAATTAAGGGGAGGGGCATGAGCCTCAGTTCCCCATCTTATACTTATCGAATGAACTCCAAAAACTAATCAGGGAAGCGCCTAATCAGGATATACCTGTATACAAAATTTCAAGTGGATAGGATACTTTTATCATGAGTTATCGCGTTACGCACGTACGAACGTACATACAGAACGGGCGGGCACATAAGCTCTCAGGCTATAATAGCCTGTGAGCTAAAAATCAATAAAGCCCTTTTCACACCAGTAAACGAAAAGCTACATAAGCACTATTTTTTACGAGACAAATTCCCCAATAAAATAAGATAAAAGTTATTCGACTTTTAAAAGTGATGGAAAACCCAGAATATTTCATTTTTAATGAAGAAAATAATTTGGGCATTAATGGGTTAAATAGTCACGAAATCTCATTCTAGCCAGATTAAAATGGCTGAATATTTATTTTGCAGAGGTATCGCCTATTTGGCGGCTAATTTGCATATCTAAAACATTTTTATATTAAAAATATTCATTTAGTAAAAACTCTACTTGCCGGAAAAAAAAAAAAAAAACTTTTTTACATAATGACATCAGAATTCGAAAAAATCTTTACATATAACAGCGAATTAAAAATCTATTTTTTTTTTATTTTTTAGAAAAAAAGTTGTAGTTTGACTTTTTGAGCGCTTGTCATTTTCCTTGACAATTCCTTGTTTTCCAGTTGCACAGGAAAAAAAAATTAATTCCAAAACAATTTACAACTAAACTATTAAAGCAAAATTCTATTAAAAAATTCTGATAAGTGCAGTTAAGAGACATAAATAATATATAATCACACGTCAAGGCTGAAAATATTAATGTTTGCAATATCTGAAAATTTAACAAAGAAATATTTGAAGAAAAGAGCAACATCAACAAAATGTTTATCAAAAAGAAAAGATTGCAAGATAAAAAAAATGCAGTCCGAATTTTAAATTTATCAGCATAATTTTAGGAAGTTGAAATTAATGGATAGTCTTGCATTGAAAAAAAAAATTCTGAAGTTTTTAACAACAATCAATGTTTTTTAATTAAAAAGGAAATGAGGCCATTAATTACTCAGAAGAGAACTTAAAAAAAAGGAGAATTTTATTTCTCTTTCATTAATGCACCTACATTTGTGCTATTAATAACGAAACAGAACTGTCAACAGCGGTGACTTTTGTGGATTTTATTAAAATTCTAAAAGACTCGCAGTTTTTAGTTGAAGCATGAATAATGCATTTAAAAGAAGCACAAATAATTTTTCTAAGGAAATGTGATACTTACGGTGCTATAAACTTTTCATTTTAAATCATAAATAATTATTCATTTTTGAAAAAGCGATATTTTATCTTAAAATTCAAGAAGAAATAAATGAGTTTTGCCCGTTATTTTAGTTTTACACTCTTGACAATGAAGTGATTTTTAAAGGGGAAAAATCAAAACCAACTTCAAGGGATTTTTTTCTTACCTCTGTGTTTTAATGGCAATTGTTCGTCATTATCCAGATTAGAATCAAACAAGAGACAAGTTACATTTGATTCAAACTCGAAAATTCTAATTGAAGTTATCCAGAACTCGAAATGACAGAAAATTAATCTTTAATCTTTATTTTCCCTGAAATCTAATTTAATGTTAATTTAATTTTACATAGAGGAATGAAAATAACAAAGGCTCGAAAAATTTAATATTGATAACATTTTTTCAATCTTTTCACAGTGACAATTTGAGCTATGTATATGCGTAACAGTATAGACTTTTGTATGGAATTTTATGTAAATTTGTCTATGAAAATGCAAATAACCTATAAACTTAAGACTAAAAATGAGTACCATTTTATATTTAAAATATAAAATAATGATAAATTAAAAATAAACATGTCATTTATTTGTGTTGTTTGAGAAGCTTTTTTGTAAGTTTTAATTTATTATCTTTACACATTTTAATTTCAGCTAGAAATTTTCTATTTTCCATTTCTTTTTTACTTGCTTCATATATATTTTTTTCTTTTTGATATTAAAACATTCATGAAACCTCATTCTAACCACATTAAAATGACTCAACATTTCTTTCGCACATATATCATCTATTTGCAATAAATTTGTATTGTTAAAAAAATCTTTACGTTAAAAATATTCATCTAAAGTGAAAACTGCACTTGAAAGCGAAAAATCTGAACTTTTTCCTTTCATATTAACCTCGAAACTCCAGAGAATTTTGACGTCTAACAGAACATTAAAAAATAATCGCTTTTTCAGACTTGAGAAAAAAAAAATTGTAATTTTCCCCGACTTTTCCATGACTTTTTGAGTACTTGTCATTTTCTTTGACAATTTCTTATTTTCCAGTTGCATAGGAATATAATTAATTCCAAAACAATTTGCAACTAAACTATTAAAGGGAAATTCTATTAAAAAATTCTGATAATTAAAGTTAAGAGGCATAAATAATATATCACCGCTTGTCAAGGCTGAACATATTAAAGTTTGCAATATCTGGAAGTTTAACAGAGAAATGTTTGAAGAAAACAGCAACATCAACAAAAAAAAAGAAAAAAGAATTTTATTTCTCTTTCATTAATGCACCTTCATCTGTGCTATTAATAACGAAACAGAACTGTCAACAGCGGCGACTTTTGTGGATTTTATTAAAATCTTAAAGACTTATAGTTCCTTATGAAATATTTTTAGTTAAAGCATGAATAATGCATATGAAAGAAAGACAAATAATTTTTTTTTTATACAAATATGATATCTAAGACGTTATAAAAATTTCATTTTAAATCACAAAATATGATTTATTTTTGGAAATGGGCAAAGTGTCGATAATTTATCTTAAAATTTAAGAAGAAATAAATGAGTTTTGTCTGCTATTTTAGTTTGAGATTATTCACAACCGAGCGATTTTTAAGGAAAACTAATTGAATGTGCAAATTCCAAAACTTTCTTCTATCTCATACGTACATTTTAGTATTAAAAAAAAAATAGTTACTCATTTTAATACTTTAATAATTTTAATTCAATACCATGCCAACTTTGATTTTCATTTTAAATTTCTGCTTTAATCAATTAATCGGAGTAAAAACGAATTTCCGTCTCTGCACGAGCCGATGGACAATAGAATGATAGGCAGATTCTTTTTTTTTTTCAAATTCAGGGAGGACCTACTTGCCTTACCAAAAAAAAAAAAAAATCGTATACAAAAAATTTAGTTCAGTTCTAGAACTAACTTCATGCACTTTTATGTGGTGCAATATTGAAAATAGCATAAAATTCGCTATTGCAGCGCCCCCTTCTGGCGTATTTTCTTCAGATTGAGGGCGATTTAACTAGCCATAACCATACACTTACACAAAAAATTTCGTTCAATTCGATGCATAACTTCATATACTTTTGGTCGGTACAAAATTGAAAATGGCACAAAAATCGCGATTGCAGCGCCCTCTTCCGACGGATTTTTTTTCAAATTCAGGGAGGACTAACTAGCCATAGTCATACACATACACAAAAAATTTGGTTCAATTCGATGCATAACTTCATATACTTTTGGTCGGTACAATAATGAAAATGACACAAAAATTGCGATTGCAGCGCCCCCTTCCGGCGGAAGATTTCAAAACTGAAGGAGGACCTGCTTGCCACAGCCAAAAACATTCACAAAAAATTTGGTTCAATTCTATGCATAACTTCATACACTTTTTGATGGTAGAATGGCGACACACACACACACGGACAGACAGACATTTTCTAAAAACATGTTTTTTGGAATCTCTGACCCCTAAAACGTGTAAATCCGTCGAAAACCGGAAGTCGGAAAAAATTTCGATTACAATACTTTCTTCTATTGAAAAAAATTAAAACCAACTTCAAGGGATTTTTTTTTTTTTTTTTTTTTACCTACGTGTTTTAGTGGCAATTGTTTATTATTAACCAAATTAGAATCCAGAAAGAGTCAGATTACATTAGACTTAAACTCCAAAATTCTAATTGAAATTATCCAGAGCTTGAAATAACAGAAAATTAATCTTCATTTTTTATTAAATTTATTTTAATGTAAACTTAATCTTACAAAGAAGAATGAACCTAATAAAGTCTCAAAAATTTTAATATTGATAACATATTTTTAAAATCTTTTGATTATGAAAACTTACACTTCGTATGCGACAGTATACAGTTTTGTATGGACTATTAACTTGAAACTAGTTCTTTTGTGTAGTAATATTTGATTTAGCTACTGATAGATATTCTATGATTTAATAACTTGACGATTATTATATTGAAATACTGGTATTAAAAAAAAAAAAATGAACGAATTTGCTAAATGGGCCGCAGTTACATAAAACATTACCGCTGTAAACTAAAATTAGCGTAAGGAAAGTAATGCTTATCTGAATATGTTTTTAAAAATGCTTAAAAATGTGCATTTTAAAATAATTTAAATTCTACATTTAGTAAAGAGATATTAATGCATTCCTTTTTATATAAATGAGTTAGTAAGATAAAAAAGCTACATATTTTCGGCAAAAATGTGTCAAACTCCGCAATTAAATATTTCAGATTTATAACTGTAACAACTAGACAGGGGTGGTTCAGAACTTTATGTCAAAAATGCAAAAGCAAGCAGAAATGTTATAAGTTTCTAAATGAGCAGATTTTGTATAGGAATGTGGGTGCGGAAATGTAGCGTTGATGTAGTAGATGGCACTGTCGAGTTCAGCGAAATAAAGCACTTCGGTGGCTTGAATTGTCATTCTCCGCATACATTTCGAGCAACTTACACAGTTATTTTTCAATACGGAGCTTGCTCGCTTGCATTTCCTGTATGGATCTGCGCAAAGAAATATAGCGGCTGTTCAGAGGTTACATATGGAACTATTCCCCGATAGGAATCTGTTGGATTGCCGATCATTTAAGTGTCTTCATTGGGACTTGCGTATTAGTGGATTATTTTTTGCTTCGAGACTATATAGGCACTGTAGAGGTATGCACGGGCCCGGGTTTGGCCCGCGGGTCGGCTCAGGCAATACGAATTTTCTAACGGGCCGGACCGGCAGAATTAGAATAGTTTTTCCAACCGGCCGGGCCGATAAACAAAATAAACGGGCCAGGCCGGACGGGGCCTGTTATCACTGATTTCTGTACGGGCCGGGCCGAAAAAAAAATTCTACGGGCCGGGCCCGGACCTTGAAATTCCGGCCCGTGCAGACCTCTAAGGCACTGGTGCAGAATTCCATCAGTGAAAGAAGTAGTAATACACTAAAATACCATTTTCAATCAAATTGCATTTGATAGAACATTTATTAATTTTTTTGACGATGTAAAACACTAAAAATTGAAATTGTGCAGTACTACAAATTAAAAAAAAAATGCAGTACATTTGCCACCATGAATATGACTCAACATTGCATTAAGGACATTTAAAAAATATATGTATGCGAATGTTATATCAATAAATTAGCAGCGTTATATAACAACATATAAGCACAATCTACTGTTTACGGAATAGCAAGAAATAATATTGAGGCATGAACTGCATTAAGTTTTAAAATAAAATTGCTTCGTTATGTGCTGATATTAATTTCGCATGCAAAATCTCTATGAACTACCTACAACAAATTACACGTTTAAAGGTATAAAAAAATAACATCTCTTATAAATTATCGCATATTATTCAAAATCAAACCATCTGTAGTACAGATTAACAATACGAATATAAAACAGATTTTTAAGTTAAATTCGCAAATTAATGAATATAATGCGATTGAATTACTACGCACCATAAGTAATCAAAATTGTATTCAGCTCAGGCATTTTATTACGAATTTCGGAGAAAAAATATTTGATGCAAATTCGTATACGTTTTCATATAACCTTGCATCCGTATGCAATCATTTGCGTATATGAATTTCATATGCAAGCGCTCTTTAGATTTTTATAGTGGAATTAAAGTCTAAAACTAAAATCTCGTGCATTATTATCAGATGTAATTTTTTGTACAGTATTCGAAACACTTACAGTAAAGTATCTTGGGCCAACAATGCGAATACAAAACACGGCTTAAACAATAAGATTTACTGAAATCGGTGATATAATCTAAGATAGTGAATCTTACTAACCTCGGTAATAGCATCAGTGACGAGAATAAAAGCACCGATGATATCGCGGTATCTCAACTTAATGATGTAAAACTTTTATTGCTGATTTTTTCCCTATTTTTATTACCCAGATAGGTAATCTTACTCATGTCGATAATTGTATAAGCGATGAGAAAAAAGGACCGATGGATATCTCGATATCTCAACCCAGTGACGTAAACCTTGAATATTAACTTTTTTCATTTTCTTTTCTTTACGTTAAACCGGAACATACATTGTTAACTTACTCGCATACATTTCATTTTTGAGTCCTCCCATTTCTTATAAACATGTGCTTTCTCCCCCTCCCCCCATTCAACACAGAAAAGAAAACATGCTTTTTTCTATCAATATTTTTATTAGTAATTTTATAATAAGCATACAATAAATCTACACAAAATACATTGCCATTTTTCTCATTTTTGTGATTTCAATAACAATTTTTGTGATTTTTGCAATTACTGGCATTATTATCAAACTCCAACAGGCTTACCCCGTACCCCAGGTTCGGAACCGCTGACTTATAAGAGTTTTTTTTAAGTTAATTTAAAAAATAAAAAATTAAATAGAAAAGTATATGAATGGCATACTTAAATAGGTGTTACATAATGAGGCATTAAGTTTTTATTTAATTCTCTAATCAACATTTTGTGATGTGAGACTGTATAAGTATTGTATCTGACTATAGGTTGTATATACTGTACGGTCAAAATGTTATTAATAAAAATTTCTACTGCTTTAATAGAAAAAGGATTGTTAATGTTAATTACTTTTATTTTTTTTAACTTTCACATAGTTATAGACTTAATTAAATCTATTATCATGATATAACAGGACAAATAAAAAAAAATTAGATAATGAATTAAATTTTACAAAAAAAATTACATACCAAAGTAATTGAAGTTTGCATATATGAGAGATGAGAATATTCACCTATAAAGAAAGAAAGGAACATTTTTTAATTTCTGGGTGCAGAAATATTTTTTGAAAGGATACCATTTTAACAAAGTATAAGCACAAATATAATTACATACAGAAAGAAGTATTATTAAAAAAAAATTAAATCAAGCGACCAACACAGATTAGAATGAAGCCCTTTCAAGTAGATTAAGAGTATTATAACAAAATTTTACATTTAATCAGGTGAAAAATTATGTATAAATTAATACACATTTGATAATCCAAGTCAATTTTTTCTACAAAATCCTGTATATCAACGACAGATTTATATATATGCTATATAATATGATACAATATTAGATAAATTAGCAAACAGAAAACACAGTTGAAAATTCCATTTAACAATTTCTATCAGCAAAAGGAAAAATAAATTAATGTTGTGCAACCATGCATATGATCTTTAAGCATTTATACACCCCTCATAATATACAAAAAATTAGCTACATTTAAAAACATTTATCACAACTGAAAACACACTGCCAATAATTATCGGTCATAGATAGTACTTTAACCAACTTCTTTTGTATGTTCCTGTAAATGAACAATGCACATTATATTTTACAGTAATCATCCTGCAGTGCATCTCAGTGATTTATTCAAATGTAATAAAATTATAACAATACATTACAAACGGTTTATTCCCGAAGACGATAATGCAACGAATTCTTATGAGCTCTTTTTAATGAACTATAAGTAATATCAATTTCATTTTCAATATGGAACATGTCATAATAATCCTCAAAAACAAATATGAATTGCATGATATCCCGAGTATAGTTATGCAAGTTACAGTTAGAACAGGGCTAGACAGATGAAAGTCAGCCGAAAAAAACGCAAGTCACAAACAATTGTTAACAATGTAAGAAAATGTTACGAAAAACATCTGCCTTATTGACAGACTTCATTTACGGACAAGAGTGGCTTTACAGAGGTGAAAAGATAGTCTTGATTTTAACTGTTAGAATGTTCGATCTAATATTAAAATCCTCTCAATGTTTACATGGCATTTCACCTTTACTATAGACCGGGAGGTGGCAGCACAAACAATCATCTCATCGAGTTCCTGGCTGGAATTCCAGAATTAGCTAAAATTCAATTCGCATATTAAAACGCAATCGCTCTGCCTAGTCATATCTTGGTGGAAAACAACTGGAAACACGATTCTAGTTCTTGACTCGAGGTTTACCATTCTGTTATCCTGTTCCCAATCCTCTGTCGTTTCATAACTTTGGGTGCAGGATAACACAATGATAAACTTACGAGTCAACTATTAAAATCGAGTTTCCAGATGTTTTTCCACCAAGATATAACTTGGCAGACTTATTACGTTTTAACACTTGAATCCACTTAAAAAAAATGAAATTTCAGTCGTGAACCGTGAGAATCAATCAATCGTCGAAAAAAATCGCGAAATTCATCGATTGTTCGCAGGGGCGTAAATCTCGGGGGGGGGAAGGGGGGTATTGGGGGTGCCGCACCCCCCTACCTTCGAGAAAATCAGTCGGAAAATTTCGTGTTTATCGGTAAAACAATACACATAGTTGGGGAAAAATGGTATTTACCTATAAAAACTTATAAATTGGAAAAACGAAAAAAAATCAGTCGGGAAAATGCCCGTTTAGTCGGAAAAATATTATTTACTATAAAGACTTGGAAGTTGGAAAAAAGAAAAAATCTGTCGGAAAATTTCCCGTTCAATAAGGAAAATGTACGTTTAGTCTTAAAAATGGTATTTACCTATAAGGACTTACAAATTGGAAAAATGTTCATTTAGTCGGAGAAAAGTTATTTACTATAATGACTTACAAATTGGGAAAACGAAACAATCAGAAAAATTCCCGTTCGATAGGAAAAATTTATGTTTAGTTCGGAAAATGGTGTTTATCTATAAAACTTATAAATTGGAAAAACGAAAAAAATCAGTCGGGAAAATGTCCGTTTAGTCGGAAAAATGTTATTTACTAGACTTAGAAGTTGGGAAAACGAAACAATCAGTCGGAAAAATTCCCGTTCGATAGGAAAAATGTATTTTTAGTCCGGGAAATGACCTTTATCTATAACACTTATAAATTGGAAAAACGAAAAAAATCCGTCCGGAAAAAATCCGTTTAGTCGGAAGAATGTTATATTCTATAAAGTCTTAGAAGTTGGAAAAACGGAAATCAGTCGGAAAAATTCCCGTTCGATGGGAAAATTTACGTTTAGTCTTAAAAATGGTATTTACTTAAAAAGGACTTACAAATTGGAAAAATGTCCATTTAGTCGGAAAAAAGTTATTTACTATAATGACTTACAAATTGGAAAAACGAAATTATGAGTCGGGAAAATTCCCGTTTGATAGGAAAAATTTATGTTTAATCCGGAAAATGGTATTTACCTATAAGGACTTACTAATTGGAAATATAAAAAAGTCAGTCGGAAAAATTTCAGTTTGATCGGAAAAAGGTACGTTTAGTCGAAAACAATATACACTGGTGTGCAAAAGTTTAGGGACGAGTCTCAAAATGCCAATTTTCAAGGGATTTTCAAGTAATAATTTTCACGCGAGTATTCAAAACAAAGTAATATAATTCAAATAATTACTATCCCTGCATAACAGCTAATCCATATAACATCTCATTCAGGTCATACAAGGTCACAAGAATCACAATCACAGTCACGGCGAAACAAAAAATAGGAAATTTCATACGTCTCTTTTATGAGGCGCAAATTACTACTATATGTGACTCCATTGACAGGTCATCGTGACTGCTGCTTTGTGGCGAGTCAGCAGGTGACTTTACAATGTCGTTTCATTGAGACTCTCATGTGACCTCTCATATGGAGACACAATTATAAAGTCATTTTGAATATGCTAAATTACCAAATAATGTTATATTAAAGTCACATGGTGACTTTTCACCACATTTCACAGTGGTTGACACACATTAGTTGAGTGGTCACAGTAGGGTCTCTTACACCATTCGACAAAGTCTTGTGACGGAAAGTCACCATGTGACTTTGTATGTGACATTATTTGGTGGTTTATCATAATGCAACATTCACAATGACTTTGAAATTGAGTTTCCAAATGACAGTCACATGAGAGTCTCAATAAAACGACATTGTAAAGTCACCTGGTGACTCGACACAAAGCAGCAGTCGCAGTGACCTTTCAGTGGAGTCACATATAGTAGTCATTTGAGATTCATAAAAGAGACGTATGGAATTTCCTATTTTTGTTTCGCCGTAGTGACTGTGACACTTGTGACCATGTGTGACTTGAATGAGATGTTATATGGACTAGCTGTTATACAAAGATAGTAATTATTCGAATTACATTACTTCCTTTTGAATATTCGTGTGAAAATTATCGCTTGAAAATCGCATTGAAAATTGATCCCTTGAAAATTGGCATTTTGGGGCTCGTCCTTAAATTTTGCACACCAGTATATGTATGTATGTATGTATATATATATATATATATATATATATATATAAAATTGTAAAAACTTATGAATTGGAAAAATGTTTTTATTGTAGTTTTTAATTAGAAGTAAAAAAAGCAATTTTGAACAAAGAAAACTTATATAAATTCGTTCTTAGTCGGAAATATTTCAGATTTTCTTTTTTTAATAAAACTATACAAATAAACTTTGATTTGTCGAATATTGTGAACTCAAAAACCTCAATATGACGAAAAAATACTCAGATAAATATCCCAGCGATGTTAATATTATATCAAACCTTCATATTTAACGAAAACCTTGATATTCCGAATTTTTTTTGTGCACTTTGACTTCGAAATATCGAGATTCTTCTGTATTGTCGATAAATTTTTACTTTGGTGTGGAAATTTTTAGATAGGCTGATTGAAGTGATGAAACTTCTACTTTTTGTTTAACTTAGAATTTAGTTTAAATGTAATATTAACTTTAAATGTAATTTTCTTCTAATGAAATTTCAAAAATGAATTGCAAATATCTTGCAAGATTGCAAGTGCTTATCCTTATCAGTCTGGATGTTTTCCAAGCTACGCGAATGTAATTTTTAATCGAAAATAATTATGGTTTTATTTTTTCTACAATTTTTTAATGTGAATTTTGTTTACTTCATGTAATTTTAATGAAAATAGATGGACGAAAATTGAAAACGCCCAAATACTTTGAATTTTTACCGCGAATTAATCTGGGTATTTTTTAATCTATATGACTTTATTTCTGTTAGAAATAATTCATTCGTTTACTTTTTTCTTAATTGTATTCGATTGTTTTTTTCATATTATTATAAAATACATTTTGTTTAATCGAAAAAAAAAAAAAAAACATATGACACCAAATTTTTACACAGATTGAAAGTATATCATTCGAAAGAATTATAAATTTAAATTAAAAAAAAAAAAAAAAAAAAACATATATTTGACAAATTTTTGTTTTTAAAGTAGTCCTAGAGCAATCAAATTTCAATTTTATGTATAAAAGAAGCGCTAAAAAGATTTTAAATCATTGCTAAAAATTAAAGAGATAGAACATTGTTTTCTCTTCCAGGTAATGCTTTGGCACACTCAGAGGACTAGAATCCTTCCCATGTATCAGTTACAAAACAAAATTACGTTTGCGCCACGATGGGCATTCCACGAATCCCTTATAAAAAATAATCTTATTATTATTTAACTCTGTTCTGCTTGAACCATTAATATACTAGCTTATGATCATATAGCATGAAATCGTTATATGTTGCTACTGCTGAGAATATTTTTTGTATATATTTAATAATTCAATATTTTCTGTATCAATTATGCCACCTCCTAAATGAAAAGAACAAAAAATGCAATGCAAGTTGTGTAATTTGGTTTTGTTGAGACATCGTTTTACAGATCAACTGGCCATATTTCTATTTTCGTTATAGGTTAGGAATGTGAAATTCAAGAAAGTAAATCTGCCAAACAAATTATTAATAACGTATTTTAGTATAATAGAAATTCTTCCCCTATAAAGGTAAAGGCGGTCGAAAATTTTTGAATAATGGGTATTTCTCATCAGCCGTTTTAGGTAGAAGTGTGGAATTAATGAAAATAAAATCATTAAAAAAAATAAGCACGCATTTCAGGACTTCAGAAATTGCCCTCTAAGTGAGATAAAGGGAGTCAAAAATTCTAAAACACTTGACCATATCTTGGCAACAGTTTTAGGTAGTGGCATGAAATTCAAGGTAAAAAGCTAATTTAAAAGTAATTTAACATGCTTTTCAGAGATTTTAGAAATTCCCTTGCTTTTAAGAGGATTAAAGGGGGGGGGGGGGGTATTGAAACTGTTAGATCATTTCGCAATATTTCTGTTTTAGATTAGTGATGAGATTCAGAATAACTAAACATATAGTTTATTGATTTTGGAAATTCTCAAGTAATGATGTTTAATGGGATGATGAAAAGTTTTAGGTCGTTTCAACATATCTAAGCACAAATTTTAGGCAGGAGCGGGATCAAACCTACCAAAAAATTGCTAATTACAGTACTTCAGTTGATTTTAGAGCTATTTTGTCTATTCTATCGCCAACATCCACTCTGAAGAGGAAAATGTAAAGTAATACGAATAAGACAACAATAATGGATAATTTATTAGATGTTAAGAAAATGTAGTTTTTTTTAAAATTTTATCTGTGTTATTTCATTCGATTTAATAATCTTTTAGGAAAACTGATTAGCGTAGCGGGCAAAGGCTGCCAATATATATATATGTGTGTGTGTTTGTGTTAAATTTCATTTCGCAATATTCATCTAAACTATTCTAAATTTCTGGCATATTATTTATTTCCTCATTTCTTAATGATACCTAATATGTCTTTCGATTAAGTTTCCCTTTAATTTAAAAACGTGTTTATTAATAAAGAATTGAAATCTTAATCTAAAGTTTTTAGTCCTTTATAAATTTTATCAGTTGCCCAATCTATAATAATCTGAGAGAAGTTAGTTTTTATTTTCGAATGTTTGAAAAGCCATTTTGTTATTTTTATTCGCAATCTTAATTCCAGGAATCTATGTCCCCACGTCTTTTCCATGCTAGGCTTTTTACTTCGAAAACACCAAGCTACGAGTTATGGGCTCCTTAATCTTAATCCGCTCCCCTCTCGAGTCATTAGCTTTGCTGCCCATCTCTAAAAGTGCTTCTTTCACTGATTGGCTTGTTTCTGTACTACGTCAATATCTGTCATCGTCTGCGAATCTAACAAAAAGCAGGTGCAGTGGCTTTGGAGCTTAGATTTCTGTCTTCTTTTATGCATTTCGACATATAGTATCTCTTGTCTACGACTCTTTATTTTTCTAAATTTTCTTTTGAAATTCATATAGTATCGTGATTCAAAAGTTATTATGCTAAAATTCAAAATTTTATCTACTCTGATTTGATTAATGTATGTAGTACCGTTATTGTATATTCCTTACATTTCAATGATACTTGATAAGAAATATAAGTTTTGTTTATAATGGTAGCAAAGTTCTAGTGGATATAAGCTAAACTCTAAAAAATTGGTATAATTCAATCAAAATTTTACGAAAGATATGATAATAACAATTTTGGTTTTCATCAATACGGAATGAATTTGAAAATTAAATAGTTGAAATTTTTAAAAATTGATTTTGATTTAAATCAATGCTCCTCTATTTCTGCATAATTTGTATGCAAGCTCAAAAAACATGGACGGATTTAAATAATAATAGTATCAAAATGATCTTGCTCCATATAAATTTTAATAAAAATCCAAAAATTAAAGGGGTGATTCTGGGTGAAATTTTCTTTTCGGAAATACACATCGCATTTGCGGAATTCGGCGGCGGCAGTGGCAGGGGGGGGGGGGGGATCCGCGATCTTCAGACGAAATCTGTGATTTATTGCGATCTTTTGTCGAAATAGGTGGTTTTCCGCGATCTTTTGACGAATTCGGCGTTTTCCCGTTTTTTGTTTTTATGAAATCCGTAATTTTTTGACAATCTTTAGACAAAATTTGCATTTATACGCGACCTTTTCTCGAAAATGGCGTTTTATCCCCGCGATCTTTTGACGAAATCGGCGTTTTTTCCATGATATTTTGAGGATATCGGCGTTATTTTTAAATGATCTTTTGAAAAAATATTTGTAAGCTTTTTTTTTTTTTTAAACTGAAAACGGCGTTTTTTTTCCGCGATCCGCACAAGAAATTTGTGTTTTTCAGCGATCTTTTGACAAAGTTCGTTGACAAAAAACATTGACGAAATCATCGTTTTTCCATGAAATATTGACGAAATGTATGCTTTTTCGGCGATCCTTTCACGAAATTTGTATTTCTCCGCGATTGTTTTTTCCGCGCTCAAAACCGTACAAATTAGCAACAATGCGGAACTGATTACCCAATTTCAAAATTTCGGAAGAGAATGCCTTAAATTTTCGGACGAGAATCACCCCTGATTTATCCATTCATTATAGTACTTATTTATTTATGTTTATATTTATGATTTCAATTTTATTACACACACACACATATATATATATACACACTATATTGCCATTGATTATGGGACACTTGCGATTTTAGACATTTTACTAAATATCTAAAAAAATACATGAGGAATAATCTCGAAACTCTTAGTGTATAAATATAATAGTATACGTAATACATCTCCGTGAAGATTTTTTACCGAAACGCCATAGGGGAGCGCCAATAAATTAAAAAAGAATGAATATCTTTTGAATAACCCTGTCAAAACTAATGTAGCAAAAGCGCTCAAACTCTAGATTATGATTGAATGCCTTATTGTAATACACTGTGTTCATTTTTATGCAAATAGCATGCACACTCGCAGAGTAATTAAGGTTTTTATAAAAATGGTCCCAAATTTTTCCAAGTTTTTTCCTTATAATTTTCAGAGTTCTTAATATAAAATAATATTTTTTTCAGAAAATATGACAAACAACATTGCACACAGTACCCTGTAACCAGAATTAAAAAATAATAAAAATTGTATGAAAAATGAGTAGGTTTACTATATAATTTTTTACTGCGCATGCGTCAAATATATCAAAATTTCATTTGCATATTATGTTAGATAAATGTATAGAGCAACTTTTGTAAAAGTCTCAAAACCATAGCTTGAAAATTCTAAAAGTAATCGTCTATAGAAAAAGGACAAAATCCGTTGTTTCCAAAATGAAGCAAAAAAATGAGGGATTTTATCCAAATGCAGTAGTAAATCCCATATTGTGTATTCTATATTGACACTAATCAATGAATATATGGATACAACCCCTCTTGTTTTTACTTCATTTTGAGAATAACGGATTTTCGACTTATTTAATTGACGATTATTGTCAGAATTTTCAAGTTATGATTTTGTGACTTTCACAAAAGTTGCTCTATACATTTAGCTAACATAATATGCAAATGAAATTTTGATATCGTTGACGCATGCGCAGTAAAAAATTATTTAGTAAACCAACTCATTTTTTATACAATTTTCATTATTTTTTAATTCTGATTACAGGGTTCTGTGTGCAATGTTGTTTGTCATATTTTCTGAAAAAAATAATATTTTATATTAAGAACTCTGAAAATTATAAGGAAAAAACTTGGAAAAATTTGGGATCATTTTTATAAAAACCTTAATTACTCTGTGAGTATGCATGCTATTTGCATAAAAATGAACAAGGCTTATTACAATAAGGCATTCAATCACAATCTAGAGTTTGAGCGCTTTTGCTACATTAGTTTTGACAGGGTTATTCAAAAGATATTCATTCTTTTTTAATTTGTTGACGGTCTCTTTTGGAGTTTCGGGAAAAAATCTTCACGGAAATGTATGACTTATACTATTATATTTATACACTAAAAGTTTCGAGATGATTCCTCATGTATTTTTCTAGATATTTAGTAAAATGTCTCAAATCGCAAGTGTCCCATAATCAATGGCAATATAGTGTATATATATGTTACAGACCAAACCCGATTTTAGGCCAAACTAGTCTATCCGAACGCCCATCGGATAAACTAGATTTTCCTAGGCCGAACTAGTTTGGCCAAACGTTCATTAGGATAAACTAGTTTAGCCTGCTTTTTATTGGTTTGAACTAGTTTATCCTAGGTCGATCTAGATTGTCCTAGGCCAAGTCAATTTGGCGTGATTTTATTGAATCTAAAGACCGCCACGGTGCTAACTTTCTAGTTTTGATCTAATTTATCCTAGGCCAATGCAATTTGACACGATTTTAGCTCACAGACTATCAAAGCCCGAGAGCTAATGTGCTCGCAGACTTTGTGTATGTGTATGTAAGCATGTACGTACCGGGTGTTCCAAAAATGACTGATGGATTTTAAAATTCGATAACTTGCAAACGGTGACAGCTACACTGGTGGACAAAATTAAGAAATGGAAGGCATTTTCCCAAATATCTCGAGAAATACTGGATAAAAATAAATGAAAATTGGTATGGATATAACTTATTGTATGACAATAATATGTGCAAAGCAAAAATTAAAGTGCCATTCATTGGCAAGAGTTATTGCCAACAGTCCAATGTGAACTGAAATTCATGATGAAGGATGGCAATGAAAGTGAGGCTTGTATGGTGTGTGGTCGCCTCTAGTATGGTGTGTGGTCACCTCTGACAGATAGACAGCATGCACAACGAGTATTTATGCTGTTAATAAGAGAGTTAAGGATTGCTTGTGGAAGACCCTCTTACTCTTCCACCAGAGCAGTTTTTAACTCCGGAATGGTTCCGGGTGGGGGTTGGCATCTCGCAATAGCTCTTCCAAGAGCATCCCAATCATGTTCAATAGAGTTAAGGTCAGGAGATTTGGCTGGACAATCCATTCGATGAATATCCTCACTTTCCAGATACTCCTAACGGACGTCTACAGCGACACAGCTGTCTAGAGACCTTGCTGCTGCTACAGGAACATTAGCTTCAAGGAAGACTGTTGCCAGGAGGCTCGGTGAAAGAGGGTTGTATGTCAGGAAGCCCGCCATTTGCATCCCACTCGCTCCCTTCCACAAAAGAGAGAGTACACAATGGTGCAGACAGCAGCAACACTGGACACAGCTCCAATGGGCTAATGTTCTGTTCACAGATGAGTCCAGATTCAGTCTTCAACATGATTCTCGTCGAATATTCATATGGAGGGAACCTGGGTCGCGATACCATCCCAGTTATATCATGGAAAAGGATCATTATGCTGGTGGAGGACTGATGGTTTGGGCAGGGATCATGCAAGATACCCGCACACCGCTCCATGTGTTTGGCACTGATTCCGTGAATGCCCAGAGGTACAGGGAGGAGATCCTACAATCCTACGTGCATCTTTTTAGGGGTGCTGTTGGCCCTGATTTCTTTTTTATGGACAACAATGCCCGACCACATAGGGATCGCCTGGTTGAGAAGTATCTGGAAAGCGAGGATATTCATCGAATGAATTGGCCAGCCAAATCTCCTGACCTTAACCCTATTGAACAAGCTTGGGATGCTCTTGGAAGGGCTACTGCGAGATGTCAACCCCCACCCAAAGCCATTCTGGAGTTAAAAACTGCTCTGGTGGAAGAGTGGGAGAGTATTCCATAAGCAATCCTTAACTCTCTTATTAACAGCATGCATGCATACTCGTTGTGAATGCTGTCTATCTGTCAGAGGTGACCACACCCCATACTAGAGGCGACCACACACCATACAAGACTCAATTTCATTGCCACCTTTCATCTTGATTTTCAGTCCACATTGCACTGTTGGCAATAACTCTTGTTAATGAATGGCATTTTAATTTTTGCTTTGCACATATTATTGTCATACTATAAGTTATATCCATACCAATTTTCATTAATTTTTATCCAGTATTTCTAGAGATATTTGGGAAAATGCTTTCCATCTCTTAATTTTGTCCACCAGTGTATTTAAAAAAATTTTGCAGGAGAGTTATGTATAATGTCAGGAGTTTTTTTTACCGTAATTTTTTTTATTTTAGTTCGCATCTCAAAAAATAGGTGGCGCTGACGGCGATTGAAGGCCAGGTCGACGCTTCACTCAGCACTGATCACCTGGCTTTCAATCGCCGTCAGCGCCACCTATTGTTTGAGATGCGAACTAAAATAAAAAATTACGGTAAAAAAAAAACTCCTGATATTATACATAATATTCCTGCAAAAATTATTTAAATAGCTGTCACCGTTTGCAAGTTATTGTATTTTTAAATCCATCAGTCATTTTTGGGACACCCGGTATGTATGTACATATGTACGTAATGCGATAACTCCTGATAAAAATATCCAATTTGCTTCAAATTTTGGGCATAGATTTATCCTGATAACGAACTTCCCTGATCAGTTTCAGGTGATCATTGGATAAGAATAAGGGAAGGGGAACAAAAGGCTAAGCCGCACCCCCCTCCTTAAATTAGCTTAGTCAGTTTTTCATGCAAAAGTATCAGATTTTATTAAATTTTAGGTATAAGATCATTTTGATAAGGCACCTCCATGATTAGCTGTGGGTGTTCTTTGTTTACGTATAAAGAAAAGAGGAATGGGGGGAGGGAGTAACCCTTCATTTATGTTCATAAGTTTTTCCAGAAAAATTTACCGATTTGTTTCAAATTTTGGATGTAGGTTCCTTCTGATAAGGCATTTACCTGATTAATATTGGAGGTTCTGAGGTTAAATATAAAGGGAGAACGGATTATTTTTTCAATCAGATAAAAACTTTTGGTTTTATAAAAGGATTTTTAATTTCTAACATATATTGGTTTTCGCACACATGACTTCACGCGAAATTGTTCATATTAAAAATTTAAATACCAAACCCCTTTTAAAAATAAGAAAACGCTTAAATAAATCATGACACTTGAAATTTAGGATGGGAGGTGGGTAAAGTAAGGGGATGCTAGAATTTAAGCTCAGCGTATTTTAACGTTTTAGCTGCTAATTAAATATTACCATTATTTGAAACTTTTAGAAACATAATAAAAAATTATGTTAAATATTTAAGAAAAAGGATGCCGCGTCAAATACCACTATTTTCTTTTAGTAATTTTTGTAAAAATGTTAAATTCTTGTTGGAACTGTTTGAAACTTTGTGATAGCTTATGATATATGATAAAAAATTATTAAAAAAAAGTTCTATTACGAAAGGGAAAGCACCCTATTATCAACAAAACTGTATTTGAAGGTAACTCCCTTAAACAAACTATCAGTAGATATGTTACTCGATGTCCGGCGCTTCAAAACAAAAATTTAAGATTTTTGCAAAAATCACTATTCGGAAAAAGTGGCATTTAACGCGAAATATATCATTATAAATTTATATCATATGTCATAAACTATCTTAAAGTTCTAAATAGATCAAACTAAAATTTCCGTTATATTTTCTGATTTTGTTCGCCCCCCTCTCTTTCCCTTATACATATTACATATTTACATAAATTAAAGGGGTTACTTCCCATTTCTCCTTTCGTTATACGTAAACAATGAATACCCACAACTAATCATGAAGGTACCTTACCAAAATGATCTTGTTCCTAAAATTTTAATAAAATCTGATACTTTTGTAAAACTGACTTAACTAAATTAAGGAGGGGCTTGCGGATTAGCCTTTTGTTCCCCTCCCCTTATTCTTATTCAATGAACTCCTGAAACTAATCATTTAAGTTCGTTATCAGGATAAATCTATGTCCAAAATTTGAAGCAAATTGGATATTTTTATCAGGAGTTATCGCATTTCGTAAATACGTACATGGTTACATACACAGACACAGAATCTGCAAACACATTAGTTCTCAGGCTTTGATAGTCTGTGAGCTAAAATCGCATTAAATTGCATCGGCCTAGGATAAATTAGATCAAACTTAGAAAGTTTGTATCGTGGAAGTTTTTAGATTCAATAAAATCACGCCAAATTGAATTGGCCTAGGACAATCTAGATGGGCCTAGGATAAACTAGTTCAAACCAATGAATAGCAGGCTAAACTAGTTTATCCTAATGACCGTTCGGCCAAACTAGTTTGGCCTAGGAAAATCTAATTTATCCGATGGGCGTTCGGATAGACTAGTTTGCCCAAGGAAAAACTAGTTTATCCGATAAGCGTTCGGATAGACTAGTTTGACCTAGGAAAAACTAGTTTATCCGATGGGCGTTAGGATAGACTAGTTTTGCCTAGGCCAATCTAGTTTGGCATAAAATCGGGTTTGGTCTGTAACATATACATATAAGCACAGATGGCATAATATTTATCACATGATGGAAATAATCAGCTAATTAACAAATACAGAGCAGTTGACGCATTTTTGGAACAATTTTGAAAAAAAAAATAAATTTATAAACAACGATAGCAATTTTGTTCTCCAATTTGTTCCGTTTAATAGTTCTCGCATTGAAATGTCATATTACAGATTGATTCCCAAGATAAAAGGGCTTTATACATAATATTTATGCAAAAAATAAATAATTCATAAATAAACATCCTTAATTCTCTTGTTTTTAATAAATAATAAATAAACATATTTAACCGTCAAACAGAGTGAAATTCTTCTGAAAGTAATAAATATTAAAAGGTCACATATGGTTCATTATGGAAAATGCTTACTATTTACAGCGGTTAGAGGGATATTTAATATGTCACCGGGAATACAATGGAAAATGCTAATGGTTCATTCAATCTATTTTCCATCAACATTAATTACAGAAACCGTGGAATTTAGTCATAAGTGATGTATGCTTCAAATTTCAATTTAATACAACTGTGTAAATATAAGGTAAAGATTAGTAATCTAGAAAAGCACACGGCGGGCTCTGGCATTGCACGAAGCAGTTTGTATCGAATTCGGAACTAACAATTTTGATGCAAATTTGCAGTATTCTACACTATCATGCTATATCACCTGCGAGTTCAATTTATTTGAATGGTAGAACATGAATAGATAAGCTAAATAAAGGCGGAATAGAGCTCAAATCTTCAACAAAGGGTAAATCTTTTAACACATTACAATAAATTTATGATTTATGAATAAGCGATTTCTAATATAATGCATATATACAGTAAGACTTCCATAACGGACACTCCCTAATAGCGGACACCTCTGTTTAACGGACAGTTTTTCAATCTCCACTCACGAAACCTAATTTTTTGTATGTTTAACCTCTTAATAACGGACATTACGAATAGCGGACACTATTTTCGGTGATAAAGGATGAAAAAATATTTTTTAACGAGAAAAAAAGGAAAAAAAAGTAAAAATGCCTCTAAATATATCAGGGCGATGTGTCACAAATGTTATGATCACAGATACATGTAGAGGGTGTGTTGGGGAAATCCCCCCCCCCCCTCCCAACCTTCACTGTTGAATTCAGGGGGTTGCCGGCAGGCCATCTCCCAGTGCATTAAAATGTCCCCTCGGAAAATTGAGGTTTTATGCTTTCAGGGCTTGAAATTCAAATTTTCAAAAGAGGAGAGTCTCCCTACCAACATTTATAAATGGAGGGGAGTTTAGCTGTTTGGGAGGGAGAAAAAAATCTTTAAAACTCACTATTATTTTATTTGCTATTTAAAAAATTACAATACAGACATGACAAAATAATATTGAAGCAATTTTTATCAACAACTCAGAATAATTATGCAAAATGTGTTTAAAAAAAGGCAAACTTTTGTACTGTCTAGTGTTTACAAGTGGTAATTTCCCTCCCGGTACTAACTATTTTTCTTACAGGTCTAGTAAACTCTGTTTTTGGTTCAGCTCGATTTTAGATTGAGTGTAGATTCCTGCAAGTAGGGTTCGGATTTAACCCAATTTTACAAAAATTAGTTTAATATTATTTTCGATTAAAAACTATGCATCTAATAACGCACACATATATTAGTGTGTCTGCTTTTTTCTAAGGAGACGGCTGCATTTTCCGCAGCCTTCTGACGAAAGACTTTTTTTTTGCGATTTTTCAACAAAATTTGTATTTTTTTCACGGCCCTTTGACAAAATTCGCATTTATTCTGCGACCCTTCATC
This sequence comes from Maratus speculifer, assembly GCA_964019185.1. NCBI lineage: Eukaryota > Metazoa > Arthropoda > Arachnida > Araneae > Salticidae > Maratus > Maratus speculifer. The sequence continues at coordinate 131,995,868 of OZ025298.1, forward strand.
TAAATTCACGTCTTTTTCGCGAGTCTTTAACGAAATTTGCATTTGTTATTGGCTCTTCGATTAAATTCGCATTTATACTGTAACCCTTTTTATGAAATTCACGCTTTTTGCGACTTTTAGGTGAAATTCACATATTTATTTCGTGATACTTTGTCGGTTTTTTATTCGCGGTCCTGAGACCAAATTAGCATTTATTAAGCGACCCCAGTTTGATTCTGTTCTGAATTTTCCAAAATTTTAAATTATTCGGTTCTGTTTTTAAAAAAAATCTGACATCAATCTTAAAATTTCGGTCAAGAATACATATATTAAGAATTTTACACAAATGGTCGCCGAAAAAAATCAATTTTATAAATCGCTCGTAGAAAAATCATTATTTTCTTCAGAAGATCGCTGGGAAAACGGAAATTTTATGAGAATGTTGTGAAAAATCGCAAATTTCGCCAGAAGATCATGGAAAAACATAAATTTCGTCGATGAATAATGAAAAATCAAATTTCACCAAAAAATCGAGGAAAAAAGCACATTTTGTTCAGGGATCACAGAAAAAACAAAAATCTAAAGAATCATGGGAAAACGAAAGCAATCGCAAAAAACCGCTAATATCGCGAAAAATGGCCAATTCTGTCAAACAATCGCAAAAAACTACAAATTTTGCCAAAAGATCGCGAAAAATCAAATAATTTCGCAAAAATTTCTAAAAATCCGGAAATTTCGTCCAAAAAATTATGAAAAATCCGCAAATTTCTTCAAAAAAAAAATCTCGAAAAATTCGCTAAAGGGCTACAGAAAAAACACATAGTGTCTAAACTGAATTTCTCTCTAGGCACACTGCTAAAATCTTCTACAAAATTGTCGCGAATTTTAGATTTTTTTTTTTTTTTAAATTAAGAATAATCTTTGAAGCGACTCTTTGATCAATTTGACGTTTTTCCCACGATCTTTTCTAGAAATTTACATTTTTTTTTCTTGATCCATTGACGAAATTTTCGTTTTTGCGTTAAAAAACTTGCAAAACGTGTCAATCAGTCGCACGAAAATATAAAAAAAATTCAGAAAACAGTTGCAGAAGTTAATCGCAGATTCAAAATGCAGTTTTTTTTAAAGTGGAAATTTTTTGGGCGGGAGGCTCCCGCCCACATTATTCTTCTGGGTGGGATTTCGAAATTTTGGGCGCAAATCCCGCCATCCCGCCCTCAAATTCAAACCCTGAGCTTTTAATGGTCAAAAAGTGCAATCCCTCCCCCTTTCCGCCCAGAACTGTATAATGTTCAACAACATCCCATTGAAAAACAAATTACATATAATCGCAAGCAAAAATAAATTTTCGTTACAGATTTTTTTTTTCGTAAGAATGTAATAAACAGTGGATAAAGGTGGGCACAATTTTATTTCAATTTCATTGCTTAAAAAATAATTTTAATTTCTGATTATCATATAATAGAGGTTTTAGGACATATAAAAGTCAATTATTGAAACATTAAGGTTTTTTTTTTTAGCGATTTTTGAATATCTGAGGTTTTCTCAATAGCGAACACCTCCGAATAACGGACAATTTCTGCGTTCCAAAGATGTTCGTTATTTAGAGGTTTTACAGTATTATAGAAGCATGAAAAGACTGCTTTGAAGTAGCGCCAAGTTTTAAAAAACATTGGATGGGTTCAAAACTTTTCAGTAAAATAATATTATTTCTCCCCTTGAAAAAAAGAGGCGGAGCAAAAGAGAATGATTAAAAATGTTAATATGAAGTGAAATTATATTTTTTTTCTAAACAAAATATAAATTTAGTATAATTTAATAAACTAGCCGAATTTGGCGATCAGTTTGGTCTCCCTGAATCCTACATAGTATGTCATATTAGTATTATTCATAATTTAATTTACTTACTCAATTCTTAGCCAAATCATAAGATTCTACTGGAGAAATCAAGAACTCATATTTAAACTAGCCGGGCGCAGGTGATACATCGCCAAACATTGATCCTGTGGCATTTTTTTCGTATCTCATTAATTTTATTTAAAATATAATCCTTTCGCTCATTTCATTTATTATATACATAACAATACATATCTCTAATTTTAAACAGAAAAAGTTTAAAATTCAGGACTTTTATTATTATTTTTAAATAAAAAGGAACAGAAAAAACAAAAATGATGAAACTTTCGACAAAATAACATATTTTTTCTATGAATTAGCATGCATAGCACCTCTGATGAATCTGTGTGCTATTCAAAAATTTAAGGCTTCCGCATTGTTGTTCATCCTAATTTTCTATTTATTACCCTCATTTATTTTGGTTAATATTTATGATTTAAATTTTATTTTATATACATATCAGCTAATTAACAAATATAGAGAGGTTCACGCACCTTTGGAACAATTTTGAAAAGAGAAAAGTATAAACAAAGATAGCAATTTTGTTTTCCAATACGTTCGATTTAATAGTCATCGAATTGAACTGTTATGTTACACCTTGATTTCCAAGATAAAAGCGCTTTATACATAATACTAACGCGAAGAACTAATAATTTATAAACAAACATTTTTAATTATCTTATTTGTAATGAATAATAAATAAACATCTTTAACCGCCAAACAGAGTAAAGTATTTCTAAATGTAATAAATATTAAAAGGTCATATGTGGTACAATATGCAAACTGGTTTACTATGCAGTGGTTAGAGTGCTATTTAATATGTCACCGGGAATACAAGTGAAAATGTTAACAGTACATGCAGTCTACTTCCCATACAACATTAATTACACAAGCCGAGGAACTTTGAAAGGCTTTGAAATCACCCACTCATGAACAGCCAACCTTTCGGTATAGGAACTTAATGCCCACGAGGGGAAACATCCATCCAAACAACCCTAACCCATTTTTTAAAACTTAAAGAAAAAAAAAAAGAAAATATATATATATATACAATTATTTCACAATAGGTTACCCTATTTTTTCAGGGCGAACCTGGTATTATACATTTCATAGATGCTTAATCGCAAATATATATACATGAATACATTTAGAAGCCGAGGAACTTAGTAATAAGTGCCGTATGCTTCAAATTTCAATTTAATACAATTGTGTAAATATAAGGTAATGTTTTGTAATCTAGAAAACACACGGCCGGCACTGGCATTGCACGAAGCAGTTTCTATCAAATTCGGAACCAACAATTTTGATGCAAATTTGCAGTATTCTAAACTATCATGCAAGTTCAATTTATTTCCACGGTAGATAAGCTAATTAAAGGGGGAGTAGAGCTCTAATCTGAAACAAAGGGTAACATACAATAAATGAACGATTTGTGAATAAGCGATTCCTAATGTAACGCTTACATATCATAGAAGCATGAAATGCTGCTTTGTAGTTAGTGCCAACTTTTCAAAAACATTGGATGGGCTCAAAACATTTGAGTAAGGTAACACAATTTTTTCCTCCTGAAAAAAGAGGTGGTCAAGAAAGAATGATTAATGATGATAACTTGAAGTTAAATTATATATATATATATTTCTAAACAAAATATAAATTTATTGTAGTTTAATAAACTTTTTTGCAATATAATTCTAATATAGTTGTATAGTATTTTGTAACATAATTCTAAATATTTAATGTACAGTCTTCGAAACTAATTTTTAACAACATAGTTGAAAGGTATGAGTGCTCCAACTTGCAGAAATAGAAAAAAAAATACCATGAAATATCTATTATTGGGGTTTACCATGACAGTTTCGGTATTGAAAATGAAGCATGAAGCATTTTCGGTTAATTTAAGGCCAGGCAAACGAATTCATTACATTAGATTAGATTTATGGGGAAAAATCGTTAGCCGTGTATTTTAATGATATTACAATATTTTAAATACATTGAAATTGGTATACATCAGTGAGGTACTTTAGAAGTTTGTTACTATAGAATATAGCCTCTATCAACTTTTTATTTATTTACAGGGAACACAAGAGAATTTGGCTATAGAAGACAGTGAGCAGTAACAGAACTATTGAAGCCTATGAACAATAATAGTCGAAAGTGCGATTTTACTTGCGGTATGAGCTTTTAAATGTAACTATTTTTAAATATTACTTATTGTGTATAAATTCAATAGATCATATACAGGAACATGCAAGAGTTCTCAACAACATTCGTCGATTGGCGGAAATTGATTAGTGACAATTATATATATATTTTGTTTTTTTTAATAAAAACAGCGTACAGTGTATATTATATGCTTGTAATGTTTGTGTACACTTAAGTTTGTGTGTATTTAATTCTGTGGGCTGTTTTTCGAACAGACCGCTACATGATTTTGACAAAACGATACCTGTATGTCTGAAATTATTAACTTTCTTAATAGATGTCGGATTTGTCTGTTATTCTTCAAACTGCGAAAGCCTTTTTCTTTCCGTAAATTCAGCAATCTAATCCCGGATATTGCATACAGAATTTCAAAACTAATTCCGGAATATATATTTTTTTCAATGTTAGATAAATGTTATAAGATTTCTTTTATAATGCAAATCAAAATTTTTCAAAACTCCCGATTTTAAACACTGTAATTCTTGTTATTCCGAGTTAATAAATTTAAAATGCAAGATATGTAAGGAAATACAAAAAAGGCTTGCTACACTTAGAATAAGAATTTATTTATTCTTATTTGAATTATTGAATGTTATAAATTGATTTCTCAAGAGCATTTCACTGTTTGCTAGAACTAATTATTGGGAGGAGCCGACAGACTGAAGAGCATGTATGAAATTCTCTTTATGAATTAGTGTAATCTGCGACGGGTACTTAAGGAGTCTCTGGACCATGACCTACTTAAGAGTGGGAACGAATTACTTATGCTTCCAACGCGCTATCGTAACATGCCTGAGGAAAAAAAATAATTTATGTGGGCAAAAATAACGATGTCTTCAGGAAAAGGACAAATGTCTATTTAAAATAAAGCATTTAAAGTACTTTTTAAAACTTATTTAGAGTTGATTAGTGTCAATATAGAATACAAAATATGGCACATACTACTATATATGGATACAACCCCTAATTTTTTTGCTTCAGTTTGGAAACAACATATTTTGAACTTCTTCTATCGCCGATCACTTACAGAATTATTAAGTTATGTTTTTGAGACTTTTACAAAAGTTGCTCTACACATTTACCTAACCCAATCAATATACAAATGAAAATTCGATAGCGTTTACGCATGCGCAGTAAAAAAATATTTAGTACCTCCTGCTCAATTTTCATAGAATTTTTACTGTTTTTAATTGTGATTGTAGGATATTGTATACACTGTTAAATGTCATATTTTGGAAAAACATTTTTTTATATTAAGAACTTTGCAAATTATAAGCAAAAACTTGGAAAATTTTTATCTTTGTATAAATGTTTTTATACAAAACATCCTTATACTTATAAGGTTATGTTTTTATACCTTAATTTTTCTTCGAGTATACATGTTATACACACAAAAATGATCACAGTTTATAACAATAAGTCACTTAAACATAATCTACAGTTTGAACGCTTTTGCTGCATTTGTTTTGACAGGGTTATCCAAAAGATACTCTTTTTTTTTCAATTTGTTGACGGTCCCATTGAGTTTAAAGCGGAAATCTTCACGAAAATGTATGACCTGTACTATTACGCTTACACACCTGGAGTTTCAAGATAGTTCCTCATGTATTTTTCTAGATATTTAACAAAATGTCTAAAATCGCAAGTGGCTGGTAACATTTGGCCGTATAGTATACGTTAATAAACTTCGAACTTCTTGATAGGGTTCAACGAGACATACTTGAGAACTTCCTTTTTCTGCTTTGCTGTTACTGAAAGTCAGGTACAGCAACAAACTGCGTGTAGAAACTGACTTAAGGTTGAAAGTAACCAGTTTTAACTTTGATATAAATGCCCTCAAAACAGACTAGTGCCATAAACCTAACTGATTGTAAAACCATGCGTACCATGAAGTCGGAAATAAAAAAAAAAAGAACTAAAGGATTTCACATGGGACATTAAAAAACTGTAAGTGCATATTACAGGGTTCATACAGAGTTGGGAAGTAAAAATCCAAGGAGTACAGAAAAAATCTAAGGAGTCTAAAAAAATTTAAGGACTTGCCAGTTTTGTTGCTATTTATGTGGCATGCACTTGCACACATTTGGAGAGAAGAACATTTCAAACAAATTTTTCTCTATTAGAATCTAATTATTGATGCTGAAACTGCACAGAATTAATAACCTTGTGATTTTGTAAGTTCAAATAAAAAAATACACAACCAACTTTCCTATGCAGAGACTAATGATCATATACACAGAAATCAGTCAATTCTGATGAATGACATTTATAGAATGTGTTTGTAGGATTTACTATGCGTTTTACAATCCGATTTTTTTCCCCCAGAAGCAATATTACTCGCATGCAAAACCGCAATACAATTTAAGGAGTTTCTAAGGAGTATTTAGTTTATCTAAGTAGTTCTAAGTACTACTTGGGAACGTTTTTATTTCTAAGTAGTTTCTAAGGAGTATAAGGAGTCTGGTATGAACTCTGATATCATAATTTGGTTATTTTTATTTTTATTTTTTAAATATAAAGATATCTTTCGAATACCATGTGTAAAAATTTTCTCTCTTTTTTTTTAATGTCATCGGTTTTTCGAACTATATACTTAAAAAGTGCTATTTGTTGCTCGTCATATAAAAATTTCTATGAAAGCCTTCTAAAAGCTCAATACTAAAGTGCTTTTGTATTATTTGCGGAATCATCGCATAGTTATTACATCAGAATTGTATTAAATAGTCACAAATCTATCACAATTTCGAAATAAATAAATATAAAATGAAGAATGCCTTGTAAGAAGTCAATCTAAAATAAAACCTGCCAAAAATTACACTAAGCAATTGGGCAAACACGGATGAGATTCGTGTATCCGGGAGATCGTAGTACATTGTGAAATATTTCGCAGTAGATTTTACTTTTCCTCAACCAGATTTTTGTTAAAGAGAATTTATTCTAAGTTATATTCAATGCTAAAGTGCATTAAATGCTTTTTCTGTCCACTTTAATTAATTAGTATTTGCCCTTGAATGAGCGCCGTCAAGAAAGTGTTCATATAGTTTATGATAATGAGTAAAGTAAAATATTTTCCTATTGATAGCAATTCAATACGAATTATGCAAAGTATTCGATTAAGAGATGAGATACATGATGATTTTTAATAGCACTTTTTATAAAAATCACATAAATTAAAAGCTTAATTTTTTTCTAAATTTGATGGTTTGTAATAGTTTATTTTTTATAAGTAAAAATGGCATATCCCCCCCTGAAGGCTTAACGAAAGAATGGACTATCTGTTCCCTACTCCTACGCTAGAGATTTGTAGGGGCCCACTCCGAACGAAAGCCATCTTAGCCCGACCCGATATAAAAATTAGATATTTGATCCTTTATATTTTCACAATTGACGGCCTGCACAAATATCAGTGAAAGCGGGCTCGTTTTCGCCAAAGCGAAAATCAATTATATAAGATCCGACCTGACTCGCAGATTTTTTTAAACATTTGCATTAAGATTATTTCGAAGAATACTGCATACATATTTATGGGATAGTTTTATAATATATTTTGAAATGACTACGTATTCGCAAGACATAAAATAGACGACAACAACATAATCCATTGCTTAGATTTACAGATGTTGCAACAATCAAATAAGGATTAAATAAAAAATAATGTAGTTTAGAATAAAAGAAAAAAAAATTGGAAGGTTAAAAACATCATAACTTCTGAAGCTGCATAATAAAGAGTAGAGTTGTGAAAATATTTCTCTGTTATTTATTAAGGTTTTCCTTAAATCTAAAGGAATTACTTTCAGACACATTTTTTAATTCATTTCTTTTCGAAAATTCAAAAGATTGACAGATGTTCTTATTTAGAAATTATGTAATCGAAAAGTGTTTTCCATTTTTTGATAAAGGCAATGTATCTTTGATATAATATTGGCAAAGTTAGCTATTTGAATAAAATTTCCTGAAACGCTAGCACAGGCACAGGAAAATAGAAAAACCTATAGTCACGTGACAAGAATATCATATCTTGATAAGTAATTTATTTATCAAAAATGGATAAAAACTATTCGATTCGAAATCCTTTCAATAACACTGGCCTGCAAATTGAGAGTCATAACTTCCTCTCTAGAATTTCAGAGCTGATTTTAGGGTATTTTGGTGCGCTGATTACGAATATGTACTTAGTTTTTTTCCATCACCTTCAGATTTTTCAAAAAAGATACAGATAGAAAATAGAAAAAAAAAACACAAGTTTTCTTATAAAAAATATATATTTAAAAAAGTACATTACTTTTAACATAAAAAACATTTAAAATATAATAATAACTTATTACTGATCTAAATTACATGTAAATTTTATATGTGCAACCTGATCCTTTTTTCCTGGAAGTTTCGGTTGTACGATTTTCGCTTAAATTTCCGGTTTAGATCATCGCGCTTCAACAACCAACAGTAGTCCGCCATCATTCCATCTTCCTTGATACCAGACTTCTAACTCTTTCAAATCTTGGTGAAATCTTTCGCCTTGTTCTTCGCTAACGGCTCCTAGATTTTCTGGGAAGTAATCTATGTGCAAATTTAAGAAATGAAGTTTAATGCTCATATTACAACCCATTACACCAAAATTTGTAACCATTTTGGCCACTATTTATTTATAGTCGGAGCTTTTATTGCTCCCCAAAAAGTTTTTCACCACTTCCTTAAATGACTGCCATGCTTGCAGCTCGTTATCATTAAGTTTTTCATCGAACTTTTTGTCCGACATTAATTTTCTTAAATCAGGCTTAAAACATATCCAAAATAACTTTTGTAAATAATTTTTACAAAGTCTGTAATGCTGTTTCCTTGTTTTTTCACCATAAATATCCCACAAATATAACAAAAACAATTCAGAGAATTTAAACAGCTTCGCAATGACATTTTAAAGGTTATGTTGCAAGATGCGCACTTCAACTGTTAATTTTCTAAATCAGTGCGGGTACTTATATAAAAACCCTTTGGTTTATCTCTATTACACCCTTTTCGACTAATATTTACAACAATTAGGTTATATTACCTAATCATTATTATATTAATGAGCTCATTACTAAATTAAGCCAAAATGACCCGTTTTCAACATGGTTAATATGAATTACTTATACTTATTATGTAGTAATTAACAAATTACTGTTTTGAAATAATTTCTATGTCACTTTACACTAATTAAATGCAATAAAAATTAAGCTGAAGTAATTTAATGACGTTTTATAAATTTTAAAATGTAGACGCTCAGACATTTTTCAGCAAAATCTTAAATATTCAATATCAAAAAATCCTGACGTGATGGAATTCTTTTATTATTTTTCTCGTAATCAGCACATCAGAAACTATAGAAAACGTTACTCAGATTTCAAAGAGGAAAACCATTGCAGACCTGTGTAATCAGACCTGTCAGTTACAGATTACATACCTTACATGTCTTTACAGATAAAAACAAGTCAGAAAATGTGCCAGAAAGTTTTGAGTTATTCAGCAGTGAATTTAAAAGCAACTTTGAGGTATATTTCAAAAGATTCCATTAATATACAGGGATGAAAGTGCGCTAAAACCATTTTGTAGCAGCTTTGGAGCAGCAAAAAACGAATTTTGGAGCAGTAAAACCTATTTTTGTAGCAGCAAAAATCAGATTTTGTAGCAGTAAATATCGGATTTTGTAGCAGCAAAAATGTAATTTTGTAGCAATAAAAGCTGTTTTAGGAGCAGATTGAAATATTCTAATGCGGATAAACTCTTAACAATTACAATAATTGCTATCTTGAAAAATATTTTTACATTTGAAAGAATAAATACTCAGATTAAATTTCTTCACAGGTTTCAGACCTTTCGATGAAATTTGCAGTTTTTCGCAATCTTTTAACATAATTCACGCTTTTTCACTATCTTTTGACCCTGTTTTTTTGTTTTTTAACTAGATTTGCAGGGTTTTTTTTTACAATCTTTTGATGAAAACTATAGTTTTTACGATCTTTTTGATGTAATTTTCTGGTTTTTTCACACGATCTTTTAAAGATATTAACGGGTTATTTTCATGATCTTTTGACCGTATTTTGTTCTTTTTATGACGAAGTTAGATATCCTTTAACAAAATTTCATGTTTTTTGTGATTTTTTGATGAAATACGCTTGTTTTTCGGAATCCTTTAGAGAAATTTGCGTTTTTTTGTTCGCCATCTTTTACAGAAATGAACGTTTTTTTTTACGATCTTTTGACTTTGTTTTATTCTCTTTTTTATGATATTAACGATTCTTTGGCAAAACTCATGTTTTTCTTGCGATCCTTTCATGAAATTAGAGTGTTTTTCATGATTTTTCGATAAAATTTACGTGTTCTTTGTGATCTACAGTCGAAATGTGCATTATCTATTGTCAAAATTTGCGTCTTTTTAGCGATCTCTTGTTGAAATTTAAGCGTTTTTCACGATCTATTGGTGAAATTCGAGTGTTTTATATGATATATTGATGAAATTCAAGTACTATTCGTGATCTTTCGATAAAAATTTGTGTGTTTATCGCGATTATTTGACAAAATTCACGCTTTTTTTTTGTGATTTTTTGACAAAATATTCTTGTTTTTTGGGATCCTTTAAAGAAACTTGCATTTTTTTTTGCGATCTTTTGGCTGTGTTTTGTTCACTCTTTTTTGATAATAACGATCCTTTAGCAAAACTCTTATTTATCTCGCGATCCTTTGATGAAATTCGAGTGTTTTTTCGATAAAATGTGCATGCTTTTTGTGATCTATAGACAAATTTTTCATGATCTATTAATGAAATTAGATTGTTTTTCACGATCTTTTGGCTGTGTTTTGTTCACTCTTTTTTGATAATAACGATCCTTTAGCAAAACTCTTATTTATCTCGCGATCCTTTGATGAAATTCGAGTGTTTTTTCGATAAAATGTGCATGCTTTTTGTGATCTATAGACAAATTTTTCATGATCTATTAATGAAATTAGATTGTTTTTCACGATCTTTTGGCTGTGTTTTGTTCACTCTTTTTTGATAATAACGATCCTTTAGCAAAACTCTTATTTATCTCGCGATCCTTTGATGTAATTCGAGTGTTTTTTCGATAAAATGTGCATGCTTTTTGTGATCTATAGACAAATTTTTCATGATCTATTAATGAAATTAGATTGTTTTTCACGATCTATTGGTGAAATTCGAGTGACGAAATTAGCAATCCTTTGACAAAATTCACGTTTTATTTTTTCGAGAGCCTTTGACAAAATTCGCGTATGTTTTTTGAGATGCTTCGACAAAATTCCTGTGTTTTCCGGGATTTTTTTGATGAAATTCGAGCATTTTTCCGGAGATTTACGGTTTTTTTTCTACAGTGTTGAATTCAAATGGTGGCCGGGGAGACATTCCTCCCCCCCCCTCCCAAAAAAAATTGAGATTTTGGGTTTTCAATGATCAAAAAGTGCAATTCCCCCTACCAGGAACTCTATCATGTCCCCCACGGAGCTACAGAAGTCCCTCCCGTAGAAAAGTGTCTGAATTCAACACTGTTTTCCTTTGACTGCGTTTTGTTGATTTTTTAACAAAATAGCAAATTTTTTTTTTTTTTTTTTTTTTTTTTTGTAAATGTTTGACACATATGTAGTGGATATTAATAAGCGCTTTCATTCTGCTTTCAGTTTTGCTGTCTATTGACAGGATTCGCCGAGGAGCGAAATAATTCACCACCGACACGGGAAAGATGCAGAACAGGAAGATACTTAATTTACAGAAAATATGTATGATACATAAGACAAGGTCGATTCTGGTTTTTTTTTTAAATTCACATCGCATTTTCGGAAATCGGTGGCGGGGGAAGGGGGGTATCCGCGATCTTAGGACGAAATCGGCATTTTCCTGCGATCTTCAGACGAAATCAGCGATTTATCTGCGATATTTTAGGAAAATCGGCGATTTATTTCGATTTTTTGTCGAAATCGGCAGTTTTTCTGTGACCTTTTGACGCAATCGACGTTCTCCAGTGTTTTTTTTTTTAAATATCGGCGTTTTTTAGACAAAATTTGTATTTTTACGCGATTTTTTCTCGAAAACGGCGTTTTATTCCCGAGATCTTTTGACAAAATCAGCGTTTTTTCTGTGATCTTTTGCTGAAATCCACGTTTTTTTTTTTTTTTTTTCAATGATCTTTTGGCAAAATATTTTAAGGCGATCTTTTATCGAAAACGGCGTTTTTTCAGCGACATTTTAACGAAATCGGCATTATATCTGCTATCTTTAGAAGAAATCGACGTTTTCCTGCAATCTTCAGACGAAATCAGTGTTTTTTCTGCGATATTTGGTGAAATTGCCGTTTTTTGCGACCTGCAGAGGAAATTCGCATTTTTCAGCGATCTTTTGACAAAGTCCGTTGACAAAAACATTGACGAAATCGTTGTTTTTCCACAAAATATTGACAAAATGTGTGCTTTTTCGGCGATCCTTTCACGAAATTTGCATTTCTCCGCGATTGTTTTTTCCGCGTGCAAAATCGTACAAGTTGGCAGCTATGTGGAACTGATAGCCCAATTTCAAATTTTCGGATGAGAATTACCCTTGACATAAGAAGCGAACTCTCATTAATTGGGAATAAACATATTGAAGCAGCTCTCATTTGTCTCCCCAACGCGTGCTATAAGTCACATGACGTCCCGCTCCGAACTCTGCGATCGGCTGCAATGAAAATGAACGTACGGTGACTCGAGGGAAAAACAACTTCCGGTCGTTTGCGGAGCCACGATAAAACTCCACAAAACATCGAGTGCTTTTCGTGACCGAATGCGCATGTTTTTCGCAATTTTTCGGCGAAATTTACACGTTTTTCGAGATCTTTTGCAATGTTTTTTTGTTTTTAGACGAAATTAACAACCTAAAAAAAGTTATTTTTTGTTGCTTCCTGGATTGACGAAATCGCGCTAAATTTCGTTTTGGCACTAAGTGCCTTTTGCGCAGGTTTGGCGCAAAATTGAAAAAAATAGCTGTTTTGTAGCAGTTTGGCGCAGTAAAACTGTTTAGGCGCAGTCTGGCGCAATTGGCGCAGGTCTTACATCCCTGAATATATTGTGTCGCAATTATTATTATTATTATTATTATTATTATTATTTGCAAAACATACAGCTCGTTCTAAACATCCAGAGAACAATTAAGTCCGGTCCAGCTGGACTATGCAGAAAGAAAAAAAAATGAAGATCTGCGCGTGCGTGGTGCGAGTCTGCTGAAAAATTTAAGCCAGAATTCAAAGATAATGTAACTTGTCCGATGCCGATCTTTATGCTGGATTTGTTACATTTATCCATTAATTTTGTTAAACTAGCATCGGCTCGGGACGCGAATTTTATTCTTTTTCTCGCGAAAATCATACTTATTGAAAATGACTCATATTTTACTGTCTTCGTCAAAATTTTTATATCGGTTCGGTACACCCGCTTAATTTTTTCTATCCACCCGGTCCAGCAACTACCTTTTAAAATTTTTGTCGGTCCAGCCCTTTGAAAAAATAGTCAAAATCATGCCGCCCCGGCATAATTAGCCTAAGTTGTTAAACTGTTACATATCAGTTTTCTATCATTAGTTTCTCGAGACTAAAAGATCTTTATGCAAGCATATTTTTAATGGTGCCAAATCACGTCAAACAGGAAAAATAGAATTTGTGTCTTAATTCAAATTTTCTTTTTTATTCTCATAACAGAAGTGTACAGGCTACCGTGCCCAAGACGATTCTTACATAAGGTTATTTGTGTTAAAGGACATTGTTTTAAATAAGTGAAGAGGAAATTCAATATAGACGAGCCTGACCTTGCGAAAAAGCACTTGGAACGAAACATCTAGATATTTAAGGCTAGGAGTGAATGTTTGTCAATATAAGTTTTTATTTAAATCTTCTGGATCCAAATAGTTATTATTATTATTATTTTTTTTTTTTTTTGGGGGGGGGGGGTGGTTGGAATTACTACACAAAATATGTAGGATACTTTATTTTATAGTATCTTAAACGTATTCTGTTAGTGATAATTGTTATAAATGCGTTTTCAATAATGATATCCTTGTTTTCAGTGTAACTAAATTTATACATTATTGTGTATATATAAACGCCTTAAATCTTAGTACTACATGAAAGAATTCGTAAACATTACTAAATACGAGCGTGAATTGATTGTAGGTGGTTTTAAACTAAGTTGTGGTTTTTAAAACTAAACTATGCTTCACATAAAAGAAGCTTGTAGAATATATATAAAAAAATTCGTAACCAGGCGTCACAGAAAGAACCGAATGCATGACTGCTTATGGATGATAATTTCTAAAAGTTTGGTATCAGTATTTTTAAACATGTTTAAATTAAATTAAATTTTAGCTTAACACGCGACTTATGTAAAAATCTGCAGGAAAACATTCAGGGGTGTACAAAAGAATTAAAGTACTTTCTCACAGAAAAATTGAAGCTCTTTTTCGGCTGTGGGCGATAGAACCTTAAATTTTAAAGATGTTATTGCTTTCTAAAACGATTAAATAAATATCTTATTTACTTTATTAACAAACGGAGTATTGTTAAAGCATTCGGAAAATGTCGGAAGGTATTTTATAATCAATGCCTGGCAGATGATTTATCTTTCTTGTTAAGTACGTAATGGAAATGTAGATAATTTTTTTTCGCCAGAAAAAAAAGTTATTCATTGTTTTACACACAAAGGAAACAAGAAAAAGTATGAATAGTTACAGTGTTACAAATAAGTTTTTTTTTTTTTTTTTTTTTTTTAACTATTTTCTGAAAAGTAAAATGATTCTATGTGAATAAACTTTTCGATTAAGTGAAAGATTTAAATCTTGTTAACCAACAAACATTTGTGATCTTAATTCATTTTTTTTTTTTTTTTTCCACACATAATGCAAATGCACACATTACTGCGTTCAAGAAGATTTTTACATAAAGTAATTGTGTTAAAGAACATTGTTTTGAACAAGTGAAGAAGAAATTTAATTTGGATGATTTTTGTATGATGAGAATGAATATATAGAAAAAATTATTATTTAACCCTTTAAAGTCGGTTTTTTTTATTTTGGTGAAGAATTACTTTTAGTTAATAATATATATATCATCATCATCAACCGTTTTCGATCCACTGCTGGATGTAGGTCTCCCCCAGATTTTTCCAATGTTTTCTGTCTAGTGCTTTCGTCATCCAATTTACACCAGCCACTTTTCTAATTTCGTCACTCCATCTTACTTGTGGTCGTCTTCTTAATCGTTTTACATCTCTGGGATACCACTGTAGTATATTTGTGCTCCATCTATTGTCTTGTCTTCTTGCAATGTGCCCAGCCCATTTCCATTTTAGCTGTTTGATTCTTTCAAGGATGTCATATATATATATGTATATATATATAATTGTAAGTGTAGAAGGTACTATGTCCAAGATGATTCTCTCATAAAATAATTGCGTTAAAAAACATTGTTTTAAACAAGTGAAGAGGCATTTCAATATGAATGAATTTTTCAGGATGGAAGTATTTTTTGTAGAATACAAAATAAACTATATTCTTTCGAAGAGCGATAGAATAAAGTTTCGAATATCTAAAAGGAAATTTTGTAGCAATAAATGTTGGCTCTTTTTTGTAAAAGTAATCAAAATAAATTGATACTTTTATACAATTTGGAAAAAATACTGTGGCTAATTAGGCCGGGCATTACAATTTTTAGTGAAGTGTAAATCACACGACAAACAACTATGACATTCGATTTGTGTTGCAAGAAGCTCTACATTTGGAAAAAAAAATTCTTCCGAAGTATAATGTTGTAATTTTTCAAAATAAAATTTGTAAGTTCTTGAAAGAATTTGAAAACTTTCTCAATATCTTTCTATTTTTTGCTAATTTGCATTTTCAAATGCTTTTTTTAATAAACATATTGATAGTTCGATAAGTGGTTTCGAAAATTGCATCTTCAGAAAGTTATGTTGCTGTAAAATTACAAAACATGATTTTAACAGAAAAATTTTATATTCTCAAACTTCCTAATATAGTGTTTTAAAATGCCTCAGATCTCGAATGAGAGCATTGCCAAAAGTGGTTCCTTTGTTAGCCTTTTTCATTGTACAGTGTTATTACAAATGAATCATCGGGTTTTGATACGTTACTACTTGCGAATTAGAAAACGTATATTTTTGTATGACAGCTCAAACCAGAGGGCGTTAACTACAGTTTTACGCTGTGTATGTGTTATATGCATGTGATTGCCATAGTTGCTGCGCGAACGTCATATTCAAAATGGCGACTCGACTACAGAAAACGTTTTCTGAACTAGAATTTTCAAAGTTTGAACTGCTTATAACCACCGTTCAGAGACCATTTCGGAAGGCATACAAATGCAAATCATCAACTCAACAAAGCATTCAGCTCTGATATCGACAGTTCAAAGAAATCGACCGGAACTTTTGCCTTTACAAAAACAACGGGTTGAAAATTTTAACTCACAAAATGCTTTCTGCTGTCCAGTCGCCATTTTGAATATAACGTTTGCACAGTACCCATGGCAACCACACATGAATGACACATACGCATCTTAAAACTGTAGTTAACTCTCGTTTGAGTTGTCATGGAAATATATAGCACATAGTACTAGTTCGCACATAGTAATATATCAAAACCCGATGATTCTTTTGTAATAACCCTGTATATTAAATAGGCAGAATAATTTAATACAGTACCGTTTGCGAAAGTTGAATCTCTATACAACAAAACAATAATAATTTTTTTTTTCTTTTTGAAAATTTTTCACATGAGTAGTTATAATTGAATCAGTCTTCTATAGAAAATATGAAATTTTATGTTTAACACAGCATTCCATTATGAAAAAATTCTATCTTCATAGGTTTCCGTTGTGGACCAGGAAAAGAAACAGTTTTATATAGGTTTCCGACTTAACAGATAGATTTGTATTGTAAAGGCCCCCCCCCCTCCCTCTTTTTTTGAACCATAATAATTTTCTGTTAAAAACTGGTTCTACACTGTTAAAAATTTCAGTAAAAAAAGCGAGATTCTCTGTAACTGCATATTAGTTCTCGGTTAAATGCTGCGAGTTTCTCGGTCATCATTTTCCCGACATTTCTCTTATGTATTTCTAATTCCCTGTACAGTTTTCGATGTCTTTATATGAAGATTTTTTTTTTTTTTTGTATCTTTGTTAAAAATTATAATTCAAAATACAAACTTATAAAATTATTTTGCATTTTTATTAGAAATATTAAAAAAGAAAATTTATTTAATTTTTTTTTTTTTTTTTTTTTTTTTTTTTTTTTTTTTTTAAATTTTGAATAATTTAGAAACAGAACATTCCTGCCTTCGGAGTTAGTAGAAAATTTTATCGACAATCAATTAGCAATTTTTCCGTTACCATATGCCAGTATTATATCATTGGTAAATGTGTTTAATCTTCTAAAAACGTATTACAGAAAATGAATAAAATAATGAAAACATTAAAACTCACTTTTAAATAATAAATTACATTTATTTTTCTGTCTATTTTTTTTATTGAAAAAAAAATCTTTTAAAAAAATTGCGCATTAAAAAAAAGTGCTACAATTTAGAAAATTTTTCTTTAATATTACTGTTGTAAAAAAGGAATTAGATTAAAATTTTTCCATTGAAAAAAAAAATCCATTTATTTTTTTTATTTATTAACTATTTAAAAAATAAAATTGTTTAAAAAATAATAAGTATTATTATCGGTCTAAAATAAATAAAAATAAACCTTTTACGAATTTTCTAACGAATATATTTGAAACGAAATCTTTAAAAATCACAATAGATTTTTCCTAGCTGAATCATTAAAGGCACACAGTTACCGAAGTAACAACAGCTACAGAACAAAATAATAATAGATTGGTCAGTAAGATGTTCCTCTACTGTCAAGATGTCTCGGGTTCAAACCCCCAGGACGGCCAGAAACAAATTATGTAAAAAATAAGCGATACACAGTTCAAATTTACTTGAAAAATTTAAGTTATTCGAGGCTGATTGAGTGATTTATTAATTTTATAACTAAAAATAATTATTATCATTAAAAATAAATTTGCAGAATCTAGTGCATTTTTAACGATGTTAATTTACAGAGTCTATTGTAAATTGACTTAATTTTCTTTAATGTCAAGAATTTTTTTTAACAGTATCAAAAATTTTATTACATTAATTTCCAATCAATGCAAATAAAAACAATTATCTATAGAAATATATAAATTATTTTCTTCCCTTATATTATAAAAGCAAAATTTTACTAAAAAATTCTAGGTACTATTTGGTAATTTGGAATTAAACTAAAGAGGTAAATATAATATACTGCCTTCTTCGAAATGTTAAATAACACTGTTTTGAACAAATGAAAAACTGAATTCAAAACATCCCTGGTCTCGTCAAAAACCATCGGAACAAAGCATCTGAATGTTACAGGACAGGATAAGAGTTTCATTTTCGCAGGTTTTCGCTGTCGAACAGGAAAATAATCCTTTCTAGACATGTTTATGTCTTAGCGGATAAATTTGTACGAGGTTCCACTTTTTGCCACTCAAAAAAATTCCATTAAAATTGGTTGTATTTTTTTCCTTTTGTATTATTGCATTATGTTTTAATCGATACAGACTAATAATAGTATGCGCTAAAAGAAATTTATAAGTGTGCAATTTTAAGAATTTTATGAAAAATTGAGATTTTTGTCGTCATGCCCAGTGATTCTGCGGTCGAGTCTTGGATCGCCTGAAAAGCAGGATATCTGTCGTATTTATCGAAGATACCCGTAGCAGTATCCTGCAATATCTTAATCCTTTCATGGACAAAAAAGAAAAAAAAAATGTTGCTAAAATGATTGAATGACACCAGAATTTACGAGTGAGTTTATTTCAAAATAAAAACAATTATTTTAAAGAATAATTTACTTTCTTTCCTTATATTTTAAAATCAAAATTTTATTTAAGAATTCTGGATATTATTCGGCAGTTTGTTTAATAGATTTGAATGGTAAATATAATCTACTAACTTTCTTCAAAGTATAAAAGAACCAACACTGATAATTTATGTTCTTCCCTTATATCATAAATGCAAAATTTAATCAAAGATTCTAGATGCCATTTGTAAGTTTGTTTAATAAACTTAAATGGTAAATATAGTATACTACTTTTCTTCACAATGCTAAAGAACCAATTATGTTTTAAACAAAATAAGAGAAAATTCAATATAGGCGTCCCTGATTTAGTCAAAAAAAAAAAAGCCACTGGAACAAAACATCTGAATTTCACAGGGTAAGAGTGGATGTATGTTATTATAGGTTTTTATTTAAAAAAGCTATCAACGAACCGATGCGCCGTTTAATTTCAGTTCTACGTATGAGTTCTCTCTAGTTCCTTGCACGATTAATGAACCATAGAACTATTTTCATGCATAACATTAATGAGAAAAGGAAATATGAATATTTCTCATCTGTATTATTTTTTTCTTACCATTTATTGTGAATTATGAGTCCATCTGAAAAAAGGAATCCGATTCGTTGTAATGTAACAAATTTAGACGTTTTCATCCGATATTGTTAATTTATGATAAAGATAAATACCAGAAATCAGACGATGAAACTATTTCCGTGTTATTTGTTTGATACAAGAAGAAAACTTAAGAAACATTTGAGAAACAATATGTTTAGAGCTAGTTCACATTATTTAATAAGCATCAATTAAAGACTGTGATATTTAATTATTAATTGCGTTAAATGCTCAATTATTACAATACACAGCACATTTTTATAATAACTTCGAATATGATTATTTGTGACAAATGTTCATGTTTTAAAACATATTATATAAATGTCATATTATTGCAATATACAATACATTTTTATATTAGCTTCGTATATGACTATGTGTGACTGATACATTACTAATCACATTACATATAGTATTTCTTATTAAAACACTTTAAAAAGGTTAAAGTTTATTTTAATAGAGCTTTTCTGCATGCATAACAACGTTAAGTTAATATTATTTAATTATAAAATATCAATTATCTTTTTTGATCATCTGATTTCAATATTTTATTTAAATTTTGATTCATCTTAAAAAGTTGTTTGATAACCAACGTATTACCAATCGTTAAAATTTTATTATTTAAAAAAAAAAAAAAAAAAAAAAAAAAAAAATCGTATCATAATCTTGTTTTTTTTTTTTTTTTTTTTCATTTTCCTTGTTAACTTTTTTTTTTTCCACTTAATTTAGATTTTAGCCCTGTTTTAGTTAAAAGTCGTAAAACTTTTGATTTGACTTTGATATCGGAATCGTTTTCTATGTTAACTATAGTTTGGGTCTAGCGTACAATTAATAGCACAATATCTTTTCATTGAGTATTTTTTCATCTTAAGGTGCCATTCTTAAGAGTCATTCAAAAAGACCGATATGATAATGTTAAGTCTATGGGCGCGTTGTTATCGATATTTGGTCAGCGGTATATTACGATATTTAAATTTTGATATCGAACAGCTATATTATTCAGCTTATCATTATTTAGCTATAATACGCTAAATATAGAATATGGAGTGCAGGGAATTTGTCGTTGATTTAAAGGGGGTACGAAAATAAATTTGGTTATAGTAGTGTATGAGTTATAATTCATGGAAATGAATAGTATATACACAAATTTATAAATCATTTAAAGAGCTTTGTAAAAAAGATCGGTTCAATTTCCGAATATGCATGGTAACTAGTAAAATTGATTTTTCAATTGTGTTCAAATTGTTTCGTTTTCCAATTGGTGGTTCAATCGTGGTTTTTCAAATTGTTCACAAAAAAATAATTTTTATCTTTCACACGAGAAGTTTTGTGAGTGTTCTTAAACACTTTTGTGAGTGTTGAAAAGTGTTTCATAATCTATGTTTGACGCATGATTTTTCTTCATTTTTTAAATCTTCTGTTGCTTTAAAATGAAAAGGGAAAGTTAATTTTCCTGCCTACAGTTGGCTAGAATTTAGCTGGGACCCCACACTGGGTCAAGTACAGAAATCTGAACGGGCCCGGACCTGGCCCGAGGCCCGTACCCGAATCGCAGGCCTGACCGGAATGATTCCGAGAATTCTAATGAGCCGGCAAAAAAATTGAATGAACCATAAGGGCCAATAAAAAAATTTAGCTGGCCTGTCGGATCATTAGAGTTCAGAAAAACGATAAAATATGAGCTAATTTCAATGAATATGGCTTTAACAAAAATAAGTATAAATCTGCATCACGAGCCGATATCAGTTTGACAATATCAATACAGAAATGTAACTTGTACAGTGTAGAATTTGGCATCGCACAGTTACTTTGCGTCTAACCTGGGTTTTAATTTTTTTAGCAGACTCGTGCCAGGTCGAGATCAGGCTTGCATGGTTTTTCTACACATAATCGAGTCGAACCAGAACTAGACATAATTGTTCTCAAGATGTGTAGAGCAGACAATTTGATTTGTAAAAGTATCAATAGCCATAAAAACTTATATAACATAAATTTTGGAAATATACTTCTTGGTGGTTCCTAAATTCACTTCTCAATAACGCGAAAGTTTGATACATTTTCTGTCTAACTTTCAATTTTAAAGGTGTAAAATTGAAAAGCAGTGACGGTCGGGCCGAACTTTTGAATTTGACACCGGGTCAGACCGGGAAATTCCGGCCAGTGCAGACCTCTAATCACGTAGCCTTAGCATTGTGTTTAAATAGAAGTTTCAAGCTTGTGTCAAATATAATCAGAACTGTACAGTACTCTTCATTTTAATTATTCTCTCGTGAAAAACTTTAAAACATGAATTTTTTAAAGCTGTTCTCAAAAACACAAAAAGACAACTTCGTGACATAAGTTTTAATTTATTTTTTGTCGGAAGTGCTTGAAAATAGC
The DNA here is from genome assembly GCA_964019185.1 of Maratus speculifer. Classification (NCBI taxonomy): domain Eukaryota; kingdom Metazoa; phylum Arthropoda; class Arachnida; order Araneae; family Salticidae; genus Maratus; species Maratus speculifer. The sequence continues at coordinate 132,017,867 of OZ025298.1, forward strand.
AGATGTTGCTCAGGAACTATATAACTAAACTGTGTTTTCTTTCTGTTTTTATTTATTTATTTATTTATTTATTTATTCACAAATGCTATAGATTTTTCAGAAAATGTTGTCAAAGTGGGCGTTTTGAACAGAATCTCCACGTGGTAGAAGAATAACCATTCAAACAAGGGTGAAAAATATCTTTTCCACGAGGTTAAAATCGGTTATAACTCAACAGGTAATTTATTTATCAAAAACTGTCTTCCAATTTTATATCTTTCCGTTAAAAAAGAAATTTGTAGGTGCGCTAAAATGTTTTGTGTTTTTGTTAAGCAGAAGCAGTTGAAAATAGGCCTTAAGTTATTAGAAATTTAAATTACATGATTTGAAACAAGTGTAAGCAGCGTACTAGGACACGGTGACAACTAACTTTAAACCTAGTGACAGCGTTAGCTCTTGATATATCTGCTCTGATAACCCTTTGACAAAGTGACATTCGAGCAATTTCTATGCTGCGCACGCAATCCATGTTGACCCCAGCAGCGGTGCCCCTTTTCGAAGTCATTAATATTCTAATTTATCATCGTATAAATCCCCGTTAGATTCGAATCTAAGCTGCTGTAATTATCGCTTAAATGACGAAAAGATTAACAGGTGCACAGCGTCTCACCTTGCACTGCAGTCAATTATTGCTTTTATGTGATGCATCGTGTCACTTTTGCTTTCAGAAATGGACCAGTTAAATTTTAAGTAGTAGATGAGGAAAGTTAAATGAATCTGTTTCTTTATCAATTGCTAATACACCTGGTTTATTTTTAAATAAAAATTTAATAATAAAGAACAATTATTATTATTAATATTTTGATTTCCTCATTAATAGACATTAGTTATGTGCAAGAGAGGTTCAAATTAACATATACTACCAACAATCAGAAAAATTCAGTTCTCAATATATTATCTCTATATTTACATATACCATTACCCAGTGCTGAATTTACGCCGGAGCACAATAGAACTCAGATATTGTATTTTTTGTTTTTAGCCATGAATATCATGAAGCGAAGGCAGTTTATAGCTATAAAAACGTAATTACTGATATTTAAAAAAACAGTGGGCTTCAAGGCGTGTTTGGTGATTTCAGTTTACGTTTAACGTGTAAAAATATCTAAAATTTGATATTGTTTAAAATTTCGTGGTCTAAGCCCGAGCGTCACTCCGGATGCTGTTTTCGTTGAAGCGAACTCTCTCGGGGTCAACTTTTAACTCTCTAAGCTATAAAAGCATCGATTATATTAGTTTTCAGTCTTTTCAGATATTACCGAGACAAATCTTATTTTGGAAAAAAAAAAAAAAAAAAAAGAGAGAGAGAGAGAGAGATTGACAGTACTAAACAGAAGTAAGTACATGAAAACAGTGTTGAATTTAGACACTTTTCTCCAGGAGGGACTTTTGCGGCTCCGGGGGGGGGACATTATAGAGCACCGGAGGGAAACTGCACTTTATGACCATAGAAAACCCAAAATATCAAATTTTCCGGGGGGGGACATTTCATTATTCCGGGGGGAATGCCCCCCCCCCTCGGAGAAATGAAATGTCCCCGGAAACAATCCTTTGAATTTAACACTGCATGAAAATATCTAGAATCAGAGTTTAACAAGAAGTTTTTGTGTTGCTCTTTGTGCAAATCCATGCTAAAAGCAAATTTTACTAAATGTTTATATACAAATAAAACCTATTTTAAGATAATTTTACAGCACATGGATAAGTTTTTTTTTTAAATCTGAGTAAAATTTTATGTTAAAAAATTATTTTTTTCTTATGCAGATTTTTTTTAATTTATAAAACATTTTTTTTTCTTTTTTCAATAATCTCATTAAACATTGTGTTTTTAGTACATTTAAATAGTCCTGTCATTATGAATAAAGACAGTTAGAAGTTTATGTATAATTATTTTTTGTAAGACTCGAAATTAGTATGGTCATGGATTTATTACTTTTTGGAGGTTCGAGCACTGCTTTTTACATATTGTATATACTTACATTTTTATTAATATTCAAGATCTAATTATTTAATAAATTATATTAGTCAAGATACTTGTTTAACAATGAAACTCCAATTAACTAACATAATCTACATATTTACATTTTAGTTAATCAAATTATAAAAATTTCAAATTGGAAGTTTCATTAATTAGTAAAGTACCATAAAGTTATGCACATTCATATTTTGTAACAATTATGTAACATTATATAAAATATTAGTGATATTTATATTTATCAAAATGATCAGCTGCATTGAATATTTAATTGTTAACGCTACTTAAAATTAATAATTACTAAGCAAATCATCTTTCATTAGGCATATATAATATACATTTTTATGCTTTATTGTAAAAGGGATAATTTATAATTTAGTATCGATTTTAGAAGGAAACAAGTTGGAAATTGCACGTGAAGCGTAGCAAATGAGGTGCGTTCGTACGATAATGAAGTTTTAAAAATATCACTCTCATATATCAATATCATAAAATTGTAAATAGTTAATTACAATTAAAATGCGCAATAAACAATGTTCTGTCTATACTCATTATGTAATGGAATACTTTTGTGTGGCCTTGTAAATCATTAACAAAAGTTCTTTGCACAACCGTTTATGCGAAATCTATATTATAATATGTACTTTATGACGCATATCAATATTATTATGTTCGAATGAGTGTAATATTATTAAAATGCATTTGAAACTTTTTTCCCCATTGACTGTAATGTAACGGAGTACTTTCATTGCCCCTGTATTTGATCTATGCATCCTATTTTCAAAAAAATTGAAATGACTTGACAAAATTATGTAATAAGTTTGTAATTTAAATTTCAAACGATTAAAATGCTATTGCAACAGTTTTCCCCATTGACCGTAATGTAACGGAATACTTTTGATCGACCCTGTAATTGATCTATCCATCCGATTCTCATAAAATTTGAAATGGCACGACAAAATTATGTAATAATTATATATTTTAAATTTCAAAAGATTCGGTTGGGTAGTTTTTGCGTTGTTATATGTGGACAGACAGACAGATGGATGGACTGAACGACAACTCTAGGTGCTACGTATTTACATTATTACGAACGAACCTAAAAAGGCAAAATGTTAGCTCAAAAAAAAAAAAACACTTTTTCATTGAAAAATATATTAGTAATACATTCAATAACAATGAGGGGGGAAAGTACATTATTTTATAATAATATATAAAAAATTATTTTTAAAAATTTAATAAATTATAAATTAAAAATAATGTTAAATAACATGGTTTAGTAACATCCTGTTTTTTTTCTATCAAGAAATAAAGTTCTATAACCTTTGTAAAGTCTTGGACACATGTATTTAAAATAAGTAATATGAAGAAGTTTCTCTATTTTTTAAAAGCCAGGGTGCATTTTGTCAATTATAAAAGGGATCTTAAAAAATGACCTAGAAGAAACATTTACAGAATAAATAAAAACTTATAGCAAGCAAATACATTATTAGCACAAATAACAAAAATTAATGACAGCTCGCTTTGCATTTGTACTAACAAAAATTAATGTTAATCACCAAATCATAACTTCCAGGATGTATATATATATATATATATATATATATATATATATATATATATATATATATATATATATATATATATATATATGTTAAACAAGATCTATTGCTGTGCTTAACATTTTTATACTAATTAGTTTTTTCTCTTATACATTCTTTTAAAACGGCTGTTGATTAGATGTTATTCTTCCATTCTTTTTTATCTCCAATATTTAGCATAAATTTATTATCGCAAAGTAGAACGATAAAATAAGATTCTGGTTATTTGCTCTCTTACTTTGCAGACATTTATTATATTTGCCATTCTTATTTTATATAAAATAATGGATAATTTGATTAGTTAACTAGGAAATTATGACATCACGTATTACATCAAATTTAAATGAAATGTTTTTTAGTTTGTAAAAATCTTGCTGGATTTAATGTTTTACAATTCTTAGGAATCAAATTTAGAAACAATTTTATAAAACTATTTTTTAAAGCTTCCAAACTAATCTCAGATTTTAATACTTTTATGTCATTTTAAACATTTATAAAAAGTTTTGAATATGTCGAATCAATGAAATCAATGATTTAAAAAAAAAATCAGTTGATTTAAATCGTTGACATCCTACAAACAAGTAAATGTAAAATAAAACCAATATTAAGAAATTGTTATAAAATGCACTTTTTGAGTCTTTTTTTTTTATTTAAAACAAAATTGTTAATAAACTAATTGTAAACAGAAAGAATTTGCTTTATACAGTTATTTCTTTTTATTATTACTTTTATGACTATAAAATTCAGTTTGACGTATTAAAAAAACAAAAATTTATAAAACGAAATTTTAAATACAAAACAATTTTCTTTAATCAAAAAAACTTTTACATAAAGAAAGCTTTTCTTATTTTGTATTCCCTAGTATGTTGTGGAGTTTGAATTCAACTAAACTAAAACCAGAAAAGATTATTTTCTAATAAAATTGTGTATAACTGATTATTTAAATCAAACAGGACTGTTTTGAATTAATTATGCCCCAAACATTAGTTCTACATTTAAAAACAAAATCTTCAAAGTTGTAAAAGATATATATATTTTTTTTGGTTAAAAATGTCACTATGAGAGACAGAATTTCTGTATCTACATTATAACACACTCAGTAATTGTTGAAAATGTTTACAGTTGTTTAGATTAAAAATATCAAAAATAGTTTGTATAGTGATAGTTAGAAAATAAATATCAAATGTAGAAAATATAAAACATCTTGATATTTTGAAAATGAATGTTAATTAAGAAGAAATTTCGAAAATGTCAAACCCCTCGATATTTTGAAATTATCGAAAATATAAAAAATCTTGATGTTTTGAAAGCAAATATAAATTTTATATCCAGTGATAGATATCAACAAACCCAGGCTATCGCAGTGACAAAATTATATGACAATCAATGTCCACCATGTGGATTATAAGGGCACAGTTCATTGAAATATGCATTTGAAAAGGAGATACAAGACTCGCTTTTTTCAAAGAAATTACTGAATTCCGGCTTTTATCCTTTTAGATGTCTGCAACCATAATTCCCCCATGGATATGATTAGGAAAATTTTAAGTTCGTTAAAGGACCCTTCACAAAATAATTTATCCTAAAATAAGACCCTTCACAAAATTCTTTATCCCCAAACTGGACTTTCACTAAATATTTTATCGCAAAATAGTACCCTCCACAAAATTATTTGTCTTCTAAATAGATCCTACACAGATTTTTTTTATCATCAAATTGAACTCTTCACAAATTTAATCTTTTATAAATAAAGTCTGGCCTGTAAACAAACAGTTGAACTCACCAAAGAACATATAACTTCGATTTTATATATATATATATATACAGTGTTCTCGCTGATATTTGACTAAAGTTAGTAATTTGGCTAATTAAAAACATTCGCCAAATGAAAAAGTATTAGCATGTAGGACAAAATTCGCCATGTAGGGGGGGGGGGGGAAACCCTTTAATTTGTTAATATATTTTCTTTTTTTTCAATATGTTCTAAAATTATCTAAGTTTTTATAACTGCAACAACGATTATTAGTAATCTAATTTCAACTATCCGCTACAAATATATTAAAAATGTGTGTGTATTAAAAATATGTATACATGCTTATATATGAAAAACGAAAAAAATAAAAGAAAGAAAGAAAAAGTAAAAATTAAGCACTAGCAATTTGGTGAATCTGATCGCTTGTTTACTAGCCAAATGAAGAATTAAGTCGCAATTTGGCGCAATGGCGAGCGACAGCGAGAACCCTGTATATACATATATATATATATATATATATGCTAGGACTTGAAAACACTAATAATTTAGAATTCACAAAATTATGACTAGAATTTTCACAAAATATAAAGAAAAACTTCACAATTTCACAAAAACAGAACCTTGTGTGAAAAGACTGGACAGACCAATGAAGAGAGCGTAGAAATGACACATGTTGGGCAGTACACAACCAAACCTAATAAGAATCTATTTATGCGAAAGTGTAACATAATACGACGTTTGATTAAATTCCGAACATTTTTTTTTTTTTAAATTGAGACACAGCTGTCGAAATCACGAAAAATTAAGCACAGCAGAGACACCGATACGCTATACGATTGACACGGAAGCAGCGCTAACTTTTATCTGGGTTTAACAGAATATGGATTTTGATAAAATTTATTGATACAGAATTAGGATGCTAATTAGTTTGTAACTAAATTTGAAATTTGAGGAAAATCAGTGCATTCATTCTTGCGAAAATTGTTAAAATAATCTGCACAACAGCAGCATTTGTAGGCCGATTTACATTAAAAATAACCAGCACCAATTTGTGTTAAGAACTAATAGAATTTAAAATATTATCGAATTTCGCGGGATAATTCTTGAGCTACAGCGTCTACAAAATTTGTGTCACACACAGACATTTTCAAAAAATAGTCATAACGTATTCTGGCCCTTCTAAAATATTTAAATCCGTCCAAAGCTGGAAGCAGGGATGTAGTGGAGGATATACACAGTATACCCTCTGGATTTTTTTAAGGAAAACCGTATACCCTCTGTTTCCCAAGAAAGGTATAGTATATACAATCTAGGGTACACTATCTGCCTTGAAGCGTATACCCTCTGCCTCGAGCGAATACTCTCTGCTTTTTTTTACAACTACACCACTGGCTGGAAGTCAACATTTTTCACGAAACCAATACTTTCTTCTTGTGAATATAGCAAGAAGAAAGTTAAAAAAAGAAAGAAAAAAAAAGATTGCTGTCAAAATTGGTTTACCTACTCCTTTCGAGGTCGCATTTGGGGAAAAAAAAAAAAAAAAAAAAAAAAAGAAAAGAAAAAGAAAGCGACCAAATTAAGCAAGCTCCGGCTGTTTCTTCTTCGCAATTTTTTTCATCTCATCACTTCACCTTTTCGTCTCATCAATTATCACCATAAGAAATGCTCTGCACAATGGAGATCAACGTGCTGCATGAACTTGCGCCTTTTACTCAACCACAACAATCGGTATTTTAATTAAGTCCTAATACAAAAGAAAAAGTAAAGGAAGAACAGGTCACATCATATCCAAGAAAAACAAGCGAATTCTTTATTTACATCGATCGCAAGTTAACGAGTTCAAAAAAAAAAAAAAAAAAAGCTCAAAGGTAATCAACGGGATGAGTTCACGACTTAGCTTTTTTTATGAGGCATCACGGAGAAAAAAAAAATAGGTCAAAGCAGGAAGTTCTCTTGGAAACGATAAGACATAAAAAGTAATTTACAGCATTAAACAAAAAAGAAATCATGAGAAGAGATTAATGGACTTTACTTATTTTCTATCACACATGTTCTGTAGCGACTTTTATTCCTTAAAATTCGTGTCGCTGTGCGCAGTGTCAGCGACTTATATTCCTTAAAATTCTTGTCGCTGTGCGCAGTGTCATTTGAATGAAAAACAAAATGCGGCGAAGAAAAGATAATAAATTCAAGGCTGGAATGTTGCATTGTTTTACCTATTTTAATTGAAACGAGTATGCTATGCAGCACTTTCAGGGATACCGTATATGTATAAGAAGAATTTTTAAAATGTTATCAAGGGTTTTCCTACAAAATAACAAATGAGTATAAAAGCAAAAAAATTTTTCTTTTCTAAAAATACGCCTTTGGTTTTTATTTTAAAAAAAATCACCCAATTTCATAGCTTCAATCCACGTTCTTCAAAAATATTGCATTTTAATACGGTAATCTGGCACAAGTCTCAATTATGGAAAGTTTTTTGAGTTATACTGTTATTTGATAAAACGCGCAAACAAATAAATTTATTGAAAAAAAAAAAAAAAATACAAATTTTGCTTTTTTTTCTTGTTTATAATATGATAACATGAAAGAAAGTATAGGCATTATTTAAGTTATCTATTTGGGATTTATAAACTGTTTTCTCAGCGTATAATCATGATTAAACTATTAATTGATAAAAACACAATTTTATTTCTAAACCATTAGACCGAGAGGTGACAGCAACGGACAACCATCTCATCGAGTTCACGGATGCAATTCAGGGATTAATCATACCTCGATTCGCATATTAAAAAGCAATCGGTCTGCCAAGTCCTACCTTGGTGAAAAACATCCGTGAACCAGATTTAGTTGTCTCTTAGGTTTACCATATGTTTCCCTGTGCTCATAAGTACGAAAACATGGAGCACTAATAGCAATAGTAAACCTACGAGTCATTCGCTAAAATCGGGTTTTTGAGCGTTTTGCACCAAGATGATTTGGCGGTCGATTGTTCCGATGTTAACATGCGAATCGAGATTTAACCTATCGCAGAATTTCATTCGTGAGCTCGATAATGGGATTATCTGCGCTGCCTCATCCAGATTATGCCGCTTTTTTTTTATTTTTTATTTATATTTTGCTTTCAATATTTTTGTGTTCTAATATTATATTGTTGCAGCTTTTCAGCTAGTTGGTAAGTTTTAGCGAGCATAGTTTGAAACAAAATGAACTCCATCACACTAACTCGTATACAATTTTAACTATGAAGAATATTTATTGGCGATTATCTGCGTTCGGCTAAGAGGAAAATAACTTGCAATTAAATGATTAATTTAAAAACAGTTCTAAAAATATTAAAATGATGCAATGTCATCAAACACACGTGTCTATTTAATTTTTTAAACATAATTTTAGCCTATTAGGTAGTGAATAAAAAATTGATTAAGAAATTTCATCTCCACAAACAAAAACCAAATTAAAATATATAAGAAAAAAAGCGAAATTGAACTCAGGGGGAACTGGGGCACTGATACACCCCCTCTACTGCTCACAGGGTCACTATAGGAAGTTTCGCAACAGCTCCAAAAGGTGAAGCTAGTGTACACAACTACATACAGAATGTCTTTGCATGATTCAGAAATTTGTTGAAATGAGACGGGCGATTTATTGTTTTTGTAGGTCAAAAGTAAATTTGAGTTGTACAATTGAAATGGTATTATACAACTGTTCCAGCATTTTCAACCGAAAAGATTACTCTCCCTGGCAACTAAAGCTACGAAGTGTTGGATTTGAGACTCATTTTATTCAAAATGTCTGTATGGGGCACATTGATACAGTCTATGTCGGGGCACATTAATACAACATAAATCCTTTTCTAGTTCATTTTTTCATTACCTTTTATTTATTTTTTTTACCATACACTCCTTAATCTAACTCTTTTTCAACAAAAATTTCTAATTATGGTTTTTATTGAAGTGAAATAGCTCAAGCTTTTTATATTAGAACATTTTATAGTATTTTTGCAAACAGAAGGCGTATGAATTTATCCAACATCTAGTGATAGAGAGAAAAAGACGGCAGCCTGGCAAATCTCGAATTTATATCGATTTTCCAGAAAAAAAGTATTTTCGAGATGAGAAATGTTAAGTAAGAGAAACAAGCTGGAGAACAGATAAGGATAATTATATTATAAACAGAATTTTTAATATAATTATACTTTATTTTCTGTTTATAAACCGATTTATAAACATAAAACCTGTTAATTTTTTCAACTTTCCTAAGAAAGAAGATAATGCTGGGATTGAAGTACTAAATATGACAAAGTTACCACAGCCAACAATCAGACAAGGAACAGCCAGAAACATCAAGTCAATATTCATTTAATTTTGATAGCTTTATTATTACTTACAAATAAATTGTGGGTGATTTGAATTTCTATAAATATATATAAAATGGTTTGCTAACTAACTTTCTATGAAAAATATGCATTGGTGTTATTTTGTCACCATTTTTCCAAAACGTATCAATGTGCCCCATGAGGTGTATCCATCTGCCCCGGAGATGGGGCACATTTATACAAATGGCTTTTTATATTTTTTTTAATTACATGAACAATAGGGATGCACCGGTATCTATTCGGTATTCGGCCTATTCGGCCATGTTACCGAATATTAGGTTAGGCCGAATATTAAACTATTCGGTTGAGCCGAATATTCGGCTTGGTCGAATATGAAACTATTCGGCCTGCCGAATATTCGGTATGGCCGAATATCAAAGTATTCGGCCAAATTAAATACTTAATAAAACCTTTTAAAAACTTTTATTTCTACTTTTAACTGTCAATTTTTTAATTTATATTTAAAATAATTAGAAACAGAATCATTTTTAAATAAAATAGAATGTTTTACATTATTTATTTGCTGTTTGTAAAGTATAACTTAAGAAAATTAACCATGAGAAGGATCAAAATGGTGATTTATTAGGATTCTCCTTAGGAATAAATTATGTGCTGATACAAATTTCTAAATTTTGTTTAGTAAATAATCTATTTCTTGCTTTTCCCCAAATAAAAGTCCTTAAAAAAAAAAGTTGAGATTAGTAATAGCTATTAAGGCAGGCAATTTTTGTTCATGAAACCATAATCATAATCAACTTATTGAGTTATAAGTACATTGTATTTCATCTCACTCTAGGTCAAAACTTGTGTATTCATTTATTACATTAATAATAAATAAGATAACATATTTTTAACTCACATGCTTTGATTTCTGTAAAATATGATATGATGGGAAGGGTGGAAAATACCACCATTCATAAGAAAAGAACTATGAGCCAAACATACCTTTATTCAGAATTAAGTTGAAAGTATTTGTACTTTATATTGAAAAAAAATCTGCTTGAGTTATTTAAAAAGGACAATTATCACACTGTAAAATTTTTCTTCGGCCATTTTTTCATTATTTGATTTTAAAATGTTTATTTTGATTCGTAGAAAATTTTATTAATTAAAGTTTGATATTTGCGCTTCTTAAATAACTCAAGGCAGATTTTTTTCAATACTAAATGCTCTTATAAAAAGCTCTTGTTTATCAAAATGTAAGTTTCTTTTATTAAATATTATGTAAAACTATTTTAAAAAGTAACATTTTAATACCTTTAAATTTTGAAACATAAAAAGTATTTGGAAAGCCGAATATTCGGTATTCGGCCGAATAGTTAATTATTCGGCTGGCCGAATATTCGGTATTCGGCCCAACAATTACTATTCGGATAGCAGAATATTCGGTATTTGGTTCACCTCTCGGCCGAATATTCGGCATTCGGCCAAAATCACTATTCGGTGCATCCTTAATGAACAATATTATAAAAAACAACGATTGAACATTTTTATAACACACTACACAAGTTTTGCTGACACTACACGGAAAAATAACTTGAAATTTCTAATGTCTGGACACCAAAATAATTCTTAGGAAAAAAAAAACTGTATCAATGTGCCCCAGTTCCCCTAATTAAATTTTTTTGTTATTACAAGAACATCACGAAGTTAAAAGTATGTTATAAATAAACAAAAAAGAACATTAAATAAAAATTACAATCTCAAAAGAAGTTTAACCTGAAAAAGAAATACGACTAGCGAGACAAAACATCTATACCTTGTTACCTTTTAGTTTACCTTTTAAAAAATTTAGTTTATTTTTAAAACTATGGTTCAAATGGTGAACTCACTGCATTTTAATGTTAAAAAAAACAGTAAATCTTAAAAAAGACTAGGGATGGGATGAATATTCGACCACTATTCGGTATTCGGCTTATTCGGCCCTTTTGCCGAATATTCGGTTGGCCGAATATTGAAGGCTTGTTGACCGAATACTTCGGCCGAATACCTGTAGCCGAATATTTAGATATATCTTGCCGAATATTTCTAAAATCTCGCCGAATAGTGAAAGATATCTTGTCAAATAAATTTAGGATTTAAAGAATTTCATTTCTTACAATTTTTTTTTTCCCAATCCAAATTTGCTACTGCATTGATGAAGTCCTTCTCGTTCTTACTTACAAAATATACAGTTATTCAGATACTAAAAAATTTACAGCCTTTCTGTATTTCCTATAAAAGTTAGTGACATTTTAGAAATTGCTGCCCAAATTGGACATTTAATTGTATGGGAAATGTCTTCATTAAAGAATGATATACTACAATTCAAGATATAAAAACAATTATAGAAAAAAAAGAAAAACACTGCCTTATTCTAAAACACTCGAATATTTATTAATATCTGCAAATTCCATGAACATATAAAAAAGGCTCTTATGAAATTCATAACCTTTTTTCTATAAAGTAAGAAATTAAAAAATTTATTCAGTAGGTGTATTAACAAAGATTAATTTTCAAAATTAAATATCAAATATCACTATTCCAAATACAACGGTACATCTGAAAACAGAACTGGTGTCAAACTAGATACGCATTAGATGACACAACTTGCATTATGAAGATAGTTTTATAAATATTTAAACATAAATTCTAAATACTGAATAAAAAAAAAAAATTATTCTATAGTTTTCACTGTTAATTATTATTTGCATATTTACTGACTTAAATATGTAACATTTATATGTATATATTTTTAATTTACATCTTCCCTCATTCATGTTATCAATTTCTGTTTATCTTTGTAATGCTTATTGAATAAGTGGAATATTGAAATTGAATATTGTATGCGCCAATTCAAATGTCAAAGATTTTGTTAACATATGCATTCTACTTTAAGCATAACCTTTTGCTTTAACCCTTTGAGCTCTGGGGTGTAAATTTCTTCAAAATCCAAATGTCACATTGGCACCAGTATTTTGCAAAGAAAAAAAAAAAAGGTTAACGATAAACACGAAAAAATGCATTAAACCTTTTTCAAATTAATTTGGTCGAATTTTCTGGTGCCATTGTGACATTTTGGAATTAAAATTATGTGGTAGAAAATTCTACCATCAGAGCTCAAGGGGTTAACATAATTTGTAATTTAAAGCTTGGTAACTGATTTCAGAACAATCTCGTTCTTGCGAATTTGCTTATTATTAGGGACACAAACTCTAAATGATCAAATTTACTTTATTAAAAGGTTATTTCAGAAAATATCTTCTTGTGAGTTCTGAGAGAGAGAGAGATTAAGAATATTATTGATTTTGTATGCAAGAAAGGGTAAAAGTATCATTTGAAAGTAAAAGTGAAGTACATTCTTCATATTTTAATGGAAATATCTTCCTATCCTGACTTACTGAAAATCAATTTGATGTACATTAGGATAAAAGAATATAATGCAATTTCATAATTTTTTTGTGTTAAAATAAGTTTTTCAAATTTAAAAATACATTTAAAAGCACATTTAAGAGTAATAATTATTAATGAACTCCTATTTTTTAAATTCCATACAATCAAAATTTATTTTCTTTATTGGAAAAAAAAAGTTGGTATTCGGCCTAAAATTTGGCCGAATATTCGATATTCGGCCAAATCACTATTCGTCCCATCCCTAAAAAATACCTTAGCATTTTTAAAGCAGGAAAAAAAATATGAACATGGAGGGAAATCCATTGAAAGCTTAGTTCTTTTGGTAAAGTTTTCATTCTTAATTGCCCTGAGTGTATTAACAAAAACTACACTGTCTTGAGATATGATTACCATATGATGTGTAAAAATGAGGTGTCGAAATATTCACAATTAAACAGGCTTTCATTTAATATTAAAGAGAAACAACCAACTTTTTGACCAATTTTAAGGTAAACTATCTCTTTAAGAGCTTAAGATGCCCACTAAACTCAATACACAAATAATTGTTTTGGATCATTGGCAACTTAGTAATCTGATTACCTTTTATTTATTTATTTATTTATTTTTATTTAAAATTTTATTTCTATATACTACATGAAACGGTTTAAGTTATAGAGTAAAAAGAAATTTAAGTGATATAGTTAAAGAGGAAGAAAATATCATCTCTGATACAAGTTAATTACATATATCACTTAGTACTTTAACCCTTTTAGGGCCAAGGTACTTGTATTCATATAATGTTATGATAATTCATCGTCACCAATATTTTCAGGAAAATTTTATCAAAAAAAAAAAAAAAAAAAAAAAGAAAAGAAAAGTATATTTTCGCGTATGAAAGTGAAATTTTTATAACAAAATTTGGGTGCCAATGTGGCAATTAGGAATTAAAATTATGTGATGCCATAGCGGCATCTCCGCCCTTCACATTATTACTTCTTTAAAAACCAAATTATTTTTTTAAATAAGAATATTAAATTAATTATACTTCACGCATTTGGTCAAATCAATCACTTCCTTTCTGAATTTAAGACACTAACATTACATCTTTTATTTCATTTTTATACAAAGTCGTTTTATTCTCTCAAATGAATTCAATCTGTTCCCTTATTTTTGCTTTTTTGAAACACACGTCAAAATTAACGTAGTATTGAATATATTTCAACAGCTAAAATCATCTCGGTTAAAAAAAATATTACTGCATTAATCATAATAAGAAGTCTAAATTTCATTGACGTTCCTTAATCGGCGCAAAAATCAGTTTACGGACATAACACACGCACACAAAAAGCCATCAGCATACCCTCTGGCATAAAATTTACCCTATTACAATATGCATCCCATCTACAAATGTAGGCACGTGCGCTGACGGGTTAAAGCATAAAATGATTATTTAGAAAATCATAGCTACAATATTACGATAGAAGAGCGTTGAGTAAAAATAAGAATAATTAATTTAAAAATTTGTACATTAAACAATTTAAGTGCAAAGCTAGTTTGTGTGTAAAATTGTCGTGCCAATAGATTTTTAACGTAAACTCTATTGAATTAAATAAAATTATGAATTTTTTGCTTACACCATTTGATTTTTTTATACGTTTTAACTCTTTGCAGCACCATTTTTATTTATTTTCATGGGGAAAAATATTGGAAATCTATATATCAGACTAATAATGGGAAAAATGGAAAAAAAAATTCAAAATTTCAACTGAAAATTTATATTTTTTTGGCGTGTACCCTAGTAGGATTTTTAAATTTATATTGCTATATTTTGCAATTAGATGGGCTTAAATCAATTAATTATATGTACTTAACATTCTGTAAAATTTTTTATAAATATTTTAAACATCCAATAAAAATAATGAAAGTTCATTCTGATACAATAGCTTTAAAAAAAAAAAAAAATTCTAAAGAACAAATTCTAATTTTTCGCCAAATGCAGTCATCTGACATGTACAAAATAAGTGTTATTCATTTATCGTAATGTTCTTGATCAGTTACAGTGATCAGATAGGCCAAATTCATGACACATAATGAAAATTATAGTGTCATTAGGCATGTGCCAGATGTGGCACACCGCGCAGTAAAGGGGTAAACCATTTAGATTTTTATTAAAAAAAAAATAACCCTCATAGCATGCATGGTCACAGTGACGTCACTGTAAGTCACTGTGGTCACATCACATCTGTGACCAAAATGCCACTACTCAGTGACGTCACATGTGACTGAGATGTAACTTTCTTAAAAATCCTTAGAAAATTACAAAAATTCTTCAAAACATGTTATTTACTTTAAAAAAAAACTTTTGTCACAACGTCGCTTTTGTCACAGTTTCGTCACGATGTTAATGTCAAAGTAGTCACAAATGATACATTTTTCACATATTTGTCACACCGTGACTTCACAAAGTGGTCACAATGTAACGTCACAAACGAGTTCTAAAAAGGTCATAACGACTTCACATTTTAGTCACTGACTTCACATCGACGTCACGTGACGTCACATCAACGACTGATGGCCACAAAGTCACAGTGTGACTTCACAACGACGTCGCAGTGAAGTCGCCATGCCTTACGGGAATATAAGAAAACCGTTTTCTGGCAACTAGGATAAAAATTTCCAAATGATTCAAACGTATTAAAAATGCACAAAATTAAACTAGGTCCTCATCGGATTATTTTAACTTCCTATCTTGTTGACGTTCACTCAACCTCGATAAAAATTACTTCACGTCAGAACTTATATTTAAACTACTTAACAAATTTATTTAACTTAGTTCAATATCATTTTTATTTAGCTTACTTCATGAAGAAATTTCTGATTATTATCGATTGAAATTAATTATAGAAATGAGCGATAAGACCCATTTAAGGTAAAAAGGTTAAGTAGTGGTTATATCATTTTCCAGTGCAGGGAATTGAACTGAAATTAAATTCGAATCCGAAAATGAAGACAGTTGACAACGAACGAAAATAAAGAATGCAAGTAAATATTGACAAGGAATGACCTAATAAGATGATGAATAAACTATGGCGAAATACTTTAATTTTACATAAAGTAACAGGAAACATATCTAATTTGAAAAAGCATTTAAAACTAACAATTGTGGCTTCCTTATCTAAGAGTGCGAAATTCTCAAAAGAACAAAGTTATCCTGAACTTTCCTATAATTTTGTCGATAAAAAAAAAAAAAAAAAAAAAAAGTGATAAGAAATGGAAGATAGAAATATTATTCATACCCAGCTAAAGGTTTGCATTTCGACCTTATCTTTTAGATATGCATAGATAAAAGTCCGCTGATTGTTTTTTAGAAAAAGGTTGGAGGTCGCTTTTTAAAATACTAGGAGGGCTCTGCCCCCTTGTGAGCTGTGCTTGATAACCCGAATATTTCTAACACATAAAAGGATATAAAAATGTTTTGCTCCTGTGAAACTTTTTTTAACGGAACGATTTTAACGAAATTTAAAGTAAAATATGAAATATTTCTCTATAATATCATCAACATCCATATTTTTGTATGCAACAATTTTCTTATATTAACGAAGAATATTTCACAAAATCTGCAGAAGCAAAAATTGGAACTAAAGTTCGATTATATCAGAAACTACGAAGAAGAAAAATGAACAGACATTAAAAAAGATCGTTGGTCAGGATGAGTTAATACAGATCTAATGAGCGAATAGATAACGCAAAACATGACTTTAAAAAAAAAAAAAAAAAGTAAGGTGAGAAAAATTTAGTGTTTCATTTCAAAAGTTTTTTTTATGGTTATGCGCACGGATGGAAAAATATAATTCTTATAGAAAAAACTTAAAGGCAAAAGTTTTCATATAATCAGGTTGATACATTGTGAGTATATGACCTCTACATTCATTTCCCGTCAAAGTAATGGCACGGCAATTTGGGATGTCCTTTGCCCACTGCACTGTGAAAGTAGATCATTACGAGCTCTACATTAGAACAAAGAATATCTTTAAGTTAAATATACCTGATTATACCGCCTGCTTTTCTCAGCATAAAATTTCTGCATACGCAATAATTTCTTCCATCAATCTATAAATACTGTTTTCAGGGTTTCATTTAGTTGACGAAACCCTATTAGTCTAGTCTTTTGTCTGTCTGTTAGTCACAGAATCCGTACATAAAAAAATATATAAGTCAGAGGCTTCAAATTTCGTGTTCTTACTTATAACTGAAAACCTGGTGTCACACGACAAATCACGAAGTTTTGAAACAATCTATTAATTTAACAAAATCAATTTTATCAATATCATCCCTTAGAATTATAGCTTGGGAGTAAAGTATCTTGGAAGTTAACAAAAGGTTCTTAGTTTGAAGCCCGGTGCTAGAACTTGAAAATTTCATACTAAGGTGAATTTAATTAAAAGAAACTTCGTAATTTTTGCCAATTTAAGGGTTAGTCAAGCTCAACATATACTGCAATAATACGCTGATAAAATATATTTTTAAATTGCATGTAATACTAGAATCATAACATAGCTAATAAAATGTGTGAAAATATGCCACAACTTTTACATTTAATGTGAATAAATGCTTTTGAACTTCCCCAATTTTTTTATTCTTTAAAATATTTTACACATTTATTTTTTGTTTTCATGATTACTTTTAGAATCAAACGTATCAAATCTATACATTTTCCGAGAATTACATCAACTTTGTCAGTAAGAAATAAAATGAATATTCACTATTTTATCAAGAAGAAACATTTAAGAAATATAGAGGGCAAAAATATTATTTTAATACAGAGGAATCGTTATTTCGAATTGCATAGAAAGATTCGTAATTCCCAACAAAACACTGTTAGGTGCGAGGCTTTGGTCAGCCGTTTCATTTGCTCGATGATTGCGCCAATCCTTGCCTGTAGCAAAGTTCGTAAATATGATATTTTTGTAAACATAAAAAAAATATATCTGATATTTTCGATGTGTATTCGATATTTCCAAAATAGTCATTATCGATGACAGCAAATATTTTCAAGCCTAATGTAATTTAGAAACTGTGACATATTTCACTTAACACAAAAACTTAATCAGATAATACATTTTAAAAATGCTTTTTTACTCCCTCCCTTTTTTAAAATCTTAGAATAAAATTAGATAAATCAATCGAAAACAGATTAAATAAAAATTAGTTTTCTTTTTAACTGAGGACGAATTTATTTTAACTCCCTAACATGTTGTACAGTTTAAACCAAAACCAAACCAGTTTAAACCAAAAACCAGAAAGATTCATTTCTAATAAAGCTGTATATGACCGATTACATAAACTATACAGGGTGATTCAAAATAAGGTGGACAAATTGATATGACAAATCAGGCATACGACAAGGATAAAAAATCACATAGGAACATAGGGTCGCAAACTACTTAGCTGAGTCACAAATACAGGGTGTTTCTTTCTAGCTACAACCGGTTTGAAAGTAATAATTTCCAGGAAAATAATAACATCGTAATGGAAATGGAACGATATATATCTAATTTTGTGTGAAATGTGATAACATTACGAAAAGATCTGGAAAAACATATTGTTCAAGCAATCGATGATACCGCATAAACTGATTATCTCAGTCCAAAATGTGAGGTGCCAAGTGCGTATTGCTGGTGCGCATAATGCAAACTTCTACCACTTTTTATTGATTTTAACACATTTAAAACGAAGGTAAGAATGTCTATTAAATGTTTTATTATAACTTACTTCATTTCTCTGAAATTTATTACCGTCAATCCAAACTGGGTTAAGATGAAACACCCTGTGTTTGTGACGCAACAAGGGATTTGCGGCCCTATGTTCCTATGCGATTTTTTATCCTTGTCGTATGCCTGATTTGTCATATCGATTTGTCCACGTTATTTTGAATCACCCTGTACAGTTTACCTCGCAATGGTTATTTTTAATTAATTGTCTCACATAATTACTAATTATACATTTAAAAATAAAAGCTGCAAACATAAAGGTTGGAAATTATACATTTTTTATTTTGCTTACTAATTATACATTTAAAAATAAAAGCTGAAAACATAAAGGTTGGAAATTATACATTTTTTATTTTGCTAAAAAAGTCATTTTTAGAATACAAATAAAAGTTCTTTATCAGCAGAATGACATAACCAAAACAATTAAAGTTTCTTTTATACTGTTTTTTTATTTTTTAAAAATGTAAAAGTTATCTTACATGGTGATATTTAGTAGAAGTGTCCAAGATCTGTAGCTCAAAATCTCACAAATTCCTAAAATATTCGAGCGATTTCGATAAAAATAATTTTTTATGGAGATTTTATAAAAATTGCCATTATTCTAAAATAAAGTTTTAGTAGCAAGAAAACATTGACTACTATAAGTCTTCAAATTGATACAGTGAATATAGATTCAAAATTAAATCCAAATCGGTCGACTAGTTTTCAAGAAAACGGGTCTGAAAGCTCGAATATTTCCCATAGGATTGCACCCTGTCTTGTCTTTCTTTAATACCTTAAGCTTGAAGGGCACTGGTATATTATATATTATTTAATTTGAATTCTCAAACACCATATTAACACTAGAATTTAGGAATTAAATTTTTCTCGGCATAGTGTCAGCGAAGAAAAGCTTTTGCTTACTTAAATATAAATGGGTGATTCTCAAAATAGGGGACAATTTATGTCTTTCGGCATACAAAAAAAATTGAGAGGTTTTCTGTCATGTTTTTATATTTAGATATGTTTGTCTTAATATTATTCATTATTTGCACTCAACAATTACTCACTTTTTAGTTAAAAACACCTTAAAATAACAGAATAAAGATTCAAAATGTCATTAGCATGGATGTCCACAGCAGCTGTGCCTTGTGTATACTAGCATTTTTCAAGAGTTAATATCATGTTTATAAAATAAACAAATGTTATTCTTTCTTTATACTAATCAAGGAGAGGATTTATCCAATAAATTTCTTTTTAAAAATAAAATTATAGTACATAAAAAAAGAATTAAAGTTTGTCCTCCATATTCGATTTTCAAAACAAGGTCATACTAAAACAGCTGGTTATTAATCAAAATGTCATTTTCACATTTGACAATAGTTTGAAAATATAAAATTTCTCCATGGCAACAAGTAGCCATTTTATTCCAGCCAGAAAATAGAAAATTTTCTGGCTTGAATTTTATGCAATTTTAAGAATAGAAGTTGAATATTAGGGGCGTACATCAATTGTATGTCATTAGAATGGATAATAATTTTCATGTTTATTTTATAGTTAAAATTTTTATTTTATTTATTTGCATAGAACTTTTGTGTTTTAAAAAGCCCCAGAAAGGACTATTGCACTGTGATTATATTATAGTGAATTATAGTGGCTCATAATCTTATTTAAATTAAAATTTGTCATTAGCATGGACAGATATCAGTGTCATTAGCATGGTTTTTCTGTCCATGCTAAAGACTCCCATGTACATAAATGTAACCAGTGCTTATATTGTATCCTTTATAAAGTTTAATTTTACGTATAAATTTAGGTATTACATTTATTATCCCTGAAATATGCATTAAATCTGTAGGAAAATCACTAAGACAGCTTCTTACATTGTTAGTGTCAGAATGTTGCTCATGTAACAAAGTTTGCTCTTTGGTAATGTTTTTATTCTCTTTATATGTATATATGTAAAAATGGAAACCATTTGCTGAAAAGGAAGGCTAATAAATATAGAAAAAAAATATTTAAACAGGAAGAAAATAAAAATTTCCTAATATATTTATTCCATGCAATTTGTTTTGTCATTAGCATGGCTCAAAAAATACTAATTATTTTTTGAAGTTAATTTTTAAATATTTAGCTCTGCTGACTACATGGAAAGTATACCTATTACTATATTAACAACACCTATTTTTTTCAGAAATTTTGCTAACAGTAATTTTTTAAGATTTCATTTTTGAAATCGTCCCCTATTTTGAGAATCACCCAAATGTGTCCATAAACCGCGGTATTATTTAATTATTTTAAGTTTTCAGTAAACATATTTTTCAACTGAAATGGTTAAAGTAATAATGCTTATATAATCAGATTCATACATTTTGAGTTATGACCGGTACATTCATTCAACATCTGACCGTATTACTTTTGTCGTGGCAATTCCATTTCGCCTTCGGCTCTTTTCACCGGGCAAACAAATCGTCACACAACAAGAAACACACCGCCAACTTTCATTTATTAAAAAATGGTACCGAACCATTTTGTCACGCATGCAAATTTCACCTCCGGTCTTCGCACACAATCCTCTTTGTTTTAACAACACCAAACAGGTTCTCTTCCTGCGGCAATGTGCTATTTTCAGACAGTGATCGACTGCTATGAATGCATGCATTTGAGTTGTCTTTTTCAGGCGATATCCGTTTTGAGAGAAAAAAAACAAAGGCGAGAACTCCGGAAAGATGGACAATAAGTTGTTCGATATAATCTGATGCTTTGAAAGGAATGTAATAAATGTGTATAAAACCATAAGTGAAAATTTACATAGTGGTTGAGCTTTTAAAGATATGTATATATATATTTACTTTATAACAGGCACTCTTACCGCATTAGCGGGCATGCCACAAAATTCGAAATAGACCAAGTTTTTAATTATTAGCCTATGGTCTTAACCGGCAGGCATGGCGGAAAAAGCGAGGATCTCTTGAAAATGGAAAGGATTGTGGTTCATTACTGCATTCAGTAATGAACAGCGACTTCTTTGTGGAAGGAGTAATGCAATATAGAGTTTCTCCCCACTTTTTATAATTGAGTCTACCTGCTTTACTTATTCAATTGAATAAATCAAGTGTCTCATACCATTTCACACAAATCTGTCTCCCAAGCACACATCCGATATTTACAATATAGAAATAGATTACCCCATAAATCAGGGTTGGCACGGTTTAAACCAATTGGTTTTAACCATGGTTTAAACCACGGTTTAAACCAAATGGTTTTTTTCTCAAAAAAACCAATTGGTTTTTTTAGAAGAAATTAATGACATTTTCTTTTTTTCATTATAATTTACTTGCTTCAAATTATTGGACATAAATAATTTCTACTTTTAACACTTTATTTCAGTAATAAGTATTATATATAGTGGGTTTAGATCTTTTTTTATGCATAGGATTAAACCAATTGTTTTTTTTTTTTTTTTTTTTTTTTATAAAAAATGCAATTCTTTTTTAGAAAAAATCTAAAGCCATTTTCTTGTTTCTTTATAATTTACGAGTTTCAGATTGTTAGATATAAATAATTTCAATTGTTTTTTAGGAGAAATCTAATGACATTTTCTTTCTTTATAATTTATGGGTTTCAGATTTTTGGATATAAATAATTTCTACTTCTAACACTTTATTTCAGCAATAAGCATTAGATATATTGGGTTTACGTCATTTTTTATGCATAGGATTAAAATCAGTACACATTGGTGAACATATCTATTGCTCTAAAGAAAAACTTCAAACATGTAAATTGATCAAAGATAAAATAGATTCAATATTTAGTATAAGCTATTTTAATTTTTTTAATAATGCAGATTATTTAATGCAATTAAATTAATAATGTAACACAATGATCTTTTAAGATTTTGCACAAGCTGTAAAAGAATTTTTTCTTTTGGGAGATTATCTTGATGAATTAAAAGAAAGACTGGTTGCTAGTCATAGCATTTTTATAATAATTTCTTTCCCTTTGCTATCTGCTGAATTTAACGACTAAAAATGTTAACTTCAAATTGTCACTCAGAAAGAAAAAATCCTAAGAAGTATTTGTAATTTATTATTTGAATAATTTTGGAAAAGAATATTTATCAAACTATATCCAAATGTTTATTATTAGTAATCAAAAGATTGTTTATAAAAATTTACAGGGCTTCAATGGTTCACTGTGTAGAACAGTTAAAACTTTCAACATAAGATACTGTTTACAACAAATACTGTTTAAATTGAAAAATGATTTTTTTCAATTTTTAGCATAAATTCACTATAATTATTAAATTTAAATTATTTTAAATGAAGTTACACTGCTTATAAGCCAATAATGTCTGTTTTTATCAGTAAATATGCATGTATATGTAATAAGAAAGGATGTTTTAAAAAAACCCGGTTTAAACCAAAAAAACCTGGTTTAAACCAAAAAAACCGGTTTTTTTCGAAAAAACCTGGTTTTTTTCCAACCCTGCCATAAATTATTACATGAACAGAAATAGTCTTACTAATAATAGGAAAAGTATAATTAAATACAGAAATATTTGATTACTTTACATCAAAAAAGTAATTTACATGATAATTTAATTAATACCGTCATCCATGAAAAATTTGCATAATAATAAAATAAAGGAAATTCAACAATCACTTAAGTATAACTCAAAATATATATATTTAGAGAGAGACAGAGAACAAGGTAAATATTGATATTTTCTCTTAAAAGAAAATATGTTAAAAAACCCAAAATAAATCAGCCGCGTATCCTCCAATAGCGAAACCTTATATTTTCCGGCATGTCGGTATACGTGCTTCTCGATTATATCCGGCACACCGGCTAATGCAAGGGAATATGGTATTTGAGAAGTATTAGATTCAGCGTTGAATTCAGACATTTCTCTCTTTCTTCACGTGGCGTGTATTTTAAAAGTTCAATTAGAGGGATATTAAACTCTGGAAATCAAAAAGGCCTAAAATTTTCAACCTTCCAGAGAACGCATTTTAAAGTTCCGGGGTGAAGGAGAATGCCCCGGCTACCCCCACAATTTAACACCGATAAGATTCCAGAGAGAGAAAAAAAAATATAATTATAGGGATGGCGGACTTGAAATATTTTCCATTACCTATGTTACTCTGCAAGAAATTCTTCAAAGAAGTACTCTATACCTCAAATTCTATAGATATGCATTCTTCGAGATCAAACTAATGCGTAGGCATATAGAGCCTTTCACGAACTTTAGCACGAGACATTCAACAACACAGAAAAACAATCAGTAATTCTAATGGGAAATTTGGAATTATCCAAACTTTTACCATGTTGTAAAATATGCTTAAAATAATAAATATACACTGGTAGCAAAAATTAATGAAACAACTATAAAAAGACACCTTATTTTAAAGACATCTTATTCTATAATGCGAAATCGAATGAAAGGTGCTAAGTAACAATAGCAGCTGAGCTAAGTACATAGCTCAAGGTCAAACATTAACCACGAAGTCCAATGATATTAATCTTCTCAGTACAGAGGTATGCAAGCTCGATGGAATGTTTGATCATGAAAAGCAGATCATGCTATTAAAAACATTTGGCGGATTGTGGAAAATGTCGTTTAAGTAAGATAGTGGAAAAAGAAGACTAAAAATTCAAAGTTTGAAATTTAATCAGGAATCTTATTCAATAGAAGATCCTTTACACTTTATACTTTTTTTTCGTATCTCTATAAAGTTGTAAACAGTAAGGCAAAAATATTTTCCTACCCCGACTTTACAAAACATTTTCTATAATCTTATTTTATACAGCAATATGATACTCAACATTTTGAAGATATGTGAGGCACAACAAATTAAACTCCTGTACAAAGTTTCGTATTTTTAGCTACACAATTAAGTTACATTACTTTTCATATTTATTCCTTTATTTATTATTGCAAATGCATCATGGAGTTCTAAATAAATGCTCTTTAGAAAGTTGTTTTGCACTAACAACAGTCTCTCTATTAGAATCAAACGGGGCGCTCAGATCGGACTGTACCCGAGCTGAATCTCTCGAAAATTCTGCTTTGAGTTAATTCGAAACCCGATTTTAATCCGATACATATGAACCGGAAAACGACTGGGCCCGATGTGAAAGAAAACTAATCCATATTTAACACGTTCACTGCCGCTAACATGAAGATGTGATGATAGTTAATGCCGTACTGTAGAAGTGGGTTTTTCCCAGAAGCCGATTTACTTTTAATAACAAAGAATCAGTGAAGATTTTCCCGCGCTAGCGTGTGTCTGGCTAATAGACATCACCCCCACATCACGCGCTGACGCGTGAGTGGCCCCTTAATGTTGACGCCATATCACGCGCTTTCGTGTTAAATATATATATATATATTTTCTTCTTTTGTTTGGCAAACAAACTGATACTTGAAATTTTTTAAAAGTGGATTCTACGTCTTGCATTAATTTCAGACGAAGAAATCTGTAATTTTTTGTTGTTTTGATTTTTAAATTGTTACGCTCTTAAAAAAAAAAAGCTCAAATTTTAGCAAGGAATGAAAAATTGTAGGTCACATTTTCCTTCATTTGAAGGCCTCTCTTATGTGCCTTTGATTCCTCTCTTATATGTGTAACAATTCAATTGACTCTGTTTTGAGAAGGATGTTGAAAGGTGTGTAGGAGGTGGGGTGAACTTGTTGGATTTAAAGAACAAGGAGAGAAGTAATATTTAAAAAAAAACTTAGCACTGAACGATAAATTAAAAATAAGTGATGGAAAATTGATTCCATATGATTTCGAAGCTTTTTTTAAAACTGAATAAATTAAGACCAATTTATGAAAAAATTCGTTATATGGAGATAGATGGAGATATTTTGCTATATAGAGACTGTTTTTAATGTAATCATGCGAAAAGGGGACTGTTCCTACTAAAAATTCGTTATATAGAGAAATTCGATGTATGGAGTTTCGTTATAGAGAGACTCGACTGTGTATATATATATATATAACATAATACTTTAAAAAGTAATCCGTTCAGAATTTTCTGTACAACAACTAAACAGCTTTCATATTTCATCGTCAAGAATTTTCAGAAATTATTTGAATAAAAATATACAAGTGAATTTTGTATTTGAAAACGTAGCACTTATGGCTTATTTTATTACAAATTTTCTCACAAATTCTACATTATGGTAATTTTGCATGTTCTGTATACATAAAGACAAACTTTACATAAAAACCTTTATAAGGATAGCTTTGACATTTAAAAATCTATCTTAGGAAATTTACATGCACAGTAAATATTTTCCAAAATAATGTAAGGCGTTCATCTAATAAATAATTCAAATCCTCTCAACCATATAAAACATTCTTTTAGCGGCGGCACACATAGACCAATAATCAATACTGATGACCTTCAAGGCACTCTATGAAGAGACCGATATATGTATCTATATATATGTATAATACATCGCAAAGTACCTGCAGATGCAGTACATGTCTGCAATATTTTTAAAAGGCCATGTATTGTGTTTTTGACAGTGTTGTCGTTCCGCATAGCCTGGGTGGGGCTGGTTCGAGAATTTTTGGAAAAGTATAGTGATGTAAAAATGTAAAATCGATATTATAGTAAAAGCAAATGTATAGTTAAGTTAAACAAAATATGAAAACAATATTTATGAAAGTTGATAAATTAGAAGCATTTCTCTAAGATATACGCTGACTAGCCCTCTGAGACTCTTGTAAAAAGGCATATTTATAATGTTGCTAAATTTGTAGGTATATTTACAATGTCTTAACCCTTTTAAGGCCGCCGTTTGCAGTCTGCGAAGGCTAAACTTTAATGCTCAAACTGACAAATGTCACCAGTGATTTTATCATACAATTTCGATCTCATATTATGCATAAACAAAAAGCTTTTGATTCTTTTCAAAATAATTTGTTTGGAAATTGCGATGCGATTTAAATATGGGAAAATTTTTTGGAGCAGAAAATCCTCGTCTTTGAAAAGGTTAACACATGCTTGTCATCGAGAGGACTAGAAAATACTGGTACAGTGTAACACAAGCCACATTTTACAGTTATTGGTACAGTGTGGAATAATAGAAATTTTTACTCGAATCCGACAGGAAACGGGAGTCGAGTCGAATTGATTTTCATTGTTTCTGAATCTGAACTAACCCGAATCAGTATCAGTTTTGGGTTTTGAATCTTGCATGTCTTTTTACTAATGTGAAGAATTCTAGAATATAAGTGTCATTTTATCCTTGTTCATCCCTTTTGCAATTTCTCCTACTACATTTTTAATTAAACCCCTTTATGATGATGCATGAGAACATGGGTAATCAGTTTATGTATCACAGATGTTTTACTTTTTCTGGTCTTATATTATTTGTGTTTTTGAATTCCTTTTGTAAGGTCCCCCCCCCCTTCACCTTTTAAAACTTCATTTTTCCATTTTTTTTTCGCTATATGATTTATGATATCACGATTTCAATATGTTTAGGATTTTCAATATTTCATATTTCTTAGTGATTTCCATCTCCCAATGAGTTTTGCTTTAAAATTATTTTAATAGAAAGATTAATATATAATATTACTTCATGCCATCTTCATTCAAAATTTCAGTTAATATTGTTATACGAACTTGCTAGATAAATTTTGATTTAAAGTTATTATATGTAAGTATGATAGAATTATTTATAATTTTCTGAAAGTATAAAGAAAAATTCATTTTTTCTGTCATTCTTTAAAAACTTGCTTTTTAGGCAAAAGGAGCACATTCACTTCATCGGCATTTCAGTTGATGTGGAGAAACAGTACGGTTATACCTATGTTATATCGACTTCCGAAAATAAATCGCCTGATTGTGCGACTTTATAGTTATACAGGGTGTCCCAGAAATAATGGTACAATTTTTAAGGAGAAGTAGAGGTCATCTACAAAGATTCAGATTTACAGAGCAACCCATGGTCGGAAACACTTTCCTGGCGCAGTAGTGACGACACAAAACACATGAAAGAAAGGACACGAACAGGGAGAGAAAACATGTTTATTATTCTTAGTGCTGCAAAAATACCGGGATAACACTGGAAAGTTTTAGGAACTAGTTGCATGCATCTTTGCAGCTGTTGGGGAAGTTCAGAACATTCCTGATATTTTCAAAAGAACATTAGATCTTCCATGCACTGGAGATGCACCTGCATGCATCAGGGCCCGGGGTCGTAATTTCAAACACCTACTTTGATGACGATCGGTGATTTTTTATGTTCTTTTTCCTTACTTTTCTGCTGTACTAAGGATAATAAAGATATTACCTCTTCTTATTCGTGTCCTGAATTTCTTGCGTTTTGTGTGATGACTACCACGCCAAGAAAACGTTTCCGACTATGGGTTGCTATATAAATCTGAATCCTTGTGATATCTCTTACCTCCCCTTAAAGTTTGTCCTACTATTTCTGGTACACCCTGTATATGGCGTATATAACCAAATTAGTTTAGTCATATACAAATAGGTAAAACACAAGAATATGATATGAGCTATAAGAAGGAAGTATTACGCATGTATGGTGGGTATGATGTATATGGCATGTATTTGATGTAAATATAAGCTTGGGCTAATAAATTATGACATTTGGCTAGCAATAATGAAAAAGTAGAAAATATTGATTTGGAATTTGTAGATTTTTTAAATGCACCTTACGAAAGGTTGTACAAACTGCTTATTAGTAGAAAATTATTTTCCAGTTTTGATCTTACCCAGAATAATTTATGAAATCGTCTTAATTCAGCAACATCTGTTGTTTATAATAATTTTTTGAATTGTTAATTTCAAAAATGTTCCTTTTATTTATTATGATTTAGTTTTTTTTTTTTTTTTTTTTTTTTTTTTTTTGAATAAAAATAGATTTGTAATATAACAATGAAATGCACTTCAGTTCTTATGTTAATGAGCTGGTATTTAGACTTTTTTGTTCGCTAAAATTTTGAAATAATGAAAACTAAAGTATAGTACTATTTGCAAACCCTTGCTAATATTGCTTCAAAATATTATTAAATGGTACGTTGACAAATCCTTTAAAATGTTATACTTACTTTATCATTTAATAAAATATGTTTTCATTTATTTTTCCAGTTAAAATGAATTTTGACTTGTTTTTTCTCCATATTAAAATACTGTACAAATCTTACCCGATATAGACTCGAAAATTCAACCTAAAAATCAACCTGAAACTGAGCTGAATTCTAAAGAATTAAAGTTGATCCTTTCCTTACAAGACTCGTAATGAAAAAAAAATGAGTTTTATTAGACACGAATCGCGAGTCAAGGCGTGTTCAACTATACTCGAAATATGATCTGAATATTTTCAACAGAGCGAAAAATTGTTTCAGACCGGGAATCGAACCCATATTCTTGGCGTACAGGACCATGCTTTATCGTTTAAGCTAATTGGGCCGACAACCGGTGAACATTTTTCGCTCAGAAAACCTATTGGCAATAACACCAGGTCTGTTATATTTACAGAGCGCAACAGAATAAACCGGAGGTAAAGGAACTCCATATAAACGATGGGTACTTAGATATACTATTATATTAACACAATCAACTGAGTGGTAAAATTATCATATGAATTAAATATTCAACACGGTCCAGGCCGGGAATCTAACCCAGATCCTTGGCTTTTCACTCAGTTGGAAATATTCAATAAGTATGATAATTTTATCAATCAATTTGATTGTGTTAAAATAATAGTTTGTTTACGCACCCATCTTTTAACCCTTTAACGTTCATTGGTTTCGCCACGAAACCACAAAATTTTAATTCCGATATGCCACACTGACACCGGTTTTTTTTATCTAAAAATATCCCTTTTATTATGTATGTGAAAAATCACGTTTTCTTATTTAGAAATATATCTGTTCTTAATTACCGGTGTCCTTCATTTATTTAGACATCTTAGCGATGAAAATGCTTTGATCGTTAAAGGGTTAAAAGGAGTTCATTTACCTGCGGTTTATTCTGCTGAGCTGTTTCAAATGACAGACTTGATATTACTAAAAATAAGGTTTTTCTGAGCGAAAAATGCTCACCGGTCGTCGGCCCAGTTAACTTAAACGATAAAACACTGGCCATGTAGGATCTGGGTTCGATTCCTGGACTGTGCAATTTTTCGCTCAGATGGAAAGATTCAATTCGTATAACTTTACCGATCAGTTGATTGTGTTAAAATAATAATATATACCCGACCCGATGCAAAACTAGTGCATGAACAGGTGCATTAAGAAATATAAATTGCAAACATCGAAGAGAGTCTGTTTGGGCCGGAGAGCAGAAAAAAGGAGATAAAAAAATCCTGTTTACTTAGCAGAGACTAAAAAACTGAAATCGAACACATCATCTATCAAGTACAACTACAGTCAACTCTCGTTAATTCGAACTCGTCGGGACAACAAGAAATGTTCGAATTATCCGAAGTTCGAATTATGGGAAATATGTAATAAAAACATTCTTAATACGGTACTATTACAAAGGAATTAATTTTATAGTGTTTTTTAAATATATTTCGTCTGTTATCATTAGAATATGTCTTAATAAATTAGAATGTATAAATACATTAACTAATTAAATGATTAGAAACAAGCACAATGAAAGAAAAATTTGAGGTGTCCCTGATGGACAGACGCACTAAGAATGTGGATATCGATATATCGAATGTATGGGATTATATGTATTCTAGTTTGAAACAATTTTCACAAAATTTAATGAAAGAAAGTTATTCAAATTATCTGAAATCCGTGAGAAAGAAAAGAAAAATGAAAAATCGGAATCCTCGTTAGTTCGAATTAAACGAAGTCAAGAGAAAATGAGTTCGAATTAATGAAAGTTTTTAACGTTATTCTGCCATTGAAAATTTCGGGACTTCTTGTTTAGTTCGAATTAAGCGAAGATTCGAATTATCCGATTTCGAATTAACGAGAGTCGACTGTATTTCGATTCCTTCTAAATGCGCCTTCGGATCGTTATTCAAAGGGTCATTTGGTTCAATCCCTCTGAAGTGAACTACGACGGCGCATATCCGCAACTAATGCATTACAGATGAACCAGAGGAAAAGAAAATGGCTGGATAATGAAGGCGCCAGATGGGTAAAATGAAGAGGAAGGAATCCGTAGAAGGGGTCGAGAGCAGCGCCTAATGGCAGTCAAAAAGCTAACATAATTGAATTTTAGAGTAACAAAAAATCATGACCGTTTGAACGTCGGCGGTATTAGAATGTGACAATCAAATTATATCGTGTCACTCACATATTTCAGTAGCAAGAGAAAAATGATTTGAATTAACGTTGTTTCAAAATACTGCATTTATTTAACTTTAAACAACTAAATATAAATGTATACTGTATAAAAATCTACTCGAGTGTAAGTTTACCCTCCTCCCCCTCACTCAACTACAAAAAATTCGTAAGCATAGTTTTGAGAGGGAAAAAAAAGTTGGACCACATTTCTGGTAGTATGTTGACAAATTATTTTTAACAGAGGATAAGGAAAAAAAAATTATCTTTATCTAATTATTGAAAAAAAAAAATTCTACGTTTTTAATTAAAGTTTTTTTTTTTTTTTTTTTTTTTTTTTTTTATTTAACGTTTTGAAACTGTATAATTATGTAAAACCGGAGTACTTAGTCTATTTGGAAACTTATTCAAATCAATCTAATGATATTTAAAAAGGAAAAATTCTTTGAAAAAACTTTTCAAGCCTTATTTACAAGGGGTAAGAAACTTCTTAGACTGCTAAAATATAGTACTTTTTTGTATTGTAGGACTTTTAGAAGAAATATCTAGAACAGCGGTTCCCAATCTATAGGTCGCGACTCACTGATGGGCCGCGGCAGTTGTTTTGGAGGGTCGGGGAACAATCGAGGTTTAGCATCAAAACATATCTTTTATTTAATCTGTTTAAAAAGACATAATTTCAACAGAAAATAATATTTCAAGAAAAAATTCTTAATTTCCTTCCAGATTAATGTACGAACAGAATATCCAGAAATATTAAAACAGCTTTGAGATCCTTGATAAAATTCAACACCCCGTGCTTATGAGAACATGGTTTTTCTACTTTACTGTTTTTAAAATACTAAGACAAACTGTGTGCTAATATGTGTTCCCACATTGGTTAACACCAGTACCAGAAATCTCATTGATTATAAAGCTATGTTTT
Organism: Maratus speculifer; assembly: GCA_964019185.1. Lineage (NCBI taxonomy): Eukaryota > Metazoa > Arthropoda > Arachnida > Araneae > Salticidae > Maratus > Maratus speculifer. The sequence goes on from OZ025298.1 coordinate 132,049,950, forward strand.
CATAATAATTAAACGTATTTTTAATTATCTTTGTAGTTTTTGCATTATTTTAATTACTATTCACTTACACACATTGAAATTACCGATTATGTTGATAATGCATCTTCAACACGTAAATTTTCATTTTTCGTAGGATAGGATAGCCGAGCGTAGAGAGATCGTGCAAAAATTGCTATACTGATATGCAACTTTATCTTGGGTGGGTCGCGAAATTTTCTTTTGCTAATAGGTGGGTCGCGAATTTTTTTTTTTTTTTTTTACTGAAAGTTGGGTCGCGTACCAAGAAAGTTTGGGAACCGCTGATCTAGAAGCATGCTCAACCTGAACTCTTTTTAAAAATGGGATTAACAAGTTGAAATGAATGCCCCTATATTGAAGAAAATTACATCTCAAGGGAATATCGGAGCAGAATTAAGGGACATTATATAGGGAAATTGCCATTGTCCGCTTTTACATTTCTCTCTAACCTAGATATATGTGATCACATAAATGGCTAGTCTGTTCGCCGATTTTTTCGAAACATTATTATCGTTTTTAATAACTAGTGTAAGTCGACCCCCCTCCCATATTCAACTATCAAATTTTGTCTAAAGCTCTTTGATTGACACAAATATATGTATACAATAAAACCTCTAAATAACGGACACCTTGGGAGCGCGGAAATTGACCGCTGTTCGGAGGTGTCCGCTATTGGGGAAAACCTCAGAGATAGAAAAATTGCTAATGAATGCTTAATGTTTCATTAATTGATTTTTATATGTCCTAAAACCTCTATTATATGATTAATCAAAAATTAAAATAATTTTTAAAGCAATAAAACTGAAATAAAACTCGGCATACCTTTATCCACTATTTATTACATTCTTACAAAAAAATTTTTTACAAAAATTTGCTTGTACTTGTGATTACATGTAATTTGTTTTTCAACGAGAAATTTTAACTCTGTCAATAGTTTTAAACTTTTTGAATTATTTTTTAAAAAATGTATAAGTGTTTACTGTATTTTTCTGCTTCTTAAAAGTTTACAACCTCAAATCATCCGAGAGAGAGGGGGGGGGGGGGGTTGCGATCACAGATAAATATAGGGAAAGGTTGGATTTTCTCCAGCTCATCCCCACATTTATCTGTAATCACAAAATTTGTGAGATATTGCCCTGATAAATTTAGAGGTTTTTAATTTCTTTTTCCTCGTTAAAAAATAATTTTACATTTTTTTAGCCAAAATTACTGTTCGCTATTCGGAATGTCCGTTATTTGGAGGTTAATCATACAAAAATTTAAGTTTTGGGAGTAGGGATTTGAAAACTGTCCGTTAAAATAGAGGTGTCTGCTATTCGGGAGTGTCCGTTATGGAGGTTTTACTGTAATAGGTGTTATACTGTATAATGGTAGACAAACTTGTTAACAGCCGAACATTTCAAGAATTTCTCATATTGTGTGTTTATTGATTTCCACTTATCTTAATATTTAATAATTATAATTAAGAAGCTGAAAAACAATTCTACAATTTTTAGTTTGTTTCTTATTTATTTAGAATGGGATTTCAATATTGTTTTCTGTGATACAAATTGTTGGAGAAAACCAGTTTTCATTTTAAATTGAAAACTAAGATTTTTTTTTTATTATTGTTTAATGTAATTTTTGTAGATTTAACAGTAACACCACCAAAAAGCATTTGTATAAGAAAAATATCAAATATGATTTAAATAAAGTTTTGGAAGTTTATCCAAAGCGATACTTTTACGCTACCTGTATGATAGAAGTTAATAGCAGAAGAAATCGACAAAGATTATGTTACTTACAGCCCGCCCGCCTTTTCGATTCTGATTATTTCATCGGTTTAAACTTTATTTATATTTTTTCCCTCTGATGAAAATTTAATTTCATTCTGGAATTTTTGCCGGAAACAAATGCTGTGTTATTCATAATGTTTAAAGAGCAAACGATATTGGTATTGAAAATTGATTAGGATTAGTCTTTCGTAATCGGTCTGCACCCTATAAATAACACAAAAAACGACGGTGGGAAAGTCGTTTAAAACCATACAAAATGAATACATTGGGATAGAATTTCGATACAAAGAGAGATTTCTTTCTTTATTCAACGGTATAAAAATTAAAATCGTGCGATGTTTAGAAAACAAAGTATGCAGTAAAAGCTAAATTTAATTACTTTACAAATAATATGAATTTTTGGCGGGAAATGGTTGGATTAAGAAGTGTATGTTAAAAAAAATAAATAAAAGGTAATGAAAAAATGAACTAGAAAAAGATTTAGGTTGTCTGTAGTTATCATGAGGCACATTGATACGTATCAATGTGCAACATGCAACTATTTTGAATAACATGAATCTAAAATCCAACATTTCATAAGTTACCTAACAATTAAGAATGAGAAACTGATAAAGAGTACCTTTACTTGCCAAGGAGAGTATTATTTTCAGTTGAATTTACTGAAACAGTTGTATAATACCATTGCAAGTGTACAACTACAATTTACTTTTGACCTACAAAAACAATAAATCCCTCGTACCTTTTCATCAAACTACTGAATCGTGCCAAGATGTTCTGTATGTAATTGTGTACACTAAGCATAATCTTTTGGAGCTGTTGGAAAGTTCCTACAATGACCTTGTGAGTAGTAGACGGAGTGTATCAATGTGCCCCAGTTCCCCTTATGTTATTATGAATTTTTCTCACATCCTTGCATCTAATGCAGTATCGGATATTATTATACACCTTACTTCACAGAAAAAAAAACAAGAAATAAAAAAATTATTGACCACATCATTACGAACACGCATTGTTATCAAACATTATTATTTAGTTATTCCTTGAAGAGTCAAAAATTCATTCCTATGCTACATTTTATGTGAATTTCTATTCTTTTCTGTACCTTATGCCTCTTCTTAAATATCTTCAGCCTAATTTTTATCCAACTTTCCTTCCTATCTATTGTGTCGTCGGAGTACATAAATCCAGATAATCAAGGTTCGAATGCATATATATTCCTACTATTATGCGGAATTTATATCGAAAGCCATAAATTCTATTATTACCGCTTTACTTCCCGGCCAAAAAAAGATGACAAGTTATCAGCATACTGCAGCTTCTGTAATATCGTTTTTCTTTAAAGTTCTATCTCGGGAATCAATACTTATTTTTCATCACTGACCTACTTTTCATCGCTTGCATATTGTGTTCCTTTTTTTTATGTATGTCTCGTGGGTCATAATTTGTCTTTTCCACACGTTTTACTTTCAATCAACTACTGCCTCCCATTTTTCTATAGGAATGACGATGCTTTTACTTCTGTGTGTGTATTAGAGCGTGATATCTGTATTCGTTTATTGCACTTTCACGATCTTGAGATCGTTTGTTCGCTTGTTGCACTCCAAAGCCTTCTCATAATCTCAGAATATCATAATGATTTATTTTTTGTTTGTTTGTTTACTTCTCGCGATGTTTATTTTCTTTGTTTAACTCCTCCGCGACGAAAGCCTATTGCTTAATTTTTAACCGTTTATCACGAGTTTTTCAAAAGAAAAAAAAAATCTGTTCTTGAAACGCGAAAATGCTCAGACTAAAAAAAATAAATTTTACAGAGGAAAAAAAAAAAAAAAAAAAAAAAAAAAAAAAAAAAAAACTGGTGGGAATAATGAAGGATTCTGAGCACCTCATCGCTCTTGCCCCCAGGGCCATTGCTAAGACTTTTTATTGGTGGGGGAGAAGACCTTAAATTGCCAAGTCAAATTTTCATATTTGCCAACTTGTTTCATATTTTTGCCAAGTTACCACACTTAGAAAATGTAATACAGTTCTTATTTGTAAAATTTTCAATAATATTCCCAATTAGAGTTGTATCTTTTGCAACTTCTATCTAAAAATAGGAAATATATTACAATTTTTATTAAAATTTCAAAGAAATTTGCCAAGTGTAACAACATTTGGGAATGTTTTGGGGGGGGGGGAGGCTCCCTCCTGTCCCCCCCTTAGCGAGGCCCCTGCTTGCCCCTGCGTGCGAAAACACTCGCGAGCAAATGCTAACTATATGGGGAAATTGTTTTCTAATATCTCGTTTGCATTTCAATATTTTAAAATAATTGTCTTAGTACTGGATAGCTGAGATCTATGTTTCTCTGCATTCCCTCTTTTTTACTTTTTAGATTGTAGCAGATATCTTTTATAAAGTTACTTTCACTTTCGAAACCGATATCGAAAATGAAAATTTCCTATAAAAAATATCTGCAACCTAAATCAAAAAAGTAAAAAAAAAAAAAAAAAAAGCGATATAAAAATGAATTTTAACTGTCCAATGAAAAGAAAAAAAAACTAAACTACAATAAACTTATAAAATAAATAAATAAAAATGTCGAAATGCAAGCGAAATATTAGAAAAAATTCCTCCATAAAGTTAACTGACAATTGTCTTACCCTAGGACAGGAACCTTAAGTATAGTATATATACTGTTCGCCCGTCTCCAAGGAGGGTTAAATTTCGGTGGAAAAAATCTCTATGAGATTAAATATTATATTACGCACATTCGATGGTGGTTTATAACTAAAATTGGTTGGGAATGATGTTTCAGGAAAAAAATTAAGCCATTATTTAGCGATTATAAAAAGTTCGAACATTTTAAACAAAATCAACAACTATTATTAGAAAGAATTTTTTCTAGATTTTATGATAGTAAAAACTTAATAAATATCAGCGCAAAAACATTTAAGAAGTATCTGCAAAAGCACGAAAAAAAAAAAAAAAAAAAATCGAAAATATACATGTTTTGAAACAATTTCCTTTTCAAAAGTTTTACGCTTAAAATCATAGATCTCCAAAGTAGTCTATATCGACTTCGGTATGGAATTAAATAGTTCGATTTGGTCATGTGGGCCGATCGAAGTTCTATGGGAAAAAGAAGTCACTAGAAATAATATATGAAGACATGCAAACATATACAAAGCCTATTCAAAAATTGCATAATGATTTTAAATTGCGTTCTAAAGATTTACATAGCATGAAAATCTACAGATTGGATTAAAAAAAAAAAACATATACAGTCGACTTTCGTTAATTCGAAATCGGATAATTCGAATCTTCGCTTAATTCGAACTAAACATGAAGTCCCGAAATTTTCAATTGCAGAATAATGTTAAAATTTTTCATTAATTCGAACTCACTTTCTCTTGACTTCGTTTAATTCGAACTGACGAGAATTCCGATTTTTCCTTTTTCTTACGGATTTCAGATCGTTTGAATAACTTTCTTTCTTTGATTTTTGTGAAACTTGTTCCGAACGAGTATACATATAATTCAATGAATTTGATATGCACTTTTTTAGTGCCCCGCCTGTCCAACAGTGACGCTTTAAATTTTTCTTCCATTATGCTTGTTCTAAACTTTTAATTAGTTTATGTATTTATACATTCTAATTTAATATTAAGTCATATTCTAATCATAACAGACGAAATAAATTTATAAAACACTATAAAATTAATTCCTTTGTAATACTACCATATTAATATGTTTTCATTTCATAATTTCCTTAATTTGAACTTCGGAAAATTCGAACATTTCTTGTGGTTCCGACGAGCTCGAAATAACGAGATCGACGGTGTATGTGTATTTTTTTTCTAAAGAAATTGGAAATATACAGAATTAAAGAATGATATTACGGAGTTATCGAATCGATCTTGAAGCCTGTAAGACGAGTTTTTAAAAATCTTCATTTAAGTTAAATTGAGATGAACATTATATTATGTAGATTTAAGAAATCGATATTAATAAAACAAGTTGGACGTGAAGCGTAGCAAATGAGGTGCGTTCGTACGATAATGAAGTTTTAAAAATATCACTCTCATATATCAATCTCATAAAATTGTAAATAGTTAATTACAATTAAAATGCGCAACAAACAATGTTCTCTCTATACTCATTGTGTAATGTAATACTCTTGTGTGGCCTTGTAAATCAATAACAAAAGTTCTTTGCACAACAGATTATGCAAAATCTATACTACAATATGTACTATCAATATTATTATATTCGAATTAGTGTAATATTATTAAAATGCACTTGAAACTTTTTTTTTTCCATTGACAGTAATGTAACGGAGTACTTTTGATTGTCCCTGTATTTGATCTATGCATTCTATTTTCAAAAAAATTGAAATGACTTGAAAAAATTATGTAATAAGTATGCAATTTAAATTTCAAACGATTAAAATGCATTTGCAACATTTTTCCCCATTGACCGTAATGTAACGGAATACTTTTGATCGTCCCTCTAATTGATCTATCCATCCGACTCTCATAAAATTTGAAATGACTCGACAAAATTATGTAATAATTATATATTTTAAATTTCAAAAGATTCGGTTGGGTAGTTTTTGCGCTGTTATATGCAGACAGACGGACAGATGGGCAGACAGACGGACTGAACGACAACTATAGGTGCTACGTATTTACATAATTACGAACGCACCTAAAAATAGCTCTGAAATTGTACATTGTTACATTGTTTATGCATTTAAGATTAGTTATCATATTGACCAGTTCGTAGCATTATTTTATACAATGTGAATTATCGATGATTTTTGTTCGTGTATATTTGATTTAGAATTTTTAGTAAAAGTTTATTAACTATTATTATATTATGTATAGCAACCAATTGTAACAGTTCTAAATATAACTCGATTCTTATAAAATTTATAAGAAATAGATAAGCATAATTAATGCTTGTAGAGTGAATTTTTAATAATTTATAACAACCAATAATTTTACGATTGTTTATATTTATGTCGTCAATAGTTTTTTGGAAAGAGTTATTAGAGGAAATACAGTAGACTCCCTGAAACCCGCAAAGGAGGATTTATCCGCCTATAAGGACGAAGTTTGACTTTTTTAGTTTTATATCAATTCCATATGTATTTTAATTTGTTGTTTTTGTTAACGTTACTGAATTCATGTTTTTTATGAAGAAAGAACAAATTTCTAAAAAAATTTCAAGATATTGCTGATATCACTGGTAATCACAATCTTCTTACAAAACATATTTATGTATTAGCCAAGCTGTTTTGATTATTAAGTTCGTTTAAATCTGAAATAAAACTTCCTTAATTTATGATTTTGACGTGAATTAGTAACGTACCTTTATAAGGCAAGTTTCATTGAATAATTTAGGGGGGGGGGGATACATTTCATCTTAAATATTTAATCATACATTATTGATTATAAATTTGACCTTTGCTTTTGAAAATCATCGAAATTTTTATTATTTTAGTTTATTATTTATTTTAATATTTTATTATGTAAGAAATCATAGTAATTTCGATTGCATTATTAATTAAAATCTGATTACTGTTTAAAAAATGTAAACAAAGTAATGACCAGAAATCCGCACGAATTTGAGGGAGTCTACTGCAAGTAAACAGTTGAGTATAATAAGATTTACATATGACTGTATAATTATTTAGAGATTTATCCATGCAAGTGATTTGTTGCAATTTAGTGATTTGTTGGAAAAGATTTTGTATTAACAGTAACCAGCCGTAAAACATATTTTAAAACTTTAGTTATTTTATCAATTATCAATACTTTTCATTGATAAATATTCAATGGGTTTATTGAAAAAGATTGCAATTTTATAAATAAATATATCTAAGTCATATTTAAACTGCTTTATTATAGAATTAATGTTATATTTTGAGGAAATTCTGTACTTAGTTCCATAACCCATTAATGTTTTCAGCGTGAAATCATTTACAACATTTAGATTTCCAGAGATTATATGTCCATGATCATCATTAATGTATTTTTGTAGAGAGGGTTCATTACATTTACAGGGAAAGTACTTATCAATAGACTTTTTTTTTTCTTTGAGAATGAATTATAGTTAAATATCTCTTCCTATAGTTACTGGATATTTAGAAGATTTTGAAATATGAACATTATTAATAAGAAACTGTACATTCAAATGATAAACATTTTAAATTGACAAAATATATAACAACTTTCGGATTAGTTACACGCTAAAAACTAATAGGAAAAAAAAAATCGCGTAAGATTTCACTATTTAGAGTAACTTTCCTATTCAGATTATTTCAGTGTTTAAGTGCAATTTTCGGTGGACATCTGCAAAAACTTCTTTAGTGAATATATTTTACTGAAACTAACTTTTTATAGATGATTAAGCGGAAACAAAGTCTGAATGATTTACTCAGTTCCAAGTACAAACGTGTTAATATTTTACAATCGGGCTTTAGTATATGCTATCAGAGTTACTCACGGACATGTTTTTGCTTTACATTATGGATTAAAAATTACATACTAGAGGAAGCAATCTGTAGTCGATAAATTCTAAAAAGCACCTTCGATTAAAAAAGTTTGGAGAATCTTGTTTCATACTAAGAAAATAAATAAAGAATAAATAATCAGTAGCTACGTTGTGAAAACAAAGAAAGATCAATGAATTCTAACCCGTTTATCACAAGACTTTTGTATTGCATTCAGGTGTAGATTTTTCTGTAATCTATTCCTATCTAGGAGTACTATTTATTGTCTATTTGTATAATAATTCTTGAAACTAAGGTATACAAAGGTGCCCCTCCTCTAGACTAGGTACATTTATTAAGCTGAATTGAATGCAATAGAAGTTTGGGTACACAGAAATGAGAGAAGCTTATGTAAGCAGAAGATTTAAAACAAAGGTATTAACTTTCAATGAATAATTCATAGCCCATTTTATTTTTGAGGCTGAATCATTTCTTATCTTTTAAAACAACGAATTTCTTCATTTTACATATATTTTTTACTTTTTACTGAATTATTTTGGAACACACAATCAGTTTTATCTAAAATCTAGAGAGTTTTTTGTTCTAAATTGTCTGAATCAGAAAGGATGTACTAATACTTTACAAATTAAACAGTGATGCGAGAAAAAAAAATGCTATATTCTTTTAGTTTAAAAAATATTTCAGAGTGGCTACAGCTTTTGGACCAAAATGACCCTAACCACATACAAATATAATGATTAGATAAAAAGATAACAATTTTTGAATTGTATTCTTTTTGGTTGTCTAAAGATTATTAAAAATACTTTACAGTTCTTTATGTCAGAATGTTAAGATTTTTCATATTTCAATTGATTTATCAAAAGTTTATGTAAAAGATAAAATTATGACACTTTGTGCAATTATTTTCAGCTATATAATACAGAAAACCTTTCGTACTGAATTTCCTGACATTTTGTACTGAAAGAAAATTTTGAAAATGTTATCCTCTTACTAAAATGTAATCACAAAGAAACTATCCCTTTAAATATTTTTATAAACTCTAAAGATAAATCAAAGTAAAATCATTTGAAACCGACTTTCTTTTCATTTTATTACTTATCCATCATACGTAGTATAGGGTAAGTCTTGCAATCGTTTTGAAAATCGAAATTTTTTTTTGGCGGATTTACACGTTTTCGACACTGGAGATTTCGAAAAATATATTTTTAGGAAAAAAAAAAAAAAAAATTGCCGTCCGTCTGTCTGTATGTCTGTCTATCTATCTGTAAACGCTCTATCTTCCGAACGAATTGAGATAGAGACTTGAAATTTTGTATGTACTTGGTAAGTAAGAATGGGGCGAAGCCTATTTATTATCAGCAACCTCGATTATCCGGAACTATTTTTTTTCGGACTCTCGAAAAATTCGTTCTGATGAAAGGTATATAAAAATTTTCGAATTTTTTTATTTTAAGGAGTGATCGTAAAAGGCAATAAAATAACACAAATTTTGCATAAAGAACGAAGTTGATCGAATTATTAGTTGCCGAGATATCTGTAATCCTGTTTTCCACATTCTTCGATTTTTCATGATTCTGTATTTCATTTAAATTTCAATTCAAAGATATATTTTAATTGGAAATGAGACGCTTAATCCGACGCAATAAACTGTTAGTTAATAAGATTATTATTTTTGGAGTTATAAGGATGTTTCTTTTTCGCAATTCAGTACTGATTGAGTAGTTAGGCGTGTTGTATAATTTATCGAAGGAGATTCATCAGCAACTCATTAATACAGCATTACTATGCACAATAAAAATATAAATACACGTTTAAATTTTGTTTTGGAATTGCAATCCATTTTATAAATAGTTTTCAAATGTATTATTTTCATATATTATATATGCATATATGGGTGATTCTCAAAATAGGGGACAATTTCAAAAGTAAAATCTTAAAAAAATTACTGTTAGCAAAATTTCTGAAAAAAATAGGTGTTGTTAATATAGTATTAGGTATACTTTACATGTAGTCAGCAGAGCTAAATATTTAAATATTAACTTTAAAAAAAAATAATTAGTATTTTTTGAGCCATGCTAATGACAAAACAAATTGCATGGAATAAATATACTAAGAAATTTTTATTTTCTTCCTGTTTAAATAATTTTTTCTAAATTTATTAACCTTCCTTTTCAGCAAATGGTTTCCATTTTTACATATATACATATAAGGAGAATAAAAACATTACCAAAGAGCAAACTTTGTTTACATGAACAACATTCTGACACTAACAATGCAAGAAGCTGTCTTAGTGATTTTCTGACAGATTTAATGCATATTTTAGGGATAATAAATGTAATAACTAAATTTATATGTAAAATTAAACTTTATAAAGGATACAATATAAGCACTGGTTACATTTATGCACATAGCAGTCTTTAGCATGGACAGAAAAACCATGCTAATGACACTGATATTTGTCCATGCTAATGACAAATTTTAATTTAAATAAGATTATGAGCAATAATATAATCATAATGCAATAGTCCTTTCTGGGGCTTTTTAAAACACAAAAGTTTTATGCAATTAAGTAAAATAAAAATTTTAACTATAAAATAAACATGAAAATTATTATCCATTCTAATGACATACAATTGATGTACGCCCCTAATATTCAACTTATATTCTTAAAATACAATACATGCTTCTATTTCCGGGCTAGTATAAAATGGCTACTTGTTGCCATGGAGAAACTTTATATTTTCAAACTATTGTCATACGTGAAAATGAAATTTTGATTAATAACCAGCTGTTATAGTATGATCTTGTTTTGAAAATAGAATATGGAGGACAAACTTTAATTCTCTTTTTATATACTATAATTTTATTTTTAAAAAGAAATTTATTGGATAAATCCTCTCCTTGATTAATTTAAAGAAAGAATAACATTTGTTTTATTTTATAAACATGGTATTAACTCTTGAAAAATGCTAGTATATACAAGGCACAGCTGCTGTGGACATCCATGCTAATGACATTCTGAACATTTATTCTGTTATTTTAAGGTGTTTTTAACTAAAAAGTGAGTAATTCTTGAGTGCAAATAATGAATAATATTAAGACAAACATATCTAAATATAAAAACATGACAGAAAACCTCTCAAATTTTTTTGTATGCCGAAAGACATAAATTGTCTCCTATTTTGAGAATCACCCATATATGATGGGTAAGTATTACGGCGGCCCCCAACGACTAGTTTTTTCATGCGAAACATTTCTTGATGATGATGATGTCAAAAGTGAAGACATAAAACCTCCGTTTTAGAAGTGTGTTTGTAAAAATTTTCATATTAGATATTGGTTTTGAGTCGGGAAGCGCCAGCACAGATAATCACCTCATCGAGTTCGCAGATGAAATTCTAGGATTAGTTAAGTCTCGATTCGCGTATTAAAACACAATTTGTCTGCGAAGTCTTACCTTGGTGGAAAACACATCAGAACCCGATTTTGTGTTTTCCTTCAACCAATCTTCCATGCTTGAATACAGAAAAACATAGTGGTTAACCGCTAAAATCGGGTTTTACGGTTTTTCCACGAAAATAGAACTAGGCAAACCGATTGCGTTTTAATACGAGAATCGACATCTAAGTAATCCTAGAATTTCAAATGTGAACTCGATGAGGTGATTGTCTGTGTTGCCACCTTCCGGTCTATTTTTGTAGAAAAAAAAGGCTCGCCAAAGTTCACCATTCAATATTATAATACAGAGATAGGGATCAATTTTCACTAATATTACTGATTAACATTATAAAACGTGCCATCGTTACATAAAAAAATATTGCAAGCATATGTTGCTCATATGAAATACTGTTTAATACAATCAGTCGCGCTAATGCATTAAATAAATAAAAACGAAAATTAAAATGATATTTTTCTGTATATTGGAATAAACTTAATAAAATTTTGATTAAAAGAATCAATCAACTTAATGAGATTTAGATTCGTAAAAAAAATGACACATAGGATAAAATTAGGGATGCATTAGAATTAAAAAAGAAACTTAATTTTTAATAATTTGTAAGATCCAAGAAATAATTCAACTTCTAACTTCTAATAACCTAAACTGCATAAAAATACAGATTAATTTTTTTTAGGATTCCCTTACCTCAAAACATTTGATATTCATAAAGTTGACTCAAATTTTTTTCCTAATAACAAACAAAGTTACACAGCATGCAAATTGCATCCTGTGTAACGTTACAAAATGCTGCAAAAAGAAGTTTTAATGTCTTTAATATAAAAATAAATAGCAATTTATAAGAATAAAAATAGCGCAAGTTTTCAGAAATTTCATTTGTTTTAACTCTAAAATTTAAAGAAAAAATTCCTACATAACCTCACTAGCACAGATCTTTTATAGTTAAATGCATTATTTTTATTGAAATAACTTCAGTATTTTTCCACGAACAATTTTTGACGTTTAAAAAACAGCCAAATATTTTACACATTTCTAAAAAATAATATCTTGAAAAGAAAAGAAAATACTAAACTGACAATCTACACCAAATATTTACGGAAATGAAACAAAGCAGAATAGTTAATGGTAGATTATATAACCTTTAGATGGTTTTACATATTTTTTATTATATTCTTTATATCCTTTGAAGTATTTTATCGGAAAAAATACTTCAAACGTATTTGGATAACTAAAAAATTTCTCTAAAATAAACGACGGGTTTTTTTTAAAGCTATTATACGAAGATTATTTACATTCTGAAAACTTCGAAAGGAAATAATAAACTTTTTCAGACACAAAAGAGAAATAGTAAATAGCAACTGAAAAATAACAGAAATATCAACTTTTGCTAAATAATCAGAAAAACGACTGTGTTTGAAAATAGCGATTAGAAGAAAGTAGGGCACACACTACATATATATTTTAAAAAGTCGATTCAACTTTTGTTGCCTTCAGTAAAAATTGCACTGAACTTTTAAGAAAGGCTGTTTTCCTTCAGATAAAGTTGCAACTTATCTCGACAGCTTTACAAAACGATAATAGTACGAAAGAGATGAGAAAATGACATGTGTTGAGATTTTCACTCGCCCGATCTCTGAAAAAATAAAAATAAGAAAAAATAAAATAAAATAAAGGAAAAATAAAAAAGGAAGATAAAGTTTAATATTTTCAAAATGTTTCTGATATTTTTGGTAACAAATACTTTACTTTAGGATTTATCTACATTGATAAAAAAATAATCTGTGTGTGTGCACAGTTAATTTAGAACTTATCTATTTTAATAAAAGAAAGATGTGTATGTTTGTTGAAGATGATTAAAGAAATATATCGCACAGAAGTGACTCAATTTAGTCCCACACAAACGAAGATAATTAGTAAAAAATCTGAAATTCAAATTTTGGATTGGATTTTTAGTTTATTTAATTTTTTATATAACTTCAAGGACGGTACAATGCGACGTTTTTTGCTGTGAGAATAGTAAAAAATAATTATTGAATTCAATTTTTTAGCCTAATATACTAAATTTTATTTCCCTTTCGGTAAACTCTATTAGGTGTTCATGCATCAACAATGATTAATGTATGCATGTATATTCCAAGAAAAGATATTAGTATATTTGGGTGCCATCTTTAAATGACATAAGTCCTAATAAAGTATTCATACATGAAGTCGAGGTTTTTTTTTTTTATTTCATTAAACAAATGTAAACACAACAATTAAAAATATCCAAAGCTTATAAAGAAGACTATTATAATAAATTCCATGAGAGCACACCAAGATTTACTCCATTTTCGAGTTGAAAATTATTTCATACTGAAGGAAAATTATAGTTTTATCAACAGTTCGGGATTATTACGTAACGAAGTGAGAGATAGTCAAATCCATTCACAGTCATGTGATAGAATAAATTCATATCAATCAATGTTTGAATTTTACACCATTTTTTTAATGTCACTTTTTAGCTCACAGGCTACCATAGCCTGAGAGCTTATGTACCCGTCCGTTCGTAACGCGATAACTCATGATAAAAATATCCGATCCACTTGAAACTTTGTAGGTATATCCTGACAAGGCGCTTCCCTGATTAATTTTTGGAGTTCATTCGATATGTATTAGAGGGGGAACAGGGGGCACATGCCCCTCCCCTTAGTTGATATAAATGGGATTTTCATGCAGAATTAAGTTTTCGTTCAAAATTTAGATTAGGATCATTCTGATGAGGGGATTCCGTGACTGTTATTAGATGCTCATTGAATAAGTATAAATAGGGGGAACAGGGGTTCTAATCCCCCCCCCCTTAATTTATATAAATGGTTTTTTCAAGCAGAATTTTGAGATTTCGTTCAAATCTCTGAATAGTTTTGGAAGTTTAATGGTGAAGTATAAAAGAGGGGGATAACTCCTTTTAAATTATATAAATGCTAAATGGGTTTTTATTAAGAATTATTTCATTTGCTCTGAATTTCGGATATAGATTTTTTATATGATAAACCATGTCTTTGACAGTATAGGAGGTTCAATGATTAAGTATAAAAAAAGAGGAAAGGGGAGAGCTGTTTCCCCTTCTTAATTTTTTTTCGAACGGAATTGACCCTTGAAAATACAGGGTGATTCAGCTCGTCGGTGACAAACTTTAAGGATCGATAGAGCACACCTAGACGAACATTTTTGAATAGGGAATGTAGGGTCCCTGACGCGATGGTAAGGCGCTAGGCGCTTTCGAAAATTTGGGTGCCGAAATTCGAAACGTCATAAAAACTAGGGAAATGGTTAGATTTTCTTGCTTGTTGCGTCGAAATGATTCTGTTTGTTTAGACTTTCTTCAGTACCAATTTGATAAGCGTATCTCTTAAAACATGGATAGGGGGCGCTGCAGACTTTGGAGAGCTAGACAACAACTTTAAGCCCGTTATTTTGATAATTTAACACATGCTCGCCAAAGTTTATACTCTAACTTAAAGTTTGAACCCAAAAGTAGAGCCCTGCAAAAAGCGTAAGAGCCGGAATAAAATGTCAAAGTACAGGGTGGTCGAAACTCGAAGGCTCCTAAGAGATAAACAAACAGATTTCTTGACTTATGGCATGCATTTTCATGATTCTGTTTGCTGGGGCTCTCTGAAACTCAGTTGAACGGTACAAAAAGAAACATCGATAGGGGGCGCTTTGGGCAAAAAACATAATTCGTTGACATTTCGGACGCTAACTGGAAACGGGGCGCTACGATCAGTTAGAAACAAAACAAGAGAGTAATTTACTTATCATAAGAAGCTATTAAAACTGCAGTTTGTTTGTTTTTTTTAACAAACATAGCTGGTTTCAATCATGCACAATGCGCGCAATAAAATTTACATAAGGTGCTTTTTGCTGATTTATGCAAAAGATATCGTACCATATCGATATGCAAAAGATACGTAATGCGTAGACGACAACGCGAGATGACGTAGTTGTATGCGCAGACACGTCTTTTGAACGTGCGGTACCTACTTAAGCTTCGGGTTACTTGTCTGCAGATCGGTAGTAGGATGGAACGGTACACAAACTCTGAATTGGCTGACATGCATTTGGCGTATGGCGCTGCTGGTTGTAATGGACGAGCCGCTCAGCGGTTGTACGCCGAGCGTTACCCCAACAGGCAAATCCCCTGCCATGCCTTCTTCGCTCGAGTACACCAGAGGTTGTCCACAACGGGATCTTTCGACGGAGGCAGGCCTGAACGGGAGCGATCAGTGAGCACCCCCGACAACGAAGAGGCTGTGCTTAACCTGGTTGAGGACAACCCAGGTCTTAGCACGAGAGATATCGCCAGACATGTTGGCATTTCGCAAGCAACTGCGTGGCGCATCTTACGTTCCCGGAATCTGCACCCCTACCACATCCAGCGGGTGCAGTTGCTCAGAGAGCAGGATTTTGGCCCTCGAGTGGAATTCTCAAGATGGTACTTGGCGATGAGATCCAGGGATCCCCGTTTTGTAAACAGCATTTTGTTTACGGACGAGTCCACCTTCAGCCGGGAGGGAATGTGGAACGCCCACAACAGTCATGTGTGGTGTGATGAAAATCCACATGAAACCAGAAGCCGAGCAGCCCAGGAGCGTTTCTCAGTAAATGTGTGGGCCGGCATTCTGGGGGATTGCCTCATTGGCCCTTATTTGTTACCTGAACGGCTGACAGGTGGAAATTACCTGATTTTCCTGGATCAAGTGCTGCCGCAGCTTCTGGAGGAGGCGCACGTACCCGAAGGTTCGCGTCGCCAGATGTGGTTCCAGCACGATGGAGCTCCGGCCCATTACACGAACGACGTGCGTCTCCATCTAAACGCAAGGTATGGCCAGCGATGGATCGGGCGTGGGGGTCCAGTTCACTGGCCTGCCCGATCACCAGACCTCACCTGCTTGGATTTCTTCCTTTGGGGTTACCTGAAGGCCGAGGTATACCATACACCTGTCAGCAGTGCTGAAGAACTTGTGGCGCGCATTGTGGCAGCTGCAGGGCAGATCAGAGATACTCCTGGCATTGTTGGAAACACACACTCCTCAATGCGACGGAGGTGCGAAGCCTGCATCATGGCCCAAGGTCGAAATTTCGAGTATCCTCTGTAGTGTTATTTTTTGTAAATAAATTTCCAGTATCATTGATGTTTTTGGTCTAAATTTATTCAGAAGTGTTGAGCAGAGGTAGAAAATGTGATTTCATTATTACTAACTGATCGTAGCGCCCCGTTTCCAGTTAGCGTCCGAAATGTCAACGAATTATGTTTTTTGCCCAAAGCGCCCCCTATCGATGTTTCTTTTTGTACCGTTCAACTGAGTTTCAGAGAGCCCCAGCAAACAGAATCATGAAAATGCATGCCATAAGTCAAGAAATCTGTTTGTTTATCTCTTAGGAGCCTTCGAGTTTCGACCACCCTGTACTTTGACATTTTATTCCGGCTCTTACGCTTTTTGCAGGGCTCTACTTTTGGGTTCAAACTTTAAGTTAGAGTATAAACTTTGGCGAGCATGTGTTAAATTATCAAAATAACGGGCTTAAAGTTGTTGTCTAGCTCTCCAAAGTCTGCAGCGCCCCCTATCCATGTTTTAAGAGATACGCTTATCAAATTGGTACTGAAGAAAGTCTAAACAAACAGAATCATTTCGACGCAACAAGCAAGAAAATCTAACCATTTCCCTAGTTTTTATGACGTTTCGAATTTCGGCACCCAAATTTTCGAAAGCGCCTAGCGCCTTACCATCGCGTCAGGGACCCTACATTCCCTATTCAAAAATGTTCGTCTAGGTGTGCTCTATCGATCCTTAAAGTTTGTCACCGACGAGCTGAATCACCCTGTATAAGGCTTTAATGTACAATTAGTATTTGTAGCCTGTGAGCTCAATGCCATCAGTTTAACTGGGCAGTATTCTTTATTTGCTACTATTCCCTTTGTCAAATGGTTTAATTATCTAATCTTTGTCATCTAAAGATAAGTTTCATTTTCATGTATATAAGAAACCTTGGGATTTAAAAAACGACGACAACAACTACAACAAAAAGAATTTTTTCCACAATAATTTTAAAACTATCATCAAACATCTGTTAACCGCAAGTCCAGGGATGAAAGTGCACTTAAGCCATTTTGTAGCAGCTTTGGAGCAGCAAAAATCGAATTTTGGAGCAGTAAAATCTATTTTTGTAGCAGCAAAAATCCGATTTTGTATCAGTAAATATCGGATTTTGTAGCAGTAAATATCGGATTTTGTAGCAATAAAAGCTGTTTTAGGAGCAGATTGAAATATTCTAATGCTAATAAACTCTTAACAATTACAATAATTGCTATCTTCAAAAATATTTTTATTTTTGAAAGAATAAATAAAATTAAATTTCTCGACCTTTTGATGAAATTTGCGGTTTTTCGCGATCTTTTAACATAATTCACGCTTTTTCATAATCTTTTGACCCTGTTTGTTCGTTTTTTAAATAGATTTGCGGGGGGTTTTACGACCTTTTGATGAAATTTGCACATTTTCTGAGATCTTTTGATGAAATTTACAATCCTTTAGGTGAATATTTTTTTTTTCCACATGATTTTTTAAAAAATAAACGTTTTTTTTTTCACGATCTTTTGACCATATTTTGTTCTTTTTATGACGAAGTTAGATACCATTTGACAAAATTCGCGGGTTTTTTGTGATTTTTGGACGAAATATGCTGGTTTTTCAGAATCCTTTACAGAAATTTGCGGTTTTTTTCGCCATCTTTTTCAGAAATGAACATTTTTTCACGATCTTTTGACTGTGTTTTACAGAAATAAACGTTTTTTCACTATCTTTTGACTATGTTTTACTCTTTCTTTTTATAATATTAACGATTCTTTAGCAAAACTCACGTTTTTCTCGCGATCTTTTGATGAAACTCGAGTATTTTTCGTGATATTTTGATAAAATTTGCGTGTTTTTCGCGATCTATTGATAAAATTTGAGTGTTTTACGCTATATATTGACGACATTCAAGTACTCTTCGTGATTTTTCGATTAAAATTTGCGTGTTTATCGCGATTTTTTGACAAAATTCGCGTGTTTTTTTTTGTGTGATCTTTTGACGAAATCCGCTTGTTTTTCGGGATCCTTTAAAGAAATTTGCTTTTTTTTCGCTATCTTTTCCAGAAATTAATGTTTTGTTAACTTTTTTTTCATGATATAACGATTTTTTAGCAAACTCACGTTTTTATTGCGATCCTTTGATGAAACAGGGGTAATTCTGGGTGAAAATTTTTCTTTTGGATATTCACATCGCATTTTCGGAAATTGGGGGGGGGGGGTGATTTCGCGAATTACCCCTACCCCCGATCTTCAGACGAAATCTGCCTTATTTCGCGATTTTCAGACAAAATAGGCGATTTATCTGCAATATTTTAGCAAAATCGGCGATTTATTGCAATCTTTTGACGAAAACGGCGTTTTCCCATGTTTTGTTTTTATGAAATCGGCGTTTTTTTTCGACGATCTTTAAACAAAATTTGCATTTTTACGCGATTTTTTCTCAAAAACGGCGTTTTATCCCCGCGATCTTTTGACGAAATCGGCGTTTTTTCCGTGATCTTTTGATAAAATCGGTGTTTTTTTTTCAATCTTTTGACAAAATTTTTTAAGCGATCTTTTATCGAAAACTACGTTTTTTCCGCGATCTAATAACGAAATCGGCGTTTTTCCGCGGTCTTCATACGAAATCAGCCTTTTATCTGCGATGTTTGGTGAAATTGCCGTTTTTTCCGCGATTCGCACAGGAATTTCGCGTTTTTCTGGGCACAGTGAGTACCGCGAGTTACCACCCTCCCCCTGATCTTCAGACGAAATCAGCGTTTTATCTGCAATGTTTGGTGAAATTGCCGTTTTTTCCGCGATTCGCACAGGAAATTCGCGTTTTTCAGCGATCTTTTGACAAAGTTCGTTGACAAAAACATTGATGAAATCTTTATTTTTCCACGAAATATTGACGAAATGTGCGCTTTTTTCGGCGATCAACCGAATTTTAAATTGAGAATCACCACTGCGATGAAATTCGAGTGTTTTTCGTGATTTTTCGATAAAATGTGTATGCTTTTCGCGATCTATAAACAAAATTTTCATGATCTATTAATGAAATTCGAGTGTTTTTCACGATCTATTGGTGAAATTTGAGTGACGAAATTAGCGAACCTTTGACAAAATTCACGTTTTATTTTTTTGAGATCCTTTGACAAAATTCGCATACGTTTTTTGAAATGCTTATACAAAATACGTGTGTTTGCCGAAATTCGAGCATTTTCCCCCGAGATTTACTGTTTTTTCCGTTTGTGTTGAATTCAGGTGGTGGCCAAGGGGGGGGGGGACATCCCCCGGAGCAAGAAAATGCTCCCCCCCCGGAAATTTTGAGATTTTGGGTTTTCAATGGTCAGAAAGTGCAATTTTCTCCTCTATTATGCCCCCCCCCCGGAGCTACAGAAGTCCCTCCCGGAGAAAAGTGTCTGAATTCAATACTGTTTCCCTTTGACAGCGTTTTGTTCTTTTTTTAACATTTGTTCGATAGCAATTTTTTTAACAAAATTCTATTTTTTTTTTGTAATTGTTTGACAAACATGTAGCTGATCGTCGTACGCGCTTTCATTCTGCTTTCGGTTTTGCCGTCTATCAGCAGGATTCGCCGAGCAGAGAAATAATTCACCACCGACACGGGAAAAACACAGAACAGGAAGATACACAAAATATGTACAATACATAAGAGGCCACCCCCCATTTGTTGGGAATTAACATATTACGGCAGCTCTCATTCGTCACCCAACGCGCGCGTTGTGCGTCATATGACGTCCCTCTCTGAACTCTGGGATCGGCTGCGATGAAAATGAATGTAGGTTGACTCGAGGAAAAAACAACTTGCGCTCGTTTGCGGAGCCACGATAAAACTCCGCAAAACATCGCGTGTTTTTAGTGACCGAATGCGCATATTTTTCGAAAATTTTCGGCGAAATTTGCGCATTTTTCGAGATCTTCATCAATGTTTCTTTGTTTTTTGTTGAAATTAACAGCTTATAAAAAGTTATTTTTTGTTGTTTCCTGGATCGACGAAATCGCGCTAAACTTCATTTTGGCATTAAGTGCCTTTTGGCGCAGGTTTGGCGCAAAATTGAAAAAAATAGCTGTTTTGTAGCAGTTTGGCGCAGAAAAGCGGTTTCGGCGCAGTCTGGCGCAATTGGCGCAGGTCTTACATCCCTGCAAGTCGTCGATCCGCTCAATGCGGCGGAATTTTTTGTATTGTCAAATGGTTTCGGTATGTAATCTTTGTCATCCAAAAAAATTTAATTTTCATATACATATAAGAAACCTTCGGGATCCATTTAAGAAATAACATCATCAAAAATAGATTTTTCTCCTTGCAAATTTTTTAAAATATCAATAGACATCAGGTTATCGCAAACCGTCCATCTGCAAAATGCAGCCGAAATTTTTTGTCGATTTCCTAAATAAATAAGGAAAAATCTCCTAGAAATTTTGCACCACTAGATAAAACTCTTGATATAATAACGAACTTTAAAGAAGGCAAGGGCGGTGGTTTTGATCGTTTGTGACATGACATCGCGGTGCTTTACGGAGTACAAACGTAACGTGAAACAGCTACGCGTAACCTCCAACTAAATATGGTAAATTGAACATAAAAAGGAGGAATTTCGAAACAAAGCACGGTCAAAAAAGAATAATTTAGAGACTGTGGTGGTTAATTTTGATTATTTTATTTTTCAAAAAAGAAAGAAAAAAGTTTTTATGATTTAATTATTATTTTTAACTATTTCATGTAAAAAAAGACTTTGCGTTTAAACAAAACATTTTACTTTGACGCATTTAATTTTCTGTTTTTTAATAGATATTTAGCACTTTCCAACAAAGTTGAAAAGTGCTTATGCATTCGGTTTGTCTGGCCGTCTGTCCGTCTGGCCGGATGGCCGTCTGTCCGTCTGTCCGCGCTTTAACTCCCGTAAATATACTCGGATTGCTATGAAATTTTTATACGTTATTGAGGTTTACCCTAGCACGAACCCTATTGAAAATGAAGTATGTACCATGATTAGTTTATCTACAGAGAGAATCAAAAGTTTCCCATTACATTACGGCCTATGGGGAAAAATCGTTAATATACTCGGATTGCCATGAAATTTTAGGACGTAATTGACGTTTACCCTAGCACAAGTCCTATTGAAAATGAAATTGCTACCATGATTAGTTTATCTACAGGGCGAATCAAAAGTTTCCCATTGCATTACGGCCTATGGGGGAAAATCGTTAATATACTCGGATTGCCATGAAATTTTAGGACGTTATTGAGGTTTACCCTAGCACGAACCCTATTGAAAATGAAGTATCTACCATGATTAGTTTATCTACAGAGAGAATCAAAATTTCCCATTACATTACGGCCTATGGGGAAAAATCGTTAATATACTCGGATTGCCATGAAATTTTAGGACGTTATTGACGTTTACCCTAGCACAAGTCCTATCGAAAATGAAGTTTCTACCATGATTAGTTTATCTACAGGGAGAATCAAAAGTTTCCTATTACATTACAGCTTATGGGGAAAAATCGTTTCAAAGGAATTTTAAAGCTGTTATACCCTGTCAAACATATTAAAATATGCATTCTATAAAATATAAGGTGAAAATGTAGCTATTATTCATTTACAGGGCCACACAAAAGAATTCCATTAGATAATGGTAAAAGGGGGAATTGTGTGTGACATATTTTAAATATATTAAGCTTTTTCATGTATAATAAAATTGATATATGTCACTGAAGCTTAATATAAATTATATGCTACTGTCTTGCATAATATGAAGTACATAGCATTTACAGGGCAATACAAAAGATTTCAAATAGTATATTCTTTCCGAAGTACCGTATATGTGTCCGACGATGGCTGATGGAGGGATGAAATGCATTTTAATTATGATGTTCGCGTTTATATTTCGCTAAATATATGCACATTATATGGTGTGTATAAATGTTATAGTTGATATACAGGGCTACCCAAAAGAGCTCACCAACGTTACTGAAAATGAGCGTAAATTATTTAAACGTGGTTCTTAAATAAGCTATGCATTTTTGCATTGAGCTGCATTCAATTTACTGAGAAATGTTTGCAGAATATATATAAAGGGATATACAGGGGCCACGCAAAGAATTCGGTACATGGACGCCTATGAATGATGATTTATGAGAATGTGATTTCAGTTGTTTTAAAAGTGTTTTAGTTTACAATAACTTTTAGCCTAATGCTGACGTGTAATAAAGGTACAATGTAAACTACAGGGCGGAACAAAAGTATTCAAGTATGTTTCCATCTAATAGTATGAATTGCTGAAACAGAAATTTCAAGCTACTGGGTATTTTCTTGCTAATCTAAATTTTCCCATTATATGAACTTACATATGAAATACAGGGCTGTTCTAATGTACTGAAATACATATTTGGGTATATTTGGCTATACACTATTATTTCCCTAAATAACAAAGTTTTGTTAAAGTTTTCATTAAGTGTTGGAAAGTGCTTCATAATCTATGCTTAACGCATGATTTTTCTTACTTGTTTTTCAAAGACATGTTTTAATGCATTTTACGGTAATTAATATTAATAATTGTCGTACAGAAGTGCGGTTTGAACTGGAATGCTTCTCACGATAAAAAGTGTTCTTCAGGCGAATGAAAATAATTTGTTTCAAACTTCTATCGTATAGATGGCGTCCCTTGTATGTAAGTTTGGTGTCAAACATGCAAATTTTACTGATTATCAAATTAATTTTGATGCTTTGAAACTAAGCATGTGCTAGAGACTGAAATTCTCAGAAAAAAATCCGGGAAAAGTTGGGAAATTTTTTTTTGAGAAGACTTGAAAGGATCCTTTTTAGCTCACAGGCTATCATAGCCTGAGAGCTTATGTGCCCGTCCGTTCTGTATGTATGTTCGTACGTTCGTATGTTCGTTCGTGCGTAACGCGATAACTCATGATAAAAATATCGGATCCACTTGAAATTTTGTATATAGGTATATCCTGATAAGGCGCTTCCCTGATTAGTTTTCGGAGTTCATTCGATATGTATAAGAGGGGGAACGGGGGGCCCATGCCCCTCCCCTTAATTGATAGAAACGGGATTTTCATGCAGAATTAACAGTTTTCGATCAAAATTTAGATATAGGATCATTCTGATGAGGCGATTCCGTGACTGTTATTAGGTTTTCTTTGAATAAGTATAAACAAGGGGGACGGGGGGGGGGCTCATGCCTCTCCCCTTAATTGATAGAAACGGGATTTTCATGCAGAATTAACAGTTTTCGTTCAAAATTTAGATAAAGGATCATTCTGATGAGGCGATTCCGTGACTGTTATTAGGTGTTCATTGAATAAGTATAAACAGGGGGAACGGGGAGCTCATGCCCCTCCCCTTAATTGATATAAACGAGATTTTCTTACAGAATTAACAGTTTTCCTTCAAAATTTAGATATAGAATCATTCTGATGAGGCGATACCGTGGCTGTTATTAGGTGTTCATTGAATAAGCATAAACAGGGGGAACGGGGGGCTCATGATCCTCCACTTAATTGATATAAACGGGATTTTCATGCAGAATTAACAGTTTTCGTTCAAAATTTAGATATAGGATCATTCTGATGAGGCGAGTCCGTGGCTGTTATTAGGTGTTCATTGAATAAGTATAAACAGGGGGAACGGGGGCTCTAATGCCCCTCCCCTTAACTTGTATAAATGGATTTTTTAAGCAGAATTGACAGATTTCGTTCAAATCTCTGAATAGTTTAGGAAGTTTAATGGTTAAGTATAAAAGAGGGGAATAACTCCTCTTAAATTAAATAAATGCTAAATGGGTTTTTATTAAGAATTATCCGATTTGCTCTGAATTTTGGATATAGATTTATATATGATAAAGCATGGCCTTGATAATTTAGGAGGTTCAATGATTAAGTATAAAAAAGGAGAAAGGGGAGAGCTGTTTCCCCTTCTTAATGTTTTTTTCGAACGGAATTAACGAAAATACAAGGCTGTAATGTACAATTAGTGTGCGTAGCCTGTGAGCTGAATGCCATCAGTTTAACTGGGCAAATATTCTTTTTTATTTAGCTCACAGGCTATCATAGCCTGAGAGCTTATGTGCCCGTCCGTTCTGTATGTTCGTGCGTAACGCGATAACTCATGATAAAAATTTCGGATCCACTTGAAATTTTGTATATAGGTATATCCTGATAAGGCGCTTCCCTGATTAGTTTGTGGAGTTCATTCGATATGTATAAGAGGGGGAACGGGGGGCTCATGCCCCTCCCCTTAATGGATATAAATGGGTTTTTCATGCAGAATTAAGTTTTTGTCCAAAATTGAGATATAGGATCATTCTGATGAGGCGATTCCGTGACTGTTATTATGTGTTCATTGAATAAGTTAAACGGGGAAACGGGGGGCTCATGCCCCCCTTAATTGATATAAATGGGTTTTTCATGCAGAATTAACAGTTTTTGTCCAAAATTTACATATAGGATCATTCTGATGAGGCGATTCCGTGACTGTTATTATGTGTTCATTGAATAAGTATAAACAGGGGGAACGGGGGGCTCATGCCCCTCCCCTTAATTGATATAAACGGGATTTTCATGCAGAATTAACAGTTTTCCTTCAAAATTTAGATATAGGATCATTCTGATGAGGCGAGTCCGTGGCTGTTATTAGGTGTTCATTGAATAAATATAAACAGGGGGTACGGGGGTTCTAATGCTCCTCCCCTTAACTTGCATAAATGGATTTTTCAATCAGAATTGTCAGATTTCGTTCAAATCTCTGAATAATTTTGGAAGTTTAAAGGTTATGTATAAAAGAGGGGAATAACTCCTCTTAAATTATATAAATGCTAAATGGGTTTTTATTAAGAATTATCCGATTTGCTCTGAATTTTGGATATAGATTTTTTAATATGATAAAGCATGTACTTGATAGTTTAGGAAGTTCAATGATTAAGTATAAAAAAGGAAAAGGGGAGAGCTGTTTCCCCTTCTTTTTTTTTTTTTTTTTTTTTTTTTTTTCGAACGGAATTAATGAAAATACAAGGCTGTAATGTACAATTAGTATGCGTAGTCTGTGAGCTCAATGCCATCAGTTTAACTGGGCAATATTCTTTTTATTCTACTTTGCAACACAAGAGCCTTCACAAAATTTCTTTTGAAAGTAGATATTTCAGGAAAAAGTTTAATCCTCAAATTGAATCCTTCGCAAATACAATGATTGAAGGAAAAAAAAAATTCAGGCCACATAGCAGCTGAATCTTATCAAGATGTATATATATATGAATAACCTTATTAAAATGTCTAAATAGGAATCTAGATATAGTAATAATTTCTAATTCACAAATTTCAATTATATTTTGTACAAGTATATACAAAAAGTTCACATATTCATAAAAACAGGATTACATGAAAAAAAATCTAGATACATGACAAAATGTAACTTCTCTTGTTAAAAATGAATTCATATGCAAAATTATTTCAATGATATGCTGATTAATGGAAATGGTAAAATTAAAAATTTAACATAAAATTTGAAGCATGCATTTATTACTTTTTTCTATCTTTACAAGAAGTAAGTATTAAATTCGTGAAAAATTTGACTTCCAGTTTTTGGTAGATTTATATGTTTCAGAACGTCCTGAACATGATTTGGGTTTTTGGAAAATGTCTGTCACTCTGCGAGTCTGTATGTGAAAAAAAACATTTTGGGCGCTCTATCTTAAGAACTGATGCACTTAATTTCACCAAACTTTAGATTCAGTTACACCTTGATATAAACTCGAGATATTTAGTTACTGGTGTATATCGTCCAAAAGATGACTCTGCTATGCTGCATTATTCATGATTCACACTATAGCTCTATCTCAAGAATTAATGTAACTGTAAAACTTCAGATTAAGTTAATGCTTGATATAATTTGCTGATTATTTTTCGGTATAAATCACTCAACAGATGATGCTGCTCTGCTGCATTATTCATGATTATCGCAATAGTAATCTTAAGAACTAAAGGACGATTTTTCATCAAACTGGAGATTCAATCAGTTTCTGATATGTATAAATGTTTAGTTTTTGGCGTAAATTGCTCTATAGGTGGCGCTACTGTGCTGCATTTTTCGTGATTTCAATGTGGCTGATTAATTAAATGTTTTTTAAAGGTGTTGTAATTGCTTTTTTCATTCCTCAAATTCCTCACATTTTCTATTTGTAGTGTAGTGTTTTCATAACTTTTGAGTTCCACTCTTAGAAATATAAAATTACCACATGGAAACATTGAATATGGTTTCTTAAACAAGAGTGTCATACCAGATTTCAGGATAAAAAGAGAAATTTTACGTTTAATTAAACTTAAAAAAATATTTTCCTGGTTTCAATGAGTAAAAATCAAAACAGTCAATAAACCCTCTGCTGTTTTTTAGTTGCAGACCTGAGTAAGCCAAACTTAGTTTTGTTTGAATTTAGATTATAAAATTAAATCAAAACTTTTTTGAGTTTATAATGAAAGGCTAAACATATACCAAAGGTAAACATATATTTAAAAGGAAATAAAAATATAATTGTATGAAAAAAAAATTTTATATTCTAAAAATATACATTTTTTAAACAACGGAAGATTTGAATACTGATTTTCATAATGACAAAACTGCAATAATTTGTTTCTTTAAACTTTCATAAAAATGACAAAACTGCAATAATTTGTTTCTTTAAACTTTCATAATAATGACAAAACTGCAATAATTTGTTTCTTTAAACTATAGTGTAATGGGATGTATAACTCATTTCATTCCAAACTGCAGACATATCGGCTCAGGTTTTTACATTATGTCAATTGGTAATTAAACATGTAACTGAAAAATCATTTCAACAGAGACATTATGTAGCAAACAATAGCAATAGCGTTAAATAAACCCTCGAATATTCTGAGACTAGAAGAAAAAAACCTAAACTTTTAAAAGCAGGCTTTGCTTCTTTTTATTTTGTAATATAGTCATATAAAGTGAAAATAATTTTCTGTTAATACAATTAAATGGAAAAAAAAAATGTTTGTTATTTACTATTATCTAAGAAAATTTATTTGGGAGAAACAATTATGAAAAATCAATTTTTCCAACTTTTCCATTTTTTTCCGAAAAAAACCCCGTTTTTTTTCCGCCATTTAATTTTTTTTCCGGAAAATTTACATCTCTACATTGTGGCGAAATCTATAATCGAGCTTTAGGACTAATTAATTTTTCTACTAGCTTGGATAAAACTTTTCAAGATGGGAAGCATTTTAGTCCGAACCTCACTCCTATATGACATTATAATGACATGATAATTAATTCATTATGAATATATTGAATTATATATTTTATATTGAATTTTAAAATGCGTCAGGGACTTTTGGGGACCTCAGAAATGTCATTCTCAGAAACAATGAAATAAAGAATAAATTGGAGTATAGAAACATTGAAATGGTTTCTGGATTTGTTTTAAGTTATTTAAGAGCATACACGTCACGCGGTAAAAGCCGAACGCTAATGTAAAGTCTATGGGGGTGTTCTTTTCAAATATCTCGTTCAAATTTTAATATTTTTACATGATTTTTTTTTTTTTTTTTTGCATAGGATAGTTGAAGACGATCCACAACCGGCCTAGTTTTTACTTTTTCGATTTTGGTTATATATTTTTTATATTATGATGGTTTCAGTTTCAGAACCGGGTTAAACCGGTTTTGAAAATTAAAGTAATTTTTTAAAAAAATCTAAAACCAAAATTGAAAAAATAAAAACTAAGCCAGTTGTGGATCGTCCTCAGCTAACCTGTAAAAAAAGCATTTAAAATATTAAAAATAAAGCGAGATATTTGAAAAGATTGCGCCCATAGACTTATCATTAGCGTTCGGCTATTACTGTGTGACTAGTGTGTGCTCTTAAGCCATTGTTAGGTTGGTTGAAGAAGTTATTAACCCTTCACAGCACGGTGTGCCACAACTGGCACACACTTATAATCACTGTAATTCTCATTATGTGCCAAGAAATCGGCCAATACGATCGCTATAATTGATCAAGAACTGTAAAAAGAATGAAATAACACTTACTCTGTCCATGTCAGACGGATGCATTTGACAAAAAAGTAGAATTTGTCCATCGGAAAAAAAGAAAAATCGATCAAGCTATTAAAACAAAATTTACTTTATTACTTTTAGCAAATACTTAGAGATGTTACTGTTAAAGTTTCAAAGTCATAAATAGATAAAAGTAATTAATTTAAACCCTTTTTAACTGCAAAATATAGCAATGCAATATTCAAAAACCCTAATTGTGTAGATAGGAAAAATGCCATAAAATATCAAATTTTAGCTGAAAATTTGATTTTTTTTTTTTAATACTATTTAACATTTTTGAAATTTATTCTTTTCCATTATTAGACTGATATATAGATTTCAAATGATATTTTACATGCAAAGAAAAAAAAATCGTGCAGTGAAGGGTTAAATGTAATTAGGAAATAATTAACAGTTATCTAGAAAGTTTGGAAAGAGCGTTGAAATTAGTTCACTTTTACATATAACATGATTTTAAAATATAAGACAATTATTGTAATTCGGTGAATAAAGATCAGATAATATGGTTTTTCTACATAATGTCTTCTACAAATAGTTTTTATTTTAAGGAACAAAACAGACATTTTAAGGGATTTGAAAACTGCTTGACTCCTGAAACGAAAAAGAAAAGGAAAGAGAAAAAGAAAATAAAGTTAAAGGAAACTCTCAGCGGAAGAGGACATTACTATGAATAAAACATGACTGGATGCATAGTAAACTTTTCTTTGTATTTCTTTTTTGGTGGGGTGGGGGGGGGGGTGTCAGGAAATGAATACGTCAAGCGCTGGTCGAACCATGCAATTTTATTTATTTTTTTAAATGCGAGCAAACTTTAGAAGCTAAAAGGTACTTTGGTGAATGAAGAATGAACAGAATAAACAAGTTTTAAGTTTCGTTTTCTTTTTCTTTTTTTTTCAGGTTGGGAGGGGGGGGGGGGAGAAATACCAATACCAGGAAAATTATACGACAAACAATTAAAGTTAAATTTTTGTACAGTATTTTTCTTTTATTTTGATCATAGAACGTCTATCATATCATAAACCAAAAATCAACTCTCAATATTTCTGGTAAGAATTCGAAATTTCTCAAAAAGTCCGGCAAATGTTGCAACTAGAGGTCTGGAATAAATAAATACATAAGTAAATAAATAAATAATTAAATAAAATAAAAACTCCACCCGAACAAAATACTAATTTGTCCTGACCCGGTATAAAAGATAATAAATTAGGTTAGTCTTTGTAAAAGACAAAAGTTCGGTACAAAACCTGCTTGAATGAATTTCAACAAAAAATTGATTTTTATATCGATTGGATTAAAAATTTGTTTCGTACAAGGAGGCCTGACTAAAATTATTTATCTTTTTTTAAGTTTATAACTTACATTTTTATAAATGTGCCGCAAGTTGCGATATTTATTTTTTCAATTAATCTATATCTGTTTATGTAATTACTATGTTATTGCTTCAGTTAGCATTAATATCGTTAGAAATCTGAAAAATGCAGAAAAATCTTTTGGGACGGAATCGAACAGGCAAGAAAAAGATGCGTTATAGACAAATTCCCTTAGCAGGTGTAAACGTAGTATTGTATATTCTTTTCATAAGTATTAGTATATTTATTTTATATGGATCAAGACAGGATTCCCTCACAGGCAGGGTTTTTTTTTTTTTCCTTCACAAATTTCACTATATTTTAATAAGCGCACAGATCTACTATACTTTAAAAAATAATACATTTTAATGCTTAGTTGTAGAGTAATGACGATTTTAAAAAAATGCATTTTTTTTTAAAGCTTTTGGGTCAGGACTTAATTTTACTAACATTTGAATAGCCGATAAAATGATTTTTCTATACGTTGGGATAAAACCAGACA
Organism: Maratus speculifer; assembly: GCA_964019185.1. Lineage (NCBI taxonomy): Eukaryota > Metazoa > Arthropoda > Arachnida > Araneae > Salticidae > Maratus > Maratus speculifer. The sequence continues at coordinate 132,080,758 of OZ025298.1, forward strand.
GGGCCGTAGCTAGAAGTGAACAAATAGGGGGCTCAACAGAATGTAGGGGGGAGGGGCCTCATAATTTTATTTCTCTCTTTCTCTGATGCAGAAAGATAAATTAGTGCATATTCACATTGTAGGTAATATGTTTCTAATTAAACTGCTGTAATAGCTTCATTTTATGCTAAGAAAATCATATGATGATGAAAATTTTGAGTGTATAACTGGTGCAAAATTAAACATCATGTTAGCTTCATATGTACAAATAGGATCAGGGAGTGTTGAAATACTTATTTCAGATACAATTTAGTATTTCTGCAAAACTCAAAGTGTCTCAAAACTAAATTAGATATTTGAACAGAATTTCATTTGAATTTTCGGAACAGAAATTCATTGAGTGACCTTGGAATCTTTTCCAGGGGGGGGGGGGGGGGGCTCAAAATATTTTAGGGGGGGGGTGAGCCGCCCATAGCCCAGGGCCGTAGCTAAGGGGGCGCTATGGGCGGCTCAGCCCCCCCTAAAATATTTTGAGCCCCCCCTGGAAAAAGTTCCAAGGTCACTAAATGTTCCAAAAATTCAAATGAAATTCTGTTCAAAAATCTAATTTAGTTTTGAGACCCTTTCACAGTTTTGCAGAGTTACTAAATTGTACCTAAAATACGTGTTTCAACACTCCCTCATCCTATTGGTACATATGAAGCTAACAGGATGTTTAATTTTGCACTAGTTATACATTCAAAATTTTCATCATCATATACTTTTCTTAGCATAAAATGAAGTTATTACAACAGTTTAATGAGCAACATAGTATCTACAATGTGAATATGCACTAATTTATCTTTCTGCATAAGAGAGAGAACAAAAAAATGAGCCCCCCTACATTCCTTTGAGCCCCCCCCCCCTATATTCCCTGAGCCCCCCTATCGTACACTTCTAGCTACGGCCCTGCCATAGCCCCCCCCCCCTTAGCTACGGCCCTGAAACCAGGCCTGAAAGTTTTAGAGCGTGAAGACTAAGAAAAATGAAACCAGTCCCGACTATGTACGGAAAAAGTAGGTTAAGCCGATCCAGCCCGATCTTTCAGGAAAAAAGAAGACTTAAGCACCGTAAATCAAAATAAGCCTGAGAACGATCCAAAGTTTGGGCCAGGCCCGGCCAGTACAGATCTTTAGTGGCAACATTAGTCATACAGTCTCTTTTCCACTGTTTTACATTTCAAAAAACTGTGAATAAGGAAATATCCAATATTGACGAAGACGATTTGAGATCTCAGCTTAACGATGGCAGCGGTGACTTATGTATCACTTTTGCTTTTATTGCTCATACATTGCTTCTAAATCTAGCATAGTTTCAATTTTTACACCATCGAAAAGGAAAAAAAAAAATAATAATCACTTTCGAAATAAATGTGTCTGAAAATTGTAGATAAATTTTGTGACATTGTATAATTTTTTTAATAATATCTAGAATTATTTTTTTATCACAACAAACTACAATAATGTAAAAATAACTAAAGGCAAATTTAATATAATATGGAATTCATTGCCCCCCAAAACAAAATCAACAAATTGGCAATAAGATTCCAGCGCGAAACTTAAGTCTGTCAACTAAAATATTAATATTTATTTTATGTTGAACATAAAATCAACATAAAGTTGAGTTAAATAATTTTAAAAATACGCTGCGTCAGAATATTTTGGAATTCTATTTAAAATTCTTTGAATGCTTTCATGTCACATAAATTATAAATTAAAGATTTGGGTGGTGCGTTCTTTAGAAGCATTTCAATAAATTTACTTTAAAAACTACTTTAACCAGTATAGCGGATTAAACTGAGTAAATTTTATGAGGATATTTTTTAAAATATGTAGTGCAAATAAATAAAAGACATTGCACAGATACGGAGTACATAAATAAAAATATAAAAGACACAAATGATTGAAATGAAAAAAGTAAAAAACTCACTACTTATGAAATGTTGATAAGCAAGGAATCACATACCTGAAAAGAGAATTAGAACGTTTTCAATGCAACTGAATAAGAACTCACTTCAAATGAATAAGAAAACTAATTTATATATAAATATATATATCGGTGAGAGGAGACCACATGTAAACATTACATATTTCACGCAGTTAAAAAAAAAAAAAAAAAAAAAAAAAAAAAAAACCTGAAGTAAATTAAATTAAAGAAATTACCAATAGATGGCAGTATTAGTAGAATCTTTAAGCTGAATTTTCAGAACAATTAGCCAATTTGATTTCTGGTTGGTGTATTTTGTTTGTTTTAGAAAATGTTAAGTAAAAAATGTCTTTTAAAGTTATTGAAGTAAACATTCATTCAATACGTTTTTAATGTAGAATATCAACGTTACATTTTATAGTGACTAGAAATGAAGTAATTCTACTAAAAACTTTTTTAAAATTAAAAATATCTTTTTTTTAAATTAATAATTTGGGCTTAAGTTGGTATATGGGGCCGTAGTGAACAGAACATATGGCAGCAGATGTACAAGTGTATTTTTAAGTATGCGAGTGCATTTTTTTTGTTTAAAATTTAATCACCCTTGTCAAATATTGAGCTATCAATTCAACGTTTTTAGGATTTCTTCAAAGTCTTAATTTACTGGTATTTAGGCGTCAGATAGCAATTAAAAGTAGTGGCTTTCTGTGAAAATTAACAATTTGTTATTCTTTAATGATTTCCAGTTTTATACCAGTTTAATTTTCCGGTTTAATTTTTTCCCCTCAGTTCCTATTAAAGTATTCGTAAGATATTTTATTTTGTGAAAGTGAAATTTAATTTTCCAAAAAAGTGATAAGTAGTACAGTGATAATACCAATTTTTTATATCACTATTTTACCAATTATTAAAATCATGGTACACAATTTTGTGACACATATTGCATAACATTTAGAGAAAAACACAATAACAGAATTATTCAATAACTTATTTAAAAGTGTCACAGTTTTGTTATGCTCGACTCAGAATTAACAGGTATATTAGTGTATAATTTTACGAATAATTTCTTGTATCTATGTTGAAACATATATTGATTTATGCACACAACTAGAAAGAGGGCATCTATTAAGTTTTTATCGCAGTTTTCATTCCCCCAAAATTATTTGTATCTTATTTATTCACATGTTTACATGTATCTTAGGTGTTTACGCACATGTGAACAAATTTAGACAATTTTTAGAATGATGATGTGCATTAGAAATTCTTGATAAGTGCATTCAAAAGTTTCACCAAAAGAAGAAAAAAAGTGTAAACATTCATTCCTATAAATTCCTTTTTGTTTCAATAGGTCACAAAAATTTTGAGAAATAGCCAAATATATAAAAAATAATCACATTTATTTCAGCGGATTGTATGAAAATTTCACGAGAATAAAAAAGGTAAATTATTCGGTTATTAAAGAAAAAAAAAAAAAAAATGCGACTTTTTTTTATGAAAAATGTACAGTGGAATCTCTCTATTCTAAACACTCATTGGACCGACCAAAAATGTTCAATTATGGGGGTGTTCATAATAGAGGGAGATTGGAAATGCATTACAACTACTGCTACTATGTAGGATGACCGAGGAAGTACTTGATCAAATAAGGTCAGTATTACGGGGTTTTTATTACATTTCCTTCCTTTTAAATCCTTTTAGAAGTAGTTTAACATGATTTCTACAGCCCTTAATGAATGTCCGATCATAGGAAAAAATGAAATCTACTTAAATTAAATAGCAACCAAATTATAAGCAACTAGTTTCTTTTATTGCCATTTTCCTAGCAGTTGATCAATTGAAGTAATCAGTCGAAAATAATAAAATTAATTTTTTAAACATTATGTTTAGGCTGTAATTAAAAATAATTCATATAAAACTATTATTTGAAAATAGGAAGTGGATGCCTTAATTGTCTTCAAAAACTCAAAAAAAAATTTTGCATTTTCTATTTAAAAAAAAATTATAAAATGGCAACTGTTACAGCAATTCACTAACAACAATGTGACAACAAGTGCTCCAAGATTTAACTAAAGATTTTGTCTGAAGTATTCAAACAAATTGCAACTCCAAGTACCTGCTAAAAATCCAGCAGTGGTTTCGTGTGTTTATTTTTTAATCGAATTCGTTGAATTTTTTTTGTGGACCAAAAGTAGCGTTCACAATAGTGGGGTGTTCAGATTAGAGTGTGTTCAGAATACAGAGAGTTCATCTTTTGTCAAGTCTATGGAGCTTCGCCGGGACCATCGGAATGTGTTAATAATACCGAGGTGTTTACATTAGAGAGTGTTCAGATAGAGAGAGTCCAATGTATTTATCATCATAAATATGTAAAAAGTAATATTACGTGCTTTTTTTTTTAAGTTTGGGAATTTGAAAACTGGGTTTTCGTTTACCTCTCTTTATTTTCTTTCTTTATTTATTAAATTGAATTTTTCTCCTGTATCTACATTGCATAAAAAGTAAGTTACTACGCAAATTAAAATGCATTTTCCCAAAATTTTCATTTATGTACATTTTTCCTTTTATGTGCTTGTATTTTATTATGCAAATTTAATGAATTTGAGTTGCATTCTTTTTAAAGAGTTTTCCTCGTAACGAAGTATTTAAGTGTAACTCTGAGACTTCATTAAATGAAAATTTCATTGTATTTGGGTTTCAAAAACTGATTAATATACTCCTAAAACAACTCAAAAACCTTTTCGAAAAACATTGGTAGCAAAGGAAACCAGAACCAACTTGGGACGTACGTATAATTATGTATGTAAAATAAATACGAATAATCAATTAATAATTAAGTATATTTGTGCATGTATTAATTACTTTTAAAAAATTGGATATTTTAGTTTTCAGTTTCGGCCGAAAATAGCAACATCACTTAAATTCGGTTTTGGCCTTAAAAGCCTGTTTCGGTCAATATTTAGTTATATTTCATTAGATTAAGAAACATTCTACTTTTACATTACCTATAAAATGTTACAAGTGTCGGTTTTTCACATAAAAATGTAGATATTAAGTTATAATATTTTTCATTCAATTTCCAATATCACGAGAAACTGGGCAGAAAAATTAAAACATTCTAAGAAACAAATCTTATTTAAAGTAATTACACCACTTTTCTTGATTATTAGCTCACAGGCTATCATGGCCTGAGAGCTTATGTGCCCGCCCGTTCTGTATGTACGTTCGTACGTGCGTAACGCGATAACTCATGATAAAAGTATCCTATGCACTTGAAATTTTGTATACAGGTATATCCTGATAAGGCGCTTCCCGGATTAGTTTTTGAAGTTCATTCGATAAGTATAAGAAGAGGAACGGGGGGCTCATGCTCCTCCTCTTAATATAAATGGGTTTTTTCATGCAGAATTAACAGTTTTCGTTCATAATTTAGATGTGGGATCATTCTGATAAGGCGATTCCGTGACTGTTTTTAGGTGTTCATTGAATAAGTATAAACAGAGGAAACGGGGGTTCTAATGTCCCTCCCCTTAATTGATATAAATGGGTTTTACGTGTAGAATAATCAGATTTCGTTCAAATCTCTGAATAGTTTTGGAAGTTTAATGGTTAAGTATAAAAGAGAAGGAGATAACTCCTCTTAAATTATATAAATGGGTTTTCATTAAGAATTTTCAGATTTGCTCTGAATTTTGGATATAGATTTTTTATATGATAAAGCATGTCCCTGATTAGTTTAGAGGGTTCAATGATTAAGTATAAAAGGGGGAAAGGGGAAGCTGTTTCCCCTCCTTTGTTTTTTTTTCGATCGGAAATAACCTTTGAAAATATAAGGCTGTAATGTGCAATTAGTATGCGTAGCTTGTGAGCTCAATGTCATCAGTTTAACTGGGCAGTATTCTTTTTATTATTTCAGTGTTGCAGACAAAAATTTAAAAAATTCTTTTAGTTACGTAATATATCTAAAGTTAAAAAATATGAAATTAGGAGGCTAATTTTTAAAGCACCCATTTCAAAACATGCTATAAAGATGTAAATATACTTCAAACATCACTATTTTAGAAATTTCTTTTTATGAACTTTCAAGGAAATTTTAAAAAGTTTAAATTTTTTATTTTTAAATCGCAGGTTAATGTGGAATGATATTAATTACTAAAGAGCACTGCCATTTATGTACATTTAATACATAATCTTTTCTGAACAACAATTTAATAATTCAAGCATCCTTAATAACTAAAATTCGTTCTTAGAAAATACTGTGATTATGAAAAGCCAGGCTTGCTCAAAGTAACCAAATAAAAATTATAGCAAAGTGAAGTTACTTAAGATTGATGCTGCACAATTTTAATAAATTAATGAAACTAGTGCTCTAGAATTAATGAAATTAGTGAGAGAATTTGCAATGAAGTTTCATTGAAATAACAAAATATTTGGAACATGTTTAAAAGAAACATTAATAATTTATTTAAGAAGTTGGATTATTTCTTTTTGCAAAAGTGTGTAAATTTTATAAGTTTAATTCACTACTTTTCTCTTTCCGATCAAAATAAACAAAAAGATAAAAGAAAATTAAAAGTTTAACGTGAATTAATTATTTCGGAAGGCGACATAGTCGTATTACACAATATATTCAAATAGGATGATTTTAAACATGTTGCAGTTTCAAAACATCTAGATTAAGCAAGACAAAGATAGTTAAACTACAGCAAAAACTAAAACCATATGTATAAAAGAAAAAAAAGAAGATAAGTTATGCAATAACTTAGATCAATTATTTTTGGTAAAGGCATGTAATTTATTTGCTTGATTTGATTTTGCACCATTTTTCTATTTCAGACCACGTTAAGAATGCATATAAAAATTATCGTTTGATATGAATAAATTATTGCATAAAGGAATAGTCATATTACGTTAAACATTCAAATAGGATGAGTTTAAGCATATTATAAGCTACAAAACTTTTAGATTAAGCAAGATAAGAAAATATAGTTAAAAACTACAGTAGAAACTAAAATGATATGCGAGAAAGATAAGAGAGAAAACTAATTCACACAGCAACTTAGGCTGTTAGTATTTGTTAAAGCATGTAATTTATTTGCTCGATTTGATTATGCACTACTTTTAACCTTTAGACCCCATTAAGAAAAGAGATAAAAATATTTCTTTTTAAGAGATTTCTTTTAAAACATGTTCCAAACATCTTGTTATTTCAGCGAAACTTCATTGCAAAATGTCTCACTAATTTAATTAATTCTAGAGCACTAATTTCATTAATTTATTAAAATTATGCAGCATCAATCTTAAGTAACTTCATTTTGCTATAATTTTATTTGGTTACTTTATGATCGAGCCTAGCTTTTAATAACAGTATTTTCTAAGTACGGATTTTAGTTATTAACGAGGCTTTAATTATTAAGTTGTTGTTCAGAAGAGCTTATGTATTAAATGTACATAAATGGCAGTGCTGTTTAGTAATTAATATCATTACGCAAGTTAATTATTACCTAAAGATCGTATTACATTAAAAATTCAAACAGAGATATTTAAACATATTACAAGTTCCAAGACTTGTACATTAAGCAAGAAAAAGATAGTTAAACTATAACAGAAACTAAAATCTTATGCATAAAAGATAAAAGAAACAACGGTTAATGCAGCAACTCGGATTATTACTATTTTTGTTTCGAAAGCATGTAATTTATTTACTTGATTTGATTATGCACCACTTTTTTCTTTAAGACAAATTAACAATAAAGATAAAAATTAATCGTTTGAAGTGATTTAATTATTACATAAACAGATAGTCGTACATTAAATTAAATACTCAGACAGGATGAGTGCACACATATTATAAGTTTCAAAGCGTGTGGATTAAGCAGGATAAAATAATGATAAATAAACTATAGAAGAACTAAAATCACATGTGAAAAAAAGATAAATTAGTCTAGTTTGAATTGAATGGTTATCTTACTCAGATGGCTCTTTGTTTTACAGAAGTGTGTTTGAAGTGAAATTACTAAAACATTGCAAAATTTTAATGTTTTGTAGAATTAATGAAATTAGTATGATACTTTGCAGCAAAGTTTTACTTAAGTAACGCGGAGGTTTTGTCGTGTAAGCCATATAGCAAGTAAATGCTATGCTTGTTGACCACCATTATTATGGAAAAGTTTGCTTTGCCTTATTCGATTAATGAGATATCAACCATAAAATATTTCTCCATTCTAAAATATTGGTAGCCAAAAATCGAAGCATGAGAGTTATACTACAAGTGCTCATGGAAATATCAAAAAGAAACAGTAACAAACTATACAGCAAATTAAATTATTTCTTTCTGATAAAGACATGCAATTCTTACTCGCTTGATTTTATTATGCACCACTTTTCACATTCAGACAAAATTAAGTATAGAGATAAAAATCAAATGTTTGACGAATAACTTCGTAAAGATACATAGTTACATTAAATATTAAATTACATTAAATAATATATTTAGCTACATTAAATACTAAAATATATCAAGTTACAATAAATATTAAAATAGTTGAATCAGTTGAAGAGGAATTGTCCCCTTAAAGGCATTTTTTAAAAAGTTTTTGAAAAGGTTTCTTTTAAATTCAAATTTAAATAACACCATAAGACGAAACGCAATACCTTACCTTAATTTGAACATAAAATACATAGTATAAACTTTAAAAAGTTCATTTTTTTTTAAGGTAACTATAAATAAAAATGTAAATTTTAAAAGGTTCAAACTCTTACACAACTCGTAAACAATTGAAAATAATATGAAAAAAATACTGAAAAACAATCCGAAATGCTAATTAATTAAACTACCAGTATTTATTTAAATTAAAAATATAAAAGCTTAAAACACAATACAAATAAATCAATCTGCATAAAAAATATTTTTATAAAAGTTCTGCAAAAAAAGTCATTAAAAACTGTTTGACATTTTTTAAAATAAGGGATAAATAACAAATATTCAGTATTTATTTAATAAAAAAATAAAAGAAACATTAAGTAAATGAAATGAGTGATTTAATTACACAAGAAAAACGGAATGACTTAATTATTAAAAAACACTGCTAAGTGCGCACATTTAATACAAAATCTCGCTGGAGATCAAGTTAATAATTTATGACTCTTTAATAACTAATATCTGTTCCGCAAAGTTAGTGTAATTACTAAGATAACCTGACTCATAATATAACTAAATGCAATTTACAATGAAACGAAGTTATTTTAGATTGATATTGCAGAATGTCTCTGTTGTCCAGAATTAATGAAATTAGCGAAATATTTCACAGAGAAATTCTAACGAGAGGTTTAGACCATCTTTCAAATTTATTCAACAAGTTAGATTACTTCTTTTAAGTAAAAGCACGTAGCTTTTATTCGCTAGATTAGATTATTCATTATTTTTCCCTTCTTCGGTCAAAATCAGTGTAAAGATTAAGGTATATTAAAAGTTTGATGTGAATTACTTATTAGGCAAGAAGAAATTCTACAATTGAATTAAAATTATAGTAAGAGTATAGTGTAAATGTATTTCAATTTAGAAACGTATTAAGCTCGAAAATGCGTTAAATGGTTACTTTATTTAAGGAGTAAATTTTAGAGTGGTAGAACTGGATTATTTTCAGATATGTTAATGATTTTTAGAGATACAGAGATCATTGATATCCTAATTATAAGATTTGACAAAAAACTTTTTAATTCCATTGTTTAACAACAATAAATATAAGGATTCTTCTACCAGCTCATAGGCTATCAAAGCCTGGAAAAACTTATGTGCCCGTCGGTTTTGCGTGTAAGTACGTATGTATGTAATGCGATAACGCATGATAAAAATATCCTATTTGCTTCAAATGTTTGATATAGATTTATTCTGACAAGGCACTTTCCTGATTAGTTTTGGAAGATTATTAAATAATTATAAGGGAAAAAAGTGGACTAACGCCCCCTTAATTTAGAGAAGTGGATTTTTCACGCAGAATTGCTAGTTTTCTACACTTTTAACTTCTACACATTTGAGGAGCTAATATGAAAATGCACAGTAAAAATTTTTAAAACGTTTTCTCATACTACTATACTATCACAGAAGTCTAGTAAAACATTTTACGTGGTACGGGTATTGCAAAGAAAAAAAAAAAAGAACAAAAAGAGACCCTTTAAAATTATTTTCGAATGGAAACCACCTGGAAAAATGGGAGACCTGATTAAAAATAAATGTAGTTTAAGAAAACTAAAAAACACGCTTTTTAAGTATATCAAACTAAAAAGTGACAAAAATAATTCGTACTATAACCTGAAACGAAAATAGATGAAAAATACTATATTACTATAAAATCACTGTTATTATAGAAATCAATTAATAAGCAATAAATAAAATTATCGTGGAAAAAAAGCGTGGGGTGGTGCTCCATCTACCACGCTCCATCTTACAGTTCTTAAGAAGCACCCCACGCTTTTTTCCCACGATAATTTTATTTATTGCTTATTAATTGATTTCTATAATAACAATGATTTTATAGTAATATAGTATTTTTCATCTATTTTCGTTTTCAGCTTATAGTATGAATTATTTTTTTCACTTTTTAGATTGATATACTTAAAAAGCGTGGTTTTTAGTTTTTTAAACTATATTTATTTTTCACTTTTTAGTTTGATTACTTTAAAAGCGTGGTTTTTAGTTTTTTAAAACTATATTTATATTTAATACAAAAACCAAATTAATCGGTTGGATAGTTTCAGAGTAATTGGTGAACATATATAGAAAAAAAAATACATACGCGTCGAATTGATAACTTCCTCTTCCTTTTCTGAAGCCGGTTAAAAATAAAAATTGTAATACGGATTTTTTTTTTTTTAAATTTTACATTGATGTAAATAATGTCAGGAGTGGGGTTCGAACCCACAATCTCTTTCGAAAAACAGAGCTTCAATCCGGCGCCTTCGACCGCTCGGCCATGCTGTCTACACTCCATTCAGTGAACGTATTCAACACTTTTAATTAGCGAAAAATCACTAATTTTATTAGTTTTTGCCTAATTAATAAAAAAGTACTGAACCAATTTCGATGAAACTGAAGTGGCACAAATTCGAGAGCATCGTCTTTCATTTAACACCAAAACCAAGTTAATCGGTTGCATGGTTTCGGAGTAATCGGTGAACATACATAAAATAAGGAGAGTTACAAACTCACAAACCCACAAACATACAGGTGAAGCTAATAAAAGCGTGGTAAAAAAAATGAAAAGAAAGATCAGAAAAAACCACACTAAGAAACAGAAAGGAAGACGTGGCTTTGAAGAGGAAAAAAAAGTTACAATCGAAGAAAACCTCAGAACCAGGTAAAATTTTATTGGAAGTAGAATCAACTGCAAATTCGTGATAGTTATTTAATTTATAGTCCAATTATTAAACGGCTCACGCATTATAAAAGCTAATGAAAAAGAACAGTTAACTGATGCTGAAAAAAAAAAAAAAAAAAAAAAAAAAAAAACACTTTTTTAAATATACTATTAGTAAAACTTTAAAAAAATTTCCCTTTTAAAATATTTAGGCAACATGCACCTCGAACTTAAAACTTTCCAAGATAAATTGAAAAGAAAAGGTAAGCATTAACAAAGTAATACAAATCACACAATTATCGCAGAGATGATGATTTCTAAAGAGCATTTTCATGTAACGTCTTTTATTATACAATATCCTTTCAAGCAAAACCTTAATAATTCATGATTACTGAATAACTAATTTCTATTCTTCGAAATTACGGTAATTATTGAGATGGTTTCGCTCATAATACAACAAAATGAAATTTACAGCGAAACAGGGTTACTTATAATTGATGTTCCATAATTTTAATGTTCTCAAGAATTAATGAAATTAGTTAAATACTTTGGCGGCGAAGTTTTACTTCAGCAAAGATAGCGTTTGGAATTTCTTTTTAAATAATGCACTAATAAATTATTCAGCAAGTTAGGATATTTTTGTTATTTTCGTAAAAGCACGTAACTTTTATTTGCTTGAATTGATTATACATTACTTTTCTCTTTTCGATCGAAATTAAGTTTAAAGATTAAAATAAATTAAAAGTTTGAAATGAATTAATCTTTACTACAAGGAAAAGTTCTGAAATTACATTAAATTTTAAACAGGATGAATATAAAACACATCACACTTTATAAAAGTCATAGATTAAACAGGAAAAGAAAAAAAAATACTAAACTATAACCTTAACTAAAACCATGCATGGAAAGGATTAAATAGTTTGGTTTTGAACTGAATGGTTATTTATTCATATGCTAATTTTTAGCATTTTAATTATATTTCAGACAAGTTATGTGTATTTAGGTATTTCCGGGTGGCGGCTCGTAACAAAACTTCGTGGAGATTCTTCTTCAGAAATATTTTCAGCCATAATTTTAATATTGTGTAAATAATTCAATAATAGATATTAGGAAAAAATTTCGTCTAAGCTTTAGGATGATTTAAAAAAAATATATAACAGTGTGAATAAATAAAATAATAAATAAATAAATAAAGATGAAAAAATAAATAAATTAAGAATGCATAAGTTTTCAAACCAAATTTAAACATTACAATCACTGAAAACACTAAAATATATATATTATATATATATATAACAAATTAATAATCTGCATCGTAATTATTTAAAAAATTACAACTGGTTTCTAATACGTAAATATATTTTTGGAATAAAAAAGAAACATATAGTACAATATTTAAATATTTTTCTCAATAAAACTTACTCTAAACATTTTTCAGATTTTTTTATGATCTCATTATGACTCGTTTCAACCTTTACAATATAAATTTACTAAAAAAACCCTAAAAATCTACAAACTAATACTCAAATGGTAATTACTTTTTCTAATCCAATATTTAATAAAATTAATATTAATTCCATATTAAATGATAAAAACTGTCAATTTCCTATTAATAATATTCATATATCTAAAACCTTTAAGTATCCCATATCTATCGGCAGAACGATTTTTAACTATAATTCTTTCGCTAAATCTTCTTTTGCTGCTAGTATATTACCCTGTAATTGCAATGACCCCTCTCTACAAAAATTTATAAATAAAGATCATGGACATATTATTACTGGTAATCTTAATCTTGTAGATGATTTACAACTTAGAAGAATTATGGGTTATGGGACCAAGTACAGAATTCCATCCAAATTAAACATTAAATCTATCATAAAACAATTTACATATGATATAGATATATTTATTTATAAACTTGCAATTTATTATAATAAACCCATTGAATATTTTAATCAATGGAAAATATTAGTTATCGATAAATTAACCAGGTCCTTAAAATATAATATTTCACACCTAGAATATGTAAATACACAGCATGTTGTAGCAAATCAATAAATTACAACAAAACTTTGTAATTTTTGCTTGCAACTTTGATTTGCAACTTATGTTGATAAATCTCCAAATAATTATGCAATTATTTGTAAATCTTATTATCATCAACTGCTTAAATCTAGTATATCTAATAATAACACATTCCAAAAAATTAATGATAACTTACTTGCCAATAATCGTAAAATTAAAGGATTCTATAAAGTATTAGACATTAACCCTACTAACTTTAAATATTTTTATCTAGTCCTTATACCCAAATTTCATAAGCATCCTGTTAAATTCAGAACTGTTACAATTGGTTGCAATACTTATAATAATGCTGCTAACAAACTTCTATTAGTAATTCTTAATCAAATATATAATATTACAAAAAAAAGTGATAATACACATTGCATAAAAAATAGTTATGAACTGGTCCATATTATGAAAAATCTTAAATGTATAAAAAATATCACTACCTATGATTTTAAAGATTTATTTAATAATATCGATTTACCGGATTTACATAATATCATAAATGAGCTTTTTAAAAAATATCAACACGAGTTGGATATATCACATAATATCGATTCTGATTATTTTCATACCTTAACTAATTTCATTATCTATAATAATTTTATCATGCATGATAACAATATATATATTCAAAATGTTGGTATACCACAAGGTGGTAGTACATCTAGTGTATTATCTGACTTATACTTATATTACTATGAACGTCATTATTTAAATAATACAATACATTTATATCGATATATAGATGATGTAATTTTAATTGATACTGATAACACCTGTATATCTCAATTCCCTGTTGATTATCCTTCTAATCTAGAACTTTCAAAAAACCTACTTTTTAATAATACAATCAATTTCTTAGATATTAAAATTATATTAAAAGAGAACAAATTTATAACTGATATTTATGACAAAAGGAAAGAATTTAATTTTAAAGTTAATACCTTTACTAATTTTAAATCATGTCTTTATAATTCTGTATATCGTAATATAATACATAACCATTTATATAGAATAAAATGTCTATGTTCTTCCCATTTAATTAATACTAATATTAAAAAGCTTGTATATGATGCTATAAATAATGGTTATCCTAAAAAAATCATATATTCTTTAATTTATAATTAGATATTACATGATCTTATAATTAATTCTTTGCGTAAAAAATGTATAAAAAAATTATAAAACAAAAATAATAATAAAAAATTAAAAATGTTAAAAAGTAATAAAAATATATATATATAGGTTGGTTGGGTGGGTAGATTTTAGAGTACGGCGGAGGGTGGTGTTGTCTGGATAAAAACGCAAAGGTTAATTATTTATTAAAAAAAATGAGAGTGGGTTATTTATTTTAACGTAATTTTTAAACTGTTTAATTTACACCAATATATGGATATTTGTCTAGTTATATCAATAGTTAAATAGCTATATTTTAATTATCAAATTATTTTTAATGTTATTGATATAATTTTTGGTATTATTATTAATAATATTATTACTATTATTATTTGTTTTATTTTATTTTATTTTTTTAATTTTTATTCTTTAATTTTTATTTTATTTTATTTTATTTTTTAATTTTTATTATCCTATATTAAGATAATGAGTTTTTACCATGTAAAGTCACAATAAATGTTACTGATTACAGTAACAATAATGCATTTTAAGTTATATGTTAATATGAATGTTATCTCTTAATTCTAATTTTAATCATTTTATTAATTTAATTTTATGTTAATATCGATTATTAATTATTTTCTGCGGTTCAATTATATTTCCATTCAGTTTTATCTTTTTTGTTTGTTATGAATAACTATTATTTTTACTTACTTTCAACTCCTTTTTGTAAAATATCTTTGTTCCTTGTTTAATAATTTGGTTTTTGTGTGATGGTAGTCCCAAATTCGTATTGTTTTGCTTTTTCATGGCAAATACGAAGATGAAACCACACACTCCATTTGTAGTTCCAAAGTATTTGGGACCTGAAGATTCTGCTTTGGTTCTACAAATTTCATTTGTATTCATATTATTCTTTTTTCCTTCCATGTTCAATGTGCTATTCGTTATTAAATTCAATGGTTAATTTCAAATGGTTAATATTGTTTACTATAATTCAATTTAATTCTTCGTTTTGGTTTATTGTTTTATTGATAAAATCCATTGGTGAATCTTGTCTACTTTTAATGGTATATATATATATATATATATATATATATATATATATATATATATATATATATATATATATATATTTAATTTGATATTTTTCCCCTCACGGTCTACGCTCAGATAGAGTGTTTTTACCTTATTGGTAAAAACACTTTGTTATTACTTATGAAGTTATCTGAGCGAAGTATATTCCCCGGTTGTCAACCCAGGTAGCTTAAATGATAGAGCATTGGCCTGAAAATTTAGGATTTAGATTTAATTCACGGCTTGAGCATTTTTTCGCTTAGTTGAAAATATTTAGTTCGTATGATAGATAACTTTAACCAATAACCAATAAGTAGATAACCAATCAAATTGATTGTGTTAAAGTAAGTGGTCACTTTAAATTCTTTTTCAAACGTTCTAGCTTTTAAAAAATCTCCGAGACGTGCATTTAAAACAAATTGAAAAAATGGGAGAGCTCTTACTACATAAAACTAATAATTCAATTACATTAAGAATGAGGATGCCACAAATTGCTAAAAAAGATTGCCATGTAGATTATTTAATACAAAATATCCTTCTTAATAAAACATGTCTCCTTAATAACTAATATGTTTTCTTCAAAATTAAGTTAATTATTAAGCCAGCTTAACTCATAATACAACAGAATGAAATTTAGAGGGAATGGAGTTGCTTAAGATTAATGAAGCATAATTTTAATATTCTTCACCATTAGGATAAGTAATGAAATACTTTGCGGTAAAGTTTCACTTTAATAAAGAGAATGTTTGGAACATCTTTTAGATTATGAGTTAATAAGTTCTTAAGTTAGTTATTTTTTTTTCCGCAAAAGCACAAAATTTCTATTTGCTTGATTCGATTATTCAATGCTCTTTTCCATCAAAATTACGTTTAAAAATTAGGATAATTTAAAGTTTTCGTGAATTAATCAAAATCACAAGGAGAAATTGTATTCAAATTTGAATCTGGAATTCATATTATATTTGAAACAGAATTAATGTAAATGCATTACACTTCACAAAAAAAAAAAAAAAAAAAAAAAATCATAGATTAAACAAGAACAGAAAAGAAGCTGTTAAACTATAGCATTAAAATAATACTACACATGAAAAGGATTAAATAGTTTAGTTTCGAGTTGAATGATTATCTTATTCATAAACAACTTTTTAGTATTATAGTTATATTTCAGAAGTTACTTTCAGATAAGATCAGTGACTTGGTATTGGACTCCTCAGAAATCCTTTCATAGTTTTTTTTTAGTAAAAATAAAATAAATAAATAATATATTAGTCTATTAATGGAAAAATCCTGATAGCACTGCTACCAGAAAAAATTACGTGAATTGAAGAAATAATTTCTAAGAGTGTAGAAACAGTTGAAAGTTTCATTTTAAACAGATTTCCTTCTAGATAGGCACATTTCTAATAGGGAAGAGACGAATAATAATATTGCCGAATAGCCGAATGCCAAACATTCACCCAAATTTAAGGCCGAATATAATCTTTTTTTCCCCCAAAAAGAATAACTTTTGATTGTACATGTATAATAAATTTTAAAGTGAAAAATGAATTTGAAACAAATTTGTTTATTAATCAGTTTACATTTTTTATTAACTTGATAAATTTCTTATTCTTGTAATAGACTGACCTCGAAAAATTTAGATACAACAGTTTTTTGCGTCTAATTTACAAATGGATGAATGCAGAAACAAATTTTGGAACAAATGTGCACTAAACAGGCATTTATTGAATGCGGCATAGAAATTTATGTAAGTTACACGCAAAAATGATTTACAACAAAAAAGCACTCTTGATAGAAAAGTTGTTTATTCTTGGAGAAAACAATACATCAGAGTATATGATAAAATAACACAGAAAAATTACAAAAGTGAGCTCTAATAAGGAAAGTGTTCACCAATTTTTCTACTATTAAATGTGACAAATGATTAATTGTGTATGCTTTTATTTATGGAATTATTTTGCTGCATTGATGCATTTATTCTTGTTTATATATTAAGAGAATGAAGTCTCGAGGTGTTTATTATAAAGCTTTTATATTGGCAAGTTTTTGATAGGACTAACTCTTACAGAAAAAAATAAAAATAAAATTAAAACAGCAAAAATGAAGAAGGGAGGGGGGAGGAATTAAAAAAATTGATTTCTCAATTCATAAGATATGAAATCCATTTCAGTTTATTATAAATCTTCGCAATACTATCTACAACTTTTATATTGACAAAATTTTGATAGAAACAACTGATATAAAAAATACATATAGGGGTTGAAAAAAATTATCGCATTAACCCTTTCCGGCACGGGCAAAATCTGTCAGTAAAATGAGAAATTATCAGCTGACACTGGAATTCACAAACGAACTATCTAGATAATTTGAAACCCCTAATTTAAGCTTTTATAGTAAAAGGGAAATTTTACTAAAATTTTATATTGGTGCCGTTTGCAAGTTCGGAATTAAAGTTAGATATCCCAGACCGGGCACAGTGTGCAGAAAGGGTCAAGGGTGTTCTCAAATCCAAAGAGGTAAATTTATGAGTAAATTTTAATTAAATTATGTTCGGAAACGCATGAAACTGGGAGATATTGTTATACAAAAACTATGTAATTGAAAAATATTTTAGTTTTTTTGTAAACACAGTAACTGTTTTAGACAATACTGTCAAATTTGGGATTTTGAATCGAATTTCAAGACAAAAGAGAAATCAGCGAACGAAGAGAAAAAACACATTGCGATAGGTCTGTCGATTTTATAATTTATGTTTAATAATGTTTAAGACATTGTGCCCAAAAGTATCACCCTTGTTGAGCAGAGTAGATAATAACAGCCTTAACATGATTTTGATAAAACCAGCTCATACAGAAAAAAAAAAATTAAAAACTCGTCAAAAGTGACCAGATAAAATTGTTAAATTTGGTTTATCTCTAATCACAATTTAGTTTTCGTTGGTGAAATTAATATTTAACTTCGAAATGTACTTGTGCCTGTAGACGAGCTACAGGTATTTCTTTTTAAATACTCATTTTTATAAGCATCGAATATCTCGAAAATCACGTCTAAATTTATGACCGCAAATTTTACAAATAGTTTTTCAAATATGCTCTTTTACAAGCATTGAATCTTATCACGAAAATCATGCCTAATTTCATAAATGCAAATTGTAAAAATAGTTTTTTTTTTCAAATATATTCTTTTACAAGAATTAAAGTTTATGTCGAAAATTGCGCCTAATTTCGACGAAAATCACATTGCTGAAATTCGAAATGCACTTGTGTCTGTAGGCCGAGCCAGCAGGGATTTTTTTTAAAAATACAATCTTTTATAAGCATAGAATGATTATCTTGAAAATCACGTCTAATTTTATGATTGCAAATTGCAATAACAGTTTTTCAAATATGCTCTTTTATAAGCATAAATCTTTCTCAAAAATTATACCTAATTTCATTAATGCAAATTGTAACAAGTTTTTTTTTCCCTCTTCTCCCAAAATACTCTTTTATAAGCATTAAAAAAGCTCATCTCGAAAATTAAGCCTGCTTTGGATGAAAATCATGCCGAATTTCATGACTGCAAACTGTAACAACAGTTTTTCCCAAATACAGTTGAGTCTCTCTATAATGAAACTCCATACATCGAATTTCTCTATATAACGAATTTTTAGTATGAACGGTCCCTTTTTCGCATGATTACATTAAAAACAGTCCCTATATAGCGAAATATCGATCTCCATATAACGAATTTCTTCATGCATTGGTCTTAATTTACTCGGTTTTAAAAGGCTTCGAAATCATATGGAATCAATTTTCCATCACTTATTTTTTATTTATCGTCAGTGCTGAGTTTTTTTTTAATATTACTTCTCTCCTTGTTCTTTAAACCCAACGAATCCATCCCACCTTCCACACACCTTTCCACATCCTTCTCAAAACAGTGTCAATTGGATTGATAGACCTGTAAGTGAGGAATCAATGAGGAGGCACATAAGAAAGGCCTTCAAATGGAGGGAAATGCCAACTACAATTTTTCATTCCTTGCCAAAAATTGAGCTTTTTTTTTTTTTTTTTTTTTTTTTTTTTTTTTTTTTTTTTTTGAGAGCGTAACAACTTTAAAATCAAAACAACAAAAAATTACAGATTTTTTCGACTGATATTAATGAAAGTCTTCCTTATTTGATTTTCATTAAGTTTTCAAACAAATGTCTGTTCTCTTTTTTGAAACAGCTTAAATTATTAAGAAATAAAATGTTATATTAATATTTACTTTTAAGCATTTCAAATACTTAATTCAAAAGATCAAAAATAATATTTGTTCAAATTTCACACACTAAATACGATTTTTAAAATCATTCTCTATACATCGAATTTCTCTATATAACGAATTTTTTACTGGAACGGTGGATTTCGTTATATAGAGACTCGACTGTACATGCTTTTATATAAGCATTGAATGCTTATTTCGAAAATCATGCTTAATTTCATAACGCTAACAGTAAATATATATACATATCTACTCTTTTATAAGCATTAAATGCTTATCTCGAGAAAAAATCCAGCTTGACTCATTGTGGGAGTGGATAAAACAGATTTTAAAAATGGACCATTTTTTTTTTCAAAATGGACTTGGTTTTCTATAGTTGTGTGCCTCTCAATTAAAACAGATCATTGGCGGTTTCAGCCAAGATATCACTGGTTCGAATCCTGACTCCGACTTTTTTTTCACCCACTTGAAAATGTACAATCGTGGAAAAAAAGTAAATATCCCCTACTATCTCTACAAAAAATTATCGTAGAAGAAAATTACTGGTACCGAACGTTTCGAAAGTCTACTTTTAAATAATACAATAAAAATTGCTTACGGGGTCATCTACATATTAAAACGAACCTTAACTTTGTTATTACAATAACAGTACACAATTTTGACAGCATAAATGAACTCTAGACTCTTCAATTTAATCTAATAACAAATTTTCAAGCATAACTATACAATAAGTTTTCTAGGAATTAATTATTTTAAAAAAGGGCTTATTTTAGGGTCTGTATCCAAATTGAAGTTCCGTAACTGATTATTCACCCTTTTTGGTCAAAGCATCTTAGGCGCCACTCACGCAGTCACTGAAGACTCCCGTAAGGCATGGTGATGTCACTGCAACGTCGTTGTGAAGTCACATTGTGACTTTGTGACCATCGATTGTCGATGTGAAGTCACAGTGACTAAAATGTGAAGTCGTTATGGCCGTTTTAGAGCTTTTTTGTGACGTCACAATGTGACCAATTTGTGAAAAGTGTGTCATTTGTGACTACTTGAACATTAACATTGTGACGATTTTCTAAAAATTTTTAAGAAAGTCACATCTCAGTCACAATGTGACGTCAGTGAGTGGTGGCATTTTGGTCACAGATGTGATGTGACCAAAGTGTGACTCACAGTGACATCACTGTGACCATGCATGCTATGAGGGCTGCTAAATTACAGTATAGTACAACAAGTCACAAAATATCTAGTCACTTCTATCGTAGACGGCCTCTAACAATCATTTTGCCTTTTTATAAGCATAATTTGAAAGAACAATTTGAAATTTTGGATTTTTATAAAGCAGGGGCCTAATAAGTTTAAACCCATAAAAAATATAGGTTCCAATTAATAATTTTTCCGAATATTAATTTCATAATGCATGATATTTCATATTAATAAAAATATGAACATGTAATTTAACATTAGAAGCACTAAATTTTGAATGTTTATAATTCAAAAACTTATTCTTATCTTGAGATTTGGTGTCTAGGCAAATTTTGAACCGAAGATTTGAAATACCTTGTTAAAATTGGTTATCGTCATATAGAAAATGAAATTTGGGTTCGTTTTTAAATGTAGATGGCCCTCTAAGCAGATTTTATATACATCATTTAAAAGTAACTTTTATTTCTAATCGTTCTGTTTCAGAAACTTTCTTCTAGATAATTTGTTGAAGGTTTTACTCCCCCCCCCCCCCCGCACACACACACGACTGTACAAGTTCAATAAATTAGTGTAAATAAAGGGCTGTATTAACTAAATAAAATGAAATGATTAATTACCCTAATAATAAGGAAATGATGTTAATTGCTATAGAGTATTTCCATGTTACAAAATCTCCCTCGAAGAATTACTTAATAATTCAGGACTCCTTAATAACTAATATCCATTCTTCGAAATTACAGTAATTATTTAGCCAGGCTCGCTCATAATGTAACAAAATGAAATTTATTGCTAAATGAAGTTACTTAAGATTGATGTTGCATAATTTTAATGTTCTCCAGAATTAATGAAATTAGTGAAATACGTTGCAGCAAAGTTTCACTTAAGTAACGAGATGTTTGGAACATCTTTTAAAAGGGACCTTAATTATTTATTTAGCAAGTTAGATTACTTTTTTTAGTAAAAACATGTCACTTCTTTTTTGCTTCATTTGATTATGCACCAGTTTTTTTTTCTACGGTTAAAACTAAGTATAAAGATTAGATTAAATTAAAAATACGAAAAGAATTAGTTACAAGAAGACGGTGCATAATTACATTAAAATTGCAAATGGGAAGAGTGCAAATGCATCAAAAAAATTGTTAAATTCTAAACTAAAATCGTGTTTAAAAGATAAATTATTTCAAATTTTGAGTTGAATAATTGCTTAATTCAGAAGCAAAATTTTTATAAGGTGATTTAGAATTGATCGTTCAAGACGGTGCAGCATTCTATAAGATACAATTTATGTATGGGAATTTCGAATACATTATGAAACATAATTTTCACTTTCATTTGCAATGCAAGATTTAAAAAAGAAAGAAAGAAATAAAGAGTTCGTAAAGTACAAAAAATATTTTCAATATATTTTTAATGCATTTTGTTTTTTTTTTAAGAAATGCATTTCTTAATTGCATGCAGGGCTGCAAAAGAGGCGGCTTTTTCTAAAAAAAAAAAAAAAAAAAAAAAAGCTGTGGTCGGCCGGGTTTTTTTTGGTTTTTTCCCAGTGCATATCTAACTATTTATTTTAAACGACTTTTTTTTGTTAATTTACTTTACTAATGGTCATTTTATGTAAATTAAAACCTTATGAAGTTAATTTAAAATCATGTTTCATGTGTCCATTTTTATAGCCAGTTAATAATATGTCACAAAAACCTCATAAATATCCAATATGATTAACAGACATCTATACTATAGGTCCAGTGGCACATCCTATGCTTAGTTAAATTCTTTTCATGTTATTATGGGTAAGAATTATACTCGAATAAATAATATACAAAATGATACTGTTTATAAAGTTCTTCACTTGGACAATGGCCCCTAGCATATATGAATATGTTAGTATTATGAATAAAAATTATTTATGTACGAAGTTTACAAGGCAGCATTTCACTTTAAAAATAAGAACATATAAATAATTTTGTCGGAGTTTAATATTTATTCATCTTTCTTCTAAGTACAGTAAATTCTCTGTAAGCTAGACTGAGTAAAATGAAAAAGTGTGAAGCTCAAAAAGATTTTTCAAGTTCCTGCGAATCCTTCGACAGTGTAAAATTTATCTAAGGCAGAATATCGTTTACTACGAACAATTTTCTCGGTCCTGATTGAATTCGACTTATACAAAATTTACTGTGCATCATTTTTCCTATATTTGTTTTTTCTTATAAGGAAAGAGCAGCTTACAAAGTGTGGGTTGAATAACTTGGAGGTAGCAATGGCAAGAAACACCTGTCTGTTCCTTATATCTCCTGCCGTACACATGAACATGGCAAATCTGATTGGTCTCTGTTTAATATATCCATGATATAATTACCCTATATTACCATAAATGTTCCTGCAATGATCACTATGACAAAAATGCAGTGTTGCAGTAGGTTAGTTGATGGAAATGTTTGTAAACATACTCTTTCCTTCAATATATGTTATTGGTAAAAATCACTTAAAATAATAAATCAGTCAAAAAGAATGTAAAATAATTTTCTAAATCATTAAAAGAGATTTATTGCTAGAATAAGTATTTTCTTTATCATTAAGTAAGATTTATTTATGTTGCAATCATTTTCTAAAACATTAAGTGTGATACATTACTTTTTATGTTTATAATTTAATTCTAAAGCCCGACGGATTGACGTTTTTGTATTTACTTTGTGAAAATTTGTGACGTCATGATATTTCTGTGGAAAATGTTATTGAATAATAATGTTAGTTGTTGATTCAAATGTTGAAAGAGTAACAAGTATTTTTCTTTTCCGTTTCTTTGGATTTATTTAGAGTATTTACAGAACGTACTTTTGCTGTGATAATACAAATGATAGTTTTTTAAGACTGTCATAAATTAACATATAGTTAGAAAGAAATATATATTGCCTAAATATTCCGTTCTTGTTCCTTAACAAATGTTCCCACATATTAAAAGGAGAGCAATTCATTTGGGTCAATTAGCAAACTTACCCATCCTCAAAATCCTCATACACTACTGGCCATTAAAATTGCTACACCAGGAAGGCGACAAGCTATAGACGTGAAATTTAGACGACAGGAAGAAGATGCTGCGATATGCGAATGATTAGCTTTTTAGCGCATTCTGCCAAAGCAGGTGCCGATAGCGACACCTATA
Organism: Maratus speculifer; assembly: GCA_964019185.1. NCBI lineage: Eukaryota > Metazoa > Arthropoda > Arachnida > Araneae > Salticidae > Maratus > Maratus speculifer. Next base: position 132,104,926 of record OZ025298.1, read on the forward strand.
ATGTGTTTAAATGAGGAAATTGTTCAGCTAGTTACTGACACAGAAATTACATTTGAGCGCTGTTACTTGGTGGAAAATTGTTTGATGCCTCGTGTAAGAAGGAGAAATGCGTACCAGCATGTTTCTGGCTTTGATAAAGATCGAATTTCAGCCTACCGGGATTGCGGTTTATCGTATCGCAGTATTGCTGCTCGTGTTGGTTGAGTTTCAATGACTGTTCGCAGAATATGAAATCGATGGATTCAGGATGGTTATACGGAACTCCGTACGGGATCTAAACGGCCGTTTATCACTAGCAGCCAAGAAAACCGCCATGTTATCTGTATGGCCGTAATGTACCGTACAACCACGCCACGAGCCTTGAATCAAGAAATGGGGTCATTTACAAAACAAATAGTGTGTGCACGAACAGTTCGACGACGTTTGCAGCAGCATGGACTTTCAGCTTGGAGACCATGGCTGCAAATTCAATTGACGCTGCGTCATAGACAAGAGCGCTTTCAATGGTGTGATCAACGACGAATATGGGTGCACGAATGGCGAGACGTCATTTTTTCAGATGAATCCAGGTTCTGTTTACAGCTTCATGATGGTCACCTCCGTGTTTGGCGGCATCGTGGTGAACGCAGATTGGCAGCGTGCATTCGTCATCGTCATACTGGCCATCACCTGGCGTGATGGTATGGGGTGCCATCGGATACACATCTCGGTCATCTCTTGTTCGTATTGACGGCATTTTGAACAGTGCACGTTACATTTCTGATATTTTAAAACCCGTGGCTCTGCCCTTTATTCGAGACCAGCGAAACCCTACGTTTCAGCAGGATAATGCATGACTGCAGGTTTCCGGAATTGTACGGACCTTCCTTGATACGGAAAATGTTCGGCCATTGCCCTGGCCAGCACGTTTCCCAGATCTCTCACCAATAAAAAAGTCTGGTTAATGGTTGCCGAGCGACTGGCTCGTAACCATACGCCAATCACTAGGGTTTATAAACTGTGGCATCGTGTTGAATCTGCATGGGCATCCGTACCTGTTCATGCCATCCAATCTGTGTTTGACTCAATGAACAGGCGTATAATTTCTGTTATTACTGCCCGATGTGCTTATTCTAGGTACTGATTTCTCAGGATCTAAGCACCCAAATTTCTTGAAAATTTAATCACTTGTTATTTCTATCTTAATATATTTGTCCAATAAATATCATTTTGTTATCTGCCTTTCTTCCTAGTGTAGAATTTTTTATGGCCAGTAGTGTATTAAGAGGGGAGTGTTTAGTATGACACATTTATGCTTAAAGAAGTATAAGATATGGGAGGGAGAAACTTTTTAACATATGTTTTTGTTTGGAAAAAGATCAGTGTAGTACTGATATTTAAAATCTAAGTCAAATGATTGGTATTTTATTTGGTAAAAATCATTTGAAATACTCCCAAAAAATTATATTGCACAAATTTTCTACTAAACATTCCTCTCTTCTGTTGATCATAAGAACATTTCTCTTACCAATGCACTTATATTTTAATTGACAATTCATTACATAGTTTTTTTTGTGACAACAATAATTAAAAAGTTATTAATTAAAAACACATTTTATTTTAATAGTTTTTGTAAAAAAAAAAAAAAAAAAAAAAAAAAAAAAAAAAAAAAACCCTACAGCAAACAAGTGTAGCAAGTACAGTTTTTTTAAGTGATTTAAAACAGAAAAAGCCGGCCCGGCTAAAATCCAGCGGCCCTGATTGCAGGTATACTTCTTAATTACAAGTTTGTCGGCTGTATTGAGTGACTGCTACTTAATCATGATCTGCAGTTATAGCATTAGCTAGTAAGTGCCTTCGCGGGCAGGGACAGGACTCTTAGGGCTATAGAGGACTCTCAAAACTAATTTTTTTAATTTTCAATGATTTTTTTTTTTAATTTCTGGAAATAATCATAATATATATATATATATCTTATTTCACAATTTTTTTTTTAAATATATTCAACAGTTTTTGAGATACAGATTTTTCTTTTTTTTTTTTAATTAACAAAAAATGGCAATATTTCAAAATGCTCCATGCGAAATTCTTTATGCCCAATTTTTCTGATTTTTTGTTTAAAATACTTTCTATGTATGTGTTAACAAATGTTACTAAGCATTTTTGGCATATTACTTGTAAAACATTTAAAAAATGATTTTAACTTAATTCTTTTGTATTTTCCGTTAAAAAATCATTAAAAATTTCATATAACTGAAAAAAAAAAAAAAAAAAAAAATACACGAGTCTAAAAAAATTTATTTCTAGTAACATTTGTTAACACATACATAAAGAGCATTTTAAACAAAAAATCAGAAAAATTGGGCATAAAGAATTTCGCATGGAACATTTTGAAATCATGAAAACGACGAAAATATTCATTCTGATAAAAACAGGTTTTAGTAACTACAGTGGTAATAATTGCTTAATATTTTCCTACTGACACAGTTTCAGCTATTAAGGGATATAATATCATTTTTAGCTAATATGTAAGTGTTATGTTTTTATGGTAAATTCACATAAAATATTTGACTTCGACAGTTATTCATGCAAAGGACGTGAAGTATCTGAATTTAAAAAAATCTTCTCAAAAGTAACACTTTGTATTTTCTAATGAAATTTTTTCAAATTTTACTAGAAATATTCATGGTATAAATACCTCTTATTGTACAAATTTTTGTTAAATATATTAAATATATTAATATTTTTTAACTTACGCTAAAAAGATTGGGGACAAAAAGCAATTCCTCTAAATACATTGTAAACAAGCGCTTAAAGAAACAGTTAAAAGTTACAGTTAAAGTATTGTTTTGCGAAATCACAAAATTAATAATTTCAGTGCAAAATAATAACATTTTGTATGGTAAAACTAAAAACTAGGCTAAATTTTACGTATGTGAATCGGCAAAAAAGTAAACAAAGGGGCGTGGCACAATCAGCTGACTGGACAAAAATGCTTCTAACTCCCGTAAAGATTGTCGAAATTGAAAAATTCTTTTTGTGTTCAATAGCAGGGAGTTCATATAATGTTATTGTGCTAAAAATGAAAATTCGACAATTTGATGATTTTTTGCGATTTTGAAAGTTCACTGTAGTCTTAAGGGGCCTCTTTCAATCAAATGAAAAGACTCGTTCGCTAATGCAAATTCTATGGAAGAAATATAGAAAAACCGAAATATCTTTATAAATTTTTTCAATAGGATTAGTACTAGCAAACGGCTCTTTTCATTTGAATAAAGTAGCCCCTTAACGCGGAATAAAAAATATTAAAATTGCGAGGTAGAACGCGATTTAGAAGACTAACACACATTATTTGATGAATAAATAATAGTGCATCATCTAGAATTATTAGATTCTTTGAAAAATTACCCCTGAATATTTTGAATTGCAAATGAGTACACAGCACCCTCATCTGGAGCACAACATCTCAGAAGATACGTCTGAGTCGAATGATTGATTTTTCATTTTCACTATAGATCGGGAGGCGGTAGTACAAACGATCACCTCATAGAGTTAACAGCAGAAATTCTACAATTAGTTAAAACTCGATTCGCATAGTAAAAGTCAAATGATATGCCAAATCGTATCTCGGTGGAAAACACTTAAAACCCGATTTTAACGATTGATTCGGAGGTTTGCCATTGTATTTTTTTCCACCTGAAAGCATTTTCAGAAAGAATCACGTTTTGAGCACCAGCCTTGGCGAGTTGGCGAAAGCGAGAACGTTCAGCTAGCTGCATCGCCAAACACAAAATAAACTAAGTTCAAATGTGTCATAAAACATATGATTAATAGAATTATATTTATTACAAGAGAATCTTTACTACTGTTTTTAATTAACTTCTCCATTTCTTCGAACATAGAAAGTTAAGGAAATAATATTTTTGAATTGAGAGAAAAAAAAGCTATGTTTAGATGTTCTGTGAAATTTAAAGCATTTTAATCTGAAAAATAAATATAGTTTAAAAAAACCAAAAAACACGCTTTTTAAGTATATCAAACTAAAAAGTGAAAAATAATTCGTACTATAAGCTGAAAACGAAAATAGATGAAAAATACTATTTTACTATAAAATCATTGTTATTATAGATATCAATTAATAAGCAATAAATAAAATTATCGTGGAAAAAAAGCGTGGGGCGCTTCTTGAGAACTGATAGATGGAGCATGGTAGATGGAGCACCCCACGCTTTTTTTCCACGATAATTTTATTTATTGCTTATTAATTGATATCTATAATAACAATGATTTTATAGTAAAATAGTATTTTTCATCTATTTTCGTTTTCAGCTTATAGTACGAATTATTTTTCACTTTTCAGTTTGATAAACTTAAAAAGCGTGTTTTTTGGTTTTTTTAAACTATATTTATTTTTCACTTTTTAGTTTGATTACTTTAAAAGCGTGGTTTTTAGTTTTTTTAAACTATATTTATTTCATCTATTTTTGTTTTCAGCTTATAGTACGAATTATTTTTCACTTTTTAGTTTGATATACTTAAAAAGAGTGTTTTTTAGCTTTTTTAAACTATATTTATTTAAACTATATTTATTTTAAAATTTACAACGAAAGGACATCGATCCAAATCACTTTTTTTGGTCGATTCTGGTTAATTTAACCATGCATCTCGAATCCTATTAAGAATGTATAAAAAAAATTCTTCACATTATAAAAGACAACGTTTTTTGCCAGATATAGCCAAATTTGGAGACATTCTTTCATTTGGCACCAAATACGTGTTGTGGCTTTCGTAATCTTAATAGTCAAATTTTCGGCCAAATGTCGCCAATATTTTGTGAAATATTGCCAACTTATTGGTTGCTGCCATTTTCTCATGACCCTGACCCGTATTAAACAAAATGACCCACTAATCAAATTTGATCAAACATGTGACTTAGCTCAAAGGTCTCCAGGCAATCAAAAACAGTAGAATATAAAGTTGAATCAAAATCGTTTAAGCCGTTTCTTAGATAAAATTAGTAGGACAGCATTCATCAATAAAGCGAAATGGCCCACTAATATAATTTTGTTTAACTTGCGACTCTGCCCAATAGTCTTCTCGTGACAAAAGACGTTTCGTTACAAAATTTAGGTAAAATTGATTGAATCGTTGTTATATATAATAAGAATAACCTTAACCCATTATGACCCAAAATGACCTATTAATCGAATTTTCGCGAGCATGTGTCCTGGTCCAATGGTTTTCTCTTACCCGAGAATATCATAATACAAAATATAGTCAAAATGGTGAGAGACATTTTCTACATAAAATTAGCATGACCCTTCAATGACCCACAAATGACCCTTATAATCAAAATCTCTCGAACATGTGATTTAGCCCATTAGTTTCCTCGTGTCTAAAAATTGTTACATACAAAATTTCGTTAAAAACGATCCAGCCGTTCTTTAAATATAAATAGCTTGACCCAGACCCTTTATGACCCATTAATCGAAATTTCTCGAAAGTGTGACTTAGCCCAATAATTTTCTTGTGCCAAAAAAATGTTATATACAAAATTTCGTTAAAATCGATCCATCTGTTCTTTAGATGTAGCTTGACATGATCCATTATGGCCCATCATGACCCACAAATGATCATTATAGTCGAAATCTCTCAAACATGTGATTTAGCGAATTAGTTTCCTCGTGTCAAAAAACTGTTCATACAAAATTTCGTTATAATCGATCACACTGTTCTTTAAATATAAATAGCTTGACCCAGACCCTTAATGACCCAATATGACCCATTAAAATTTTTTCTCGAACATGTAACCTAGCCCAATATTTTTCTCGTGCCCGAAAACCATAGAATGCAATTTTTAGTCAAAACTGCGTGAGAAAATCTTTAGATAAAAATAGCATGACCCACAATGACCCCAAAAATGACCCACTAACCGAATTTTCTTGAACATGTTACCTAACCCAATGGTCTTCTTGTAATCCAAAACGATAAAATATAAAATTTGGTCAAAATCGTTAGAGCCGTTTTTTAGATAAAAATGGCTTGACCCATAATGACCCAAAAATGACCCACTAATCGAAATTTTTCGAATATGTGACCCAGCCCGATAGTTTTCTCGTGCCAAAAAACTGTTACATACAAAATTTCGTTATAATCGATCACGCCGTTCTTTAAATATAAATAGCTTGACCCAGACCCTTAATGACCCAATATGACCCATTAAAATTTTTTCTCGAACATGTAACCTAGTCCAATGATTTTCTCGTGCCCGAAAACCATAGAATGCAATTTTTAGTCAAAACTGCGTGAGAAAATCTTTAGATAAAAATAGCATGACCCACAATGACCCTAAAAATGACCCACTAACCGAATTTTCTTGAACATGTTACCTAACCCAATGGTCTTCTTGTAATCCAAGACGATAAAATATAAAATTTGGTCAAAATCGTTAGAACCATTTTTTAGATAAAAATGGCTTGACCCATAATGACCCAAAAATGACCCACTAATCGAAATTTTTCGAATATGTGACCCAGCCCGATAGTTTTCTCGTGCCAAAAAACTGTTACACACAAAATTTCGTTATAATCGATCACGCCGTTCTTTAAATATAAATAGCTTGACCCAGACCCTTAATGACCCAATATGACCCATTAAAATTTTTTCTCGAACATGTAACCTAGTCCAATGATTTTCTCGTGCCGGAAAACCATAGAATGCAATTTTTAGTCAAAATTGCTTGAGAAAATCTTTAGATAATAAGGAAAATCTTTAGATAATAAGGAGAGTTACAAACCCACAAACTCACATACAGGTGAAAGTAATAAAAGCGTGTTAAAAAGCTCTTTGTTTTAAACTATGTGTTAATCGAAAACAACGGTGAATAACATTTCCTCATATTATAGTCTTTGCTCGATAACATTTACTGAAAAACAAATGAACAATAAGCGCGATCTCTTTGCATAAGGAAGGATTGCTATTCGCGTTTGACGTCGCAAACAAGAAAGGGTGCGTAGCATTGACTTCATCTCCGCGCCAATAGTTGTTCCGGTTGATAAGGTGCTCAAATCGTGATTCTTTCTGAAAATTCCACCCGCAAGTATGAAAACATGAAAGACTAGAAGCAGGAAAACACAATGGTAAATTGACGAATCAACCCCAGAAATCGGGTTTTGAGGTGTTTTCCATCAAAATATGACTTGGTAGACCGATTGATTTTTAGTCTGCGAATCGATTTTTTACCCTTCACTGCAAGATTTTTACTATTTTTATGAAAAAAATAAATTACTTGAAATCTTTAGATCAGTCTAATAATGGAGGGAAAAAAATAATAAATTTAAATTTTCAGCTAAAATTTCATATTTTATGGCGCGTACCCTATAAACACAATTAGGGTTTTTAAATATTAGATTGCTACATTTTGCAATTAAATGGGCTTAAATTAATTAATTTTATCTGTTTAACACTCTGCAATTTTCTTTATAATTATATTTTTAACAATAGTAACAATTCAATAACAATAATGAGAGTAAATTTTACCTTAATTGCTTAATCTAAATATTTTTTTTTGTTTCCGAAGAACAAATACTAATTTTTTGTCGAATGCAGCCTGACGATATGGACAAAAGTTAAAAGTTATTCTATTCTTTGGACAGTTCTTCATCAATTACAGCAATCTTATTGCCCAAATTCGTGGCACATTATGAGAATTAAGGTGTTTTTAGGTATGTGCTAGATATGGCACACGGTACAGTGATTGGTTAAGTAATTCTGGAATTTCAGTCATGATCATGATGAGGTAATTTTTTGTGCTGCCGCCTCCCGACCTAATACCCATTTTGAAAATACCTTTTTGTATTAGTTGTACAGTTAACATAGAAATAAACTGACTAATGCAGAAATCAAGATGACTGTTTAACTTAATACAGTAAAACCTCCATAACGGACACTCCCGAATAGCGGACACCTCTATTTAACGGACAATTTTCAAATCCCCACTCCCAAAACTTAAAATTTTGTATGTTTAACCCCTGAATAACGGACAGTAATTTTGGCAAAAAAGAATGAAAAATTATTTTTTAACGCGGGAAAAAAATAAATAAAAATCCTCTAAATTTATCAGGGCAATGTGTCACGAATTTTGTGATCTCAGATAAGTTTGGGGATGAACTGGAGAAAATCTTCTCTGCCCCTAGATTTATCTGTGATTCCAACCCCCCGCCCTCACCAACCTCCCTAGGATGATTTGAGATTGTATGCTTTTAAGAAACAGAAAAATACAGTAAACAGTTACGCATTTTTTTTTTTTTTTTTTTTTTTTAGAAAAAGATGATTCAAAAGGATTAAAACTACTGAAAGAGTTAAAATTTCACATTGAAGAACAAATTACTTGTAATCGCAAGTAAAAGCAAACTTTTGTAACAAATTTTATTGTAAGAATGTAATAAAGAAATGATAAAGATATACACAATTTTATTTCAGTTTTATTGCTTTAAAAATTATTTTAAATCATTAAAAATTTTAATAATTTTTCTGGTTAATCATATAATAGAGGTTTTAGGACATTTTAAAATAGGTTTTCCCAATAGCGGACACCTCCGAATAGTGGGCAATTTCTACGCTCCCAAGGTGTCCATTATTTAGAGGTTTTACTGTACTATACTTGATTAACATCAACTGGCGAAGAAGTTTTATAATTAATACGAATTTTATAAAATTTACTAAACAAAATGAACTTTTGCGAATAAGATTTGATTTCATCTATTGCTTTGTACTTCATTGCAACATCAGACATCTGAACAGAACTCACCGCTGTGTATAATGGGAAAGATATATTAAGAAGTCATTTGGCAGTTTTATGCCTAGTGCCGAACTGTACGGACCAGATATTACCTTATTTTGTCCGACCATTCCATAATACCCGCATTTTTTTCCCTCTGTATATAGAAACAAACAAACTATAAAAACACACGTAATCTTAACAGTTGTAAATTTCCAAGAGGATGAAAAGAGTCCGAGCCAGGATTCGGATAAGGAATGATTTGGCCGAAGCCGCCAATATTAATCCAGTTGAGTATTACCCGTCAGACAACGGAGGACTAATGCTTGTATTCACCATCTACCTCAACCTAGAAAACCTCGGTCGAAAGGCCAAATGAAATTCAAGATCACATTGGATTGGATATTATAAAGGAGACGTCTGATCAGGATTAAAGAGGAATAGCGTTTGAGCGTTCGACCGAGGTTTTCGGTATAACTCGGGGTCGAAGTAGTTGGCGAATACGAGCATTATTCACTCAACTCACCTTTCTGATCATAGGATCGAGTCTGATATTCGAATCAGATCAACAGAATAAATTCAGGGTTATTTTTTGCAAGTGACCAACTAAGCTGAAGACATCCAGCTCACAGGCTATTCGCCCTAAGAGTATATTATACTCTTATATCAAATAATAATGCTCTTCGAAAAATAAATTAGAGGATGTATCAGCCTCTACCCCCACACTCTTTCTCCCCTATATATATTTATATGAAACTCCAAATCCAATCAGGGAAGCACCTTTTAGAATAAACTGTATACACAAAATATACACTGTATATACAAAATTTGAAACAAATCTGATAATTCTGCATGAAAAATCCATTTAGTTGAATTAAAAGGGATTTGCTCCTTTCCCATTCCATACCCTTTATACTAAACCAATGAAGCTCCAAATCTATTTAAGGAAGCGCCTTTTTAGAACAAACCGGTACACCAAATTTGAAGACGGATAGAAAAACGGATAGAAAAATTCATTTATCTAAATTAAGGAAAGGTTTAGTCACTCATTAATTCCTTTATATTTAACCAATGAGCCACCGAATATAAGCAAGAAAGTGCCTCATCAGAATAAACCGGTATATAAAATTTGATAATTCTGCCTCCCATTTACCTAAATTAAAGGGAGGGGGGGGGTGATAAGCCCGCAACCCCCCCCCCCTCTTCATACTTAACCAATGAACTTACAAACCAATCAGGGAAGCTTCTTATTAGTTGGTTGTGTTTATGATGCTCAATTATCAACATGACGGAAGAGTCTTTTGTGGGGTTCTTTCTAAAGGAACCTAACTCGTAGTTACGTGCATACATATACAGAACCTGCGGGCACATTAGCTCTCAGGTACCTGCGAATTAAAAAAATAATGTGTAAAAAAAAAAAAAAAAAAAAAAAAAAATCCTGTTGATTATATACACTAGGACTAGCCAGCCTATGGCACGCGGTCAATCATTTTCGGTATGGCATAGATTTAATTTCCCAAATCAACAGATATTAAACTATCTCAAATGGAATAATATTAAAATTAATCATTAAGCATACATTTTCATTGGCTGAATTTGTCAGAATTGATTAGTTCAATTGATAGCCATTGTTGTACAGATTGAAGAGAAATTGTAATGCAACTTAACTAATAGCAATCTAGCTCACTATTAACTCAAAACATTTTCAGTTTATGAGATTGTCGATAAAAAAAAAAGAAATATTATATTGCGTTACAATAAAAAATGACGATAAGTTCGGATTTGATTAATTATTTATTATCGAGCGTGGAACAACACAAATAGAACTTTTAATTTACTTTGTAAAGTATAACACAAAATATTATTCATTTTTTAATGATTTTTTTTATTAACTAATTTGTTTGTTTGTTGGCACGTCAAGATCAAGCAATTTAAATTTTTGGAAAAAAAATGGCACACGGATGTAAAAAGGTTTGCCATATCTGGTATGCACACACACAAAAGAAAATTTGTCAAGTAGGACATCATTGCTCAAGATTTAATTAAACCATAAACGTTGATTTAATTGAAATATTACATAATATTCGGATAGTTAGTAGTTTTTAAAGCATTACTTTTACTTGGATCGATCATTTCAAAAATCGTATGTCCAAAATAAGAGCTTATCAGGATTAAAAAAAATACTATTATTCACTGATAAATGAATTTTTATGGGTTATTTTGAGATTGATTACAGAGTTTAGACTACAAAATGTGAAAATATCGAATGGTTTTTATAATTTATAACTAATAAGAATAACAGAAAAACTGTTCTTGATTGGTGCTTGGATAATATTTGACTTATGGGTTTTTTTAAATGATTTATCCAATTGTTTTCTACAAGACAAAAAATATAAACAAAATGATCTTTTACACAGTAATGAACGAAAATTTGTTGATTTTACTGAGGGGAAAAGAAAAACTACCCACCATAAACAAACAGTTTTTTTTTTTTTTTTTAACTGAAAAAAAACTGTTTTAAGGGAAAATCAATATTAAGAATTTTTTGTTCATTACTTTAACAGATTTTGCCCGTAAAATAATATATTAATCATACAGATTCGAACTAATTTTAATGCGTAATTTACAGTTACGAAAAACCCACATACATTCATTAGTTTAAATACAATTTTAGATATAATGATGGATCTTTGTTGTAGAATTTAACGAGCGGTTGAGTTATCAAAATTTCCGCTACAGATGTTACCTAAACAATACGCAGTTAAGCACATCTAAGCTGTTTGTTTAACAAATATTCGTTAATCTTGTGTTAATGATGCAAAATATTTCCTAAACAGTTCTCACTAAGCTGTTTCACTTAAAATAAAAAAAAAATAAAAAAAAAATAAATACATAAAGAGGCAATATGGGACCTATATTTAATGAAAGATTCGGAACGAAAAGGATTATTGAACACCATTGTTAACTATAAGTATTTCAGAAATTAAATGCATAAATTTAAAGAGGAATCCGAGGTCTATAAAAATGTTTATTAAGGGTGTATTTCGATTCAAACTGCTTATTTTCTCATTCATTTTTGCTCTCATATGTATCAATCTGACAAATTGTCTTATTTAGAAAGTATACAAGGTGCCGCGACTGCAGATTCTGTGATAAATGCAGAAAATATTGCAAAAAAAAAAAAGCAATCAAAAGCGGCATTTTGAACAGATTTTTACTAAGCGGGAGATCTGGGAACGAAATAAAAAGGGGTCATACTGCGAAGGTAATTGTTTATAAATCAAATTCTAATGAATTGAACATAAAATGACATCTCAAGGCACCTTATACGTCTCTTCAAAAATCCTCTCAGCAAGTTTGATGTTTCTACTTTAAAAAATGCGTCTGAAATTGTATCGGAAAATTTCGAGATGTTAAAGGAGGAAAAGCGTTTTTTCAAATACACCCTTAAATACCATCATTAACCATCAATTGTCTTTCAAAGTCTACAACGCATTTTTTTCTCTCCAATGCGATTTCGTCTTCTAAAAAATTTGAAAAAAAATTAAATTTTATTTATTTTAACTATACATAGTCAACTTGCATATCAAATTAAACCTTATAAACTCCTCTTTGAAATGAGAGGTCATAAAATTTTCTTCGTTTGATAGAACTTGAGATATTCAAAATTAAAAACATATAAGCAAGCCAAAAATGATGATTTTTCAAAATTTAAATAATTAACTATACGAAATTTTGATGCGGAAAAATAATTATGAACATATATTCTCGTTTATATCATCACGCAGAATGATTCCTGAGAATTTTATCAAAAACCGAAAAAGGGTCAGGTTGAGTCACTGGTTGATTTGGCATGGAATGACCCAGCTATGAAAACACATTTTAGTAAATTAAACATTTTGTCCATATAAAATAAATGTTTTAATAAACATTAACCCATAGAGTAAAATTTTTCAACCAACTGAAATAACTACCAGGCCAGAAATCGAATTTAGAACATTTGGCTTAAATTTACAGTGATCTATTTGAGCTATCTGGGACGATAACGGACCTGCACAATTCATTCCGATGACAACCGATTGGAAATTGTGTCTTTTAGGCTATGTAGATAGCCGTATTTGAAGGAACTCAATTGATGGAAACAGTTTTTAAGTAGTCGGATGTGGCAATCCCAAAACTTTGTTCTATTTCATACATATTAATACTTCAAACTTCGCTGGTATTCTAAAGGCATGAAATCCCGTGTATTAGTTCTTGAAATAGTTCTACTGAAAACATAAAGGTAAATACAACATAAAAAGCTTACATGGTGGGGAATTCACATTAAAACATAATCAGCAGTTATCTTTTTCAATGTATACTTGAATCTGCAATTATCTTTTTCAATGTATACCTGAATCTGCAATTTGATGAAAATTGTTGCATTATTTCTAAAGATAGAGCTATTGCGGTAATTGGAAAAATTCAGCATTCTGTAGGGCGATCGACACCAAAATATAAACAGAACCAGTTCATATCAAGCATTAACTGAATCTGAAATTTGAGGAAAATCCGTAATTTTTTCTTGAGATACAGCTGTTGCATAAATCGTAAAAAAAAAAAAAAAAAAAAAAAAAAAATACAGCATAACACTACCATTTTCTGCGCGATTGACACCAAAAACTAATCAGCATTAATTTATATCAGGAACAAACCTGAATATTAACTTCAAATTCCGTGCATCAGTTCTTGAGATAGAGCGCCCACAAAATTTATGTCAAATACAGACACAGAACCATAGAACTGTACACTCACAAACAAACATTTTTTAAAGTTTTTTTTTTTTTTTTTTTTTTTTAAATCTTTGACCCCTAAAACATGTAAATCTCTCGGAAACAGAAATTTGAAAATTTTCATCAATCCAATACTTCCAATCAATCCAATTCTTGTAAAGATAGAAAAGAGTAAAAATTTATTATTTTAACACAATCATACTTGATAGTAAAAATATCACACAATTAAGAAATTTTCCCTCAATTAATTTTTTTTAAAACTTCTATGATATTTTTATTTATCGATATGATTGTGTTAAAATTAAAAATTAATTGGCATGGTTGTGTTAAAAAAAGGTTTTAATTACTATAAATAAAAACATGTTTATACCAAAATATCAACGATCTTATAATGATGTTGATAATCTAGTGTAAACAGAATTTGAAAATAATTGAAGAGATAGCTTGGAAAGAAAATACACAGCAGCTTTTGAAACGATTTTGAAATGGCAAACTCTTTGTAAATAAAGAACGAAGTTTTCTAAAACAGATGTGTCTCACCAACTAATGTATTGAAAAGGTTAGAACTTTTAAATTAGGCACTAACATAAACAAGAAGTTATTACGCGAAAATAATAAACCACACAGAAATATTTCCTCCAATATCAGTATCTTCGGAAAAAGACTAATACTATCCAATTACAAGTTATTTATCCGGTTATTTGCCGGGATGCTTCAATAAATTCGATTAGATTTAAATGAACCTTCTTACAAAATCCTTTTGCACAAATGTAGAGCTATGTATTTTTAATTTATATACTAACTAGTCGTCCCGCCCGGCGTTGCCCGGGTCCGTATTAACAATATTAAACGAACTTGAAATTTGTTGATTTTTTCATTAACTCGAAACATTTAGAAATGCATTATCTGAAATACGTGACCTGAAATACGTGATTGTGTGAAAAATCGGTTTAAAAAACAACAACTAATATTAAGCTCTAAAAATACTCAAAATTACAATGAGAAACGCGGGAGGGAATATGTATCCAACGATTGCGTGATTTTCGTGTTAAAGTGTTGATATTTCCCCGTAAAAATCACTGTTAAGTCATGTAACTAATTATTTTTTTTCATGTAGAAATCCGAAGTGAAATATTTTGAATTTCAAACTAATTATATCACTCTTAAATCCGACTATACCATGAATGAAATCGATACTCGATGGTAGCTAAAAGGTTGGTACATAGTATTATAATTTCAGAGCCATTTAACAAAAGTGTTATTTTTAAACAAATCATGCGTAATGTTCACTCTGTGGATAAATTCCTAACCATAAACTTTTGTACCGTAACCATAACCTGCTTGTAACCTAACTCAGACTTAACACATTCACTGCCGATCACGCGGTAGCGCGTGATATGGCGCCAGCGTTAAGGGGCCATTCACGTGCCAACGTTTGATGTGGTGTGATGTCCAATAGCCCGTCACGCGCTGGCGCGGGAAAATTATTCAATGATTCTTTGTTATAAAAAGTAAATTGGCTTCTGGGAAAAATCCATTTCTATAGTGCGGCATTAACTATCATCACATCTTCACGTAAGCGGCAGCGAACGTGTTAATACTACCCCACCGTAAATTAAATATAGCATAAATGTAACCTAGCTTCACTTTATTGTAACACTAGCTATCCTGCCCGGCGTTGCCCGGGCCCGTGATGTAATTCAGTTTTCAAATGTATTATTTGCTTTCTAAATGACCCTTAAATTAAACTAAAACTTCTATGATTTTATATCTTTAAGTCCAAATTTATATTTTTAAAACGGAAAAATCGCGAAAAGATATTAAATTGAAAGCACGTGCTGTTTGGTATTTTGTTTTCTATGTGATTTGATTTTTTGGAAACTAAGCGAACCGAGAACGAACGAAACCGCGACGGAACATTCAGGTTTTTACTTAATTTGTAAAAATTTTCACACATTTTATTTTGAAAAAAGAATTCTATCCATACGAAATTTCCAAAATTTTTTA
Organism: Maratus speculifer; assembly: GCA_964019185.1. Lineage (NCBI taxonomy): Eukaryota > Metazoa > Arthropoda > Arachnida > Araneae > Salticidae > Maratus > Maratus speculifer. The sequence goes on from OZ025298.1 coordinate 132,120,463, forward strand.
AAGTAATGTAAATCTGGCTTATTGAAAGGCTCTAAAAAGATTGTGCTAAAATATGGGCATCTAGTTACTTTTAGCTGGGATGTAATTCGTGTTTGTCGGTGTATTTGAACGGGTTAAATCTCATATTTTTTTTAAACAAATTGCAACATAAATTATGAGAATGTTTTAGCTTTAAGAAAATATTTTCGGTTTGTCAGGACGTATATAGAATTGCGCCCTGCAAAGGCGAAACCACAATGAAACGATCTGGTTTTTATTGATTTCCTCAAATTTTTCGCACTTTCTATTTTGTAAAAATTATTTCTACTCGTCCGAACGTTTTAAAAATTCTTAAGAAGGTGTAAATTTGATCTATTTAGATGCTTTTAAAAGTTTGGGCTGAAATATGTATGCTTAGATATTTTTAGCGTAGAAAAAATATTCTATTTGTGAGTCGCAAAGTGCCTCCTTTTGCCGGTGTATTTGAAAGGGTTAAATCTTATATTTTAAAAACCGATTGCATCATAGATTATAAAATTGTTTTTAAGCTTAAAGAATATGTTTTTTGTTTACCGGTACCTTTAGGATTGCGTTTTGCTTAGTCAAAACCGCAAAGAAAACGATCTGTTTTTTATTGATTTCATCAAATTTTTCGCACTTTCTATTTTGTAAAAATTATTTCTACTCGTCCGAACGTTTTAAAAATTCTTAAGAAGGTGTAAATTTGATCTATTTAGATGCTTTGAAAAGTTTGGGCTGAAATATGTATGCTTAGATATTTTTAGCGTAGAAAAAATATTCTATTTGTGAGTCGCAAAGTGCCTCCTTTTGCCGGTGTATTTGAAAGGGTTAAACCTTATATTTTAAAAACCGATTGCATCATAGATTATAAAATTGTTTTTAAGCTTAAAGAATATGTTTTTTGTTTACCGGTACCTTTAGGATTGCGTTTTGCTTAGTCAAAACCGCAAAGAAAACGATCTGTTTTTTATTGATTTCATCAAATTTTTCGCACATTTTATTTTGTAAAAAATATTTCTATCCGTCCGAACGTGTCGAATTTTTTGTAGGGAGTATAAATTTGGTCTATTGAGAAGATTTTAAAAGATTGAGTTGAAATATGCACGTTAAGATAATTTTAGCATGGAAAAAATACCCTCTCTGTGAGTCGCAAAATGACCTTTTGCCAGTGTATTTGAAAGGGTTAAAATCCAAACATTTTAAAACCAATTACACCATCAGTCAGAAGAAAATTTTAACTTTAAGATCTTCTTTTTGGTATGTTTATATCTTAAAAATTACGCCCTGGAGGGGCATTGACAAAAGGGAGAAAAATAGTTTTGGAAAAGACGACCATTTTTGAATATTTGTTTTCAAAGGGTTAACTGCAAAATTTTTTCGAATTGATTATTGCATTTGAGACGTAAAAGTATGATCTTTCGAAATATGTCTCTTAAGTTTAACTACATCGAGCAGTTTGGTTGATTTGGATTTAAACAAAATGATCCAAAAACAGAAATAAACGGGGGGAAAAGGTCTTCCTCCGATTAGATGCGTAATTGAGTTTCTGCGCATGGGCAAACGTTTTCTTTCCCAGAACATTTAAAAAATGACTTTTTGATGAGAGTGAGTTCCGCTTCATAATTAATATCTATGAAACTAATTAAAAAATTAAAATTCTGAGCCTCAGGTGCATCAGGAGAGGTATTGGGCTACTCTCAAAAAAATTTTGAGCTTCGTACGTGCTGTAGATTTTGCTAGCCATCGCAGACACACACGCAGACAGAGCGTTTTGTTCTTTTATTAGTATAGATGAGGATTATTATGACATATTCGGTATTGAGAATGAAGTATGTAGCATTTATTTATAGTTCGCTTACATTCACACTGAAAAGAATTATTTAATAATACAGACCGGGAAGCAATAGGCACAGACAATCTCGCATCGAGCGCGACTAAAATTCTAGAATTTGATGAAACTCGATTCACATATTAAAATGCAAACCGTTTGCCAAGTCATGTCTTGATGGGAGAGACCTGAAAATCCGATTTTAGCGGTTAACTCGTTAGTTTACCATTGTATAAAAAGAAAGCTACTATCCAAATAAAAACACAATTTTTCCCAATATTTCTCTTTTATGTGTATTTTTCGTTTTATGCATGTTTCTTTTATTATACACATTTAATGAATTTGACTTGATTTCTATTTAACGAATCTTCTTCATAATGAAGTGCTTAATGTAACGATGAGACTTCGTTAATCCCATAACAAAGAACGTGCGGTCTCAGAGACCTCACCTCCGCTATTACGGGCTAAATGGAAGTTCAATGTGCGTCGCTGCTGTGCAATAAAGGAGTATTTTCAGTTGCGACAGCTGTTTTTAAGTGCAACAAACTTTTTGCATACTATTTTTTTGTGCGTAAATTGTACAGCTCATATGCAGAGTATTATATAAAAAAATAATCCCCCCTCCCTTTTTTTTTAATGAAAATTACAAAAGGAACAATTTCATTTGCGTTGAATGAAGTTTATGAAATATATATCCAAATATATAGATTACATAGTGGCTCACTAAAGTATTTGAATATTTTCCCGGCTTTTTTAAAAATGCATTTTTAAGGCTTCTGTCCTTACAGGCGAAGACACCCCCGAGCTAATGCTAAATCTATGAGGAATTTATTTTCTAATGTTCTCATTTGCATTTCCAAATTTTTAAATGATTTTTTATTTCTTGCACTGTACAGTTCCATCTGTACATCGTTCTTTTTTTTTAATTTTTCTGTTTTTAGGAGATATTTTTTTAATAACGTTACATTCATTTCGAAAACGGTTCCGAAAATGAAAATATTCTAAAAAGTACCTGCAACCGAAATAATAATAATAAAAAAATGAAAAAGGAGCAATCTAGAGATTTACCTCAGCCATCCAGTACAAATTAAGTTATTAATAAATGTCAAAATGTAAACGAGATATTAGAAAATAATCTTTCCAAGGGATTAGAATTAGCTCGCAAGTGTCTTCGCCAGTAGGGACAGACAACTTAAATATCATCTTTCATCTTATTAAGCTAGGAAGTATTCTTTTTGCTCTGAAGGCGTTAGAAATTGTTTCATAATTTACGGTTAACAGAATTTTGTTGCTGTAAAATAGTTATTAATTTTAAAAACTAATAGTTAACTGAACCATAAGTAAATATAGTAAAACATCATTAACAATCACAACTATATCCAATATCAATGCGCTAAGAATGATACAGATGTAGATAATTAAGTAAGAACAGGAATTTAAAATTAAAATAATCAATCTCTTTAAAGAGTAATTATGATAACTCTTTAAAGAGTCCTATAAAGAGTTATCATAAATAATAAAGAGTCCTTTCCGAAAGAAAAACTCTCATCAGAATATGAATTTGAGTCGAATTCGAAATACAAAAATCTCACCTTAAAAAACAAGCCGAAGTTTTCTTTAACAAAAATACTTGGATAACTATAGCATAATGTAAATGTAAAAATTAGACAACAAGAGTCCGACCACAAATGATGTTTCGCTGGAAAGGGTGATTGGTTTTTGTGATATTGTGGCAGTTTGTGACAAGGGGGTGGGAGGGTGTAAGAAGAAATATGACATCACATATTTTGGTTAAAATTAAAGCATTAAAAATCAGCAGATTAAATTTTGAAATGAAAGTATTTTGTATTCATAAAGTAAAGATAAGATTTAAAACCAAATATACTAAATTCCTTTTCAAATTTCAAAATACAGTAAAACCCAGGTTATCCGAAAAGCATGGGAACGATGCATTTAGTAAAATAGTAATAAAATAGTTTAATAAAATAGTACGAATAATATAGTAATCTTAAATCAAAATATGTTGAAAAGTGTCATTTGACATTGGTAAAAATAGAGATGACAACAATATTTTTCACATTAAAAATGGACTTTAAGAAATTTTAAGGCTTTTCGGTTAAGTCGATTTTCGGACAACCGGGGTTCTACTGTAACTATTGTTTTCAATTGCTCTTTCATATTAATATATTATTACTATTGTACATTAATTATATTTCTAGTTGAAAAGCTTAAACAAAATAAGCAAACCAATAATTTTTATTGTTATGCTTACTAATAATAGTAAGCATAACAATAGCATATTTTGTTTCTGAACTGCAAGTACAGTAGAACCCCGATAATTCGGATTAACTGGGACCAGACCCAATCCGGATTATCCGGAGAATAAGAAAAAAATGGAATAAAATGAAACATACTTACAGAAATCACTTTATATTAAACTTATTGAATAATTACAGACAGTAAAAATGATTACTTTGCTTAATTCTTCCGAAAAGATTTCAGAAAAAGTTTTTTTTTTACTTCAGAATATGATGATGAAACAAATTAATGTTATGGAAATTAGCCAATCGCTTCTCAAACGTGAAAAAAAAAATGACCAAATCAATCCGGATTAATGGGGTCCGAATTTACGGGGTTGTACTGTATAAGTTTATGTAATATAGCGAGACATGTGACAAGGGGGAGGGGGTATGGTGAAGTGTGATATTTTGTGACAATGGGGAGGAGGGGGGTTAAAAAATATTGAAAAAAATGTGCGACATCAATTATGGACAGCCCCAATATAAATAAAAAGATATTGCGCAAAAAATAACAAGTCAGAAAAGTGATATTTCGTAAAAAATCAATGTCTACGCAAAAAAAAAAAAACTATCCAATTATTGCAGTACCTATCCGGTTACTTATTGAGAACGCTTCAGTAATTTCGATTACATTTTCAACGGTCAAAAAAATTCTGTTACTTATTCGATATTCTATTGTCGTACCTGAAAAGGAACGGAATAGAAGATATAGGTTCAATTTCGTTTCCTATTTTTTTACGAGCTTATATATATACTTTTTTTATTATCGGAGTTAAAGAGGAAAGAAATAACACATAATATAACATTCCAAAATTTTGCCTTCATATTTAATTTTTGTGGTTCACGTAGCTGAAAGAAAATACAAAAACCTGTTTTTGCTACGGTAGTATGATTACAATATTTGGAACTTTATAAGGCTGGATGCAATAATTTTGTTCCGGTGTACATATGGAATTTCTTCTTGCTTTTGATATTCCATGCATCTTTAGTTTTCAACAGAGTTATGAATCATTCAAAATGTGAAAATAAAAAAAGAAACGCTTTAATAACACATGCCCATGTGAATTCGAGTCCGAGAAAAAAAAGTAATAAAGGAATTATTACATTTTTTTTCTAGTTGGATGATTCAGAATATCAGAAACATAACCTGAAAACATGTGCATTGAGATTAATTAGTAGGATCATGCATCCATGCACACACACAAATAAAAAAATAACGAAATAAAATATCCAGAATATGTTTCTCTAAAGAGATGAAAAAAAAAAAAAAGAGGTAAACTATATAAATTGCAATTTTAGTCGTCTATAGATCTAGTGATATTTAATAATATGTGCGTAAATTTTTAAGCTCTATTTTCAAAGATAGGATTAAATATAAAATGAAAAACAAAGAGACGCTTTTTTTACTGCAGGAAAGAGACACGACATTCACAATTCGGCTAATTTAAGTCGTATAAGAATAAAAATTTTAACGTTTTACTTATCAATGCTTGTTTTACAAATTTAAAATTTTTTCGCCAAAACTAACCTTTATACTATCTTAATTTTCCGTACTTACTTCAAATTATTAAATTGAAATCTTGTTTCTAGATCTAATCTGTTAATCTGTATGCAGACGATATAAATTCTTAATTTGCCTTAAAAACATTATTCCAGTATGCGTAAATTTAAAAAGATGGCTCTAAATTAAAAATATTCTTAATTAAACTTTATTTCTTAATATTCCAAATAAAACTAATTTCTTCTATGTTTTTATCAACCCTTTTTAAGACAGTCTTTTAAAATTTATTCCAAACCCATACCTTTCAAAAAATATCATTATTTTATTTTATCTATTTATTTATTTTTCCGCCGTCAACCTTCGATAGTGTGCATATTAATAAATTCATTTCTTTTCTTTTTCTCTTAAAATTAATCATTTATAAAAATCGTCTGCCTAAAATCCCGATTCGATTATAAATTGGTTAAATAATATTTTTTTAAAAATAAATTTATCGTTTGTGGAAAATAATCTCGTAGCTGGACAAGAATTCTGTTTACAAAAAAGAATGATGGTTTGAGGTTACAGAATGTTCCAGAACTTTCTTTTTAGTTTAAAAAAGGTGGAAGTCTCGAGATGAAAAAAAGAAGATGCTTGGGTTGCTTCTTGGATGAGGACGGCTCGCTGAAATAATGATGGAATTTTTGCAAAAGGAGCTTTTCCCTTCCTCATTATTACGAATTTAATAAATGAATTTACAGCAGCCCATGACTAATTATTGGATCTTCTACATTTATTTATTTATTTTGTTTTTTCCCTCGCTTGCCATGACTGTGTGTTTCTTTTTAACCAGTGGAAATAATTCGAGTTCTCCTTAAATCGTCACAACTAATCGAAAAGTCGACAGGATTAGTTATCTGTGCTGCCTTTTTAATGAATGATATTTAAAGAAAATTGCGATGGAACGAAGAAAAGCATGCTATCGCCGAAGTTCGATTGAAGGACAGCCTATATGGTATTTTCAGCTTGCTAATGAATAGTACTTGCTTCGAGTCTGATGTGGATTTTCTGACGCTTGATGTTGATCTGTGCGCATAAATTTTGATTCAGTATTCATGGTCATATTGAAAATTTTTGAAAATTAATGACTTCAAAGTGGTGAGTATGCAAGAAGTATTTGATGAGGAATTTAAAGACGATTGAATTTTATTGAAGACTTTTCAAAGAACTGTAAGTTATTTTATTAAATGTTTTGATTATTATTTTTATTCTTTTTATGATAGATGAAATATTCATTATTTATTTATTAATTATTTTATTGATGAGAGTAATTTGAAGTTAATTTCTTAATTTACTAATTTATTTATTTATTTTTTATTGTATGTTATGGATCTGATATAGTAATTTTGAAAAAATATGTAATTGATAGAATTTATTAACTTTGAAATTTATTGCGAATGATTTTACGATCAGGATTTAATAAAGAAAATAGAAGTGCTTCATTTATTCTAATGAATAAGAATAAAAAAATTATGGAAGATCCTAAATTCGTACCGTTTGATCCGAGTTCTGGAATGAACATTTTGTCGTGGTTAACGTATTTTGATACAACATGTGAAAAGGAGAAGAAAAATCTAGAATGGAAATTTAATTTTATTGCGCAATATTTGAAAGGGGAAGCGCAAAAAATTTATATCAATGACTGCTTAAATTGTACGGATTATGAACAAATTAAGAAAATTTAGATAGAAAGACTCATTGAATTAGACTTCCCGAGTTTTTCTGATTTTTCAAATCTGAAATTGGATAATTTAGACAATTTAGAAACTTATTTTCGTAAAAAAGTGGAAATTGGTAGGAAATTACATCTTAGTGAAAATATACTATTACAAGGTTTAACTGATGGTTTAAAACCAGATTCAAAAACAATATTATTATAAATCCTCCTAGTAGTACCACAGAATGGTACCGGGTTGTCAAACAATTCGTGGAAGTTTCCACCCCACTAATTTCAAACCAAGTAATAAATCAACCATCAGCTAGACAAAATTTTCAATCTTTTCAACCAACTAGGCCCTGGATTCAGCCAGTTAGGCCCAATAATACACCTAGGAATTGGATTCCCCAAAGGCAATCTCAGTTTCAAAGACCTAGAGTTTGTCAAAATAATTATATTCAAAATTCATACCCTTCAAGACCTTGTAGGATATGCACAAATACGGGTGTGAGTAATGCTTTTCATTGGGAAAGAGAATGTATTTTTAGGAGTGAGTTGCCATCCTCTGATACTCTTCCAAGTAGCTCACAAAAATATTCTCATAATATTTGACTATTAATTGTGTATGGATATACAAATAATTATAATTTACCATGTGTTGTAGATAGTTCTCTGTTTGTCAGATTTATTTATTTGATTATTTATCTGTGAATCTTACTTACTTACTTATTTATGAATATTTTTATTATCATTATTATGTGTTGAAGATTGAAATATTTTTATTCTTAAGGATTTAATTGAGGAGTATGATGTTCTTAAGATATTTACTGTTACTTATTAAGACTATTATGATTTTTTTTGCACGATTAAAGGCAAGTTTGTAATAATAATGAAGTACAAAAGAATTTAGAAGCTCAAGTTTATTTCAAAAAAGTACATTTTCTAAATTATTGATATTTCTTAGTTATAAAGAACTATTCTCAGAATGCAGTATTTTCATGATAATGTTCCTATAACTAGACATTTGAGTCAGAAAACTAAATTAACATTTATGTTTTTTCCTTTAGTTGTTAGAATTTCTGGTGACAGTGAGCTTTGGTTCCCGGATTCTTATAATTTATTTAAATTCAGTAAGAAAGATGGAACTGTACAAAACTGTTGCTAGAGTTTGACTGATAAATATGATTAATTTTTTCAGTAAATTTTGTGATTTTAAGTAAGAAATTACCTATAATTAAAATTTTTGAATCTGTTTATGATTTATAAAATAATAGAATTAAAAAGTTGATCACAATTTAAGGTATAACTATGATATTTACAATTTCTATTTTTATTAGATAAAATTTCTGGTTAAAGTTAGAAGCTAAATATAGTTATAATTTTCACGATAATTTTGATTCAGATTTTTAAAATGGAGGGTAATGGTTTTGTGTGAGGCAGTTAAAATGTATACAACTCCAGTAGACAAAGCCCTCAAAATTGCGAAAGCGCGAACTCATGAATTTCACCTTAAAAGTAAAAGACTATGATCGAAATTTTGTCGAATGCCCATTAAAAATACAAGACTCTGTAATTTATGAAGAATTTAAATACCCTAACACTCGAAAATTAGAACCTACTTTCTCTGGACCATACAAAATTATAAATAAACTTTCTGATGTAACTTATGAAATAGATAAATTTAATTATGAGACAGGACAGAATTCCGTTATTGTGCATGTTTCTAAATTAAGACCCTATTTTTCACCAGAAGATTTTAAACTGTTTCATGAGCAACCCAAAAAACAAACAAATCCTCAGATACAATCACAATCACTAGATCAAACTGAAGTCAAGACAGTAGATTAAATTTTAATTCTTATTCTTTAAATATTTTATCACCATAATTTTCAACATTAGCAGGTATGTTCTTGGTGGCCAACAAGAATATTACTTGTTTTTGGGAGTTTTTGGGGTTAAATTGGGCTCCTTATGCAGGCATAAGGTGTACACTTTGGTTGTAAAAGCTTTCAAATTGATGTTGATAAATTTATTTTAAGTGGATATAAGTCTAACTATATTTACTCATGTATTTGACATTAGTATTATTCTATTTATTCAGCAGATATTTATGTTATAACAGTTGTAAAATCTAATGATTCTACTCAAACCTATAACATAATATGCGATTTTCAGTGATTGTGAAAACTACAGATATTAAGAGTTTTTCAAAAAAAGCACACTATTTTTATTTCCATTTCTCAATTAAGAATGACACCTTTTATTCCTATTTGTATTTTATTATTAAAGTTTATAAACCATGTGTAGATAAAACATTATTCTACATTTAGCATTTGAAAACTTATAACCAAATTTGACAATTTTGTAAAAGAGTATCAGAGAGGAATTCTTGTAAGGAAATACTGGTTGAGAGTCCATTTTCTAAATAGTTAGATTTAATTTTATTTGGATTTTGGAATTATTGTGATTTTTTTTTTATTTATACTAGCGGCTAGCAAAAAATACTTTCTTATGCTATTAGAAGATAAGTAATTATTTTTATCCTCAACCAATATTTTCCCTATCAATAATAAACAAACTGTGATATTTTCTTTTGATTATACTCGTTTTATTATCATTATGATTTCTATAATGAAGTTTAGTATTAATTATACTCTTATTGAGAAATATTAGGATATGGAGTCTTATTATACTACCACTTATTATTGTTGTTATTATTGTTATTTAAATTTTTCTATATTATTTATTATTGATATTGAGAGTGATGCTATTTATTATTAAAAAATTGATATATTATTGAAAGAAAAATTTGATATATTATTAAGAGATGTTGGATCCAACAAAGATTCCAACATAACATTAAACCAAAATGAAAAAATTATGTAGTTCACTAGTAAACTGGATTGAAGATGTTTTATGTGAAGGACAGTATTTAGTAAACTTTCCGGAAATTCTTATTTAAATTAACTATTGATAATGAACTACATTGAAGAATTGCATTTTTTAAACTATTAGAGACTTTTGATTTGAATGACTATGTAGTCAACTAAGTTTGAGAAGAACGTTTATTGTAGCCTTTAAAGACTATGTTTACTACAAGGACTATACAAACAAATTTAATTTCTGAACTGAAATTACTACTAATTAAGTCACGGAAATTCTATAAACTCCCATGAAAGAGATATTTTATTGTTTTTATTATATCTTTAATGTCTTTTGCTTATTAATATTCATAACTTATTTACTGTTATTGTATGTATTATCTCCCATGCACTTACAAATGGTAAGTGATATTGTAACATTATTGTATTTCTTTCAGGAAAATGCTCCTACCTAAATTTAATTCAGATTAATTTTCTCTTAAATATATTATTTTAATCGCTAATATTTTTATATTGCGTTAATTTTATTTTCTTCCATCTCTTGGCTTCCGGAGTTTGACAGTTTTATTCCAAAATTTAACGTTTCTAAATTATTATATTTCTGTTGTCTGAACTTGTAGTTTTATTTAACAATCAATTTCATACAAATTTTCGGGGAGGGGGGATAATATTACAAATTTAAAATTTTTTCGCCAAAACTAACCATTATACTATCTTAATTTTCCGTACTTACTTCAAATTATTAAATTAAAATCTTGTTTCTAGATCTAATCTGTTAATCTGTATGCAGACGATATAAATTCTTAATTTGCCTTAAAAAACATTATTCCAGCATGCGTAAATTTAAAAAGATGGCTCTAAATTAAAAATATTCTTAATTAAACTTTATTTCTTAATATTCCAAATAAAACTAATTTCTTCTATGTTTTTATCAACCCTTTTTAAGACAGTCTTTTTAAATTTATTCCAAACCCATACCTTTCAAAAAATATCATTATTTTATTTTATCTATTTATTTATTTTTCCGCCGTCAACCTTCGATAGTGTGCATATTAATAAATTCATTTCTTTTCTTTTTCTCTTAAAATTAATCATTTATAAAAATCGTCTGCCTAAAATCCCGATTCGATTATAAATTGGTTAAATAATATTTTTTTAAAAATAAATTTATCGTTTGTGGAAAATAATCTCGTAGCTGGACAAGAATTCTGTTTACAAAAAAGAATGATGGTTTGAGGTTACAGAATGTTCCAGAACTTTCTTTTTAGTTTAAAAAAGGTGGAAGTCTCGAGATGAAAAAAAGAAGATGCTTGGGTTGCTTCTTGGATGAGGACGGCTCGCTGAAATAATGATGGAATTTTTGCAAAAGGAGCTTTTCCCTTCCTCATTATTACGAATTTAATAAATGAATTTACAGCAGCCCATGACTAATTATTGGATCTTCTACATTTATTTATTTATTTTGTTTTTTCCCTCGCTTGCCATGACTGTGCGTTTTTTTTTTTTAACCAATGGAAATAATTAGAGTTCTCCTTAAATCGTCACATATATATATAAAAAAAACCTGATAAACTTTCATGCTTGTTTATGTGTGTGTGCATACATATGTAATACCTTTGAATCAAAATTTATCTTGAAGTTCATAGAACAATATTAACGAAAAATCTAAAATTCTAAAATAAGATGGCAAGTAAAAATATAATAGATTAATCATTATGAAGAATATTATAATAAAGTGCCGAACCGACGAAAAACTCAAAATATTTTAACATTGTAATTTATAATATCTTAAATCTTATAAAATATTTGAATAAAAATTATATATTATATAATTGTTATTAAATAAATATATATTCAATAATAAAAAAAATGCTTTTATGTTTGGAAAAGTGAATAAACTGTCAGAATATATGATTCCCCCCCCCCCCCTAATTGGCAAGGTCCCTAAAGTCCTCATAAAAGTTCATGTATCGAAATATTTTCTAATTTCACCATTTTCTAACTGCGTCATTTTCAATATGGGCTACTGACAACTCCGCATCAGTCTTGATTTCGGGGGGTGGCTCGGAGGGCATTCCCTCACCCCCCTCATGTGGTATATAGTGAGATGCTCCTCCGGAAGATTTGAGATTTTGTATTATCAATGGTAAAAAAAGTACAATTTCCCCTCACCGGAACTCTACAATATCCCCCCGCTGATGTACAGAAAAAATTGTCTGATTTCATCACTGCTTCTCTTCATTTTGACTTTCTGAACGGGCTTGTCCGAGAGCCGGACTCGTTCCTTTTTTCGTTCAAGACTCTATGGACGAGTCGGGCCAGGGCCAAACTTTTTCTTGAAGGCTCGGGGAGGGATGGGCTTAACTTTTCTTTTCTATACAGAGCTGGGACTTGTTTCATTCTTAGTCTTCACGATCCAAAATTTTCATTTCTATTGTTGACAGAGCCCATATGAAAATCATTCTCTCCGCGTGTCCTGGTCTGTTTAAAGGTCAGTAAGTTTGAAACTTGGTCCAAAAATGTTTTTCAAAAAATGCATACATTTTTAAATCTCCATTATTCTACAATTAAAAATTATTATTTTTTTCTTTTTAAATAATTGTAGATTTCTACGCTTACTAATATACAGATAATTTAAAATATTGTAAAAAAAGTGAAAAAAGGCCTACTTATGAATCTTGTTTTAAGCATAAAACCTTTTTATTAAGCAAAATTAATGTACTAATACGCAAAAAAATATATAATACATTTACACTTGCTGAGAAGGAAACTTGTCTCACATATTTTTTTCTTATTTTCTATGCGATTTCGTCTTAGAGGATTTTACTGTGTACCATTTTTCACATTCGTAAGACATCAATACATGGAATATGAATTAACACTATTAATAATAATTGATAAATTTGCATACAAAAAATAGAAATTCATTAAAATATAAATTTTGCAGCCTGCGAAACTTATATAAAAATGCAGATTATAAACATGAAAAATAGTTTTTAACGAAATGGATTCTGTAAAAATCAATGTTTTGTAGAAACTCACTCCTGTCGGGCCGGACTTTTTGTATCGGGCCGGGTCGGGCAGAATTTTTACTTCTATGAATTGGACTGCGCTCGGACCTAAAAATTTCGTCCCGTGCAGACCTCTACTGTGATGTATCAGCTACTCCGCTTCATTTTGACTGTGGGCTATCAGCAATTTCAGGTAAATAAGGAGGGCTGCCACAGGCGACTATTTTTATATTCTGTTTGCACCACTATTTTAAAGTATAAACTTTGTAATATATCTGTTCTTACAAAGGTTGTCAAAGCCTATGTTAAAATTTTTTGTTTTGAAAAAATGGTACCTTTGAAGAAATCTTAATTTTAAAAAAGCAAGCGTGAAATGACCGGACAGAAATTTCCGGTAGACCCAATAGATTTCGTAGTTAATATGTTTCATGATTCTTACCTATCACCCCGCCGCTTTTTATGTTATAAATAAGAAAATAATTTTAAATAAAATATGAGAAATAATAACCAAATTAAAAATTGCCACTAATAATAATTGCATTAAAAAAAACTTAATTAAAAGAAACATAATGAAATCCGACAAAAAGATGCAAAATCAATACAAGTAACACGGGAATTATCAATAAAAACAACTCATGTAAATGAATTGAAAAGAACTAACTAATCATTTTTTGTTTTATTTCTTTCCCCATGCATACATTATAACAGAATTTTTACTCTAAGTTTTTATTAAGTACCTTCTAAATGTTTTCATTTCATTTATTTATTTTCATTACCACAATTCTTTTAAATATACTGGTAGTGCATAGTGCAGGTTATTTATATATTATTATAAATATCGCTAATGAAATATCCTCTTCAAATATATATATTTTTTCATCTTCTCTTTAAAATCTAGGAAAATGACATTTGACAAAGTAGAACCCGTCGAATTTGGACGAAAGAAAATATTTAAGTAGGAATTTTTCCTTAATTTATAACAAACCTAAAAAAAATAGTTACAATAAAAAATGCACCTTATATAGGTATGTTTAACTTTTAAACAAATGATATTTAACCTGAAGTTAACAAAAATACTACTTCTATAAAACTCAGTTGTAAAAATTGTTAAAATTAAACTTGAATCGCGCATGTAAGCAGTAAAAAATAATAAAGATGTATTATTATGATAAAGTTATCAATTAAGGCTCTTATTCTTTTTTTTTTTTTTTTTTTTTAAGTAAGAATTTATTTTACTTTGACTCAATTATAGAATTTTTTCCCCCGTGAAATCTAAGCCCGACATTATTTTCACCGAATCAAAATTTACATATGCACTTATCACATCTGTATTCACCTTAAAAAATTGGTATTTTAATTTGATCATTTTAAAATCATTTTAACACAAAGCTTGAAGTCTCGATGCTATTAGCTCAAACAGATTTTATATTCTTTTAAGTGTAAATGAAATTTTGTAAGTAAAACCAAAATTCACCAGGTTTTATAAGAAATTATATTCCCCACACAGCACGCATTTTAATTCCAAAATGTTTCATTTTGAATGAGAAAATGGCAGCATGAAAATACAGTAATCTGCTCTTTTTCGGCTATTTTCCATTTGTTTTTAATAAAAATAGAATACTTCTGTTGCCACAGTTAGAAAAACCGTATTAAAAACTACAAAAAATAATAATACTTTAAAAATAAATTAAGATATAGTTTTGAAACAAATTGCATTTAAAAATACATTTTTTCTCTATACGATGGTGAAAAAATTGAAAATGTGCGATGCTTAAAATTTAAAAAAATTTGCAGCAGCAAAAGTTTCAAAACCGAAAATTTCAAAGTTTGGCCACTCGCAAAATGACGTATGCGTTACGCACAGATACGTTTGGCCTTTATAATACGGATATAGATAAAACATTTATTGTTAAAATCACGCCGAATTTCATGATTGCAATTCATTGTTGTGTTAAAAACTTTCAATTACACTCCTTTTTTCGCGTGGGTCCCTATTATTGAAATTTCCATGCTTTAACTTTGCTCTACTTTTCGCTTGCAAGTACAAGTATTGAATTTATTAGGAGAGTTTGTAACTTTTAATTTATATCTTAAAAAAAAAGGCGTAAATTATCGATTTAGAGATTCTCAAATTGTTTTTTTAATTGAAGTGAAAAACTTCTTTAAAAACCATAAAATAAATTAAATTGCACAAGGTTCATATTGAAATAGTCTTTCTTCGTCAGGCGCAAAAAGACGCGCGTCTACTATAAATGTAGCGGCACGACTGTCGAGCCGTTATATTTATAGTAGACGCACGTCTTTTTTGCGCCTGACGAAGAAAGACTAAGTTCTTTCGATAGACCTCATGCAATTTAATTTATTTTATGGTGTTTTAAAGAAGTTTTTTTCACTTTAATTGATTAACACTAATTTCAACTTATCTTGTTTTTTTCAGTGCATAATTATAATTTTATTAATAATAAACTATTAAATGCAGCATTAAAAAGAACAACTTTTATAAACTTTTATTTACACTAAACTCCTTTATTTTTTACTTGTATTTTATTTTCTACTTTTCAGTTATTAAATTGTTGCATTCTGACAGCGAGTTGGTATTTTTTGGCGCATAATTATTTCTACTGCAATTCCGTATAACACACAAGCAGTTGCAACCATAAAAATTATTTGACGATTTTATCAATTCTATCTGGTTAACGGAAAAATATCTTAAAATTTAATAATTTATATGAAAGTTCTAAAAGTATTTAAATTTTGTGTTATCAAACACCTGTGTAAATATATTTATAATGCTAGCATATAGGAAACGGGTAAAAAAGAACTATTACTAAATTCCATCTGTTCATGTAAAAAACACGTTAAATAGAGTATAAAAAGAAAAGTGAGTAAGCCAAAAATACAATCGGGAAAAATATCTAGGCACTTTTTTATTTTTTGAAGGTAGAACTAAGTATGTATAAAAGTAAAATGGCGTGATTTCTACTTTCCGAAGGTAGTAGGAGTAAGTACGTAATAAAGTGCAATTCAGCTGAAACTAATCTTTCGCGAATTCACCTAAGACCTCGAAGCCTATATAAATCCTTGCAATTAAGATTAATGAATTAAAACACATGTCTTGGGTTTGATGGGTTATAACAAGTAATACCGAGAACAGGTATTTTTTCTCCCTCATCGTTGAAACGACTGATGGAAACCAGATTACATCTCAAATGGAATTAACCGCCAAGAATATCAGAGAATTTTAGTTCGTATCAGCAACAGAAGCCATGCTGGAAGAGACTCTCTAAATCGCTTCTGCTTTTCAAAGGTTTCCACAAGATAAAAAATACACAGATATTTAGGAAAGAATGAAAAATCGATAGTCTGCTAAGGCTATTTTTTTCCCTTTCTCTTAAGTTCGTCGTTTCTGACCAAAAAATCGACCTGCGGGGAAATGTCAAAACAGGTAGCTACACTAGAAGTGACGTGAGATCTCAGGAGAAATCTAAAGTATCAGAAGAGAAATTGAGTTAGAGAACGGTAATCAACGATCAAGTTTTTATGGAGCCAGGAGATGACAATGCTTTCGATTTGTTTTTCTGAGTATTTTGATTACTGGAACTAGAGAATCCAATTCGAGCTTCTAGCTATATATAAACAGTCAAATAATTAAATTTAATGGATTTTTTGCTTTAATATATTTTTTTATTGTTCCCTATAATACACAGAAACAGAAGTCGATTTAGAAAAAGAAAGTTGTATAGCAGTAACTGCTATACAAAGTCAGTTTTGAATAGCAGTTAGACACTTTTGTATAGCAAGTAAAAAATAGCTAACGTAACTTTTAAATCTTGAAAATTTACAATTTTTTTTAAAGCAATATTTAACCAAAAGCATAAATGAAAGTAAATAAAATTATACAAAGAATAAAAAATAATAAAAGAATCGTAACAGTGAGTGTTCATTTTAGAACCACTACAACACGCACGTCAAACTTCTATGAGCAAACGCCGTGATTAGCGAGTAACAGTGATGTAGTAATCAATCACAGCGTCAGGGCGGGAACAAATCATGTGTTTACTGCAATAACTGGGAAAACTGCGCACAGCAATGGAGTCTCGCTGACTTCCATTGTAAATAAACACTTGGGGAGAGTGAAAACACAAGGTATGTCATGTAAAAACATCTTTAAATTTTAACTTTAAGGGTACATGACATAACAAAGGTGTGGGAAATATGCGTCGCAATGCTTGCGATTTAATGTATTTCTTGGATCGCATTTTAGTTAAATTTGAATCGCAAATTGCGATGCGATACCGCTTAAATCGAACCCTGCACAGAAAAAAAAAATCATATTTAAAAAAAAAATGTGTATTAATTACATCTTCAAATAAAATTTAAAAATTTATTAAAAACATATTAGCGGCGTGTCAGAGTCAACAGGTTAAGAAGTTGCTAAATATTTCACTACTTACAGCAACCTTCTCTATTATGATTATTTCAGCGGATTAAGTGCTTAGTTAGACTACACGTCTGTTAAATTTCAATTTTATTTCTATTATTGTATTTATTTATTAGTAAATTTTGAATTTCGTTATAGAATATTAGATGAAGACAAACAATGAATTTTTTATATAGCTTGAAATGTAAGAGTAAATCATGGCAGTGAGTTTTCCATAATCGCGGCTATGCCAAATTAATGTATTGTAACCGAAACTTGTGGGTTTGACATGATCTTACATTCATGAAAATATGCACGATTTTAACGATAAAGATTAAAAACTTATAAATGAATCAAAAATATTTTTTTTTAATATTTTTTTTTTTTACTTATTATTTTTTTTCATGAGATTCTAGACATCAAAATTCGACGACACATGTGTGCAACAGTTACAGTCTATTGTTTGAAAAAGAATAATCGAGATAATTCCACCAAAATGATGTAAAAAAACAATTAGACTAATGATTATGAATGTCTGCTAATAAATTTAATTTGCAACGCCACTCTAAAAGCTAAATTGGTAGAGCACCACTTAACGAAACCCTGGAAATAAACAGAAAAGAGTTCTTATTAAAAAAATCTTTAATAGAGTCTTTTATGTTTATTTTCTCTACGTGCCATTTAGTATCAGAGTGGAAGGGCAAAAAATCTCATTACGAGATAACACCAGTAACAATATCATTTAATGAGTCAAATAATTGTGATAGAACTAGGGATAGGTTATTCTTGAAAATGTGTATACTGTTTAATGGAATATCTATTACATAACAATGTCAATTATTCGAAAGAAAATAAAAATCCTATCGTAAGAACAAATATTTTGGAGAATTATTTTGATTGTACTACATATAGTTCTGCGGAAGTGAAATAAATAAAGATAAAAATTATTTTTCATTGTTCTATTTCAGATAATTGTACAGGCCAGTAACTGGATGGAAGGAATTTTATTAAAGCGAAAGAAATCTCAAGGAACTTTAACTCGATTTTGAGATTATTGGAATACGTTACGTGACCCAAAAGTTAAAAGTTATATATACACTGGGTTTAAAAAAAAATGAACACTCAGTTTTTCAAGCATAAAAAAGAAAGAAATATTACAAAACAAACACAAGTCCAATCAATGTCAGAACAAATCATTTTATTACATAACAAAACGTGTTTTATGTGTACAGTACATATTTAACATAACGTGAAAGTATATTAAAATTTAAAAACATAATTTTCAATGTTTCTAAAAGATATTTTTGTGAATTAAACCAAAGAAATTTTTTTAAATAATTTGTTTTAAATATATATAAAGAAATTAAAGTTAAAAAAAAAATGAAAGAATGTTAACAACTGCTCAAAAGGAGTTATGCTATACTTAAATAACGTTATCAATTTTTTTAACCTCTCGTACCTAGGATATCAAAAGTTATTATTCATCTCGAATTCTTTTCCTTCCCGCTCGATGATAAAGTTATCAATGTCTAATATATATACATATATATATATATATTACATCTTCCGAGATCTCTAGACTCGGAAAATTTTCACGGAAAGGAGGGAAAATAAAGATGAAACTTTTATTATTTTGGAAGTAATTCGGATTAGGCTCTCTGCTTTCTAAATTTTTTAATCTATCTGATCCGGTCTATTAATATAAATTGCCTAAATTATACTGTTTGAAAGTTAAACACTCTTCATTTTCCGGAGCTTGTGTTTTTCTAGGCCTTTGGTTCTATCCGAAAACCTCAAAAATATGAGAGGAAACACTTATATACTAAATGTAAAATACCTACTACAATTATGAATTAACTGAGTTTTCATCTACTCTCTACAGTACACAGGTAGTGTCCGATACTTATTCTGTACCTACTTTGTATATTGCAGTAAATTGGTCATCTTTCAGTTGAATAACCTGATATAGACAATAAATAACAATATTTTTTTTATAGATTTAAAATTACGTTTAATTAATTTAATTTCACTTCAAAATGTCTAACAACAAATTCTGGAGTCTGAATCGGAGTCTCTTTTTTAGTAACTCCTACTCTTTTGCTCAAAAATGGGTGTGATTCCGACTCCCTGGATTTATATTTAAATGTCAAATGAACCGATTTTTTCCCTAATCTCCCATATAAGTTCATTGTTATTTAATAAATCTGTATGTAATAGATGTAAATTTACTATTAGTTAAAGGAATGTAACTGTATGTCGATTGCGAACAGATTATAATATATGAAATGTTGTAAAATGCATAACAAATTTTTTACATGTCATAAAATGTTCATCAGCTATCTACTATGTTAAAAATTTTTGTGCAATTACAGAGAGTCTACTGGTAATCCATTATCTGAAGTCCTATATGTACAATTATAATAATTCGGACAAAAAAAAAATTGTTTTAATGACAATTTTTTTTTCTTTTGCGTGCGATCGATTGACAAATTTCGTTTTTTTCCCTTCCAGCCTGGATAGATAAATTTTGAGATTTTTTTTACGGCAGTTGATCGACGAATTTCACATTACATTCTTACCACCTGACAAATTTTTTCATTTTCTTATACCACCAATCGATTAACTGCGCATCCTCTCTTCCCCTAGGCAATCGACAAATTTTACTACTTTTTCCTTCCGCCGATTCACGAAATTCACAATTTTTTTCTTACAGGCAATTAACGTATTTCTAGAAAAAGGGTACGCCAAAAAGGACAGTAAGGAACACTGGGCACAAAGTAATTCGAAAAAGTTCGCTAGCCGCATAAAATTGTCAAAAAAGTCTCCGGACGCATAAAGTAGTATAAACCAGCTACCAGTCGTATACAACAGTCAAAAATAGGCGCCGGTAGCTGTGCCCTGCCAAATTTGCTCAGAATCAACACTATGCATGTATATCGTGAATGAAACAAATGCAAAATGATTATCGATAAAAATTTCCGCTAACACGGCAGAGACAAATTTTCCCCTTTCGAAAATATTTTACTTTTTTATAAAACAAATTTTAAACCAAAGTTTTCTTTTTAATATTTCTAATAAAAAGGTAAAATAATTTTAAATGTGTGTATTTTGAAGTACAGATTATAATAAAAGATAAAAATATCTTTAAATAAAGACATGGAAATCCCCACAGAGAATTTGATATAAAAAAGGGAAATGTTTGTAAAGTGATGACTGATTTAATCAATCGAATTCATTTAATAGAGGACTAGTGTAGTAAATTTACAGAGTATGGATTTTTTTGTGTGCTTTTACAGGAATTTGTAAAATTATAAGATGCTATACAAGTTGAAAATTTTCCAACTGAATGAAAAAAAAGTATCTAGGGTGCAGTCAAACACAGAACTTTGTGATTTAAACCGAAAATGCTCTTCCAATTGAACTATAAGGAACGACAACCGACCGACACAAATTACTCAGACAACTTATTGGCAATCGAATCTGGTCTGGCATGTAGCCATCTCAACAAAATAGAGAAATCTATAAAACAATGGAAACATAAATACTTTTAAGAATTATTTTAACCTGATCATACAAATTCGTAAGGATATTTTACAAATTCAAATTGTTCATCCAATTGGATAAATCATATGATTGTGTTAAAATAATAAACTGTATCTATTTTTTCCCCTTAAATTTTTTTCTCTTGGTTGACTCAATAAATTTTGGATTACGGATCTGTTAAGACAAATTTTGACAATGCATAATTTCAAAACCAAATATCATTTAGGGTAGGGTTGGCGACTCCAAGAGCAGATACTTTTATCATTTCCATTTTAAACTGAAATCGAGTACCTAATTTTTTGAGATTTTAAAACTTTATCTTTATACCTTCTTTACTCAATGTACTTAATTTGACTTTTAACGAAACTGCTTTCATAAGTTATATGAAATCGCACGAACTAAATGTTCCAACTTGGCAAAAATGAAAAGAAAAGTGCAGATCGAAAGTTAAGCCTTTCCACTTAAATTGCCAAAGCTCTACCAACTAAGCTTACTTCAACCGACTGATACACTTCCCTCAGATGACCTTTTCGACGTGTATTTACCTATCCATCGTTTAATGGAGTTCCATTACCTGCATTATATTCTGCAGATCTCTATACTGCAAACCATATGCTATTGCAAATACGATTATCTGAGTGAAATGTGCCGGTCTAGATAGCCCAAGACAGAGCGTTCGCAATTTAAACCAAAAAGGTCTTATGTTCGATTCTAGGCCTTTATATTTTTACCCACATTTCAACAATTCAGTTGGTATGACATTTTTTTGCAAACAAGTACGAGTAAATTAAAATAATATAGGTGTAGAGATGATAATGCTCGGTAAAAAACCGGAAAAATTGGAAAAAACCCGGTTTTTTTCGTTTTTTTCCGAAGGCTTATTTTTCAATTTTTCCGAACTGGAAAAATTGAAATTTCATTTATGAAATAATTTAGTGAAAAATTTTTAATAGCTACATTTTCATACTTTTTATTTTATTTATTTTTATGTTGAGTGTCTCACATGAAAATTTTAAAGTGGGTAATCTCATCTCTGAGCAGAAATCTGTTTGAGAAGACTTGAAAGGGTCCTTCACATTTTTTTCTTGTTTGAAACACAAGACCCTTCGCAAAATTTCTCTTGAAAATAGACATTTCAGAAAAAGTTTAATCAACAAATTGAATCTTTCGCAAATGCAGTGATTGAAGGAAAAAAAAAAAAAAAAAAAAAAAAAAAAAAAACTCATGCCATACAGCAG
Source organism: Maratus speculifer (assembly GCA_964019185.1). Classification (NCBI taxonomy): domain Eukaryota; kingdom Metazoa; phylum Arthropoda; class Arachnida; order Araneae; family Salticidae; genus Maratus; species Maratus speculifer. The sequence goes on from OZ025298.1 coordinate 132,142,882, forward strand.
TTGAATCTTATCAAGTTGCACATATGTATGTAAATAACCTTATTAAAAATGTCTAAATAGGAACCTAAATATAGTAATAATTTCTTATTCAAAAATTCTGAATATATTTTGTACAAATATATACAAAAAGTTCACAATTTCACAAAAACTTGATTACATGAAAAAAAATCTAGATATGTAATTAAATGCAACTTCTCTTTTTAAAAATTAATTCATGTGTAAAATTATTGCAATAATATGCTGATTAATGGAAATGATAAAATTAAAAATTCAACATAAAATTTCGAAGTATGCATTTATTACTTTAATCTATCTGTTCAAGAAGTAAGTATTGAATTCGTGAACAATGTGACTTCCAGTTTTTGGTGTATTTAAATGTTTTAGAAGGTCCTGAACACGTTTTGATGGTTTTTGGAAAATATCTGACTCTGTGAGTCTGTATGTGACAAATTTTATGGGTACTCTATCTCAAGAACTGTTGCACATAATTTCACAAAACTTTAGATTCAGCTACACCTTGATATAAACTCGAAATGTTTTGTTATTAGTGTATATCGCCAAACCGATGATGCTGCTATGCTGCATTATCCATAATTTCCATAATATTCTATCTCAAACTAATATATGTATTTTTATAAAATTTCAGTTTAAGTTAATCTTTGACATAACTTTGTGCTCATTACTTTTTGGTGTAAATTGCTCAACAGATGACGCTGCTATGCTACATTATTCATGATTATCGCAATAGCTTGAACCCAAGGACGATTTTTTTAAAAATCAAACTACAGCTTCAGACAGTTTCTGATATATATTAATGTTGTTTAGTTTTTGGTGTAAATTGCCCTATAGGTGGCACTACTATGTTGCATTTTTCAAGATTTCGTTATAGCTGATTAATTGAATGTTTTTTCAAGGTGTTGAATCTAAAATTGACTTCCATTTTACCTCCATAATGTACAGTAATGTTGCAAAAACATGGGCAGTTTGCATAAAAAAAGTACAACTGCGATGAAAAAAAAAAACTCATATTTTATTACAAGTAACTATGTTCCAAATTATACTTTCCCTCTGGATTAAACTTTGAATTTTTGTAGTTTTCTAAAGCACAGTAGAAGTTTATCTCTGTATGTAACTGCTTTTGCTAATTCCTCAAATAGTGAGCATTTTGTATTTGTAGTGTTCTGTTTTCATAACTTTTGAGTTCCACTCTTAGAAATATAAAATTACCATGTGGAAACATTATTGAATACGGTTTCTTACTCAAGAATAGAATACCAGATTTCAGGGTAAAAAGAAAAAAATTACATTTAATTAAACTTAAATATATTTTTCTGGTTTCAGTGAGTAAAAATCTAACAGTCAATAATGCTATGCCAGTCTATGCTATTTTTTAGTTGCAGACCTGAGTATGCCAAAGTAAAACTTAGTTTTGTTTGAATTTAGATTATAAAACTAAATCAAAACTTTTTTGAGTTGAGATTGGAAAGCTATATCAATACTAAACATGTTTTTTAAAGGAAATAAAATTATAATTCTAAGAAAAAAAAAGTACTAATGTAAAAATATACATTTTTTAAACAAACAATGAAATTTTTGAATATTGATATTCATAATAATGACAAAACTGCAATAATTTCTTTAAACTAGTATCATTTACTTAAAAACTATACTTATGTAAACGGAATGCATAATTTATTTCATTCCAAACTGCATATATATTGGTTCAGGTTTTTACATTAGGTCAATTGGTAGTTAAACATGTAACTGGAAAATCATTTCAACAGAGATATGATATAACAAACAATAGCATTTAATAAAAATTCTTAGGCTGTGGGAAAAAAACTAAACTTTTAAAAGCAGGTTTTGCTACTTTCTTTTTATTTTGTAATATAAAGTGAAAATAATTTTCATTTAATACATATAAATGGGAAAAAATGTTTATTATTTAATATTCTCTAAGAAAATATAATTTTTTGGGGATATACAGTCATGCAAAATCAATTTTTCAGTTTTTTTTTCCGAAAAAACCCGGTAAAAAACCAGTTTTTTTCCGCCACTTATATTTTTCCGGAAAATTTACATCTCTATATAGGTGTATTTAAAATCATTACATTTTGGATTAAAAGCGTATTTATTTAAAATTATGTTGCATTCCTTCTTTTAATTCTTCCTTTTAATCAGTAAAGTTGGCAAAATACAAAATAAGTAAATGAGAAAAAAAGAACGGACCGTTTAGATCTAAATAAAGTCATATTAAATTAAATCCGACTACGACATTAAAAAGAAAAAAAAAATCTGCTTACACAAGTTCCGTGTATTAAGGTCGTAAAAGGTAGTTTTTTTTCCGAGAAAAAAAAATCTTGGCAAATAAGCTACAAATCTTTAAAAGCGAGGCGGAGAACAATAATTATCTCCACGTATCCACACATGCGGAGGCTTTGAAAACATAAACAAAAAAAGTTCTGGAGATATAAACGTAGGAAGAAGTACTAACTGGAAGTCGCGGCAGAGAGTCAGTTGATAATCTGGTGGCACTAATTACGACAACAACAACGTATAAGCTCATTTAATCTTTTCGAATTTCAATATAATTAAAAAATTTCAATAAAGACAGCTACTTTTTTTTGTGACTTTTTTCTGTAATACCTTATGTGGAATGGTATTTAATAAGGATGAAAATTAACATTAACATGCAACGTAATTAATAAAGTAGAATGTTTTAATGCTTAAAGTGTTGGCCACACTTAAACAAAATGAAGTGTTTTCATAACTAGAAGAAAGGCATATTGATGTACAGAAGGATTATGAAGATGCGGTTATTAATTATAATTTGAATTCCTCCGTTTATAGCAGCTGTTTTATTTTTACAGTTTACAATTATTTGACTTCATAAAATAACCGTATTTGTAAGAAATGGTTGCCAGTCGATTTAATCTCTTTGGGTTACCATGCAATTAAAGGATTAAATAAATAGAGGAAATTTTCTACACAAGCTACATAATTTGTTTAATAAATGAATTTAATTATAATGTTTTAGAAGGAATGTTCTTTAAATGAGTCAAAACACGTTCATTAACATTAAATACATGCAGCTTGCAATTAGTATAGCAGAATATCTTTTTTTTAAACTCACTTTTAAATAAAATAATCTTTGATAATTACAAAAACAGATAATTGAAATTCTGAGTCAAATGCAAATCCGATTATCAAATACAATGCAAAGTAAGCTATTTACAAAAGTTATGTGCATATACACTCAGGAACATTGAAAATAGCGACCCAAGAAGAAAGCATCGGATTGAAATGAAATTTAATACACATAATGATACGGATGAGAGATTGACTTGATCTCAAAATAAAGACAATTAAACAAATACAGGGTGTGCAACGACGCAAATACAGGGCAACTTCAATAGCGCGTTGGACCACCTCCAGCTGCAATACATGCCGCCACACGGTCCGGCATAGAGTTGATTAGACACCTGATGTTGTCCTGAGGCAGATGGGTCCATAAATCTTGCACAGCCAACACCAAATCATGCACCGAATGACACGATGGCATCTGACGTTTTAGCTGATCCCACACATGCTCTATAGGGGACAAGTCGGGAGAGCGGGCCGGCCATGGAAGAGTCTGAAATTGACGTAGGAAGTCTTGAGCAACTCTTGCTGTATGCGGACGAGCATTATCTTGTTGGAAAATCGCCCCTGGGAGACCATTTAGGAAAGGTCCTACATGGGGTCGAAGCACCTCATCAACATAACGTTGGCCCGTTAAGTTTCCATGAATCACAATTAGAGTGGACCGGCTATCATAGGCTATGGCCCCCCAAACCATTACACCAGCTGTGCGGGCAGTGTGACGTGGAACAGTGTGGGAGGAATTGTACCGCTCACCAGGGCGCCTCCACACCCGTACACGGTTGTCATCTGTCCCCAAAACAAACCGGGATTCATCACTAAACACAACCTTTTGCCAATCTGTGACATTCCACGTTGATCTGGCTTGGCACCACTGTAGACGCAGTCGCCGATGTTCCGGTGTTAAAGGGAGTGCACGAAAAGGGCGCTTGGATTTTAGACCTGCTTCTGCAAGGTGTCTGGAAATTGTTTGGGGAACAATTGCTACGCCTACGTCTGCTCGAATCGTTGGACGAGTCACTGTGGGGTCCACGAGTGCTTGCCGCACGATCCTTCGATCCTCTCTTCTCGTGGTCTTTCTGGTCGCTCCAGACCCGATTCTCCGCACGTGGGTACCTTCTCGTGTCCACTGCTCCCAACATTTTCTAACGGCACACTCCGAACGATCCACCTGGCCAGCAACACGGCGCGTCGACCAGCCTGCAGTTTTCATTCCGATGATCAGGCCTCTCTCAAACTCGCTTAACTGTGAAAAATGTCTTCTAGCACGTTTACCTGGCATGTTTCGCTTACCAAAGTCTTCCTTCAATCAGTAGGTAATCGTCGCGTTTATGAATCTTCGATTTTGCGCTGGCTTATATAGCACCTTCTTCCTGATTGTAGCGCCATCTCGGCGTGTATGAGCATGCGTATTGGCACAAAAATTGCATCATTTGCATATCACATTACGCTGTACTTATTTGCAAAGTTTCGTAATTGTACATAGCTTTCTTCTTGGGTCGCTATTTTCAATGTTCCTGAGTGTATATATATATATATATATATATATATATATATATATATATATATATATAGTGTGTCCAGCAAATAACACCCTGATTTCAAAATTAAATTTCTCAAAAACAAAGATCGATAGTAATATGCGGTAAACGGTTTTTTCATTAGGTAAGCTGTAAAAATCTTATACAGAAATTTCAAACAGTGAATATTTTGAAAAAATTGCGTTCTGATTGCATAGAATGCTTTGATTTGACATTTTTCTTGTTTTAGATTGCCTGCAGAGAAATAATTTTTCAGCTTCCAGTGCAATATTTTAAAGGTTTTTCGAAGTAAATTTTTAGAATTTCGAAATTTCAAAAATTTAATTTAAAAAAACTATGAAATATGGCACTTTAAGCCGAAAAACACATTCTCTGGCAGCAATCTAAAGCAAGAAAAATGTCTAATTAAAGCATTCTTTGCAATCAGAACACAATCTTTTCAAAATGTTTACCGTTCGAAACTTTTGTATAAGATTTTTACAGCTTACCTAATGAAAAAAGCGTTTACCGCATATTACTATCGATCTTTGTTTTTGAGAAATTTACTTTTGAAATCAGGGTGTTATTTACTGGACACCCTGTATACAGGGTGTCTACTCTAAACGGTGACCAATGGCTAATTTCTAAACCGTCAGTCTTAGACATATAGTTCCAATTGCAAAAATGCTTTTAAAAAGGTAAAGAATTGTTTTTTAAGCGATTTAGATCATAAAACAATTTTTATCAAAAAATTACGAAAATTAACTTTTTATATGGTCCCCCGGTCCTATAAGTTATATTTAGTAAAAATTTCCCAACATTCTAGCAAGCAATACAGAAAAGGTCCCACTCATCTAACATTAAAATTGACCGATTTATGAAACTTTAAATTTCATGACTTAAACCACTTTTCTATAGCTGGAAACGGATGAGTTCGACTAAGCTTTAAGGGAACGTACACTAAGTGCTTAAAGTATTATAAAGGGTGTCCATTGCAACGCTGTATAAAGGCTAATTCCTAAACCATTTGTCAAAGACATATGTTCCAATTATAAAAATGTTTTAAATGAGATAAATATTTTTAAAGCGATTTAACTAACACCGTCTAATTTTTACGGTAGTGTTAATTTTAATTGATTAACTTCTAGATTAGTTATTAAATAATTGAAGACATGCATTTCAAATTTCTCTTTATCGAGAAAATCAAATTTTGGGAAATCGCTAAAAACCTTCAAATGCGTCCATTGGTTTTCATTATAAATTTGGAGATTAAAATGTTACAATAGTGCAAATTTGTATAGACTGGTAGAGTAAACAAAAGCGATAAAGGCGAGTTCTGAAATTCACATCCTCAATTGTATTTTTACATATGTTTTATCTTGTAAGCAAATGAAGCTGTTTCTTTTCGTGATTTTATTTCAAAAAGGCATGTCATTTTAATAAGCTTATATTTTACTCGTAACGTTCATATGTAAATTTTCCTCGTTCAAAACGTTTATTCAAATTTTAACTCACTTCCAACTATCCGATCGAGTTTCAATTCGCATACTTTTTTATATCCAATGACAATGTAATAAATACGATTTTAGGTGCGTACCATTTATTCATTTTATAGGAATACATCAAATTCTATTAGGTTAAGTAATCTAATAGAACTTTAAATATACATCATTTTGTAACAAATTGTGACTGTTACTTTTCATAATTTAACAAAATTTCTGTTATTTTTTTTTTACTTATATTTTTAGCACAAATTTATATTTTGCTTTACTATGTAAACGTCAACATAAATTCAAAAACAACATTCCAAAAATTATTTTACTCTCAATGTTTAAAATTAAATTTTCTATCTGACGTTTATTTTTATTTCCAGTAAATTTGTGACTGACCCCTATTTTGCAGCAAAAAAGATGCTTCAACTTTAAACAGCTATTACTCGGTCAGTTTTAATCGCAGAGGAATGGGACTTTTTTTGTCCTTCTTGTTAGAGTAGTGGTAAAAATTTACTAAATATCACTTATAGGCAGTGTTCTCGCTGACATTTGACCAACGTTAGTAATTTGGCGAATTGAAAATAAAAAACATTCGCCAAATGAAAAAAGTATTAGCAAAATAGATTCGACGTGTAGCAAAAAAAAAAAAAAAAATTATCTTTAATCCTGTATTGTACCCCCTTTTTTCAATATATTTTAAAATAACCCAAGTCTTTATAACTGCGACAACGATTATTGTTAAACTAATTTCAGCTATCTGCTACAAATATAAAACATATGTATGCATGCAAATGCATAAAAAACGAAAAAGAAAAGAAAGAAAAACAAAAAATTGAACGCTAGCAACTTGGCGAATCTAATTGCTTGTTTACTCGCCAAATAAATTTAGTCGCAATTTGGCGAAATGGCGAGTGACAGCGAGAACCCTGCTTATAGGACCGGGGAACCGTATAAAAATTTAATTTTCTTAAGTTTTGAGTAAAAAATTTTTTTGATCTAAATCGCCTAAAAAATACTTCTTTACCTTTTTCAAAGCATTTTTGTAATTGGAACTATATGTCTATGACTAACGGTTTAGAAATTAGCCATTGGCCACCGTTGAGAGTGGACACCCTGTATATACACACATATAAAGATAGGTATATAGGGTTCTTGCTGGCTTATGAGCAACATTAACGATTTGACGAATAAGAAATAAAAAACAATCACCAAATAGAAAGAATCAGTTGGAAACTTTGAAAAATGCATTTTTAACCCCTTATTGTATCACTGTTTTCAAAATGTTCTAAAATAACCCAATTTTTTGTAATTGCTTATAAAATAAAAATTCGACTATCTGCTACAGAAACTATTACAAATAAGCATATTCTAAGTGCCTCCTATTCCTAAATTTGTAAAAGCTTCAGACATTCTTTTAGCAGTCTGAATAAAAATTAAAAACAGCTATCGTTTATTTACCATTGTGAAAACATACGCTAAAAATTGTTATAAGATTTCGACTCGATAGAAAAAAAAATTGACCGGCCAATGATTACTTTCCATACAACTAGTAAATAGTATTGGTAAATGGCTAATTTCAGCACCCCATTACAGCAAAACTTTTCTCTGCTTGGCGAGTAATTTTGTTTGTGTTTTTACCGGTACGACACCAGTTCACAGATAGTGATTAGCTGACAATAGATAAATATACAGGGTGTTTCTAAATTCATGGTACAAACTTTAAGGGGTGATAGTACACATCAAGACAAGCAATATTAAATAGGAAACTAAGGGTCCCAAACGTCTTCCGAAGGAGATAGGCGCCATTAAAGTTTAGGGTCCAAAAATTCAAATGATTATAAAAAACAGAAAAATTGGTCGAATCGTTTGCGGTTTTCACTAAAACTATTCTTTATGTCAATATTGTCTTCAAAATAAATTATAAAGATAAATTTCAAAAAATGCCGATAGAGGGCGCTTTAGACTTTGGAGTAACGAGCAACTATTTTTTACCGTTATTTTTTGCATCGCATAAATTTTTTTAGAAGCTTAGACGCAAACTTAAATTTTGAGCTCAAAATCTAAGTCGTTGGGAGTGGTTAAGCAGCCCTAACTGAACTGTGAGGTTAGGTTCAAATTCCAAATGATTATAAAAAACTGAAAAAGTGGTCGATTCGTTTGCGGTTTTCTCTAAAATCATTCTTTATGTCATTATTTCCTTGAAAATAAATTTTAAACATAAATTTCAAAAAATGCCGATAGAGGGCGCTTTAGACTTTGGAGTAACGTACAACTATTTTTTACCGTTTTTTTTTGCATCGCATAAATTTTTTTAAAAGCTTAGACATAAACTTAAATTTTGAGATGAAAATCTGAATCGTTGGGAGTGGTTAAGTAGCGCAAACTGAACTGTGTTCAATGGGGGTGGGGAGGTTCAAATTTCAAATGATTATAAAAAACGGAAAAATTGGTCGATTCGTTTGCCGTTTTCGCTAAAACTATTCTTTATGTCAGTATTTTCTTGAAAATAAATTTTAAAGATTAATTTAAAAAAATACCGTTAGAGGGCGCCTTAAACTTTAGAGTAACCAACAAATATTTTTAACGGTTATTTTTTGTATATAATTAAATGCTTGTAACGGTTCAAACTTAAATTTTCAGCTCAAAATCTGCATCGTTGTGAGTAATTAAGTAGCGGAAAACTGAAATGTGTTCGAGGGGTGTGGAGGATAACATTTTAACTCCTGAACACAGTTCACTTTGCGCTTCTTAACCTTCCCACCGATTTAGAATTTGAGCTCAAAATTTAAATCTAAGTATTTGCAAGCATTTAATTAGATACAAAAAATAGCCGTTAAAAATATTTGTTGGTTACTCTAAAGTTTAAGGCGCCCTCTAACGGTATTTTTTTAAATTAATCTTTAAAATTTATTTTCAAGAAAATACTGACATAAAGAATAGTTTTAGCGAAAACGGCAAACGAATCGACCAATTTTTCCGTTTTTTTATAATCATTTGAAATTTGAACCTCCCCACCCCCATTGAACACAGTTCAGTTTGCGCTACTTAACCACTCCCAACGATTCAGATTTTCATCTCAAAATTTAAGTTTATGTCTAAGCTTCTAAAAAAAATTATGAGATGCAAAAAATATCGGTAAAAAATAGTTGTACGTTACTCCAAAGTCTAAAGCGCCCTCTATCTGCATTTTTTGAATTTTATCTTTATAATTTATTTTCACGATAATACTGACATAAAGAATAATTTTAGTGAAAATCGTAAATCACTTGACCAATTTTTCCGTTTTTTATAATCATTTGAAATTTGAACCTCCCCTCACAATTCAGTTTGCGCTACTTAACCACTCCCAACGATTTAGATTTTGAGCTCAAAATTTAAGTTTATGTCTAAGCTTCTAAAAAAATTTATGAGCTGCAAAAAATAACGGTAAAAAGTAGCTGTACGTTACTTCAAAGTCTAAAGCGCCCTCTATCGGCATTTTTTGAAATTTATCTTTATAATTTATTTTTAAGACAATACTGACAGAAAGAATAGTTTTCGTGAAAACCGCAAACAAATCGACCAATTTTTCTGTTTTTTTATAATCTTTTGAATTTTTGGACCCTAAACTTTAATGGCGCCTATCTTATTCGGAAGACGTTTGGGACCCTTAATTTCCTATTTAATATTGTTTGTCTTGATGTGTACTATCACCCCTTAAAGTTTGTACCATGAATTTAGAAACACTCTGTATATTGCATAAGCAATTCTGTCTTTCACTGTTACTAAACAGAATTAGTGTTGAGTCAGTATCTCTATAAATAAAACAATGTAAATGGTACGATGCGATTGCACATCTAAGGCGACATCCAATCGTTCATCAACGTGAATAAGAGTCTCCACTGTATAAATGCACATTGGTGTTATGCGCGCACACCCATACACGCACACGAATAACGGAGCAGAAATTGAGTCCTTGCACTTTAAATCTGATGCCATCGGCCAAATGGAGGATATTGTCGCGATTTAGCGCAATGGCTAGCGGCAGCGAGAACTCTGTATGTATATATAAATATATACATACATAAAAACTAAATCACAAATGTAAAAACATGTTGGTAGAAGGCAGAATGCTAAGAATGAAGGAAAATGCACAGTGGAAACTACAAATGTGTAATAATAAACTATGAATGAATACATATATTGTTATCAGTTATTCGAATTTTAAATAATCACGAATATCTTTTACACAAAAGAAATACGTACGAAAGTCTGCCGATCAGATGACTTTTTTTGCACGAGAACTTAAGAATTTTTCACTCACCTGGAAAAAAAAAAAGAAAGACTAACATGAGTTTTTATAAAAATATATATAATAAATACTCTCTTTCAAACAAAGTACCTATTCTCGATTAAATAATTGCATTAAATTAAAATTTAAGATAGTTAAAAGAGGAAACTGCTACATTTAGCAAAAAAAATATTCAGTTTAAATTGGTATTATATGATATCGAACATAAAATAAATATCTGTCATTTTGTTCAGCACGAAAATGCAATATCAATACTTTTTTATAAAAGAAAGAGGCTGAATCTTTAGATTAATCTTTCGGCATTTTTAAGCAAATGCGATCTAGAGCAAGAATGCCCTTTAAAACCTTTTAACCCTTTCGATTAAAATGTCTTTAAAAAAAATCTAATTTTTTTTATTGGACTCAGAATATTTAATTAAAAATTTCCTTTTACAATATACTTAAAAATAAGGAAGTTTTTATTTTCTAATACATTCATTTATAAATTCTGTTGTAAGTTAATTATTTCAAATAAGGGTTTAATGACATTTACATTTATGTTAAAAGGCATTGTAGAGAAGATGGCAACTGTTGGAAGTGGACTTAATGTTGGAAGAGTAATCGATTATATTTTAAGATTAAATCTTTTTTTATTATTATTAGCTCTCATGAAGTAAAGGCAAGCAATTACCATGTGTGGTTACTCTGCTATTTTATTTATAGTTACTTCACATCATTGTAGCAAACAAATGTTAAGTTATTAATTTTTAAAAAGGTATGCTTAAAAAATACAGTAAAACCTCTAAATAACGGACACCTCGGGAACGCAGAAATTGTCCGCTATTCGGAGGTGTCCGCTATTGGGAAAACCTGAAAGATACAAAAATCGCTAAGAAATGCTTAATGTTTCATTAATTTACTTTTACATGTCCTAAAACCTCTATTAATATAATTAATCAGAAATTAGAATTATTTTTAATCAATAAAATTGAAATAAATTTGTGCACACTTTTATCCACTCTTTATTATATTCCCGTGAAATAATCTGTTACAAAAGTTTACTTTTCCTTGCGATTATATGTAATTTGTTTTTCTATGTAACGTTATTGGAGATTGCAGAGTTCCGACCGGGAAGGAAAGGATTGCACTTTTTGACCTTTAAAAGCATAAAATCTCAAAATATTCTTGGTTGACATTTCAATGCTCTGGAAGATATTCCTCCCAGGCAACAACCTGAATTTAACACTGAACGTGGGGGGGGAGGGGGGGATTTTATCCAGCTCTTTATTTACATTTATCTTTGATCACAAAATTTGTGACACGTTGTCCTGATAAATTCAGAGGCTTTTTTTGCTTTTTTTTTTGTCATTTTTTTTCTCTTTAAAACATGTACTTTTTCATCCTTTATCGCTGAATAAAGTCTCCGCTATTCGGAATGTCCGTTATTCAGAGGTTAAACATACAAAAATTTAGGTTTTGGGAGTGGGGATTGGAAAATTGTCCGTTAAATAGACGTGTCCGCTATTCGGGAGTGTCCGTTATGGAGGTTTTACTGTATTTAAAATAACATCACTGGGTGGCTTGTGGTTCTGGAAAAAACACAGTCAAAAAAAGATGTATTTTGTTAAAGGAAAATTCATCCTCTTTATTCCCTTCATATTATTCCAAGTATTTTCTATAAACAAATGCTATCATTTTCCATTTTTTTTTCTGTGTACTTTCTATTGACCACTAGACGCCCTGCAGCAGTAAACTGAGACATAGTTTTCAAACAAAGTACATTTCTTTTCTTCACACATTCAATGATGTAAAGACTACATTTAGAAGTGAACACAAGTTTGATAAAATCTAAAAGCGATAGCCCAGGTCACTGCCAATGTTAATATGACATCAGTATCAATCCTTATACATTTTAGGCCACTAGGACGTTGATCTTCCCTTTTTCGGCCGTACCAAAACAGGTAATAGAAAAAAAAAGTGCAAAGAACGTTGGGTCATTAATGACCACAACTTGAAATTATTGTCTCTCGATAAGAACCTTATAATTCAAGGATTAAAAGGAAAAGAACCGCTCACTAATGCTAATCCTATGAAAAGAAATTTTTAAAGATATCTCGTTCACATTTCAGTATTTTTACACAATTGTTTTTTTATACTGGCTAGGTTGAAATCAATTAGCAAGAAGGCTTTTGTACTTTTTTGATTTTTGTTTACAGACATTTTTAATGAAGACGCTTACATTTTCGAAAGTGAAAGCATCTTCTTTAAAAAATTCTGCAAGGAAATATAAAAAAATAAGTAAATAAAAGAGTAGATGTAGAAATAAATCTCAATTAACCAATGGCAAAAAAATCATTAAAAATTTTTTTTAATGTCAACGAGACATCATAAAAAAATTCTATTACAGGATTAGAAATAGCGAAAGAGTCTTTCTATAGGTGACTGAAGTATACGTCAGACTTTTATAAAACCGAAACCTTTCTATGCACGTAATATTGGGTTAAACACTTTCTGCAAATTAATTTAATGTTGGGTACAATTCATGTTTTTTTGTGCGATTCATGGTCGTAATTCACGTTTTTTATGCAATTGATGAACTTAATTTGTGCTTTCTATGCGATTTCTGAATGTAATTAGCAGGGTTGTTTGGTTTAAACCAAGTTGGTTTAAACCATGGTTTAAACTAATGGTTTTTTTAAAAACCATGCTGGTTTTTTCTTTTACTTGGTTTTTTTATGTTTCATTTTACACATTGAAAAATGCAAAATTCAAGTTATGCAGAAGCTACAAACAAAGTTGTAGAAAAATGATGAATTAGTAAATTTCTATAATGACAAATATTTTTAATCAACTCAACTTTTCTATAAGCTATAATCATAGCAGAGTAACCAATTTTTTAAAAATTAGCTGGTTAGAAAAAAAAATTAGTTTTTCTTCCTTTTCCTTTTAAAGGCTTAAATAAATAAATATATATACAACCATTAATTGTAGAACATTTATAGCCAGAAGGGCAGACTCAAGCTAAAAATGCACTTTTATTATTTAAATTGCTTGATTAGTTAAGATTTATTATGGATTTCACCATTCCTCAAAGCCTTGAATATGACATTCTTAAGTAATTTTCTCCATTAACCCTTTCCGGCGCGGAGTAAGTTTAATTGAAATAATTATCTGCCACCAGAATTTATAAACGAATTTATTAGAGAATACGAACTTGCTTATTTTCAGGCATTTTATCAAAGGAAAATTTTAATTAAATATTCTTGGTGCCAGTAAAATTAAAATTAGGTGTCCTTTTTAAGGGACACCGCGCCGGAAAGGGTTAATTTCTTCTTGTTATGTATGCTAATAAATAATTGGCCGTTTTTTTTCTCTGTGTTTATTGGGTTAAACCTTTGTTTTTCTTGAATTTTTACATTGGGAATGGGGATTTTGCATGATGATTTTATTCTGTTACTAACTGGGTTGGCATAGTTTAAACCGTTTGGTTTTTTAGAACAAATCTAATATAACATTCTCTCATTTTTGTAATTTAAGTGTGCCAAATTATTGCATATAAGTAATTTCTATTTTTAGTAATTTCTATTTCCTAATCTTATCTCAGCAGTCACTATGAGACATAGTGTAGTATAGGCCATCTTAGTATACATGAAAAATGCAAATTTCATGCAATGATGAACATATCTGAAGCTATAAAGAAAACAAATTATATAAAGTTAGCAAAGACAAAGTGGATTAAAAATATATAATATTAAAAAAAAATTTCCTTTGAGAAACACAGATTTACAGTTAATAACATAAAATGACCTTTAAGATTTCAGTCAAGATATAAAGTCGAATAAGAAGACAATGAAAAATTTGGTGCTAGGGAAGCACCTGTTTAAATTAAAGTATGTAATAAGATATATTTAAATCTTCTATTGCATAAGCAAACTCATTACTTAGATCAGCCGAGAAAATTGGGGAGAAAGGGACAAGGCAAGGTTTGCTTGAGACATAATAGAAAAAAAATCTCATAAAAATACCTAAAAAGATGTATTTTTTTTGTTTAGACATTTAAAAGTACTAAGCGTTAAAATATAGTATGTAGTCTGATGGCTATTTAAATGCTTTAGTGGAAGACAGTATTTATAAAACTGCTTTATATTTTAAAATCAATGTTTTCAATAGTCTAAAAACCTATTAAATAGGTATTTTTGCTTATTTTATGAATTTTGTTTGTTGCCTTTTTTTTTTCTTTTAACCTGGTAGTTTTAGAGGAGAAATGTCAAATAGCAATACACAATACTTCTTAAAGTGTATAGACTCCACTGCTAAATTCAAATTATTCCGAAAATTCTTTATGAAAAGCTTTCTTTTCAATAAAAGATAATTCATGTGGTCTTCTAACAGAAAATCAGACATCTCATATAACAAGTATTTCAAAGAAAATATTTTGAATAGCTTTGTGAAAATAATATATATGAAATTTTATTTATGAAACTGCATCATATATTTATTTATAGTGCTAATAATTTAAAGATTGTACATTAAGATTTCCAAAGTATCAGTATTTCATTATGTAGAACATTTATGAAATAAAAGACATAGCTTTTTCTAAAAATGTTTAATATTTAAATGATTTCAATTTTCTACATAACTAATTGTATATTAAATAAATACATTGATTAGAATTACTTTTAAATCAAGTTGTTACTCATATATTCAAAAATATTTATTTTTATTGATAAATATGCATGTATATGTAATAGGAAATCATATTTTTAAAAAACCCGGTTTAAACCAAAAAAAAACCCAGGTTTAAACCAAAAAATCCATGGTTTTTTCAAAAAAAAAAAAACGGTTTTTTACCAATCCTGGTAATTAGCTTTTTTATGCGATTTATGAACGTAGTTCGCGTTTTTTTTTGTGCGATTTATGAAAGTAATTCGCATTTTTTATGCGATTCATGGATGTAATTTGCGTTTATTTAGCTTTCTGCTAACGAAAATAGTGGGTTTTTTTAGCGATTTATGGATGTAAAGAGCTTATTTATGGGATTTATGAATGTAATTCGCATTTTTTGAGCGATTTATGGAAGTAATTTGCCTTTTTCATGTGACTCACGAACGTAATTCTTGTTTTTAAGCGATTCATGAACGTAATTTGCAATCTTTATGCGATTCATGGACGTAATTTGCGTTTATTGAGCTTTCTGCCGACAAAATTCGCGTTTTTGAGCGATTTATGGCCGTAATTCGCGTTTTTTATGCGATTTATGAATGTAATTCGCTTTTCATGCGATTCATGGAATTGTTAGCATTTTTTGAGCGGTCTCTTCACGAAATTTACGTTTTTTGAGCGATTTATGATGGTAATTCGCGTTTTTATGCGATTTATGGATGTAATTTGAGTTTATTGAGCTTTCTGCCGACGAAGTTTGTGATTTTAAAGCTATTTATGGGCGTAATTCGCGTTTTTTATGCGATTTATGAACGTAATTCTCGTTTTTTTACGCGATTTATGAACGTAATTCGCTTTTTTTACACGATTTATGAACGTAATTCGCGTTTTTTACACGATTTATTGGCATAATTCGGGTTTATTTACATGTTTCATAGATGCAATTCGCGTTTTTTTACGCGATTCCATGCACGAAATTCGTATTTTTTACGATATTCATGATCGAAATTCGTGTTTTTTCGATACTCATTCACGAAATTTGCGTTTTTCAAGCAATTCATGGATGGAATTTATGTTTTTAGCATGATCTTTGGACGAAATTCGATTTTTTTACTCAGCTTTGGACAAAATTGACGTTTTTCGCGCGGTATTTTGTCGAAATGTTCGTTTTTTACACGATTCTTTACTGAAGTGCACGTTTTTTATGCGATTCTTTGTCGAAATGTATGTTTCTTTACGAAATTTTTTGTTAAAATTCGCGGTTTTTTCGAGGTTTTTTGACGATATTTGCGGTAACAATAAAAAATTCGTACATAAAATTCAGGGAATATTTTTATTTTTTGATACTAAAAAAAGTTACAAAAATAAAAATTGTTTCTTAAAATTTTCTGCGCATGACGTGCGCGCGTGCGTCTATATTATTCCGAAAAACAATTTTCGAAGAAAAAAAAAGTGCCGTCTGTCTGTCTGTAAACGCTCTAACTCTCGAACAAATTGAGATAGAGACTTGAAATTTAGTACATAAGTAGTATATAGAAATGGGACGAAGCCTATTTAATATCAGTAACCTTCTAACCTTCTAAGTGTATAACCTTGATTATGCGGAACTATTTTTTTCGGACACTCGAATTATTTGTCCTGATGAAAGGTATATAAAAATTTTCGAATATTTTTATTTGAATGAGTGAATGTAAAAGAAAATAAAACACATTAATGTTGCATAAAGAATGAAGTCAATTGTATAAATAGTTGACGAGATATTTGTAATCCTGTTTTCCATACTCTTCGATTTTTCATGACCCTGTATTTCATTCAAAATTCAATTGAAAGATACATTTTAATTGGAAATGAAACGTTAAATCTAACGCAATAAATTGTTAGTTAATGTTATTATCATTTTTGGAGTTATAAGGATGCTTTTTTAACGCAATTCGTTATTACTTGATTTTATTTTCACATTTTATAGTATGCATACACTATATTGCCATTGATTATGGGACAATTGCGATTTTAGACATTTTACTAAATATCTAGAAAAATAGATGAGGAATCATCTTGAAACTCTTAGTGTATAAATATAATAGTATAAGTCATACATCTCCGTGAAGATTTTTTCCCGAAACTGCAAAGGGGGCCGTCAACAAATTAAAAAAGAATGAATATCTTTTGAATAACCCTGTCAAAACTAATGTAGCAAAAGGGCTCAAACTCTAGATTGTAATTGAATACTTTATTGTAATAAGCCTTGTTCATTTTTATGCAAATAGCATGCATACTCGCAGAATAATTAAGGTTTTTATAAAAATGATCCCAAATTTTTCCAAGATTTTTCCTTATAATTTTCAGAGTTCTTAATATAAAATATTATTTTTTTCAGAAAATATGACAAACAACATTACACACAGTACGCTGTAATCAGAATTAAAAAATAACGAAAATTGTATAAAAAATGAGTTGGTTTACTAAATAATTTTTTACTGCGCATGCGTCAACGATAACAAAATTTCATTTGCATATTATGTTAGCTAAATGTATAGAGCAACTTTTGTGAAAGTCACAAAATCATAACTTGAAAATTCTGACAATAATCGTCAATTGAATAAGTCGAAAATCCGTTATTCTCAAAATGAAGCAAAAACAAGAGGGGTTGTATCCATATATTCATTGATTAGTGTCAATATAGAATACAAAATATGGGATGTACTACTGCATTTGGATAAAATCCCTCATTTTTTTGCTTCATTTTGGAAACAACGGATTTTGTCCTTTTTCTATAGACGATTACTTTCAGAATTTTCAAGCTATGATTTTGAGACTTTTACAAAAGTTGCTCTATACATTTAGCTAACATAATATGCAAATGAAATTTTGATATCTTTGACGCATGCGCAGTAAAAAAATATATAGTAAACCTACTCATTTTTCATACAATTTTTATTATTTTTTAATTCTGATTACTGGGTACTGTGTGCAATGTCGTTTGTCATATTTTCTGAAAAAAAAATTATTTTATATTAAGAACTCTGAAAATTATAATGGAAAAACTTGGAAAAATTTGGGACCATTTTTATAAAAACCTTAATTACTCTGCGAGTGTGCATGCTATTTGCATAAAAATGAACACAGTGTATTACAATAAGGCATTCAATCATAATCTAGAGTTTGAGCGCTTTTGCTTCATTAGTTTTGACAGGGTTAGTCAAAAGATATTCATTCTTTTTTAATTTGTTGACGGTCCCCTATGGCGTTTCGGTAAAAAATCTTCACGGAGATGTATGACGTATACTATTTTATTTATACACTAAGAGTTTCGAGATGATTCCTCATGTATTTTTCTAGATATTTAGTAAAATGTCTAAAATCGCAAGTGTCCCATAATCAATGGCAATATAGTGTATATCCATTGTAGGTAAGTATCACGGTGGCCCCCCCAACGACTAGTATTTTTTTTTTTTTATCTCCTTTAGATATAAGCTCACGTTGTGCATTGTAATAAATCATTTTTTCTGTTTCTTAAGAAAGTATCGTATAGGAGATTATTTTAAAGATTATAAAGCTATAAGGGATTTTTTCAGTTTTTTGTACTAAGTTTTAAATTTTTATTTTTAGATATTACTTTAGATGATTTTTTTTAAATGACGCTGTAACTAATCATAATAGTTTTTCGCAACAGTAAAGTAAATTAAACAAGTCGGAATTTGCGCGTCAAACGTAGCAAACGAGATTCGTTCGTACTGTAACGAAGTTTTAAAAATAATCAGATCTTGGTGTCGTAACATACAGTACATCGGATAAGTATTTTATAGCCGAAATCTTTTGTGTATCCCTGTAAAAACGGTCTGCTTTTATTGTTTTGCTCGGATTATACAGGGAGGAACTTGTAATAAACCCCAGAAATGTATATTAATTTCATAAAATGTGTAATAGTTAAATATAATTAAAACGTGCCCTAAATAATATTCCCCCTATACCATTATGTAACGCAATATTTTCGTGTGGCCCTGTAAATTAATAATAAATATTCTTTGCACGACAGATTCTACAGAATGCATATTTCAGTATATACTTAATATATGCATAACAATTGTATTATGTTCGAAAGAATGTAACATTATTAAAATGTACTTGAAACTATTTTTCGCATTAGCCGTAATGTAACGGAATACTTTTGATTGTCCCTGTAATAAAACTATGCATCTGATTTTCATAAAATACAAAATGAATCGACAAAATTAAGCTACAATTTTATATTTATAATTTCAAAAGATTTGGTCGGATAGTTTTTTGCATTCTTATATGCGGGCGGACGGGCAGACAGACAGACGGACTGACTGACCGAACCTACAGGTGATTCGTATTTACATAATTTAATTACGAAAGAAACTAAAAAGCGGAAACAATAGTAGTTTTTCTCTTTTAACCTCATTACGTTGTGCGTCATATGTTAAATTCACATGAAACAGAATTTTCGAAATGCATTTAACATTATTTGAAACAAAAAAGTACAATTTACAGGAAAAATAAGGCAATTTAAAAGACAGCATTTTTATTTTTAATGCTTTTGTATTACAAGGTTTTATCTTACAGCTGGGGTGAAACGATTAGACGTTTCCACATCTTCACATTTCTGCAGTTATTTAAATTTTATGGATACAATACACCTTTTCAAAAAATGAAAGTTCACGAAAAATCTTTCTAATTCTTTACTACAGTTGAGTCTCTATATAACGAAATCCATCGTTCCAGCAAAAAATTCGTTAGATAGAGAAATTCGATGTATAGAGAATGATGTTAAAAATCGTATTTTATGTGTAAATTTTGAACAAATATTATTTTTGATCTCTTTAATTAAGAATTTGAAATGTTTAAAAGTAAATATTAACCTAACATTTTATTTCTTAATGATTCAAGCTGTTTCAAAAAAGAGAACAGACATTTATTTGAAATCTTAATGAAAATCAAATAAGGAAGACTTGCATTAATTTCAGATGAAGATATTTGTAATTTGCTGTGGTTTTGATTTTAAAATTGTTATGCTCTCAAAAAAAGTGCTCAAATTTTAGCATGAAATGAAAAATTGTAGTTAACAATTTCTCCTATTTGAAGGCCTCTCTTAGGTGCCTCTTTTTGATTACTCTCTTATATGAGTAACAATCCAGTTGACTCTGTTTTAAAAAGGATGTGAAAAGGTGTGTGGGGTAAAAAAAAAACCTCAGCACTGAACGATAAATCAAAAATAAGTGGTGTAAAATTAATTCCATATAATTTCGAAACTTTTTTAAAAATTGAATAAATTTAGACCAATTTATGAAAAAATTCGTTATATGGAGATAGATATTTCGCTATATATAGACTGTTTTTAATGTAATCATGCGAAAAGGGGACCGTTCCTACTAAAAATTCGCTATATAGAGAAATTCGATGTATGGAGTTTCGTTATAGAGAGACTCGACTGTATATTCATTTGATGCTTATATATTCTGTAGCATAGCCATACTCAAACTGCGCGAGGTTCATCTGTGGGTCGCAAAGTATTTACACGTACAGGCATGAAAGTGGGAAACGAGAAAAAAGGTGGAATATTTTACCCATCCATACAACGGCGTCAAACTCTTATAATTTCAGTGTCATTTTAAGAGAGAATAAAATTAAATGTATCTGCATGTCTGACTGTTTTTTTTTTTTTTTTAACTTAGAAAGTTTTAATAATGCTAAAGGAGTAAAACCAAATGCATCTGATCAACTTATGTGAGGTACTGGCATTAATTTTCCAAAACAAATATTATTCTGATTAGTTCAGCTGCTAAATCTCCCATCCCCTTAAAAAAATCCTCTGCTAAATTTATATTTGCTTCAAAAAAGATTTATCTCAAAAAAAGTATCACAGAAATTACTCAAAAGTGTCGTATAAAAGTACAAAATATTCTATTTCAAAAAGAAACTTCCTTTCACTTTAAATTTTCAGAGTCTAAAAAAGATTTCATTCTTGAAAGACATTCAGAACAACTTAATTTACGTTTCAGATGCTTATATGTAGAAGCTCATTCAGTTTATGCCGCTTTTGTGCAACAATTCAAGAACAAACTCCAAGTAGTTGAATAGATAAAATGTCTTTTTTATCTCCAAGGTAGATTAAATGTCTAATTATTAAATTTTTGCCCCCCCCCCCCCCCCCAATTATCCTTCCAAAATTTTCTTTGCATTTTTGCACCAATCCAGAGAATAACCAAAATTGATCTAAAAAAGGTGGAATTCCTCCTTTAGGAGGAACTCTTTCATGCCTGACGTAGCACAAGAATTGAACGATTATAATCACTGACACTTCATACACTATATGACCAAAGGTGACCGGACATTTGTGATTTTACACATTTTGTTAAATATCTAGAAAAATACACGAGGAATTATCCTGGAAATCTTAAGTGTGTAAACGTAATAGTATAGGTCATACATTTCCATGAAGATTTTCCCCCCGAAACTCCATAGGGAACCGTCAACAAATTGAAAAAGACCGAAGATCTTTTTGATAACCATGTCATAACTAATGTAGCAAAAGCGTTCAAACTGTAGATTATTATTAAGTGGTTTATATTAATAAGCAGTGTTCATTTTTATGCGGATAATATATATACTCGTAGAGAAATTACGGTTTTTATAAAAACAGTCCCAAATTTTTCTAAGTTTTTTACTTATATTTTGCAGAGTTCTTAATATAAAATAATGTTCTTTTCTGAAAGTATAACAAACAACGTTGCACATAATCCCTTGTAATCAGAGTTACAAAATAATAAAAATTGTATGAAAAACGTTTACTAAACTTATGTTTACTAAATAATTTTTCATTACGCATGCGTGAGCGCTATCAAAATTTGATTTGCTCATTGTATTAGCTAAATGTATAGAGCAACTTTTGTGAAAGTCTCAAAAACGTAACTTGAAAATTCTGAAAGTGATTGCTGACAGAATAAGTTCAAAATCCGTTATTCCCACAATAAAGCAAAGAAAGAAAGAAAAAAGAGATGAGGGGTTGTATACATTTATCGATTGATTATTATCAATATAGAATACACACTATGACACGTATTACTATATTTGAAGTGTCAGGATAATTCCTTACGTATATTTCTAGATATTTAACAAAATGTCTAAAATCGCAAGTGGCTGGTCACATTTGGCCATATAGTGTACAAATAAGTTTCGGATGCGAAGAAAAAGTATTTCAGACATACACTATTGCTTTACACACGACACTTACAACATATATAATCACTTTAAGGCTTCAAAATAACAATAAATTGCGTTATATCAGAATTGACATTTTAACTCCTTAAGCACGAGCGGCTGGTATAAAGCCCTTGATTGTTCCCAATTCCCACCAAGTATTTTTTTCCCCTTTAAATTGTAAATCGCACTTTATTTAATGAGGGCATTTTTTAGATGCAATTAGGTTAGCTGTCTCCGACCTGAGATACGCTTATTCGTGAAACGTGATTTGGGGTACGTGAAAATGATATCGAAAATCACAAAAATAATTTAAACAAAAAAAACATAAAGAAAATTGAGAGTTCGAGATGGAAAAGTAATTTTCGTCTCCAAATTCGATATTTTTCACCCAAAATGAGGGAAAAGGCCCACTATACTTAATAATTCACAAATGTGGGTAAAAGAGTCGATTCAAAAGTATTCATAATTATAAAAAGTAAGCAGGGATTTTTAAAAAGTTTTTTTTTAATTTTTAATTTCAGTAAAATAGGCTGTTCTACAAGATTTTTTTTATTATTAAATTTATTAGTATTAAGTATTGTGCCTTCACGTATATTACAGTATCATTCAAAATTGAAAAGATGGTTTCGAAGTACATTTAATAATAATAATACTAGTAGTACCAGTAGTTAGAAACAATAACAACATAATTTTATTAACTGTAAAAATAGTAAGATAGTTATTATTTTGAAAGTGGTGTTTTTATATATTCTAGCATTCATTTAAAACTGAGATAAAAAATAAAATTTTTGTAGATTTTTTTTAAATCCCAAATTTTACAAAAAAAATTGTAACAGGTAAAAAAAAGCATCCAAAATGTACACAGGATTTTATTCTTAATTTCTTTTTTGCTGCTAGTGTCACATTACTGTATATTTTAAAAATTATTTTACATCCAGACAAAAAGCATGTGCTTATATCGGCTTAAAATATAATGTTTAAATCTTTTGGAATGTTTAATCCTTAAGAAACAGCATATGAAAAGTATAAAGAATTAAAAAATATTTATTTATTTATTTATTTATTTATTTTTCTTTCGGTTTGACATTTTTAAATATTTTAGCATTTTATTTATAATATTTTTCTTAGCAATTCGAGCAAAAATTAAGATGTCTCCTGCATATGCTTAGTTTTTGCGTTTAATATTTAAATTAAATAGGAGCATTAAATACATCTTAAAAAAAACTGCTTTAACATGAAATATTTATGCTAAAATTCCTTTTTCCAAGCCTCAGATAATTTACATATTTTTAGAATTTTGTTTATAGCGTAAGCTATGAATAAATTATACAATAATGCAGTCATAGATAAAACAGAAAAACAGCTTTTTTTCCCCCACTAGAAAAAAACGCAAATGTCTTTTTTAGTCGTATTTTAGAATTTAAACAGCCGAAAGCAAACTTGTTATTTTCTTCTAAGAGTTTTACTCCAAAAAGTGTTCGATTTTTAAAAAGTTTTCTCAAATTTCATTCATTTAAAAATTTTTGATATTTTTTTTTTTCGTTGTTATAACTTAAGTTATAGTATTTAAACGAAAAATGTAAAAAGAAATGCAATCAAAAATATTCTCGTATTTGCATGAAATACACAAAGATGCAAAGAAGGAATTTAAATTTTTCGAACGCAGTTTTACAGAGAAAAATAACTAAAATATAAATATGTCGTAAAATTCCATTAATATACATACATATAATTAAGCACATTTTATCAGTTTTTAAATAAAACATTTTTTTCACAACTTCAAATAACCATTTTTATTTTTATAGGAAAAGGTTTCAATATTTTTTTCAATGTCTTTTTGGAAGGAGAATACTGAATTTGAAACTGTCGACCTATTTCATTGTCTAATTCGTAGTTACTTATCAATTCTATACAAACATTGTTATATGTCCATGGATGCCAACTACCACGCCTATTTAAAGACAAATAAATATATCAGAAACAGAAATTTTAATAGATTATTAACCAGGGTTTGAAAAAACCCGGTTTTTTTTTTTTTTAAAGCCCAACCCACTGGGCCCAGTAGTCTAAAACCCGGTTTTTTTCGGGTTTTATTGAAAATTTTTAGAGACTCTTCAAATTTCTAATTTTCATGTGCATAGTACCTAAGTTTTTCATTTATCAGTGAAACAAAAGTATAATTTTGCATTAAGTATAGATTAACAATAAAAAAATATATAAAAAGAAAAAATATATACATGTAAAAAGATTATTTTGTATCTCATGGAACTAGATTATTGGAAGAATGATATATTAAACCAAGTGCAACTGAATTTCTTTATATAAATCGTAAGTCGAACAGACTAATTTATGCAATTTCTTTCATTTACGTCAATAGAAATCAATTTAAAGCAGCAACATTTATGTAAATATTTTTATTTTTGTGAAGAAAAAAACAGAATTCGCACACACACATATATATTAAAATTTAAGCAACATTTATATTGCAATAGTATTAAATTGGATTATCTAAAAGTCAATGTCAGTCATATCTATAAAGTTAGATCGTAAATGGCAATACAGTTTTACTAGTTTAGTTTTGTATGCCATCTGTAAGCAGTCATTTAAAGTATCTGGATACATTTTAGATTATATTTTATCAGAGTTTTTTGCATATTATCAGGGTTATTTAAGTTAAGAAATATGGTTTCGAATGTTTGAAACAAGGTACTTACTACTAAATACAATTTAAAACAACTAATTGACTACAAAAAATTTATAAATCAATGACAACAATAAACATTATAATTTTCTTTTTACAAAAATTATTAGTGACAATTTTAACAATGAAATTATTATTAAAGTGTGCATGTACTATACCAAAATTTTTTCACTCTTTTTACTTACCCATCATACGTAGTATAGGGTAAATCTTGCAATCGTTTTGAAAATCGAAAAATTTTTTTGACGGATTTACACGTTTTAGATAGTGGAGATTCCGAAAAACATATTTTTAGAAAAAAAAAAAATTGCCGTCTGTCTGTAAGCGCTCTATCTCCCGAACAAATTGATATAGAGACTTCAAATTTTGTATGTAGTTAGAATGTAAGAATGGGACGAAGCCTATTTAATATCAGCAACCTCGATTAACCGGAACTATTTTTTTCGGACTCTCGAAAAATTCGTTCTGATGAAAGATATATAAAAATTTTCGATTTTTTTTGTTCTAAGGCATGGAAGTAAAAGGCAATAAAATAACACACATTTTGCATATAGAACGAAGTAAATCGGATTATTAGTTGCCGAGATATTTGTAATCCTTTTTTCCACATTCTTCGATTTTTCATGACCCTGTATTTCATTCAAATTTCAATTCAGAGGTATATATTTTAATTGGAAATGAGACGCTTAATCCGACGCAGTTAATTGTTAGTTAATAGAATTATTAGTTTTGGAGTTATAAGGATGTTTCTTTTAGGCAGTTCGGTACTACTTGAGTAGTTTGGCGTTTTATATAAATTGTCGAAATTGGTAATCAGCAGTTCTTTAATATAGCATTCTATGTATATTAACAATATTTAAATTTTGTTTATGAATTACAATGCATTGTATAAATAGTTTTCACAAATAGTTTTATTTTCATATACATGATGGGTAAGTATTACGGTGGCTCCCAACGACTAGTTTTTTTTTTTTTTTTTTTTTTTTGTTATAATCTGTCACCATTTTTGTGTTGAAAATTACTGTATAAACTTTCATTGAACATTGAAGCAGGATAATAAATGTTGCAATTAATCTTAAAAGCTATAACAATACAAGCAATCAGGATGGGGATCACATTTCAAGCACCATCTTTAGGTATACATTAAGATTTAAAGCACTTGGATGCATTTTAAAATATATAGGCATGAAAATCTTCCTTATTTACAAACTAATTTATTTTATGGTCATTTTATCAATACTTATCAATCAAAAATATGGTTAGTTTGAAATATATTTAAATTGGCATGTATCTTTCCATTCTCATATCTTAGATTAAATAATGAAACAGTTGTGAAACACGAGAAAATTTGAAAAAACCCACAAATGGGTTTTTTGATGGGTTTTTTCAAGTGGGCCCGCCCGAAAAAACCCGCCCCGGTTTTTTCGGGCTGGGCCCACTTCGCCGAACCCTGTTATTAACAGTATAGAGTGTAATACATAACATTAAATATATTTGGCACACATTTTACTAAAACTTTTTTGTGGTTCCAAACATATTTATATGATTTAAATAGGCGTAGAAGTTGGCAGCTCTGTATGTCTAATTATATATTTTTTAAGATATCTATTAAATATATTTTTAAAATATTCAAGTGAAACTTCGAAGAAGCAGGAGTTATAATTTGGAAATTTAAAAAGGTTTTTTTCTTTTCAGAACAATAATGCATTTAAAAATCTCTTTAACAGTGTTTTCCAACTTTTTGCCAGGCAAAACAGGAAAAAAAAAAAAAAAAAAAAAAAAAAAAAAAAAAAGAGGTTGTCCCCCTTTATTCATTTTAAACACTTTCCAACAAAATCGAAAAGTGTTTATGATTTCGGTTTGTCTGAGAGTTTGTCCGCGCTTTAATTCTCTTACATATGGTCGGACTGCCTCGAAATTCTTGGAAGTTATTGACGCTTTCTCTACCAAGAACCCTACTGCAAATGAAGTTTATAGCATGATTAATTTATTTATAACGACAGACAAAAGTTTTCCGTTACACAACGGCCTATGGAGTAAAATCATCTCAAATGAATTTTAAAGATATTACACCCTGTCAAACATATTAAAATTTATGACTTCGTGAAGTGCACTAAAATATACATTCTGTAAAACATGCTGTGAAAAGAACAATAATTATTCATTTACAGCGCTACACAAAATGATTCCATTACATGATGGTGAACGGTGGAATTGTTTGCGACATGTTTTTTATTATATTCAATATTTTTATTATATTTAATTTTTATTATATTCAAGTATTGTTTTTGAAGTATACTGCTGTCTGTTGCCCAAAAATATGACCTTTGACGTATAGGAAAAAAAAAAAAAAAAAAAAAAAAAAAAAAAAAAAAAAGACCAAAGGACATAAATAAGAGAGAAACTAATGAACGATTCAAACAAATACAACTTTTGCCTGTTATACGCTAAACAGCTATAAAAATCGACTAATTTAAAATACACATAACAATTAAATAATGCATAATCAGAACTTTTTTAAACATTTGGTACATTAAATATGTCTTTTCAAGTAAATGCAACCAAAATAAATTTAATATTTTAAAAATTTATACTAGAAAAGTTTTAAAAAAATCAGCATTTTTGCAAAACTTCAAGTCATTTGCGGCAGGGTAAAGAAATATCCAAAAAATCTAAATTTTTTTGTGTGAACTGGATGCTACCAGTTACCAGTGACCATTTTCCGCACCCGCCATCTTCTAAAATCGTTTTGTTCTAAAGCAGGGCTTGCATTCCATCAACCCTGAAAATATGAAAGGCTGAGTGAACCTTCGCCAACCGAGAGTCTAACTTAGGATGTGTTGCATGATACCCAGACGAGTTGACCACTGCACCACTGGTTTTATTTCTAGGGAATGTTAATTATTTTTAAGACTGATAAAAACTATATTATTTAAATAAGTGAAATATTCTGATATAACACTTAAGAAAATCCATATTTAATTAGTAAATATTAGGAGATTTTAGTACACTTAAGTGTTTAAAAAAGCGAGAACAGTTATAAAAAAATATTCTCAATATAAAACATGAATTAAGATATTGAAAAACTTGTTATTTAAAAAAGTTAGTCATTACACAGTGTTGTAGTTGTAAAAAAACCCCAGAGGTTATACGCTATTAGGCAGTGCGTGTATGCTAAAGTCATAACGATTCATGGTTTGAGTATATTTTATAGTTTTATTTGAAAAACAAAGGATACACAGAAAAAAAAAAGTCCAGGGATATACGGTGCATGCGTTTGTATAATCTCCACTGTACTCCTGACGCGTATACTAACCACAATACAGTTTTTAACTGTTAAAAATAATGTTTCTATTAAATGATTATGTATGTTTTTAAAAGTTTATGAGAAAATAATGCACATCAATAGCAATAGCCATTAAAATTAGTTGAGAGATAAAACTGGCAACTAAGGTCCTATTTAATTATTTCAAATAGTTAAAATAAAAAGAAGCGTTAAAAGAAAATGTAGATCAATTAAATCAATTAGTATGTCTTTTTAAAATTTAGCTGGCATATTTTCAATCCTGACTACAAATCAAGAGCAGCTGTTATTCCAAGGTTAATATTTTCTTATTGAAAAAACTATGTTTTTTTATTAAATTCTAACTCAATTAAATGCTTTTAAAATTTATTGAAAAAAAAACAATAAATTTTAATCGATTGTTTTAAAACCCTGGTCTTTACTAATTTGAAAATGGGCATTGAAGCCTCATTCTGATTATTTGCTTGTTGATTCATTTGGTTTAATAATTTCGTGCTCGTAAAAGGTCTTAACAAAATACGATATTCATTTGCATATTTTTCGAATCTTCTACTTTTGGTAGAAATTTTGGTAAAAAGCAAAGATTTGTGTCGTTTGCCAGATATGGAGTTGATATAATTTAAATATGAAACGGGATTTGATTTTTATCTAACATTTTATCTAACCTTGGACTGATCCAACTGTTATAACCTGATGTGCAACCCTACTTTACAATATTTTACGGAGGACCTTAGAAACAAATTATGAATTAATTTAAATTTTATATTCTTCTTATAGTCAATTTTCTTATCTACTAATTCTTCCACTCTTGTCACATCCACTAAATTTATCTTTGACGGAAAAAGACGAATATTCCAGAAAAAAAAACCCTCAATAAAATAAATCGCGTGTTTATAATACAGAAAATTGAAAAAAAAAAAAAAAATGGGGAAAATTCGCAAATTCGTAAAAACTGTAAAGCTCTAAATAGGCAAAAATACCAAATTTTTAGATTTTTTTTCAGATGTTCCAATGTTGAAAATAAAGATCTCATATTTATTTAGTGGTCAGAGATTAGCAGATTCAGTTTTTAGGTTTTAAAGGTATATAAAGGGGTTTATTTTATTTCATTTTAAAAATGTTTTATTTAAAAGCTTTTGAAAATATTTATTTATTGCACATAATATGAACTTGACTTGTAGTTTACGAAAAAAAAAAAAAAAAAAAAAAAAGACTGGTTGACTAATATTGAAAATAAAGATCTCATATTTATTTAGAGGTCAGAGATTTAGGTTTTAAAGTTTTAAGGTTTTAAAGGTATATAAAGGGATTTATTTTATTTCATTTTAAAAATGTTTATTTTAAAAGCTTTTGAAAATATTTATTTATTGCACATAATATGAACTTGACTTGTAGTTTGCGAAAAAAAGAAAAAAAAAAGACTGGAGTAAGTAAAATTTAAAATTTATGTTAATTTTGGATAACGTACTTATAGTTTTAACAAGGCTCGAGCTAAAATCTGGATGGATTGAAATAACTTCGAGTGGGATCGAAGTTGACTTGTTTTTTAGCGACCTCCGACTCTGACTCTCTTCCTCAAAAATGAGTCTGACTCCGACTCCACAGCCCTGGTTTTCGAAAAAAGCGGGAATTTTTCGTTTGTGAAAAAGCAATGAATGTGTAATTGTAATTTTATTTTAATTTCAGATTCTAGGAGAATATAGGAGATTGACATATGCAAAAATACATTGGAACAATTATTACAAAATTTTTAAGAATAGACGGAAGTATAGGGGGTAATGTAAAACATATTGCATAATATTGCTTTCAGAAGCAATTTTCATTCGCACTATTAAAACACAATGCCCATAATAAAGATTGATGTTTTTTGTATCTGAAGGAGATTATATAAAAATGACGTTGATACAAGTATTTAGAGATTTCAAACAATAGATGAAAGTATGAAGAAACAGTATGAAATTGACACCAGCCTTGTTATTTTTATTTCTTAGTATTACAATATAGAATCGCGCTTTTTAGTTTGATTTCTTTTTTGTGCTTTAGACAAACGCATGTAAAAAACGCGATATTTCAAAAATTTGACGATTTTGAAAAACGACAAAAAGTTGTAACAAGTAAATTTTGAAGGAATAAATTTAACTTTTTCAAAAAAATGTATAACCGACTCCAAAAAAAAAAAAAAAGCGCTAAAAAGAATTAAATAATTCTATAAAATTCTCTAATGACAAATTGTTATCCAATAACCACACATTGACTATCATGTACCGATATAAAACGGTTAAATTTAATATATAGAATTTAATATCCACCAAACATAGGTTTTCCAAAGAATATTTTTTACAAGAGATTAATTTAGATATTTTTGATTTAATTTTTGAATATATACATATAAAAAGTAAGGAATTACTTTTTGAAGTTGGTGTCAAACAATCATAATCAATAATGATTTCCCCATTTTATTTATGGTACTAGACATAATATATCCACAATTCTTACTATACTTAAGATAGTTTGGCACCAACTTCAAAAAGTAATTCCTTACTTTTTATATGTATATATTCAAAAATTAAATAAAAAATATCTAAATTAATCTCTTGTAAAAAATATTCTTTGGAAAACCTATGTTTGGTGGATATTAAATTCTATATATTAAATTTAACCGTTTTATATCGGTACATGATAGTCAATGTGTGGTTATTAGATAACAATTTGTCATTAGAGAATTTTATAGAATTATTTAATTCTTTTTAGCGCTTTTTTTTGGAGTCGGTTATACATTTTTTTGAAAAAGTTAAATTTATTTCCTACTTTTTAGTTATTTATACCGTAATACATAATTATGTGTACTGACATATGATGGCTCTTTGCAACGCACTTTGCTGAGTTCTGATGTATTCGCTTTACTTGTCACTGTTTGATTGTCAACTTTTCAAAAGACACTTACAATATCGGTTAGTATCGTTGTGAATCTTTAGGTTTTCTGGATGTGGTAACTTCTTCAGATCTGACACGACCAAAAGCTACCACATTCATGAAGTCTTAAAGTCAACATCTAATCGTACGGACATCGGAAGTGGTTATCGAAAGGTGACAATGCCTCAAGTAAAGTGTCCTTACACATAAGCGCACGGCAAAGCGCTTCCATATATGAGTAAACAGCAAAATGACTCCATGTATCAATGAATAGTAAAATTCTTTTCTAGTGTAGTCAAAAGTACTCCCCCTTCAGTCAGAAAAAGCAAAAAGAAAGATTTTAACAAAAATCGTTCTATGATTCAATAGATAAACAACAACAATCTAATTCCTATAAATGCAGTAAAGGCATCGGAAATGATTCGACGAGGAATCCGAAAATCATAACCTGTACTTGGCTGCATCTATAAGAAAGTGACAGCATTCGATGCCCAAATACTTTTTTCACGGACGCTTTTGTCCCAACTAAAAATTTGAAACTCACTTCACCGCTTTTATGGAAAACGATTATTTCAGCCTATCATGGAGCATTCTCATGGGTCAAAATACAAATATTTTATAAAAGCGGGGGAGTGACGATGCAGCAAAAGGGTCACATTTTTTACAGTGTATGTATGAGATATTCCATAAAGGGATCGAGTAATGATGCAGCAAAAGTTAAATTTTTAACAATGTATCGCAATGCTAGGCATTTTCTATTATGAAATTTGATGATGATTTCCTGGTAGAATTCGATTGTACGCCGAATGATCCTTTATTTCTACACAGACATAAATACATAATCCATATTATTTTGCAAATTCGTGGAAATACAAGGACAAGATAGCACAAGGAAATATTACGACACAAGAAAAGTACAACCGGGAGCTACACATAAAGAGTGTGTGCAACGGAGCCAGTGGGATTCGAACCCACAATCTCCTCCGGATAATTTTTTCCTCCGGAGCAAAATATATACTAAAGGATTTTCATCTTTAGTATATATTTTGCAAGAGATTAGCAGCGTGGTGTCTTAACCACTCGCCCACAAGGAACCCCTTGATGACTCATTTTTGTCCAGAATTTTTTCAATCAATCGTATACTGTGCTCCATGTGTCGTCATATTCACATCGAGGAATCCTACATGAACAAAATCTGAAATCATTCTGGTGTCTAATCCGGTAACCAAATCTGAATCTAGAGATAATTTTGCTAAACATATCTATGCACTTTATTTTGCATTGATATGTAGAGATAATTTTTTCCTCCGGAGCAAAATATATACTAAAGGATTTTCATCTTTTCAACAACTTAAGGATGTCGATTGGTATCGATGTCTATTTCCGCTTTAATGAATGCTAGAACTTGTCCATTTAAGCTTTAACATTTCGAAAATTTATCGTATCCAGCAAACTTTAAGACCGCACACTAGGCACAGAAAAAGACCCGGATGATAATGTGAAGTCTATGGGGGCGTTCTTTTCACATATCTCGCTCGAATTTTAAAATTTTTACGTGATTTTTTTTTTTTTTTTTTTTTTTTTTTTTTTTTGCATAGGATAGTTGAGGATATTCCACAACCGACCTAGTTTTTACTTTTTCAATTTTGGTTTCAGATTTAAAAAAAAACTATTTTAAATTTCAAAACCGGTTTAAACAATTCTGAAATTGAAAGTATCATTATATAAAGCATACATAAGCAAAATCGAAGAAGTAAAACTAGGCCGGTTGTAGATCATCCCCGGCTATCCTATGCAAAAAGAAATCATGTAAATATATTAAAATTTGAGCGAGATATTTGAAAATAACACACCCATAGTCTTTACACTAACATCCGGGTCTTTTTCTGAGACTAATGTAGTGCCTTAAGGTTCACATTGAAATCTACAGACTTCGTAAATGGGCATTGAAAAGCTGACAATCCATCAGTATAAGTTAAAATTATTGTGAAAAATTACCTTTGTTTTTAAAGACTATCTATTTTCTGACTAATGAGATATGAGAGCGATCTAAAAATCGTTTCATTAGTCGTTCGATCGTTTTCATTAGTCAGAAAATAGATAGTATTTAAAAACAGAGGTAATTTTTATAGATATTTTAAACAGGGTACATTGTTAAAAATTTGACCCTTTTGCTGCATCGTCCCTCCACCGCTAATATAGAAAACGATTACTTCAGCCTATTATGGAGCATTCTAATGGATCAAAAGTGAGATATTCTATAAAAGCGGGGTTGTGACGATGCAGCAAAAGGGTCAGATTTTTTACAGTTTAAAGTACGCGTACACAATCAGAGCGTGTCAAGTTGCTTCTATGATTCAATGCATAGAAAAGTAATTCTAAATGTTCGTATGTATTAAAATACCCTTTTCAGTCATAAAAACTAAAAAGGAAGATATTATCAAAATCACACCATGATTCAACATGCGTCTATGTGAAAGTAGCAATATTTGAAGTTAAGAATGTTCTTTGATAAACGCGGTTTTGCAAAGTACAGAAAATTTAAGAATTTTTATTCCAGAACTTGTCGGTAGTTGCTTGAACGAGTTTGTTTTATGGGTGAAAGAAGTTAACTAGCGTAACTTTAATGGTAAGCTTATCAAAATTTTTCGTCATTTATATTTGTCCAAATGTAAATCTAGCACATAGCAATGTACTTTAATCACTTTGTGCATCCGGCATAACAAACACCATGATACACAAACACTCTTGCTTCAAAGTGTAAGGCTCCTTAGAGATGAATTTTCAGCTTTTCGATATCGAATTCTCATGTCTGGATCGATGTGGATCTTTCACTTTGGTGGATACGAGAATTTTTCAGCTAAGATTTCGTACTTTGAAAAAAAAACTAGCATCTCTGCAACAGTGGTTAGGATCCAGAAGGATTATTCGCTGTTAAGCAAAACAAGATTTACCAATCATACGCCTTCATTTTTGAGAACTTTTCATTGTTCGAAGGAGAGAATCTGGAATACATGGAGTGAAAATCTGCTATCGACACTGTAAAAAATTTGACCCTTTTGCTGCACCGTTACTCCATCGCTTTTATAGAATTTCTTTGTTTTGACCAATGAGAATGCTCCATAATAGAGCGAAGTAATCGTTTCCTATAAAAGCGATGGAGTGACGATGCAGCAAAAGGGTTCAATTTTTTACAATGCAAGCAGTGCTAAAAATTTGTATCCTTTAAATGTGCAACGATGCTACTGAATTCCAAAGTGTCGATCACAGCGACATCTGCGGCATTTTCGTGATACATTATCTAGACTAGCAATAATTCTTGCATTTTTAGAAAATGTCCTGCAGATGTCGCTTCTATCTTTAAATTTCATTAGCATTGTTGCACATTTAAAGAATAGAGCATTTTAGCGCTTTTTTTAAGTGTTACAGAGGGCGTGTCCAGTACAACTTACCGGTTACTTATCGACGACTTACCGATTGTAGACAAGTACGAAATGAAAATCAAAGCGAAGTGTGACATCAGCTACAATTCAACAGAATAGTTTTCATTGATGCCACAATTTGCTTTCGTCCTGCCCTACAATTGGTCGGTAAAATTGGTTACTTTTGTAAGTTGGTCTGAACACGCCCTGAGATAACCGATTTCCACACTATATCCCCTAGATGCTATATTTCCGGTTTCTTGCATAAGAGAACTTGTCCGGAATCCAGGTAGAATTTGCGCTGTTCACGAACCAGATTAACGAATCAAAAGCCTGAATTTTAGTAAATTTTTCAATGTTTTAAATAAATTTTCTTGTTAATAAATCTCGTTTCGCAAACAGCGCAAAATTTATGTGAATCCTGGCCCTCGTCCAGTTAGGATTTTGCACTTTGAACACTGTTAAAAATTTGAAACTTTTACTTTATCGTCTATCCATCGCTTTTATAGAAAATGATTACTTCATTGTATTATGGTGAATTCTCATTTGTCAAAATAGAGATATTCCAAAAAAGCGATGGACTGACGATGCAGCAAAAACTTCAAACTTTTAACAGTGAAAAGATCGTATGTCTACGTAAGTGTAACATAAAAGCATGCAAAAGGAACCCTTCTAATTGGTCGATTGCTTCAAAATGAATTCGAAATTTAAAGTTTTTATTTTTTAAAAAGTTCTAATTATCAGATTTTTATGAAATTCGAATGGGACCACATGGGCCTCATACGCTTTCAAACAAAAAAAGAATTATCAAAATCGGTTCATATTTGCAAAAGTTATGCGTGAACAACAAATACATACAGGTCGAAATCATAACCTCCTCTTTGAAGTCGGTTAAAAATAATACAGACTTCGATAGATGATCCTTGCCTTATTGTCCTAATATTGCGTTATTTCGTTGACGCACAATAGTGAAGTGTTCACTAAAACACATCAGAATGTGTTTTGTGACGATTATTTTATTATTAAGAACTTAAATTAATAATTAGAATAATTATTAGATGAGAGTAAAATTAATAATGAAATGCTCAAACTAATGTTAATCCTATGGGAGCGTTGTTTACAAATTTCTTGCTCGCGCTTTTTTAATTATTATTATAGAGTACTTGAGGCTGACAACGTTTACTGTGCGTTTATACCTTTTCGATTCCAGTTAAAATTTTCCACATAAATATAGATTTGGTTTTGGAATCGGTTCTAATCGGTAATCTCAACTTGGAGTTGTAACAGCGTTAATAAAAGTATAAAATCCTTAAAAATGAAATCACAGAACAGATTCGGAAACTTGAATTCATCTTTGCTCCACCCTGACTAGCAATGGCAAAAGAACATAAAACATAATTTAACGGCTGTGAAACAATTTCTGATGCAAGCTGCATTTATATTAGGCCTACCTGTGCATCAATATGCAAAATGCACTTTGTGCAGTTCTCTTCCGGGTGAGCAACGATATTATCTGTTTAAAATACGACTTTGAAACATGCAAGGTAATAAAGAATATTTGCGAAATATTTAAGAATGTTACCTGACGCATTTTCTATGACATTTATAAGAACTTCTAAATTCTTATTTCCATAAATCTTCAGTGTTATATTTTCTTTTAGCGCTTTTAAAGGTAGATAAAATTTCTACAAATTAAATTTCATTTTCGAATTTTTTAGATATTAATATCCATAGCTCATGTATCCATTTTCATATTTATATATTTTTCAATGGAAAATGTTACTTCTATTTAAATAAAACCAGACCCTTTTGAAGATTTGTTCGGTTAACACGTTGAGGGCCACGTCAGTCATCGGTGATGGACACTGAAATTTCCGTTTATCATAGGCTTAGATTAGCCTTTATAGATTAGCCTTTAAATATAGATTAGCCTTTAAAATCTAAAATGAATGGATCACCATTTTCATAATTCTATTTCAATAGCGGTACATTTTTCATCTTTTAAACAATAATCAAGAACAAGTTGGAGAAAGTCAATCAGTTTTGTGGAAGACACCATTGTATACTAAATTAATCTTTAAAGTTGCTGATCTATTTTATGCAATGACAATTAACAGAAAATGTAAGAATTTAAAGAATGTCAATTTTACGTTAAATAGTTCTGAAGTGAAATTCAAAACTCTACGAATTAGAAATTAACTTTAAGTGGTTTTAGATAAGAATCATAGCTGCCAACTTATAGAGTTTTTTGTGAACAGTATTTTAGTATAAAAGAATGCTTTATTTAATTACAGATATAGCATCTTTATATAATCTAAAATTTAATATACATAAGAGAGTGTTAACAGAGAAAAATAAAAAAGGGAAATCTAAGAAGTAACTTAAGGGATAATTTTGAGTAAATAAAAATGCATTATCATCCAAATTTTTACAACTAAAATGAATTGCGAAAACATTTTAAAGAATTAACAAGAAAAAAAATAATTATGCTGCTTCACATACAAAATAAAAATTATTTCTGAAATATTTAAGAAACTTACGTGTGGGACAAGTAGCGTGAACTTCGTTAATCAGTCATAAGGTAAAACGGCAAGATTTGCCGAAAAATTATGTCACAATTTAAAAAAATTTCAGTTAATTTCGGGAGGGGGGTGTTATAAAATTAGACATTCGGTCGCACGAAAATACCGTGAAACTGTCAAACATCCGTTCAAAAATATAAAATAAAATGGCAAATTTTTTGTTTTGTGGTTGTATGAAACAAAAAAACCGTGTGAGTTTTGCTAATAAAATTGCGGGGACAAATCCAAAAATTCGCCGTCTAATAAAAAAAAAAGTCGCGAAGTTTGTTGAAGGAAAATACCATGACACTAATCGAATACACTATAGAAAGATGTAAATCTAACAAACTAGTTTTTGAAATTAAATGCCAAACGCATCATTTTTAAGAATGTTTATTTTTAATATGCAGTTCTAACTTCTGCAAATTAGAAACTCATTTCAAGTGTTTTATACATTTTTTAAAGGTAAATTTGAACATTTACGAAGAATGACTATTATGAAAACTACTTTAATAAATACAGCAGATTGCGAAAATATAACTTCAAAGTATTAAAAAAAAGGAAACGTAATTCTTGCTCAAAATATAACATAAAGTATATTTCTGAAACATTTACAATAATTTATTTCTTTCGAATTATGTTTATTAAAACTATTAAAAACCGGGATCTCTTTTTCCTAAATTTTTCGATTACCTGTTATTTTCCTTTCTCTTTTAATATTTCATCGATGGAAAATGTTTTATGCATTAAAGATAAAAGCGAGAGTTTTTTCAAGATTTGCCTCAGCGGCTTTGCGAAAAGCACTATTGCATTTTAAATGATCCTTTAATTAACTGAAGCTTTGTTATGCTACGAAGTTATAGTCAGAACTAAATAATTTTAAGGATAATATTTCTGCGTTAAAAGGATCTGATACCTTTGAAGTAGAAAAAAGTTAACGTTTAAAAACACTCTTTTTATAATGACAAAAGAAGAAGGAAAAAAAAAAAAAAAAACTGGCTTACTGCATTGTAAGCAGGAGATAGAAATGTACAGGAAGAAAACGTAAACTTAAAATTACACTATGTGTAAATTACTTAAAGGTAACAAAAAATATTTAAAAAAAAAGGTGTTAAATTACTTTCTAATCCTTAGTACTTTCAACTGTAAACAAGGCCATCTACCGAGAATATAAAATAAAATAATAAATAAATAATAAAATAAAATACTTTAAGTAATTTACACATAGTATAGTTTTAAGTTTACATTCTTAAAAGATGGATATAGCATTCTACTTATTTATTTGCTGATAGAAGAAAACGTAATAATGATCTCCTGATTCATGAAAATTTGGACAATATTACTCTGGTTAGTGAAATTATGGTAAATATTGTTCTGGTTCGAGCAATTGTTAAAATATATTATTACACTTTTACGGCTTATTTTGCTCTCGCTAACTTTATTAATTTTATTATTGATATTTTGCGTGAATTTAAAAAAAAATTTCGTGTCGCATGATTAGGTATAGGCTTGTATGTAATAAAATTTTTTTTCAGTCAATAATAATTATGAAATAGCATTCTGATTCGTATATTTTTTCATTTTGAGAATTGAGATATGCCATTTTCTTGTAAAGCCTAAATAACTTTCAATAATATCTTTATTTAATGTAATGTTAAATTCTGTTTATTAAAGCTTTTAAAAACCAGAATCTCATTTCATAAATTTTTCGATTACCTGTTATTTTCCTTCCCATTTTAATATTTCATCGATGGAAAATGTTTTATGCAATAAAGATAAAAACGAGAGCTTTTTAAAGACTTGCCTCAGCCATTTGCGGTTGAGAGCCAAAATAGATGCATCATGAGTGTGACACTGAGAGACAGAGTGTGAGAATTTAGGGGTAATTAGGAATGAGTAATTATACATACCGATAAGAACGGAAGTGTGAAACGCGAAAAAACAGACCGTTAAATACTCCATTTTCGTACTGCGTTTAAAGATTTTCACCCTCGGAACACATGTCATTTTCTA
The DNA here is from genome assembly GCA_964019185.1 of Maratus speculifer. NCBI lineage: Eukaryota > Metazoa > Arthropoda > Arachnida > Araneae > Salticidae > Maratus > Maratus speculifer. The sequence goes on from OZ025298.1 coordinate 132,182,106, forward strand.
AATTGAAAAACCCATTAAGAATTCTACTGACAGAACGTTTTTACACGATAGAAAATAATATGATATACGACCCCTGACCTTCGTACGATCCCATGGTGCATGCTATGTGATTCTTATCTTATTTTAAAGGTTGTTTTTAGAACACAGTTCTAAGGATAAATACATGTATGTTTTTTAGTATATCACCGTGTTATATTAGTTGTATACATTGTATTAGTTGCAATAATGAAATGGAATGCAATACATTATTTTCATATAAATTAATGCTTAGTAAACAAAATATCAATATTTTAAGGTAGATGAACGAGATTTCCTAAGCAGTCTTATTTTTCTTATTATTGGAGAGTTAATCAATAAAATTGCAACAATATTAAAATTTAAAATTCTTAAAGTTTTTAAATTTATTTTGCTATTTTAATTTTTAACTGCGTTTCTCAAAAATACTACTAAAATATGTTAAATTCTATGGAGAGAAAAGAAAAGAAAAAATAAATAATACTATCCGAAATTATGAATAAATATCATTATTTTTAGTTTAAATATGTCGATTTAAAGGTTTTCAATTTACGCTTTAAGAAAAAAGTGTAATGTAAAGCAGGATAATATGATTTAGTTCTACATTTACAAAAAGTTTTATCCAAAAGCTGATATATTTTCATATTATTAATCTGTATGAAATAATATCATTCTAATTCGTTTAAAATGCAAGTAAATATAGAACTGGAAATATCATGCCATGTAAATAACTTGAAATTTAAAGCATGTATATTGAATATGTGTACAAGACATATATTAAAGTTTTAGAACAGTAGTTTTTAATCAAAAATAGGTCAGCCACCTATAGAACTTGACGACAATCGCATGGCCGAATTCGATTAAGGCAGCACTCGAAAACTATTTTCCTTCGAAGACATTTTCTGATTCACTTTTAAATATAAGCACACTTCAGACACAACCATATTCAAGATATTTTTGTAATCAAACAGTTTTTTCCTATAAGTGATTAACATGTGGAATTATAAGTATATAATTCTCTCAGGAAGAGGATTTTTTCTCCTTTCTTGCGCTTTCGTCTCTGGAAATTAGGTTCAAAACGCCAAATTTGACTGAGCGTTTGTTCCCCAAAAAGAAAAAAAAAAGTTCGATTGCATCATTTCTGAATAAGGTCATCTGCTAATTTGATACGTTTATGAACAAAAATGAATTCAAAAATGGGTCAGAAAGTAGCCAATTTGCATTTGAAAAAATTCTTAAACGCGAAATAAACAAGCATTAATTTGACAATAATGTAAAACTCTCCAAACTTTTATCCAAAATAGTGCCTACATGTCTCAATTTTCTATAATTGCATCAAAATCACTAGGTGTATTTTTCATTTTATTTATATTGTAAATTCCAAATATTATAAGTTTAGAATAAAAAAATGGATAAAATATATATTTCCGGAGAACAAAATTAAGGCTGTATTGGCTTGTTTGTATAATTTATAGATTTGTCTACTGATCTGAAAATCCCGTTTTTCTAAAATCAATTTATTCATTGCCTGATTTTCTCAAATTTACAATCAATTGGAATATTCATAAATTTTTGAAGTGAAAGTTCTATATTAAAAAGAAAGAAAGAAAAAAATCAATTGTGTTTTTAGAAATTGCATATGCAAATACAATAAACTTTCTGTAATGGGCACTCTGTGTCAGAAGGAAATTCATCCTCGAAAAGATTTTCATGCCCTGTGAATTTATAAACATAAAAGTAAAATTTGTCTAAGGTGAAATATTGTCTACTGTAAAGGGGGAAAAAAAATCCGATTTCGATCGATTTTGCCTTAGAGAAAGTTTATTCTATTTAAAATCAAAAGTTAAAGTTTAGATAAATAAAAAAAAGCCAACTTAAGAACTAAATATGTAAGTAAATTCCATATGGATTATCAATACCCTCACTCACGCGTCCCTCCTCAAAAAAAAAAAAAAAAAAAAAAAAAAAAAAAAAAAAACTGAGAATCCTGTTGCATTTTGAAAAAAATTACATACAAAATTGCCAAATATTTTTAAAACTTTAATAACAGCTATAACACACATTCAATTTCCGATAGACTTAGCAAAATTTCCAAATATAATTTGATTTGTCCCCCCCCCCCCCCTAACCAGTAAAAAGTCTCAGCGATGGCCCTGCATATTCCTGTGGAATAAAATCCTTTAATAATTGTAAAATATCTTTAATAGTATCATATTTCTCTCATATTTCATTTAAAATATTATTTTTTCTATTTTTATCAATTATAGATCAAGTAGGATTCACTTTATTTTAATTTTTTAATTATAAAGATTTACATTTTACTGTACATACATACATACACATGTTACATACATACCGTTTGCTTTCTTATTTTAGATAAATATATTTTCGTTTTCTTTTGTAATATTTCAAACACAATTGCGCAATTAGTTTCTCACATACTCCTCAAGTATTCAAATATTTTCATAAGATGAATAAAGATTGTTTGTTTGTTTGTATTTATGTCGGCCAATTATCTACGCTGTGGGATATAGGCCCTAAGGGGTGGGATGGCCTCCGTTGTGGGGGGGGGGTCTTTCTGAGGGAACCTAACCCATATTTACGCAATGTTCGAAGAAAACCACGGAAAACTCCGAACGGTTAGGACGACGGTCGCGATTGGGTTCGAACCCAGCCCCTACCGTTTACCAGTTTGGAAGTCAGAACCTCGCGGCCACTGGTGGGACCTAGATGAATAAAGAATAGAACACCATATTAACGTTGTTGTAACGGTTGTGTATGCAGGGGTGCAGAAAATGTTTCTACTCTCAACATTTCCCCCAATCCGTATGAAAATTTCCCGAAAATTTTACGGCATGTTATAGATAAATGCTGTACTACCATATGTATAGAAAATCAATTTTTCCATTATGTCTGAACTTATGCACAAGTATGTGAGCAAGAGTATTTCTGAGTAAAAAAAAAATTCTGAAAATCACACAAAATTTTCTAAAAGGTTACAGTAAAGGGGGGGGGGGGAATCCACTCCCAGCATTATTATTATTATTATTATTTTATTTATTTATTTATTTATTTATTTATTTATTGTAGCCTTTTGACTAAATTCGCTATTTTTAGCGATCATCGTTTGAAGAAATTTGTAGTCTTTGCCTTTTAACAAATGATCTTTTAACAAAACAAAAAATTATCGTTTAGCAAAATTTATTATTGTTTTGTGATCCTTTGTTGAAATTTGCGTTTATTTTGTGATATTTTGACGATATTTGCAATATTTTAACGAAATTTGCAGATTTTTTTTGCCCATTTTTTGGCGAAATATGTGGTCGTTTAACGATTTTTTTTGACGTAAAATGTGGTTTTTGCGATCTTTTGACAAGATTTGTGTTTTTTTTTTTTTTTTTTTTTTTTTTTTTTTTTCATTTGTAGGTGAAATTTACGTTCTTTTTAAATTTTACTTACGAAAATTGCAGTTTTAGCAATCTAATAATGAAATTTGTGGTTGTTTCGCCATTTTTGATGGAATCCTGCGATTTTTCACAAAATTTGTGGTTGTTTTGTGTTTGACTAAATCCGCAGTTTTTTTCGCGGTCTTTTGTAGAAATGGGCGTTTATTTTGCAGTCTTTTGACAAAATTTGTGTTCATTTCGTGATTTCTTGACGAAACTTGTAGTTCTTTAGACAAAATTTGCAGTTAATTTGGCGATCTCGTGATGAATTTTTTTTTTTTTTTTTAATTCTTGGAAAAAGTTTACGGTATTTTTTGTATCCAAATTTTCAGACTGGTGATTTTTTTTTTTTTTTTTTTTTTTTTTTTTTTTAATTTTCAGAAAATTTTTAATTGATTCACCTGTGACATATGGTACACATGAATTTTGTGAAGGTCGCCATATGGATCTTTTTGTTTATAGTGAATTTTCTCTGGAATTATGGAATTCGTTGTTAAAATCAAAATCAACTGTATATGTTTCTGCAAAAATTCTCTGGTTGGTTAAAATTTCCCCCCTATCCTAGATCGCCGGATCGGACATATTCTGCACCCCTGTGTGTATGTTGTTTATAATTGATTGCTATAGGAGTATAAAATTTAGGTTATTTTCAAGCTTCAAAAATTATCTAAATCATCAAATTTTCTGTAAAGTGCTGTATAATTATAGAAAAATAAAAAAATAAATAAAATCTTAAAATTTTTATTTAAAAAAAAAAAATCTTTAAAAACCAATTTTATGAGGGTTTTTTTTTGGCTTCTCAGATTTTTTGATGATATGTTTTTTTTAGATTCGATTGTACTCTTTAAGGCTATTCTTAAATCTAAAAGCGCAACTTTATGACATAAATTTTAATTTATATTTGTTCGGATATGCATGAAAATGATGCTGTTGTTCAAAAACTATGTTATCAAAATATTTTTCTGGTTTATTTGCAAACGCAATAGATCTTTTCTGAAAATAGTGTCTAAATGGGCGTTTTTAACCGAATTTCTGTGAAAAAGAAGAATACACATTCAAGCAGGGTTTAAAAACGTATTTGTCACGTGATCAAAATCGCTGTTAACTTAAGAAGTCATTTATTCATCAAAATGGAGATACAGGTCGATTCCGATTCGCTTCCATAGTCAGGCCATCCAGTTTTATGTATTTCTGTTAAAAAAAATATATATTGTAAATGTGTTTAAGGTATCTGCCTACATCAAATTGGCTGTTTTGGTGAAAATTTTCGATTTTTTTTTTTTATTGTTTGATATGAAAGAGCAATCTTTTACGATTCCAAATCTGTTTTAATTTCATTTCTACTATTATTAGAAAAGGAGTTATGGCAATTTTAATAAACATCAAAATGGCCATTTCTGTGAAAAGTTTCGAATTTTTTTTATTGTTTTTCATGAAAGAACAATCTATTATGATTCTAAATCTGTTTCAGTTTATCAGTTTTAATTTATAATTCAGGATATTTAGGACTTTTACCTGTATTCGAACAATTAGGAGTATCAGTTGAACAAAATATGATCATAAACAGTTTTAAAATTGATGATGAGTGAATAAAAAATTTAAAAGTCACTCGCTATCCTCTGCAAATCTTACCAGGAAAATTAAAAGTGCTACAAGAAGTTAAAAATGGTTAAATATGAAGTTAAAAATGGGTTAGAATATAAATGTGATGCATTTTAAGTGTATAAATTAAATATATTAGATTTTTACAAGAAAATACATGCATGCGATTTCTGGAAAATTACTTTTTTTTTTTCATTATTTCTATGTTCGATTAGCTTCATAACAAAAACAAGTTCTAAAGATATTTAAGTGAAATTTGGTAATGTTTTCAATATCACTCACGATGCTCTGAATTATGATCTAAGCTATATGTGATAATTTAATTATTTTTATAGGCTCAAATATGAAAAAATGGTAATTTTTACTTTAAGAAAAGTATTTTTTATATATTTTGAAAATTTTTGGTTATTTTTCAAGATATTGTAAAACTCTTATTTCAGTGCACAGATAAGTGTAATAAAAGTGTGCAGCATAAAGGAAATTGAAATATTTTTATTTGAATTGAGTGTACGCTGTCTGGCGCAAACATGGTATTTTGCTACGAATAAAAAATTCAAATCGTCCCTCGCTTATACACAGAAAAACTTACCAGGAAAACAAAAAGAGTTACTAAGAAGTTAAAAATGGGTAAAAATAAAGTTAAGGAAGTGTTTGAATATAATTGTGATGAATTATAAGCGTTCAAAAATTAAATATTCTAGTTTCTTACCTATAAAAAGAAATCATTAAATGCGATTTCTGGAAAATCATTTTTTTCGCTATTTCCATGTGCGATAAACTTAATTACATATAAAGATTTAAAGATATTTTAGTGAAATTTTGTAAGAATGTTTTCCATATGACTCACTATGCTCTGATCTAGAATCTAAGCTATATGTGATAATTTAATTATTTTATAGGCACTCGAATATGAAAAAATGGTAATTTTTACTAAAAAAAAATGTACTTTTTTACATATTTTGAAATTTTTTGGCTATTTTTGAAGATATTGTAAAACTCCTAGTTAAGTGCACAGATAAGTGTAACACAGAAGTGTGCAGCATAAAGGAAATTGAAATTTATTTATTTGAATAGAATGTAAACGTGAAATTTTGCTAAAAAACAGTAAAACCCCCCAATTTTTTTAAATATTAAAAAGATATTGCTAGGATTTTATGTTTTCTTATCATTCTGTAATACAATAGAACTAAAAATTATTATATTTTTTCAAAACTGTCATTAAAAAAAAAAAAAAAAAAAAAAAAAAAAAAAAGTACTCCGCACGTACGCAGATACGTATCGTCTGTATTTCGTAAATTCAAAGAAAAGTATAAATCAAAATAGAGACATTCTATAAAAGCGGTGTAGTAGCAGTGCAGCAAAAGTTAGAAATTTTTAACAATGTGTTTGCATGAAAAGTAGTATTTATGACAATATTCAGTATAGTTTTAAAATCACGAAAGCATTAGTAATAAGTTCCGATTTCAGATAACATTTACGTTTGTTTTCTATTCTAAACTAGGGTGTAAAAAACATTGATTTTTTAAAATTACATTTTATTTTTATTTAACTCTGATTTTTTGTTTATTATTATTTATTTAAATCGGATTGTTACAATTTTTCCTCCAGTGTACAAATAATGAATAGTGACCAACAGTTTTGAGTTTCCAAAAAAAAAAGAAAAAACTAGGCTTTTTACGTACTTGCTGTACCTGAGCTTTTAAGTTATAAATTAATCTTAAAATCAATCAATCGATCAATCAATCTCAATCTCTCTCTCTCTCTCTCTCTCTCTCTCCTTCTCTTTCTTTCTCTGTTTTTAGATAGATTTCGTATGAAATACTTACCTATTGCGATCAACTCTTTATGAGAAGCTGCCTTTCAAAACATGAGATGAGCGAATTTTGGCTCAACTTAAGTTATTTTTTGGCTGACATTTTAAGAAAGTATAAATACATATAAATGTAACTTTTTTATGGACACGATAACTTCTTTAATTCGGTTTAGATCTCTTCCAAACTGCTACATAAAATCAAGGCACAAAAAATCTCGGTCACGTTCGTTAATAGGCAAAATCGGACCAAGGAAGTAGGAATAGGGAAGGGTTTTGTGAAAACCGTAAAAACCCCATAACTTCTTAGTTAAAATATCAAATCAGTTTAAAGTTTATATTATTTCTAAAAAATGAGCCAAAGATTTATGACAGATTTTTGATAAAATTAAAAATGGGCTTAAAGGGCAAAAAAATAAATAAATAAATAAATAAATAAAATAAAAAATAAAAAAAATAATAAAATAAAAATAAAAATAAAAATAAAAATAAAAAAATAAAAAATAAATTAAAAAAATAGAATTTTTGGAATTAAAAGATCACAACTTTCTCGATTCTGAAGATATCAAATCCAACTAATTTTTTTTTATAAATACTCTTAATATTATCGAAAACATTAAAAAAAAATTTTTGATAGGAGTAATTCTTTTTGCAAAGGAAAATTAAAAACGAAAACAAAAACAATAAGAGGGAAAAAGAAGAAGAAAAAAAATCAATAACTTCATCAGTTCTTAAGATATCAATTCCAAATAAATTTATTATACATCGTCTTAATAATATCTACAACTTTTATGATGACACGTTTTTGATAGGACCAATTCTTATAGCAAAAATAAATTCAACAATAATAGGAGTTGAAGAAAAAATCCTAAATCCAAACTGCTTACATTCTGACCCATTTTTAAATTCGTTTATAATTTTCGTGATTTTTTTTTTTTTTTCTAAGCAAGGAATGTGAAAGCTACCTCTTCCTACCAGCACTGACCGGAAGGACTTTTTTATTACATCATTTTGTTCTCCTGCATCACTTTAACCTTCAAATGCATAACTGGACATTTGAATTATTCTATTGCTATCAGTTCTGAAAGGAATCTCATAAAGACCAGCTAATTCATATTTCGGTGTCGGGTCTATTTTCTTGCAAATTACCTTTTTATTTCTTTGATGACCAGGCTATTACATTTATATTATGTCTAAGTGGTTCAATAGAACATATTGTAACTTCTGGTACAAACCAGGAAAATAGTTAAAACTTTTATATATCACTCCTATATGGTTTACATCCTTGATATTTTTATGAAAACAGAATTTGTAGATAAGTTTATTAATGAGGTTTGTTGAAAACCGTTTTCTTCAGCGATAATTCGAATGGTTAAATATTAAGTTCTTCAAAGTATTTACTTGAACATACTTTAAAGCTAGTCAAATAAAGCTTTCAGATCAAATGACACGATTCCATCGTAGAATTTATTGTTCATAACTTTTTTTTATGTAAAAATGTATCATTCAAATTTTACATTAGATGAGATTTAAAAATATGTTCTGATTCATTATGAAACATAAATCATGATATTTGCAGGCATAACCAGAGGCGGATTATTCATTAAACTGAGCAGTCTAAAGTCTAGGGGCCCGAACGAAAAGGGGCCCCAGTACTAAGGTTTAACATAGATTGTATTCTGAATACTATCCATTTTTAATTTCTTCTATTTCCACAAAAAAAGAAAAAAAAAAAGAACTTTTTTGACATGCATTTATGATAGTTATACACAGAACCGCGGCAGTCAAGCCAAGATTTTTTAAGCAACTCTACGAATAATATATTTTAAAGACTTTTTAAAGTTTGAATCAAACGGTTTGTCTATTTTCAGCTTTTAATTTTTAGATCACAGCCTATCTAAGCCTGAGAGCTTATGCACCGCCCGTTTTGTATATATGTGTGTAACGCGATAACTCATGATAAAAATGTCTGACTTACTTAAAATTTTGGATATAGGTTTATTCTGATAAGGCGTTACCTTGATTAGATTTTGGGAGTGCACTTTATAAATATAAGAAGGAGAACGGGGACTAATGCCTTCCCCCTTACTTTATATAAATGTGTTTTTCATGCAGAATTATCAGATTTCATTCAAATTTTAGGTACAGGATCATTCTGATAAGGCTTTTCCATGATTACTTTTCGAAGTATATCGAATAAATATAAGGAACAAAGAACGGGGACTAATCCCCCCCCCCCCAATAATTTAGATAAATGGGTTTTTCATATAGAAAAACCCATTTTCATTCAAATTTTAGACATAGGATCATTCTGATGAGGGCCCCTCCATAATTATTTTTTGAAGTTCTTTGGATAAGTATTGGGGACGGAATTTACCCCCCCCCCCTTTTTCAGAAAAATGGGTTTTTTCATATAGAATTACCAAATTTCATTCAAATTTTAGGTATCGGATCATTCTGATGAGGTGCCTCCGAGATTAGTATTGGGTGTTCATTGGATAAGTATAAAGGGGGAATGGAGTGTAACCCCTCGTAATTTAGGTTAATGTGTTTTTCACGCAAAATTTAACTATTAACTTCAAATTTTTTATATAGGTTTATTGTGATAAGACGCTTCCCTGATTTGTTTTTGGAACTCATTGGATAAATATAAAGAGGAGATAGGGGGGACTACGCCTCTTAATTTAGGTATGCAGAATTAACCAATTTGCTTCCATTTTTCAATACAGGTTCAAAGTAAAAAGCTTCCCTGATTAATTGTGGGCTTCTTTTATTAAATATAAAGTAAGTTAAGGACGATTACCCCTCTTAAGTTAGCTAAATGGAGTTTTATGCAGAATTATTCGATTTGCTTTAAATTTTGGATGTTGGTTCTTTTTGATAAGTTGAATTTCTCAATAGTTTTGGAGGTTTAATGGTTTAGTATAAAAGAGGGAAAGGGGGATAACTCTTCTTTAATTACATAAATGGGTTTTCATGCAGAAATATCCGACTTGCTACCAAATTTTGGATGCAGGATTATTATATGATAAGGTGCATTACTGATTAGTTTTGGGGTTCAATCATTAAGTGTAAAAAAAAAAAAAAAAAAAAAAAAGAAAAAGAAAAGAAAAGAAAAAAGAAAAAAATGCGAGGCTATTTCCTCTCTTATTTTGTTTTTCGAAGGGCATTATTATATAAGGCTGTAATAGTATTATTATATAATAGTACAATCAGTGTGCATAGCCTGTGATCTCAATGTCACCAGTTTAACTGGGCAATATTCTTTTTATTAAATCTCCCCCCCCCCCCCACACACACACACTCATCTTTTTAAAGAAAGCCCTGTATTTCAAATTTCTGGATATCTTAAATATGATTATTTTTCTTTAAACGATTTCTGTCCGTTTATTAAAAATTTATGAGTGCTACTATATTGCAAAACTATTGCACAAAATTAAAAGAAATTTTATATTTAGTGTAACCTAGTTTGATGATTATTGATTATGCACTAATACTTATTGGATTTTGATTATAATAATGAAGAAAAGAACTTCTGCCTGGGAGGAAGATGTACAAGTTGAAAATTGCACGTCAAACGTGGGAAATGAAGTGTGTTCGTACTATAACTAGTTTTATAAATATTCAGATATTGGTTCAATCATGCAAAAATGCATGAACATGATATTTGATACGATTATACATATTAAATTCAGTAATACGAAACTAATAAGACTCCATCTTAACTAGGACGTAATCAACATTATAAAGCCAGAATCATAACCTGTCATGGGATATCACTGAATCAATTACGCTATGATTTGGTAGAATAAAGAATACTTTTATTTTTATGTTTCAAGTTCTGAGTATGTAAGTCATTTGAAATGACTCGACAAAATTCTCCAACAATTATATAAATTACATTTCAAACCATTCAGTTGTGTAGATTTGCGCTGTTACATGCGGACAGACAAGATGACGATTATAGGTGCAACATATTTACAAAAATACATCTCCCCATAGACCATAATGTATTGGAATACTTTTGAATGTCTCTGTGTAAATAAACTATGAACGTTACGTACTTAATTTTCATTACCGAACATGGCACAGAAAATCTCAATAACACATATGAATTACATGTAATTCATATGTGTTATTGAGATCAGAGCAATCCAACTGTATATACGCAAGTTAAGAATTCAGACACATAGTCGGACAGATAAACTATTTTTTAAGCACTTTCAACTATGTTTATATTGGTTTCGGATAAATTTATAAAAAAGATACTTCACTTTCGAAACTAGTTCTGAAAGTGGAATTATGTTATTAAAAAATCTACAAATCTGATAAGTGGAACAAGCCATATTAGAACTAACATAAGTTATCCTATAGAAAAAAGAAATGTTTGAAAATATTCAAATTTAATTCAGAAATTCGAAAATACCCTGCGCATGGGTTTAGAATCAGTAAGCGGGTGTTTTCAAGTGAGTGAATAGACCACTTAATTGCACAAAGTATGCAAATCAAGTACAGCATCACATTTGTTTTAAAAGATGCTATACATATTAACATAAGAAATTCAATTTTTTTATATTGTCCCTGATTTCTAAACTATTCTCCTCCCTTTACTAAGAACATTTAAAAATATTATATTGTTTTGCGACCAAAACTTATTGAATTTTATTTTAATTTTATGAAAATTCAATTTTTTAGATTATCTAGATCTATCTAGATATCTTAGATTATCTAGAAAATCAATATAACTATAATTTATACAGAAACAGTATACAAATTAAATTTCATGTTTTAATATGCATACAGCTTATTGTAAAACAAATATAATATACATAAAATCTGTACTTAAATTTTATAATCTGATTTATGATATGATCTTAAAGATGTACATTTTGAATCACCCGAAATATATCTCTTTGAATAAATGATAAAGAAGTCCGCAAATATGTCAAGCCTACGGGCTCGTGTGGTCATTAATTCGCCTCTGGCATAACTATTGAATTTTTCATTATCTAAAGATTATTTTAAAATTTATTTTATTATTTATTTATTTATTTTTGATAATTGAATTACATCTTAAGTCATAAATGATTTTTTTTTCTCGTGATTACAATATCATGAATAAATTCATCAGTAATTGAACATTTCAAGTCAGTATTTCCCAATTTTTTTTTTTAATAAATGGCACAGTTTAGAGTGTTCTCACATCGTGACGTATTATCTTTTGACATATGAAGCATTTAATGTGTTCTTTTAATACATGCATAAAATTTTCAGACGGCTCTTGATAATGATATAATGTGTTTAATTTTCTTTCAAGTAAAGCATGTTTCAGATTATGCCATCAATACTGAAATTTAAATGAAATGTTTGAGCCGTATGGCAATACTCACTGACTACTTTGACACATTTTTAGTTCATTTTTGTTCTTAAGCGAAGGAAAGGGGCAGATACTCTTATTCGAAAACTGTGCAATCGAATAGTTTTCTATTCTTGGATAAAGGAAGAAGCTATTTCAAAGAACGTTGTCAAGGAACCGCTTTGAATACGGAAAAAGAAAAATCTGCCATCATGAGAAAACAGCTGTTTATAAGTCAAGATATAAGTCATTTATCGGAAAACGAAAAATCTTTGCATAACAAATCATTGAATAGTTATGTCTCCAAGTATTGTGTTTTTATGTCTTTAAATGATCCGTTAATGTGCCAGTAACTCTTGTGTTGCATAGAGCAAAGATTTTTTTTCTTTTTTTAGGGGGTAGGGGGCGAAGGAGAAAGGATCACTTTAACAGTCATGAAAAAAATTACATTACAGATGTAATCTGTTGTAACTGAAAATCTTTCATGATATGTGACGTTTCTGATCATTTTTTTTTTTAAACTGATAGAGAATACCGAAAAAGTACACATGTAAGCATAAAGGAAATTTCGCAGCACTGTCAGAACATTCCGCATTATTGAATTGTGAAAGAGAAAAGATGGAAATTGGCAATTATAAAATAAGTTAATACTGATTAAATTAACTTATGATTTTAACACTTTTCGACATAACTGAAATGAAACGTTAATTTCTAATATGCTTGTTTGACATTTCCTTTCAGGATGACAGGTAGAGGCAGTTCCGAATTTTCTAACGGGCTGGACCGACAATAAATAAATAAATTAAAATTTTAAAAAAAAAGAAAGAAAGAAAAAGAAAAGAAATTGAACGGGCCTTACGGGCCAGGCCGGCCCAATAAAATATTTAGTGGGCCGGACGATCCGTTAGAAAGATTTATGCAAAAACGATAAAATGTGAACTATTTTTAATGAATACAGCTTTATCGAGAATAAATATAAATGTGCATCACGAACCGATTCTTATTTGGCAACATCATATATAGAGATGTAAGTTTTACAGATAGGCATCGGGCAGTTACATTGTATCTAATCCGGGCTTAATACTTTTTTAGCAGACTCGTTCCTGGCCGAGATCAGGCTTGCATTGCTTTTCTACATATAGTCGAGCCGGGCCGGAACCAGACTTAATTGCGCTTATGATGTGTAGGGCAGACAACAAGATTTGTAAAAATTTGAATAGCGATATAGAATTTATACGTTAATGTAATCTATGGAAATATACTTCTTAGTGGTTCTTAAATTCATTTCTCAACAACGCGAAAGTCTGTCACTTCTTCTGACTAATTTTTAACTGTAAATTAATATATAAAACCAACAAGCCTGACTGTTAAAAAGATTTAGAATCAAATAGAGTTTTCTATTTTTGATAAATAAGAAAATTGTATACACTTTTTGAGATATAAGAGATTCTTGTCATGTAGTTGGAGATTTTTTCCCCCTTCCCATGGTGTCGCTTCCGGAAATTTGATTCAAAACGCTAACTTTGATAGCATTTTCTTAAACTGCTTATATAAAAAAATGGATAAAGCCATTCGATTACATAGTTTCTAAATAAAAACACTTGGTAATTTTATGCGTTTCCGAAAAAAAAAAAAAAAAAAAAAAATCAGAAATGTATCAGAAAGTAACTTCGGATTTGAAAAAAATCATTAATAAAATGATATAGAAATATATCCATAAATCTTCTTTTTATTTTGCAGCTTCAAAAGTTGTGATGTTTTTAACTTTCTCTTTTTCTTTTATTCTAAATCTTTTTTTAATGAATCTTTATTTAAATGTTGAAAGTCTAAGAATATAAATAATCATTAATGTTGCTATTCTGCATTTTCTGTAATATATATACTGTAAAATCATTCCATAAATGCATGCAGTATGTATGCAGTATTCTTTGAAAAAATGTTAATTATATGATAAAAATTTGATTTTTTTAGAAATAGAAATTATGTCGGCAAAATTATTCAAGGGCAAAAATAACTATATGACGCATGTCGCACGTCGCGCTCTTTCTGCTTCAGGAAATGTTCCCTCAATAATAAATAAGGAGGAAATTAACGAGGAAATAACAAAAATCATCAATTTTTAAAAAATAAAAACGTGTATCAATACCTATATTAAAACCTTACTCGTAATTTTTAATATTTGTTAAAGAGAAAAAAAAAATATTTATTAGATCTCATAATTTTTGCTTTTCAAACGGGGGGGGGGGGGGGAATTAAAGAATTCTTTTTCGAAAGCCACATCAGCAAAAACTGAATCTTTTTTCTTTTCTTTTTTTTATGTTTGAAATCCATTTCTCTAAAAACAGTTTAAAATAGTAATAATAATAATAATTTGCGCATATATAATTCAGCAATATTCTTTTTTTTTTCTTCAAAAACAGCTTTAAATGAATTTCAATCAAAATATTGCAGAATAATAATTCAGTATATGAAATATTTTTCCAACACTATTTCATTTTTACATTCTATGCAAAAATCCTTTTTAGTTTAAGTGTGAACTAACTTCAACTAATAATGCTGTATAATTAAAAGTTTTATTTATTTATTTATTTATTTTTCTTGTATTGCTGCATGGCATATTTAAAGAAACATTGTAACGTTAGTTGATAAAATGCACAATGTATATACCGCATTTCATGTTATAAACTGAGAGCGACATTTCTACATACAAACTTAAAAAACAGAATATTTGTGTTATTGGGTGGGTAGAAATATTTGTTTGAGAACCGCTTTCAAAAGTAAAGAAGAGATTACACATCTGGACCACTGGTTTCCCAGATGTTCTTGAGTCCAGATAAGATCATCTTTCTTCAGGGACTGACCATTAAATAAGTAAAGTAAACATAAAGTGGAAAATGCATGTCTTTCGAAGACGTAATCAATCACCCGGAAAAAAATCATTCCCGCTGATAAAAAGGGAAAATCGAAGGCAACAAAATGGCGTTAGTTTTAATTTTATCAAAAACAGCAGAAGATTAATCACTTTGTCCCGCCCCTAATTTGTTAACCTGCCGCAGATGTCATCACCTCAAATTAAAATTAATCGATTTTGGCTGTTATGGGAAGAGGCCCTGCATTTTAAATGATACTTTAAACTACCGGGACTTTGTTATGCTACGAAGTTAAAGTCAGAACTTAATAATTTTAGGGACATTAATTTCTGCATTAAAAGGGTCTGATACATTTGGAATGGAAAAAAGTTAACGTTCAAAACGAAACTGTTTATAATAACAACAAAAACAACAAAAAAGGGGAGGAGTGGAATAAAACATAAAAATCAAAATATAACAATAAACTCAAAATATAACATAATAAAGAATATTTTAAAAATATTTTACAGGAATTTTTCTGTTTCAAATTCTGTTTATTAAAACTTTTAAAAACCAAAATCTCATTTCCTAAATTTTCCGATTATTTCTTATTTTCTTCCTATTTTAATATTTCATCGATGAAAAATGTTTCACACATTAAAGATAAAAACAAGTTCTTTTTCAAGATTTGTCTCAGTCACTTTGCGGAAGCCACTATTGCATTTTAAATGATCCTACTTTGTTATGTTACGAAGTCAGAACTTAATAACTTTGAGGGGATTATTTCCGCGTTAATGGGTCTGATAGATTTTAAACTGAAAAAAAAAAAAAAAAAAAAAGTTTAAAAACACAGATTGTTCATAATAATAAAGATAAGGAGAAAAAAAAAAAAAAAAAAAAAAAAAAAAAAAAAAAAAAAAACGGTGGCTTACTGCAATGTAAGCCAGTAGATAGAAATGTACCGGAAGAATACGTAATAATGATGTTCCAATTCGTGAAAAATTAACTCTTCTTAAATTTAAATTTAAAAATCCCAACAATAGGCTTTTAATTTTAATTTTGAAGCTTATGAGGGCCACTCGACTAGCTCAAGTCTATGGAAGCGTTATTTTCAAATATCTTGATCATTTTAATATTTTCACATGATTTTCTTGGATTGGATAGCTGAGGACGATCTACAACCGGGCTAGTTTCTATTTTTTCAATTTGGGTTTCGGAGTTTTCTTAAAAAATACTTTAACTTTCGGAATCGACTGACAAGGAAGTTCTCCATACGGGCATACTCCGAAAAATCTGGAAAAAAATACAGAATGTTGTTCCCATGAGACTATATACGTTTATAAAAAAAATTTCGGCGGAACCTCTACGCAGTGTCCGTAAAAAAATAATGAAAATTTCGTTATTTGGCAATTTATCGTCGGTTGGCGATGGAATGCAATTTCAGAAAACACTTTTTCATGTCAAATACACTTAAATGAAAAAAAAGTGTCATGTTGAACTTGTTTAGATAAATTTAATTTAAATAATTTTAGTTTTGACAGTTTTAGCTTGTATTAAGGTCAATTTTGTTACATCGATATTTATATGTATTTATATTCAAATTTAATCATCAAAATTTGCATTTTAAAACGAAATTCATAGTCTAAAATAATTAAAATTGTTTCAAACTCAAAGTCCAATTGAACATTGTCGATTCGATTTTGTTGCTATGGAAACATATGGCTTTAATTTTTGAATACGCTTAAATGTATGAAAATAAATTTTCTCTATGACTATTTTTATTTATAAAAATATTTTTTCCAATGATAATTTAAATAACTACCCCAACTGGCAATATATATGGATATATATATACACATATGTAATGCAATATATATGCATATAATATAGTAAACACTCTCATTGTTTATGTTTAATTTCATTAAATATCATTAATATGCATTCCAAACATCCAACATTTGCCTGCAGAGAAATAATTTTTCAGCTTACAGTGCAATATTTTAAAGATTTTTCGAAGTAAATTTTTAGAATTTCGAAATTTCAAAATTTTAATTAAAAAAACTATGAAATATGGCACTTTAAGCCAAAAAACACATTCTCTGGCAGCAATCTAAAGCAAGAAAAATGTCAAATCAAAGCATTCTTTGCAACCAGAACACAATCTTTTCAAAATATTTACCGTTCGAAACTTTTGTATAAGATTTTTACAGCTTACCTGATAAACAAAAAAGTTTACTGCATAATTCTATTGGTCTTTGTTTTTGAGAAATTTAATTTTGAAATCAGGGTGTTATTTGTTGGACACCCTGTATATATATGTAACAAACTTGTAATAAACAATGTTCCAACAGACTTTTTTTTTTTTTTTTTTTTTGGCGTTGGGTAACTCATCGAATCTGTTAAGTTAAAAGGACAATCAAACCGAAATCTACGAACCATCAGTGAATAAGTAAGCAATGGTCTCGACATTAAAGAGGGATCGTCACATACATAATTCAAGAAATAATCCTTAACAAAATAAAATACCTTGAATATCATGATTTTTGTTGTGGTAAGGATAAAACAAGTAAATTATGAAGACTTTAGCAGTTTCATCATTTGTTCCAACTGATCTATCATTTATATAAAAACACCGGGGCTAAAATTAATTGCCAAAACATGACGCTGCCTCCTGGACTATAACATAAGGAAATCTTCATAGAGCGAAATAGCACCGAAAACTGGCGATATGTAACAATTAAAATAAAAACTTTGCGAAAAATCCCTATAAAATAAAAACAATACATAGGACGCGTTTCCAGCTGAAACTTTCATCAATTGAAGTAAACTCGTGTTCACTTCGGTGTTACTTTGGTCTATGAAGATTTTTTCAGAGTCCAGGAGGCAGCGTCACTATTTGGCAACCATTTTATACCGACGTTTTGATTTAAATGACAGATAAGTTGGAACACATAACGAAAGTGCTTGTCAGCTGTAGCGTCAGCGACAGGAGTCACCATAGCATTTCCACATATCCCACTAAGATGAGAAATGAATAGCAACTCGATTACTGATAACGTCTCTTAAGGCGACCGTGGTACTTTATTTGGGCAAAAATCGATCCTAAAGTTACTATTTCTTTTTATTTATTATTACTCTCTAATTTGTACTAAGCATTCGTGTGAAACTGCATGTAGATATGATTGGCTTTTTAATACAGTTTAAATCTGTTTTTCTCAATACTGATATTTCAGCTTTCTAAAATTTTTTGAAATGCTCCGTGCTACTTAATTTTTGATCAGAATTCGTGAAATTGATAATGAAGAATCTTGATATAGTTTTAAAAGAAAGTGTATAAGCACTTTAAAATTCGGCTACATTAAAACAGTTAAATTTAATTTTTAGCTTACTATAATGCAGAATTTTAATAAAAATCTATGTAGAATTCAAAAAATTGCTAAAAAATTAACGGTACTTCTAGGTTAATCCCGTCGACTAATTTCGCCAAATTATACAAATCGCTAAACTAATAGCCAAATAATACATATTGACATATTTTTATTTAAAGTAATGAAAAAATCAAATAATTAGTAGAATATGGATAAAAATATAAATAAAAAATATAAATAAAAATCACTTAATGGTGTTTTAAATACGTGTATCGTATTTAATATCATTGAATGTGACATTCACGATCCTCCATTATTGGCATTTAATCTTATTTTTTGGCGATCATTTTTTGGTCGACGGGATAACCTAGTAGTACCAAATTAATTATTTAAGGGATTAAAAATTCGATACACAGATTTGTTTGTAATTCAATTTTACGTGATTAAAATGCAAAATTGTGGAAACATCTACAATTTAAGACGCAAAGAGCATTTTAAAATTTATTTTTAAAATTTAATTTTTTTAAATATCTAAAAATTTTAATAAGGTTAAATTTCTTTTAAGGGGTTCTATACACTTGTTATAAAATGCATATTTGCACAAAATTTCAAATTTTTATTTTAAAAATTAAGATTTTTTTTATGACATCCACTGTCAACCTTAAAGCTGAACTAACAGCAGTAATCGGCTAGGTGTTTATTTCACATTGACTCAAGCTGATAGATGTTGGTATGTGAACCCATTACCTCCACCGCTAGTGTATCAATTGAATGGCAATTTAGATACCTCTATACCATCAAATCTATCATATACATATCAAAATCACCGGCGCTAAAACTGGTTTCCAAAATGTGACGCATCATTTCGAGATATCAGCCAAGGAAAAATTTACTGAATTCTTTAATTTACTATTTTCTAAATCGTAATTGATTTAAAGACTAAACTCGAATACTTTCTTTGTGATAAACACTTCTTTACTATCAAAACAATAGTTAGCGAAAATTGACATAAAATTCACCTTTAACAAGCTGTTTTTTTACAAGCTGTAAATTTAATCACCCATTAAATTTACATATTTTAGACACGAATATCAATTATTTAACATTTTATTCGAAAACTCAAAGAACCTATAAACTCTATCTTTACAGGGGAAACCAATTAATATTTAGTATGCAACTGTGAGAAAAATAATGAATATGCAATAAAGAAGGTTTACGGATAATTATGCGAACAAAGAGGGATTTAGTTTAATTATCGCAAACGATTTGGCGTGATTTATGCATTTGAATTAGAAACTGGCGGCTTTTGGAAATGCATTGGAATTACAATCATTGTTATTCAGGGATTCTAAATTTAGGACTCTGCGATCCATATTAAGAGCAAAATGCATTGTTTGAAATCATTTTTAATTTGGGTTTGAACTGCTACAATACCCATGTTTGATTTACAGATTTAAATAATTTTCAGAACCACGTAGCAGGGTCATTCCATGTCAATTCAACCAGACCTTGTAACCCGACCCATAGGGATTTTGATGAAACTTTGTGTACACACTAAGTTTATCATGAAATGATTCCATCAGAAATTTTTCCTTCCTAGACCTCATAGCTTGTGAGATATGGGGGGTCCAATTCTTGGGGTTTTCTCAAATCGCACATTTCTGAGTCTGTATTTTGAGATTGCAGTTCCATCTTCAAAAAATTGTTTCTCTGGATCTAAAACGTGAATCATCTTAAAAATATCACTGTAAGAATATAAAAAGATGCAGATTTTAATAAAAAAATATTTAAAAAATTTACTTGTAATATTTAGGATAAAAAAAATTAGCCAAAGTTGAGAGTTATGGCTATTTTTCCAAATTTTTGTGACTTCACCAAAAAGCCTGTACATAAAAAGGCAAATTAAATTTCCAATTTCTTTTTGTTTTAAATAAAAGTTTATACTTTGGGCTTTCTATCTATGAAATAAAAATGACGTGTTTCGCTTGGCTTATGCAAAAATTTTGGGTACTTTCCAATTAGCCGGATGCATGTTTTATTTTTACATATTACGTATGCAAACAAAAAGGCAAATGAAATTTCCAATTTCTTTTTGTTTTAAATAAAAGTTTACACTTTGGGCTTTCTATCTGTGAAATAAATAAAGAATACTGCCCAGTTAAACTGATGGCATTGAGCTCACAGGCTACAAATACTAATTGTACATTAAAGCCTTATATTTTCAAGGGTTAATTCCGTTCGAAAAAAAAATTAAGAAGGGGAAACAGCTCTCCCCTTTCCTCTTTTTTTATACTTAATCATTGAATCTCCTATACTATCAAAGACATGCTTTATCATATAAAAAATCTATATCCAAAATTCAGAGCAAATTAGATAATTCTTAATAAAAACCCATTTAGCATTTATATAATTTAAAAGGAGTTATCCCCTTCTTTTATACTTAACCATTAAACTTCCAAAACTATTCAGAGATTTGAACGAAATCTGAAAATTCTGCTTGAAAAACCTATTTATATAAATTAAGAGGACATTAAGAGGGGGGGGGCATTAGAACCCCTGTTGCCCCTATTTATACTTATTCAATGAACACTTAATAGCAGTCACGGAATCGCCTCATCAGAATGATCCTAATCTAAATTTTGAACGAAAACTTAATTCTGCATGAAAATCCCATTTATATCAACTAACGGGGGGGGGGGGCATTAGAACCCCTGTTCCCCCTATTTATACTTATTCAATGAACACCTAATAACAGTCACGGAATCGCCTCATCAGAATGATCCTAATCTAAATTTTGAACGAAAACTTAATTCTGCATGAAAATCCCATTTATATCAACTAACGGGGGGGGCATTAGAACCCCTGTTCCCCCTATTTATACTTATTTAATGAACACCTAATAACAGTCACGGAATCGCCTCATCAGAATGATCCTAATCTAAATTTTGAACCAAAACTTAATTCTGCATGAAAATCCCATTTATATCAACTAACGGGGGGGGGGATTAGAACCCCTGTTCCCCCTATTTATACTTATTCAATGAACACCTAATAACAGTCACGGAATCGCCTCATCAGAATGATCCTAATCTAAATTTTGAACGAAAACTTAATTCTGCATGAAAATCCCATTTATATCAACTAACGGGGGGGGATTAGAACCCCTGTTCCCCCTATTTATACTTATTCAATGAACACCTAATAACAGTCACGGAATCGCCTCATCAGAATGATCCTAATCTAAATTTTGAAAACTTAATTCTGCATGAAAATCCCATTTATATCAACTAACGGGGGGCATGAGCCCCCCGTTCCCCCTCTTATACATATCGAATGAACTCCAAAAACTAATCAGGGAAGCGCCTTGTCAGGATATACCTATATACAAAATTTCAAGTGGATCCGATATTTTTATCATGAGTTATCGCGTTACGCACATACGCACATACATACAGAACGGGCGGGCACATAAGCTCTCAGGCTATGATAGCCTGTGAGCTAAAAAGATGTGTTTCGCATGGCTTATGCAAAAATTTTGGGTACTTTCCAATTAGCCGGATAAGTGCTTTATTTTTATAAATTACATATGCACACAAAAAATCAAATGAAATTTCCCATTTCTTTTTGTTTTAAATAAAAGTTTACACTTTGGGCTTTCTATCTGTGAAATAAAAATTATGTCTTTCGCATGGCTTATGCAAAAATTTTGGGTACTTTCCAATTAGCCGGATGCGTGTTTTATTTTTACATATGTACTACATATGTATAGATCTATATAAATGCAGATGTATTATACATGTATATATGTATGTATATATACAGTATATTGATATATATATGTATAACACTGGTGCCCGTCTAACCGAAAAGTACCAAATTTTGTCTTGTTTTGAGAATCTGCATCAATTAAGAGGAAAAAAATCTGACTAAGTTTAGCTGTGGTACTTAATTACTGGAATTTCTATGAGTTATTGAATTTAATGTTATTTGATGCATGCTTTTTTTTTTTTTTTAATTTGCAAAGTAAAATTTAGGCTTTGTTTTTTCTGATTAAAAAAAATCTGACTGTAATATGTTTCCCTATTAAATTTAGTGAATGGTCCATATATTTCATGTAAACACTTAATAATGGGCACTTTTTGCTAATCTAAAGAATATCTTACTTTTATTTTCAATAATTAAACTCAAAACAATTTTTTTTTTTTTTTTTTTTTTTGGGGGGGGGGGGGTACAGTATAAAATAGATAATTTTTCCTCCTCACATTTCCATTCTTTCTTTCGAATGCTTATATATTAATTATTTGTGTTTAAAAAATTTTCAAAACCTTGTATTTCCTGTCCTTGGTTAATTTTAATCAGTTTAAATATTTATATTAGCAAATTTAAATATACAAATGTTTAACAGAACTTAAATTTGTTTCTATAGTCTGAAAGATTTAATTGCACCTGCCTTGTATAAACATCTTCTGATAAAGGCAGGGTAATGTTCGTTAGTATGAAAGCAGATGTTTTGAAATCAATTTAATAAAATTATTGTCGTTCTGTTGTTTCTTATCATAGAAGAATGATCTAACTTTTACTGTGCTAGTAAAAATATAATCTGATTGTTACATACTTTATAGTTTATGATATGTATAAATATATTTTTGCTTTATTGTTTTAATATGGACACTGATATTAAACCTTCTACTATTCTTCAGGCTTGCAGTATTGTAATATTAACTGGTTTAGAATGTCGCAAAACTAGCTATAGAAATAACAGGGAAATAGACTACATTGATAATCTCTGATTCAGAAAAAGAACTTTTATTAGTTAGGACTATTGCATTTATAAAACAAAAATTAAGGGAAAAGCGTTTGATTAATATATGTGAGCATTACAGAATTTCGCTCTTAATGAAATATGAATTATATAAATGTGGAGATCCATTTAAGAGGCATAAAAAGCAAGTGAAAAAAGCAATTAGGGCAGTTAATAGAGATTTATATACGTCCGAAAAAGTAAACCAAAGTTGAAAGTTATGATTATTTTTCCAAATTTTGTGACTTTATGAAAAAGTCTACACACAAAAAGGCAAATGAAATTTCCAATTTGTTTTTGTATCAAATAACATTAAATTCAGTAACTCATAGAAACTCCAGTAATTATTTAAGTACCGCAGCTAAACTTAATCAGATTTGTTTCCCCTTAATTAGTGCAGATTTTCAAAACAAGGTAAAATTTGGTACTTTTCGGTTAGACGGACACCAGTGTTATACATACACTGGTGTCCAAAAGTTAAGCATAATTGGTAATTAAGTAATTATTTTTAAGTAATGAAAGAAATATGAATCGGAATGTGCTGAAACTCCAGGTGTGTAAACAAAATAGTACGCGTCACATATTTTCGCGAAGAGTTTTCCCCGAAATCGAACAGGGGACCGTCAACAAATTGAAAAAGAACGAAGATCTTTTGGATAACCCTGTCAAAACTAATGTAGCAAAAGCGTTCAAACTGCACATTATGATTAATTGGCTTATTGTAATGTACTGTGTTGATTTTTACAAGGATAGCATGTATACTCGTAGAGAAATTAAGGTTTTTATAAAAACAGTCCTAAATTTTTCCAAGTTTTTTGCTTATAATTTGCAGAGTTCTTATTATAAAATAATGTTCTTTTCTGAAAATATGACAAACATCATTGTACACAATACCCTGTCATCAGAATTTAAAAATAATAAAAATTGTATGAAAAATGAGTATGTTTAGTAAATAATTTTTCATTGCGCATGCGTCAACGATATCAAAATGTCATTTGCATATTGTGTTAGCTAAATGTATAGAGCAACTTCTGTAAAAGTTTCAAAAACATAGCTTGAAAATTCTGAAAATGGGAGCCTATAGAATCAACTCAAAATCCTTTATTCCCTAAATGAAGCAAAAAGATGAGGGGCTGTATCCATATTCCATTGTTTAGTGCCTACACAATATTGCACGTACAACTATATTTAGGTAAAACCCCTGATTTTTTTGCTTCCTTTAGGAATAACGGATTTTGAGTTGATTCTATAGGCTCCCATTTTCAGAATTTTCAGGCTATGTTTTTGAAACTTTTATAGAAGTTGCTCTATACATTTAGCTAACACAATATGCAAATGACATTTTGATATCGTTGACGCATGCGCAATGAAAAATTATTTACTAACCATACTCATTTTTCATTCAATTTTTATTATTTTTAAATTCTGATGACAGGGTATTGTGTACAATGATGTTTGTCATATTTTCAGAAAAGAACATTATTTTATAATAAGAACTCTGCAAATTATAAGCAAAAAACTTGGAAAAATTTAGGACTGTTTTTATAAAAACCTTAATTTCTCTACGAGTATACATGCTATCCTTGTAAAAATCAACACAGTACATTACAATAAGCCAATTAATCATAATGTGCAGTTTGAACGCTTTTGCTACATTAGTTTTGACAGGGTTATCCAAAAGATCTTCGTTCTTTTTCAATTTGTTGACGGTCCCCTGTTCGATTTCGGGGAAAACTCTTCGCGAAAATATGTGACGCGTACTATTTTGTTTACACACCTGGAGTTTCAGCACATTCCGATTCATATTTCTTTCATTACTTAAAAATAATTACTTAATTACCAATTATGCTTAACTTTTGGACACCAGTGTATATATATATCAATATACTGTATATATACATACATATGTAGATGTATAATACACCTGTATTTATATAGATCTATACATATGTACATATGTAAAAATAAAACACGCATCCGGCAAATTGAAAAGTACCCAAAATTTTTGTATAAGCCATGTGAAAGACATCATTTTTATTTCACAGATAGAAAGCCCAAAGTGTAAACTTTTATTTAAAACAAAAAGAAATTGGAAATTTCATTTGCTTTTTTGTGTGCATATGTAATATGTAAAAATAAAGCACTTATCCGGCTAATTGGAAAGTACCCAAAATTTTTGCATAAGCCATGCAAAAGACATCATTTTTATTTCATAGATAGAAAGCCCAAAGTGTAAACTTTTATTTAAAACAAAAAGAAAGGGGAAATTTCCTTTGATTTTTTGTGTGCATATGTAATATATAAAAATAAAGCACTTATCCGGCTAATTGGAAAGTACCCAAAATTTTTGCATAAGCCATGCGAAACACATCATTTTTATTTCATAGATAGAAAGCCCAGAGTGTAAACTTTTATTTAAAACAAAAAGAAATTGGAAATTTAATTTGCCTTTTTGTGTACAGCCTTTTTAGTAAAGTCACAAAAATTTGAAAAAATAACCATAACTCTCAACTTTGGCTGACTTTTTTCATCCTAAATATTACAAGTAAATTTTTTAAATATTTTTTGTTAAAATCTGTATCTTTATATCTTCTTACAGTGATATTTTTAGGATGATTCATGTTTTAGATCCAGAGAAACAATTTTTCGAAGATGGAACTGCAATCTCAGAATACAGACTAAGAAATGTGAGATTTGAGAAACCCCCAAGAATTGGACCCCCCATATCTCACAAACCATGAGGTCTAGGAAGGAAAAATTTCTGATGGAATCATTTCATGATAGAATTAGTGTGCATACAAAGTTTCATCCAAATCCCTGTCGGTCGGGTTACAAATGGGGGAAAAATTGGTTGAATTGACATGGAATGACCCAGCAGTAATTGGGAAAATACATTTATAGTGAATATTTTGAAGTGATAATTCTACTGATTTGACATTAAATTAAATGCAAATAAATTCGGTTTGACCTGCGTGAAAAAGAGAGAAAAGTGCGTGATGTATAAACAACCATTTTTAGGCGCGTTCGTAATTATACAGGGTGTATCTAAACTCTTGGGCAAAACTTTAAGGGGCGATAATACACATCAAGACAAACTATATTAAATGGGAAACTAAGGTTCCCAAACGTCTTCCGAAGGAGAGAGGCGCCACTAAAGTTTAGGGTCCAAATTCCAAATAAACATAAAAAACGGAAAAATTGGTTGATTGATTTGCGATTTTTACTAAAACTATTCTTTATGCCAGTATTTACACGAAAATAAATTATAAAGATAAGTTTCAAAAGATGCTGATAGAGGGCGGTTTAGACTTTGGAGTAATGAACAACTATTTTTTGCCGTTATTTTTTGCATCTCAATAAATATTTTCGGAAGCTTAGAGTTAAACATAAATTTTGAGCTCAAAATCTGAATAGTTGGGAGTGGTTTGGTAGCGCGAACTGAACTGAGTTCAGAAGTTGAAATTTCAAATGATTATAAAAAACGGAAAAGTTGGTAGATTCGTTTGTGATGTTCATTAAAACTACTCTTTAAATCAGTATTTTCTTAAAAATAAATTTTAACGATAAATTTTTAAAAAATGCCGATAGAGAGCGCTTTAGACTTTGGAGTAACGAACAACTATTTTTTACGGTTATTTTTTGCATCTCATTAAATTTTTTTAGAAGCTTTGACATAAATTTAAATTTTGAGCTCAAAGGGAATCTGAATCATTGGGAGTGGTTAAGTAGCGCAAACTCAACTGTGTTCAAGGGAGGGGGGGGGGGGGATTCAAATTTCAAATGATTTTAAAAACAGAAAAATTAGTCGACTCGTTTGTCATTTTCGCTAAAACTATTTTTTATGTCCGTATTTTATTAAAAATAAATTTTAAAAACAAATTTCAAAAAATTTCCTTAGAGGGCGTTTTAAACTTAAGAATAATCAACAATTATTTTTAACCGTTATTTTTTGTATCTAATTAAATGCTTCGAAAAGCTTAGACTTAAATTTTGAGCTCAAATTCTGAATCGTTGGGAGGGGTTAAGAAGCGCAAATTGAACTATGTTCAGGAGTTGAAATTTAACCCCCCCCCCTCCCACCCACCTCGAGCGCAGTTCAATTTTGCACTACCTAATTACTCCAAACAATTCAGATTTTAAGCTCAAAATTTAAGTCTAAGCTTTTGGAAGCATTTAATAAGCAGGATTGGGAAAAAATCATGATTTTTTTTTAATAAAAAAAATCTGATTTTTTGATTTAAATCAGATTTTTTTTATTTAATTTGGATTAATTTGATTTTTTTTAGAATTTCATTTTAAATTATTGTGTTTTTATGTTTTTACAGTACATGAAGCAGTTTCTTATAATAAATAACTAAAAAAGAATAAATAATATTTATAATTTATAAAAATAATATAAGAAATAATTATGAAATTTAGAAAATACTATATTCTAGTTACTGATTGGTACTAAAAATTAAACATCTAGATTTTAATCTAAAGCCGTTCTATTATTTTGTAATTGAGTTATGCACACTAAATAAAAAATAAACTTAAATATGTTGTAAATGAATAGAAAATAGTAAAATTTAAAAAACAAATTAAATATTCATTTAATGCAATCTATTTATTAAGGAGTAAAAAATTCACAATTAATTCAATATTTTTAAAGCAAATAGAAATAAATCAGGGATTTATTTGTTTGAACAAAAACACTAATTTAGAAGCTTTCATTGTCCACTCCCAATTTATTACGAAAGCTTGAATGAACTAGTCCAAAATAATAAAATTGTCTTTCTACTCCAGCATATGAAGCCACGGCTGTTGTTATTTGGTAAATAAATTCAATTTCAAGTCTGCTGATTCTCTCTTTACCCCCCCCCCCCCATTACAAAGGGAAAAGGACTTCCACCAATCATAATCTGTCATAATATCTGAAACTTTTTTCTCAAGCAATGGTAATTTTTGGAATGGGCTATTTTTTGCTTGAAAATGTGCTATAGTGGTGAGAAGATTTGGAGAATTTTCTTTAATGAATGTCAAACCTTCATTTTTTTTTTCTCTACACTAAGTGAAATTTCATTTCGATTTAAAACAGAGGGACTTAATAAAACTTTAGCAAAATGACATTCATTAATAGCTTGTTCATATCTTGCTTTAAATTTTGTAATTCGATCTTTATATAATACATTTCCTAACTTTTTACCAAAAATTTTCCATTGATATGTGCATTTGGCAAGGGAACAATCCTCTTTTTGGATTGTATCTAGGGCACAAGCAATGGGTTTGAAAACTTCAATTATATGCTCTGCATTTCTTTTAATATTTAAGTGCATTACTGTTTTCTTGATATCAAAACTTATATTTTCTCGGTGCTCTTCACATACTTTTACTATTTTGACCAATTTTTTATGTATGATTGAAAGCAGTTAACATGAAAATTCCACCTTACATCTACTGGAATATGCAATGCAGTGTCGCCTTCACTATTGTACCAAGCTTTATTGAAATGAGTAATTCGGAAATATTTCACTATTTTTATAACAGGATCACAGATTGTTTTACTTAGTATATCTTTTGCCAACAAGTTTAGAACATGAACAGAACACTCATACGTAATTACATCATTAAAAACTTTCTTTTCTAATTCATTTCACATTTTAGCCATGTTAGCCAGCACTTATTACACGCTATTTATTTACATCTTCTTCTTATTTTTCTGCTGACTAATTTCTAACATTTTAAAAAAAAATTGATTTAAATCAAATGATTTAAAAAAAAATCAGCAGATTTAAATCAGTTTATTTAAATCGTGCCAACCCTGTTAATAAGATTAAAAAATAACGGTTAAAAACAGTTGTACGTTACACCAAAGTCTAAGGCGCCCTCTATCGGCATTTTATTAACTTGCGTTAATAAAATTGGATTGCTTTGTAATTGGTATATTTCTGTAATTAATATATTATCGTATCATATTGCATCAAAATCTGTATATTTATAAAAATATTTATAGTACAAGCGCACCTGATTTTCCACGTCTGACGTGCAATTTCCAACTTGTTGGTTAAGTTAACCTTTTACACGCCAAGCAGTAATGTCTCTGTAATATTGTCACTGAAAAAATCGAAAATTCTTATTTTAAAATAAGAAAAAGCAATTTTTCACCATTTTGGCGCCAAAGTTGAAAACGTAAACTTTTGTTAAAATTTTCTGGTGAGAAGCTGATTTAACTAGGCGGGATAAAATATATCCCACCGTCCTTTAATTGGGTAAATGAATGGAGTCGAATACATAAAATATGGCTTTAAAAAGTATCGGATTAAAAAAAGAAAATCCTTGCCGGGTCTATCTACAGATGTAGGTAAATTGGGAAGTTAAGTGCTAATTTCACCAACAAAAACTAAATTAAGATTACAGATAAACCCAGTTTAACAGCTTTACCTGACTGCTTTTGACAAATTTTTCAATTTCATTTTTCTATAAGAGCTGGTTTTATCATAATTGAGTAATTAAGATAATTTTTGCTGGAATCTTTATGTATTTATAATTTATTTTTGCAGCACGAATCGATTCTATAAAAAACTTATCAATATAAAAATTACAGATAATATTAAGGAGATTTATAATTAAATTTAAACTAGTTTGATATATTGTGAGTTGATGAAGTTATGAATGTTTTTTTCTTTTTCAGCCCCCTTTTTGTTTACGTCTTAATATTTATTTACTAATTTAGCGGTAAAAATTCGTCCAATCAAAAAAGTGCCAATATAAAAGTTGTGGATAGTATTTAAAAAATATATATATATAATAAATTTAATTGGATGCATTTTGCACATTTTATTTTAAATAAAATACAAATAATAACAATAATAAGAATGCTATAAATAAAAATATTTTTTGAACATTAAAATATAGTGTTCACACGGTAAACAGGCTATACGTGAGAAAAAATGATATTGGCGATATTTTGCGGCGGTTAACATACAAGTGCTGAATCTTTTGTTAATGATGAAAGTGTATAGTGAATATTATTTCTAATACTATGAGAAATAACCAATACTTAAAGATATACGTGAAAATATTCATGATTATATTTTAAAGATTTATTTTTGCTAATTGATGCATGAAACACGCATGGAGTAATGTAATATATTTCTACTTGAAAAATAAGTTAAAATTAAAACTTTAATACTTTAGAGTGAAGATGCGAGTAACATTTAACTTTAATATACAAAGTCGCTTAAAAATGTTACAATATTTCTGCACTCGCAGTGTATTTAATTTTAACAATATTTGCGTAACTGAAATCCTCGTACGATTTAAACAGCATGTTTCATGTTTAAATTGCATCTATTTAATACTTGAGGTTTATTTCGTCTAATGGATTTTCTAGATGTAGTACATGTTTTAAAAACATTTCGTAACTTAATGCTTCAAGTAATCAAATTTACGTGATTTTGTTTTGATTTTAAAATTTCAGAGACCAATAGAGGATGAGTTTATACTATAAATTGGTTTTCTAAAACATTATTAGAAAGTTAACAAATTTTCTGTACATGGTATTGAATAAATCCATTATCTAATATTTTACCGAATACTTGGTTTTTAAAAATATTACTATCGTGAATATTTATGTAAAAGATTTAGATGAACTATTCGATAAAATGAGACAAGTTAAATAATATTACCAAATTGTTATTAAACTAAATCATTTTAAAATCAGAACGACAGTATCAAAACAATATTTAGTCCGGATGCTAGGTGAGAAAAAATTGCAAATCGTGATAAGAATATACCAATTGGTCAGTATCTACTTTACATAAATATAATGAATATCAGAGGAATTCAAGAAGGCGGCTGTAATAAAAAAAAATTGTCATTTCCTGAATTTTCTCAGAATTTTCTCTTTAAATCAAAACATCGTTTTTTCCTATTTTCCAACACAATTGGAAAGTGCTTATGAATTCAATTTGTTGGTTTGCCTGTCTGTTTGTCCTATCCGCGCTCTAACTTGAGCAAATATGTTTCAATTTCCATGTAATTGTTGTATGTTATTGATATTCACCATAAACTGTTCGATATTGAAAATGAAGCGTGCATCAGTTATAGTTATTTTTCAGGGACATTCAAAAGAATCTCGTTACATTATGACCCAAGTCAAAAAAATTATTTTTGGCATATTTTATGATGTTTCAGAATTTTAAACATAATGACATATATAGGGCTACGGAAAACATCCGAATTATATTTTCGTTTATAGGCGGGAATTACTGAAGGTGAATTTTCAACTATGCAGTGGGTTTCCAAATTGAACCAAATTTTGAATGGTATGTATTATACGATTATTCAAGCAGAAAAATACCACGCAAAATGTCTGGTATGAAGCTACATTCAACCAGTTTTTAAAATGTGCTAATTGACAAAAACGTATAAAAAACAATTATCTTTAGAAACAGATGAACAATTATGTTTGCCTGATGTACACACTTCACGTTTATAACAGACGATTCTTGCACACTTTCATATATAAGGGCTTACATATGTCTGGTGAAATATTTTATCATAAAATAAAACTGTTGCTGATGTTATGTTGCAACTATGTAAAAATGATCATAAAGAATGCGCATTTGTTTTGTTTTGTTGCGAAATTTTAAGAAAAAAATAATCTTCAACTCGCAAATTCATTCAACGAGAATTTTAAAGTGTAAATATGTTCCACGATCTTTGCTGTAAATAGTAAATATGCTCTTACGCACAGTAAATATTGAAGACAATGAAATTATAACTCAAACGTTTCTTAAAATATTGCAACTAATTTGTTTTAATGCGCAATCACGTACACCAACCGGAAATTTATTGAGGCACCTACTTAAAGAGCAATCCCTTTGCCAAGTTACCAAGCGGTTAGGTTGATGTTTCTATATTTGGTAAAACATGAAAAAGAGAAATTGCTGATATGCTATATTCACGTGGAATTTCAATCTTGTATCATCGTGTGGTGGAGCTTTCGGCAACTAAGTGTGCAGCAGCAAATATTAAGTTCTAAAAAGAAAAGGTAGTATGACCTCCAAAACTATGAGAAGGGATTATCCTGATTGAGAAATATAACTTAATCCACAATCGAAGGAGATCGTCGGAGAATTCCTTTAATGGAAGAAATATATATTTATTTCCAAATATAACATTTAATTGTTTCGGAAATGCAAAGATTACTTTACAAATTTTGACAAATACCACAATTGCCTGCAAAAGTTAAAAAGTGTAGCGTTTCCACTCTACCAGAAGAATTTGCTTTTGCGCAACCATTATTCTTAGATTTAAAAAAAAACTGCTATTTCAAATTCATCTGAAACAGCGTCCGAATTCATGTTGTCTGCAAAAACTTCAAATGTGAAGAGATGTGAAGAGATACAGACTACATCTTCACTAAAAAAAATCTAAGAAAATCCATAGCTTTTTGGCCCAAAATCTGTGGGAAATCCGAAGGTATTTGGCCCACTTTGAAGCTATTTTAAAGAATATCTTTAAAAATTCTGCAGATATTTTAAAGATAAAGCTAAGCCTGCAAACTGTCTTTAAATTTCTGTAGAATTTCTGTAGAAAGTGGCGATTTCTTCAGATAATCTTCAGATTATTTTTAGTGGGGATGGTTGAAACATGTTTCGAGTTAAGATACTAATATTACGAGGCTTTATATTTCGCTAAAAAAATTTCCACACAATTATATTCCACACATTCCATAAAACACAATCAGTAATGGATTTAGCTCCCAAGAGAACCCCAACGCAATCAAATTTTCAGGTCTCTTCCAAACATTCTTAGTACCAGTATAGTGTATATTTTATAGTTTTACAATTAAAATTACTGAAAGTTTATGTTGTTAATTCCACACGATATTATTAACTATTTGGAAAATAGCTGTTTTCGGTAGAACTGGTAAATCTAAAGCATATCTGAATCTTTGCATTGGTTGAATTTCACAACTTATTTTACATTCTCCGATTGTTGTCACGATGACAAAAAAAGTAATAAAAACTTAAAAAAAATAATTTAAAAACAATTTGAGATAAATATTTCAAACAAATCTCACTTAAAATTGCATTACACAACGGTATAAAATTTTTAAATGTGCGATGCTTAGAAGTTTAAAATTTTGCATTTCCGAATATTGTAAAATTGAAATTTCATTCAAAATTTGTTTATGATTGGTCCAGAAATATTCATGTTTAATCCGTGGTGTATGTAATATATTTTCAATTATTACATAAGCCACGTTTTGATCATATTGTTTTGATGTTTTCTTTTCCTTTTTTAAATATAGAAAATTTTTTTATGTCTTAAATTTATTAATTATAAATAGAAGTTTTCTTATACGTCCATTAAAAACATTTTAAAAATATATATTAAAATATTTAATTGCTAAAAAGGACGTTAAATACTAATAAAATACATTAAAAGATTTTAATAATTTGACATGTTTCGATTGAATT
This sequence comes from Maratus speculifer, assembly GCA_964019185.1. Taxonomy (NCBI): domain Eukaryota; kingdom Metazoa; phylum Arthropoda; class Arachnida; order Araneae; family Salticidae; genus Maratus; species Maratus speculifer. The sequence continues at coordinate 132,215,822 of OZ025298.1, forward strand.
TACTCAATCATCATCAGAAAAACAAAATATATATATAAACACAAAGACGGGAAAAAAATCCTTTTCCATTTTTGTGTTCCCAACCCTGATAAAAAGGTTGTTTTCACTAAAAAAGGCCGCATAATAAATTCACGTGCAAGGATGGCTTTTTTTGTATAAAATATTTCTTGCATTTAATAAAGAACTTTTCGGGAATTTCACTCAATAATATTTCAGAAAACACCATTATATTTAAGTATTTTATAAATATAATCTTCCTACTTAAATAATATATTGTACGAAATAAAAGATTAAAAAATTGTTTTTCACTAAATGAATTTTTAATGTACAGTAGAAATTCTCCAAAGATCGACATAAATTTTTATGTATTTTGTACATAAAGTTCAGAAGCAGATATGGTAAAAAGTAATATTTTAGTTGATTAATCCTTAAAATATTTTTTTTTTTTTAGAAATTTTTCATTTTTTTTTTCTTTTTTTGTAAAAATAAAGGAGGACTTCTTTATGACGCTGGAATAATCAATTCTATCCATGTAAAAAAATAAATAAAAATAAGTATTGTATTTATCAATACTATATCATATTTTCCATTAATTATAACACCAAACTTAAAACACGTTTTTCTCAAAAGTACATTTCAAAATTGGTGACCAATTACTCTAAAGTTACAGAATCAAAACTTTTCTAATTTCACCAACTTATTTAATTACCGTGTATTTTCTAGTATAAGCCGAATATACGCTTTCAATAAAAAAATCATCCGAAATAGGACGATGAAATTAAAAAAAAAATCCTATTTTGAAACGTTTTTAAAGAAGGGGATGGGGGAGAAAAACTGATTTGGAACTTATAAAGATGGAATTGTGACAGTGAATAAGATGTGGCTACATCACTATGAATCCGAGTTCAAACGATAGTAGTCACGTATCATCCCAATGTCACAAATCTACCACCATAAGCTCCAAACCAACATTTCACCTTCATCCCCCCCTCATTTTCTCCTCCCCTAAAAATGTTAATATAGCAGCTATGATTCTAAAATTGAGCATACAGGCATTTAAGACAGTAAGTTTCGATATTACACATCAACCATTGTAATATAAAAATTTTATATACACGATGGACACAATAATTGTTGAATAATCCCGCGTATATCAAAATTATCTTTAAGTATCTTATTATAAAATAAAGTCAATGAAAATAATTGCTTAGCGATAAATCACGAAAAATATTTTTTACACTGCATGGCTAGATGTAATGTATTGAACAGTGGTGGAATATATTTCATCCTATTTAATTTTAATCAAGATTTCTACCAAAGTTTAAATATAAAATATTACTTTTACGTCTTTAAAAAATAAACAGTTATAAAATGGTAATCTCTCCCTCTTTTTTCTTGATGTGCATTCAGCATGGTAGATATACAATTACTTTCTTCAGAAAGGCTTAACCCCTTGGGGACCATCGACATGTGTACTTGCCACAAAAAAAAAACTTAAGAATCCTTGTTTATCTCCATCAGTAAAATTTTAGCGTAAAATTTGTCTAATTTAATAGGAGCATTTTCTCCAGTGTTGCCAGATTGGGGATTTTGTCCCCATTTCGGGGAATTTTGAGCCTCCTGAGGAATTTTTTGGGGTCAAGTAAATCTTGGGGACACGCTTGGGGACTATGAACATAGTTGGGGAAAAACTTGGGGAATTGTTTTCAGAATTTCAGTTTTTACTTTCAGACATTTTCCAATACCGGATCTGTCTCGAATTCGATTTTGGTTTGGAGAACGATAATTTAGTACAGAAATAATTGATATAAATCGTTATTCTCATGGTCGTGCTCACCGTTTACATGTACTACAAATCCATCATGATCTGCATTGGGCTATCGCCCATCCGAATTTTCATCTAAGTGATTCAGATATTCCTGTTATCGCGGACGAAAAAACAAGCACAGAAATACATTTCATTTAATAGCATAGATTTATATCACAAAAAATAAAAACAATTTTATAACTTTTTTTTTTGTTGTTGTTGTTGTTTCTAGCTTTGAATATGCATGCAAAATTCTGTTAAGATTAAATGTTTCTTTTTTTTTTATTCATAAATGGGGAATTTTTTCAAAAAAATGTTTGATTTGGGGAGAAAATTGAGTTTAAATTTGTTTTAAAAAATTTTATAACGGAAAATTGAAAACTGAGAACTGGCCTTTTTGAGTCGAAATTGCGTTGGGAACTTTTTTTGAAAAAAGCCCTGTTTTAGGAAATTTTCAGAAATTTTGGAAAAATTGGCTTTCGGCAATCTGGCAACACTGATTTTCTCGATTTGATAAGGTATAAAGTTATGTTTTTAAAAACTGATGAGAAAACATTAAAAATTTCGTAAAATTCTCCCGTCGCGAAGGGCTTAAAGATGTTCTATATCAAGAAACTTAGATAAAAAACAATTGTGTTTGCAAAATCATATTATGAGGCTTACGCTAAAATGTTTGAAATGCAGCTAAATGGTACAAATTACACTTAATAGTGTTGAAAGTACTTCTCAATGCACTTTTATAGACGAACTTTTTAAAAAATTTTTATTTAATTATTTATTTTTTCTTGGGGGGGGGGGAGGGGAGTCATCTTTAAAGACCCATACTTTACTTTTTCGACGTGCAGGAACATCATGAGTAACGAATTTAGAAATAATGTACACTGAGAAAAAAATATGCCTCTTTCACCTAGAATGAATAGTTAGTCACTTTCTGAATATCTAAACTAGAATTATAGATCACCGGACTATGCGAATATATTAAATAACTAAGCTGAATAGACAAAAGGACCTGGCATTTCTAGTCTCTTGTTTTCAAGGTGACGAAATGAGATTGTATCGTTTCAATAACGAGAAATTACTCCTTGATTTCGGAAATAGTTTCAGAAACTAGAATTACAGTTACTAAATCAAACCTCTTGTATTCGCATTTATTTGCATAGATTTTTAAATAAGTATTACAATGAGAATATAGAAAAACGTTCCTGAATTCTATTAGGGGACTCTAGAACTCTCAAGCTAAGGTAGCTGGAATTTATAAGGATGGCATGGAACTATTTTATCTAGAGCCATAACTTAGATTCTAGATGCCAAAACTATATTTTTTTCTCAGTGTAGGCTCGCCAAAATTTCGCGGTTTCTTTAATGATTCTGTCACGCTCCGCCTTTTGGTGTTGTGTTAAGGGGGCTCAAGGATTGAAAACTTTTCAAAAAATCGATTTTTTATGATCTAGTTTTATTATTCAATTAATTCTGAACTCAATGCAAAAAACCGCATAAAAATATTTGCATTTTTAACGGAATTATAAGCATTTATGTATTAACACTTTCATAGCCGCACCCATATAATTTCAACTTTAAGTCGCGTTTTCTCAAAACTTGATTTTTGACGACTATCACCAAGATTTAAAAAAAAAAAAACTATTTGATGGAATGGCTTAAGTTTTTTTGTATGCATATAACATTATTATCTATAGCATTAATTAATATAGTTTAGATAGTTTAATATTTTGAGCATTTTTAACGAAAAAAAAAATTGTATTTTTGAGGAGTTTTTCAAATTTTCGAGTTTTTTTTTTTTTAATAATGTTGTTTTTGAGTGATAGTTATATCCTTAAATCATTCTATAGAGTAAATTTTCCGGATCATTTTAAAGCAAAAATTAGGTTCTTATGTCAATTCAACGTTAAGATATTTTGGTGTTGGTCATATAACACATTTTTTTTTCGAAAATTGTGTTACATAAATTTTGCTATATTTCTTATCATACGTATTACATTGAAGTACTTCATTTTATAATTTTATAAGACTACAAACATACCTTTAAAATATCAGAAAGTTTAAATTAATTACACTGAATACTTCTGTTTTTATATGGACTCGAAGCGAGAGCTCTGTTTACATGTTTTTCCGTATCGATCAACCCCTGAGCCCCCAAGTTACGGGGAACCCAATGACAAATTATTCTTTCCATATTCAGTTCTGGATAAATAATTTTATGTATAGCTGGAAATTCAATAAAAAGTTTTTTCTGTGTCATTTGGTAGGTACAGTGATTATCACCGATGAATACCGTATAATCTAAGTTTTGAAATTGCTTCATCAAAATAATTATTTATATCAATGCCTAAGATATCCAGAGCAACATATCGGGGGGGGGGGGGGGTCTGTTCAGACTTTTGTCACAGGGTCCTCTTTTTGTGAAATTGTGAAGTTTCTTATATTTGGGAACATTCTAGCCATAATTTTGTGAATTTTAAATTATTAATGTATTCAGGTGCTACCCTTCATGTAATGAAAAAGTTAAGTAATATGTTCTTTATGAATTTAACTGTTTATTTAAAAGCAAAATTTTATTTTTGAATGATTAAATTTGTCACAAGTTCAATTTGAAAGTGAAAAAATTCTTTGAAAGGTCTATATAAGAGGCAAATAATTTTGCAAAAGGCCTTGTTTTGGGATAAAATGTTTTGTCAAAAGGTCCTTTTTGGGGATTTATAATTTTGTGAAGAGACTTGTTTTAAGATAAATTATTTTGTGAAGGATTCTTTAAAAAGTCTATTTTTTTTTAAACATATCCCTGCATATATAATAAATTGATTTTTAGATATTTTTAAAATTAAAATTGATTTACTAAATTAGTAGTTTTGCAAAAATATATTTACAAGGATAATAAGATTAATAAACAAAAATACTTTTATGGTAATTCTACAATTCAACACTTTAAAAACAAGTCAAATTTGGCAATTCCAAAACTTTCTTCTATCTTATACATGTTAATACTTCTTGAGAAAAAAAAAACAGCATTAGCAACACCATCTCATATCAAAATCTGGTCAGCAACAACTTATGTCAACTTCTAGCTGAATTTGAAGTTGACAAAAATCAGTACATAAATTTCTGAAATAATTTTTTGCAAAATCTTTAAAAAATTGTGCATAACAAGAGAGCTGTTTGATGTTGTATATCAAAAACTATCAAGGATCAATTTTTATAAGGTACTATCTGAATCTGAAGTTTGGTGAAAATTCATAGATTAGTTCTTGAGCTATTGTGAAATCGTGAAAAATGCTGCATAGCAGCATCACCGATACCGGTAGGGGGATTTAAACCAAAAATAAACGACACTTATTTATATCACGGACAAACTGAACTGAAGTTTGATGAAAATTTGTGTATTAGAGCTTGAGCTATAGCTGTTGCGATAAACATGAATAATGCAGCATGGCAGCGCCATCTGTTCAGCGATTTGCACCAAAAAATAGCAAACAGCAAAATTTATCAAGGACTAACTGAATCTAAAGTTTTCTGAAAATACATGCATTATTTCTTGAGACAGAGCTATTGGGGGAAATTGTGAATGAGGCAGCACAGCAGCGCCAATTGATGAGCGATATGCACCAAAAACTAATAACATCTAGATTCTATCAAAATCTAACTGAATCTAAAGTTTTGTGAAATTCTATGCATCAGTTTTTGAGATAGATCGCCTACAAAATTTTTGTGACAGACAGATTCACAGACAAACATTTTTTAAAAACACTCAAATTGTGTTCAGGTTCTTCTTAAATGTATAAATCCATCGAAAATAAAAATTCGAAATTTTTCATGAATCCAATGCTTTTTTCTTGTAAAGATAAAAAAAAGTTGTAAGAGAGCCCGGTATTGCGCTTATTTCTATTTACGCGTATCAAATAATTAATTGATTAAAATCATTATATTTTACTTAATATCAAAAAACTAATTAAAATAATTTTACTTTATTAAATTACTTGTAAAATAATAATAAATAGAACGCCTTCAGCATATCAACAACAAACAACATTTTTATTATTTTAATAACAACAATATCGTCTGCCTTTTTGTTGCCATTGAATTTTTACAAGTTCGTGGAGGCTACAAAGTAAAACGATATTGTGATCCTATTTGTAACAGAGAAAGAAGTATTTTGTAGTTGTAATTTTTTCGCATATCATATTTGAACAGGATAGGATTAAAGCTACACGTAGATAAATGGTTGAGGAAATAACCACATTAAAATATATTTAGCTTCGACTGTTTCGCTGTACTCACTGAATAAGATTAGGGAATTCATTTGCATGAATATGGCAATACATGGGATTAATTTATAAACACGATTATTCAATCTGTGAATGAATTATAATAATAGGTGTGAATTTCCCAAGTGGATGAAAAAAAATATCATCTGTTATAATTCATTTTCCAATTGAATAATCGTGTTATAAATTAATCTAACATAATTTTGTATGCAGCGTTTTCTGCAAGTCCATATATTAACCTTCGATTTATTTTGTTGAGCTGATCCAAAGTATCAGACCAGATTGTGTGAGGTTAGCTGGGTGAATTAGTCCACCAGTATTCATCCGGGATAGCTTAGTTAAGCCGCAATTAGATTCACCAACATTCAGTAAGACTTTTGAGCCAACACTTGATTTCCTCCAACTTTTCGTGAAATGTCCTCCCAACACCCCGTGTAATAGCGAAATTCAATGTCTCCCCAACTTTTTTCGGCAGTCACAAAAAAGTCTGGAGTAGCCCAGATTTTTCATCCAACATCGAACATTCCAACGAATCAGAGATAAGCGATTGATACGAGTAGGCGATAAATCTTAACGCCTGGCACGAGTAGAAACTGGTTTTCCAGCTTTTCCTCCTACTTTTTCAAAGACTGTTATAACCTTTGACCCCCTTTGAACGGGAAAATGTTGGAGTTAAAATCCGCTGAAAAGTTTGTCTCGCCTAAAAGTCAGTGAATCTAATATCAGTTTTAGAAGAGCATTGGCAGCTTTAGCCAATACATCCCTGGTTCTAACCCTGGCCAAAATTTTTTTCACGCATTTGGAAAATTTGAATCTATTATTGCAATCTATTTTATAAGTAGGGGAATAAAATAAATTTTACAATGAATGTTCTTTAATGGTTATTTAAAATTACCGCCAGAATATAATGGGTCAACAGTTTTCGTATAGAGGACACGTTTTCTAGGATTATAGCTAACAAAGATCTTCCTGTGTATTTTTCATCCAAAAGAGAATTTTGACCTCTTCTGAAAATAGCGGCAAGATATGATGCTCAGTGTCCCTCTAATATTTGTAGAAGTTGAAGTTCCTGCTTCGTAAATCAAACAGAAACACAGCTCAATAATATTTTTACGTCATTCCATGCTCCTTTTTACCTTTTTTTTTCATTTTTTATAAGAAAAAAATTACTGAATTCGTGAAAATTTTCAAATTCCAGTTTACGACCGATTTACACATGTTAGCGGTCAGAGATTTCAAGAAAGATGTTTTTGCAAAATGCCTGTCTGTTAGTTGATTATGTGTCTTTACACTGTTAAAAATTTGAAACTTTAGCTGCATCGTAACTCCAGCGCTTTCATAGAAAGCGATTATTTCACTGTATTATCGGGATATCCTATTAAAAGCGGGGGAGAGAGGATGCAGCAAAAATTTCGTATTTTTAACAGTGATGCGACACAAATACTGTGGGCGCTCTATCTCAAGAAACAATGTACGAATTTGAGAAAAATTTACACTTAGGTAGCCTCCGATATAAACCGAGGCTTATTGGTTTTTGGTGTAAATCGCTCTACAGGTTTTGCTATTATGCTGCATTTTTCACGATTTATGCTATAGCTATATCTCAATAACGAAAGCACAGATTTCTTTCAAACTTCAGATTCAGTTAGACCTTGACATGAATGGATGTTGTTTATATTTTGGTGGCAATCATCAACAGATGGCTCTGCGAAGCTGCATTTTTTACATGTTCGCAATAACTCTATCCCAAAAATTAATGCTCGGAGTTTCAAACTTCAGGTTCAGTAAATCCGTGATACAAACTAGTTCTGCTTACTGCTTAGTGTCAATAGCCCTAATAGTGGCACTGGTATGCTAAATTTTTCCGATTCCCGAAATAGCTTTATCTCAAGAACTGATTCACGAATTTGCATCAAACTTCAGATTCTGTTATTGTTCGATAAATATTATTGCTGTTAATATTTTGGTATACATAGATTATCAGGCGCCGCTTTTATGTTATAATTTCCATGATTGACACAATAGTGCAATTTCAAAAGTTAATGTACGGAATTTCAAACATTTAGAATCCTCACTATGACTATAGATGGTTATTTGATTTTGATACTTTGTTAGCGAATTTTGAAGTATGAACATGCATGAGATGGAAGAACACTTTGGGATTGCCACATCCGACTCGTTAAAAATTTATTCTATAATAGTTTAATTTGCACCTGTTGTCAAAAATTGTCTGCAGACAGAAAAAAGTTTAAATGTATGTATTCCACCAATAATTTTTTGACGATATCGTCTGATCCAAGCGAAAAAATTTCAGAGTTACCCGCATATAAATGACCGTTCTTTCTGTAATGCAAATATATACCAGTCAGTATGGTAAGTTAATAAATTAGAAATCCTTTCGCATTAACAAAGCGAAGATCATTTTTTTTTCATTATAAATGGGACGTATAAGTAGACCCCCTCAAATCGCACTCCTAGAACCCGCAACTCTCTAAATTCCGCACATAATTTATGCATGTAAACAATGGAACATTCAGTTCAGATGTAGGTGCAAAAGTTGACTTTTTTAGTTTTATATCAATTCCATACATTTTTAATTTGCAATTTTTGTTAAGATTATTAAATTCAAGTTTTTTCATGAAGAAAGAATTTATTTTTGAAAATATTAAGATATTGCTGATATTATTGGTAGTCATAATCTTACCAAATATATTTATGTATTAATCAAGCTTTTATAATTATTAAGTCTGGCTAACCTGAAATAAAGCTTCGTTATTTTATGATCCTGGTGTGAATTAGTAAGGTACCTTTATGAGGCAAGTTTCATTGAATATTACAGGAAAAACACATTTCATCTTTATAATGAATATTTAATTGTACATTATTGATTATTAAATTGACCTTTGCTTTTAATATTTTAATCATTTTAAAAACTATCTAAATTTTTATTACTTCAGTTTATTACTTATTTCAATGTTTTAGTATATTGTAAGCATTCATTATACATTTGATTTCATTATTAATTACATTAAAATTATTTTTAAAAATATATAAACAAAGCAATGACCAGAAATCTGCAAAATTTTAAAATCCGCACAACCTCTGGTCCCAAGCTGTGCGGATTTGAGAGAGTCAACTGTATCTAAATACACATTCTAAAAAATACAACTGTTCGAGATAAGGATTTTCTGTATGAATATCGAAACGCAGTTTTAATGTGTAAGCGAAATTGTATAGTTTTAGAAAAACGTTTTGAAATTTATTAATCACTAAGACCAAAATTCTAGAATAAAGTAACACTTGGAATTCAAACTCAAAACACAAACAAAGGAAACGAAGTTTTCCTACGAGAACTAATTAATTTTGAGAGCGCATTCACTTGAAAATTGTGTATGAAATGAGAACTCTAAGAAGATTTACCAAGAGTAGAAGTAGGGATTTAGGCTAGTTATTCTTATTAACAATGATTAGTATTTTAAATTGTTTGAGAAAATTCGTTGATATTTAAATAACGATTCTAAATTTCAGATTATTTGCGTAAGGGTTTACAGACAATCTATATTCTACAAAATTTTTATTTGGGATTTGAATGCATAACTGGCTGTTAAAATATTTTACTATTTCAAATTATAATTAAGGGTAGAATGTTAAAATGTATGTAGTGAAATGATAATTAAGTAAGTAGTATGCATTTAAAAATAATTATTATCTTTGAATATTGCAAGTCTGCATAAGATATTATTTCCTTTTTCAATACTTTTTATATTGAATTTTGTTGATAAATGCTTATTTGTTTTCATAAAGTAATAAAATATAAAAGACAACTATTATTTACGTTTTTGTTTTTGTTTAAAACTTATGCGCATACACACACATACTTACATATATATGTTCGTTTGTTAGAAATGTGTTTATTTATCCATAGTTATGTATAACTAAAAAAAAAAAAAAAAAAAAAAAAATGGAGATTTTCGTTTTAGACTGAAAACAGGAAGGTCATTTAGTTTCGATTTCTATCGATCCTTAGTTTTATGACTTTTTTCGGCGATTCAAACAGAGCCGTGCGAAGAGAAGGGGGGAGGATCGCCCAGGGCACGAAAAGTGAAAGGCGAAAAATTTATACAACCAAACTGATTTGTTTTTTCTTTTCTTGTAACAAGAAACACAAAAAAATTGAGAAGGTTTTTTTGTGACAAGGACATAAATTCTCAAAATAGCATATAACTTCTTTCTTGGAATCCAAAAGGAGTTACAAACTGTTATACTGTATTGTAGATACATTTATGCCACATCTGTTTTCGAGATATCCTTTGCCAAAATGTAAGTGAAATTTTATCTTGCATTATTTAGTTGTTAAAATTAAGCCTTTTAAAGTTGTAAAGTTATTGCTAAATATATATTCAACAGAATTTATTTGCGTGTCTCCATAATTTCATGACAAATGTCATAAAGCAGAGGGGAGGGGGGTTGCATTTGATTAAAACTTCGCCCCGGACGCAGTTTTCTCTTCGCTTGTCTCTGGATTCAAAGAAATATTCTCGAACAGTAATGCCAGCGATAGTCTTAACAATTTCATATAAATCATAACAATAATAATAGCAATAATAATAACTAAAACAATATTAATAATAATATAACAACACAGTAGTAATAACATCAATAATAAACAAGGCGCTAAAAACGTAAAATTTAATCAAAACTTCTTTATTTCATACAGAATATTAGTTATAAGAATGATTAAATAAGCATTCTTAATCAAATACTACAGGAAATGAATTTATGCATGAAAGGACCTTCGTTATAAGCAAGCCATGCATTCTCCTTTTTTGTTTTTAAATTACGACCGGAATAGCACTAGAATGCAACATGATATCAGATTTATGGAATAATTTCAGGAAGTTAATGAACAACGAGAATATATTCACAAACTAAAAAAATAAGTTTCAGAAGTAGCAGCTGCGAAACAACACAACGAAACTCATTTTAGTATATGCAAAGAAATTATTATTTTTTTATATCATGAAGAGCTTTCTTTAATTTACAGCAAGGAAATGGAAATTGAGTTTATAAAAAAATAATTATCTGACTTCAAAGTATGTTCAAAATTTAATTTTGTAAATTTATAATTTAATATTATTGTAACATGGATTAATAAGTTTAGTCAATATAAAAAAAAAGTTTTTTTTTTTTTGAAGAATTTTTTTAATTAGTTAAAATTTTATATTTTAAAGATTACAAAAAATTGAACAAATACAAGTTTTAATGCAATTTTTTTTTATAGAAAACCACCTAAATAAAACTTTATATAAATGTATATCAACATGGAAACAAAACAATAAATTCTAGCTGGATACATATAAGGTGCATTAAGGAACTAACTTTAAAAAAAAAAAATCATGTTAACATGCTTGTAATTATTTTTTTTTTAATTGTTTCTCCAAAACAGTAATAACCGAAACCATATTAAATTTTACTGTAAGTTAATTTCCTAATTATGAAACTAGTTGCAAAAATTATCAATGTACTTATAACACAATCAAAAAGTAACTATAATATCAACTACAATCTTTGGTACTTTTCGGTTAGCCGGGCTCCAGTGTTACACACGCGCACGCAAACACACAAGCACATACCGGGTGTCCCCAAAATGACTGATGGATTTTAAAATTCAATAACTTGCAAACGGTGACATCTATTTATAAAATTTTTGCAAGAGGGTTATGTATAATGTCAGGAGTTTTTTACCGTAATTTTTTATTTTAGTTCGAATTTCAAACAATAGGTGGCGCTGACGGCGATTGAAGGCCAAGTCAATGTTTCACTCAGCACTGATCACCTGGCCTTCAATCGCCGTCAGCGTTACCTATTGTTTGAAATTCGAACCCCGGAAGCAGAATCGGCGCAACGCTGCGACGCACGTCGCAGACTCTTGGGAGGGTCAGCAGACTATTTTTCAACTGTTAAAAATTTAGCAAAAATTAAAAATTTTCGGTCCTGAATCGAAAAATTCGGACATAAAATGTATCGCGAATTTCGACAAATAGTCTACGAAATGAAATCAATTTCGTCATAGATAGCGAAAAACATGCGAATTTCGTCCAAGAATCGCGAAAAAACGGCAAATTTCGTCAAAAAATCACGAAAAAAAGTAAATTTCTTCAAAAGATTGCAAAAAAGGCAAGTTTCTTCAAAACATTGCAAAAGAACGGCAACTTTCTTAAAAAAATCACGAAAAAACGGCAATTTTCGTTAAAAAATCACGAATAAAAGGCAAATTTTCTGGATAATTTGCAAAAAACGGCAAATTTCGTCAAAAAATCACGAAAAAACGGCAATTTTTTTGAAAAGATCACAAAAAACGACAGTTTTGCCAAAAAATCACGAAAAAATAGCAAATTTCTTAAAAAAATCGTGAAACAACGGCGAATTTCTTCAAAAAAATCGCGAAAAAAGGCAACTTTCATAAAAAAAATCACAAAAAAACAAATTTCTTCAAAAGATCGCGAAAAAACGGCAAATTTCCTTAAAAGATCGCGAAAAAACGGCAAATTTCCTTAAAAGATCGCGAAAAAACGGCAGCTTTCGCCAAAGATCACGATAAAACGGCAAATTTCTTCAAAAGATCACAAAAAACGGCAAATTTATTCAAAAGATCGCGTAGAAAAACAGCAGTTTTCGTCAAAAGAATCGTAAAACGTCAAATCTTGTCAAAAAAGCACGAAAAAATGAAAATTTTGTCAAAAGATCGTGAAAACCCCGCAAATTTTGTCAAAGGAGAGCCTTCCCCCCTCTTTCGGACAATGCATGGTGTTAAAACTGAGGTGTTGGTCTGAGAACAAAGTCAATTTCTTTTTAAAAGTATACTTCTGTTTTATGTCTATCATAAATACTTGGGAGGTTTGAGTGCATATAATATAATGCGAGGGATTGGTCTGCAGACTGTTTTTTAAGTTTTTACTTATGTTGCAGACTGCAGAAAAAAATTCTGCTGCTGGGATTCGAACTAAAATAAAAAATTCGGTAAAAAAACTCCTGACATTATACATAACCCTCCTGCAAAAAATTTTTAAATAGCTGTCACCGTTTGCAAGTTATTGAATTTTAAAATCCATCAGTCATTTTTGGGACACCCGGTACATAAATAACACTGGCGCCCGGCTAAATGAACAGTACTCAATCACTCAATCATTCAGTATTTTTGTAAATTAATAATAGTTATAAAGTTAATGAACATAAAATGAAAACGGATTTTTTTAAAAATTCAAATTAGCCTATTGATAAAAACACTAGTTATTACATATAAAAATTAGTAATAAAAATCATGCGTTAGCATAGATTATGAAATACTTTCCAACATTTCCTAAAATCTTTAACAAAACTTTATTATTTAGGGAAATAAGGTTACCATCTCCAACCAAATATGTATTCCAGTACTTTTGAATAGCCCTGTATTTGATCTGTCCGTCGATATATACTATATAATCAGGAAATTTAATTTAGCAAGAAAATACTAAGCAGGTTGAAATTTATCTTTCAACATTTTATACTAATAGATGGAAACATACATGAATACTTTTGTTCAGCCATGTAGTTTTCTTAGTACCTTTATTATACGCCAGTATTTAGCTAAAATGTATTTTAAACTAAAACACTCTTAAGACTACTGAAATCATATTCTCAGAAATTATATTCATAGGCGTTCATGTATCTAATTCTTTGCGTGGTCCCACATATAATTTTATTTATATTCTATAAACATTTCTTAGTTAATTAAATGCAGTTTAGCGTAAAAATACATAACTTATTTATAACCACCTTTAAATAATTTACGCTCAAATTCAATAACGTTTGCGAGCTTTTTTGTATAGCCCTGTATATCAACTATAGCATTTATACACACCATATAATATGTATTGATTTAGTGAAACTTAAAAGTGCATATCATAATAAAAATGCATTTTATCCATCCATCAACCATCATCGGACTGTACATATACAGTGCTTCGGAAAAAAATATTCTATTTGGAATCTTTTGCGTGTACCTGTAAATGCTAATGCACTTCGTATTATGCAAGACTACGTCGTATAATTTATATTAAGTATTAGTAGCATATTAATTTTATTATTTATAAAATAGTTTAAATATAATTAAAATATGCCTCTCACAATTCCCTCCGTTTACCATTATGCTATGGGATTATTTTATGTGGCCCGGTAAATGAATAAAAGCTATTTTTTTCAACACATATTTTGCAGAATGTATATTTTACTGCACTTTGTAAATGCGCATAAATTTTTAAATGTTTACATGACGTAACATCTTTAAAACTCATTTGAAACAATTTGTTACAATAGGCCATAATGTAATGGTAAACTTTTGACTGTCCGTATAAAGGAACTAATCATGTTAGAACTTCATTTAAAACAGGGTTCGTGCTACAGTAAATGTCAATAACGTTCAAAAATTTCAGTGCAATCCGAGTATATTTACGGGAGTTAGAGCGGGGCAGACGGACAGACAAACCGAAATCAACAACACTTTTCATCTTTGTTGGAAGGTGTTAAAAAATGGTCAACTAAAATGTTAAACTAAACATGATCCTTTAGTAACCATAGTGTAACATAACTAAATGGGATGACTTACATACACAATAATGAATATTTATTCGATACAAAAGTAAGTTGAAGCCATACAATAAAATACATGTGCACCAGCAAATTTCAATGTTTTTTATTACATCCCTGTAGTGGTATTGATTAATCAGATATAATTTATCTAATATTAGAGAAGCCAAAAACTATTTTAATGAGATTAATTTATTAAAACTTCAAAAAAGTAAATCTAATTTATTATTTTGATCAATTAACTAAATTAAACAAAAATTTGATTGTACGTATAAATTTTTATAGAATCCTATCTATAGCAGTTACAAAGAGTTAGATTTTTAAAAAAATGTTCCTGTACAGGGTTAGTCAACAGTAGGTACACACTTTAGTTTTGTTACATTTACTCTAATTTGTTTCCATTACATTTAATAACACATCTCGTAAATGTTCGAAAAGTCCTCCTTAAACATTTCAACATCAATCAAATCTTTTGATAATAAGAAATAAGTACACCTTAATAATAAGTAGGATTCTATACATGTGGTGTAAACTATTTTGATGTATTTTTTCAATATAATTCAGAATTGACCATCCGAAATTTAAAGAAGAGAAATAATACTGCAAAGAATAGTTTTGCACTGGGGATCCGAGTTGTAATTAGTGTTGACATGTCACAAAAGGAGGGACAAGGAGGCATAAAATTCGGACACAGGGGTTTCTAATTCTGGGCATAAAAATACATTAATATCTAAGAAAACTGTACTTGCTTATTACGAAATACCGTGTTAAAACGTTAACATTTTCTTGCTCTTTCTAAGCAGGTATATCTGCTGAGACAAAATCCTATTTAGGGGGCTCAGGACTTGAAAACTTTTCAAAAAATCGATTTTTTTAATGATCTATTTTGATTATTCAATTAATTCTGAACTCAGTGCAAAAAATCGCATAAAAATATAATATAATATATACATAATATATACTATATTACATATATTATATATATCTAATATGTATATATTCGATTAATATATACATATATAATAATCGCATAAATAATACTTGCATTTTTAACGGAGTTATAAGTATTTATATATCGATACTTTCAAAGCCGCACCCATATAATTTTAAGTCGCGTTTTTCCAAAACTTTATTTTTGACGACTAACACCAAGATTAAAAAAAACCATTTAATAAAATAGCTTTTTTTTTTTTTTTTTTTTTTGCATGTGTATAACATCATTATCTATAGAATGAATTAATATATTTTAGATAGTTTAATATTTTGAGTATTTTTAATGAAAAAAAAAATTGTATTTTTATGGGGTTTTAAGAATTTTTAAGTTTGAGAGTTTTTTCAATAATGTTTTTTCCGAGTGATTGTTATATCTTTAATTCATTCTATAGAGTAAAGTTTCCATTTTATTTTTAAGTAAAAATTAGGTTCTTAAGTCAATTCAACATATAATTATATATGTTAGTAATTTTTTTTCGAAAATTGTGTTATATAAATTTTGCTATATTTTTTATTATATTACATTGAAGTACTTCAGTTTGTAATTTTATAAGACTACAAACATACATTTAAAATATGAGAAAGTTTAAATTAATTACATTAAATACTTCTGTATTTATATGGACTCGAAGCGAGACCTCTGTTTACATGTTTTTTTCGTATCGATCAAGCCCTGACCCCCCCCCCCCCCCTTAACCAATTCTGACACAACATCTTTGATTTGAAAAATATTTATTCATATAATAATACACTTTAAGTATGTAAAAATTAATTTAAAAAATGTAAAACATAAAATAATGTATAGATAAAAAGTTATTTTTTTCATATCTCCAATAAACAGATAATTACATATTTCTGTTAAATAGTGACAATTTTCTAGAATAAATTTGTAAACTATACGAATTTGTTTTTGTAAAAATCTATTTTTTTTAAATCTTCAGTCTTTTTAATTTGACTAAATTTAATAAGTTCATTTAAGAAATGACAATATGTATGTAAAAATTAATTTAAAAAAATTGGATCATAAAAATTTTTTTGAATAAAAGGTATACTTTTTTTCACATCTCCAATAAACAGACAATTACATACTTCTATTAAATGATGTCAATATTCTAGTAGAAAGTTGTAAACTATACAAATTTACCTTTGTAAAATATCTATTTTTTAACAGGGGTGCAGAAAATATTTTTACTTCCGAAATTTCCCCAATCCACATAGAAAATTCCCCAAAATTTTACGGTATGTTATAGGTAAATGCTATATTACCGTACATTGTAAAAATCTATAGCTTTTGCTAAATAATCACTCCACCGCTTTTAGGAAATAGTTACTTGATTATGCTATGGAGCATTCTCATTGAGAAACCATTAAAAAATCATGGGAAACATAGATATACTATAAAAGCAGTGGAGTGGTGATGCAGCAAAAGCTGCAGATTTTTAACAGTGTAGGTATAAAAAATTTATTTTTCCAATATTTCTCAAATTATGCTATTGTATATATGGAAGGGGTGATTCTGAGTGAAAAATATTTTTCTGAAATTCACGGTAAATGTTTTGAAAGATTACACCACTCCCAGCACTAAGTTTTTTTCACGGCCCTTTGGCGAAACTCGCATTTTTTTTCCTGATCTTCTGACGATGTGTTTTTTAGAGATCTTTTTATAAAAAGTGACGTTATTTCGTAATCTTTTGACGAGTTTTGCTGTTATTTCGTTTTCCTTTTGACGAAATTCTGGATTATTTCGCTTTTTTTTGTGAAAAAAATTGCAGTAATTTCGGAATACTTTGACAAAATTCGCGGTTGTTGTGCCTTTATGAAATTCGCGTTTTTTATGATTTTTGACGAAATTTGAGTCATTTTAACGAAGAATGCGTTTATTTCGTCCCCTTTGACAAATGCGAGGTTGTTCTGCAATCTTTCCACAAAATTTGCGTTAATTTAGTGATCCATTGTCAAAATTTGCTCTTATTTCGCCCTGTTTTGACAAAAATCGCGGGTTTTCTCAATTTTTAGGCGAAACTTGTAGTTGTTCCTCGATTGATTTCTTTCGAAGAAGTTTGAAGTATTTTCGCAATCTTTGACGAAATCTGAGGTTTTTCACGATCTTTTGACGAAATTTGCAGTTATTTTGCAATCTTGTGAATAAATTTGCAATTATTTTGCAATCTTATGACGAAATTCGTGTTCTTTCCGTAATTCTTTGACGAAATTAGCGGAAAAAAAATCTGAAACAAAAATTGAAAAAGTAAAAACTAGGCCTGTTGTGGATCATCTTCAGCTTCATATGCAAAAAAATCATGCAAAAAAATTTTAATTTTAGCGAGATATTTAAAAAAAACGCATGTCTATGGGAGCGCTCTTTTCAAATATCTCACTCAAATTTTAATATTTTTACATGATATTTTTTTGCATAGGATAGCTGAACATGATCCACAACTTGCCTAGTTTTTACTTTTTCAATTTGGGTTTCAGATAAAAAAAAATACTTTAAATTTTAAAACCGGTTTCAACCGGTTTTTGTCATCTTCCAAGCCAAAAAAATGGAAGACTTTTTATACCTTAATAAATCGTGCATACATATTTGTTCTGATTCTCAGTCATTTAGTAGGGAAATTGAATACATTAAAGCCATAGCGATAGATAGAGATTACAATCCTTCTATAATTGATGCTGCCCTATTTAACCTACGGCGTCCTCGTTCCTAAAACACACCTCAGTTTACTACTCTTTCGAATATTAGCATTGTGTTATCCTTTTTTCCTAAAGCAAGCTTTACTATTGCTAAAATTCTCAAAAAAAAAAAAAAAAAAAAAAAAAAAAAAAAAAAAAAAAAAAAAGACTTCAAAATAATTTTTGCTTTTACCATAATCTTATCCTCTCTAAGCTCAAAGATCCTATATTTTTATTTAATTCATGGGATTTTTAAAAAAAAGTATTTAAAAACATAAAAATTATAATAGAAAACAAGAAATCAATAAATCATCCATTGCGAAACATTGCTGGGAGATGAATCATACTTTCGATTTCAATTCAGTTAAAATAATTTCCAAACCTACTTCCATTCATGAACTTCACTTTCTTGAAATATTTATGCGCATTTATAAAAAATTTGACAATATTGTCAATTGTCAATTCCCCATTCCCCCACTATTAAATTGCTGGAAATATTACATTAAAATCTCTTTTTCTTAATTACTTTTCCCCCCTCCCTTTGACCTACTTCTCTCTCTTTTGGTTTCCATTTCACGTGGTTCTCCTATTGGACCTGCAGTCCTCTGCCATCCTATTGGTCACCTTCATTTCCCCGTCTCTCCTATATATATGAGCAAATTTCTACCCCCCTCAGCACCGACGATGGTACGCTATATGCTACCGGAACCGGTCTGCTGTTAATATGTTTGGTGATTTTAAACGTTGCTCACTTTTTATATTCCAAACATACTTTTTACATTTTGCCTCTTGAAAAATGAAACATATGAACACCGACAGAATTCTTAATACATCCAAGTACACGTCCATCTTATACTGTCATTTTTCGAAGACACATGAATGTATATATATATATACACTCTCAAAAAAACTTCTGTCTTTTCACAGAAAAAGTACTGGCAGCAGTGCTGCCAGAAATTGTCTGTATAATGACGATTTTCCGTTTATTTTTTTCTCCGTCAAAAGAGGAAAAATATCCGTCACTTGAAAAAAAGTTTGAAAAAAATCAATGCGGAAGAGGTGGGGATCGAACTGAGGACCCCAGGATTACAAGGCCAACGCTCATCCACAGCGCCAAGATTGCTCATGAGGATTTTGCTTTAAAATAGAAGCGTTGATTTCATATGGGTGTGATTTGGTGTATTTCGTTAAAAAGCTTTTAATTTTGCAGTTAATCTCGGAAAGTTTTCATCTTTAATGAAACTGTGGCTGGTTTTTATTAGTTACGTTTAGTATTAATATAGTATAAAAATGTTTTATTTAAATATATTACGTAGATTGTCAGAGAAAAAACATGAATGTTTTATTTTTATTCGATATGATTTTTTTTAATAATATCAATTTTTTTTGCATTTTATTTTTTAATTAAAATATTTTTTAAATGTCTTCACTTAAAGTATATTTTATATGCGAATATTTATCATAGAAATAACTTAGTATATTGAACTTTATTCACCTTATCCAACTTTGAATAACAGATTGTGAGAATTTTTGAACGAATAAAGAAATTAATTGTTATTTATTTTTAAATTCGAAAGCATTTTTGTCTTTTAAAACTAAATTAGACATTTTAATCGATAGAATATTTCTGTTTTTCATTTTAAAAATAAATTCGAATTTATTACCAACAGACCCAATGCGCATGCGTGCTAGATATAAATGGAATCGTTTCCTCATTTTTCGACTTTCGGAATGAACTCACAGAACAAATACGTTTTCTGGGAAAACAGAAGTTTTTGTGAAAAAATAACGATAACTTAGTGTATATTGACGAATTTTTCTGACAGTGTATATATATTATATATACATATATGTCATAAAAAAGAAGAAAATTAAAGAAATTTGTTAAAATTCGAAGCGTTCCGAAAATAAAGAATAATCATTCTAATGAAAGGTACATAAAAATTTTCGATTTTTTTAAAGTGAATATAAGAAGACAATAATAAACCTAAATTTTGCATAAAGAATGGAGTCAATCGAATAATTACTATCGAGATATTTGTAATCCTATTTTTTGTCATATTCTTCGATTATTTCCCTGTCTTACATTCCTTGTCAGTCATTCAAATTCCCACTTGAAATTCCCTGTCTTTCATTAAAAATTCAATTCAGATATATACAAGGTTATTACAAATGAATCATCGGGTTTTGATACTTTACTAAGAAACGTATATGATCCCATGACAACTCAAACGAGAGGACATAAATTACAATTTTGCGCTGCGTATGTGTCGTGTGTGTATTAGTGATGGGCGATTCTGGAAATTTTGAAAATCGATTAAAATCGATATCGTATAAAACAACATCGATCATAATAAGAATCGATTTCTCAGTTCTAGAACCGATACTAGAATCGATATTTCGATATTCAGGTTCACACAGAGAAGATCCAAATTACTAATTCCAAAACTTAGACAATCAGCAGGACAGTAATTACCGCCTCCCACCCCCCATCACCATTTAGGGAAGCATAGAATTAAGCTATTGCAGATTTTAGAGTCGGATAGTAAGAATTTTAAGTTTTAAAATGATTGTCACTTATGGTTGTCACTTACACAAAAACTTTGACAAATTTGAGAGACATAACTCAACTAATAACAACACTGAGTAACTTGGCATTAAACCGAGGATAAAGAGTGCCAAGAGCGTGTAACTAGGATGGGGAACAAGGAGTATAGACAAAAAAAACTTTTTTTTTTCTTCTAATGCCAAACAAATGTTACACGAGATAGTTTGGAAGAACAAAAAATATGCCCCATTCCCAAGGGGGCAGGTAAACCCCACTCTTGACGGAAGGGCGACCATAGCCCAAATGTATCTTTTGTCGAAGTTTCAAAATGAGGATTTACAATAAAATAGAACGAGAGTTGGACATTTAAACAATTGCATGCATACTTTGAACGGCCCATTTAGTAAAGATTGGCGAGGAAGGAGGGGGGGGGACGTGGGATTAGAACGGACGAACTTGAAAAAAAAAAAAACATAATTAACTAATAACCCATCCTAAACAGAAATATGGTGTTTAACGTAGTGTGGAATTCATGGGGTGGCCTGCGGGGAACATGCACTCTTTGAAACTATAAAAAGTGCCAAGAGCATGTAACTAGGTGGAGAGAGGGGTAGTAACAGAAAAAAAACGAGGAAATGAAAGCTTTATAACGAGATGTTACATGAGATGGTGTGGAAGAAACAAAAAATATGCCCCCCACCCAGGCGGGCAAGGTAAATCCCAAACGGACAGAAGGGCGACCCCGGCCCAAATGTATCTTTTGTTGAGGTTTCAAAATATGGATTTATAACAAAATAGAACGAGGATTAGACTTTTTTAAAATCGCAGTCATAATTTGAACGAACCTGTAAGTTAAGATTGGTGAGGAAAGGGGGGGGGGCGGTAGGACCGGCGAACATGAAAAAAAAAATTGTGGCACTCTGAGGGTGCCGATAGAAGTGAAACCTTGAACAATTACCTGTGTATTTTTTGAATCATTAGGATATAAAATTTTGAATCGTCAGGAAATACTTTTAAATGAATAAGAAAGTTTCTATAATATTAAAGAATATATTAATCTCTATAAAAAAAAACCGCGCGATATCATATGTCCAGCTATTGTAGTTAACTCACTATAACTACTTTCTTACATTTTAAAACGCGATAAATACACCAACCAAAATTAGACCATACTATCGATACCTTAATCCTTATCCAAATAAATCATTTTGTATTAATGCCTGTTACAATATCTGTAGATTACTTTTTGAACTATTCAAATCGGACATTCCATTCAAAAAATATTACGAATTTAAAGATGACAATCTAAAGAAATAATAGCGCTGCTGAGTACTCGGTGGCCAATAAGCTTAGGGATTACGTGTGCAATCAAACGATTGCGGATTCGAACCCCAGTTTCGCTAATATGTATCAATGTTTTTTTTTTTTTTTTTGAAGTTTGAAAAATTAAAATTTTAACACATTATGGGTCCGTAACGTGACCTGAGATGATGGGAGAAATTTTCTTATGCTAGATTTGTAATGTATGAAGCATAAGCTTTCAATAGACATATTGTATCAAGAAATGAGAAAAAACCCCTCTGCCCCCCCCCCAAAAGGTCCTATAGGGGAAACCGGGAAACTGGAATAGCAAAAAGAACGGCGAGAAATGGTTAGCTATACTAGAATTTTTCTCATCACTGTAACTCCTATGGAAGCAAAGTTATAGCCTTTTAAAGATTGAAATGAAGTGAAGAAATAAGCAAAATTAGATGAGTGATCGACAGGGGGGGGGGAGGGGTCCACAGCTCTGGGGGTGCCATGTAGCTTAAACTTTTAAGTTAAAAATGGTAGAGAATTAAATGAGCGAAATTTTAAGATGTATATTGGGGGAGGGTGCAAGCCTCCCCCCCCCTCAAAAATTTTTTTGTTTCTTTAGAAGAAACAAAAAAATATGCCCCCCGGCGGGGCGCAGATAAACCCCAAACGGGCGGAAGGGCGACCCTTTATTTATCTTTGTCAAGGATTTAAAATGCGGATCTAAAATAAAATAGATCGAGAATTGGACATTTTAAAAACTGTATGCATATTTCGAACGGCCCTGTAAGTTAAAACTGACGCGGAAGGGGGGGATTAGAAGAGACGAGCGTGAAAAATAAAACATAATAAACTAATACTTCAAATAACTGGACTTCTAAACAAAAATATAGCGATTTAACCTAGTGTCGAATTAATGGGGTGGCCCGCAAGGGATTACCCCCCCCCCCCAGAAGTTATGAGATTTTATGCTTTTTAATGCACAAATTGCGATTCCCCCTCTCTTACAAAGCTGTAAAACATGATGCCTTCCTCCGGAGTCGCAGAAAAATACGTGCAGAGTTTCTCCCAGAGGGTTTCAGGGGGGCGCTCCGCCCCTCCTGCCCTTTAGTTTGAAAAATAGCGCCCCTCTCGTCCCTCATCCAAAAACTAGCGCCCCTCTTGTCATTCATTCAAAAAAAAAATAGCGCCCTTCTTGCCCCACATTTGAAATACGCAGCCCTCCAGCGATGATCCGAACGCGCTAGGGCGCGTAAAATTACGCAAAAAATCGGCAACGGAACGCAAAAAATATCTTCATACGCGTCCCGTGAGACGGGTAATTTCATCAAAAAATCACTAAAAAACGGCATGTTTCGTTAAAAATCGCGAAATAACGACTAATTTCCGGCGAGATTCGCAAAGAAAATGGCTAATTTCGTCACGAAATTTCACAAAACGGTAGATTTCCTCAAAAGATTGTGGAAAAATGACAAATTTCTTCCAAAAATCGCGATTAAACGGAAAATTTTGTCAAATGAGTCGCAAAAACCGGCAACTTGAAGTAAAATTTGACGTTTTTTCGCGATTTTTTTAGCAAAATATTCCGTTATTTGCGATCTTTTAACAAAATCTGCTGTTTTTGCGATCTTTTAACAAAACTGGCCGTTTTTAAATTATCTTTTAACAATATTTGCCGTTTTTTTACGATCTTTTAACAAAATTTACCTTTTTCTTCTTTTTTACAAATTTTTGATGAAATTTGTTTTTTCACGACTTTTTGAACCACTAGATTCAACTCTATAAAAGTGCCCTTAAAAATGAAAAAGTGCCCTGAAAAATGTAAAAAGTGCCCTTTTCAGAACAGTAGCGCCCTGCCCTTTTTTAAACCTGGGGGAAACTCTGATACCTGCATTCAACACTGATTTAGCCTAGAAAAAGAAAAAAAAATCGAAATCGAATCTAAAGATCGAAATCGAATCTAGAGATCGACATCGAATCTGAAGATCGACATCGAATCTAAAGATCGACATCGAATCTAAAGATCGACATCGAATCTAAAGATCGAAATCGAATCTAAAGATCGACATCGAATCTAAAGACCGACATCGAATCTAAAGATCGAAATCGAATCTAAAGATCGATCTTACGGGCAGAATCGATTTTACATTTTTACTTTCTTTTGTAACTTTACAAGAAGAGAGTATTAGAAACGTGAAAAATTTTGATTTCCCGTTTTCGATGGATTTATGTATTTTAGAAGGTCTTTAACACGATTTCATGGTTTTTAAGAAATATCTGTCTGTGTGTGTGTGTGTCTGTCACTCTGTGAGTCTGTATACGACAAAAATTTCTGACCGTTCTATCTCAAGAACAAATGCACGGAATTCCACAAAACTTTAGATTTAGTTTGACCTTGATATAAACTGAATCTTATTAATTTTTGGTGTATATAGCCTAACAGGTGGCGCTGCTATGCTGCATTTTTTGCGATTTGCGCAACAGCTATATCTGAATAACGAATGAACGGATTTTCATCACATTTTAGATCCAGTTAGTCCTTTACATGAATTGATGCTTTTTGCATTTTGATGTATATAGCTTCCCAGATGGCGCTGCTATACTTAATTTTTCACAATTTCCACTCAGCGCCATGTGAAAGGGGGGGGGGGGCGAAAGGAAGCGGTCGTTCTGAGCACGGAAATTTAGGGGGCGCCAAATTTTTACTACTAACATCACTTCTAGCCTATCACAAGAAAAAGTTAATAGGGGGGGGGGGGCTAAATTGGAATTTTGAACCGGGCGCAGTTCTCTTTTCGCACGCCCCTGTTTTTATTTTAGCTTTATCTCAAGAACTAATGCACGGACTTTCATAAAAATTTAGATTCAATTTGTCCTTGATATTATTTGATGCTAATTACATTTTGGTGGAAATCGCTTAAGAGATGGCGCTGCTATACTGCATTATTCATGATTAACGCAATAGCGCTATCTCAAGAACGAATTTTCATCAAAATTGAGATTCAGTAAATCTCTGACATAGATTAGTGTTATTTAATTCTTGGTGTAAAATGCCCTACAGGTGGCGCTGATATGCTGCATTTTTTATGATTTCGCAATAGCTGTATCTCGTGCTTTCATGGATTTTCATCAAAATTCCGATTCAGCTGGTACCTAATAAAAATTGATCCTGATCAATTTTTGGTGTACATCACTCAACAAAAAACGCTATTTTGCAGGGGGGGGGGGAGGGGGTTCTGAGGTTTCTTTAATTCTTCTATCTTGAAACCAATACACTAAAATTTTGGAATTGGCACATCCGTCTATTTTATCTTCGACTTTTGGAGGAAAATGAAAATTATATTACCTTCAGAGAAATCGATTAAAAATTTTTAAGTATCGATTAAATCGAGTTGGCCGTAGTATCGATTAAATCGATTTAAAAAATCGAAATCGCCCATCACTAGTGTGTATGGTTGCCATTGCTGCTGCGCGAACTTTATATTCAAAATGGTGACTGAACAACAGAAAGCGTTTTGTGTACTAGTATTTTCAAAGTGTAAATAACTTATAACCGTTCTGACAGCATTCCGGAAGGCATACTAATTCCACTCAACCAAGCATTCTGCATTGGTATCGACAGTTCAAAAAAACTAGCTGTTTATGTAAAGACAAAAGTTCCGGCAGGCCAAGCGTTACTGAAGAAACAATGGATCGAGTTAGGGAGAGTTTTATCCGTAATTACAGGAAATTGAACTGACGACGAAATGAAATTAAACTGACGACGAAATGAAATTGAAACACTGCCATTCGCGACCATCGACGTCAATCTTGTATATTTTCGGTTTATTTTCATGTATAACTCATTGTTGCAACCCAATTATGTTCTGAAATAAACGCTTCGGAAACCCGACGATTCTTTTGTAATAACCCGGTATTTTAATTGGAAATGAGACGCTTAATCCGACGCATTAAACTGACAGTTACATTTTGTTAAATTCACCATAAAAATATATATGGCGAATTCAACTCTTTCGGGTCTAGCGTACTATTAATAGTACAAGCCTTTTTTTTGAGTAATATTCTGTTTAAAATTCACTTGTGATATTACCTACATGTAGTAATGACAGTATATGTTTATGTATTTCTTATTACGATTTATTTTTCGTGCATTTAGTAATAATAATAATAATTTGCTTTTTTTTCTTTTTGTACTGTTGGCAATTCTTTTATTTTAAACATACACTTCATTCTTTAAATTAAAAATATTGGTTACTATTATTAGAAAATTGTAATATCTGTAAAATTTTTTTACAATTCGATATTTTACAAACGTCTCGAAAAACTTTTCCTTAGTCTATTTTTATATGAAAATAATTTGAATAGAATGCAAAATAACTACATTCGTTAGATTTCTGACAATGTCATATTTGTTAAACTTCAAATAAATCTATTTGGATAGCTAGGAATAAATTTATTATAACGTAGGAATATTTTTTCTCACAAATCTATAAAAAAAATTTGACCCCGAAAAAATTAAGAAAGTGTATTATTACAATTATTAGTTATCACCAATTTATTAGGTGTTTTTTGTTACTTGAAATATAATTATTTTAAGAATTAAAATTTCATAAATAAACCGTAAACGAGATGGTGTATCAATTATTACACTCAGGGTGCATCAAATATTAATGAGCAAATAATCAATGTGACATTCTAAATACAGTTTAAACGCCGTATAGTTTAAAATAGATGTTGCATATAAATGCAAGACTTTAAACTGATATTGTATTAGTCATTACACTGTCATTTAAATGCATAGTCATATCATAGCAAAAAATTAATACGTCATAACTTCCATAAAAATTTACACAAATATTTATTTTATTAATATTTTAAATTTTTATGTACAATATTTTACATTAGTCATCAATGAAACGAAATGTAAATCAGAAATGTTCAATATTCTTGCATGAATATTTTAAAATTAATTCAGACATAAAAATGTATAACAATAAAGAAAGGTTATCTTCAGAATGTTTATGTAAAGATTAAAACCATTTTATTTTGGAGAAAAAAAATCGCAAATGCTCCGTACATAAATTTTGTATTATTAATTCAATAAAAAAGTCGTTAATGCTCAATAAATATCTTGGATAGAGAATAAACAATATTTAAAAAAAAATTATCAAGTAAAATAAATGCATTTAAATATTAAAAAGTAAAAATGACTTTGCATAAATTATTATACTATCAATTAAAAATAAAAGCATTGCTACGAAAGAAGTATGTGTAAAATTTATATTTAAAAAATAAGATATCTTCTATAAAAGTTAATACTTTAAATTAATTAAATGCATTTAAATATTAAAAAGGAAATAATGCCTTTGTAACAATTATTATACTGTCATTTAAAAGCATAAAATTATTTCTATGGAAGAAATGTGAATAAATTAGAAAAAAACGTAGATATAATTTATAAAAATTAATATTTTAAATAAATAAATGCCATTTTTAAATAAATCGATAAAGCAAATTATCGGGGAGAGGGGGTACATTGGACCTAAGTACACAGTGGCCCTATTTCATTTATTTTTAAATGTTTTCTTTTATGCTAATTGATTACAGCAGTGTTGATTGCTTATAACCTTCAAAGCACATCGTTAGCTCAGAATGATCCATTTTTATTCTGACTGGTTGTTTTTAACTTCTGAATGTTTCATCAGCATACATTTATTTATCATCAATTAATGATTATTGATTAAAAAAGAAAAAAAACCTTATCGTAAAGGTAAAATACTTGTTTTTGTTTAACATTCATATTAATATGCTTAAAAGAAAGATTTAAATAACAAGATGAGAATGTACAGAACTTCAACAAATGTGGCACAGAAGACCATTTACTGCTGGGATAACAGTGGTTCGCAATCCACTCTGTTACTGTAAAGAATTTAAAAAATTATTAATAATTGATTATTTTCTACAAATAAACTGCTTTAAAGTAACTCTTTAACTTTAAAATAAAGTAAACAAAGAAAAACGTCCCTTTATTTAACAAAAGAAATACATTGTTTTGTATTTATTGCCTTTAAAAACATTACAAGTATCCTAACGACTGTAGCCTGTTATTAATAAAACATTTTCTGCCAGGTTCCAAAAATTTATTACTTATTTTAGACCTAACCTAAAACAAATTTGGCCTTAAAAAGTTATGGCTATTAATCTGTTGTTTATATCGATATTATAGTGAAATTGTCCTCATTTCTAAAAGAAATTTAGGCTCATAAATATTTTGGAGTTTCATTTTCAAGATGACGACTTTATTTTATTTAATAATTTCCCTTTATTTGCTATTGTTCTTGTATTTATCTGTTGTTATATAAAAATATAATGAAGTTTTTTTTATAATTTTTCTGTTTAGTTTTGTGTAAGTTTTTTTTTTCGATTTTTTTTTTCCGATTTTTTTTTTTTTTTTTTTTTTTTTTTTTTTTTTTGCAAATTTATATTATGTTATTTCGGAGATAAAGGTGAAATAAAGAGGATTTCAATTAACAATATTATTGTATTTCGAATACTATGTAGTAATGGACCATTGTGTCCCATTTCTAAGACACACTGGTCCACTTTATGAATGCATACAAATATATTTTTAAAATGTATTTGAAGTTATGTTCTGAAAAAATTTTTGAGGCATGTAAAAATGCATAAGGAATGTTCAAGAATAGTTTCAAGCAGACTGGATTATTATTAAAGAGAAAATATAATGATACTGCAAAAGTGGACCATTATGTACCAGTCTCTCTGTGTTAAAAAACATTACATTGCGCAAAATTTTTTAATGAAAATTAAATATGTTTAATAAATTCAGCTGTAAAAAATGAAAAAAATAACACAATGTGCAACATTCTTGAATCGATACAAATATTTGCTTAAGTTTATTCTGTAGTAAAGAATGAAAGTCAGAAAAAAAGCCTAACATATTCAAATTAGTTTACAATAACAATTAATAACAAATGCTGGTATATATAATGCATATATAAACATCTAGTTTTCAGATCTATTTACCTGAACATCAAAATTAGTTTACATTGCTAAAAATTAATAACAAATGCAGGTATAGTGTATATATAAAAGGATTATTGTATCATTTATTATAATACTCTGTGACAGTGAGTATTAAGTATTACTAAATATATATATAGGATAGATGTGTGACCACCTTAGGGAATTTCTTTAAAAAATATTTTTTTTATTAATAGTTATAATTATTATATTCCAGTTTTTTTCACATTATATCAATCTTTCAACAATATTTACTAATCCCATAGTTACATTTCCCAATGGAAATAAAAATTTTATTTAAAATATTAGAAATATATCAAAACACTTAAAAGTCCAGTAATGGACATCCTTCTTAAAATCTTAAAAATAGTACATAATTTTTTTAAAATGACCATTGATATATTAAATTCAAAGTTTTATATTACTATCCAAACAAAAACATTCAACTTTTACAAGAAAATAAAGAAAATTCAATAAGTAAAATCAGCTCTCAGCATGTTCATAAATTTTTTTAATGAAAAATGGTGAAACTTTATTTTTTGCTTTTCAATTGATTTGATGAAAAGTGTAAAAAAATAATCCAGATTACAAAGCATGCAAAGAGGAGTTAACAAAAAAACAAAATAAAATAAAATTAAATAAAAATAAATAATAAATAAAATAAAGGCTTAACTATTACTTATTACTTTTTTTATATAAACCAAAAACTGTTAGGCGGTCCATTACTGGAAGGTAAACCATTACTTACACTTCTACCCTATATATTCATTTTAGTATTTTGGATAGAGTATAAATGGCATTATAAAATAGTGAAATAAAATAAATTTTAAAGATCGAAATCTCAAATTAACTTTGATCAAGACATTTTATTATTATTTTATAATCAACTGCATCGTTAATAAAAGATGAAAACACAATATTTAAAGTTTAACTTTTACAATTAATATTTCTAAAAAATATGTTAAATTAATAATTAAATTAAATATAATTAATCATAGATATTTATCATAAATCACACGAGAATAACATAATTATTTAACGTATTTGCATGGATATATATGTTTAATTAAAATATAAATAAAACAAATGAAATAAAAAAGCTAAAAATATGGTTTTTAGAATACTTATGACATTATCAAAATCACTTTATTTTGCATAAATAAATAACAAATGCTGAAAAGAAAATTTATTATATCAATTACTATTATACTTCATCAGCATTAAATATGTCTATAAAAACATTCATTTTGGTATTTTAAATAGGGAATAACCGATATTACAAAACAATAAAGAGAAAAAATGTTTTCTATATATGAATATTATTATTTAAAAATAATTGTGCATCAGTTATTATATTGTCAATTTATGTCATCGCTGTACTATGAGGAAAACAGAATGTACAATGTTTACAATTAAAATTTTACAAATATTCTTTGCAAAATAAAATATTTTTTATTAATAAATTAAATATATTTTACTAGTAATCTTTGAAATATCAATTACAAAATAATAGTAATTTGCAGGCTTCCTAATATATAGGGTAAATTTGCTATTAATGGACCTGTTCAAAGTTTTTGGTTTATAAAAAAATAAATTAAGCTTTTATTATTATCTCTTAACTCCCCCTTGCATGCTTTATAACTTGAATTATTTGTCTACACTTTTCATCAAAGCAATTAGGAAGCAGAAAAAGAAATTTCACTGTTTTACATTGACAATCATGATGAGCATGCTAAGATCCGACTTTATTTATGTATTCTTCTTTATTTTCTTGAAAAAAATTAATGTTTTTGTTTGGATGGTAATTTAAAACTTTGAATTTCAAATACCGATGGTCATTTACAAAAGTTTATTTACTCTTTTAAAAACTTTAGGATGGATGCACATTGGTGGGCATTTTGGTGTTTTGACATATTTTTATTATACTGGCACATCTATCCTATGTATTGTATTATGTACAATAAATACAATAAAATAAACTTAATTATTAAGATAAAAATAAATGAATCTGACAAAAAAATCTAGACTGAAACTTAGTAAATTCAGTGCGCTAGTCTAATCACTTAGTAGAAATCTTATTTATTTACCACAAAAAAAGTTTAATCAATTACTACGCAAAATGATTTATCTATAAAATAAAACAAGTCTCACACGAACATTCCTAATTTCTATACTTCAGTACAGTCATATATGTATATTGGGCAGTCCTAGCCAGCATTACATTAATTAAAACTATAATTTAATAAATTATATTTATCTGTTATAAAAAGGAGAAAATAAAAATAATGCATAAACATTGAGGAGCAAATTAGCTAGGTAAACACTTTTCAATATATTAAAAAAAAATAATATTTTGCTGTAGTTAATACAAACTTAATAAAAACTAAATTAATAAATTGTAAACACTTTGCTTACAAAATAAATTAAATATTAGAAAATATAGTTTCGGCAATTTAAACACTATACACTGAATTCCTTTAATAATCTCAATTAAAATTTTTAGTTAATAAATATTAAATTAAATGATTAAATTGCTCTTTATATTCTTCTTTTTAGTGATAGAAAAATGTTATAATAAATATTTCGAATTAAAATATAGTAAACTAGGAGAAAATCAATCATTAGATGAGTGAGATCTTTAAAGGGTGGGTCTACAGGAGAAACACAGAGTAATTTTACATGAGCATAAATTCTGCATTTATATTTTTTTCTTTTGAAATATTAATAATAATGTATCATAAATTGGAGTTGTTTTTTTCGTAATTTCCGCAGCCTCTTTTACCCCAAATTCGATAATTAATTAATAATCATACAACTAACAAACACGAATCCATACTTATAATAAATCCCAGTTTATTAAAAGCGTTGTTTGAAATTTCAATTATGAACATAATTTTTTAGCATAAGCGATCGCCCATAAAAAAACAGCTCGAACATTTTACAAACAAAATCAATACATATCTTGGATCTCCATCTGTTATATGCATCTTGCAATGCATTGTTAGAAAACATAAAACATAGTAAAGTGCACTGCAGCATTCTACCATCAAAACATTAACTTTACTTAGTTTTGTAGGTCGTCATTAACCTTCAACGCTAAAAAAGATACATGACCAGTTTACGAAATGGATTCGCGATATGAGCATATTAGAAACACATGCGTGCATTTTTCGAGCAGAATTCGATGCAAAAGCAAATTGCTTCACTTACCTCAAGTAAACACAGTTGTTGGATGATATGTATATCCTATATGCAGTTCGTTTTATGTTTCAGCTATCGGTAATGGTATTAACTGTCCAAATCCTGTAGCTTAAGTCATTTTTATGTCAGTAATCTTACGGTACGCACCCTCCGTCTAGCAAGTACTACAGTTATGGTCGCAGCTTTCCAGCCGACAGATACGAACATCCTCTTCCTCGGCGCTTGGCATGATTTTTGGCGATCAATAAAAAGCGTCGTCTTTGGCGGGAAAGCAGTGTAATGCAATGTTTGCTGAGAAAATAGCGAAGAAGACGGTTTTGTACCTTTCTTTCGTTTGAAAAAATAATTTTTGATATTCATAGTCCGATTTGAATTAAAAAGGTATCTATGTATATCGCTAAAATCTGAAATTTAATTATAATTGAACAAGTTGTATAGAAAATTAAAAATTAAAATTGTGCATTAAGTTCTATTGATGATATTTTACATTAATGTTCACAAAATATTTTTTTTCTTTTTACATTTACAGCCCAATTCAAAAATAATTTCTCTAAAATCACAAATGCAGTAATAAGTTGAAAACTTAAATGAAAATTAAATTTTAAATACATAATTAAAAATTTTTAAAACGTTTTTCTACGCAAAATTAAGAGCACCGCCTTTGGCGTTAAAGAAGATTATGGTGTAAGATATTTCTCATTAAGGATTAAAATTATGTTTCACATTCTTAAACCATTTTGAATATAAAACGATACCTAGAATGTGAAATAAAATAACAAACGGAAAATATTTACAGATAAATTTATATAAATGTATACATTATTTCGATTAAGCTCCATTATTACCGGATATGATTTTGCCCTAACATATCAACATGAATTATCTTTCAACATCTTATGTGTCGGGGATATCTTACAAAGGTCCCATTGTAAAGCCTCTCGAGTCAGCGCCGTGCGAAAGGGGGGGGGGGCGAACGAAGGGGGAGGTCGCCCGGGGCGCGAAAATTTAGGGAGCGCCAATTTTCTACTATCAACCTAATTTTTGGCCTGATACAAGAAAAAATTGGGTATGGGGGCATCCAAATTCAAACTTCGCCCCGGGCGCAGTTTCCTCCCCGGGCGCAGTTTTCTCTTCGCACGCCCCTCCCTCCAGAATTTGAAATTCCCAGTGAGTATCCATTTCGTGAATATCTTATCAATCACTGTTACAACAATTGTATAGGTTTTACAACAAATCAGTACACGTATTAGGCATTTACTCCATTTTTTAACAATTTTTGCGACCAACTCTTTAGAGTAAAATACACAGGAATTAGAAAAGAACATAAGACAGAAGGTAAACGCTTGTTTTGCAAGCCTTCAACCGAATTATGCAAATCCCTTGTTTTGGACCTTTCTTTGGTTTATTCACAAAGAATTGAGGGGAAATCTACAGTGGATCAGGATATAAGGAGATCAACTTGTTTGAGGGAAAGGTTTCTGTTGTGCAGGACATCAGTCTCCTTCCCCCCAAATTCATTAACGATTAAAAGCACCGCGTTACCACAATAAAGGATGCTGGTACTGACAACGGTTAGTAGGTCCGTCTGTTTCTTGCTTAAGTAATAAATATTGCGGGATATAATCAGACATGAAGAACGTAGACGAAAATCTCCAATGTCAAAGCAGAGTGTGTAATCGTGAAAACTAAAAAATCCATATAGCCAGAGAGTATCATACACTAGAGAGTATAGACGATTTCTGTAATATACCGTGTTTACTGCTGTACACCGCGCACGCTTGTATCACGCGCACCCCATACTTAACAGGAAAAAAATGGCGTTTCCTAAAATCTCGTATATAACATTCACCGTAAATTTGATATGCAAATGAATGAATGACTAAATGAATTTCAGTAAATGAAGTTGAAACTAACATTACATCAGGCCAAAAACAAGGCGAAAATACATTAATGGACTTCGGGTAGGGAGTAAGTGCCGGCAGTGAGAATTTTCTAAATAACGTTTATATCTATATTATAAAGGCCAAATGTATCTGTGCGTAACGCATACGTCATTTTGCGAATGGCAACACTTTCACATGCAATTCGGTTTTGTAATTTTCGGTACTGCAAATTTTATACTTTTAAACATGGCACATTTTAAATTTTTACACCATCGTATAGAGAAAAATAGGTACTTTAAAATGCACTTTGTTTGAAAGCTGTATCTTAATTTATTCTTGACATATTAATTTTTTTATAGTTTTTGTTACGAATATCGTAATTGTGTCATTAGAAATACGCCATTTTCTCTTAAAATTGATAAAAATTGAAATGCGCGCATGCAAATTTTGAGAAGATTAAAATTATGACTGGTTTAAATTACACGTGAAATTATAAGATCGTGTCAATTTATTTATTTACTTATTTTGGCATACGCATTTATACCAAACATAAGAGCCTCAATCGATAACTTCATCTGAATAGCTGATTTTTATTATATTTTGCTTTATTATTATATTTTACATATGCAATTAAAGTTTAATTTTAAAAAATTGGACAACTCAGTTTTATAGAAAGCATATTTTTTTCCTCTTAAATTTAGTTAAAAATAATATTTGTTTAACAGTTAGACTGACCATTGTAAGATTCATTTTTTACTGTAGCTGATTTTGTAAGTTTATTATAGATCAATGAAACAGTTCCTTCTTAAACATTCACTTTCGTCGAAATTCGACGAGTTCCACCTTGTAATATTAATGTGTAAAAAAGTCCAAGGAATGCAATAAAGATACAGTGATACTTCACTTAAGTAAGATTTTCCGAGTGATTATGTCTTCTTTGAATACATTTCTTTATTCATAGGTATAACGTGTGATTACATCCAGCAGTAAAAAAATATTCCTAGTATAACGCGCACCTAGGATTTTTGCCCTATTTTTATTAGTGCGCGTTATACACGAGTAAATACGGTACATGAGATGTATACAGGTGCGGAGTTTTTAAAAAAAATTATGATGGCTTACATTGTATATAACCGTATACCCTTCACTATATCCCTGCCAAAATGTGAGGTTTAATGTTCTAATCCAACATATTCACATTCAAACATTGCATAAAGAAAAAGGAAAGAAGAAAAAGTAAGCACGTTTTATTTTTATATTTTTAATTATGCCTGATTGGTAACACTTTCGATATATTAATTCAACTTTTCTCATATAGAAAATCTTCCTTATTTCATAATCGGAAATTTCTGAGATTAAATTAAAGGAATATGTATTGGTATAATTTAGTAATAGTAAAGAAAAAAGGGAAAAAAAAAAGAAAAAAAAAACGTCGCGGTCTTGGAAACTACAAAATAGTTTTTTTTTTAATTCTTAAATCATTTCTAATATAAAAATATTCCTAAAATCTGAAACAATCGCAAAATTGTATAAAAATTTAAAATGTATATGCATCTCTTATCTTTTATAAATTATTTTTCAATAAAATACTTCTTGCTATTTATAAGTTGATTGAGATCCAAAAAAGGAAACTTTGAAATATTGAATAATAAAAAAAATTTTTAGCTTTATATTTTTAATTTTCATGTAAAACCTATACTTTTAAATTAAAATGAAATCTTGGACTTACGCTGTAAACATTATAAGATAAAAACAAAAATTATTACTTATCAGCGTAAAAAACAATTTATTATAGATTAAAAATTCCTAACGTTTCGAACTCAATCTAATGAGTCATCTTCAGAGGTATATTTTTAAAGGAGAAATAATTTACATTAAAATTTTTTTAATGTAAATTATTTCTCCTTTAAAAATATACCTCTGAAGATGACTCATTAGATTGAGTTCGAAACGTTAGGAATTTTTAATCTATAATAAATTGTTTTTTACGCTGATAAGTAATAATTTTTGTTTTTATCTTATACTTTTAAATTACTTTTTTTTTTTTTTTTTTTTTTTTTTTTTTGAAAAAACGAAATTAAATGTGTTAATATTTGGCTTTCATTCACGACCTGGTATCTGTTTGGTTGAGTTTTAGTAATATTTTTTCTAAAATTGAAAGTACATAATTTAGATATTTTAAATATGTTTTCGGTTAATTATCCTAATGACTGTTACTTTTTGATTCATTCTTGAAGAGTTATCCTGTAAAAAGTTTTTGTACAGTACATATACCGCATATTCCGTCGTATTACGCACTCTTTTAAAATATTGAGACTGTATTTTTCCGACATTAAGTAATAAGCCGTATTACGTGAACTGTCTTTCTGAAAAAAAGCTTTAAGAAATATGCTATTTGAAAATACAATAAAGATAATAAAAAATTATTTATCATATATGACGAGTTCAAACATAAGGAAAATTAGCAAATATAAAGTGGGGCTTGTATATATTTAAAACTTCATAGATCATTTGAAATCGTAATCTCACTAGTTTAAATAATCACGTCTTTTATTCTTGTTCTGTAAATCGGTATTCTTATGTTTAATTTTTATACCCGAATTACAAGCATGTCACATAATTTGAGTCTGTATTTTTGTGTTTTCCTGTATAAGGTGGTCTGGTGTAATAACGCCAGGCGGGGTAATAACGCCAAGTACTAATATTTTGCATAATTATGAAATAATCTGGTAAATGACACCCATGTGCTCTGCGCAGAAGAGTTTTGAGTCATATAAATCGCAAAAAAAAAAAAAAAAAAAAAAAAAACAGGTTTAAGTTAATTTGTTTTATTTTTAGGTCTTATTATTTTTACAAGCAATCAAAATTAACGCTTGATCTAAAATTTGCGAGATACGTTTTGTGATGTGAAGACTATCTTTTTTATCCGGAAATACTTTGTTAATTACATAAATTTGTAGTACATTTCATGGCCTTTCAAAATGTTGTTGAGGATTTTGGATAACTTCTCGAGATAATTTGTAATTTAAAATGTACAGCGCAATAACAATAACGGGGTAATAACGCCAATCCTTGGCATTAATACCCCGGTTGATTCCCTACAGGGGCCGAGCCACATCCTAAATACTGATTCAAATAAACACAGTTAAAACTGTGCAATGTTTCTAATAATCCTATTTAAGCGGTCCTTTTTAAGCAAAAAGAATCTCACAGTCTGATATTCTTTTGCCTCATCCTCCCCCCCCCCCCCCCCACACACACCACACCTTTATTTTTCTTACACTTTCACAAAAAAATGAACATATTCAATAGCTTAGAATGCAATTTGTCAATTTCTAAGTTTGTAGAGTTTGTATTTTTAAAATTGGCCAGTCTACATGCAATTATTCCATCTTATTTCATAGTTTTGTTTGCATGGCGTTATTACCCATATAGGTGGGTAATAACGCCAAATAGCATTGGTAAAGAAATCACGCCATTACATTTTATGAATACATATCTGTTAAATTATTTTTTTACATAGATAGTCAATGAGTTTCTGTATCAAATCTTATA
The DNA here is from genome assembly GCA_964019185.1 of Maratus speculifer. Taxonomy (NCBI): domain Eukaryota; kingdom Metazoa; phylum Arthropoda; class Arachnida; order Araneae; family Salticidae; genus Maratus; species Maratus speculifer. The sequence continues at coordinate 132,253,721 of OZ025298.1, forward strand.
TTTGTTTGAAAAATACAAACTAAAACTGAGCCGTGAAAATTGGTAGAACCTTAACGTGGCGTTATTTACCCCAGGGTACCTTATTTGCTGTATTACGCGTATACTTTTTTGTGAAAAGAAACCTTCATTAGATATACAGCATGAAGAAAATACAGAAAATAACATAAAACAATAACATATAAGTAGTTCAAACATAAAGAAAATAAGTAAATTCAAAATAAAACTTATATTTACTCAAATTTTCTTAAAATGTTTGCAATCGTTTACTCGGTCATTGAAAAAAAAAATCACATCTTTTTCTCTTGTTCATTATTATAGGAACCTCAATTCTTATGTTCAATTTTTATAACCTGGCGTATCACGCGCTCATCATACGAATTTGAGTCTGCATTGTTCTGTTTTAAGCTTTGTCATATTATTTGCACCCTCCTATTTTGAAAAGAAACCTTCATGAAATATGTAGCATAAAAATGCAAGAAATAACATAAAAAATAGAATGACTTAACTTGAAAATATATTTAGTACAATATAGATCATACATAAAAGAAATTAGCAAATACAAAATGAGGCTTATCTTTATAAATATTTGGAAATGTATTCTCGTTAATTTACAATCTTTTTTCTCTTGTTCATTAATAAAGTAACCTCCATTTTTATGTTCATTTTCAATTTGAGAGTGTATTTTTTCAGTTTTCATGTATATTATAAATACAATAAAGAAAATGAAAAAGCATGATTTAACTTTAAAATAGTTAATATGATATAGATCAAACATCAAAACTTGTAAAGCATTACTTACTTATAGTAGATTAGATAATCTGGGGCATTGCTCCCTCTCAAAAGTTCATTATTTTGGTAGGTTGGTTATTTTATTAAATAAAAAGCATTTTTAATTACAAATTCGAAAAACGCGGTTTTTAAATGATTGTATAGTTTGAAAATGATGTGTGAGGTCCAGTTTCACAGATTAAAAAAGCGAAAATATAGAATATTTAAAAATAAAGCAAAAATTTTTATAAAATTTCAATAATTGTTTTGTTGCTTTCACAATAAATTGTCATAATTAATAGAATGTATGTAATGAAAGTACAGTTTCAGAATCATGTACGTAGCTCGATTTCTAAAGGAAAGATAACAAAAGTACTTAATTATATTAATAATATTTGGAAATTAAGCAGAGTTGTTATGAAATTTGAATAAAAATGCTGTTGCTTTCACATTATCACACTATTTTTTACTATTTTTTATATTTAATTTTCTATATAATTATTAATTTTTTATATTAATTTTTTATATAATTATTTTTCACTATTTTTTATATTTAATGACAGGAAATGCCAAAGGTGCGAGTAGTATCGCGATGAATGTTTCGAATGAATGGGCAATTTTAGAACGATGTATGGAGTAAAGTTTCTCAAAGTAAACATATCGGAAATTGTACGCCAATGTTAGCAAATGAGGTACGTTCGCACTGTAACGAAGTTTAAAAATATTCAGTACTTGGTGTAGTAGTATACAGTATTTCGGATACAGTACAGTTGTTGCAAACTTTTGTGTGCCCCTGTAAATATTATCTGCTTGGGTCCTTGCACGTAAAATGAGCATAAATAATAATAAAAAAAAGTCGTGGCCCCATGGTGACTGATTTTAATAAAATTTAATACACAGGTTCAATTTATATTCAAATAGAGCTAGTAGTTTAAAAAAAATTGTGATATAGAATGGCATGTGTGCAATCGTCCAAAGTTGCAAGTTTGAAGCATTATACCTTGAAAATTATTAAAAAAAAAAAAAAAAAAAACTTTTGCTTATAATATTACAACCTCTGGAATTTTTTTCTTATTTATTTAATAGTAATAATCTGGTAACGCCGTGATTAATTTTAAATTAGTAGTAAAAATTGAAAATATGTGAATTTTGAGAAAATCAGAAATGTTATAAAAATTAAAGGAATTAAAAAACATGCGTCAAATTGATGCCTGATGTAGTAATGACCATAAAGATCGATTTCCTCAAGTTTGAAAATTACCAATTATTTCCTTCAACTTCAATAAAACTTAAAAATTGCAAAATCATAATTTTCCCACTAAAGTATGAACAAAAAATAAATAAAGTAAATATCTGACAATAATATTGCATAGACAGAAAGATTATTAATTCCAATATATGCTAGAAAATTTTCAATAGTACCTTTTGATTCCTAACATTGAAAAAAATAATGAGTTCAAAAAGGTGATTTTGTTACATTCCACGCAAAATTTCCGTTGAATTTGAGCTCTTTAAAAAAAATATTGTACGATTTCAATTGAAAAATAGTGCTGCTATCTACAAGAATTTAACACTACTAGATAATTATTTCTTCAATTCTCATCATTTTCAATATAAGCCTGAAGCAAAAAAAGAAAAAAGAAAAGGCGAGAAGTACCAATTGAATACTTAAAATAGGCACTTTTATCTTTGATATGAACTAAATTGAAACGATATAAGAGACTTCTTTTCTGCGTAAAAGAGCAAAAGAAATATTGCCTTTTCCTGTCAATTTTTTCCCTATTTATTTTTTTTTCACATTAAGGAATAAAAAAGGCACATATGAAACTTCTTGTATTTAAAATACCCACTTTTATCTAAAACGTCAAATAATTTTGAAGTTATAACAACTATCCTTCATTTTTAATGACCAATAGAAATATTGAATTTTCTTCTTAAAATTTTTCCTTTTCTATATTTTTTTTTCTCAAAAAGGAATAAAAATTCAAATTCTAAATTACGTCAATTTCTTACTTAGTATCCATTCTTATCTGAAAACAATTTATGATATAGTTTTTTAATTCCTAACGCTAATAATATGGATTGAAATTTAAATCATGTAGACAAGAACTCGATTTTGTATCAACTTTTAAAGTGAGTTTACATACTTAAACAATCTGCCCTGAAATCTATTATTTTGCATTTCTTCATAAATAAACATGTTGTACTTATGTGCCAATTTTCATTCAAATCTCTGACATGTCAGCCCCAGTTAATTTGCTTATTTTGTACGCAATGACTCGTTTTCTATTATACAGGAAGTAAATTGTATTAAATCTCAGTACCATATAGTGGAACCTGCTAAAATGACCACCTTGGTAAAGTGTCCACCTGGCTAACTGTTCGGTAATGTGACCACCTGTGTACAATGTAAAGTGACCAGATAGTCTGCTGTTGACAGTGTTATTTATAACTGTAAAATATGACCATCCATTTTTCTGTATGTCGAAAATTTTCAAACTAAAAAACTAAAGTGATAATTTTCCGAAATTTTTATTTGCATCCATTAAATATATATATATATATATATATATATATATATATATATATATATATATATATATATATATATGTATATATTTATCTCTTGTAGTAACCATGTGCAAAGTGACCAGTTTGTCCTTTATTATAAAAACATTTGCACCTAAGTAAGGTGATTTACCTTCCCATTTTCTCTCAAGGTGAGAAAAGAATGAGAAATATTTCCGCCACACATATTGACGAATCCTAGTATAGGAATGATTGCACTTGCTAATTATTGTCTAAGTCGTGTTAGTAGTACGTTTATCTGAAGAAAGAAAATGGGGATTGTTCCAGTTTGTTTTAAGAAAGGATTTCTTTGTTATATGTGTTCGTAGAAATTCTAAACATAAAACTCGACATGTTCTTTCATTGTACTGGTACTGCATGCAAGATTTGTAACATTTAACGTTACATTTTAATTTCCTTATTGCTCAGGTAGTTTTTTAACTTATTATTTTTAATTCAGTTATCTTTCTTCCTAAAATATAAAAAATAAAATATCTAAAAATTAAAATATCTAAACCGTATAAAGCATTGTGTTTAAAAGACAAAATGAAAGTTGCTAATTTTCTAAAAAATAATACTCAAATAGCAGCAGCTGAAAATTTTCAAAGCTTTAAAACTTGTGGGAGCAATATTTTAAAAAGAAAATCGGAACTTCTGCAAACATTCAAAGAAAATAAAAATGAGTCTATGGAATCAGAAAAACGATTATTTTGATGCAAATCAAGCAACTGTTTAATGGTTTAAATAAATGCGCAAAATGAATGCTCGATTGAAGCAACTTTAGATTTTTCAAACGAAAATAACATTTCTCAGAAGATTTTGTGTGGTGAATCTCATACTGTTGATATGAAAACAGTTGATTTCTTTAAAAGACAGATATCTGATTTGTTGGTTAATTACAAGAAAGAAGACACATTTAATGCTAATAAATATGGATTGTTTTATTGGGCAATTGCAAACACAACATCAGCAATACCTGGATATAACTGCATAGATGAAGAAATTTCTAAACAAAGAATTACCAATTTATTTATTTGCAGTTTAATAGAAGAGAAACTAAAACATCTTGCTATAAGAAAAGCCAAAAAACTACGCTGTTTCAAAAAAACACCAAGAAATTGCTAGTTTTGTGGCGCGAAAAAAATCTTTCATGATATCCTCTATTTTTACTGAATGGATTATTCATTTAAAGAGGTATATGAAACAAACAAGGAGAAAAATTCCATTTTTATAGATAACTGTCCTATCTATTCGAATAATTTGTTCTTTTCAAATGTAAAAATAAAGTTTCTACCATTTAATACCACATCACATATATAGAAGCTAGATCAAAGATTAACTAGGTTATTGCCATTTATAGAAACGTTGATAATGCATTTACAGCATTGGTAAAAAAAAAAAAAATACAAATTTTTGTGACAATCTTTATTATGTACATTTGCGTACTTTTGTTCATTTAAAGAGAATTTTAGTAATTGTATGGAACTTTGCATTAATATATTGCACAATGATGTTATAACTGAATGCCAATGTAAAAGTGCCATATAATTCCTAAAACTATCTTAAAATGAATAAATGTAAGCGAATGCATTGTTGTGGAAGAAAAAGGTAAATATTCCCTACTAACACCTCCACAAATTATCATAGAAGAAGGTTACTAGTACTGAACAATTAGAAATAATGTCTATTAGGTCCATTTAAATATTAAAACGAATTCAAACTTTATTTTATTCAATGGAAATACCCAATTTTAACAAAATATTTCAAATCTTCGGTTCAAACTATGTCTAGACACCAAATTTAGAGTAATTTGAATGGTAACTTTTAGAATTATAAACATTTAAAATTTAGTGCTTCTAATGTTAAATTACATTTTCATATTTTTATTAATAATCGTGAAATTATACTTCTAATGTGCTGATTTTTTGAGCAGCAGTAATACTAAAATATGCAAACATGTATACATTTAATTCTCAATTTTTTTAATTTTATGATATGAATAATGAAATTAATATTCTAAAAAATCATAAATTGCAACCTACAATTTTTTAATGGATTTATATTAAGTCCTGCTTGATGGAAAACCGAAATTTCAAAATTTTCTTCCAAGTAATTTTCAAATTATGCTTAAAAACGACAAATTGATGGTTTAATGATGGTCTATCAACGATTAGAAAGTGACTAGATATTTTGGAGCATCTTGTGCTGTAATCCAACAGTCTTCAATGACTGCTTGAGTGGCACTTTGCCTTGATCAAGAAGGGTGCTCTCTCGGTTAATAATCGGATACCGAACTCCAATTTGGATACACAGCTTTTAAAATATATATGCTCGTTTTAAAATAATTTCTCGAAAACGTATTATACCAATTGAATGAAAATTTACTTTTAGGCTGATTGAAGGATGTAGAATTCATTTATGCTGCAAGAATTGGGCACTGTTATTTAAAAAAATAAAATAAAATAAATAAATAAAAATAGGGTTTGTTTTAAAGCATAGATGGCCCTTTAAGCAAGTTTTATATTCCTCATTTAACAGAAGACTTTATTTCCAATCGTTTGGTATTAGTAACTTTATTGTACAGTAGTTTGTTGCAGCGTTAGTAGGGGTTTTTACTTTTTTCCCCCAACGATTGTACATATTCAAAAAGTTGTAAAAATTCTTATTTTTCGACCAGGAATCTACAATCAAAATAAAAATGCATATTTCATAGCTGCCAACTTTTACGCCTTATTCCTACAACTAAAATTGTTTTGAAAATATTTACTAATTTAAACTTCGAAATCTGCAGTTTAAACAAAGCAAAAATATCTGTTAAAATTTAGTGGTAGCAAAAAAATGTAAAAGTTGGCAGCTATGATATTTACTACAGTGTATCTTCTTATTTGTTATATGTTATTTAAATCAATCACAAAAAAATTCTTCAACTGAATAAAAAAAAAAGTTTTAATTTAATAACCTTCTATATAGTTTATTTTTAATTAGTAATTCAATAATTATGTTTGATAATTAATCAATCCATTACTTGATATTGTGCATTTTTCCTTTATGTATATTTTAATTTGCTTTTTTTTTTTTTTTTTTTTTTTTGAGAACACAAAAAAAATTAATGTGCCATTTTCAAATACACTTTATAAAGTGACCACCTCTATATAGTGACCATTTTAGCTGGTCCCCAGTGGGGTCACTTTAGACAGGTTCCACCGCATATCAATTTAGTAAAATTTTATTATAATTGTAATTTAATACAATTAAAATGCGCCCTTAGCAATGTTTCCCTTACACCATTATGTAATAAAATACATTTGTATGGTTCTTTAAATGAATAATACACATTCTTTAAGCTACAGATGGTACAGAATGTATATTATAGATATATTTCGTAGATGCATATCAATTTTGTTATGTTCGAAAGAATGTAACACCATTAAAATGCTCTTGAAACTTTTATCCCATTGACTCTAATGGGACGTAATACTTTTGATTGTCCCTGCAATTGAACTATTTCATAAAACTCCGATTTCATAAAATATGGAATAACTCGAGAAAATATTATGTAATAATAATATATTTTAAATTGTTTGTTAAACGATTCGGTTCGGGAGTTTTTGCATTGTTATATGTTAACAGACGGATGGACTGAATGATAACTGTAGGTGGTACGTAATTACAAACGCACCTAAAAAGCGAAAGAACAAAACAGTATTTAGAAATAAAACAATTATTATACTAAATTTGCAGCTTTCTTACGGATATCGTTAGTTTTTCAGGTCAAATACCAATTTTTTATTCTATGGAAAAAAAAAAAATAAAAAAAAAACCGCGCGGAATTTTTATATAGTTGAAGAGAAATTTTCTAAAAGAAAATTCTGGTACGGAAGAATTATTTCGGGACTTTTACGATCCTGATTTGAATAATTATTTTTTTTATTTTCATAATACATTCTCGAATTAATATATATATATATATATATATATATATATATATATTATGAAATGAAATGCAGAAGGTGAGGGGTATCATGATGGTTGTTTCGAATGAATGTACAGTTTTAGATCGACATATATTGCCTAGTTTCTCAAGCAATCGAAAGAACAAAATATTTAGAAATCAAGCATCCTTTTTTGTTAAGTTTGAATAATTATTTTGTTTCTATCCCAATATATTGTCGCGATTAATAATATTTAATTTATGATAGGAAATCTCAAAGGTAAGAGTACTATGGTGATCATAGTTTGAATGAAAGTACACTTTTAGAACAATCTGTGTTGTCCAGTTTCTCACGGCAAAAAAAAAAAAAAAAAAAAAAAAAAAAAAGCGAAAGAACAGATTAATATTTAGAAGTTTAAAAAAATTTAATTAAAATTTAAAATATATTTTGTTTCTTTCTCATTATATTTTCGCGATTAATAATATATAATTTATGATAGAAAATCCCAAAGGTAAGAGTATTATTACGATTATTGTTCGAATGAATGTACAATTTTAGAATAATATGTATGGTCCAGTTTTTCAAGGCAAGAAAGCGGAGAAACAGATTAATATTTGGAAGTTAAAGATCTTTTCTTTTATTAAACTTGAATAATTATTTTTTTTTCAAATTTATATTGTCGCGATTAATAATATTTAACTTTTGGTTGGAAATGACAAAAGTGAGAATACTTTGGAGATTATTGTTTTGAATGAACGTACAATTTTAGAACGATATGTGTGGTCCAGTTTCTCAAAATATGAAAGCGAAAGAATTGATTAGTATTTAGAATTTGAAAACTTTTACTATACTTGAACAATTATTGTCTTGCTTTTACAATGTATTGTCTCAATTAATAAAATTTAATTTATGATAGAAAAAGCCAAAGATGTTAGTAATATGGCGATCATTGTTTTGAATGAATGTGCAGTTTTAGAGCAATATGCGTGTTCCAGTTTTTTAAGATAAGAAAGGGAAAGAACTGATTAATATTTAGAACATATATATATATTTTTTTTTATTAAACTTCAATAACTATTTTGTTAATTTCACAATATATTGTCGCAATTAATAAAATTTCATTTATGATAGGAAATGCCAAAGATAAAATTAATATTGTGGTCAGTATTTCGAATGAATATAGGGGGAACTGGGGCACATTGATACAGTTTTTTTCTAAGAATTTTTTTGGTGTTCAGAAAGTAGAAATTTCAAGTTATTTTTCCATTTGGTGTCAGCAAAACTTGTGTAATATGTTATATAAAAATGTACAGTCGTTGTTTTATATAACATTTTTCATGTAATTTAAAAAAAAACAAATAAAAAAAGTCATTTGTATCGATGTGTCTCATCCCCGGGGCAGTTTGATAAATTTGAGAAAAATGGAGACAAAATAAAACCAATGCATATTTTTCATAGAAAATTAGTTAGCAAACCATTCTATATTTATTTATAGAAATTCAAATCACCCACAATTCATTTATAAGTAGTAGTAAAGCAATAAAAATTAAACGATGACTTGATGTTTTGGCTGCTCGTTGTCTGATTGTTGGCTGTGGTAACTTTATCATACCTGGTACTTCAACCCCAGTATAATATTCTTTCTTAGGAAGTATGAAAAAACTACCAGATTTTCTATTTATAAATCAACTTATAAACAGAAAATAATGTATAATTATAATAAAAATTCTGTTTATAATATAATTATTCTTTGCTGTTCTACAGCTTGTTTCGCTTACTTAACATTTCTCATCTCGAAAATAATTTTTCTATGGAAAATCTATATAAATTCGAAATTTGCCGTCTTTTTATTTTGCTAGTTCAACTAGCACTAGATGTTAGATAAATTTGTAGGTCTTCTGCTTGCAAAAAATACTATAAAATGTTCTAATATAAAAAATTAGAGCTATTTCACTTCAATAAACACTAATATTAGAAATTTTTGACAGAAAATGTTTAGATTAAGGCGTGTATGGAAAAAAATCAATAAAAGATAATGAAAAAATGAACTAGAAAAGGATTTATGTTGCATCAATGTGCCCCGACATAGAGTGTATCAATGTGCTCCATACAGCCATTTTGAATAAAATGAGTCTCAAATCCAACACTTCATAATTTACCTAAAAGTAAAGAATGAGAAATTGATAAACAATAGCTTTACTTACCAGCGAGAGTATTCATTTCGGTTGAAAATGCATTAACAGTTTTATAATACCATTTCAATTGTACAACTTTAATTTACTTTTGCCCTACAAAAACAATAAATCACCCAACCCATTTCAACAAACTACTGAATCATGCCAAGACGTTCTGTATGTAGCTGTGTACACTAGCTTCACCTTTTGAAGCTGTTGTGAAACTTCTTATGATGATCGTGCGAGCAGTAGACGGAGTGTATCAATGTGCCCCAGTTACAATTTTAGAACGATGTCTGTGGACCAATGTCACAAGGTAAGAAAGCGAAAGAACTTATTAATATTTAGAATTTAAACAATTTTTTTAATTAAACTTTAAGAGCTATTTTCTTGTTTTCAGAATACATTGCTCCAATTAATAATATTTCATTTGTGGTAGGAAATACCAAAGGTGAGAGTAATATGGCGATCATAATTTAATGATTGTACAGTTTTAGAACGATGCGTGTGGTCCAGTTTCCCAAGGTAAGAAAGCAAACGAACTGATTAATATTTAGAATTTAAGCAAAATTTTATTACATTTGAATAATTAATTTGCTGTTTTCATAAATACATTGTTACAATTAATAATACAGTTATAAGACTGTAAATGCCAAAAAGGATAGTTGTACGGCATGTTGCCTAAAAAAATTGTAGTTTAAGAATGTTAAAAAAAATATAATATACTTCGTGTTTCGGGCTATTTAGGAGGCCCTAAATTTATAGTAAAATCCGCAGAACATTTTATTAATTTTTCCCATAATGTTTTCGAAAAGTAATAAATAAACGATTTGCGTAGAGATTATCCATTTAAATTGGATCGAAGAAAGTTTTAGTTTATACTATAATCTAAGGTCTTATAAATTCTTTTTCCTGAGGGTCTTGCATTTTGCGAAATCGAGAAAAGCTGTTTTCATCTGTGAAAAATCTAATCATAATTTTGTGAAATTAAATTAATCATTATGTTCAGGTTTTTATTTATACACATTTGCTGGGATTTTATAGGAATAATTATTTACTGTTTTTAACAATGATGTGTCGAAAGATTTAGTTCTCTGAAAAATAGCGACAAAACCTGTATCAGTTGTAGTTCAAATTGTAAGAACATATCAAAGGCACATAAATTTTCAAATTTATGCTGCTATTTATCCTCTCTAGACTATTTCCAACAAGACATAGGTTTATGGCTTTATTAAGAGCATGGTTTCATTTGGTAGAAGTACTTTATACCTTCAGATCGGCCTCTAATTATATAAACAAATTCAATACGATACATATTTGTTATGTAATTTAAGTGTAGCTTTGAAACTTCTCAAAACCGATATTTTGTTTGTTAACCATGTTCTAGTAATGAATAGCATAATTTTAAGTATACTTTTAATGACTGGATTGTACTGCAAAGATTTGATGTCTTTTATTTTATGTAAAAAATTTGAATTACCAGGATTTTTTATTTAATTGTTGATTTAGTTTTAGTTGAAAGGTAATAATCTGCAATAAAATGGCATCTGAGTAAATTTAAGTTCTTTATTACATTCACATTAACTCTTTGAAAGACAGAGAAAATCTATTCAGAAAATGATGAAGTAAATGATGGGCACTAGGCTTTATAAACGAAATTTTTAGAAAACAAAAATCTGCTTTTTCACACCTTTATTGTAAAAGCGAAATTTTATTAAAACATTCTTGATGTGGATTGTTAGTTTTCGAATTAAAATTAAATGATCACGTTACCAGATCACAGCCCTTAAATGGATTAAGCATATTTATTCAGTTATTATTTAGTCGACCCTATAAAAACAAACATCGATTTAAACCTCGATTCAGTTAAAAGAAATGTGTTATTAGGGCTTTTTTTCGTCCTTCAAATACATGGGGAAAAAGTTTCGGATTCTGACAATTGTTTAATGTCTTTGTATATTTAAATATATGTATTTTTGTTTAATATAAGATTTACGTGATAAATAAAAATGTAAGTCATAGAAATTATAACTCAAAAATAGAGTATTTTGGCTTTTTTCTGCATTTTTGTCGTGTTTTTATCTTAGCATATCTAACTCCATAAACCAAATTATTTTTGACTTGCATTAATATTATTCGTTATAAGCTTTTATATGCACATTGTTTCATTTTGTTTCATCGTGTGATTCTATCTATTAGAGAAAAAAAATTCGTGCGAGAATATCAGTTCACTATTATCAGAGTGCATTCAGATTTATTTTGTCGCGCTTAAAAAATATCTACGGTACTCAGATGTCAATATTTTTTTTTCTAAAACTACTGTAAGAGAGTACTGTACTTGAAGAATTCATTGCTAACTAATTCTTGGAATTCAGTCTCATTGTTGTAAAACAAATAGTGTTTTTCGCATCTATTTTAGCTGAAAAGTATACCGATACTTAGATGTTCTAATAACTGCAATTTACAGGTTGGTTCCGAGTTATGGTCTAAATGCAGATCATATGTGTTTTCGTGTGCTTCAGGTTCGAAATATTCCTATTTCAACTTTTGAGGTAACAATAAAAGATTATGAATTAATGAGTACTGCCAATGACACGTGAAATAATAAACCTATATACATCTATCAACTCCTCGTTGTTATAACTCTATCATTCGTTGTATAATACACTGCTCAAAACAATTAAAGGATACTTGAAGTTTTATATAAAATAAAGATATAAACGAAATTTTTTTTGCCGAAAATAGAAGAAGAGAATCACAAATGCAATTTTTTCTGGTTTTCAAACTGTGGAGTATGCAAATTTTGAGTTCGACGTCAAAAACGTCGTTTCAGTGGCAGCGAATGAAATTTGACTTTCAACTGGATAAAAGAGAATGAAGACAGGGACGATCGGCATTCAGTGATTGCTTTGTTTCGATGAGTACGATGTCTCAGCCAAGTCATTTGAGAGATTCAGAAGCTTGGAGAATTGTTGGTAGGTTAAAAGGGGGCCAAACTCAAGCCGAAGTAGCGCAAGCCATTGGAGTGTCAGAAAGTGTCATTTTCAGGATCTGGAACCGTCTTTTGGAGAGTGGATGTGCAGGCCGAAGACCAGGGCAAGGTCGTAGACGAGCAACAACGCCCAATGAAGATCGAGCGTTAACAGCTCGGAGACACCGAAACATGAACGCTACTCTTCTCCAACAACACCTTCGCTCGGCTACAGGCACCACGATTTCAACTCAGACTGTCCGAAACCGGCTCCATGCTGTAGGTCTGTATGCTCGCCGACCGATGGTATGTGTTAGATAAACATCAAGGCATTGTCGCGACCGCAGTGAGTGGGCAACCGAGCATGTCAACTGGAGGAGAAATGAATGGAGCAATATTCTGTTTTCTGACGAGTCCCGTTTTTCTGTGCATCCGGATAATAGGCGTATTTTCATCTGGAGGGACCGTGGCAGTAGGAATAATCCTGCGTTCGTGCACGAAAGTGTCAGATTTGGCGGTGGAGGAGTGTTGGTGTATGGTGGCATCTCCATTGACGGGCGCACTGATGGAGCTCTAACTGGTCGACGATATAGGGATGAGATCCTCAGACCTATTGTAGTCCCTTACGTTGCAGCAATCGGAGATAACTTCATTTTAATGGACGATAGCTGCAGGCCACATCGTGCAAACCTGGTGGAGGATTTCCTTTTCGAGGAAGGAATCGTTCGAATGGAATGGCCAGCGTGTTCTCCAGACATGAATCCAATCGAGCACGTTTGGGACGCTCTAGGAAGACGAGTTTCTGGCCGCCAACAACCCCCACAATCTCTCCAAGAACTGGAAAGAGCTCTTCTGGAAGAGTGGGGCAGAATACCCCAACTCGTCATTAATAGCCTCATTGAGTCCATGCCTCAAAGGTGTTCAACGTTGCTGGCCGCCCGTGGAAACCATACCCCCTACTGAAAATGATTTTCTTTGAAGAAAACACCTTTTCTTATTCTTTCTTTCTCATATGCAAAAATCGTGTTTTTTTCCTTTTTTACCCAAATGCGCTAAAATGCATTTTTTTCTGCCAAACATGTGTAATTTATTCTCATATAACCTACTATGTCTGTCGACCATGTATCAATCAGCTAAAAAGTTTCCCAGATACAAATCCACCTAAAACTGCAGTATCCTTTAATTGTTTTGAGCAGTGTATGTAAAGGTAAGAACTACCTCGTGACTATACCAAAGCAGCCCACTCTCAAGCCTTTATCGAAACTGGTATTTATATTTCGTCGGAAAAACGATGCTGTAAAACTCATCGATATTCTGTGAATTAACACAGCAAACTTAACGCATTGTAAGTGAGTATGTAAAATGAAATTGTATGAATTAATGTATGAAAAATATATTGAAACTTTTATAACAATATAATAACTGTAGCAAAGAAGAGGAGCATCACCAGGACATTTTTTCAAGTTTGATTATTATATTCTCATGAGTATATCCATGTCTGATTTTAATAATATTTTTAGACTAGTAAAGTCCAAAATGTGTTCTTTAAAAATGTGGTTTCACGTATTTGCTGGGCAATCTTACTTGTAAAGCTTAGTATGGGTCTTTCTAATGGTGTTTGGTCCACATTATTCAATATAAGAAAAAGAATATCTTTATGCAATATGCAAATGAGACTTTGATTGAGAACTTTGGTCCACTACATCTTGCAGTAGAACACATCACCAGGTTATTGGAAAAATATACAAGTCCTTTGCCAAGCAGATTAATTATTCCGAATGACGAAAATTATATTGCGATACTTGTTGCTGATGGAACGTACATTTACATCCAGAAGATTTTCAAAATATTCCTTACCTTTCTTGTTACACACAAAGAAAGATATTCGGTTAAGCCTGTGATATTCTTCACTACTTCAGGGTTCATTTTGGAGGTCTTCGGACTTTATTTCATGGATTAGAAGAACAAGGGAGTTAACATACACATATGTTAAAAAAAAGATGTATGCAATATCAAAGAGAGGTTTTAGCCAAACGGCGTTAGGATTATTGATAGATGCTTCTGAAATCATTTGAATCTTCTGCAAGAAATGGATCTCCAACATAAAATGCCTACATTCCTAAATAAGTGGCGATAGTTTTCAGCAGAGGATGATAAGGGAATACGTATCGTGGTTAAATTATATTTCTTGAGATACAAGTGCTAAAAGCTATGTTGGGATAAAAACAGAGCGGATATGTTGGGATAAAAACAGAGCGGATATGTTGGGATAAAAACAGAGCGGATATGTTGGGATATATGTTTGGATAAAAATGGAGCGAAGGAACATCACTCTAAAGTGCTGCCAATGTATAAAAGACACAATAATCGTAGAGTACATGCAACTTTCCTATTATAATTTCTGACTTACTGGTGCCATAGTTCAGCCACAATTAAAAAACCCAAATATACTCATATACTACAATACACCATCGCTGGATGTTCCCGTAGTGATTTAGATGATGAGAACAGGGAAAAAGACTAATCTTATACACACTGTAAAAAGTGTCTGAAACTGTATGATTATTTTCTATTATTGATTATTTCCGATATTTCATATATAGAAATAATAGTCTTAAGAAGCTACGTTCAACTTAATTTTGCACTTAGTGTTGCACTTACTATTGATATATGGTTTCAAATTAATAACTATGGTATTTATGTCTATTAATGTGCATAATACTTACTTAATTATATATTTTATTTTTTCCTATCAATTATTAACCTTTCAGTAGAAATGTCATATTTTGTTACTTGTTATGAAGTAAACTAATAGAAAAAAAATGTCACATGAAGGGGCTGATGGGCAAAAAATGGCCTTTATTTTTAAACCAAATATTCGTAAAATCCAGAAATTTAGTCATTAAAAATACAGTCAAACATCCTTTTAATTTTACATATACCAAGGTGCAAAATGATTGGAACGCCTAAATAAAAAATGTAATTATATTAATTCTCATATAAATTGCAGAAATTTATTGTATCATATTAAATACTCAATATAAACATAAAGAAAATATTCTAAAGTAATTAGTATAAATATATTAATTATTTATCGTTGCATTTTTACTCCATATGCACTCGGAGAAAAATGATACAAACGAAACAGATTTTTTTCTAAATTATAGAAATTTTGCATGTCGATTGGGCTTCTTTTGTGTTTAATAATTTCAGTGCAACATTGTAGCATAGAGTTTACATAGTTTTAAATTTATTGAGGTGACAAAACACGTCATATCTACCAAATTTCAGATTTCAATTCTGTTTTTAAGTTATACTACCCGATTTGACCATCTTTCATTATATATTGTACCCCAAACATTGTTCATGGGATTTAGATTTAAGCCACTGGCCGACTAATTAAATTTAAGAGTCTTCTTTAGCTTCAAACCACTTTCTTGTGTCTTTTTCTGAGTAAATTTAGGCATAGTCTTGTTGAAAATTTCATAAAAATCAGTAATTTTTCACCCGGGTTCAACAAATATCATTCAGACATCCACATAGAGGTATATAAATTTTGTTTATCCATCTACAAAAGCAATTATAAGCTTACCAACTGAAGAGAAGATAGCCCAGACCATTAGGGAACTTCCACCTAATTGAAGCATGGAAAATATGTCTTGTTCTTTTTGAAGACCATGCAAATATGGATGAATATTATCTAAGATATCGAAATTAAACTTTTTTTCAGCATTGAAGATAATTTTATACCATTTTTTTTTTTTGCTACTTCAGATGATTCTGTGCGATCAGAAAGCGGGCTTTTTTGCTGCTAGATATTAGATGCAAACATCAATGTGGTTTAACAGTTTAAAGAACTCCCGAAATTTTTATTGTTCTTCATACAGTCGATACAGATGCTGATTTCGTATCTGATCACAAGAGCTTTGAAATTGCTTTGCCGTCATTATTTTACTTGGAGTCGTTTGAATAATCAAAATTTCGGATCGTTTTGAAAGAATATTTGACCTCCCTGTAAATTTTGTAATTACATAAATTGTTGGATTCTATAAGAAATTAAAAATTACACTCTTTGAGAGTTTAATTTCACCAGAAATTCTTTGAAATTACATTCCGATGTTGTTAAAAGTAGAATTTGTCCTCTTTTGAAGTCACAAAGCTTTTTAATTCACCCTGTGATCCACATGTTTTGTGAACTAGACGTATGCACTCAGAAACTCTTGTAAATGCGTTTTTAAATGATATGCGAAAATATTTGCCAATCACGTTGCGCGGTTTTAGAAATATCGACTGCGTTCTTATCATTTTGTTCCTGCTTAAATTTAGCAAAATAGATAATTTAAAAATCATTAAAAATACATATACAATTTTGTAAACGATACTTTTAATATTAATCAGAATATTTAATTTTAATATAAATGTTTACGCATTTAAATAGCAAATCCAGAGTGATTTCTTGGTTTTTGTATCATTTTGCACACCGCTATATTTTTCTACTTAATGAAATTTCCTGTTGACTTTGAATACCATTAACAACATGTAAATAAATCTCCATATTACGAAAAATGTATATTCTATGTAGCGAAATTTATTAAACTTTCTTGCGCGTACAACATTTAAACAGAGAGGTTGCTGTTGCGATAGTTTAAGATTTTATTTCAGCAGACTGTATGTAAATAAAAATAAATAGTTTTCATTTAAAAAATAATTATCAAAATCGGTTGAGTAGAAAATGGCTGATGACACGACATTTTTTAGCTTGTCTGAAAGAAATAGCATCGGAGGCTAATAATAATGTCCAGTTAAACTGATGGCATAGAGCTCACATGCTATGCAGACCAGTTGTATATTACAGCATTATATAATAACGCCATTCGAAAAAAAAAAAAAAAAAAGGAAGGAAGTACTCCTCGCCCAATATGCTTTCTTTATACTTAATCATTGAAGCCCCAAAACTAATCTGGGATACGCCTTATCATATAGCAAATCTGTATCCATAATTCGAAGCAAGTCAAATAATTCTGCATAAAAACCCATTTATGTAATTTAAGAAATGTTGTCCCCCGTTCCCTCCTTTATAATTAACCATTAAACCTCCAAAACTGTTTAGAAATTCAACTTATCAGAAAGAACCTACATCCAAAATTTAAAGCAAATCGGACAACTCTGCATAAAACTCTATTTAGCTAACTTAAAGGGGAGGTAATCACCCGTATTCCCCTTTATAATTACAAAAGACCCTTAACAAAAGAGCAAGCTGACAAATGAGCGAAGCTTCTTATTACTGTGAACCTGTATCTAAAAACTGAAAGAAATCGGTTAATTCTGCATGAAAAACCATTTACATGAATTATGAGAGATAGTTTCCCCTATCCTCCCTTTATACTGGTCCAGTGAATTCCTAAAACAAATCAGGGAAGCACCTTTTCAGAATAAACCTGCATGAAAAATTTGAAGCAAATCGGTAAATTTTGCGTGAAAAACCTAAATTAAGACGGACGGATTACCCCCCATTCCCCCTCTTTAAACGTATCCAATGAACACCCAATACTAATCACGGAGGCACCTCATGAGAATGATCGTACATCTAAGATTTGAACGAAATCTACTAATTCTGTATGGAAAACCCATTTATATAAATTAAGGGGAGGTGGCAATAGCCCCCGTTCCCCTTCTTATACCTATCGAATGAACTCTCAAAACTAATCAGGGAAGAATCTTATCATAATAAGCCTATATCCAAAATTTCATGCAAATCGGATAATTTTATCATGAGTTATCGCGTTACGTACGCACGTAC
Organism: Maratus speculifer; assembly: GCA_964019185.1. NCBI lineage: Eukaryota > Metazoa > Arthropoda > Arachnida > Araneae > Salticidae > Maratus > Maratus speculifer. Next base: position 132,271,934 of record OZ025298.1, read on the forward strand.
GTACATACATACAGAACGGGCGGGCACATAAGCTCTGAGGCTTTGATAGCCTGTGAGCTAAAAAAGTATTTATTTATTTAATCCTTTCCATTCAAAAGAAGACATGTTGATAGTCTTCGACACAATAAGAAGAGGATTCCACTTTTACGAAAATGCTACAGAAGAATTGTGCGGATTCATACAAAAGTGCGGAAATTTTTATGAACAGTGTAATTTTTTAGCTCACAGGCTATCAAAGCCTGAGAGCTTATGTGCCCGCCCGTTCTGTATGTATGTACGTACGCGCGTACGTGCGTACATAACGTGATAACTCATGATAAAAATATCGGATTTACATGAAATTTTGGATATAGGCTTATTATGATAAGACGCTTCCCTGATTAGTTTTGAGAGTTAATTCGATAAGTATAAGAAGGGAATGGGAGCTATTGCCCCTCCCTTAATTTATATAAATGGGTTTTCCCTGCAGAATTAGCAGATTTCGTTCAAATCTTAGATGTAGGATCATTCTAATGGGGTGCCTTCATGATTAGTATCGGGTCTTCATTAGATAAGTTTAAAGAGGGTGAATGGGGTGGGGGTAATCCCCCCTTCTTAATTTAAGTTTTTCACACAAAATTTATCTATTTGCTTTAAATTTTGTATAAAGGTTTATTCTGAAATGGCACTTCCCTGATTTGTTTTTGGAATTCACTTTTTAAGTATAAATTGAGGATAGAGGAAACTACCTCCCATAATTTATGTAAATGGTTTTTCATACAGAATTAACCAATTTGTTTAAATTTTTGTATACAGGTTCATAGTAGTAAGAAGCTTCGCTCATTTGTTGTGGTATTTTCTTTTGTTGAATTGCGGAGTTATTTGATTTGCTTTAAATTTTAGATGTAGGTTTTTTTCTGATAAGTTGAATTTCTGAACAGTTTTGGAGGTTTAATGATTAATTATAAAGATGGGAACGGGGGAAAATGTTTCTTAAATTACATAAATGGGTTTTTATGCAGAATTATTCGACTTGCTTCGAATTTTGGATAGGGGTTTATTATATGATAAGGCATATCCCTGATTAGTTTTGGGGCTTCAATGAAAAGTATAAAGAAAGAAAATTGGGAGAGGGGGGGTACTTCCTTCCTTTTTTTTAGAAGGGCATTAATATATAAGGCTGTAATATACAATTAGTCTGCATAGCCTGTGAGCTCTATGTCATCAGTTTAACTGGGCATCATTCTTTTTATTTTATATACATATAAAAAGTAATATTACAATTTTTTATTTAAGGATTTGGACTACTGAGAAAAAAGGAAAAAGGCACGCTGTGTTTTAGTTTTTGGTTTGTTTGGCATTATTTTGGACATTATTCTTACATTGCATTATTCTTACATTTAAAAAAAAGTTACTGCTCGAAATAAAAGAATTTTTTCCAATATTTCGATTGGGTCTTTTTCATTATGTGCATACGTATTTTATCATACAAATCCATTTGAGTATATTTTTATTTAACGAACTTTCTTCATAACAAAATGTCTAAGTTATCTTCCTTCATTTAAAACATCAATTTCGATAAAAATTCGCATTTTTTATTTTATAAAGAGAATTAAATGCATATATAATATAGAAATATGTGTAAAATATAGACATATGTGTAAAATAGGCAAGTAGAAGACTAAAGATATAAATTTAGTGGTTTTCAAAGGGTTTTTTAATTAAAAAAGTTTTTTTAAATCTGTTTTTTTTAAACTTAAATTTTTATTGGAAAGGGTAAACGACTATTGTTTTACATGAAAATTTTATTGTCCTATAGCCATGAAATTTTTCATGCAACTTTTCGATAATGTCTTGAATGTACTGAACTAAAAGATTAGCTGTAAGTGACTTATCTATTGATATATAGCTATTTTTTATAAAGAATTACAGGTAAAACTAGTTCTAAAAATTAAAAAAAAAATAGCGGTCTGTGAGACCACCAATAGCAATTAACCTTTAATTGCTGAGACAAAAATTGCTCCGTAAATATTGTATGCGGTCTTTGAGAACACTTGATTTTAGAATAAGTAAAAGGGCTGACTGTCTCAAAAGCAGTTAGATAGATACTTACATTATCTCTATATATAAAACTTAACTAGAAAAGAAGAGATAGTTAACTATCTTATATTAGTTCAATAGCTATTATATTTTAAATAATACTAACTTTGAATAAAATATAAGTTTTCCACAACGTAACTGTGGAAATCTTTGAATCTAACTAAAATGATGGGGCAAAGCCCAACATAACATCTTAAACTTGTGCGTATCTTTGTTTCAAAACGATTGCTTACTGTTACTCGATTTTGCAGTATTTTATTTAAGCTACTGACTAAAAGTTTAAACTCATGAGATAGAGGTAAACTATACAGCATTTAAAAAATAAAAAGCTTCCGATTTCCAAAGAATTTTTGAATTTGTAAAAATTTGAAGCATTATCAACCAAACAATAAAGTGAAATACTTGATCAAAATTACGAAAATTGAAAATTACCTCGTTTTTCTGGCACGGAGTGCTACATTCTTTACATCACCTGAATTCACAACTACTACAATTAAAATCCCAGTGGTTATGATAGCAGAAACATTGCTTCATGTTAAATCAGCTGGTGCGTATGATTACTTCTACCTACCCTACTGATTGTGAAACTAATATTAGATATAATACAGGGAACTTCTTTTTTTATTTACTTTATCTATTAAGGAAAATGAAATGAGAAAAATCCCTGTCGGCATGGCCTATAGGAGGAGGTAGATTTCGAAGAGTTTTCATCTCAACAACAAAAAATAAAAAATGATTAGAGATAAACCCAGTTGAACTATTTTATTTGGCCGCTTTTGAAAAATTTTTAATTTCATTTCTCCGTAAGAACTGGTTTTATCCAAATCATCTTAAACGAAATTCGGCTCAAATGCCCATTTTGGCAACATATTTTGAAATATATTCTGACTTTACAAAAAAATCGACCAATATGCTCATTAATAAAGTTCCTAAATAACAAAAAACAGATCAGTCATAAAATAACCAATTTGTTATTTGAATACATCCACAATTCTTTAATCAAGATCGCTTTGGGAAATTTTGGGCGAAGTGCCCACTTTGACAGCTTTTTTAAAATATATATTTAGCCTTTATCAAAAACCTGAACAATACGGCACATTACACAGTTTCTAAATAACAAATAACTATCAACTGAATGCGTTTGAAAGCAAAGTTGAATTAAAAAATGACTCATAAAATAACCAATTTTTTATTTGAATACATCCTCAATTCTTAATCATGATCGCTTTGGGAAATTTTTTTGCGAAGTACCCACTTTGACAGCTTTAAAAAAATATATTCTGCCTTTATCAAAAAATCGACGAATAGGTACATTATATTGTTACGAATTTTGTAAATAGTTAGTGTTTGTACTGTAAAATAATGTAAATAATCATATTAAGCTCCATTCCTTTTCTAATATTAGTTTTTGTTACATTGTCTCTGTTATCAAGCAAACTTGCTAACAAACGCCTTGTTAACTCAATGACTGACTGGTAAATAATAACAACAGCAGCTCGTATCGGCTCTCCTTATATAGACTCGCAGCATGCGGTGGAAATTTCTATAACCTTCTAGAAAAAACTGGAAAACCACGGAACAACATTCAATGTATCAGTAGACCTAAGGGGGGGTTACCATCGCCAACAATCGCCAAGTTTGTCGCCAACTTGGCGATATATCGCCAAATTTGGCGACCAAAATTAGTCGCCAAAAGTGACACCAACTTGGCGATATCTCTAATATTTCGCAAAGCTGCCATAGACATTCACTGAAAATAATAGACAAGTTTGCTTGATAACAGAGACAATGTAACAAAAACTAATATTAGAAAAGGAATGGAGCTTAATAAGATTATTTACATTATTTTACAGTACAAACACTAACTATTTACAAAATTCGTAACACTACCCCCTCCTCAAAGACTGCACGTCCCGGGCAGTGCAATCCTTGAGTTAGAGGAAAACATTTAAAATAAATAAACAAGTAAATAAATAAATAAATAAATAATAATAATAATAAGATTTACATAAATAAGAACTAATTACTATTTACATATTTACAAAAAGTGACTTTCATGACCATGGTCTGAAATTCCAGTTTTGAATTTCTAATCACTTTGGCCAAAATAAGGGGCTAGCCGGTTATAGTGTACAACCTTGGGTTTGGCGTGTGGCGATTTTTGTATGCGTACGACGACGTCATTCAGCCTGTTGACGACTGTGTAAGGACCGTCCCAGTTTCTTTGTAGTTTTGGCGACAGTCCCTTACGACGTATGGGATTCCACAACCAAACTTTGTCACATTCGTTGAACTCATTTCCAGTTGCCTTTGTGTCGTACCGTGTCTTCATCTTTTCTGATGCCAGTCCAATTCGGTTCCTCGCTAGGCAATGAATCTCCTCAATCCGCGCCTGGAGTTCATCGACATATTTCTCAGGCGATGAAGGAGCATCAGGAGGACGGCCAAACAAAAGATCCGCAGGTAGACGAAGATCACGACCAAAGAGCATTTGAGAAGGGGAATAACCAGTGGCCTCATGAGCAGCACTCCTGTAGGCAAGTAGGAACAGAGGAAATTTCTTGTCCCAGTCCTGTTGATCTTTAGACACCAGGAGGGAGAGGCTATTTAGGATGGTACGATTGAAACGCTCCACCGTGCCGTCCGATTGAGGATGTAGAGGTGTAGTTCGAGTTTTGTCCATGCCGAGTAGTCCACACATTTCCTTAAACACAGCCGAATCAAAATTTCTTCCTTGATCAGAATGGATTTGAAGAGGAACTCCGTATCTGGAAACCCAGTGTTGAACCAGCATCTCTGCTACGGTTACCGCCTCTTGATTAGGTATGTCGTAGGCTTCAGGCCACTTGGTGAAGTAATCCATGACAACGAGGATGTACTTGTTGCCATCAGATGTTCTAGGAAGAGGACCCAGGATATCTAAAGCAATTCGTTCGAAAGGGGCTCCTACATTATAACGCTGCAATCGTCCACGGGTGCGCCTCTTTGGACCTTTACGTGATACACAGGTGTCACAAGTTCGACATCACTTCTCCACATCAGCGCGAACATTATTCTAGTAGAAACGCTCTCGAACCTTTTGCAGGGTCTTCATTACACCAAAATAACCTCCTGTGGGACTTCCATGCAGTTCTTGAAGGATCATAGAAATTCTCGACTTAGGGAGTAGTAGTTGCCATCTACATGTCTTTCCATCGTCAGACTCCCATTTTCGGTACAAGATACCGTTCTTCAAATGTAGGGAATCCCAGAGAGCCCAATAACGTTTAGTCGTAGGATGGTAATGGGCCATGACTTGCCAGCTGGGCTTCCTGTTGGACTCCTCTTTCAGCTCTAGAATTGGCTTAATTTCAGGATCAGCAAGTTGATCTTTACGCAGGCTCTCGTCACTCCACGGATCTTGTGATGATGTAGACCCAGTTGTAACTTGTCTTACTATGGGACCTTTGACATTAAATTTCTTCTCAACCTGGTCGCAGTATCTACAATTCTCTGAGCAGGGTCTTCTTGAGAGAGCATCTGCATTTCCATGTGATGAGCCTTTTCGATGGCGTATCTCCATATCGTACTCTTGAAGCTTTTGTATCCACCTGGCTATCTGGCCTTCTGGGTTCTTAAAATTCAATAGCCAAGTTAGAGAAGCATGATCAGTTCGGATCAGGAATTTTCGACCGTAAAGATAGTGATGAAAATGGTCTATGGCTTTCACTACAACAAGAAGCTCTTTTCTTGTTACGCAGTAGTTTCGCTCTGCCTTTGACAAGCACTTGCTGAAATAGGCGATAACACGCTCCTGGCCGTCGATTTCCTGGGACAGTACAGCGCCAATGCTTTCGTTACTTGCATCCGTATCAAGTATAAACTGTTTATCGATTTAAAGATATGACAGAATTGGAGTGGATGTTAATGCCTCCTTAAGCTTTTCGAAAGCAGCGTCGCATTCCTGTGTCCACATAAATTTTTGATTGGCTTCTGTTAATTTATGAAGTGGTCTTGCAATCATCGAGAAGCCTTTGACGAATTTCCTGTAATAGATGCATAATCCTAGAAAACTCCGAAGCTGGTGAACATCTGCTGGACGATTCCAATTTTTCACAGCCGATATCTTCCCTGGATCAGTCCTAACACCTTCCGCCGAAATGATGTGTCCAAGGTAGGCGACTTCATTGCGAAACAAATTGCACTTCGAAGGGCTTAACTTCAAATTAGCTTCCTTTAATTTTTGTAGCACCCGCCTGAGGTTGTTCAGATGTTCATCGAAAGATTTTCCTATGATTATGATATCATCTAAATTAACAACACATGCTTCATATGACAGCCCCCGGAGAACCGTTTCCATAGGCCGTTCGAAAGTTGCAGGTGCGTTACATAGACCAAAAGGCATTACCTTGAACTGCCATAATCTTTGTCCCGTTGTAAAAGCAGTCTTCTCGCGGTCGTCCGGATGGATCTCTACCTGCCAGTAACCACTCTTCAGATCCAGAGTCGAGAACCAAGTGTTGCCCGCAAGTGTGTCGAGAGTGTCGTCGATCCTTGGCAGAGGGTAACTATCCTTTTTAGTGACGTCATTCAGTCGGCGGTAGTCTACACAAAATCTTGTAGAACCATCCTTCTTTCTTACTAATACAATGGGAGACGCCCAGGGACTTGTCGATGGTTCGATGACGTCATTTTCTTCCATATCCTTAATTAAATTTTGCACCTCTTCTTACTTGGCAAAAGGTAATCGTCTAGGGTGTTGTTTAATAGGTGAGTGATCTCCAGTATCAATTCGGTGTTGTGTCATTTTGGTTCGTCCAAAGTCTTCAGATGTTTGGGAGAATAAACTTTGAAATTCCCTAATTAAATTTTCCTCGGCGTCCATCTGTTTTGGATCTAAGTCTGTATTTTGTAACAAATCCTTGACTAAATTATCTGAAGTTTTCTGAGAGTGATTGGAATTTTGACTTATGCACGTCACAGGAGCACATGACGCTATCACCTCTCCTTTCTTGATAGTCCTCGTCTTATCACTGATGTTAGCAATTCTGACCGGAATGGTCTTTTTCGAGAGGTCTGATACAGAAGAAGCCACCAATACTCCTGCTTGTGTACCATTGTCTTCTGGATAATCTATATGGCCAAATCGGTAATTAGTTTCATTTTTAATTACAGCTGGAACTAAAAATTCTGTTCTTGGATCTTGATTGATGTCTTCTTAGGCTATTACTGCTTGTTTACATTCAATTTCGTTATTTAATCCAAAAACACTGATTACTTCAAATTTTGAGAGCATTTTGTTATTTTTGAAATCAAGTTTGAAGCCAAACTTCTTCAGAAAATCTAGCCCGATTAAGTAAGGATCTGTTATGTCAGCCACATATGCCGTATGGTAATATTTCGTTCCTCCAAAGTTGATAGTTAAATTTGCCTTTCCATATATGCCTATCTTGTCGCCCGTCACAGTTTGCAGGGTAACGCATGGTGGAGTCCAGATGAGTTTACATTTCAATTTTCGAGCCAAATCTTCTCTTATTATTTTCACATTGGCTCCTGTATCGACAATCATACGTCACTGAATTCCGTTAATAAAGCCTATCACATATAATTCGTTATCACCGCCGCTCATTTTTGATATCTGGAGGATCTTCAGGTGAAGCTTTTCATTCTCTAGCAACCTCCGCCCCGCGAGATGGCCAAAATTTAGTTTCCCTGCTGACTGTTTGAATTTATCTCACGTTCGTGGATTTTGGGGCAATTTCTTCGGAGATGTCCTGTATCACCGCATCCCCAGCACGTGAGATTCTGTCTTCTTGAGCTTGTTCTTCCGTATTTCAAAGCTTCAAGCTCTTGATTTATTTTCCTAATTTCTTTCAAGATGTCGATTTCATTGTCTGAGCTTTTGTTCACCGTTGCCCCTCGGACTGAATGACGATCTCTTCGGCTGGCTTGTGTAGCTGCTTCCAACTTTAAGGATAGTAGTGCAGCCTTTAAATCCTGTACATCTGCCATTCGTACCGCTCTTTGCACTTCTGGATCTTTTATTCCGTCTACAAAATATTGCAGTGAGAGCATTTCCCGTACATTTGTTGGACAGTCAATGAATGCTAAATTTGCAAGCCGTTCAATTTCCGAGGCAAACTCTTGAAGGGTTTCACTCGATTTTTGATGGCGGCTCTTCATTTGTCAGGACAATTTTGGACAGTCAATGAATGCTAAATTTGCAAGCCGTTCAATTTCCGAGGCAAACTCTTGAAGGGTTTCACTCGATTTTTGATGGCGGCTCTTCATTTGTATTCTCGTATAATCCTTGAAGAATTTTTCGCAGAATCTCATTTCATGTGCACAACTTAGTCTCAAAATTGAGTTGCGTCATATCGGGCAATGTTTGCAGCACGTCGGCGGCTTCTCCTCTTAAAGATGCTGCCAGTTGACAAGCTTTCACCTCGTCACTCCATTTGTTCGCTTCGGCTACAATGGTGAATTGGTCTTGTAAACTTGCCAGGAACTCTTTCCGTCGTATGTCGACAGCTTGATGTGCACGGGAGAAGCAGGCGGATTTCTAAATTCTTCATAATTACCACTGGACGCTGAAAGCTTCTTCTCAAGATCTTGTACTTTTTTATTTAGACACACGGCAGTGTGTCAGCCAAGTTCACAAAGTAAAAGGCGACACACCGGCAGTGGGTTATATTACCCGAACCATTTCGAGCCACTTTTGACCCCTCAATAACTTATTTTCTTAAACTTATTTTCTTAACTTATTCTATTTGACCTACACACTTGCATTTTTTTGTGTCGTGTAAGACCATCTTCTAATTTCCGAATCCTAATTTTTTTTTAAAAATCTTTTACCGTTCACGAGAAATTGACGTCTGAAAATCACTGTTTTTACCACTGACTCACTGACTCACTGACTCACTCATAGAAATGTTTGACTACTTCCAGTTGACTAAGGAAGTTGAAATTCGGTGGGGAGGTAGGTTATTGGATCTATAAATATGAAAAAATCAGAAAACACCATTAATTAAACATTAATGGTTGGTTAGAGGATAAATTATTGGATTACAATGGAAGTTTATGAGAATTTCACAAAATACCAAGAATAGTGCCAAGTTGGCGTCACTTTTGGCGAGTATCAGGGCTAATCTCTGAAACTACCGAACCGATTTCAAACGTAATGGTACCAAAATGATGGTATTCGCACCGGTTCAAACACAAACAATATCTTATTTCTGTGCCACTAACCAAAAAAGGGTTCAGAAGCGAAAAACATTCTAAAAATGTGATTTTTGTTTTTCTGAAGGGCCTAGAAACACAAAATTTGGCATGTTAATTATTTATAAGATATAAATGATCACTAATGAAATTTGCTAAAAAATATCAAATTTAAATGGGTGAAAATCCGCGAAGAGCATTCTAAAAAAGTTCGAAATACCAATTTTAAAACAATCTCAGCAAACAACAAACCGATCTTAAAAGTAATGATATCAAAATGATGATGATAGTCTTTGCTCCAACATAGGATATATCTTATGTCGAGTACACTAACCCAAAGGAGGTAAAAGAGCAAAAAACATTCTAAAAATGCGATGTCTGTATATTAAGGGACTGGACTGGAAACATAAAGTTCGGTTTTTTAGGGTTTATGGGAATTTCTGAAATATCAGAATTAGTGCCAAGTTGGCGCCTTTTTTTGGCGAGTATCGGGGCTAATCTCTGAAACCACCGAACCGATTTCAAAATTAATGATACCAAAATGATGGTATTCGCTCCGTTTCAAACACAGGGTATATTTTATGCGTATACCATTAACCAAAAGACGGTGAAGAAGCAAAAAACATTCTAAAATTGCAACTTTTGTGTTACTGAAGGACCTAGAACTATAAGATTTGGCATGTTAATTATTTATAAGATATAAATGATCTCGAAGGGCATTTGATAAAAAATACGGAATTCAAAAGGGGTGAAAATGTGCGAAAAGTGTTCTAAAAATGTTCTAAATCGGGATTTTTCAGCAATTTCAGCAAACAACAAAGCGATCTTAAAAGTAATGATATCAAAATGATGGTGATAGTCCTTGCTCCAATAAAGGCTATATCTTATGTCGATTCCACTAATCCAAAGCGGGTAAAAGAGCAAAAAGTGTTCTAAAAATGCGATGTCTGTATGTTAAGGGCCTAAAAACATAAAATTTGGCATGTTCATTAATTATAAGATATAAATGATCACTAAGAACATTTGTTAACAAATACAAAATTTAAAAGGGGTAAAAATGCGCGAAAAGTGGTCTAAAAACTTTCTAACTAGCAATGTTTAAGCAATCTTGGGTAGTTAGCGAACCGATTTAAAGAAAAAAAAAAGATGCCAAAATGATGGCGACAGTCCTTGCTCTAACAAAATTATTGGATAAATTACCAGATTACAATGGGAATCTATGGGAATTCGGCAAAATACCAGAAATAGCGCCATGTTAGCATGACTTTTGATGCGTAATTTTTGTCGTCAATATACCGATATTTCGCCAAGTTGGCTACGAACGTTTTGGTCGACGAAATAATCAAGTAGTACCCAATCACGTAAAAGAAACATCCTTATTAGTAGAATTTAAAGGAACATAAGCAGTCCTAATGTTAAATTTTTAAATTTGACTGAAAAAAAAAACAGTGAATAAATGCAGAAAAAAGCTGAAAGATTAATTAATATTAAATAAAACTAATTTAACTAATTTAACCTATTTATTTCAAAAAGGAAACAAATACCTACTTATTTGACAAAAAATAATGATATCCTATCAAAAACATGAATGTGAAAAAATGCCAAGTTCGTTAAAGTTTTCGCTCATAAAAGAAGTGATTTGACAATGATATCCTGTCAAAAACATGAATGTGAAAGAATGCCAAGTTCGTTAAAGGTTTCGCTAATAAAAGAAGTGAGATCTAACTGCAAACAAAGTTCTTTCGGTACTCCTTAAATCATAACTCCTGTCATGCATAATATTATACAATTTCTTAAAATGATTTGTTATGTTACTTGTTATTCAATAAAGCGACTTGGCAAGTTTTCAGCTACCAACTTTAATCTTTGAGTCGGAGTATAATTTAATCTAGAATCTGATTGGCAAAGATCTAGTCAATCGAGTGTTGGAATAAGTATATTGAAGTTAAGGTACTGATAAGTTAAGGAAGGGATCAATTTTAATTTCTGATCAACTAAATAGAAAAAATTGAATAAGAAAAAACTTACTAAGTCGCTCAATTGAATAACAAGTAACATAACAAATCATTTTAAGAAATTGTATAATATTATGCATGACAGGAGTTATGATTTAAGGAGTACCGAAAGAACTTGGTTTGCAGTTAGATCTCACTTCTTTTATTAGCGAAACCTTTAACGAACTTGGCATTCTTTCACATTCATGGTTTTGACAGGATTTAGCTTTTTATCTACTTCATCTATTTTCTCTTCAATATTACTAACTTCATTCTGAATTTTCTCTTCTACTTCCTCTATTTTTCTTTCCATTTTCTCTTCAACATTACTAACTTCATTCTGAATTTTCTCTTCTACCAAATCTATTCTTCTCTCGAGATTTCTCTCGAGAGAAGTCTCGAGAACTCTCTCGAGATTCTCTCGAGAGAGTTCTCGACTTCTCTCTATTCGAGAACTTTTCTTCCAAAGTTTTCTTCATTTCTTCTTGGCTTTTATTAACTTCCTCCTTTAATTCTTCCATTCTCTCTTGGCTTCTTTTCATTTCTTCAGTGACATCTTCTTGGCCTTTGTCAATTTTATTTGTCAACTCTTCCATTCTTTCTTCGTTTTTATTCATTTTATCCGCCAACTCTTCTTGGCCTTTATTCATCTTTTCCGCCAGCTCTTCTTGGCCTTTATTCATCTTTTCCGCAACTCTTCTTGGCCTTTCGTCAATTCTGTCTTTATGCCATTGATAGCATCTAATAGTTCTTTCAGTTGCACGTCCATGCCTCTTGTTTTCGCCATAAGAACCCCACTCCTGACACCAAATGTTGCAGCGTATATGGGGTTCTTCCGATTTTATGGTTAGAGAACTTCAAACTCTTGTCTCTTAGAAAAGTAGAAAATAATTTATTTACAAATCTTCAGAACAACAGACTCTTCGAAACTCACAAATATTACCAGATATTAAAAAATAACTGCTCAAATCTATCGTACAAGTATAGCTTTAGATCTCAGAGACTCTTTATACAACGTCTCAACACTTAATAACATTCAAAACAACATAAATTAAACTCAAGCAAACTTGCTAACAAACGCCTTGTTCACTCAATGACTGAACAAGGCGTTTGTCACGCAACAACAGCAGCTCGTATCGGCTCTCTTTATATAGACTCGCAGCATGCGGTGGAAATTTCTACAACCTTCTAGAAAAAACTGGAAAACCACGGAACAACATTCAATGTATCAGTAGACCTAAGGGGGGGGATCACCCATCCGGGGCACCCACCAAAAAACTTGGCATAGGTGTTTAATCCCCGGAGGAAATATTCCACAACCAACCAGCCAAATTACAAAAAACGGGCCATTCCATAACATAAATAACAAATATGCAATGGCACTAAAATATACAAAATGATAAAAATGAAAAACACTTGTTGACAATTTGAGAAACGTCTGATTGACGGAACAAAGAGAAAATAATTAACAAACTTAACAAGACACATATAGGGGGGTTACCATAAATAGGGAAGGGTTACCATCGCCAACAATCGCCAAGTTTGTCGCCAACTTGGCGATATATCGCCAAATTTGGCGACCAAAATTAGTCGCCAAAAGTGACGCCAACTTGGCGATATCTGTAATATTTCGCAAAGCTGCCATAGACATTCACTGAAAATAATAGACAAGTTTGCTTGAAATTCATTTATGTTGTTTTGAATGTTATTAAGTGTTGAGACGTTGTATAAAGAGTCTCTGGGATCTAAAGCTATACTTGTACGATAGATTTGAGCAGTTATTTTTTAATATCTGGTAATATTTGTGAGTTTCGAAGACTCTGTTGTTCTGAAGATCTGTAAATAAATTATTTTCTACTTTTCTAAGAGACAAGAGTTTGAAGTTCTCTAACCATAAGATCGAAAGAACCCCATATACGCTGCAACAATATAGTTCCTAAATAACAAAAAACTGTCAGTTGAATGCGTTTCAGAGCAAAATTGGATTTAAAAATGAGTCATAAAATAACCAATTTGTTATTTGAATACATCCATAATTCTTTAATCATGATAGCTTTGGGAAATTTTGTGCGAAGTGCCCATTTTGGCAGCCTTTTTAGCATTTTCCAACAAAGTTGAAAAGTGCTTATGCATTCGGTTTGTCTGGCCGTCTGTCCATCTGTCCGTCTGGCCGGATGGCCGTCTGTCCGTCTGTCCGCGCTCTAACTCCCGTAAAAATACTCGGATTGCTATGAAATTTTTATACGTTATTGATGTTTACCCTAGCACGACACCTATTGAAAATGAAGTATCTACCATTATTAGTTTATGTACAGAGAGAATCAAAAGTTTCCCATTACATTACGGCCTATGGGGAAAAATCGTTAATATACTCGGATTGCCATGAAATTTTAGGACGTTATTGACGTTTACCCTAGCACGAACGCTATTGAAAATGAAGTTTCTACCATGAACAGTTTATCTACAGGGCTAATCAAAAGTTTTCCATTACATTACAGCCTATGGGGAAAAATCGTTAATATACTCGGATTGCCATGAAATTTTAGGAAGTTATTGACGTTTACCATAGCGCAAGTCCTATCAAAAATGAAGTTTCTACCATGATTAGTTTATCTATAGGGCGAATCAAAGTTTCCTATTACATTACGGCCTTTGGGGAAAAATCGTTAATATACTCCGATTGCCATGAAATTTTAGGACGTTATTGACGTTTACCCTAGCACGAATCCTATTGAAAATGAAGATTCTACCATGATTAGTTTATGTACAGAGAGAATCAAAAGTTTCCCATTACATTACGGCCTATGGGGAAAAATCGTTAATATACTCGGATTGCCATGAAATTTTAGGACGTTATTGATGTTTACCCTAGCACGAACGCTATTGAAAATGAAATTTCTACCATGATTAGTTTATCTACAGGGCGAATCAAAAGTTTTCCATTACATTACGGCCCATGGGGAAAAATCGTTTACTTACTCGGATTGCCATGAAATTTTAGGAAGTTATTGACGTTTACCATAGCGCAAGTCCTATCAAAAATGAAGTTTCTACCATGATTAGTTTATCTATAGGGCGAATCAAAGTTTCCTATTACATTACGGCCTTTGGGGAAAAATCGTTAATATACTCCGATTGCCATGAAATTTTAGGACGTTATTGACGTTTACCCTAGCACGAATCCTATTGAAAATGAAGATTCTACCATGATTAGTTTATCTACAAGGGGAATCAAAAGTTTCCCATTACATTACGGCCTATATGGAAAAATCATTTCAAAGGAATTTCAAAAATGTTATACCCTGTCAAACATATTAAAATATGCATTCTATAAAATATAAGGTGGAAATGTTGCTATTATTCATTTACATGATCACACAAAAGAATTCCATTAGATAATGGTAAAAGATTTAATTGTGTATGACATATTTTAAATATATTAAGCTGTTTCATGTATAATAAAATTGATATATGTCACTGAAGCTTAATATAAATTATACGCTACTGTCTTGCATAATATGAAGTACATAGCATTTACAGGACCATACAAAAGATTTCAAATAATATATTCTTTCCGAAGTACCGTATATGTGTCCGATGATGGCTGATGGAGGGATGAAATGCATTTTAATTATGATATTCGCGTTTATATTTCGCTAAATATATGCACATTATATGGTGTGTATAAATGTTATAGTTGATATACAGGGCTACCCAAAAGAGCTCACCAACGTTACTGAATATTAGCGTAAATTATTTAAACGTGGTTCTTAAATAAGCTATGCATTTTTACGCTGAGCTGCATTCAATTTACTGAGAAATGTTTGCAGAATATAGGTAAAGGGGTATACAGGGCCACGCAAAGAATTCGGTATATGGACGTCTGTGAATGATGATTTACGAGAATGTGATTTCAGTTGTTTTAAAAGTGTTTTAGTTTACAATAAATTTTAGCCTAATGCTGACGTGTAATAAAGGTACAATGTAAACTACAGGGCTGAACAAAAGTATTCAACTTCCATCTAATAGTATGAAATGCTGAAAAAGAAATTTCAAGCTACTGGGTATTTTCTTGCTAAACAAAATTTTCCCATTATATCAACTGACATATGAAATACAGAGCTGTTCAAAAGTACTGGAATACATATTTGGGTATATTTGGCTATACACTATTATTTGCCTAAATAACAAAGTTTTGTTAAAGATTTCATTAAGTGTTGGAAAGTGCTTCATAATCTATGCTTAACGCATGATTTTTCTTACTTGTTTGAAATATATTCTATCTTTATCAAAAAACTGGCCAATCCGTCACATTACATAGTTCCAAAATAAGAGGACCTGTAAATTGGATGGATTTGAGAACAAAAATGGATTTAAAAATGATTCAGAAAAAACGCAATTTGTTATACTTCCTCAATTTTCCTATGACGATAATTTCGGGAAATTCTGTTCAAAATACCCTTTTTGGCAACCTTTTAAAAATATATTTTGCCTTTATCAAAAAACTGACCAATACGTCACGTTATATAGTTCCTAAATAAGAGGACCTGTAACTTGGATGGGTTTGAGAACAAAAATGGATTTAATTTTTCTGAGTCATTTACTCAGAAAAAAATACAATTCGTTATATTTCCTCAATTTTTCAATGACGATAACTTCGGGAAATTCTATTCAAAATACCCTTTTTGGCAGCCTTTTAAAAAATATTTTCTGCCTTTATCAAAAAACTGGCCAATACGTCACATTATATAGTTCCTAAATAAGAGGATCTGTCATTTGGATGCGTTTAAAATAAAAAATGAATTTAAAAATGAGTCAAGTCAGAATATAAGCTGTTGTGATTTGAGGTTTTTACTGCAACTCCTATTTTTGTTTAATTTAATTTTGCTATAAGAATTGGTCCTATGAAAAACTTGTTAGTATAAATGTTGTAGATATTATTCAGAAGATGTAAAATAAAGTTAATTAGATTTGATTTCTTAAGAATTGAGTAAGTTATGAAATTTGTTTCTTTTTCCACACGCCTTTTTGTTTTCGTTTTTAAATTTTTTCATCGGTAAAAGTTGGTCCTATCAAAAACTTGTAAATACAAAAGTGTTTTAGATAATTTTAAAAACATTTATAAAAAATTTAATTGGATTTGATATCTTGAGAATTGACGATGTTATGAATTTTTTCTCCCGAAAACCCTCTTTTTTCCGCCCCTTGAGCCCATTTTTAACTTAATCAAAAATCTGTCACGCATAAATTTTTAGCCCATTTCTTAGAAGTAATATAAACTTTAAAGTGATTCGATATCTATTTTAATTAAGAAGTTATCTTTTTTTTTTTTTTTTTGGTTTTCACAAAAACCTTCCCTATTTCCACCCCCTTGGTCCGATTTGGCCCATTAACAAACTTGACCAAGATTTTATGTCCCTTGATTTTATGTAAAAGTTTGAAGAAGATCTGAGCATAATTATAGAAGTTACTGTGTCTAGAAGAAAGTGATATACACCGATAGATAAAGATTTTTACTGATGGTAGTTTTGGGTAGAGTTGCAAAAAGTCGGTTTATTCCCGGGTTTATTTCCAATAGACCCGGTTTATTCCCAGGTTTATTCCCAAAAAACCGAATTATTCCAAATTATCCCGGGTTTTTTCCAGGTTTATTCCTAAAAACCCGGTTTATTCCCGGGTTTAAACCGGGTTTTTTCTAACCTTTGCAACGCTAGTTTTGGGGTCTAGAGGCCATGATCGGCGTAGATCTGCAAAAATTTTTCAGAAATTCCAACATGGGAGAGATTGCAATAGGTAGTATTTCATACGAAATCTACCTAATAAGAGAAGAGGTAAAATAGAGTAAATGAAATTACAGAGTGAATATTACACACGTTAAGAAATAAAATTCAAGTAACTTCCTACTCTTGTATGAAAATAGGGTAATTTAAGGTTAAAATCAGCAGAAATTACTATAAACATATATAATAACTAGAACATATTGTAAAAAGACATAATTATATGGAATTCAGACTCACTGTACAATGGGAATACATCACAAAGAGAATTTGGTTAGCAAATCATGAACAATAATTAAAATCAATATCATGAATTTACCTATTAAAGAAACGCGTTGGAGTTATAAATGTTTCAAAAACTATGAACACAATAATTTATGTAACAAACGACCTTAAATGACTTATAATTAATCACCCGACGGCCACGCCTACAATTTTCGCGGTACTTATAATCACTAGTCAGACTAAGAAAAATAAACCTGAAAAATATACACTATATGGCCATTGATTATTGGACACTTGTGATTTTAGACATTTTACTAAATATCTAGAAAAATACATGAGGAATCATCTCGAAACTCTTAGTGTATAAATATAATAGTATACGCCATACATCTCCGTGAAGATTTTTTACCGAAACTATATAGGGAACCGTCAACAAATAAAAAAAAATGAATATCTTTTGAATAACCCTGTCAAAACTAATGTAGCAAAAGCGCTCAAACTCTAGATAAAGATTGAATGCCTTATTGTAATACACTGTGTTCATTTTTATGCAAATAGCATGCATACTCGCAGAGTAATTAAGGTTTTTATAAAAATGGTTCCAAATTTTTCCAAGTTTTTCCTTATAATTTTCAGAGTTCTTAATATAAAATAATATTTTTTTCAGAAAATATGACAAACAACATTGCACTCAGTACCCTGTAATCAGAATTGAAAAATAAAGAAAATTGTATACAAAATGAGCTGGTTTACTAAATAATTTTTTACTGCGCATGCGTCAACGATATCAAAATTTCATTTGCATATTATGTTAGCTAAATGTATAGAGCAACTTTTGTGAAAGTCACAAAATCATAACTTGAAAATTCTGGAAATAATCGTCAATTGAATAAGTTGAAAATCCGTTATTCTCAAAATGAAGCAAAAACAAGAGGGGTTGTATCCATATATTCATTGATTAGTGTCAATATAGAATACACAATATGGGACGTATATTTGGATAAAATCCCTCATTAGCACTTTCCAACAAAGTTGAAAAGTGCTTATGCATTCGGTTTGTCTGGCCGTCTGGCTTTCTGGCCGGATGGCCGTCTGTCCGTCTGTCCGCGCTCTAACTCCCGTAAATATATTCGGATTGCTATGAAATTTTTATACGTTATTGAGGTTTACCCTAGCACGAACCCTATTGAAAATGAAGTATCTACCATGATTAGTTTATTATACAGAGAGAATCAAAAGTTTCCCATTACATTATGGCCTATGGGGAAAAATCGTTAATATACTCAAATTGCCATGAAATTTTAGGACGTTATTGAGGTTTACTCTAGCACGAACCCTATTGAAAATGAAGTTTCTACCATGATTAGTTTGTCTACAGGGCGAATCAAAAGTTTTCCATTGCATTACGGCCTATGGGGAAAAATCGTTAATATACTCGGATTGCCATGAAATTTTAGGACGTTATTAACGTTTACCCTAGCACAAGTCCTATCGAAAATGAATTTTATACCATGATTAGTTTATCTACAGGGCGAATCAAAATTTTCCTATTACATTACGGCCTATGGAAAAAAATCGTTTCAAAGGAATTTTAAAGATGTTATACCCTGTCAAACATATTAAAATATGCATTCTATAAAATATAAGGTGAAAATATAGCTATTATTCATTTACAGGGCCACACAAAAGAATTCCATTAGATAATGGTAAAAGGGGGAATTGTGTGACATATTTTAAAGATTTTAAGCTTTTTCATGTATAATAAAATTGATATATGTCACTGAAGCTTAATATAATTTATACACTACTGTCTTGCATAATATGAAGTACATAGCATTTACAGGGCCATACAAAAGATTTCAAATAGTATATTCTTTCCGAAGTACCGTATATGTGTCTGATGATGGCTGATGGAGGGATGAAATGCATTTTAATTATTATATTCGCGTTTATATTTCGTTAAATATATGCACATTATATGGTGTGTATAAATGTTATGGTTGATATACAGGGCTACCCAAAAGAGTTAACCAACGTTACTGAATATGAGCGTAAATTATTTAAACGTGGTTCTTAAATAAGCTATGCATTTTACGCTGAGCTGCATTCAATTTACTGAAAAATGTTTGCAGAATATAGATAAAGGGATATACAGGGCCACGCAAAGAATTCGGTACATGGACGCCTATGAATGATGATTTATGAGAATGTGATTTCAGTTGTTTTAAAAGTGTTTTAGTTTACAATAAATTTTAGCCTAATGCTGACTTTTAATAAAGGTACAATGTAAACTACAGGGCTGAACAAAAGTATTCAAGTATGTTTCCATCTAATAGTATGAATTGCTGAAAAAGAAATTTCAAGCTACTGGGTATTTTCTTGCTAAGCTAAATTTTCCCATTATATGAACTGACATATGAAATACAGGGCTGTTCTAATGTACTGGAATACATATTTGGGTATATTTGGCTATACACTATTATTTCCCTAAATAACAAAGTTTTGTTAAAGATTTCATTAAGTGTTGGAAAGTGCTTCATAATCTATGCTTAACGTATGATTTTTCTTACTTGTTTTTATGCTTCATTTTGGGAACAGCGGATTTTCAACTTATTCTATTGACGAATATTTTCAGAATTTTCAAGCTATGATTTTGCGACTTTCACAAAAGTTGCTCTATACATTTAGCTAACATAATATGCAAATGAAATTTTGATATCGTTGACGCATGCGCAGTAAAAAATTATTTAGTAAACCAACTCTTTTTGTATACAGTTTTCATTATTTTTTTAATTCTGATTACAGGGTACTGTGTGCAATGTTGTTTGTCATATTTTCTGAAAAAAATATTTTATATTAAGAACTCTGAAAATTATAAGGAAAAAACTTGGAAAAATTTGGGACCATTTTTATAAAAACCTTAATTACTCTGCGAGTATGCATGCTATTTGCATAAAAATGAACAAGGCATATTACAATAAGGCATTCAATCATAACCTAGAGTTTGAGCGCTTTTGCTACATTAGTTTTGACAGGGTTATTTAAAAGATATTCATTTTTTTTATTTGTTGACGGTCCCCTATGGAGTTTCGGTAAAAAATCTTCACGGAGATGTATGACGTATACTATTATATTTATACACTAAGAGTTTCGAGATGATTCCTCATGTATTTTTCTAGATGTTTAACAAAATGTCTAAAATCGCAAGTGTCCAATAATCAATGGCCATACAGTGTATAAAGTCTATGAGCGTTTGATGCATTCTTATATTCAAAATATCTCCCCAGGAAATTAATGATTTTAACTTGTTTTTTCTGTTTTCTCTTCTTTAAAGATGCCTTTTTTTTCTCTTAGCTTAATTTTGTATCAAGCATTAATATTTTATTCCCAGTTTGTGAGTTTTTGAAACTTAAAATATTAAATTAAGTGAAGATTTTTGAAATATTTTGAGAACTAAGAAAAATAAGATATCTTTTAAGAAGAGTACGCAGAAAAAATAAATATAGTTTAAAAAAAAAAACAAAAAACACGCTTTTTAAGTATATCAAACTAAAAAGTGAAAAATAATTCGTACTATAAGCTGAAAACGAAAATAGATGAAAAATACTATTTTACTATAAAATCATTGTTATTATAGATATCAATTAATAAGCAATAAATAAAATCATCGTGGAAAAAAAGCGTGGGGTGCTTCTTGAGAACTGATAGATGGAGCATGGTAGATGGAGCACCTCACGCTTTTTTTCCACGATAATTTTATTTATTGCTTATTAATTGATATCTATAATAACAATGATCTTATAGTAAAATAGTATTTTTCATCTATTTTCGTTTTCAGCTTATAGTACGAATTATTTTTCACTTTTTAGTTTGATATACTTAAAAAGCGTGATTTTTGGTTTTTTTTCAACTATATTTATTTTTCACTTTTTAGTTTGATTACTTTAAAAGCGTGGTTTTTAGTTTTTTTAAAACTATATTTATTTAAACTATATTTATTTTAAAATTTACAACTAAAGGACATCGATCCAAATCACTTTTTTTGGTCGACTCTGGTTAATTTAACCATGCATCTCGAATCCTATTAAGAATGTATAAAAAAAATTCTTCACATTATGAAAGACAACGTTTTTTGCCAGATATAGACAAATTTGGAGACATTCTTTCATTTGGCACCAAATACGTGTTGTGGCTTTCGTAATTTTAATAGTCAATTTTTCGGCCAAATGTCGCCAATATTTTGTGAAATATTGCCAACTTATTGGTTGCTGCCATTTTCTCACGACCCTGACCCGTATTAAACAAAATGACCCACTAATCAAATTTGATCAAACATGTGACTTAGCTCAAAGGTCTCCAGGTAATCAAAAACAATAGAATATAAAGTTGAATCAAAATCGTTTAAGCCGTTTCTTAGATAAAATTAGCTTGACAGCATTCATCAATAAAGCGAAATGGCCCACTAATATAATTTTGTTTAACTTGCGACTCTGACCAATAGTCTTCTCATGACAAAAGACGTTTCGTTACAAAATTTAGGTAAAATTGATTGAATCGTTGTTATATATAATTAGAATAACCCTAACCCATTATGACCCAAAATGACCCATTAATCGAATTTTCGCGAGCATGTGTCCTGATCCAATGGTTTTCTCTTGCCCGAGAATATCATAATACAAAATATAGTGAAAATGGTGAGAGACATTTTCTACATAAAATTAGCATGACCCATCAATGACCCACAAATGACCCTTATAATCAAAATCTCTCGAACATGTGATTTAGCCCATTAGTTTCCTCGTGTCTAAAAATTGTTACATACAAAATTTTGTTTAAAACGATCCAGCCGTTCTTTAAATATAAATAGCTTGACCCAGACCCTTTATGACCCATTAATCGAAATTTCTCGAAAGTGTGACCTAGCCCAATAATTTTCTTGTGCCAAAAAAATGTTATGTAAAAAATTTCGTTAAAATCGATCCACCTGTTCTTTAGATGTAGCTTGACATGATCCATTATGGCCCATCATGACCCACAAATGATCATTATAGTCGAAATCTCTCAAACATGTGATTTAGCGAATTAGTTTCCTCGTGTCAAAAAACTGTTCATACAAAATTTCGTTATAATCGATCACGCTGTTCTTTAAATATAAATAGCTTGACCCAGACCCTTAATGACCCAATATGACCCATTAAAATTTTTTCTCGAACATGTAACCAAGCCCAATATTTTTCTCGTGCCCGAAAACCATAGAATGCAATTTTTAGTCAAAACTGCGTGAGAAAATCTTTAGATAAAAATAGCATGACCCACAATGACCCCAAAACCGACCCACTAACCGAATTTTCTTGAACATGTTATCTAACCCAATGGTCTTCTTGTAATCCAAAACGATAAAATATAAAATTTGGTCAAAATCGTTAGAGCCGTTTTTTAGATAAAAATGGCTTGACCCATAATGACCCAAAAATGACCCACTAATCCAAATTTTCGAACATGTGACACAGCCCGATAGCTTTCTCGTGCCAAAAAACTGTTACATACAAAATTTCGTTATAATCGATCACGCCGTTCTTTAAATATAAATAGCTTGACCCAGACCCTCAATGACCCAATATGACCCATTAAAATTTTTTCTCGAACATGTAACCTAGTCCGATGATTTTCTCGTTCTCGAAAACCATAGAATGCAATTTTTAGTCGAAATTGCTTGAAAAAATCTTTAGATAATAAGGAAAATCTTTAGATAATAAGGAGAGTTACAAACCCACAAACTCACATACAGGTGATAAAGTAATAAAAGCGGGTTAAAAAGGTAGTTAAAAAATATCAATTTCCTGAGGTGATAGTTTGAATATAAAAATTCATCAAACTCAAATAGTCTTAACATTACGGAGGGGAGTTCGGAAGCTGATTGACCAGCACCCTTATGTGATGCCATAATTGCATCGCCTCATTTCAAGGGATTAAGTAAAATATAACAAAGAGTGAATCAGGAGAGATGAGATTTCTAAATTCCTGGATGGCTTCCAGCCTTTGGACTGACGTCGAATAAATTTGTTAACTTCTATGGTCCGCTGTACCACATATTGAAATTTTTGCCATTCCCTTTAAATTTATTCAATGTTCTATCCTTGTGATACTCTTTCTTGCTATACTTTACTGCCATATGTATGAAACCGTACTCGCTTATTTATGCGTTCAGTGTATTTGAGATTAAATTCGGCAATGTTAGAATACTGTTAAGGCCCCTGTCCTCGCTCGAGGAAACGCTAGCGAGCTAATGCTATTCCTATGGGGGAGCATTTTTCTACTAACCCTTTCGTTTTTTGACGTTTTTGAATATATTTTTTTTTTTGCATTGCATAGCTGAGGTGCATGCGGTCAGCGCACCTTTTTTACTTTTTCGATTTTGGTTGCAGATATTTTTTAGAAAGTGAGTTTCACTTTCAAAACCAGTTTCGAAATTGAAAGTGCTTTTTAAAAAAATAACTGCAACCAAAATCGTAAAATTAAAAAAGGTGCGCTGTCGGCATGCACCTCAGCTATCCAATGCAAAAAAAAAAAAAAAAAAAAAAAAAGTCAAAATGCGAAAGAGTTATTAGAAAAATGCTTCCCCATAGGAATAGCATTAGCTCGCGAGCGTTTCCTCGAGCGAGGACAGGGGCCTTAATAATACTCAAGGTTCTTGCTGGTTTTGATCGACATTAGCGATTTGGTGGATAAGAAATAAAAAACAATAGCCAACTGAAAGTGAATGTTAGCAAAATAGATTCGACATGAAACGCTGAAAAAACTATTTTTAACGTCTTATTCAGGGCCCGATCAAACTGGAGTTGGGCCCAGGGCCTGTTAAGAAGTTGGGCCCCCCTACCTACCCATTTTCGGTGACACTTTCACAAAAAACTAAGGTTTATTTGACGAGTTGACAAAGTTGTTTGGGTGAAAAATGCTTAAGTTAAAAGCTTTTAAAAATTTTATTGAGTCATTCAGAATATTTAAATTTTACATTTCATATTTTATAAAACAATATTATTTGAAAAGTATCTGATTAAGGAAAAAAAAGGCAGCCACATAATTTGTGGGCCCCTGATATTGGTGGGCCCAGGGCCAAGGCCCTGGAGGCCCGTGCATTAATCAGGCCCTGGTCTTATTGTATCCCTTTTTTGAATATATTCTAAAATAATTCAATTTTGTATTTACATAGAAAATAGGAATTCGACTATTTAGTAAGGAAACCATTAAAAAGAGCATTCTAAATGTCTCTAAAATATGTCAATGTTTCAGACTTTATTTAGCATGCTAAATAAAAATTCAAAACAGTTGCTTTTGATTTACTGTTGTGTAAATATACACTAGAAGTTGATAAAAGATTTCGATTCTAACCGATAGAAAAAATTGAGTGGCCAATGATACTTTATATGCAACTAACAAACAGCATGGTAAATAGCTTATTCCAACACTAAATTCTAGAAAAACTTTTCTGTATTTGGCACGTCATGCGAATAATTTTGTTTGTGTTTTTACCAGCACGATATCGGAGCATAGACAGCGATTAATTGACAGCAGAAAAATACCAACCGCATTATCCTGCCTGTATCTTTGCCAATGCTAAACTGAATTGTATTGAGTCAGTATGTCAATAAATAAAGCTATACTAATGACATAGTGTGACTGAACATGTAAAGCGGCATCAAATGTTAAAAAAATTCAGCTAAGAATCACGCTGCTAGGATGTGTAGATGATTTTCAGATTATGTTTTTATTTTCAAAAATTCAGATCATTATTTTAGGAAAAATTAATTAAATAATAGTCTATTCAAAGAAAAAGTAATTTTAATTTTCTATAATTTCATTAATATATCAAATAAATCCAGTATTTTCAATTTAAACATCACAGCTTCCCTATTTGACATAATAGCAATAAACAAAATAATATTTTTCTAAATTATTTTATTATTAATTATTCATTCTTAAAATTATATTAATCAGTCTTATTTTTAAATGTAAATCATTTTCATGTAATCGCCCGGTCTTTTAAGCATATAATTCGCAATTTATGCTATTTCAAAAATTAAGCTTAATCTCTGTATTTTTTTTATGAAGATCGCGGTTTTTCTCAAATTCATGCATTGCCATTTTGTCATAGTCTCTCTTACAGCCTAGATCAATGAGTCATCGGGATTTGGGAATGTTCGACGATGTTCCAGAAGGTTCGTCGGTGCGAATTTCCCGCCAAATCCCCGCGTTCACCCCTTGATGACGCACGCTTTTTTCTGGATCATTCCTAGCGTCGGGAGATGCTGGATACTGATTGGCTGGGAGCGCGAGCGCCGCAAAGAGGAGGACGGCGATATTCTGATTTTTTTTAGATTTCTTGAGGACAGAGCGCGGGAATAGGTCGTACGTGGCTCCCCGGCCGCTGGCCGGGGGAGTAATTTTTTTGTCGGAGAATAGGAAGTTGCACATTTTTTTTCTTTCTTTAACCGAGGCCTAAAAACAACGCATTTTTTTCTAAAGAGGATAACTCCGGTGAATGCCTCCAGCCCAGCTCTTAAATTAACAATTTACGAGGTCCAGAATCCACCATTGCTGACCGCAAGTTGAATCTTCAGAACATCTACACCTCGTGATCATTCTCACAACATCTACTACCCCGCTCTAGGGTAAAAAATATAAAGGAACCAGCTGCTTAACCTAGAGATTACCGATTGTCCATCTAAACTACACCTGAACAAGAGCTTCATCTCTATAATTTACATTCAGCAAGTTTCGACTTAAGAGTGTGTAACGGTAAACCCACAGTGGGCGCTATTTGTAACGGCGCACGCACGCTGGGTGTCGTTTGTAACGTTATATGCAGACATACTCAGTAGTTTAGGTTAAAACAACAAAGTTTATTCAAGTGATAATGGCCGAAGGGAAGTGGGGCAAGTCTAAAATTTTACACACTGAGAACACTATGAACAGCTAAAATCATACTCACAGGCCCCAATCTAGCTCAGTCGTGGCACCGCCTAACACTTGACACTGTCTCCTGGCTGAGCTGTTGAACAAAGCTTAGTTAAACAGCCCGTGGCTGTGGATAATTCTTTATTTCACCAATAATTAAAATGGAACTACTATTAAACTTTCTTACCACGGCCGACTCTTAAATCCACTATCCAAACTCCTTTCCACTTTACTGGAGGCCGTTGCTACTTTTTATTCGTCAGCACTTCGCTAAACAATCATCCACTTCGTTGTCTAATGGCAGAGGTCCGCACCTGCTGGCTGCTGGCTAATGCCAGAGACACACACCCAAACTCACCCCCAGGCTTTTATATGCTGCAAACTGAGATACTTCACATTAACATATTACTAATAACCGCGAGCTAACTGCGGAATTCGAAAGAGCACACACACTCTAGAAAGTTAAAGTAAAAGAGAGGATAGGTGTCGCTTTTACGCTTACACTTGTTAAATTATTGACGTCACGATCTCAGAAACACTAGAGTGCCTTTATGACAAAAGGTCACTCCCTCACAACCCCCCCTCGGATTCCGCAGAGAAAAAGGGCTGGGACAAATGCATGCCCAGAACTTTTTCTTGTTATAAATTTCGAGCCGTAATAAAACACAGTGATGGGTGAAATTTAGCGCCGAAACATAACTTTTAAAATATTAACTTTAACCCATCACAACCAAAAAAAACTCAGTTTGCCTCAAATATTCACATATTCAATCCAATCATTCTTCTATCTTACAAATAGCCTCCGTAAAACTTCCAAAAACTCGTAAAATTTTCAAAACTAATTACTTCTTTCAAAACAGCCCACTCCACTGGGAGTGCTAAAATTTCTCAAAATGCTAAACTTCCGAAATTTTCCTCAATATTGCAATACAACTATAACTTTACCAAAAATTTCTCCACAACTTTTAATATACTAGAATTCGCACCAAGTCCAAAAAACCCAATGCGCAAAAATTTTCCTTATCCAAATTCCGACTTCATCTAGAATTACAATTACTTCATACTAAAATAACTCTGCTACTACGTAATACCTACATACCCATTAGCCAATGAACTAACTCCCAAAATTCTTCAGAACTTAACTCCACTTTAACAATAATTGGGGCACATACGTACAGCGGCATATCGCTGTGCTTATGCAACAATCAAAAAATATCAAAAATTTACAAAATGACGTCATCATGCTCTTCATCTGTATTAACTAAAAGAAAAATAGCAGAATCAATACATAACACAGGTATACTTCCCTGCAAGAAAATCACATTAACATTCAATTTTAATACAATACAATTTCAAATTCAAACGCAGCTTAAAAATTCGCAACTTGCGGAAACCATTCCCAACTAAAGTACCAAACGCAACTCATAAAACACGAACGATAAGAAGAAAGTTAATTCATTAAATGTTAGTATAAGAGATAGAAACGCGTGTCAAGGACTTCTTGACCGCAAAACACGTGCGCGTCTGAACCGCGGCGCGTGTACAAAATAACCCAAATTACTATCTGTACTTTCTGAAAATTTAAACATACATTAACATACATTTTATAACACATGAACAATATAACAATATAGTAACATTTTCAACAAATAACACAACAATTTAACAATAGATCCAGAATTTTTAAAAGCAGTTAAGACCAAAATCTCAAACATACATAAAACTAACAATTTTGCAAACAAATTTTGAACACAATTAAGCACTAATCGTGAGTCCGTCAAAAAAATTCAAAAATGGCCAAAAAGTACCAAACAGTCTTTCTGCTTTTTATTCCTTCACATTGCTACCACATATATGCACTCTAATAGAAATTTAATAAAGAACATTATCACCCAATCATAGAGATGATTCGCTGCTGGCTGGCTTCATACTACAGGATGGCTTTCTCCTCCTGTCCCAGAAACCTTGTACGAAGGATCTTTCGTCATCAGAACTGTACGGTGACGCCACAGTTGACTGTCGTGCCTGCAGCCTGGTTCTGAATGGATGCCGCGGGATACTTGTAGGTTCCGCTCGACGACACTGCTCTGGCCGGTTTGCCGGGGTCACTCCATGGCGAGATTCACACTGTTGATGCCGGTAATCTGAGCGTTGTCTCCTCTTTCTAGATGCACCCGAAGTTACTGAAGATCCTAGACCACGTTTCTTTCCAGACCTACGCTGTTTCTTATTGGGCAAAAATTCCGACTTTAAAGTCCTTTTAACAGTTTGTCGAGTGTCCATACGAAATCTTTTCCGGGGATTAATCACTGAAGATGGTGAACTATTAGATAATGTATGTTTGCGAGGTTGCTGTCTCATAAGTGGAGGAACTGGACAGTCTATAATTTTTTGTCTTTTATGGCACACAGAGTCCGATGTATCTGACACAATTCTCTTATTTTTATTATCATACTTTGCTCTCGGATTGCTAGGCTTTCGACTTTCAAGAACAGTTTTTGGAGCTGTTTAACCAAATTTTCTTCTTGAATATTGATGAAAAGAATTAGATGAAGAAGTGCTGGACTCGGGACACTCATTGGATCGGGAATTTCGCGAAACACCACTCGACACATGAGAACCTTCACTACCATTTTCTCTAAACTTATAAACTCTAACCTGATCCAAATTAACCGTCATTCTTTCACCATTGACATCAACAACCAAATTATTATTTCGAACTTCCAAAACCTCGAACGGACCTACAAACTTCGGACCAAACTTAGCTACTCTCTTTTGACGACTTGAACTTAACCAATGTTTTTCTACTAACACAAAATCTCCAACTTTCACTTCTAACTCTCTTCTACGCATATTATAATACTGAGCTTGCTTTTCTTGCGCTTTTCCCATTTGAACCTGAGCTTCCTTAACCAACCTCTCAATATCCTGACACATGTACTGACTTTCCGCATCCGACACCATAACTAACCTTTGGAATGGAGTAATGACTTTTCTACCCAAAAACAATTCAGCAGGCGTTTTCCCCGTTGACTCGTGAACTGTTGTACGAAGTGCGTACGCAAAATGCTGAAGAAACTGGTCCCAATTTGCATGATGAGAACCAACATATGAAGAAATCATTTGAATTAATGTACGATTTACACGTTCAGCCATATTAGACTGAGGAAGTTCCATACCGACCTCAGTCTCCAACTTTTCACAAAAAGATTTAAAAATATTAGATATAAAATCATAACGAAATGGTTTACTAGCAACTAGTGCGTCAAAACCAATATGAACTTCATTCGTTAAACTCGGTTTATCTGAAAAAACTTTACCAAAATCGACTAAAGACTTATTAAACTCCACCTTCTTAACCTCACTTAAACTAGATTCCTCCAAATTAACTGACACTGAAACAGGCTCTTTCTTACTCACATTCTCATCATTATTCACGATTAACGACTTTTTAAAGAAATCCAAACTAATTCCTCTATCCTTCATATAATCCACACCAACTATACAATGCACTGTTAACCCATCTAACACACAAAACTCCCAACATGTCTTAACCGAACGAATTTCAACTTCTAATTCTACTGAACCTTTATTATCGCAAGCTACTCCCTGTGCTGACTGAACCACAAGACTTGACCTTTTCAACTTCTTATACGAAAAATATTTCCGATAACAATCAAAAGAAATGAACGACTTATCTGCCCCTGTATCGAAGACACTTTTAACGACAATACCATCTAACACAATTAACACTTCAGGTAACTCAACCGGATTAATAGTAATTTTATTTAAACTCACAGAAGGCTTTTCCGATTTAATCTGTGACTGCATACCTTCCGAAATACAGTCACCTACCAGTTTAACTGACCCGACCTCGTCACACCTCTCCTTTGCACTGATCTACCTTCAAAATTCTCATCCGAAGTTAATCTCCTTACTTGCGAAGAAACATTCCTGTCCCGTACTCCCCCACTACGATCATAACCACTATTCTGTCTATTTCCATACATATTTCTCTCACCACTTCTAAAATTATTAGCACCACCACCATTCCTATTACCATTACTCGTATTCGACATATTACGACCAAATCCATCATTTCTATTACGCACATTATTATCCGGAAATCGCTGTCCCCCTCTCACAAAATTACGTTCCCCCTCATTTCTCAAATTACTATCCGTGACAGGTCTCTGCCGAGGGCTACGCAAATCCCGTTGATCCGAGCTATGCCGAGTCCCGTACTTCGATAATATCTGATGCATTTCTGCAAAATTCTTCGGTGCTCTAACTTCAATGAAGTCCTGTATATTTGGGTTAAAAAGAGGAAAAACAATGTCCAACAATTCCTCAAATGTGATATCTAAATCTAATTTATTTTTTAGTTCAAGCTTACGTAGATAGAATTTTGACGCCGACTCATAAATATTCTGCTTATTACAATAGAACTCTTTTCTCAAAATACTTTTATCTTTAACGGGAGGAAATGCCTTCTTTAACTCGATCACAGTTTGTTCAAATCTTTTCGCTTCTTCATTAATCAAAAACTTTCCTATATTTTCCAACCACAAAAGTGCTTCGCCCTTTAACGAGCATTTAAGCACTACGTATCTACTTTTTTCAGGTATATTATTGAACAAAATATAATCATCTAATTTAACTAAAAATTCACTAATATCACCCTCACCGGTGAAATACACACGTGGCACAATCTCATAATGTCCGATGTTTCGTTGGGCGCCATTTGTAACGGTAAACCCACAGTGGGCGCTATTTGTAACGGCGCACGCACGCTGGGTGTCGTTTGTAACGTTATATGCAGACATACTCAGTAGTTTAGGTTAAAACAACAAAGTTTATTCAAGTGATAATGGCCGAAGGGAAGTGGGGCAAGTCTAAAATTTTACACACTGAGAACACTATGAACAGCTAAAATCATACTCACAGGCCCCAATCTAGCTCAGTCGTGGCACCGCCTAACACTTGACACTGTCTCCTGGCTGAGCTGTTGAACAAAGCTTAGTTAAACAGCCCGTGGCTGTGGATAATTCTTTATTTCACCAATAATTAAAATGGAACTACTATTAAACTTTCTTACCACGGCCGACTCTTAAATCCACTATCCAAACTCCTTTCCACTTTACTGGAGGCCGTTGCTACTTTCTATTCGTCAGCACTTCGCTAAACAATCATCCACTTCGTTGTCTAATGGCAGAGGTCCGCACCTGCTGGCTGCTGGCTAATGCCAGAGACACACACCCAAACTCACCCCCAGGCTTTTATATGCTGCAAACTGAGATACTTCACATTAACATATTACTAATAACCGCGAGCTAACTGCGGAATTCGAAAGAGCACACACACTCTAGAAAGTTAAAGTAAAAGAGAGGATAGGTGTCGCTTTTACGCTTACACTTGTTAAATTATTGACGTCACGATCTCAGAAACACTAGAGTGCCTTTATGACAAAAGGTCACTCCCTCACAAGTGTAGCACCAGGAAATCCCAATCTCCGAAGTGGTTCATCTTTGAGTCAACACTTGGCTTTGTGGAGCGGTGGAGTGAGATCATCCAGTCCGGTTTCGCTTGGTATAACGAAATGCAGCTCATGGACTATATGTTGTGAACTTTGAAAGTGTAAGAACTGTCAGCAACTGTTAATTTTAGGGACTATTTTAGGCCAAAATGGTTTGTGAATCCAATTTTTCAGTGCATTTATAATTTCATCACTTTCTGATCGTTCCTGTAATGTGCAAATTTCATCTGTTTTGATAATTTCATCTGTTTTGATTATGAAGGTGGCCACAATTTCAAGTATGTCAATATTCCTCAAAAAATAAAGTTATATGCTGTACATGTTAAAGTACTGTGTGTTTCATCCGTGGGTGAGTTTTTCAATTTTATCCTTTCTTTAGTAGAAGAAATGTTTTCGAATTTCTCTTAATTTAAAGTAAATTTTCATGATAATTTTTTTTTCCTTTTATTTTTCCTAAATAAATCTTTAGATACGCAATGCACTACTATCTTTCACGCGCTGCTGGCTGTATTTGAGGAGTTTGTTATCCGGTGATATAATTTTTTGGGCCAACTTGTCCGTTTCCACAAATTTTGGCTGCTAAAATATTGCTGGGATAGCGAATCCCCAAATACACCCATAGCACACGCTTGCATTGGCACGCACAGAAACAGAGCAGAAATTGAGTGCTCTCAAATTGGCAGGTCTGACTGTTCGTTTATTCGCCAAAAGAAACATTTTGTGACAATTTGCAGCTGTAGCAAGTATCCTGATAATGCGTATGTCGTAGATTTGAGATGCTACACATTTCACTTTGCTCCTTTTCTTCCGTTTCTCTTATTTTTAATTTGCACAAAGAATGTTTCATGTTTTTATCTTACAAAAAATTTCCCCTAAAACTGAAAATCTGTACACATATTACCTAGAAGTACTCTAAACTGAAATACATTTAATCGTGGTATTACGACCCATTCGTATATAGGGTAAATTAAATGGCCTAGTCGGAAATAGAATTCATTTTGTTATCGGACAGTTCGTACAGAAAATCTGAATAAAGGAAAACTATTTAAAAGATTTTTTAAACAGATTTTAAAGTACATCGAAAGTCGAATGTTGGTAGCAATAACCGAAAATGAGTTAAATAGATCTTAAGTCAATGAGCAAGTCAAATTGAACCTATCGCTCAACCGCAAGAAAGTGACACGTCTCGCAAAAATTCATTTTGCTTTTTATTCCATTATCAGGTCTTTTCGTAAATGCGTCTTGCTGCACGAACAGTTTCATAAGTGCAGCTATACGGAAAACCACTTTATTGCGCTATATGTCCATTAGTGACCTTAGAAAAGGGTGGATTGTGCGGGGATGTAAGATTATTCAAAACTCCAAATCTCATATTTCGTTTTCATTTTCATGGGCTTCATACTGTTATGCATGTTTTCACTCCTGCATGCTGAGCTGAGTGGTATAATTTCATGTTACAATAAAATCATGCCAAAATTTCTTTTGCTTCTTCTGTGAAATTTGTTTTTCTCAAAATCTGTAACTTTTCTTGTGTTTGAGCGACATGTTAAAATAATCAATCAAGAAATTGGAGAAGCGAAAACTGAGATAAAATATTCAGATATAAATATTAAATTTCAAATTTGTGAAAACACCAAAAGAAACGAAGTTTATTGACATCAAGTAGCTTTTAAGATAAAGCTTTAGCTACCTATAAACGAAATGCGTTACTTCGTTAGTTATCTGCTCCACGTGTCTTATTTTATTTCACAACACAGTGAGAGAAAATAATTCAAAATACTGTAAGTTCTTAAGGAAGGGTATTACACAGATAAGAAAAAATATATCTTTATGATGTTTTTTTTTATTCAAATAAAATAGTGATAGTTGTTCTTTTAGGCACGATAAAATCTTTTGAGATAAATTTCGTGACAACACAAAACATTTCTGTTATGCTACAGAGCTATTTAAAAGACAAAATACGAACATAAGGAGAAAAAACAGAGAAAAGATGCATTGAATAAAATAACACAGACAGAAAGCTATGTCTTCAAACTAGAAAATACTGCAGCTTGAAACTTTTTTTACAGTTTACTTCGCAATTTTGTAAGTAATAGTTTTGTAATCATTTAAGGTTATTAAATTTCAATAAGTTTCTCTGTAACTGCTTTCTTAGAGCTCCCTTAAGATGTCTCGTTTGAAACGCCACATAACTGAGTCAGAATTGAAAAAAAAAAGAATTGCGATTTAATAAAAAATAATTATTTTATTCAACAGTGCCCAAACTCCTATCTAGACTTCAATGCCAAAAATTTAGAGGAAACAAAGACCCAAGATCTAAATGCAATTTTCTTGCAATAGATACGATATGCACTTATAATAATATAATAGAGTTATATACCGGGTGTTTCAGAAGTCAGGACGAACTTTAAAAATGAATAATTCGAAACCGAATTAAGATACAACAATACGGTATGCACCAAATGGATGGAAAAGAAACCGGGTTTTGTGTGGCAACGAAAATATATAGTTTTCTTGGCATCCAACGGCATCACTAGCAGCACTGAAAGATGCCATCCGCCAAAATGTGCCCGCCATAATGCAAGAAATGCTACTGAATGCTGTGAATAGTGCGGTGCCTAGTCTCACAGCTCCACTTATGAATGATAGACAGCAAATTGAACATTTACTATAGTACTAATTAACTGTAATTAAGCTGACTTGTAAGTTGTCAACATTTTTTCATTTGTAAATTATTTTTTGGCGAAATAAAACAATATAGCGCCATTTGCTGGTCACCAACAAAACTACTTTTTCGTTGTAAAACCCGGTTTCTTCTTCATCCGTTCGGTGCAAACCTTATCTTTGTATCTTGATTCGTTTTCGAATTATTCATTTTTAAAGTTCGTCCTGACTTTTGGATCACCCGGTATAATATTATAAGAAGAAATCTAATGAATCTATTTTTAATCTACATAATCTACAAATACAAGTACATACAGTACTATTATAAATGAAAATTTTTTAAATATAATTAAAATTGCTTACTATACCAATACAAAAAAATATAATATAGTTAAAAATCTCTATTTTCATTTCATTAAAGACGCGCAAGACGCATTAATTCAAAATTTAATCACCACTAAAAATAATTTTAAGGTTATCTGAAGGAAACTCCCATTTTCTTCAAAAAGTTTGCAGATTTAGCCTTGCCTTACAAATATCTGAAGAATTTTTTAAGATATTCTTTAAAATATCTGCAGAATGGATCAATTACCTACAAATTTTCGACAGATTTTTGGGGCAATTCCCTGTAGATTTTTTTTTAATTGGGATTATATCTAAATATACATTAGCTCTCTTACTTTTCTTACATAGAGGGACACTTTTATTTGAAAATAGGTTGTCTTTTTCGAAATAGCATAAAAAATACAGATTTTGTTTTTGGGTGAGGTATTGTTAATTTATATTGTTATATTATTTATAACAATATTGACTATCATTCGAAGATATGCCACGGGCTTGTACTACTAACAGTAATAAAGTAAATTGCCTTGCTTAAGTGCACTAAAAGGTATTGGCGAAAAGGAGCCATTAAAAAGGGCCAAATCATAAACCCTATTGCCATCTTTAAAACAGGTTTTTTCATCAGATTTCATATCATAAGAAATTACTACTGTAGCAGATGCCAGAAATGCGTAGAACATAACATGTCCCTTTAGTCCAACATCCACCTATTACATGCATTATTATGTATGGCAGTTTTATCTCAGTATTGAGTAGAGGTAAGCATCTATCTATATTATAAAGGCCAAACGTATCTTGGCTTAACACATACGTCATTTTTCGAATGGCAACACTTTGAAATTTAAAACGACATTTCGATTTTGCAATTTTTGTTACTACAAATTTTTAAACTTCTAAATATTTCATATTTTCAATTTTTACTCCGTCGTATAGGGAACAAAAATTACTTTGGAGTGCAATTTGTTTAAAAACTGTATCTCAATTCATTTTTGAATTATACATTTTTTGTAGTTTTTTATACCTTTTTCTAATTGTTGCAACATTCGTACTCCCTTTTTATTAAAAGCAAAGGGAAAAATAGCCGAAAAAAGCAGATTACTACATTTTTATGTTGACATTTTCTCACTAAAAGTGAAAAGGTTTGAAATAAAAATACGGCCTGTGTCAAAAATATTTTTTGTTGTAAAATCCGGTGAGTTTTGGTTTCATTTACAAAATTTCACTTACATTTAGAAGAATATCAACAGTTTAGTATCTGTTTCAGCCAATAGTATTCAGACTTAAGGATATCAATTAAAATGATTTCAAAATGATCAAATTAAAATACCAGTTTTTTTTAAAAAGAAAGGTGAATACAGATATGAAATGTGCAATTGTAAATTTTGATATGGTGAAAATGATGTCGGGTTTATATTTCACGGGGGAAAAATTCTATGATTGAGTCAAAGTGGAATAAATTTTTGCTTTTTCATTTTGGAATACTAGCATAAGAGCCTTAATTAATAACTTTATCATAATAACAAATCTTTAATATTTTTTACTTCCAACATATACGATATAAGTTTAATTTTAACAATTTCTGCAACACAGTTTTATAGAAGTACTGTTTTGATAACTTTAGGTTAAATGTCATTTGTTTAAGGCCCCTGTCCTTGCTCGAGGAAACGCTCGCGAGCTAATGCTATTCCTATGGGGAAGCATTTTTCTAATAACTCTTTCGCATTTTGACATTTTTTGAATAATTTTTTTTGCAATGGATACCTGAGGTACATGCCAACAGCGCACCTTTTTTACTTTTTCGATTTTGGTTGCAGATTTTTTTACAAAGTTAGTTTCACTTTCAAAACCGGTTTCGAAACTGAAAGTGCTTTTTAAAAAATATATCTGCAACCAAAATCGAAAAAGTAAAAAAGGTGCGCTGTCGGCATGCACCTCAGCTATCCAATGCCAAAAAAAAAAAAAAAAAAAAAAAAAAAAAAAAATTCAAAAATGTCAAAATGCGAAAGAGTTATTAGAAAAATGCTTCCCCATAGGAATAGCATTAGCTCGCGAGCGTTTCTTGAGCGAGGACAGGGGCCTTAAGAGTTAGACTTATCAATATGATTCATTTTTTTAGTGTAACTATTTTGTAAGTTAATTATAATTCGATTAAACAGTTTCTTCTTAAAAATTTTCTTTCGTCGAAATTCGACGGGTTCTATCTAGTACTAATAAAAGAACAAATAGCTCTGTCAGTCTGTGTGTGATGGCTAGTTAATCTATCGCACGTAGAAGTATCAAAACATTATTTAGGTGCATATAGTCCAAGACTGATCCTTATGCACCTAAGGTTCAGATTTTCTCTCAAGCGTGGATTAAAAGCATAGCTTTAAATCTCGTATTTTGCAAATTAAATAACTGGTACTACTTATTTAATCCGTCGACTGCTTTTGCCAAATTATACAAATCGCCAAACTAAGAGCCAAATGATACATATTGAAATAATTTTTATTTTAAAAACCTTAAAAACAAATAATTAGTAGAATATTATAAAAATACAAATAAAGTTTACATAAAAATCACTGAATGACGTTTTAAACCCGCGTATCGTAGTTAATGTCATTGAATGTGGTATTCACGATCATCCATTATTGGCATTTAATCTTATTGTTAGGCGAGAATTTTTAAGTTGACATTATAAACAAGTAGTACATAATAACTTCCTATTGCAATATAGAAAGATGCTTCATGTTACAACGGGGGAGTGTGCTATATCCTTATTTCTAAAAAGTCATGTTAGAACAAAAATGCATTTAATACACTGCTCAAAACAATTAAAGGATATTGCAGTTTTAGGTGGATTTTGTATCTGGGAAACCTTTTAGCTGATTGATACATGGTCGACAGACATAGTAGGCTATATGAGAATAAATTACACATGTTTGGCAGAAAAAAATGCATTTTATTGCGCATTTGTGTACAAAAGGAAAAAAACACAATTTGTGCATAGGAGAAAAAAGAATAAGAAAAGGTGTTTTCTTCAAAGAAAATCATTTTCAGTAGGGGGTATGGTTTCCACGGGCGGCCAGCAACGTTGAACCACTTTGAGGCATGGACTCAATGAGGCTATTAATGACGAGTTGGGGTATTCTGCCCCACTCTTCCAGAAGAGCTCTTTCCAATTCTTGGAGAGTTTGTGGGGGTTGTTGGCGGCCAGAAATTCGTCTTCCTAGAGCGTCCCAAACGTGCTCGATTGGATTCATGTCTGGAGAACACGCTGGCCATTCCATTCGAACGATTCCTTCCTCGAAAAGAAAATCCTCCACCAGGTTTGCACGATATGGCTTGCAGTTATCGTCCATTAAAATGAAGTTATCTCCGATTGCTGCAGCGTAAAGGACTACAATAGGTCTGAGGATCTCATCCCTATATCGGCGACCAGACAGAGCTCCATCTCGAATGATGTAGCTCTGCGCAGTGCGCCCGTCAATGGAGATGCCACCATACACCAACACTCCTCCACCGCCAAATCTGACACTTTCGTGCACGAACGCAGGATTATTCCTACTGCCACGGTCCCTCTAGATAAAAATACCCCTATTATCCGGATGCACAGAAAATCGGGACTCGTCAGAAAACAGAATATTGCTCCATTCATTTCTCCTCCAGTTGACATGCTCGGTTGCCCACTCCCTGCGGTCGCGACGATGCCTTGATGTTAATCTAACACATACCATCGGTCGGCGAGCATACAGACCTACAGCATGGAGCCGGTTTCGGACAGTCTGAGTTGAAATCGTGGTGCCTGTAGCCGAGCGAAGGTGTTGTTGGAGAAGAGTAGCGTTCATGTTTCGGTGTCTCCGAGCTGTTAACGCTCGATCTTCATTAAGCGTTGTTGCCCGTCTACGACCTTGCCCTGGTCTTCGGCCTGCACATCCACTCTCCAAAAGACGGTTCCAGATCCTGGAAATGACACTTTGTGACACTCCAATGGCTTGCGCTACTTCGGCTTGAGTTTGGCCCCCTTTTAACCTACCAACAATTCTCCAAGCTTCTGAATCTCTCAAATGACTTGGCTGAGACATCGTACTCATCGAAACAAAGCAATCACTGAATGCCGATCGTCCCTGTCTTCATTCTCTTTTATCCAGTTGAAAGTCAAGTTTCATTCGCTGCCGCTGAAGCGACGTTTTTGACGTCGAACTCAAAATTTGCATACTCCACAGTTTGAAAACCAGAAAAATTTGCATTTGTGATTCTCTTCTTCTATTTTCGGCAAAAAAGTTTCGTTTATATCTTTATTTTATATAAAACTTCAAATATCCTTTAATTGTTTTGAGCAGTGTAGTTTCAATGCTTATAAATTTTGTTTATCATAAACAAAATGCGAAACTTCAAATTGCTCCGAAAGTAGCTCTAAGAAATTGTACCCCAGAAGCTAAAATTAAAAATTAGTCTAATTAAAGGAAAAGAAGTTAAATTACATTATAGAATGTAAGTTTGCTCGAATATTTGATAAAAGCATTTTGATTAAATAACTAATGTATGTTCAGAGATTTCTTTAATTAATGATACAAATTCTGAATAAAGTGAAGCAAGAGCGAAAATGCAATGGCGAAACAAATTGATTCTCCACCAATACAGTCTAACATCAGAGATCTGCAATCAGTTGACTCTCAGTATCGTATTACTTCAGGTTTTACACCAGCTATCCTAATTCCTCAAATCCCAAATCAGTTGACTCTGATTCAAAACCTTTGAAACCTTCTATATCCAATTATTCTATTGTTAGTGCTACTGTTTCTTTAAAAACTAATTCTTTTTCTTCTGTACAGGAACTTAGCTCCAGTATGAAAAGAAGAGTTCTTGAGCATCTGAAATATTAAGTGTTGGAGAAATATGTTGATTTAATTCAAATTCAAAATGCATATATGGCAGCACTGAACAAACTCTCTCGTATTCTCGATAAATAAGTTATCAATGTAAAAATAATACCAGTTGTAGTATGTTTTGTGTAATGTCACTTGTGTTCCTGTTTTGATGTTATAATTAAACGTTAAATATTTATTTTGGTACTATCTATTTATTTCAGTCTGTGATGATTATCTCTTTAATTTTAAATCGTCTGCATATTTTAATTCCAGGCCTTTTCCTCTGCGTAGGGATAACTAAAACATGCAATCTGTTTTTCCCTTTACGCAAGGATATTGTTTTACATAGATTTCGTATGAAATACTACCTATTGCATTCGCACCAGTTTATATATACATAGTACCTGTACCCTATATGGACACCTTAAGGAAAATGTATTTTTTTCACCCCCATGTACAAGTCAGAGGATTCCAAAAATGTGTGTCCACTATCCTTGGACTATTGACTATCATTAATAAAATTAGCTACCATGTAATTATTCTGGTTTAATTTAGATGA
Organism: Maratus speculifer; assembly: GCA_964019185.1. Lineage (NCBI taxonomy): Eukaryota > Metazoa > Arthropoda > Arachnida > Araneae > Salticidae > Maratus > Maratus speculifer. The sequence goes on from OZ025298.1 coordinate 132,312,112, forward strand.
TAAAAACAAAAAATGTTTACAAGTGTCCATATAAGGAACTACCTGTTCTTATTATGGACAGGTGTTTCCTTATTGACTTTCTACACAGGGTGTATGGAAGAGCCACTTTTCCAAGGGAGTTTAGAGGAGAGGGAATAAATAAAAATGTATTTTAAAGTATACGGAGGAGGAGGGGGGACAGTAAATATCTTTAGAACATGCATTTTCGAAAGGTGAGGATCATTTTCAGCTTTTACCCTTCGAAGACCCATGCAAAGCCTCTTAGTTACTAATATTATGAAATAATATTGTTGGTTTTAATTAGCTTTATAGCATCTCTCTGCGAATTTACATCTGTTATTACCCAGTCCTCACAGCATGGACTAATAGAAACTTTTTCGCCATGGGCAGTAAGTCCCATATAATCCTCATGAACATATCTGCCACATGTGATGCATGGCCGCATGTTTGAAAAAGCATCAATACGGTAAAAGAAGCAGTACCAGATCTCTTTTGTTGAGGAAGTCATACCATTGATGCCTATGATTTCGCCAACAGATATCCTACTGGCGGGGGGCTTCTTTTTATTTTTCTGCAAGGGGTTTTTGGGGGAAGGTTTTTGGGGGATTGTTCAAATGGCATCTTGTTGAACAAAGATTTTACCACTTTGATGCCTTTTCAATTTATTGCTTGGCAACGTTGAATTTTCTTTTTTCTTACAGTTGTAGTCAATGGGGACATAAGTTGTCCATATTGGGAACCGGGTGCAGTTTTACTAAATCTAGTAAAAAATGAATAAGGAAAATATTTTTAAGCAAAATATGCAATAGCAATCGAAAATATGTTTTATTAGCTTTCTAAAATACTCCACTTTTCAACATTTAATGTAATTTTACCATATCTAATAAGAATTTAAGCTTACAAGTAATTAAGATCAGCAGATTTCGAAACAACAGGTTTCCTCGGAAATGGCGAACAACGCGCTTTTTTACACTTCTCAGCCTTAATTATCTTTTCAACTGCTTTTCTTCGCGAAAATGTTGAGCCATCTCTCGATTAAAATTATTACCTTTAAAAATATTAGGGGTGTCCATATTGAGAGCCCTGTCCATATAGGGTACAAATACCTTATATCTATCTATATATATATCTCACTTTTTTATGGACACGATAATTTCTATAATTCTTCACCAATCTCCACCAAACTTTTACATAAAATCAAAGGGGATAAAATTTCGGCTAAGTTCGTTAATGGACAAAATCGGACAAAGGGGGTCGAAATAGGGGGCGTTTTTGTGAAAACAGAAAAAACCCCATAACTTCTTAATGAAAATAGATATCGAATCAGTTTAAAGTTTGTATTACTTCTAAATAATGGGCCAAAAGTTTATGTATGACAGATTTTTGATAAAATTAAAAATGGGCTCAAGGGACGAAAAAATAGGGTTTTTGGGAGAAAAAAAACATAACTTTGTCAATTTTCCAGACATAAAATCCATCTAAATTTTTTATAAATATTCTCAAAATTATCGAAAACTTTTGTATTTGAAGGTTTTTGATAAGACTAACACTTACCGGTAAAAAAAAAATAAAAAATAAAAACGAAAATAAAAAGAGGTTTGGAAAAAGAAAAAAATCCATAACTTTGTCAATTCTTAAACTATCAAATCCAATTAAATTTATTTTACAGCTCCTCACCAATACCTACAATTTTTATATTGACAAGTTTTTCATAAGACCAATTCGTATAGCAAAAATAAATTAAACGAAAAATTGGAGAAAAAACGTCTAATCCAAACTGCTTACTTTCTGAATCGTTTTTTAAATTCATTTTTTATTTTAAACGCATCCAAATGAGAGATTCTCTTATTTAGGAACTATATAATGTGAAACATTGACCAGTTTTTTGATAAAGACAGAATATGTTTCAAAAAAGGCTGCCAAAAAGGGTATTTTGAACAGAATTTCCCAGAGTGACCGTGATAGGAAATTTGAGGAAGTATTCAAATAACAAATTGCGTTTTTTCTGACTCATTTTTAAATCCATTTTTACCGTCAAACGCATCCAATTTACAAGTCCTCTTATTTAGGAGCTGTATAATGTGACGTATTGGTCAATTTTTTGATAAAGACAGAATATATTTCAACAAGTTGGAAATTGCACGTGAAGCGTAGCAAATTAGGTGCGTTCGAACGATAACGAAGTTTTAAAAATATTACTTTCATATATCAATCTCATAACATTGTAAATAGTGAATTACAATTAAAACGCTCATCAAACAATGTTCTCCCTATACCATTATGTAATGGAATACTTTTGTGTGGCCTTGTAAATCAATAACAAATGTTCTTTGCACCACAAATTATGTAAGATGTATAGTATAATATGTACTTTATAGTTGCATATAAATTTTATTAAGTTCGCATGAGTGTAACACGATTAAAATGCATTTGAAACATTTTTTCCCATTGACCGTAATGTAATGGAATACTTTTGATTTTCCCTGTAATTGATCTATGCATCCGATTTTCATAAAATTTGAAATAACTCGAAAAAATTATGTAATAATTATGTGTTTTAAATTTCAAACGTATAGAATATATTTGAAACTTTTTCCCCATTGACCATAATGTAATTGAATACTTTTGATTGTCCCTGTAATTGATCTATGCACACGATTATCAAAAAATTTGAAATAACACGACAGAATTATGTAATAATTGCGTATTTTAAATTTCAAACGATTAAAATGCATTTGAAACTTCTTTCCCCATTGACCGTAATGTAATGGAATACTTTTGATCGTCCCTGTAATTGATCTATCCATCCGATTCTCATAAAATTTGAAATGACTCGACAAAATTATGTAATAATTATGTATTTTAAATTTCAAACGATTCGGTTGGGTAGTTTTTGCGTTGTTATATGCGGACAGACGGACGGACGGACAGACGGACGGACGGACAGACGGACGGACAGACGGACGGACTGAACGATCACTATAGGTGCTACGTATTATATAATTACGAACGCACCTAAAAAAGGCTGCTAAAAGGGTTATTTTGGACAGAATTTCGAGAAGTTATCGTGATTGAAAATTTGAGGAAGCATTGAAATAACAAACTGCGTTTTTTGTAACTCATTTTTAAATTTAGTTTTACGCTCAAACGCATCCAATTGACAGGTTCTCTTATATAGGAGCTGTATAATGTCCCGTATTGGTCAGTTTTTTGATAAAGGCTGAATATGTATTTGAAAATGCTGTCAAAATGAGCACTTCGCGCAAAATTTCCAGAAGCTATCATGATTAGGAATTGATGTTGTATACAAAATTGGTTATTTTATAACTCATTTTTAAATTCCATTTTGCTCTCAAACTCATTCAATTGACAATCTTTTGATATTCAGGAACTATATAATGTGCTGTATTAGTCGATTTTTTAATAAAGTCAGAATTATTTCAAAATATGTTGTCAAAATGGGCATTTGATCCGAATTTAGCTTAATATGATTCTGATAAAACCAGTTCTTACAGAAAAATGAAATTAAAAATTTTTCAAAAGATTACAAATAAAGTTGTTAAATTGGGTTTATCTGTAATCAAATTTATGTTTTGTTGTTGAAATGAGCACTCTTCGAAATCTACCTCCGCCTATAGGCCAAGCCTACAGGGATTTTTTTCTTTTGTTTACTTTTACCAGTTGAGTCTGTGAATCTCGATGATATTGTATTTTGTTCCCTCAGTGGACTTTATTAGTGAAATGTGTAATTAAATTGTGTGAAAAATAATAATACAGTATATTACTTTCTTCAAAACATAGCTACAGAACATTTGATCCGGAGACGAGTCCGGAGTCTTGCCAAATAACTTTTAAAAGTTAATAGAATAACGCGTGTGTAAAATTTCTTCGAAAGTAAAATGAGCTAATTGGAACTGTGCCAAATAGAATAACGCAAGACAAACAAATTGGAAATTGCACGTGAAGCGTAGCAAATGAGGTGCGTTCGTACGATAATGGATTTTTAAAAATATCACTCTCATATATCAGTCTCATAAAATTGCAAGTAAAATGCGCAACAAACAATGTTCTCTCTATACTCATTATGTAATGGAATACTTTTGTGTGGCCTTGTAAACCAATAACAAAAGTTCTTTGCACAACAGATTATGCAAAATCTATATTATAATATGTACTTTATGATACATATCAATATTATTATGTTCGAATGAGTGTAATATTATTAAAATACATTTGAAACTTTTTTTTCCATTGGCTGTAATGTAACGGAGTACTTTTGATTGTCCCTGTATTTGATCTATTCATCCTATTTTCAAACAAATTCAAATGACCTGACAAAATTATGTAATAGGTATGTAATTTAAATTTTAAACGATTAAAATGCATTTGCAACATTTTTCCCCATCAACCGTAATGTAACGGAATACTTTTGATCGTCCCTGTAATTGATTTATCCATCCGATTCTCATAAAATTTGAAATGAATCGATAAAATTATGTAATAGTTATATATTTTAAATTTCAAAAGATTCGGTTGGGTAGTTTTTGCATTGTTATATGCGGGCAGACGGACAGACAGACGGACAGACAGACGGACAGACGGACGGACTGAACGACAACTATAGGTGCTATGTATTTACATAATTACGAACGCACCTAAAAATGGATAAAAAATATTGACCAATAAAAGAGTGCTAAAATTATCATTTACAAGAGTAAAAAATAAATTTTTCAAAACGGATCTGAATTAATGTAAGCTAGAAAAGATTCAGTTATTTAAAAAGGAAATTGAAAAATTAGACTAGGAGTTAAAATGAATTATTTAAATTGATTTTTTATTCATGTGAAGAAACAGACATCGTTTCATTTATAGAGGAGAAGGATAAACAACAAGGTATCTTAGATGAGTTAACTGCAAAAATCGAACATGCAATTGCAGCTAGAAAGGTAAATACGGACAATCCAATAAAGGAGATGACCGAATTGTCAAAACCTTCTCTACCATCTTTCAGTGGACATATCCATGAATGATTAGGTTTTAAGGATTTATTTTCAGCAAGTATACATGAAAATGCAAATTTATCTCTTGCTCAAAAACTGCAGTATTTCAAATGATCGTGTCATGGAGACGCCTTAAAAATAGTAATATCAATACCTATTAAATATTCAAAATATAGTGTAGCGTGGGAATTATTAACGGAAAGATTTTCAAATAATAGATACTTGATATATTCTCATATTAGAAAATTATTAAATTTTCCATTCGTGCAAGGTGATTTACCCGGAGCAATACTCAATTTAGTTTATATGACGAATGAATGTGTTTGATCTTTCGAAATCTTGGATCAGAAGGTAAGTTCCTTTTCAGAAACTTTGTTGATTTATTTACTATTGCAAAAACTTTATTCTAATGTCAAGCTGTGGTAGGAACGTCAGTTAAAAAATTACGAACTTCCAACATTACTTCAATTATTAAATTTTCTGAAAGATTATGTCCGTTAATTTTGCAATCTGCAAAAGGAAATAATAATTATAAAAAAAACAGTTATCCTAAATTAATTGCAGTGACCGCATCTGTTAATAATATTGAGTGTAACTATTGTTCTTCACTTAGTCATAAAACCCCTAAATGCTGTGAATTTCAAAAATTATCTGTTCGCGAAAGAGTGCAATATTTGTAAAAAAAAAAAAAAAATCTCTGTTTTGCGTGTTTATCTGCAGGTCACAAATTAATCAATCATCAGTCGAAAAGAGTTTGTTCAAAATGTAATTCGAAGAGTCATAATAGTTTATTACATTATGAAATTCGAGAAACAAACTATTCAGATATAAGAAACCAAATAACGTCTCAATCCTCTTACCAAATTAGTGAGACTGTTCCTGAATCATCTAATAATGCAAACATGTCAGTAAATTCATGCCTTGAGGAAATAAACTCAAAATCATTTGGCATACTTGCAACTGGGCTAATTAATGTGAAAGATAATTATTGCGGTGTATAATTGTTGTCGCCAGTACCAATACTTTTTTATAAGTGAGCGTGCAATGCAATTATTAGGGATAAAAAGAAATTCCGCAAATTTACAGATTAAATTCTTGGGATCGGGATGCTCCAAAGAGACACGTGGCGTTGTAAGATTGGAATTTTCTCCACATTTTGATAAACAAAACACACGATTAGGTACTTTTTATATTTTTAAAAAGATAACGAGTAATCAACCAGTTGTATCATATGACATTAATGCATTCAGTCATTTAAAGACCATAACACTAGCTGACCCATAGTGGAATGAACCGGAACCAATAGACTTATTACTTGGCGTCTCAATATTATCATCTATAATTAGAGGAGATAAAATATTTGGAAAATATTTTATCCAGGACTTCCTTTTGCAGTAAATTCAGATTATGAGTGGTTAATAACAGGAGATAATGATACATTTTCATAAAATAAACCAAATATTATAGTTAATTTTGCAAATGTTGAAACAGATTATGTAAAAAGTTTCTGGGAGTTAAAAAACATCCCCTCGAAAGAAATATGCATAAATGAAGAAAAATATTGTGAGGAAATTTTTGATACAACTCATTCACGCAATACTAATGGAAAATATATTGTGCGTTTGCCATTTAAAAAAGCAATGTAAAGAATTAGAAGAATTAAAATCGTTGGCTATGAAGAGAATTCGAATTAAAAAAAAGATTTAATAGAAAGCCTGACTTGTATGAAAAATATTATATACATATATGAATGAATATCTTGAAATGGGACACATGGAGAAAATACCAGAGAGCGAAATTCAAAAACTAGTTAAGAAATTTATTATCTGCCACATCATCCAGTAATCAGGGAATCTAGTACAACAACCCGTCTTAGAGTTGTGTTTGACGGTAGCGCAAAAACTACAAATAATGTTTTTCTTAATGAAAATTTAATTGTAGGACCTAAGTTTCAACGAGAGTTATTTTTATTTTGTTAAGATTCTGCACAAACTATAGTTATTAATACTGACATTGCAAAAATGTTTCCTGAAGATCAAAATTTTCAGCGAATTCTCTGGGAAGATAAATTTTTCGACGATTATCGTCTTACTACAGTTACATACGGACTAATCCTTAGCCCATATTTAGTAGTGCTGTGAAAATAACGGCAAAATGAATACCCGTATGGTAACGTTGATTTAAAATTTTCTACCCGTTAAAAAGTATTCGTTTCGTTAGTCGTTACTGTTCAGAAACTGGGTATTCGCAGTCATCGAGCATACGGCATACATCGTATAGAATCATCTTTGGAAGAATTCGTATTAATAAATAAACTAAAAAACTTTGTAAAATCACCATGCTGTTATTGTTGTAGCTCAAAACTCGTCTTGCTTAATTTTTCATTATTTGGTGATTTTACAAAGTTTTTTAGTTTATTTATCAATTTATCGCCTGTGATTAAGGTGATTTTCATTAGAATTCGTATTAGTTAGTGCTGCCATCTATCCGTAAAAGTTACATTTATTGAAATTTTGAACTTTTATTTAAAAAATGCAAATGGAATATTAAAACCAGGGCTTTAGTGAAAAGTCAATAATTAGGGATGGGGGGAGGGAGGAGGGTCAAGAAAATGTAGTGGGATGACTCATATATTTTTTTCTCTCTCTGTGAAGCAGAAAAATAAATTACTGCATATTTACACTGTAGTTTAGTTACTATGCTTCTGATTAAAGTGTTGTAACAACTTCATTTTATGCTAAGAAAAGACTAGGATTATGGAAAATTCGAGCGCATAACTAGTGCAGTATTAAACATCATGATGGCTTCATAAGTGCAAGTAAAATGAGCAAGTGTTGAAATACTTGTTCTAGTTTCAATTTAGTATTTTTTCAAAACTGTGGCAGGTTCTCAAAACTAAATTAGATTTTTCAATAGAATTTCATTTGGTTTTTTGAACATAAATTCATTTAGTGACCTAGGAATCTTTTCGAGGGTGGGAGGGCTCAAAATGTTTTAGGGGGGGGGCTGAGCCGTCCGTAACACCCCCTTAGCTACGCCCCTGATTAAAATGCAATGCATAATTGTACACAGGGCTATAATTAAAAATGAGTAATGGGTGGGAGGGGGGCGCTCAAGCAAATGCAGGGTGGAGCTCATATTTTCATATGCGTATTTCAATAGCGGGTTTAACGGTGAGGCCACGGATTCGTGACGCCCTCCCCCCCCCCCTTCCCCATACACGCGCTGTACTGCAGAAATATTCTAAAAATTACTTTAAAAAATAAACATACCTTAAATCCTTATCCCCCCCCCCCCCTTGTTCAATATTGCGAATCTTTCTGATTCTGTAAAAGGATCAAAATGAGGTAACATCTGACACATTTGAGAAAGCAATTTTAATCTCGAGAAATTTGCAAGTGTACTTATTCGGAAACTGTGAGATTGAAAAATGTTTTGAAAAATCTATGAAATGGAAAGTGTCAAACATTCTATGCAATTCGGAATTTTAAACTAAATTTCCATACGCGACTGCTAATTTCTCCCTCATGATGACATTTCTGTGTTTGTCAAGTCTTAAAAATTATCGTAAAATGATTAATAACATTTCTAAATCATTTTATGCATTTATAAGAAGTTGACAAACATTTCAATTTCTTCATATGTGAATGAAATCTGGGTGACTTATATATTTTGATATTCTGATATATATTTTGAATCACATTTTGATTCATCATTTAATTATCATTTGCTTTATCAAAAATATATCCACTTCTTATTTCTTTTTATTGCCATAATAAAATAAGTAAATGAATTAACAAGCCATGTGAAATCCAAATCATTTGAGATTCGAGAATAACTAGTACAAATATAATGATAGGTATTTAAAGCTGTTGCAAACCGCATGTATTCGTTAATAAATAATTGAAATAATACGACTGATTACTGATACTACCTCTAATACAAAATACTGAATCGTTTCTTTGAATATTCGTTGCTGCTGAAAAACTGAATGAAACGAATTTCAAACACTACCTTCATTTCGGGATTTATACGAAGCCCGATTGTCTACAAGATGAGAGATAGTTTTCCGGACTTTAGACTCGGTATAAGTTATTATCACATACGAGTATCTCATTTAGTTGTTTAGGTATTAGGAAGAAGAAAGATAGAAATTAAGAGTTTTATTATTTCAGCATCCGTTTTTTTGCCGAATACGTTAAGTGTGAATTTGGAGGGAGATTTTGAAGCAGAAAAAAAAGCTTTCAGAAGAACGATTGTTTTGAGATCGTTTAGGGATTGTACTATTTACCTTACAAATATGAAGTTTTATATGCATTTTTAAAACTTAAAAAAAATAATTGCGCTTTTTTTTTTCTTTTTGAGATTACATATTATGTATTAATATTTCGATTTTAAAAAGCGCCATCGATCTAAGCAAAAGAAAAACAACGCGTTTATCATTTAAGAGTTTAATTAAACCATTTTTGTCTTAATTATGCATTTAATCTGTTAAAATTTCCTATTAATTTCACTATAAAAAGAATGGAAGCTTATAGTAGAATAAAATATTCGTTATAGCTGTAATTAAAGAATGATGAAGTATTTCTGGAAAGAATTATGTTTGAAGGGTCACCATCAGCGCCGTGCGAAAGGGGGTCGAAGGGGCGACCGCCCAGGGTGCGGAAATTTAGGGGGCGCAAAATTTATAACGTCATTTTTGGCCTATTACAAGACAAATTTGGGAGGGTGGCGCCAAATTGTAAATTTGCCCCGTGCGCAATTTTGTCTTCGCACGCCCCTGGTCACTATATAAAAGTTTTAGATTCTAACTTGATCTTCAATACGAAATACTGTTCGATTTGATATCACTTCTATGACCATCAGTGCCAATTTTATGATTTCAAGCATTAGATTTAGTCTATGAATATGTTAGGAAAATTTTGAGATGTTAAGCGGGGTAAAACGTTTTTGAGAATTCGATTAATGCTACTTTCCGTTATCGCATGTTTCACTGGTTTCACTCTAAGTAGTGGACATTTCTATTCAAATACACAATTAATATTTTTCTTTTTAATATGTACCTTAATTATACTTGTTGAGGCGGACTCACGAGAAACCATGAATTATACAAACGTAAGCAGCGTTTGAAGTTAGTTCCACTTTTTTCGGTTGCATATGGACTCCGATAACGGCTAACGAGTGGTATTTCTAAATAACGATTTGGTATTTCGTATCTTAGAGAATACCCGTTTCTTAGTAACGAATACGTACGGTTTGCAACAGCTCTAATATTTAGATACTAAAGTTCTACAGAAATTAGCGTTGGATGAAAAATAATAATTTAAATTAGCGTCAAACATTGTATTACGTGACTTTTACGTAGACAACTTACTTACAGATGCATCATCTCCCAATCTTTAAAAGGCTATAACTTTGCTTCTACGGGAGCTAAAGCGGAGAAAAAAATTCCAGCATAGCTAACTTTTAGTCGCCATTCTTTTTGCTATTTCAATTTTCCGGTTTTTCCCTATAGGACCATTTTTTGGGAGGGGGGGGGGGCGTTTCTCATTTTTTGATGTAATATGTCCATCGAAAGCTTATGTTTCATACATTACAAATCTAGCATAAAAAATTTTCTCCCGTTATTCTGGGTCACGTTACGGACCCATAATGGGTTGAAATTTAAATTTCTTAAACTTCTTCGAGGTTTTTTGCCAAATCGGTATCAGAAAAAAATTGTGCCAACATGATGTGTGTATGACATCTGCGCCATATAAATATTATTCAGTCTTTTTTTATTGCAATTTTTTTATGTAAAACAATATACAATTGCGCATTAAATGAAAATTGTAATGCAATTTCTGTAGTAGTACTTTATAATAATGAATTAAAAAAAACACATTATTTAAAAGTATTTCTGGTACAATAAAATGCTTCCTGACGATTACAAAAAAATATGTCCTGACAATTCAAAAAATAGAAACGTAATTGTCCAAGTTTTCACTTCTGTCGGCACTCCAAAAATGTCACTTTTTTAGGGGGGGGGGGGGTGAAAATTTTGTGGAAATAAGTCTTATTTTTTATTTATGTATGGATCCATATAAAAAAGTATGAGCTAGTGAACTTTGGAACCATTTTAATACAACTCATATTCCAAATATTAAAATAATTGAGAAAAATTATTAAAAAATTATTTTCAATTTAATCATTTTTATACTAAGTAAATGCAATTAAATTTCTTATAAATTGAATCTGGAATGTTTAGATAAGATTTTAATATTTACAAAATATAAAATACAGTACAATATATTAGGTTTACAGCTTTCTGAAAGACATAAAAATAGTAGGATAAAATTTAGATGAGTTCGAAGTATTAGAATATTTTATTTTGCGCAACAATATTACCTTATTAATATGAAGTAAATGGTAGTTAATTTTTTGTAGCACCGTCTTTTGCTTTCATAATAGCGTACAATCGATCTTGCATACTATACATATCTGCTATTAAGAAACTAGTAAAAAAAACTGAGTCTGGAAAAAATTTCATTCTCTACCATCTGTCCTATCTCACAAGTTTCTTTGTCCTATCAGTTAATATTTGTTTTATGTTTTGCAGCCGCTCTAGTAGTGGCAGCACGCATTGACTTGCTGTACGAAAATTCAGTAATACATTTCATCTCAGATTTTAAAACATCAACAGTGATGATTGAGAAAACGCGGTATACGGAAAATGGATTTTTGAAAAATTCGTTTTCCTCTGTATGTTAAAGAAAGTTTTCTTAATATGTTTTCTTGTACTTTCTAATTTTCCTGCTTTTCGTATTTCCTATTGGATACAATATTTTATATTCAAAAATATATGTGCCTATAGATATTTTCTTAAATGTTGTTGCCCCACCAGTGGCTGAGAGATTCTGCCCTCAAAACTGGTAGACGGCAGGCGCTGGATTAGAACAAAACCCAATCGCGGTCGTCAGCCCAATCATTCGGAGTTTTCCGTGGTTTTCTTCGAACTTTGGATTTCCTTGCGTAAATACGGGTTGGGTTCCCTTAGAAAGACCCCCCCCTCCCTCCACGGAGGGCACCACCTTGGGGGCCCATATCCCATGTATTGTCCGTTTGGGAGCATATTTAGCAATTGTTTATAAATTGTTTATTGTATCCTGTTACAAAAATAACAGGATGTTGGAACCTGTTACCAGCGCTACTGTGGAATGATGTAACCTGTTAACCAAAAATAACCATATTTCCCATCTCTAATTTTAATCCACCCTCAGCCCCTCACTTTGGAAGAATTTGGGAGGATAGTGTTATTTGCGGCGATGAAATTTCATTTAAAAAGAGCCGTTGGCAATTCAGTTTTAACATTTGAAGAACTTTTAACTCTTTTAGCTCATATCGAAGCTTGTTTAAATTTTAGACCCCTTTGCCCTTTAAGTTCTGATCCTAATGATTTACAGGCCTTAACCTCTGGTCATTTTTTAATTGGTGCTCCTCTTACTTCAGTACCAGAAGTAAGATATTTAGAAGATACCTGTATCAAGACTGATCAGATTGCAATTAGTTCAGAAAATACAACAACACTTTTGGAAAAGATGGAGCAATGAGTACCTTCCGAACCTACAACAGAGAGTAAAATGGCTTAAAGAAGAGTCTAATATTAAAATAGGGGTTTTAGTTATAATAAAAAAAATGAAGATTTCTTCCCTTTACAATGGAAATTATCTTGAGTGATCAAAACTCATCCTGGAACTGATAAAAAGGTTCATATAGTCACCCTGAAAACTGAAAGTAGTGAATTAAAAAGGCCAGTAACTAAGTTGTGTAAATTACATTTAGAATAAATTTTTGAAATCCTTTCGACTTTCAAGGCCGGGAGGATGTTTAGTTTTGAATAGTCTGCATATTTTTATTCCTGTCCTTTTTCCTCTGCTTAGGGATAACTAAAACATGCAATCTGTTTTCCCCTCTGCGCAGACATATTTTATCTTCTGTTTACTTTTACCAGTTGAGTCTGTGAATCGTGAAGTGTGTTACCTCAGCGGATTCTATTACTGAAATGTGTAATGAAATTGTGAAAAAGTGATAATACAGTCTACTGCTTTCTTCAAAATATATCTACAGAACATTATCAATTAATTAAACTATAATATATTTTACTTCGTTTTTTTAATACTGAATAATACTGCATACACACTGGACTCCAAAAGTTAAGTTACAATCAGCTTTTTGCGCCTAATTTGCAAATGAATGAATATAGAAACAACAAATTTGGAGGATATACGTGCTAAACTGTTATTTCTTAAATGCAGCATGTGTTATTTATTAAACTCGACATTTACTTAAGTTAAACGTATAAATGAAATTACAACAAAAAAGGACCCAAGGGGGAAAATTCCATTCTTGGAGAAATCAGTACATCGCAGTACTATGCAGTAAAATGTGGCAGAAACATTAAAAAAAATTGTTCTAATACGGAATATGTCCACCCCGGACTTGAATTTAGTAAATATTATTGATTAAATAAATTGAACTGATTTATTTATTTATTTTTTGCTTTACATTTTTTTGACTATCATTTGAAAATATGTGTGTATGTACAAAGAAAAATTTGTCAGCATTTCCTGTAAAAAATAAAAAATAAAATATTCATATAAGAATTATGCAGTCAATCAGGGTAACTTTCACCTATCAAGGTAACTTTAGCCCAAGAGAGAAAAAAAAATGTTGACTTAGCGGCAGAGTTTTGGTCTCAAAATATATCGATAGCAGAATTAGTGTGAGTTTGGCAGCTCATTGGATATAATTCCTCAAGGCTCCACCATGACAGAATGGATCAAAGTTTCGTAAAAGCGGAGTAAAGTTATCCTGATTGACTGTAAAAGAAATTACCTTAAGGGAGACCCGTACCCCATTTTCGGCCAAAAATCATCAAAAGTTCAAATTTTCTTTTGTTGCCAGAAAACGATAAAATACATATTTGCGAATATCCATGTAAAATTTCAGAACTCGGGGACACTTGGAACAGGTAGAAAATGAGCTTTTTTAATTGTACCCACTATAGAGTTTAAAGGACTAGCGGCCATTTAAAACGTGTTTTCCTGAAAGTGACTTTTTTCATATTTTGCCTAAGTTCAAAGTACTAAAGCTCAGTGGTAAAAGGATTTAGAAACAAAGTGTTTATGTTTTTAGAATCTTAAAAAAATTTGCAACAAAAGTAAGGAGAGATTTTTTTTTTAACTATTTCTGAAAATTTTACATAAATTGGTAAACATGAAAATTATAACGAATTTAAGGAAATTTACCATGCGTATTTTTATTTATTTCTTTTTAGCCTATTAAAATTAAAATTAAAAATATCTCTCCTTAATTCTTTTCTATATACTATAACACTATTTAAGAAATTTTAGTAATACCAAATTATTGAAAATTGAATGAGGAGTAGTAATTTTAAAAAGTGTATTTTTCGACAAAAAAATATCATAAAAATCCCCATAAAAAATATACTTTTTAATAAAAAGTGAATTTTTTTGCTAATTATTCCTTACAAAATGATTCTTAAGTAGTACACAAAAATTTATTACTTTAAAATCAATAATAAAAATTTTGGGTTCTTTCTTACGGGTCTCCCTTAATATCCATGGTTTGATAATTGATAATGTAAAATAAATTTCAAGTAATTAAAAAAAAATTCTATTAAAAGTAGATAGCTATTAGCATTAACATTTATGTTTAAGGTTTTAGAATGGGACTGATACAAACAGAGTTAACTTTTAAAATTTTTAACGGGCGCGTAGCTCAATAAAATGAAAAAATACTGATTATTGCTATAGAAAAAAAAAGAAAAGAAAAGAAAACAGAGATTGTAAGAAATACACATAGTTGCTCTACTCGATATTTTTAGTTAAACTTCTGAAAAAAGTCAGCATGATTGATTACAAATAGGAGACATTTACACAATATAACACTTCATCAAAATTACAATACTTAATTCATTTAAAAGCAACCAATTAAACCTTCAAGCATTTTTTTAATGATGTCTTCAAGTTATTTACCACCAAATCTTGACATGTACTAGTAATGTTTATGTATTACATAATATTAAGACATCCAAATTAAAGAAAAAAATGTTTTTTAGTATCTTACCTAATTTTTGAAGAATGGCCAACCACATGATTTAATAATCATATATTTATAAGTGATTAAAAACCATGTTTTTCCGTCACATTTTTAAATTATCTAAAATGCTAAAATAGGCTTTAAAGGCTATTTTAGATTTTTCCGCCAACCGCGCCACGCGGCACAGAATTTTCACTTGTTTTTTTTATTTTTATGATTTTTTCCTCATTGTTTGAAACATCTCCGTCACATTGGAGTTTGAAAATTCAATTTAACTACCCGATCTGTAGATTGAAATGATAAGAAACACAATAATACTATTTCTTCTAACAATATCTTCGGTTTTAAAAATTATTAAAATTAACTTTTTGAAAATAAATAAATTAATATTATTTTTTAGGACAAATTTTTTTTTCAGAACGATTTTGATTCTGTATATATGGCAGGAACTTAAAATTTTCAACACAGAGAAATATACAAGATTGAGAGGAATGCTGTATTAATTACAAGTAATTAGGGTTTTTCTCAAACTCTTTTTGCATTTACAAATTTTAAAGTACCTAAACAGAGAGAAATTTAATTGACAAAGATTATAATGAGCGATTCTTGGTTCATTTGAACAGACTCTAATTTGAAAATATAAAAATCATGCAAATTTAAGGGTGTGCGCTGCCGAAGATCATAGAAATTAAGCTCGCCTGGGAGGATTTTTAAAAATAAAAATTAATTATTCGAAACTGATTTATGTATATTTAAGGTTATCATCATGGGAACCACGGCTAAGCCACTCTTGTGTTTGAAAATGAACTAGTTGGATGTGCCAATCCCAAAACTTTCTTCTATCTCATACACACATTTAACATTTAAAAAGAAGTTAATTATGTTAATACATTAATATTTTTAATGCAATACTGTACCAATTTTGATTTTGATCTTAAATTTCTGTTTCAGTCAATTAATCGGAGTAAAAACGAGTGAATGTGGATCATGATATTTATTAAAATTAATAGTTTTCTCTTATTCTATTTTCACCAGCTGTTTGCAAGTAGTCGGCCTCGTCTCTGTACGAGCCGAAGTACAATAGAACAAAGAAGAATCGAGAAAATGGCACAAACAAAGGCTGTCACAAAGCTCCTTTCCTACGGAATATTTGAAAATCCAATGAAGATATCTACTCGCCAAAGTCAAAAACATACACAAACAATTTGGTTCAATTCTGTACATAACTCTATACTTTTTTTCGATGGTAGAATAATGTAAATAGCTTAGAAATCGTTTTTACAACGCCCCCCCCTTCTGGCAGGTTTCTATCAAATTCAGGGAGGACCTGCTTGCCATATCCAAAAACAACCACACATAAAAAAATTAGTTCAGTTCTATGCATAACTTCATACACTTTTTGGTAGTACAATTTGAAAATGACACAAAAATTGCAACTGCAGCGCTTCCTTACGGCGGTTTTTTAAAGTATTTAAATGGAACCTTTTAGCCATAGCAAAACTTTTACACAAAAAATTTGATTCGATTTTATGCATAATTTCATACACTTTTAGGTGTTACAATATTGAAAATGGCACTATTGCAGTGCTACAGTGAGTGCGCTACTATTGCGCCCCCTTACGGCAGATTTTCTTTCAAATTCGGGGAAGTCCAACTAGCCATTGCCAAACACTTACACAAAAAATTTGGTTCAATTCTATGCATAACTTCCTACACTTTCCAGCGGTAAAATATTAAAAATGGCACAAAAACCGCTATTGCAATGCCCTCTTCGAGTGGAATATTTCAAAACTGAAGGAGGCCCTGCTTGCCACGTTAAAAAACATTCACAAAAAATTTGGCTCGATTTTATGCATATCTTCTTACACTTTTTGATTGTAAAATGGCGACATACGGACACACACACAGACAGACACACAAGCGCACGCACACAGACAGACATTTTGTTAAAAATATCTTTTTTTTTTAATCTCTGACCCCTAAAATGTGTAGATCCACCGAAAAGAATTTCGACTACAATACTTTCTTCCATTGAAGATAGAAGAAAGTAAAAATCCGGATAGAGCGAAGCATGCGTAGAACTTCCTGTATACACTGCTGAAGGATATGAGGCCCCAAAATTTGTTTATTTCTAAAGGGTTTTCGATTAATTGATTTACCATTGATTTTCGACATACTTAAGTTTATTATCATGAGCTCGGATAACGCTCGATGGGACATGTCAACTAGGTAACAAAAAGAGTAAAAAAGCGGAAAATAGACCTTGAGAAAAGAAAAAATAAAATAAAAACAACAACAACAACTTTTGTGCTTTTACAGCGATTTTATTAGATACTATTAATAAATAAAAATTTTATTTTTTACTCTTATAAAAAAAAAATAAACAAATAAACAAATAGTGGAATGCATTTTTAAATTATCGAAAAAAAAAATTAAGGAACAGAAGGACGACGAATAAAAAGTCATGTTACTTATAAGAAAGATAAAGAAAGAAATAAAGAAGAACCGATAAATAAAAATACATCGACAAAAATTTTTAAAATACTGTTCTTTTTACTTAAGAAGCACATAACTTTTTTTTTATTCTAGAACAGAATTGAAAGTATTTCTTTTGAATATATTTTACAAGAGCTTTAGAATAACTGAAATTTCAAACTCCATATCTTGCATGTATTTTGAAGTCAAATAAATTTTCTTTCTAGTGTATTTCAAAGCAAAATAAATAAATAAATAAATAAATAAAATGTTCGAGATTAAAGCTGACATTATACTGACTTTAACAACTTTTTGAACAAAAAAAAAAAAAAAAAAAAAAAAAAAAAATTAATTTCTAAACAGAGTACACACAGAAAAAGGCATTGATTAAAACTACAAAAATATTTTGTGCAAAGTACATTTTGGTTGTTTTAAGCGAATTTTTTTCGTTAAAGTAAAAAATCGGTTTTGTTGCTTAGACAAAAAAATTATTGTTAACTCTCTTATAAAATTTTAACAAAATTTCATCAATTTTATTCGAGTCTTACTAAAGTCTTGTATTTTCAATTTGTAATTCCAACAAAATTTGTTGTTTTTTGCAAAATTTAAATTGGTGTGCAGTAGCCATAACTCTCTCACGTAATTTTGTTTAATTGACTTATATAGCTATAAAGGGTTAACATAATTTTTGGATAATAAAAACTTTTCAAATTGAGACGGCTTACTGACGTTATTATTACGTTATTATGCATTTCGAATAAAAATTGTAGACGAAAAATTCATAAAAAAAATCGACAATATATATTTTCTTTTATTCAAACAAATTTTTTTCCATTGACCCTAATATGGGTCAATGGAAATTTTGGTGGACACGTTACATTTCTGCATTAACATTGTAAAACAAGTATCGGCTCGTGATGCACATTTATACTTATTCCCACGAAAATCATATTCATTGAAAGTAGCTCATATTTTATAGGCTGGGTAGGAAGCTTTATATCGGCCCGGCAGACACACTAATTTATGTTTTATTGGCCTGGCCTGTTTAGAAATTCATCTTTTTTTTTTCTTATTCGCCGAGCATCGGGCCAGGCCCGGGCCAGTGTAGTTTTCTACATTAGACTCCAACATTTTGGGCTTACTTAAATAAGGCAAATTACATGATTATGTAAGTTAGATAAATTATATAAATTTATGTGAAAAAAATACGCAAATCATTTAACTATTGCAGTAAATATATATGTCATACAATATATTTTGTATACTAGATTGGAGGAGCCTCTGTCTCGTTAGTATTTAATTATAAGTTTGCAAAAACATGAAATAAAGAGATAAGGAAAATATTCGCTTACCTCATTTATGGTCCCCGCAGATCACACAAGGCACGCATGAAGATAAATCCATTTTTCGTTGCAACAGCGAAGGGCTTGCTGCTATAAGAATACTAAAATATACTATTAATAATGTGTTGTGGATTATTTCAGCACTCATAACGAAGATAGATAAATTTTCTTTAGATTTAATATTTTAATAGAATAAAAAACATTATAAAATATCTTGATTATTATAGTTTAAAACTGGAGAGAGAAAAGACATCTCTCCGTCTACATTTACAATTGAAAACTGCGTAGTGAAATATAGAAAGCCAAAGGGAATCAAAGTTCAAGAACATCTACAGTTCTTTAAGCGTCCGAAAAGGGAAGAACAATGCAAAACCTCAGAGTGGGGAAATTAGGGCTTGGCACAAATGAAATAAAATAAAAAGTCTTGACTAAAGTGCCTGAATTCTTGTTTCGTCGATTCGTATATCGAATAGTTTCATGTAGATTGAAATAGTTTCGGGACTTTTTAATTCTTATGCCGCCATATTGAATTCGCCATTTTGGTCTTACTGACTGAACTGATACCTAACCTGGGATACCTAATTTTAATTCCAAACTTGCAAACGGCACCAATAATATTTTAGTAAAATTTTGCTTTTACAATAAAATTTTAAATTAGGGATTTAAAAATATATGAAAAATTCGTTTGTGAATTCTGGTGCCAGCCGATAATTTCTTAATTTAGTTACAGATTTTGCCCATGCCGGAAAGGGTTAATTGCGAAAGGTGCGCGTTTATTTGAACTAAACCGAAAGCACAAAATATAATTCGTATGTAACAGTTTTGAAAAATAATAAATGCAGTTGTTTCTTTTTTTGTGTGTAAATTTTTGATAAAATTTTGTTTGAACATAGGGTAACATCCCTAGTAATTGGCATGTACCAGTGATTGGCGCATCCTACAAACATGTCCTAAAATAAGGTTTATATCCAGTCTTTTAAAAATGCAAGACCATATATGCTCATTTACGTTAAAGATTATAACTTTGATTTATGCTACTAGATGACAAATAGTGCTTAGGGAAGAGAAACAATTATGGCTTGTATGAAATTAGCCATTTTGCTGCAAATGTTTCTTTTTTGGCTTAAGGAAGGCATGCTTTTCAATTCATTATTATCTGATTTATAATATATTTAAAATTTTAATTGACAGCAGTTATGTTTAGTTAAAAAGGGTAACTTTAATTGTGTAAAAGTATTTTCGACACAAATATTTGGATTTCTGAATTAATAATAAATGCCAATTAATGATGCTTCAATTTTGCTAGTTCCAAGTATTTGGCACCTATTCCAATTACAAGGAATTCGCAAGGAAATTGAGATTGAATCACTTATTTTGGAAGTACTTTTAAAGTTGTAGACTAATTTTGTTTATCATTTGTTTTTATTTGAAAATATGAAATATTATCAGTAATTGGAACTCATTAAAGCTTCATATGACAATTACTGGGTATTAATATAAGTATATTGTATTATTTTAAAGTGTTCACATTTCAGACTAATATGCTGATTTCTTACTCTCAAAAACCTGAAATATGACATCTTCATCTACAGTAAATTCATTTAAAGCGATTGAAACCATTGCAAAATGTACATTTTTAAAAAAATATAAACTTGTGCCAATTACTGGATCACAAGTTGTCATACATTGGTGCTCTAGGTGCCAATTACTGGTGATTTCGGCAACTTTTTATAAATATATTTTTATAAAAATACTTTTTCAGTTTTTTTTGCTTTTAGTGGGCAAAATAGATACACATATATGCATTCTTTGATTTAAAAATATTTCCAAGTAAATATCTTATTTCTTTGTAATGAAAATTGAAGTAAGTTTAAAGACAAATTCTTAATGTGTCAATTACTGGGGATGTTACCCTATTCTTAAACATATATTTTACAAATTTGTAATTTATATTTTTCCTATTTTTTCATATAATTTATTTATATAAAATTGCAAAATCCACAAAAAATAAAATAAAATAAAAATAAGTAAATAAATAAAACGTTATTTAATCTATTTTTTTATGAGTCATTAAGAATCAAAATTTTTTGCTTGTGCCTAAAGTTTTGAGACGGGATATAGTATGCGTGTATATCCATCGATCATATACAGAGCTGCACACAAGTACAAAAAAATAACAATTTTATTTTAACAATTTTTTATTGTCGAAGACCCGACAACACAAAAACCTAAGGTACCAAGCCCAAAAATAAATAAATAAATAAAACGGAAGCGAAATGGTGTATAAAAAAAGAAAAATAATAATACAACTAGTGGCTGACTCGTAGGTTTATCATTGTGTTTCCTTACTTCCCCTGTTTTATGTTTTCATAGCTTTGATCGTAGACCAAACGCAATGCAAAACCTGCGACTCGACCACTAGTGGTATTAATTTTTGACTTATGCCCCACTTCACTTCCGGCAGACATGGATCATTAAATTCTCCTACTTCTACAGTTCTATAAAATAAAGATTTTTTTTATGCTTGATAATTTAGGTTTTATGTGATGACGGCTCTTGTAATATCATTTTAATAGCAGTAATTGTGTTTCCAAAAGCGTTATATGCATTTTCAATTTCTTTATTTAAACATCATCCTACTTACCAAGAGGTGGTTGCACAGATAATCACTTCATCGAGTTCACGGTTGAAATTCCAGAATTAGGAAAAAACTCGATTTGTGCATATTAAAACGCAATTGGTCTGTACCATTCTATCTTAGTGAAAAGAACCTGAAAACACGATTTTAGAAATTGACGCGTAGGTTTATCATTGTTTTTTTTCTGCATCCAAAAAACGTGGAAACATGGAGGCGTAGGAGCAGGAAAACACAATGGTAAACCTACGCGTCAATTTCTAAAATCGTGTTTTCAGGTGTTTTCTCCCAAGATATGACTTAGCAGCACGGAGGTAGTGGAGAGTATACGGTGGTATACGCCGTACACATTCTGGATTTTTTAAAGGAGCACCGTATACCTTCTATTTCTAAAAAAACTACCGTATACACGCTCTAGGATATACCCTCTGCTTAAAGCGTATATCCTCTGTTATTTTTACGGTTGCACCACTGCTTAGCAGACCGATTGCATTTTAATATGGGAATCGAGGTTTAACTACTGTAGAACTGCAGTCAGTGGCGTATCTAGCGGGAGGCGGAGGGGGCTGTCCGCCCCGGGTGTCACCCTCTAAGGGATGACACCCAATCTTTAATTGCAAATGTATACACATAATATTATAAGATTTGGGGAAAAAATTCTGGAATAAAATTAAATTTCTAGAGCACGACGCATCAGAGTTATTTATTTATTTATTTATTTATTGAGAATCTGAAATTTTATAGAGAATGGTGTATCTAAATAAGATCTGCACTGGGAACAAAAAACAATCTATCCAACGAGTGGGTAACGAAAAGAAATCTTTAAAAGAAATACTTTTCTTCTACATATAGATGCCGCATTGAGTTATGCGGACAAGGAGTAAATGATAAAGCGCTTTTGATTTGATTTCTTGTTGTTGTTATGCAGGAGGATGTAAGGTAAATAATTAATGATATGGTCATTTCTTATAATAACGTAGAATTGTGATTGAAAAAAAGACGGATTGGGGGCTGATACAATTTACATTCGCCCCGTGTGTCACCCATGCTAGCTACGCCACTGATTGTAGCCATGACTCGATGAGGTGATTGTCTCTGCTGCCACTTTACTGTTTATTAATAAAATACAAAGTTTTATTATACTGTTCTGGATTTGTTGGAAAATATTAATCAATCTATGCTTCACACTTGAGTTTCCGTTTTTGTTTACAGAATATGATGCTTCAAGTAGTTTAAAGAACAAAATTAATATACAGTCGAGTCTAAATAACGAAATCCACCGTTCCAGTAAAAAATTCGTTATATAGGGAAATTCGATGTATAGAGAATGATGTTAAAAATCGTATTTAATGTGTGAAATTTGAACAAATATTATTTTTGATCTTTTTAATTAAAAATTTGAAATGTTTAAAAGTAAATATTAACCTAACATTTTATTTCTTAATTATTTAAGCAGTTTCAAAAAAGAGAACAGACATTTATTTGAATGCTTAATGAAAATCAAATGAGGAAGACTTGCATTAATTTCAGACGAAGAAATCTGTAATTTTTTGTTGTTTTGATTTTAAAATTGTTACGCTCTAAACAAAAAAAAAAAAAAAAGCTTAAATTTTAGCAAGGAATGAAAATTTGTAGTTAACATTTTCCTCCATTTGAAGGCCTCTCTTTATGTGCCTCTCATTGATTCCTCTCTTACATGTGTATCAATCCAATCGACACTGTTTTGAGAAGGATGTGGAAAGGTGGGTGGGAGATGGGATGAATTCGTTGGATTTAAAGAACCAGGAGAGAAGTAATATATATATATATATATATATAAACCTTAGCACTGAACGATAAATCAAAAATAACTGATGGAAAATTGATTCCATATGATTTCGAAGCTTTTTAAAACTGAAGAAATTAAGACCAATTTATGAAAAAATTCGTTATATGGAGATAGATATTTCGCTATATAGAGACTGTTTTTAATGTAATCATGCGAAATGGGGACCGTTCCTGCTAAAAATTCGTTATATAGAGAAATTCGATGTTTGGAGTTTCGCTATAGAGAGACTCAACTGTATTTCCTTTGGCAGGTTTTTCTTTTTAGATAAATTAATGAAATTGTTATAAAAATAAGAGTCTTTCTAAGTAAAACTTTATTTTTATTCTCAAATAGTAACTTCTTGGGTAAAATTCTGGAAATATTTTATTATTTTTAAAAAATATTTCTTTTAGAGTTTCATCTTTATCAAATTAGTTTCTGAGCCTTTGAAACTTTTGTAGTGAGGATGGCAATGCAGCTGCATACATAATTCTAATTTAATAATAAATTTTATGATAGCAAACGACAAAATGTATTACGTGGAAAACTTAAATTTTTAATGCAATGTATATATTGCTTAAAAAATATCTAATGCATTACGAAATAGATGCATTAGCATACTATACTTTTAACATTACCAAATCTGAAATTAAATTATATTGATACGACTTCAACTAAAGTTGAATTCATTTTCAAAATATCTCCCAGAAAAGAAATGTTGCATTATTTTTCTTAGTCACAAGATAAAAAAGTGAAATAAATATCTAAAAAATGCATAGATATTAGAAATAAATTGAAAATTCAACATGTCGTCTTTGAAAAGCTTAGAAGAAAATAGGAGTTGTGTAAGATCTGTGGAAAAGGACTTAATTAAAAATATTTTTTTTTAGGTTTACTTTCACCATCTTGTATAAAAAGGAATCATTTAAAAATATTTTTACGATGCATTTCAACATTTCTTAACATTCTCTAGATGGTAATAATAAAAGCGTGTAAAAATTTCAAAATGTTGTTCTATTGTTTTTTGCTTTTTTTTACAAAATTTACAATCAAGAAATTTATGCTAAAACATAAAATTCCTTATGTTATTTAGTTGTTGACAAATTTTAGTTTTTGAGAATGAAAGAATATGAAAACGCGGTAATAATATTCTTTATAAAGTAATCAGAAAAAAGAACAAACATATTAAAAGGTTTCAAGTAGAGATCGATCGAAAATTCGAATTCGTTTTCATTTTAGGCCCAAAATACGAGTTTCACCGAAAACATTTTTCATGGAAAATGCTGCCGAAAATTCGGCCTCATGTAAACTTGACCGAAATTATTTGCGTTTTAAAAGTATAATTTCTTCCTTCGGAACATTTCAAGGTTTATTTATTCGTTTCAGCTTTTATATGCTCAAATTGGGCACTCTTGATTTATTGCTACGAGCTTCACTACTTATCATTACTATTAATCATCACTCACTCAAGAAGTCAGTTCAAACTATAAAGCAAGTAATGCATGTAAGACAAAACTTTGAAGACACTTTTCACATTCTCATTAAAAGCTTCATGACACTAATAATTAAAAAAAAAATAGTTTGAAACTATAGCAGCACTTCGAATACTCTTTGTAAAAGTTTTATTGTAAAGCATTATCATTTACAAAAATCATTGTAAAAGAAAAATTAAAATATATTAACTGTCAAATACCTAAAATATATTTTTTAATTAGGTGAAACTTGTATAGTTAAAAAATCCTTGTGTATTGAAGATGAGTTACACTGACTTCCAAAAGTTAAGGTACAACCGGTTTTTTTAATCTAATTTGCAAATGAATGAATATAAAAACAACAAATTTGGAGGAAATGTGCGCTGTTGTTTAATAAATGCGATATAGGAATTTACTTAAGTTAAACGTATAAATGAAATTACAACAAAAAAGCACTCATGGGGGAAAATTCTATTCTTGAAGAAATCAGTACATCGCAGTATTATGCAGTAAAATGTGACAGAAACATTAAAAAACTGGTTCTAATACGGGATATGTTTACCTCAGATTTGAATGCATTGGTGGCATCGACTTTCCATGCTCTCAATTAATTTGTCGGACACCGAAATAGGTAGTGCTGACCAAACATGGAGTAAGCCTTGTTCCAGCTCATTTAATCACCTTGGAGGAAGACGTAAAGCCGCAACCTGTCTTTTAATATTGTCCCAAATATGTTTTATCGGGTTCAAAATCAGACAGAGAGCTGGCTATTCCATTCTCTCCAAACCGTGATCTTCAAGATAACCACAGCTTGATGTGGTCTCGCATTATCATCCATTAGGATGAAACCATTGGCAATAGCACCGGCATATGGGCGCACATATGATTCTTGGATCTCATCACGATATCTTGTACCAGTAAGAGTTACTCCATGGAACACGTACAGGTCAGTGTGGCCTCAGAATGAGATTTCTACCCAAACCATGATTTCACCGGTTCTGTACCTGTGTGTTTCGATAGTGCTTGATTGAAGGTATTGAGCGCATTGTTCTCTCCAGATTAGAAGACGTCCCGAATCGCTGTCCAGTGTGAATTTGGATTCGTCTGTGAAGAGTACAGAAGCCGACTGTTTTCTGGTCCAGGAAACATGTTCTCTTGCCCAACATTAGTGCGGTAAAAATAACGACAAAATGAATACCCGTATGGTATCATTATTTTCGATCTCTCTACCCGTCAGAAAATATTCTTTACGTTACTCGTTATTTTTGTAGCTGTTCAGAAACCAAGTATTAACGAGCAACAACTCTTATTACATTTCGTACATAACAGTTTTTGAAAGAATTAGTTACTGCTATGCTTGTAATGTGCTGCCATCTATATGTAAAAAAATTATGTAAAATGTTATCTTAACAACATTTATGAATCATTTTTTGTATTTATAAAATAAATATAGTTTAAAAAAACCCAAAAAACACGCTTTTTAAGTATATCAAACTAAACTATTCAAACTAAAACTTTTTCACTTTTTAGTTTGATTACTTTAAAAGCGTGGTTTTTAGTTTTTTTAAACTATATTTATTTCATCTATTTTTGTTTTCAGCTTATAGTACGAATTATTTTTCACTTTTTAGTTTGATATACTTAAAAAGCGTGTTTTTTAGTTTTTTTAAACTATATTTATTTAAACTATATTTATTTTAAAATTTACAACGAAAGGACATCGATCCAAATCACTTTTTTTTCGTCGACTCTGGTTAATTTAACCATGCATCTCGAATCCTATTAAGAATGTATAAAAAAAATTCTTCACATTATGAAAGACAACGTTTTTAGCCAGATACAGCCAAATTTGGAGACATTCTTTCATTTGGCACCAAATACGTGTTGTGGCTTTCGTAATCTTAATAGTCAATTTTTCGGCCAAATGTCGCCAATATTTTGTGAAATATTGCCAACTTATTGGTTGCTGCCATTTTCTCATGACCCTGACCCGTATTAAACAAAATGACCCACTAATCAAATTTGATCAAACATGTGACTTAGCTCAAAGGTCTCCAGGTAATCAAAAACAGTAGAATATAAAGTTGAATCAAAATCGTTTAAGCCGTTTCTTAGATAAAATTAGCTTGACAACATTCATCAATAAAGCGAAATGGCCCACTAATATAATTTTGTTTAACTTGCGACTCTGCCCAATAGTCTTCTCGTGACAAAAGACGTTTCGTTACAAAATTTAGGTAAAATTCATTGAATCGTTGCTATATATAATTAGAATAACCCTAACCCATTATGACCCAAAATGACCCATTAATCGAATTTTCGCGAGCATGTGTCCTGATCCAATGGTTTTCTCTTGCCCGAGAATATCATAATACAAAATATAGTCAAAATGGTGAGAGACATTTTCTACATAAAATTAGCATGACCCATCAATGACCCACAAATGACCCTTATAATCAAAATCTCTCGAACATGTGATTTAGCCCATTAGTTTCCTCGTGTCTAAAAATTGTTATATACAAAATTTCGTTAAAAACGATCCAGCCGTTCTTTAAATATAAATAGCTTGACCCAGACCCTTTATGACCCATTAATCGAAATTTCTCGAAAGTGTGACCTAGCCCAATAATTTTCTTGAGCCAAAAAAATGTTATATACAAAATTTCGTTAAAATCGATCCACCTGTTCTTTATATGTAGCTTGACATGGTCCATTATGGCCCATCATGACCCACAAATGATCATTATAGTCGAAATCTCTCAAACATGTGATTTAGCGAATTAGTTTCCTCCTGTCAAAAAACTGTTCATACAAAATTTCGTTATAATCGATCACACTGTTCTTTAAATATAAATAGCTTGACCCAGACCCTTAATGACCCAATATGACCCATTAAATTTTTTTCTCGAACATGTAACCTAGCCCAATATTTTTCTCGTGCCCGAAAACCATAGAATGCAATTTTTAGTCAAAACTGCCTGAGAAAATCTTTAGATAAAAATAGCATGACCCACAATGACCCCAAAAATGATCCACTAACCGAATTTTCTTGAACATGTTACCTAACCCAATGGTCTTCTTGTAATCCAAAACGATAAAATATAAAATTTGGTCAAAATCGTTAGAGCCGTTTTTTAGATAAAAATGGCTTGACCCATAATGATCCAAAAATGACCCACTAATCGAAATTTTTCGAACATGTGACCCGGCCCGATAGTTTTCTCGTGCCAAAAAACTGTTACATACAAAATTTCGTTATAATCGATCACGCCGTTCTTTAAATATAAATAGCTTGACCCAGATCCTTAATGACCCAATATGACCCATTAAAATTTTTTCTCAAACACGTAACCTAGTCCAATGATTTTCTCGTGCCCGAAAACCATAGAATGCAATTTTTAGTCAAAATTGCTTGAGAAAATCTTTAGATAATAAGGAAAATCTTTAGATAATAAGGAGAGTTACAAACCCACAAACTCATATACAGGTGAAAGTAATAATAAAAGCGTGTTAAAAATGAGAAACGTTTCAATGGAGAAATTTCATGATTTTCATTTTCACTTCCATATTAAAGAGCAGAAAAAAATCAAGAAAATTGACACCATTTTTATGTATATTTGAAGGTTTAGTAATTCACTAAATGAATTTTAAAACTGCAGTTTTTGTCTTGGCGGGAAAACACTGCATCGCGGACGAAAGCGGCTGTGACGTCATTTGCCATGTAAACACCGTCATGCTACGTTGCTGGCTTAAGCGTTTGATATATTTCTTATACCTTTTTAAATTTTCTATACCAAAAATGAGTAGTAATGTGTGTTATAAATGTTGTATAGTGCCATGTTGCACAAATAGTACAGTAAATTCGCCTGATAAGCATTTTTTTTAGTGTTCCTAACTATTATGATAACGATAATTTATTCTGATGTTAACTTGATAGAAATGTTTTTGTAAACTTATAATTTGCTATTCTTCATTTGTATGTGTCTTTATTGATTAAATCTAAATAAAATTTTAATGTTTTTCGTTTTTTGGAAAATATGAATGGAAATAATCGCATGTGGAACAGAAACTTATTTTTGAAATCTATATATACATTCATTATTCAATAATGATAATGCAATTTTTTGGAAACCTCTAATTTTGATATCCATCTTTAATGTATAAAATAAACATTAACATAAACATAAAAAAAAAATGAAATCACTTATGAAAACAAATTTTCACTGAAATCATACATCCTCAGAGAAGCATATTCAGACTTTTTAATAAGTATTTTTGTATTAGTAGCATATCCATGAAAAAAATGAGGGGGGGGGGGGAGAGGCAAGAAAAGGTTTGTTCTACATTAATGTACAGAAGTTTTAATGTACAGGAGAATTCAAAGTTTGGGGGATTTTTAAGGGACATTCTAGCCCCCTAAATAATATTTTTATTTTTGGCTAGTGAAATATTTTGGGAATAAAAAGTTCAATATTATGTTTATGTTATCTGTAACAATTAAGCTTTTTTCATGAAAATTTATATTTTATCTCAACTGTAAAATAAAATTTCTACTACCGAAAATATAAGCTATTTTATGCCTAGTTAGTTATTTATTTATTTTAATTTATTTATAATTATTGTTTACCATTATATATTTTTAATGTATGTATGTACTTTATGGAATTTCAAATGAAAATTTATTATTTCCTATAAATTATAAATAATAATTTTGATGTCAAATGTCCAAATGTATTTAACTTTAGATGAATAAAAATGGACAAATTGTATTACATTTTTTTTTACCCTAACATAAAAAAAAAAATTCAAGTGGAAATTTA
Source organism: Maratus speculifer (assembly GCA_964019185.1). Lineage (NCBI taxonomy): Eukaryota > Metazoa > Arthropoda > Arachnida > Araneae > Salticidae > Maratus > Maratus speculifer. The sequence goes on from OZ025298.1 coordinate 132,341,765, forward strand.
AAAATTATCTGCTGATCCCAGATGGCATATAATGCATGATACATACATTATATAATTATAATTCTTATAAGAAATCGTCAGCTACACTTACAAAGTAAATCAAAATAAATATTTTTTTTTATTTATATCTTTTATTTTCTTTTGAAGGTAAATACTAGTTAAGAAGTTATGTTCTGTATAGGAAATTTTTCCAAATTAATATTCTGTTCTGAATATTTTTGATACATGTCACCGATTAATTGCACTTTTAGTAAACTTCAGTGTCAGTGATAATAAAAAATTTTCTATTTCATTATTTGACGTATATTAATATTTAAAACAAACTAAATATAAAAAAGGTATTCATTTTGTTAACGCTTTTTTCTAATAAAATATTATGCGTTATTTGAGACAAGTATTTAAAATATAAAAATGTGAACAATCTTATGAAAAAAAAAATCTTCATAAATTAAACACAAAGTAACCTGTAATTCTGCCAACAGAAATTTCACTTAAAAATAAAACAAGAAGTTTTCCTTAAAAAAATAAGCGTAATTGTATAAAAATATGTGGAATAGAAAATGTCAAGAGGTAGAATCGAACTCGGGCCGTCTGGCCAGTAGGTGGGTACTCTACGAACACGCCACGGATTACTTGAAGATACATGAAAACTTGCTATTGAAATTTTAGCGGCCAAAAGTAACCTGTCATGACTGCAAGACAAATTTTCTAAATTGTTTCAACTTGAACAAGTCACACTTGGTTCTATATTTGTTAATTAGAAAACTGAATAAATCTGAAAATTTAGATTATTTCATGTTCGTTATTGAATGTTATATATTCAATGTTATGTATTCAATGTAAAAAGCTGTGCAGTAGTTTTTAGAAAATGATCCATATCACAATCTTTTGTCCCAACTTGAGCTTATTTTTTTCCTTATAGTATGTTTTTAATAAAAGTTTTGAGTAATGCTTTATATATTATACAAAAAAACATCGTCAATTTCTATGCCGATGAAATCAGAATTCTTTCCTGAAAAACCAAAATGAAAAGAGAATCCATTTTTGGGAGGTTGTCGTCTGATTGCCCTATCACAAATCCTGCCGAAATCGACATTTTCAGATTAAAATTTTAATGAATATAAAAAGTAAACGATGTATTTTAAATTAAGATAAGTTAAGTCTTACCTTTTTTACAAATTTAAAGTTGCTAATGTTAAATAAATTTGTAGAAACAGATGAAACAAGGTTGCAAATAGAAAAAGCAATGAGAAACAGTATGCGCGCAAAACCTAAACATTTCGACTTCACGGCAAATGACGTCGCAACCAATCCTGTCGTGTTTTTGTATCACGTGGTTTTGTTTATGTTTTTGCGTTGTTAAAAACAGTAATTAAAAATTATTTAAAATCATTTTAACGATTCTGAGTAGATTTTTGAAAATTTTAAGATAAATTTTATCGCTTACACAGAAAAGAAAACGTATTCCTCCCGGGTGAAATTTCTCCATTGCTTGATGCCTGAATGGAATCTGTAAATTATATATTTTTAGGAATACTAATGGAAAATTCTTCTATTTACGAATAAAAAAGAATTAGATGAAGTACCAGAAATATAGTCATTTTAAGAATAACTTTCAATATAATAATTGATCATGAAGTGATGTGACCCCCCCCCTCTCTCAAAGAAAAAGTGTTATGACCTCCCCCTCAATCTGAATTTAGGGCGGGATCCGCTTTTGCATATAATACTTCTATATAAAGCTTTTGTTGTTCTTTAGAAAACAAAAGTAATCGTAAATATTAGCAGGGCCGTGGGAAGTGGGGAGGTCGAAGGGGGCGGTCGCCCCGGGCCTGGATATAGAGGGGCGCCAAATTTATACTACCATCCGCATTTCCTTCTTCATTTATTGTAAAATATATGTAAAAAAACATATTGGAATTTGTGTGTGTGTGTGTGAAAAAGACATACATTTTCAAAGTAGGATATTGCTTCTTTCTTGGAATTCAAAAGGGATTGCAAACTGTTTTACTGTAGTATTAAATACATTTTTTTCTACATGTGTTTTTAAAATCTCCTTTGCCAAAATGTAAATTCAATGTTCTTTTATATTACTTAGTTGTTAAAATTAATCCTTTTAAATTTCCAAAATAAATGCAAAACATGTATCTAATAGAATTTCTTTGTGTTTTTAAATTTTATAATTCTGTGACACATGTTGCAAAGAGAAATGGTGGTGGTATGGTGTGTGTGTGTATAGGGGGGGGGGGGGTGCGACAAACACAAAACTTCGTCCTGGGCGCAATTTTCTCTTCGCACGCCGCTGAATGCTAGTAAAGATACATTCGTTGTTTTCTCTAATTTTCAGAGAGTTTGCTTCGTTAGTTTTAACTATTTTTTAAAACATAAATAAAATCTAGATACCTGCAGTGATTTAAATTTTCATAAATTATAAACCTGGGCGTTTAAAATACTTCTTATGAAATGTAATGTCACTAGATTGCAGCAAATCTACATATCGCAATACCATGTATAAGCCAAGTTATATACCGTACATGAAATTACAATTCGTTACCATTACCTAGGCCCATAATGAAATTTTGTTCAAAACCTTTTTGTAACAGAAATTTGAATAAAAATGCAAACATTTACAATATAAGAATAAATAAATTCATCCTATAAAAGTAGAATTCTACTTTGAATGGAAAATTCCCAGATAAATTTCCATGAAAATTATACAATGCTGTTTCATCTGATAAGACGGAAAATCTGTCAAAGATAAAATATTTTTCTCGTGATTCCGTTTCAATAAGTATATTATTGTACATATTAAAAAGAAAAATAGTAATTGAGTATCTTAATAGAGATGTCTATTCTTTTGAAACCAGTAAAACATGAGACAACGAAACCTCGCTATAACGGAAACTAAAATTAAGCAGCTCTCAAAAACATATTTTCCCACACTCAGCATCACAAAACTTTCCTGATTTTCGTTCCTGCGTTACTTCAAAAACTTCCCTCCAATTCCATCCGCACATTTTCGGCGAATGAACGAATGCTAAAGTAATGAAACGACTAAATGAAAAAACCATATGCGGGAACAACTGATTTCCAGTCTGAAGTCCGAGTACAAACACTTCTTTCCCAATCAGACTACCAGCGCCGTTCTTGAATCACGAAATACTGGGAACGTATGATGATTGTTTCATATAGTTTAGTACTCATCTGATACATTGATGCCTAACGGCTAACGAGTAAGATTTCAACATAACGATTCGGTATTTCGTATTAGGAAGAATACCCGTTTCTCAAAAACGAATACGTGCGGTTTGTAACAGCTCTACCCAACATAAGCAGGCCCTTCTCCGTCGTCTGTTGAAGCGGACACACACAACTGGTCGGCTTGCATTGAGACCTGCATTGTGAAGACGCCTTCGTACCGAGTAGCGGAAATTCTTCTCCCTGATGATGCAAAGTGGTTCTGCAATGAGTTGCGGCACAGTAGTGCATCTTCTCCTTCGTGCCGAAAGAGTTGGAAACCGGTCTTCTGCAAGTGTTGTAACACGTGGGCGACCTAGAACATGTCTTATGGACACAGAATTTTCGGATTTATACTGATCCCAAAGTCGTTGGACTTCACTGCGAGATACAATGAGCCATCTAGCAGTATCGGCCTGTGACAATTCTATTTCCGTCCATCCTATTGCCCGCCATCTTAATGAATCGGGCAAACGACTTCTTCTAGACATTTCTAGATTCTACTGGTTGTTATGAAAACTGACAACAATAGTTCATACACAACAAAACTTACACGCGAGATTACAAAGGATTCGTAATTGATTTACAAATACCTATTCTTCTCTATAAAATAAAAGTGGTAGCTGTAATTTCTACGTAATTTTTTAAAGCTTATTATTGTCATTCATATAAACTATGAAGTTTAATCTGATTGCTATTTTTTTTTCTGGTGAGCTTCGAAAAACATGTTGTACTTTAACTTTTGTAGCCCAGTGTAATTACATTTTATTTTAAATGAAAGCAGAAAAAAATGCTCAGACGCACAGAGAGTTAATTTGGGTCTGTTTAATTAATTAATAATTATGCATATTTACATATGAATCAAATTACATAAAATTATTATTTGGACGTTTTTGTTTATGGCCGAAAATAGAAGGATTACCGAAATTCAGCTTCGATTTTGGTTTTGGTCGATTCGTAGTTTAAAAGAGAATATCTGTCTATACTAATAAAATCCGTGCGCCTCTGTCTGTCTGTCTGCTTGAAGCCGATTACAGTTCGCAACGCGGGCGAGTTGGAAGTCACGAGAGGTGTCTTTCGATTCGAAAAATTCCGGGAAAGTCATTTCGGGCATTTTCGAGACCGTGGGACCAAAATTAAAAAAGTTATGAATTAAAAACCAGTCGGGAATCGGAACGGAAAACGTCTAATTTCCCAAACAGAGCTCAAACGGAGCTCTGAGGCAGAACACTGCGCCACCTTGCGGTGAAGAACCTGAACTTTTCCCCTTTGGCTAAAAGAAGAAGCAGCCGAAAACCTCTTTTTTCTCCCGGGAAAACAACTTTTTCTTTCGTTTCGGTTCTTTGAAAAGGAACTAATTAATTGGTAAAAGATGTTAAACACGGTTTATTTTCATACTTTTTCTTTTTGGTAGCATACACGAATATTGTGTAACCTAAGATTTACGCGATTAATACTCATTTCTGTTAGTACAAACGGAAAACGAGCTGCCAAAATTATTTGTTAGTTATGTTGTTTGTGATATTAATGAAATTACTTATTTCTTTTTAATAGTAGTCTTTTGCAGTTTTTAATACCGAAAACTTTTTTTGCGCGTTTTTTCTTAAACCATCATGCAGACAGTTTTTAAAGTAGAAAAAAATTGATTACATATTCAAAATCTGCGTAAAAGTCTGCTTCTGATGAACCAAAAAACACGAGAAAATGTCTTATGGGCGTGCAGCGCCAACCGTACAAAACCAAATATTTTTAATGGGACGATGGCGACCATGGAGCGTAGAGCCCACTGTGCGAAATCACATATTTTTAACGGGATAATGGGCGCATAACAACCATAGCTCTTTAATTTACTTTTTTTTGTGCTTGAGGATTCGAACACCAAGACTTGCTTATTAAATGATTTTTTTTGCTTATTATATACTGCTTAATATCGAGGTTCGTTTGGAAAAAGTGGCCCAACTAGCGGGCGTAGCTCGCTAGGATTACATTAATTTTTGAATGAAACGAATAAGACATTTTACAGATCTAATTGAACCGATTCAGAATAGAATATGAAAAATAATCTAGAAAATTCACACGAGTTAAAGTTCTTAGATTTTTTTTCCTTTTTTTGTCAATATCAAACTTTTGTTATTTTTTAATTTTTATTCCTGTTCCTGTCGTACAGGATTTTGATGTCGATTACAAATGGGTAAATTCGGCTCACGGCAGTGAAATTGAGAATTAAAAAATTTTCAAATTGTCCAAAAATGGACATTTTGAAAATTTTTGAACGAAAACAATGTTTTAAATATAAATTAGACGAGAATTTAAAACTTTTGCCTGAAAATTTTTTCAACAAAACCTTTAACTTCAGATTAGGGTTGAAAGTGAAATTAACGGAGCTCCGTTAATCAGCATGATATTTTAAAACGGTTTTCGATTTACTTTTCAGTACCATTACAAGATTCTGAAAAAAAAAAAAAAAACAATTCTTAAAGAAAATTGAAATTAAAAATTCTTGACAAGCGGCCAGATAAAATTGTTAAACTGGGTTTATCTCCAATCTTAATTTAGCTTTTGTCGGTGAAACTGGCATTCATCCTCGAAATCTACCTCTCGAAATTGCACTTCTTGTTGATTTTGGAAAGTAAAATAAGCATTGCAACTATTAGTAGTGTGAATTAGTTTTGAGGGATTTATAATAGATGGCGTAACTTGTGCTATATCGCATCAATCTCGTCGGTAACTATATTCTCGTGTAAGCTCTATGAATAGGCTTTACTGTTTAATATGTGACTTTGGGCTGATGTGTAAACAACACACTTGTTTGCAGGTCTGAAAATGTCGAAGTACGAGCCAACAAAACACCATTTGCGGGAAGTGTTATTGTTCCTGTTTAATTCGAAGAAAAGTGCTGCTGAAAGTCATCGAATGCTATTGGAAACTTATGGCGAACATTCTCCGTCGATAAAAACATGTGAGTATTGGTTTCGACGTTTTAAAAGTGGTGTTTTCGATACAGGTAACAGAGAACGCCCATGTCAACCGAAAAAGTTCGAAGATACGGAATTGGAAGAATTACTCGACCAAGATTCATGTCAAACACAAGATGAACTTTCTGAATCGTTAAATGTTGATCGCACAACAGTTTCTAAACGTTTAAAGGCTCTCGGTATGATTCAAAAGCAAGGAAATTGGGTACCATACGAACTGAAGGCGAGAGACCTTGAACGCCGATTATTCACCTGCGTATTATTGCTTCAGCGCCAAAACAGGAACGGATTTTTGCATCGGATCGTCACTGGCGATGAAAAATGGATTCGGTACGATAATCCTAAGCGCAAAAAATCATGGGGTTTGCCTGGTCATGCATCGACATCGACGGCGAAACCGAATATTCATGGTGCAAAACTGATGCTCTGTATTTGGTTGGACCAGCTCGGTGTTGTGTATTACGAACTGCTTCAACCGAATGAAACAATAACTGGTAAACGCTACAGAACACAATTGATGCGTTTGAGCCGTGCTTTAAAAGAAAAACGTCCGCAATTCGAGCAAAGGCATGATAAAGTTATTCTTCTTCATGACAACGCTCGACCACATGTTGCTTGTGGAGTGAAAAAATATTTGGAAACGTTAAAATGGGAGGTTTTACCCCACCCGCCATATTCACCAGATATTGCTCCATCGGATTACTAACTGTTCAGATCCATGGAACACAGCCTGGCTACGCAGCGCTTCCAATCTTACGAAGGTACGAAAGATTGGATTGATTCGTGGATTGCATCAAAAGATGAGTTGTTCTTTCGACGCGGAATCAGTATGCTACCAGAAAGATGGGAGAAAGTAGTGGCTAGCAATGGGCATTACTTTGAAACATAATGATCTATTCAGTTGTTCATAATAAAACCTTTAATTTACAGAAAAAAACCTTACAATTAATTCATACACCCAGTAAAATCAACAATACGTTGGTATAGAATTTTATGGAATCTTTAGTTCGTAAAACTAGAATCGGTTACAGGCAAAAAATCAAAATAGTTTGATTATTAAATGGTAAAACTATTATTTGCTCCAAATTTTACTGTGTTGGCTGTGAATTTTTTACAACTGACAAGGAGAAGACCAACTTTGAGAATCGCAGATTTTGATTATCTTAATATGTGTTGTAAGGCACAGGCACTTTAGTTTTAGGTGCAATGGTCCTTAGTTCTTGAGAAACAGGTGGGTCTAATATTATGACATAATTGAAATACTAAATTTGAATAGAAAGGGTATGGTTAATCGTGGCTCAACTGGTAGAGAGTTTGTCCGATGACCAGTAGATTCAAGATCGATGCGCTATATTTGTTTTTGGCATTTTTTGTCTCATAATTTATAATTTAATCATCTTTATTGAAAATTTTAATATCTCAAAGTTAACTGCAAAATTAGCATAGATCCACATCTTCTATCTTTAACTACAATGTTAGCATATTTAAATATTAGTTTAGCATTTTTGATTTTAAACCATTATTTCTCACTGTTTAGGGAATTTTTTTTAAAAAAATTCAATATTTCATAGAAATAGAAATTCCAAAATTTGTTGTGATGCCATCTATTTATAATAAAATAAAACATATTCATGTAAAAATAAAAGCAGAAAAGAAAATAAATACTGAGCAAAATAGAAGAGCAGCAAAATATAAGCAAAATAATTCAATGAGCAATCGTATGTTTCGGAATATTTAAAAATCTTTAATGTGCAGAAAGTAGATTGTAATTTAATTCTTATGCTTATTTTTTAAATGATCATGTTTATTAATTTAAAAACAGGGTAATTTTATCATCGTATTAACTTCCCTTGTAAAAACAATACATGAATGATGCTTCTTTAAAATCACGAATTGACATAGATGTTCAATATCATTTCAATGATAAAGAATGTATTAAATGAATTTTAAAAATGATTTGAAAAAAGAATAACAGATTTATTTATGATGCTTGGTAACATTTTTATTGTTAATTAACAATCAGATTACTAAACTATAATTATAAGACTGTTTATAAAAACAAAAATGAGGAAAACAACAGGAGCGTGTCCCAGTTTCGAACCCGGACCCTTTCGATGTTTGGTACTGTTTATCCGAATGAGTTACGACCACGAACATCCTTTCGTTATTAGACCTTCCCCCTGTTTCTCAAGAACTACGGCGCGTTGTATAAAACGAATTCAACCTGAGGCTAAAGTGTCTCTGTCCTACAACATGCATTAAAATAATTAAAATCTGTGATTATCAAAGTTAGCCTTCTCCTTGTGAGTTTTAAACATTCTTTCGCCCAGAATGTGTATAAACGGAAAGTGCTGAACTGTATAATTTATTTTTTTAAAATTAATCTTCTATCAGTATTTAAGAGGTTTTACGTATAATCATTCAGAGTAACAGTAACCAAAGAACCATGGGATGTTACTTTGTATCGCGTTCTAATTTTCAATATGTTTGACATTAAATGATTCTCAGAGTTCTAAACTGGGATTTCTCTTCTTTATTTTAGGAAATAAATTTTAACTATTTAGTAAATAAATTTTTTTTGGTAACGTTATACGCAGTTAATTGCATCACCCAAGTATTTTTGTAAAGTACTGTTTTCAATTTAATTTTTCAGGCTATTTGAAGTCATTGTAATCAAACTAAATTTTTATAGTATGTAACAATATGCTCATTTATCACATATATTATTATCTAAATTTTGTAAAGGTCTTAATATTTTGTAATTTTTTTAAAATTTATCAATATTTAATAAAATTTAAAATAAAAAGGCACTATAATTTTATTCCATTTTCAGTATAAATTTGAGCCGGCTTAATGTTATGCTGATGCTTATAATTTACTGACTATAGGCACTACTGATCAAAAACTCCCCGTATCTGCACATATATTTTATATAAATGTCGAAAATGTGAATTAGATATAACATGTAAATACTTTCACAAATATGTGTAAAATACGCAAACTTCCTTTAAAAACGTTATTCGGGGCAGAACTATTCAATTTTGACATTCATATATTCGACATTTTTTATTCTTAAACTAAAACACTTTGTAAAATCACCATAAAATGAAAAGTAATGTAGGACGCGTTTCGAGCTACAACAATAACAGCTCGTCATCAGCTAAACCAACACGTGTCCGTAAGGGCACAGAGTCGAGATAACATGAAAGAAATAGGGAGGAGATTACAAAGAATGCGACAGGTGGCGCTACCTGCAAGAGCACAGGTGGAGGGGAAAAGTGTTGCCAAAAAAAGAGAAAAAGGTGAAAAAACTATAAAAATAATGACGAAAATAAAATAAAATAAATAAATAAGCAAAGTAAAATAAATAAATAAATAAATAAATAAATAATAGTAATAATAATAAATAAAATAAATAAATAAAATAAATAAATAAGTAAAAATTAAAAAATAAATAAATTAATAAATATATTAAAATAGTAAATATAAATATATATAAAAAATATCTACAAGAGTAATTTCCACGCACGAGAAAGGGAGGGGGATGATGAGAGATTATTGACAATATTAGAATTTTTACAAATGAAATAAGCTTCGTGAATATCTAAGTGAGACGGAGAGGCAGGATTATAAATAATTCTAGCCATGGAAAAATTGAAATAATGACCGGAAGACCAACAGTGAGAAGCAATAGAAGACCTGGATAATTCCTGATTTTTAATATATCTCTGATGCTCGTCCAATCTTTTCTTCAACGCTCTTCTGGTCTGACCAATATAACCCAAATTGCAAGAACAAGGAATAAAATAAATACCCCACCGGTTCTCAATAGGAATAGGATCTTTCAAAGACGAGAATTTAATTTTATTTATAGGTTTATAGATAACTTTGAAATTGAAATGAGAAAGTATTTTAGCAATTTTGAAACAGAGAGAAGAATAAAAAGGTAGAACTCTAGAGTTAATATTAGAATAATTATTAGAATCAGTAAGAAGACGTTTAGGCTTATTAAATTTATACAGAGCTTTGTCAGTCAAAGAGGGATTATAACCACGAGCAAGGGCAAAAGATTTGAGGTAACTAATTTCATTATTTAGAGCAGAAGAGTAAGAACAAATGCGAAGTGCTCTATAAACAAAAGTATAAAAGGAAGCCACTTTATGCTGTGGTGGATGATTAGAAAAAGCATGCGGAGGAAGAGATACAGAGAAAAGTTTTCTATAAATAGAGGTAGAGAATCGATCAGGGTGTTTAGTAACTAAGACATCAAGGAAAGGAAGAGAATTGTTCCTTTCGGCTTCCAGAGTAAACTGAATGCAAGGATCAACAGAATTGAACAGAGAAAGGAGATTTTGGAGATCCAGCTCAAAGGGAATTAAGATAAAAGTATCATCAACTACACCAGAAGGGAAATTTATATAAACTGAAGAGTTTTTCTTCTACAAAATGCATATAAATGTCATATAAAAGAAGAGACAATGGATTGCCCATGGCCAAACCATCCGTTTAAAAATAGAAGGAATTATTAAATTGGAAAGCGGTTTGCCTAACACAAATGCTAAATAATTGCAGGATCTCGTCAATCTCGATGGAAGAGTAATAGAATTCGCGTAGCCTTCTTTGGGCGAATGTCACCAGCAGTAACTGGTACTTGATGTGACTTTCGATGAAATTAAATGCACTAGTTTTTAAGTTAAAGCAGCTGCAAAATATGTTTTACCTTATCGATTATAAAAAAATCGAGGTTGTATATTTCATTGGTATACACCTTTTGTATTAAATATGACGATTTCCACCTTATAAATGCTGCGACATAATTATCACGGAAATCGTGTAGAACATGGTATTTCAGAACCTTACCCACGTTCGTATAGAATATGGTATTTCAGAGACAAGTAGATATGCAGAAAGACATTTTACAAAAAAATTTCAAAATATGTAAATCCATCAGAGAACTCAAGACCGAAATTTCCATGATTGCAGTATTTTCTTCTTATGTATATAATATAAAGTAAAAAGTTGTTTTGCGCTACAATTATTGTCATTTACGTTTTTATTGTATCGAACTTATTCTTAATCAGCGTTTTTCAAAGCAAATGATAACCTTGCCCAAAAAAAGTAAATCAGAGACATAAGTAGAAAAAAAGAACATGTCAGCAAATTCTAAGGGTAAATGACTTGAGATAGTCCGTATTTCCCTTTTTCATTGTTCTCCGGTAAATTATGAGATTATTGTTTCCTCATTCTCTTATCATTTTTTGCTTGTTTTCTGAAAAAGAAAAAAAATATATGCTCTGTAATTTTTTTGTGGCTTTACATTTCTTTCAAAAGGAATGTAGATGCGTTTAAACCTCACGACGATGAAAAGATTATCGTCTAAGAGCAGATCTTGATGATACGACAGTAATTATTATGTAATCATTCATTATGAAATATGTAATAAAAACAAATACAATTAAAAAAAAGTAGTTATTGATTCTTCGGTCGATTTGTATTTAATGTCTCGAAATATAGGGTACCTCTGTATCGAGTTTACAAACACTTGGAAATGTCTTGGCACTCTACTTCAAACCATGGTCCGTACGGGTACTGTTATTTTTCAGATGAAGTTACTTCATAGAAAAATAAATATAGTCCAAAAGCTCGAAATTTTGTTTTATTTAATGAGAGATTTTCTATTAGAAAATACCGGTATCGAAGAATTTCCTGGTCATGAAAATTCCAGAACACATACGAACCGTGCAAACAGTTATTTTTTAAACAGAAAATTAGAGTCTATACTCCATTCTCTTAATTTAAACACAAAATCAATAGAAGACAATGTTATGTGTATTCTTTAAGAAATACATAATAATAGCAAATACAATTTGAAAGTAAATATTTATTGATTCTTAAGTCGATTTACATTTAATATCTAAAAATACAGGGTATCTTTGTACCGGGTTTAGCGGGTCATAGCGGGTCTCTGTACACTTTGAAATGGCAGAGCATGCTACATCTAACTTTAAAAAAAAAAAAAAATAGAAAGTAAGGCAATCAGCATTCTAGTTTAGCCGCAGATTTTTCTTTTTCTTTCTTTTTTTATTTGGTTACAGTTACAATATTATCATACTTGTTAAAATTTCTTATCTTTCTAAAGGGATTTTATCATGTTCAAGTGAAAATAACAAACAAGAAACACTTTATTTATATCACCTTCATTATTTATACAACTTTCTTCTTTTTTACAAAATTTATATAAAAAATGCGATATTTTAATTTAATTGTTTAATTAAGTTTCGCATTTTTTAACATTTTTTTAGTTATCTATTTTAATAATGTTAATTAATTACAACAAGTTTTACTTCAAATAGAATAGTATTTACTCTTAAAGCTTCCTTTCCTTTTAACCATCAGCTACTAACGAAAAATTTACTTTTACTGTTCAACCATATGAAAAAGTACCATTACTTCGCATTTATTTGCGATGTCAATTACTAGAATTACTTTTATTAGCCTTCGATATGCTGTAATTGATGGCAGCAATTAATGTGCCGTCACTAAAAAATAACATATTACTGAACCATAAGCCACTCATAAAACGATGCAGGTGTATCAATATGCAGTTAAATACGGATAATCTTTGCTGCAATTTTTTTTTAACTTCGAAGAATCTCACATTTTCCGTTTTTACACCATTGAATTGAAAAAAAAGAAGATAAGCATTTATATTCATTTTAACTGAAAACTACACCTCAAATTATTTTTGATATATTATAAGTCTTTTTATTACGTTTTTTCCCCACTTTTAATGAGATTTTTGGTATATTGGCAAAGAAAAACAGTAGATTTAATATATAACTTTTTTTTTTCAAATCTTTTTCTCATAACAAAAAGTTCTTATAACAAATAGGGGAGAATGGAGATGAATGGGACAGGGGATGGATGGAACAACATAAATTTATATATGTTTCACACAAACAGAAATAATTTGATAATTTAACTGAACATAGTTTCAAAGCAATATCCGTGACAGAAGATTAGCTATTGTACAAAGTGTATTTTTCAAGAACCAAAGTAAATTTATCTGTTTAATCTTTTTAGCATTTAATTGATAGTTAACTTTCTCAAAACTTTATAATTTTTTTAATGCAAATTAGCAATATTGACAGTGCTTGCTAAGCCTAATCACTGTTTTTTATAACCATGTGACTATGCGGATGAATGGAACAGTGTTTATGGGGATGAATGGGACTGCCACATTCATCCCCAGGGCTATTCTATGATAGATAAAATTACATTTTGTCATTACCTAAAAACCAAATGTTAAGAGGAGAAAACGAGGCCATTGTCATGTTTTAACCGATACACCAGAAAAGCAATATTTGGGAAACTAAATTGTAAAAAAAACAGAAACTAATAAGAAAAATGAATTGCCTGCCTTCAAGAAACATTTTTAGACAGTAGGACAGTAGTGATGAATCTGACAATTTATCACTTCATGATATAGATGAAATTGATTTGAACATGATTTCAAGTGATATGGACCACGTCTTTCTCCTAACAAAGATATGTGAAAAAAAATTATCATTACGTTGCTAGGTTTTTAAAGAACAATAATGATTACCTTCAAGCACAATTCTTGAGAAAAAAGGACAATAATTTCTTATTTTAATATACCGATCCACCAGAAATTCATTTTGCTGGAGGATATTGTTATGAAATTACCAAAGCCTAGACCTCTGGGAGCTACCAGAACCAAAGGACTGTTGTCATTTGATGTTAGCTTCAGTCAATATGTAGTAAAATAAAATGTATCACTCAGTTTTCAAATAAAATATGTTTGGAATAATTTTTTTAAGCTGTCCCATTCATTCCCACCATGGGGATGAGTGGGACAGTATGCATGCATGTTATACATATATAATTATAATTGTGTGCATTCAATTTAAAAAAAACAATTATTTATTGAAATTAGTATGTCAATAAGTTTCTAAATGCTGAAGCATTCTTTAAGTAATATTTTTTAAATTAACGACTGTATACAACTTAAGTTATTAGTAAAAATGTAAAAATTGTCCCATTCATCCCCACTCTCCCCAACTCAGAAAAAAAGAAATTAAAATTCATGCTATTGTGAAAAAAAATGTAAATTATTTCCGATAAAATATATAGTTGTTATAAACTAAATTTACTTTTACGCGTCAAAATTAATTTTACAAACAAATGAAGGCAATATGAAACATTAAATAGCCTTCTTTTTGTTTGTTTGTTCTTGTTATTGTTGAATGGAATGCATAGTTTTTTGCTGGGTTTGTATATTTTTTCTGCGATAGTGACGACATACGCTCTTTAAGATTGAATTGTAACGGAAAAATACTTCATCAGATGAAAATGATGTCATTTTGTGCAAAGCAACATTCTTCATTTAAAGTTTTAAACCTGAAATAAATTTTCTAGAAGTGTATTACACCACTATACAGCGACTTTGAAATTCTTCACAAGTAAAAATGTTTCATTTTTGAAAATAACGCAAGTGAAATCGCACTAAAACATAAAGTTTAAGAAAATAGAGAATTTTTACAGAAGAGCTTCTGAGCAATCCCTAATTTTATAAAAATAAAACATAATCTAATTGATATATAATTTTTAAGTATAGCGACCTTTAGTTTAAAATAACATTTGTTTGAGAGTAAGACTAACAAATATAAAATGTATTTTAGTGTGAAAGTTTATTATAAACTATCGAAACAGTTTCTTCGTAAACATTTTTTGTCGATATTCAACGAGTTCCACCTCATAATAATAGTGATATGTATTTTTTCATTCCTTATCGAGGGCGGCACTAAATTTTAGCGTATCCACACTGTAAAAAAAAATATGTGAAGGTACTAAACATTTTCTAGGAAACTGGGATTCCAAGAACTTTTCATGTAACGATAACAGGAAAAATCCATGTAACCGATTCTAAAACTTGAGTTTTTGTTGTTATCGTTACAGGAAAAGTTCTTGGAATCACAGTTTCCTAGAAAATGTTTAGTACCTTCACAGATTTTTTTTACAGTGCATCACGAAGCTGTTTTCGATATAATTCAAATCGTCTGCCACCAAAATTAACTGACAATCTATTCGTTTTTGAGATATAGCTATTGCGGAAATTGTTAAATTGCAGCATAGCAACGCCGTCTGGTAGACTAACCCCAAAATCTAATCAATATCAATTTATGTCAAGGTTTAACTGACTCGAATGTTTGATTAAATTCTTTGGACTACTTCTTGAGATGAAGTGCTTATAAAAAAATTTTTTACTGATAGACTCATATACAGATGCATTGACAGACATAATATCAAACTATGTTCAGAACCCTAAACAAATTATGATTTCGTCGAAAACCGGACATCTAATATGTTTACGAAATTTCTTTGGGTTGGATAAGAGATTGGATAAAATAAAAATATTTGCTTAATCCAGTGCTGAGAGGGCTACCATCGCCATTCGAAACAGTGATATGTAAGACCACAGAGAAAAATCCCTTGTAGTAATTGAAATGCGCCCTCTAGCAAATACCTCCAAGCGATGAGCTACAGTAAAAGCTATTAAAATGAAAACAAATGGAGAAAAAATCCATGTAAGACAGAATAAATACATGGTATTCTTTTTGAAGAGATCGTTGAAAATTTTCGTTTAAAGCAATATTCTTTAATAAAAAGTTTTTACTTTATTCAAAATAAGCATTCTGAGTGCTACTTTAAAGATGTAAAACACAATGCCAGATACTAGATTTTCTTAAAAAAAGAAGAAGAAAAAAGAACGAAAATATGCAAGAAAATGTGTAAGAATTTATGTAAAAAAGCATTCAAAATATATTTCTGGATTTTTGCTACTCATGTTTTTTCAATGACGTGGTGTATCAATTTCTTTATCGATCTGAAGTAAAACGGAAAGACGTACTCAATTTTTTACTCCATACAAGACATCATTTAAATTATTCAAATAAGTTGAAATGCTCTAAAAATTACTCATTTATTAAACAGCCAGATATTTTTTAACAGTTTGCAGTTTTTTCTTTTCTTTTCTTTTCTTTTAATAAAATAATAACAATAATAAATAAAATAATTTAACAAATTACGAAAATTATTTGGAGAATGATTTTTTTCAAAGACTTAAATTTAAAACTGAATATATTCTATTCTGTAAATTCTACATTCAGAAAAAAAAACAATTAATTGTTTCAACAGTAGATTGTTTCCTGTTTGGTAACGTCTCACATTTTATAAGTAGTGGGCTTCTTAATTAGACCTTGTCTTTTTTGCTCTTAAAGACAATGTTTCATACGTCGTCTTTCCTTGGATTCGGGTTTTACCATATCTGATAATTTGCGTCTACCCATTTTGGAACTTTTTCACTCTTTTCTTTATCAACAATGACATTTCGATTTCCTATTAAAAAAAAAAAAAAGAGATTCCTCTGAATGCAAAGATTAAAAAATAATAATAATAAAATGCGGATATCCATTCCCCAAAGCTAAATGTTTGAATGTTTTCACTGAGTTAATCAGTAAAAACATCATTTTTATAATGATCAAAACGTGAGTTTCATAATGTATTACGTATATATATTACGTACGCCACGAATTAAACATTAATATTCCTGGACCAATCATAAAAAAATAATAAAATGCGGACACTATAAGGTCTATTTTGACCAAAAAAAAGCAACCATTTTAAAAATATTAAGGAACTATATTAAAAATCATATTCAGGGTAAGAAATGAATAAACCTCAAAAGTAAAACTAGATGTCGTGATACGCTTGATTGTTTTAGCTTTACTTGCTTTTGCATATCGCATAAGGGTGTCCGATCACAACGATTTTCAATACATAAGCCCTAAACCGTTCAAGTATATACACAGTGGCGTATCTAGAGATTTTGTTTCGGGGGGGGGGGGGGAATCGAATTTACCGTATGCTCATAGTAAAATCACCGGGTGGTTCTAATTTTTAATTTTCTATTGCTGTACATTTATGCCTTATTATGCTTTAGAGAGAACACTGAAATAATTTGCTGTATGTCAATAATCTGCACTATTAAAATACGATCGTATGTATGTATGTATGTATGTGACGCTATCTCGGAACACTTTGGCACAATGGGTCAACTAAAGTGTTTGGCTTTTACTTTTTCATTCCATTAAATACTAAATTTAAAAGTATTAAAATTTCAAAAGGTTACAAGAATTTTTTGTTTTGTTCTTTTGTGGAGTGACAAAAATTTTGGAAATCTAAAAATTGGTGAAGTTTCACGATCCTTCAACGAAACATTCAGTTTTATATTCAGTTCGTTTCAAAAAAAAGTATTGCACATATTTTCATAGTATGTTAAAGGCCTACCCTAAAATGTTTAACAGCTCTGCAGCTATAATCGCAGAAGTACGTAACTCTGTATATTTTAAAGTAAGAAAACAAAAGAATGACTGCAAATAATAAAGAACATTTTTGAAAGGCAATTGAAAGCTATGAATGCATGTTTAATGCGATTTTCTGAAGAACTGGGAAATTACCTTTTCAGAAAAGTGGTGCCAACAAAGAAATCTGAAAAATAAAGAAAATAATATTGAATAGCCCACAGGCAAAACTGCCTCCATGACTTTCAGGAAAAATGGAGTACGTCAGTTACCACAATTACAAAAAAGAAATTAAAAACTACAAATAAATAAATAAATTTTAAAATTGAATTGAAATACAGCTTTCAAACAGATTAAATTTAAAGGTATACTTTTTTCCTATAAAACGATGTAAAAATTTATAATGTACAAAGTTTAAAAGTTTGAAAATTTGCAGTAGCGAAAATTGCATAACGGAAAATTCATTTCAAGTTTCAGAGTGTTGCCATTCGCAAAATGACGCCAGCATTACGCGCAACTAGATTTGTCCTTTTTAATATAGATAATAAACTGTGAGGCAGCAGGAGAGACAATCACTTCAGTCAGTTTACGGCTGAATTTCCATAATTACTTAAAACTCGATTAAAATGCAATCGGTATGTCAAGTCATATATTGACAGAAAACACCTGAAAACCCAATTTTAGCAGTTGGCTCGTATATTTATCATTGTGTTTTCATGCTTCCAAAGCTCTGTGTTTTCATTTCTTTTTATGCAGAAGAACAGAATGGCAAACCTGAGAATCAACTGCTAAAGGTGTTTCCCACAGACTGTAGACACTGGTTGTGTTTTAATATGCGAATTGACAACTAATTCTGGAATATCAGTTGTGAACTTGATGAGATGTTTGTATTCTGCCGCGTTTCTGTCTGTAAGTCTTTCCTAGTCAATATCTTTTTGCATTTTCCACATAAAGAAATGTTACCAGACCTCATTTTACCATTTAACACCCAATATATTTTATAAATAAAAAAAAGTTGACAAAACACAAAAAATCTTAACATAAAAAAAAATGTTGTACTAAATTTTCTGTTGTATTTGCCTAAAATGAGATTTTTCGAATCCCGAAATTTCAAAAATTTAATTCCAAGAAATCATTAAGATATAGCATTGTAAGCCAAATAAATTGTTTAAATCATGTTTCAATCTTAACTGAAATAGGAATTTTTTTTTTTTTTTTTTTTTTTTTTTTTTTTTTTTTTTTTTTTTTTCATTGTAAAAAAGCTGCAGCAGAGATTCCAAACAATGTCCGTATAAAAACGGACTTTATTCCTATATCAACGGATTTTGCTATTGCATTAACGGTTTTTGCCCGTAAAGCGCAAAAAATTACGGGAGTTGATTGTTTATGTGAAAAAAGTGACTTATTTCGTAAATTTACTGGATAATTCACGGTAAAGTACCGTAAACTTACAATTTTTTTTACAGTGTAGTTTTAGTTTGTTTACAATATCTAGTTTTTAAAGAATTTTTCACTTCCGTGAAAATGCATTTTTTCTCAGATTTTTTTCACCATTTCTCGTATTTAAATTAATATAAGACAACAACCGTTGAAGATAAATGTTTCAAACTTAAAACAGGTTTTTTCAATTATATTATTTTAATCCGTTATTTATAATATATTTCAATTATTCAACAAATTTGAAAAAAATATTTAATTTGCATAATATGATTTAAAAAAAAACTTGCATCATTTTTTCTTCAAATTTTACTTTAAATATTTTTAATTTTTATTAAGTTAATATTTTTTAAAATTTGCTGAATCAATATAAAATTGATATTACTTTAATCAGTTATTTATAATATATTTCAATTATTCAAAAAATTTGAAAAACATTTTAATTTTCAAAATATGATTTTTTTTAAACTTGCATAATTTTTTCTTAAAATTTTACTTTAAATATTTTTAATAGTTAATATATTTTAAAATTTGCTGAATTAATATAAAATTGATCTACTTTAATCAATTATTTATAATATATTTTAATTATTCAAAAAATTGAAAAAAAATTTAATTTTCAAAATATGATTTTTTTTAACTCACATCATTTTTCTTAAAATTTTTCCTTTAAATAATTTTAATTTTTATTAAGTTAATATATTTTTAATTTGCTGAATCAATATAAAATTTATATTACTTTAATCAATTATTTATAATATATTTCAATTATTCAACAAATTTGAAAAAAATATTTAATTTTCAAAATATGATTTAAAAAAAAACTTACATAATTTTTTCTTAAAATTTTACTTTAAATATTTTTATTTTTTATTAAGTTAATATTTTTTAAAATTTGCTGAATCAATTTAAAATTTATATCTGCTTGTTTATTTTTATGGAAAAAATGAAGTTCTACTAATAATATTTCGAGTTATAAAGATTTTAAATTAGCCCACTTTTTCTTATAAATTTTCATTTATTTTTTAATTTTCATAAGATTTTTCATGTGATATGGCACAAAAAAAATCTAAATTTTAACTCAATAAATGATAATTATTCTAAAATGTGTCCCGTATCATCTTAAATTTGACTTTTCCAGCACAAGCATCATTGAACAACATTTAAATGTTTAACACCAGTAACAATGGACACGTCCGGCAAATAAGACCCTAATTTCAAAATTGAATTTCTCAAAAATAAAAATCGATAGAGTTATGCGGTAAACGGTTTGTTTATTAGGTAAGATGTAAAAATCTGATAGTGAAGTTTCGAACGGTGAATTTTTGAAAAGATTGTGTTCTGATTGCAAATAATAGTTTATTTGACATTTTTCTTGTCTTAGATTGCATTCATAAAACGAGTTTTTCGGTGTAAAGTGCCATATTTTAAAGATTTTTCGAACTAAATTTTTGGAATCCCGAAATTTGAAAATTTTAATTCCAAGAAATCATTATGATATAACATTGTAAGCCGAAAAAATCGTTTTCTGCAAGCAATCTAATATAAGAAAAATGTCAAATCAATAGTTCTTTGGAATAAGAATATAATTTTGCAAAATGTTCACCGTTCGAAGCTTCTCTATGAGATTTTTACATCTTACCTAATAAACAAACCGTTTACTGCATAATTCTATTAATCTTTGTTTATGAAAAATTTAATTTTTAAATCAAGGTCTTATTTGCTAGACACCCTGTAAATGCAATATTGCGTACCAGTGTGTAAGATTATCTGAACGAAATATGCCCACCGGATGTCCACGTATGGATCTCAATAGGTAGAAAATTGGAATTTTAAGTCTAAAGTTATTGGTTTTAATCTGAGCTTGGGCCTTTTCTCCCTCACTTGGTGTTGATATTTGATGTTGTTTATGACGGCCTATTATCTACTCGAAGGATGTAGGCTCGAAAAGGGTGTGACCTTCCTAAGGGAGTCTTTCTGGGGCAGCCTAATTAGTATTCAGGCAAAGAATTGCAAGGATTGAAGAAAATAACGGAAAATTCCTAACGATTAGGCCGATGGAATCGATTGGGCTCGAATTCAAGCACCTCCAGTTTACTAACTTCGATAACTAGTGGTGTCTTTCCTTTAGTTAAAAAATTAAAGTCGTATGATATCTTTACTAATCAGTATGAGTAAGTCAAAAAATTATCGAAAATACATGCATGTTTATAAAATATACGACTATTTATGTATAAAAAAAGTATGTCCTTTATATGTGTGTTTTGCAAATAGAAATTCAATTTTCTTTGACAAGGAATTGTGTTTCTTTAATGCTAGGGTTGCATTATATTGAGGAACTTGTATTGAGCCTACCACTATTTTTAAATAATATCTTTATCTTACTTATTTATAGCATTTGTTAAATAAAATGAATATAAAGTTTACTGGTTAAGAATTCCTATATGAGCAACAAAATTTTCCCTGAATAATGCGACCCATGGTAATGCTGAATTCAAATCAGAATTTTCGAGAAAAAATATTTGAAAACGGGAAAAGGCAATTTTACAATTTTTTTTTAATACCAAGGTTATAAAAGTAAATTTTAATAATAATAAGATTTTTGAATAAATCATCATCAAAATTTAAAGGAATATTATACATCTCACCGCTCCTCTAAGGGATAAAAAATGAGGGTTATTCTGAGAAACAAATATTGAAGGAATAATGTGTTTCAAATATTCGCACACCTTCGAGATTTTTTAAAATTTTTGAAATTTCTCTGAAAAAAATCTGGTTATCCATTTTTTATGATGACATTTACTTTAAAACTTAAAAAAAAAAATTGTTAAGAGAAATATAATCAAAATTATGTCAAAAACTGACATTTCTGAAAAACGTGATAACTCGAAAATAAAGCGACATTTCATAAATTGCATAGTAAACAAAATATCTTTATCAAGGATTTTGATTACATACATTAAAAGTGTATTATTATCTCGGACGATATGGTGATTAAGGTACTAACGTAATGAAAAATACGCAAAATTTGTTTCAGGTTTGTCATTTATACTTGTGTAAATATAAAACTATTTGACCCCCCCCCTCCACCTCTCCAAAAAAAAAAAAAAAAAATTCTGAAAGAAGTACAGAAAATTTCGTATCATTTCATGCATATATTTTTGTTTTAGGATGCTTTACATATAGTAAAAATCCGAAAATGTTCATTTAGCGAAAAAGCTAAAAATAACTTTAAAACTCAATTTAAAAAATCGTAATAGATGCAATTTTAAACGGCTGTAACTCGGCTTCTGCTTTAGACAAGACCAAATCAAGCGGATTTCGATAGATAAAAGATTCAATCATAATAGTATTGCAAAAATGAAAATCGATATTTTGATCGAAAATTACGTTTTAAAGATGTTTGGATACATTAGGTGAAATGGTATTCTTTCTTTAAAACATAATATAATACACAGACTTGTATATAATATAGTGTACATAATGTGTGTAATGTAATATAATGTAATAATATAATATGTGTATAATTTAAGACAATCTCTAACAATGAATCTCATGTTGGTAGTACAGAAAATTTATTTCTACAAATTTTACAAAAAGATTGAAGAAAAAGCGAAATCAGGATTGTTTTGTTACCATTTTTGACAATATAAAAATAAAACGCAAGTGAAAAGTTCTGACATGCCTGTCGGGAAATTGGCTTGAAGTAAGTGTTCTTTCAGACTTATTTGAACATTACATCTGTAAAAGACTTACAGTTAGAAGCATTCTCTTTTCAATCTGATATTTTTCTTTTATACTGTCTTTATTTTCTAGTTTAGGCAGTCCTTGTTATAAGTTGGAAAGTTACTTATAGTAAATTTCAGACGTTAATATCTATAAATCAAACTTTTAGTTGCTTAAAAATGTTGCGAAATAAGTCTTATTATTGTTCTTACTTTTAGAAGGATTAATATTTAATTTTAAAAAAAGAAGTAATTCTTAGTGACTCAGAAACTATT
This sequence comes from Maratus speculifer, assembly GCA_964019185.1. Lineage (NCBI taxonomy): Eukaryota > Metazoa > Arthropoda > Arachnida > Araneae > Salticidae > Maratus > Maratus speculifer. Next base: position 132,364,799 of record OZ025298.1, read on the forward strand.
TTTTTATCTGCTATGAAAACATACATCTTTATAAAAACCATTAATAAACATTTATTTATTTGAATAACATACATCCGACTTGTGTGCTCGACATGAAAGCCTGCTTATAAGTCATCGTCAATATAGAAGGACGAGATAGCACAAGGAAATTTCCAACACATGAGAAATAAAACCAGGAGCTCCACACAAAGTGTGAGTGCAATGGAGCCAGAAGGAATCGAACCCACAACTTCAAGGTTAGCGTCTTAAGCGGCGTCTTAACCACTCGGCCAGTGAGGCCCAATAAACATTTATTGGTTACCAGCGAAAATTGTGAAAATATAAACAATAAAGAAATTTATTCAATGACATATTCACACACATACACACATATATATATACAGGATGAATCTAAACTCTAGGGCAAAACTTTACGTATTGATAGTACAAATCAAGAGAAACAATATTTGATGGGAAACTAAGGGTCCCAAACGTCTTCCGAAGTCCATAGGCGCCATTAATGTTTAGGGTCCAAATTTTCAAATGATTATAAAAAACTGAAGGATGAATTATTGCGGTTTTCTCTAAAGCTATTTCTTATGCCAGTATTTTCTTGAAAATAAATTTTAAAGATAAAGTTAAAAAAGGCTGATATTGAACTCTTTAGACTTTGGAGTAACGAACACTATATTTATTTTTTTGTATCTCATTAAGTGCTTAAATTTAAATTTTGAGCTCAAAATCTATATTGTTGGGAGTGGTTAAGTAGCGCAAACTGAATTGCGTTGAAAGTTGAAGGATCCCCCCCCCCCCTCCACTGAACTGTGTTCACGAGAGAATAATAGAATAGTTCAGGGAATTAAAAATAAAACAATGTATTGACATTTTATAAATTGCGTACACTGTAAAAAAAATCTGTAAAGTTACTAAAAGTTTTCTGGGAAACTGGGATTCCTATAACTTTTTATGTAACGGCAACAGCAAAAAATCATGTAGCAAATACAGATTTGTCCTGAAAATCAAAAAATCTGCAAGGTTAGTGAGAATTTTTTAGGAAATTCGGATTACAAGAATTTTTCATGTAACTGCAACCCATATTACAGATGAATTTTTACTAAGATAACTATAATTTTAGTAGACTCGTTTGTAAAGTTACAGATTTCTGTAAATTTACAAAAAGTAGTTTTGTAGACTTACATTTTTTCTTGCACAGAGTACAGATAAAATGTTAGTAACCATAGAGATTTCGGCAACTTTACATCTGTAGGATTGCAGAATTTTTTTTACAGTGTAGTAAATAGAATATCTTTCTCTGGGATTTAGACATCGCACATTATAAAAACATCTTTTTCTCAGATAATATGACAATTAAAGTACTAACGTAATGAAAAATTCGCAAAATTTGTCTCAAGTTTGTCATAACCTGTGTAGTTATAAAACTGTTTAAACTCCCCAAAAGACATTTCTAAAAGAAGTACAGAAAATTTCGCATCATTTCATTTATTTATTTTTTTGTTTTAAGTTGCTTTGCGTATAGTAAAAACCTGAAAAATTTCATTTTAGAAAAAGTTAAAAATAACTTTAAAACACAATTCCAAAAACTATAACAGATGTAATTACGATAATTTATGACACGATTATTCATTCGACTAATTAATTATAGCAGGTGTAAATTTTCCACGTGGGTGAAAAAAAGTGGTCAAAAATTATGTTTTAAAGGTAATTGGATACCTTATGTGAAATGATATTCTTTCCTTAAAAAATAATTTAATGTAGAAATTCGTAAAAATTATTTAAGAATATCTTTAACAATGAATCTCATTTAAGTAGCATAATCCATTTATCTCTAATATGATACAAAGAAAGATTGAAGAAAAAGCGAAATCAGGATTCTTTTGTTACCATTTTTTACAAGATAAAAATAAAACGCAAGTGAAAAGTTCTGACATGCCTGTCTGGAAACTGACTTGAAGTAATAGTATTCTTTCGGACTTATTTGAACATCACATCTGTAAAAGACTTGCAGTTAGAAGCATTCTCTTTCAATCTGATACTTTCTTTTATACTCGCTTTATTTTCTAGTTTAGACATTCCTTGTTATAAGTTGAGAAGTCACTTTTAGTCATTTTCATACGTTAATATCTATAAATCAAACTTCTAGTTGTTAAAAAAGAGATAGCAAAATAAATTTTATTATTTCTCTAACTTTCAAAAGGATTAATCTTTAATTTAAAAAGGAAGTAATTCTTATTGACTGAGAAACTATTATTTTTATCTGCTGTGAAAACCTACTTCTATATATAACCATTAATAACCATTACAAATTACAAGCAAAATTTTTTAAAAATATAAATAATAAAAAAATTATCCTTCTACACACGTATACACATATACAATATCTCTGACAGTAAAGTTCGGTGAATAGTCCATAGCATTAATGTAGATAAAATATTAACGAAAGTTACCCTACCATACTTCAAAATAGTCATCTCCCATAAATATGCACTGCTGAGATGTATTTTACATGTCCTGGGAAATTCGCAAGAAGTCTCCTTTTGGGATGAAGTTCAAAAGCTTCGTCCCGTTTCGTTGGATGGCAGCAATATGGTCAACTCTCTTTGAAAGAGAGTTTGAGTAGTGAAAATAGGAAGAAGTCTAGAGGATTGAGATCTGGCGAGTATGGTGGATTTCAATTTGTACCACCCCTCATGAATTTCTTTCGGTGTCTTTCAAAGCTTAAAACCAAACTTTAAACTGATCTTTTGTTTGTTCATTTTCTTGTTCTAAGTTAAGAACAGAGAAACTGAACAAGCACTAAGTAAAGCATGTCTTACACAGAACATAAACGACGCTCAACTGAACAACGGTGGATGAAGATGGTATACACTAGAGATGGGCATTATTTAACGTATTAGGATAAAAAACACTTACTGTGCTGAAACCTAATATTGCACTAACATGTTACTGAAAAGTCCCTGTTAATTAAATAACATATGGTTTTAAATGACAGCTTCTACATTCATTTGCCTCAGTAAAGAAATCAATTTCGTAACATTAAAATAGCGCAATATTCACTAAAAATGTCCTGAATCTTTTCCTTTGCATTTCCGCAACTGAAAATCAACAACAGATAATCCATTCATTCTGATATATTTTCATGTTGCAGCAGTAAATCTGGTTCTCAAAATACAAAATGATCATTTTATCGTTTGGCTAACTTCCAATAAAAACAGATTAGTTAACATATTGGCAATTATTTATCTGTAAATATTTTCTGCGGTCATTGTAACATTTGATACAACAGCGTTTCAAATTGAAAAAAGAAACTGATAATAAATATAACAGAATTAGCAATTTTGTCTGAGTGAATGACATTTGATTAAAAGTGTTTGTTTATTCTTTATGGCTTGGTGGGATGAAATTATTGCATTATGGTATGGAAATGAAGAAAGTAATAGGAAATGATTTCAAGTAGGGAAAAATTATGTGTTGATATTGCGAGTGTTGAATGAAAGATATGGGAAGTTTAGTCGTATTTGAATTTTTAAAAGGGGTGTTACGCATGGAATTTTGTTTTGGGGAGAGGAGGGGGGGGGGGATTTGGCACTATAAATTTTGTTTTTTGGCCAAATATTTTTATTAAATTTGTTTTGTATTTGTGTTTAAAAGATTTTATTTTTGTTATTTTATTTCGCTGGGTAGAAAAAAGAAAAAAAAATAGTCTCCTACAATTTGCGAAATAACTTAATTTTAGTACAGTTGTAATTAATTTGAAAAGCATATTTGTACGAACGAAATTTGTTTCTGTGAATTGCATTCGATTAAAATTATATAAATAATATTTTTGTGTTCTTGCGAAAATAGCTTTGGAGTCGTCCACAAATGATTTCACGCTTGGAGGGGGGGGGGGGAGAGGGGATTCATGAAACTATGACAGTTTGTGACTAGGGGGTGGGAGGGGGTAAGAAGCAATGTGACGTCACACATTTTGGTTAAAATAAAAGCATTAAAAATAAGCAGATTAAATTAGAAGTTATTTTAAAAATAAAGTACTTTGTGTTCATAAAGTAAGCATATGATTTAAAAAACCTAATATATTAAATTCTATTTAAAATTTCAAAATGCTATTATTTTCAGTTGCTCTTTCATATTAATATTTTATTACTATTCTATATTTTTTATGTTTTTGTAGTGAATCTTAATATTATTTGAAACAAAAAAAGTACATGAATCATTTTTATTGTTATGGTTATGAATGTCATTAAAACACTTAGTTTAAAAATAAAGTTTGAAATATGATCTATAACGTAGTGCTTTGTTTCTGAATCCGAAGTATATGTTTATGTAATATATCGTGACATGTGACAAGAACAAGAGGTGGGGGGGGGGGTAAGGTGAGTGTGGCAACTTGCGACAAAGGGGAGAAAGGGGGACAAAAAATATTGAAAAAACGTGTAATCATTTATGGACAGCCCCTTTGAATATGCGTTGATAGACATCGCTGATATTAAGTCGCGGATCAAATTTTTCCTTTTTAATACTTACCAGCGCAGTTGAAAAATGTTTATGAATTCCGTTTGTCTGTCCTTGCTCTAACTTGCGTAAATATAGTCCGATTGTCATGAAATGGATATATATGTTAGTGGGATTTAGTATGGCATGTTCGGTATTGAAAAGGGAGTGCGTTTTTTTTTCCTTTTTTGGTTTAACTTCAGGACCACTCAGAAGAATTCCATTACATTACGGTATATGTTGAAAAATCACTCACCAATACCTGGGTTCTATAAGCTTTATTTTGAAAAAGTTTCTCCACGTTCTAACAACTAAAACAGTAAAAATTTATTCTTGCATGCTCGAAACTTTCTGAGTTAGAAAGAGTGAATTAATCAAATTTTTAATCCCAAACTGATTTTGATTCATCGTCGTAAAAAATAGTATTTATAGTTTCGTCAAAAAGATATTTTGTTTGAAAGGACTTCTAATTAAAATACCATAAGTTACCTGTTATAAAAATAACAGGTTGTTGGAACCTGTTACCTGTAAAAGAGTGGAACGATGTAACCTGTTAACCAAAAATAACTATATTTCCCATCTCTAGTATACACTTGCCTCTATTCAGGTGCAGCGTTTTGTTTCCCCAGTGTTGCCAGATCGGTCTTTCTGAATTCATTCACCGAACGTTATTGTCAGAGGATATATATTGGTATAATTCTACGAGGAAAGAGTTTATTTCAAAATTGCGAATAAATATTCGGCCAATCTACACATTTCATAGCACCTAATTCTGAAAGAGAAAGTAAATGAATAAACAATAATTTTCATTTTTGATCCCTGCAATTTTTTGTGGACGTAATGCAAATGAAAACTTCGACTATGAAAATGAATAATGTTTCCATGGAAAAATCAAATATTTATTAATGCAATGTTATTGATAAAAATACGCGTTTTTTAAGGTTCCGTATATGTAATATATTGTAAAAATATTTTGTAGCTTAATCAAAAAAAAAAAAAAAAAAAAAAAAATATTTTATTAAAAAAAAGGCAAAAATTTCTTTTCGAATTTAATTGGAAATATAATATTTGCCTTTGGTTGGAAAATATAATTGGAAATATAATATTTCTTATGAAAAATATGACGAAAACGTAATATTTTTTTTATCCTGTATAAGTCTAAATGTGTTAAAACACGAACCATTATTTCATCACGACATAATGTTCCTGTACTTACAGGGTGTCCAGTAAATGACTGACCCATTTTGAATGTAAATAACATAAAAAAAAAAACCGGTTTGAGATAAAAGTATGCTGTTTGCTGCATTTTTATCAGAAAATCAGTAAATTTTTAGATATAAACTTTTTTAAATAGTTCAAATTTCGGCTAACAGATGGCGCTGTCGGCGGCATCAGGCTGTCGAAATTCAGACATTATTCTATTTTCATACGCATGAGATTTTTGCTCATTTCAAAGAATCGAATCTCAGTCGACATATTGAATCAACTTCCCACTCACCTGCAGAAGTAGAGTTTCTTGGATTAAAAGACATTTATAATATTTATGATGGAATAATGTTTATTATACTTAATAAAACCAACAAAACTTCCTTTTTATAAGCATTGACTTTTCACACATTTACCATAAATAAATTATATTCGATTTTTTTTTTTCGTAACCGGTTAACTCAATTACAATAAATTTAAAATATAGGATAAGCACCGCTTTTTTAAGTTAAAAAAATCATAATATTTAATCTAAATTATTCTTCCATTAAATAGTAGGAAATTGTATTTTTTTTAAATGAGTGGTGTAAAAAAGCTTTAAGTGATGGATCAAAGCAAACTCTTCTTGCTTACGCCGGGCAGTGAAATCAATTAAGTGGTTAAAACAGTGTTTCGGAAATAGTGTAGGCAAGTTTCCTGTCTGAAAAAAAAAGCGGAGCAGTGATTTACAGATGGCACATAAAATATAACAAACCTGAGAATGAAGGAATCCGTATATAACAAATCCTGTATTAAACGTAAAATAATATTGATTTCGACGGAGGAAAGTAACATACATAACCAGCTGCTAAAACGTAAACCTGCCAAAAATGAAACATTGTTTATTTTTTCGAAAACCGAATTCATCCCTCATCATATTCATATTTTGACATTTAACACATCTGAAAATTTTATTACGAAAGCCACGAGAGAATTCAAGATGACTTTTATATACATCTCTCCCTTCACCCTCCCCCCAAGTGAAGACACATCTACGCTGAAATGGAAGGATTTTTAAAAAGAAAAAAGTATTGTACCTATTTTATAACGTGGGAGTTACTCCTTTTCAAAATTACATTACAATAAATAGCATCATAGATTCTGAAATATATTTTTGCCCCCCCTCCCCTTTCCTTAACTATTCTTCCTGAGGAAAAGAAAGGAAGGAGAATTTTGAAAATTCATTATTTTAACAAAATTGTTCTAAAAACTTTTTAAAAGTTCTATTCGAAAAACATAATGTTCCAGCAATTTGGTAATATTTATATTTATAAAACTGATTTATAAGTAGAACTATAATGTTTCTATGATGATTCAGGATTTATTATGGTTTCTGTAATGAAATTTTGAAAAGTGGTAACTTGCAGGATATAAAAACAGGTAAGTCGTTTTTATTTTCCTTTTTAAGTATCCTTCCATTTCAGGTAGAAGCGTTTGTAGTCGGGGGTAGAAGAGGGAAGGATTGTGTGTAAAAAGCATCTTTAAATCTATCGTGGCTTTCGTAATAAAATTTTCAGATATGCTAGAAAAATGAAAAAAATCTCGTTTTAGACATGTTTCCGTTTTAACAGGTAGTTTTGTATGTTACTTTCACTGTCGTGATCAATAATTTTTTATGTTTAAGACAGGTTTTGTGATAGACGAACCTTTATTTTAAGGTTTAATATATATTTATGTGCCGATTTGTAAGCCCCTGCCCCGCTTTTATTTTAGACAGGAAACTTGCCACCCCTATTTGCGTATCACTGTTTTAACTTCTGATTTCACTACATACAAGAAGAGTTTGCTTCATCCATCCTTTAAAGATTTTTGACATCACTAAATTTTTTAAATACAATTTCTTACTATTTAATGGAAGAAATATTTAGCTTAAGCATTAAGATTTTTTAACATAAAAGAACCGTAGGCCATATTTTCAATTTATTGTACGTAAAAAGAGAATCAGTTAACCGGTTACAAAAACATTTTTTGAATACAATTTATTTATGGTAAATGTATGAAAAGTCAATGCTTATTAAAAATTATGTTTTGTTGTTTTTTATTAAGTATAATAGACATTATTCAATCATAAATATTAGTTTAAATCTCTTTCTATCCAACAAAATTTATTTCTGTAGGTGAGTGAAGAGTCGATTCAAAATGTCGACAGAGATTCGACTCTGCAAAATGACCCGAAGAGCTCATGCATATGAAAACTAGAGTAATGTCTGAATTTTGACAGCCTGATGCCGCCGCCAGCGCCATCTGTTAGCCGAGATTCGAACTATTTTACGAAAGTGCATATCTAAAAATTTGCTGATTTTCTGATAACAATGCAGCAAGCCGCCCATTTTTAGGTGCGTTCGTAATTATGTAAATACGTAGCACCTATTGTTGTCGCTCAGTCCGTCCGTCTGTCCGTCTGTCTGTCCGTCCGTCTGTCCGTCTGTCTGTCCGCATATAACAACGCAAAAACTACCCAACCGAATCGTTTGAAATTTAAAATACATAATTATAAGATAATTTTGTCGAGCCATTTCAAATTTTATGAAAATCGGATGGATAGATCAATTACAGGGACAATCAAAAGGATTCCGTTACATTACGGTCAATGGGGAAAAAATTTTCAAATGCATTTTAATCGTTTGAAATTTAAAAAATATAATTATTGCGTAATTTTGTCGAGTAATTTCAAATGTTATGAAAATCGGATGGATAGATCAATTACAGGGTCAATCAAAAGGATTCCGTTACATTACGGTCAATAGGAAAAAAAAATTTCAAATGCATTTTAATCGTTTGAAAGTTAAAACATATAATTATTACGTAATTTTATCGAGTCATTTTAAATGTTATGAAAATCGGATGCACAGACCATTTACAGGGACAATCAAAGGTATTCCATTACATTACGGTCAATGGGAAAAAAGATTCAAATGCATTTTTATGATGTTACACTCATTCGAACATAATAGAATTGGCATGAATCTATGAAATATATACTAAAATATGCATTCTGTACAATCTGTGATGCAAAGAATTTTTATTATTAAATTACAGGGCCACACAAAAGTATTCCCCTGCATAATGCTATACGGGGAAACATTGTTTGGGGCGTGTTTTAATTATATTCAACTATTTCACATTTTATGAATAAGATATAGGTTTCTGAGGTGTAATAAAAATTACTTTCTGCATATTTGCAGAAACGTAAAGATTTCGACTACTATACTGTATTCGGAATATGCTCTACTATATCAGCAAGATCTGAATATTTTTAAAACTTCGTTATCGTACGAACGCACCTTATTTGCTACGTTCACGTGCAATTTCCAACTTGTTTTTTTTAAATCTCAAACTGTTTTTTAGTTATTAGCATTCAAAATGGGTCAGTCATTTACTGGACACCCTGTAGGTTGAAGTCTCCGATTCTATGCTTATTTTAGCTCAGTCACATGAATTCGACTAATTCTTTCGCATTTCTCAATTCTGCAGTTTAGGGAAAATATAAAGCGGGCCGATGAACAATGAATCAGGAGAAAAGGACTCAACCCTATTTGAAGGAGAGATTCCTGTTTTGCATGGCACCAGTCTCCATACCATAAATTTCATTAGAGCTAAAAAAGAAAAAAACTGCGTCGCCAAAATAAAAAAGCCGACAGTTGCCGCTAATTTGCCTTACGTCTCCGAATTTGCCTGAAAAAATAAATTTAACAAACCTTACTGAGCTCCCATATGAAGAAACACATATCTTTCCGTCTTTTCACCTCAGTGCTTGCTAGTCGAGTGGAAAAGATGCTTGATTCTAAACGCCTATTTTCAGCTTCAAAGCCAAAAAGAACGTAATTATATAAAAAAAAAAAAAAAAAAAAAAAAAAAGATTAAAAAAATGTTCTACCCTAGAACGGAAAATAAGAACGGAAATTTCTTTTAATCTCCAGACATATACTGGTAGCAGTTATGTGAGGTTTACGAAACGTCATTCCTGTGTATTAGAGTTAAATATTTCTGATTTTACTGGAATTACATATATTCCAGAAATTTTATCTTTCGGTATCGGGTCTGTTTTGGGAATAGCTAGATCTTTCATTTTACTGGAAGAGTGGCGTTTATGTTTACGCCAAACGTGAAAATGTGCATGACTCTTAAAAAATTATCACGAATCCAAGAGTCCATGGAAATTATTACTAACGAAAATAATGTTTGTTATGATGTTTTACCCTACAACGTAAGACAGGACTATTAGGATTTTGTTAGATTAACGAAACTCTAATAAACGGCGATTAATAAATTTCCCATAACATTAATGGGATTTTTTTATCTCACGTGTCTGAATTTATTCAATTGTTATTTTGGTGAACGCTTATAATTATTTTTAAAAATATTTGTTTTCATCATATGTGTCACAAACAGAGATTTAAACAACAAAGAAGTTATAAAATATTTGAGCGATAAAAATTTTATATATTTTAATTTAATATTTCATCTTTAAAAAATATAGGTTTAATGAAATTAATCTTCGATTTAAAAAAAAAAAGAAAAGAAGAAGAAAAAGGAAACTGGAAATCATTGGAAAGGAGAGATTAGTTCGATAACAGCTTAGAGTATTATTAAATAAGCAAGATAAGTATATCATTTGCTTACTGGACCGATAATAAATTTGTAAGAAGCAAATATTTTATGTTTTCATGATGAGAAATCGATGGAAATGCGATATCCTAACGTAGTGGATTTAGTCGATATTAAAGATAAGAAAATAATATAAACTCATTTTAAATAAAAACACAATGCATACAAAAAACGAAAAAAAATTTTTTTGATCTTGTTAAGGGAGCAATGGTCTTTGAGATATTTTCATTAGTTATGTTATTTGAACAAGAAATTCTTGAAAGAAATGTTTTGTATCTCCAACATGCAATAAATTATAGATAAATGAAAAGAAAAAATAAAGCAAAAATAAATAAATAAATAAATAAATAAAAAGAAAAAAGAAAAAAAATAATAATGCTAAAAAATATTTTTAAAGATATTTAATAATAATAATGAAATACCAATCTTTTAAAATAGTCCACATGTTTCAGTTAAAGAATTTATACCTTTTTTTTAATTTTAATTCCTACAAGTTCTTTATTAATCGTTTAAGCATCTTCCAAAATTTTGTATGCAGGGTTAACGAATCATAAAGTTACAGTTATAACGCGTATGGATATGAGGTTTTTTATTTAATAAATTGCATGTATCTCATGCACTTTAAAAGAATTAACATTCATAGAAATTTTGTGTTATATTAGCTTTTGAATTTAAAAAAGTGTGTGGTATACCGGGAGGTGAAAGCACAGATAATCATCTCATTGAGTTCACTGTTAAAACTCCAGATTTTGTTAAAACTCGATTAACATATTAAAAAGCAATTGTTCTGCCAACTGATATCATTGTTGAAAATAAATGAAAAGATGATTTTATCGGCTTACTCATAGGTTACCATACTGTTTCTTGCACCCGAAGGTTTAAAACATGGAAGACTGCGAACAGTAAAACAAAACGATAAAAAACAAATGAACAGCTAAAACCCATTTACAGGTATTTCCCACCAAGATATGACTTGGGAGACAGATTGTATTTTAAAGCGAAGGTGGACTGTACAATCGACAGAAATCATCCAAAATTTCGACAAATACTTCTTGTTCCCAATTCAGGAAGCACTTCGTAAGCTACGAAGTCGAATAATTGCAATCACATGATTTTTATGGATTTTGTTAATGTTTTTATAAAATTTAAAAGGCCGCGCTGATCAGTTGAGCTTTGTTTACAATGTGTTTACAAATGTTTATAGTCGAATCTTTTTGCCCTAATTAACTCTTAGTCTTTATTTATGAATCGTAATTGGCAACAGTTTGACTTATCGATACCTGGAGTTGTGTTATAGATACGTGGGACACGTGAAAGAAATGCGCATGGAGCATTTCTTTTTTTGTGCTCAACAAAACGCTGCGTTATTGCGATAGTATCTCTTAAAGCAATGAGTATTTTTTTAGAAAAAGTTTCTTTTTCTTTCTTTACGTATTTATTATTGAATTTTTATTGTATACATAAAGTTTATCAATATTGAAATACCAAAACGCCTAATAATTTGGTTTTCTCAAAATGGAAGTTTGCGAATAATGCCAATTTTCAAAATATATTCCATGCTCGACCCTAATTATTCTTATTCTTCAAAATTTGTTATGCATAAACCTCATAGTAAATAAAAGCAATAATAGTTACATTTATTGTACTTCAAAATTCATAGGTTATAAATTCATTATTAAAAGATGATTTATAATGTTTTTGTACTATAAAAATCGCCTTTTTCTTCTTATTATTTTTTTATTATTAACTAGCTGACCCGCCCGAGGTGCAAAACTACATATATAAAAGTACCTTCCCTCCAAATTTTGTAACTCTACGTACAACAGTCTCTTCAGAACAGCGCTGACACACAAACATACTTGTCGCTTTATTATTATAGATTTTTATTTTCTATTTCTATTTACTATTCTTACCATGTTTTATTCTTAGGCCTGAAAGTTATCCCATAAATGAAAAACACCATAATACATGCGAAAGGAATGCGCATGGAGCACTTTTGTTTTGTGATCAACTAAAACGCAGCATTGCTGCGAAAGTATATCTCGTAAAGCGATGAATAATTTTTTAAATAAAAATGAGGTTTTTTTTAGATATTTATTAAAATTTATTATATTCATATGTATGTATATGTATTATAAGTAATAGTCATTTATTATAAGAAATTTGATACTCTTTAATGTTCAAACACTGACAGTTCTAATTTAAAAATGGATTTTCTCAAAAGGAAAATTTCGCGATAATGTAAATTTTCAAAATGCTCCATTCGTATCCCTAATTTTTTGAGTTCTTCAAAATTTGTTATGTAATTACCTTATAGTACATAGAAAAAATGTTAATTAAAATAATTGTACTTCGGAACTCATAGGCTGTAAAAGCTTTATCGAAAGAGTGATTTACAGTGTTTTTTCACAATAAAAATTGGTTTTTCAACTTATAATTATTATTATTAATTTTTATTTTCTATTTATGTTTAGTATTACAATTAAGTATAGCTCTTAGGTCTGAAAGATATTTGATAAATAAAATTTATTATTTTATATGCAAAAGAAATGCGCATGGAGCATTTTCAATTAATTAATGATTCATAATTAATAATTACCAAAGTGATTAATATTTTTCATGAAAATTTTAACTTATCTCAAATAACTACAGTTGTAATCACATATTTCGTTTTGAATCAAATCGTTTCAAAAGAAAAAAAAAATTCTTTGAGAGTCCATCTTCGTCTTAATATGAAATCGAGTTTTACTTAATTCCCGAATTTCATCTTCAAACTCTATGAGTTAATTGTCTATGCTGCCGCCTCCCAGTCTTTGACGGAAAAACATGATTAGGATGCGTAAAATGTTAAAATAGCCAAATAGAATAAGATGGGTGTTTATTTTCTTAGAATGCAGGTTCTTTTCGAAGTTTATAGATATTTTATTTTTCAAGATGGCGAAAGGTAAAAAGTGAGTTCATATATGTTTTTTTATTTAGAACATTTATGTAAATGAATAAATCATAATTGAAGCTTGTAGACTTTTTGAAATATGCATTTTTTTAAATTGTGAAATTATACATTTAAACCTACATTTTTGTAGAATATTTTGTAATATAAATTTTTTTAGGGCATTAGGCATTTATAGGTACACATTTTAATTAGCCATTTAAGGGACAGTTATTTATGTACACTTCTTTTCAAAGTGATTATGAGGCAAATTCTTTTTAAGCCTCATTTACAACTATATTTTGTTTATTGAAATTACATAGTATTCATAATGTTATCGGTCTTTGTAAAGAAATAACTTAATTTTTTTAGTATTTCATATAACTACATTGAAAACGCATGAAACATTTTTGCAACACTAACTCTACATAAAAATCGACACGTCTAACAAAAATCGTTTTCGGTTGTATTGTGAATGTGTTGCGAATATGTTGTACGAAATAGAAAGATTGTGCTAAAAATGTTGTTAAAATTTACAAGAGGAGAAAATATGTTGTCAAAAGATATTTCAAAACATTCATTTTTAAAATTGTGTAATTTTAAAGGCACCCTATAGAAAATATTTTGAAAGTGTTTTTGTTTTATAATGTTTTAAATTATATGGTGTTTACATTGCGTCGTTAATTTGGGAACAAAGTGTCATGCTGCACGACACTACTTTAAAAATATTTTCATCAGTATTATTTACTACATAATTTCAACATAATTAACAACACCCTAATAGCATGCATGGTCACAGTGACGTCACTGTGAGTCACTTTAGTCACATCACATCTGTGACCAAAATGCCACCACTCGTTGAAGTCACATTGGACTGAGATGTGACTTTCTTAAAAATCTTTAGAAATTTATAAATATCCTTCAAAACATGTTATTTACTTAAAAAAAACATGTTTCTGGCAATTTAAATATCGTCGCTTGTCACAGTTTCGTCACAATGTTAATGTCAAATTAGTCATAAATGACACATTTTTCACAAATTTGTCACATTGTGACCACTTTGTGAAACGTCACAAAAGAGCTCTAAAACGGCCATAACGACTTCACATTTTAGTCACTGTGACTTCACATCGACGTCAGGGGACGTCACATCAACAATCGATGGTCACAAAGTCACAATGTGACTTCACAACGACGTTGCAGTGTCGTCACCATGCTTTACGCGGGCACTATTTTTAGAACACATTTCTAAATAACAATGCATTGCTCCAGATTAAGAACGCATTTCTAAATAACAATGCATTGCTCCAGATTAAGAACACATTTCTAAATAACAATGCATTGCTCCAGATTAAGAACATATTTCTAAATAACAATGCATTGCTCCAGATTAAGAACACATTTCTAGACACTAACATTTTTGAAAGATATGAAGAACACAATCATAACACATTAATGTAAATAAACACAAATATTAGGTATATTTCTATATTTAATATGTTTATATTTTACCAAATAAATACGAAAATATTCTTCTATAAATTGTTTCAGTATATTTCTAAATCATTTTGTAACATTTTAAAGTGATTTTACCAATACATTTGAGAAAACAAAAATTCATATATAAATGGGTTAATATAGCCCGGGGTCCAGATTTATCAAAAAGAATTGCATAAAGATATTGATACTCCGTTATTCCCTCAGCATTTTTCTATAGAAAAAAATATCGCCGAACTATCTATATTATAAAGGCCAAACATATCTGTGCGTAACGCATACGTCATTTTATGAATAGCAACATTTTAGAATTTGAAATGAAATTTCAGTTTTGAAATTTACGCTACTGAAAATTTTTTAACTTTTAAATATCGCACATTATTAATTTTTACACCATCGTATAGGAAAAAAATGCAATTTATTTAAAAGCTGTATCTCAATTTTTTGGAGATAGTAATTTTTTATAGTTTTTAATACCAATTTGTTAACTGTGGCCACAAAAGTACTCCATTTCTTTAAAAAGTAATGGTAAAAAAACTTGATTACTGTATCTTTTTGTTACCATTTTCTAAAAAAACTGAAATTAAAATACGTCTATGTAAGAAATATCGAATGTTATAAAATCCGGCTAATTTTTGTTTTATTTCGTTTTTATTTATCAATAAAATGATTTTTATTTGCTGCAAACTTACTTCACACACTTACTTTGTCTTTACAAAAATGCATTTTAAAGAATAGACGTCTGATTTATTTTCTTCGCTTACACATAATTCGTAAAAAGAATGCAAATTTATTAATACATGTATAAAATCCTTTTCCGAATAATAAAAAAAAAGAAATAAAATCAAATAAATGAATGACTTCCGTTAAAGCTTTGAGCTATTCTAAACAAACACATAAATGCATATGAATCATTAGATACCTAATTTTCTTCTTGAATGACAACATTGCTTTTGTCTGGGTTTGTGTATTTTTTTCGATAATGACGTCATTTGCATACTTTTCTATAGATGCTATATATTTAAAATAATTTTAAAAAAAGCAATTTTTAAAAGAAAAGTAAATACGGATTTAGAGTTGCGTATGTAAATTTTGAGAAAGTGAAGGTGATGTTGGGAATAATTTCATATAGGAAAAAAATTCTAGGATCGTATCATAATTGAATAAATTTTGCATTTTTTGTTCCGAAATACCAAGTATAAGAGCCTCAAATGATGACAATAACAATAATAACTATTTTTTTTATATTTTAATGATTAACTATACATTAAAGTTTAATTTTAATAATTAATTCAACTGAGTTTTAGAAAAATGGTATTTTGTTAACTTTAGGCTAAAATAGCATTTGTTTGAGAGTTAGATTAACTAGGGTAAGATGCATTTTTTACTGTAATTAATTTTAAATCAATGAAATAGTTCCTATTGAAACATTTACTTCCGTCGACAGTCGACGGATTTCACCTTGTAGGAATAAATGCCGAAAATTCACGATTGTAGCATCACATTCACTTGACGCCGTATCATCTGTGACGCCGTATGTTGCTTATGCTCATGTTTGTTATTTTATTAAGCGATTTTAAAGCAGATATGTTTATCTTTGTGTTAATGTTTTTTTTACTGATTTATAAGTCTCACTGCTATTCTTAACACGCAATGATAACCATATTTCAGAACACATTTTGTCACGAAATTTAGAACACTTTAATGTGTTCTGATTTAGAAAACGTCATATACAAAACATGTTTTGTGTTCCTAATATATTGCGAAAGTATTGCTATCTAAAAATTTTGTTTTAATGTGTTGCAAGAATGCTGCTATCTAGAAATATGTTCAAAAATAGAGTTGTTAATTGTATTGTAATAGTGTTGTAAATAGTGTTGATGAAAATATTTCTTACAATAATGTTGCGCAGCACAACACTTTGTCACTAAATTAACAAGATATTGTAAACACTACACGATTTAGAACACTAAGTAAAGAAACATATGTAATACACTTTCAAAACACTTTCTACGTGGTGCCGTTAAAATTACGCAATTTCAGAAAGAAAATAAAAGACAGATTGTTTTATAGAAAACAAATACACGAGAATACTGAGCGAGTTGACTAATTTTATCAATAATTATCAATAAGAGCATTTCTGGAAACATTAGGTAATTTTTAACAACACTTTTTGACCAATCTTTTTTCTCGCACAATACAATCATAAAATAATCAAAAATGATTTTAGTAAGAATCATTAATTACGAAGGAGAGTCTGAAAATAAGTTTCCTCTAGTGACTGTGAACACATATGTGTAAGAAAGACAAAACATATAATGAAACATTAAAGATAAGACGTAACTTTACTTTTCTGCATAAGCGACAAATGAGTTGCAACATTTGCCTTCTAATTTATAAGCTTCAGAAAGACCTCCAAGAAAAAATCAGGTCTTTGCATACAAAAGAAGAGTTGAACCACTTGTGTGAGTTTGGCATCGCTTCCAAAGCTGTAGTCAAGCATTGCCATTTCGTCTATCGTGGCCGTGCAAACCTGTCCAGGTCTCATTCTATCTAACACTTGATGATGCTCCTATGTGTAAGTCTATGGATCAGATGTGATGTCGAAACAAAAGGTGCGGATAGAGGAACACCGATTCAGTGAGACGCATCATCAAGTGTTAGAAAGACCGATATCTGGGCGGGTATGTACGGCCACCACAGACGAAATCAATGCTTGACTACAGCTTTGGTAGCAATGCCGAGATAACATCTGTTGTTCAGCGTTCCTTTCCGCGTTCAACGTTCAACGTTCCGCAGGGCCTTGATTTTTTTTCCTCTTGGAGGTCTCTTTTGAAGCTGATAAAGGGGTCTGGCAAATGTCTCAATCCATTTGGCACTTGTGTAGAAAAGTAAAGTTGCGTCTTATCTTTAATGTTTCATTGTATGTTTTGTCTTTCATACACACATCTGTTCGCAGTCACTATGGGAGTCCTATTTTCAGACTCTTCCTCGCATTATTTTCAGTAATTGTTGTAACAGTGTTTCACGAATTTGCAGAGTATTGTCTTAATTCAAATAAGAATTACATTCTTAAGCAACAAGTCTGATATTAAAAGAGTAAGTCTAAAATTGTTCGTCAAACATAGCAAATGTGGTACATTACCACTATAAATACTTTGATAATATCCAGACCTCCGCGCAATATATGTTACACTCTTATGAAAAAATGCCCGAATGCGAAATTTATTGTACGATTATGCATATTAAAATCAGTAATACAGAGAGAATATTACTCTATTTAAAAAAAAAAAAAAAAAAAAAAAAAAAAAAAAAAAAAAAAAAAAAACATCATCATTATGGTGATACAGAATCATTGCCTATTTTGGGATGTTATTAAATTATTTACATATGATAGAATTTAATAGAGTGAAGATAACGTATAATAATATTTAACGTATAATAATAGTTAAAGTTAGATTCTACTCTCTAACATATAAAATGTCTCAACAAAATTGTGAAACGATTAAATATATTAACGTTTAAAGCAATCTGTTTGATAATTTTGCCCTGATATTTGTGGATAGACCGACAGACATACGTCTAAAAGTTCCCCGTACGAGTACATTTAATTACGAATGCATCTGTAAAGCACCGAAAAAAATTTGCATGCATACTCGCTGTTAAATATAGATTGGTCAATTCACAGTAAAGCTACTGGTTGCAAAGTTGCCGGACTTTTTCTCGTTCTGTTGGTAGATTTTCCTTTGAATGGTCATATGCCAAACATTTAGCTTTTATACAGGTACAAATGATTGTTTTTGCTCAGAATGCTTCGTTTGAATGCATCTAAAATTTTCGGCTTCGAACACATCTTTTGAAATGGAGTGACCCATTTATTGCACCCCAACTATTTGCGCTGATTTAATTAATGTAATTAATGTCATCTTACCAAAACTGTGCTCTATTATTACTGTACCGTAAGCAGAACACCTTATGTTATGGATTTAGACGTACATCTTGTCTTTATCTTTACAGGTTGCCTACAGCACCACATTTTCATAACGCCATCTGTTTCTTATTAACTCTTATTTCGAGTAACTATTTTCATTCATCAATTCAAATTTTCTACAGAATGGTGGGTAATTGTTAACCATTTTCAAAATTTCATTGACACAAGATAATTGCACAAAATATGTTCTTAAAATAATTATAAAGTGCTCATTAATTTTTAAAGTTACTCAGACATTTTAAGTTCCTGTTTTTATTAGCGCTATGCTGTAAGGCTGGACGAAACCAAGATATTTAACAAACAGTTAGTCATTTTACAGATATCCTTAAATTGTGGATAAAAATTAACCTGAATAGGAAACCGATGATTCTTCAAGTCTGAAGTTGCCTAGGCTGCTTAAATGCAATAACTTTGATATTTTAAGACTGATTCCAGTTAGCAAGGTTCCTTACAAAGATCGAGATTTCCCAATTAGCTTATGATATATAAGGATCACAAAAGTCAAGGGGTACAAGTGACAAATTTTTGGCTTGTTGTAAAAGGAGTTTAAAGGTAATTAACGTTAAAGTTGAACACTAATAATAATTGACTGAATTGACATAGAAAACTGCCGTGTGTTTCTTTCTGTAGTCTTTGAACTCGTATTTCAATAACTGTAAAAAAGTAGAGTACAATTTCCTGTAAATTTATAATTAATCAATATTTATAATTATTCGACTAAAGTGGTTTATCGCTAGAGCTCAGCACATAATTAGAAAGTCAATTATATATCTTTACTTGAAAAGACAAAAGCATATTTCCAGATCGTCTCTGCACTTGGCTCATTTTTTTCATTTTTGTCACTTACACCCCTTGGCCTCTGGGGTTCTCATATGTAATGCTTATAATATGTTGATGCGGTTTATTTCCCGTAGCTTAAGAAATTACCATTGTTAAATGTGCGGAAACTTTCTGCACTATTGTTATGCATACAAAACCAATTTATGAAATAGAAAAATGTTTATTAAATTAATTTGAATGATAGTCTGGAAAATTGAGCGAACATTTTTTTCCTAAAACTAATTATTTTCTTTTAACGTGAATAACTTTTTAAGTCAAATTATTAAGTTCAAAAGTTATTCTTGCTTTATTTACATACATTATTTGTTTCTGTTAAGTACTTCAAATTTATCATCTAATCATCATTATCGAATGTATCTAGTACGTTCAGATATCTCTTTCAATATTTTTCTCATTAAGTCAACTTAAAACATTTTTATTTGAAAATTTTTATCGGTCTAGTAAGCAAAAGATAAAACTATACTGCTTATCGAGTAAAGTTTATAATGTTTTACGAACCAAACTTTTCCTATGGTTGACTTGCAATTTTTTTCCAGATAATTAAGTCAGTTATATCGATCTCATATTTAAAATAAATCATTGCAAAACATAAAAATATTTTAAAACTGATATCAAACAAGAATTTTAATTTACTGTACTTTTTTATTTTTTATAAACGGGTATAAAAAAAAATATTTGACCATTATCTATTCAAATAAACATATAAATAAAACTCGACTTGTCGAGTCGAAAAGCAATGGAACAATATAAGACCTTTATTCGCAATATGGAAAATGGAATATGGAAATGAAAATATGTAATATGGAGGTAGGATAGAAAAAATCAAAATGTGGAAACTTGAAGAAATTTGTCAAAAATTTTAAAACGGCTACAACAAACGAAAAAGCTACGAGATTTTGTCATAATATCCCGCGTTGATGTATGTGAAAAATCACACATGTGGCAGGTTTCTATTTTGTTTCCAGCAATTCAATAGAGAAAACGAGTTTCTGAAAAACATGGTTATAAAATAATGGAATTACTTTATTAAGAAATTTCATTTATGTGCTTATATAATAGTTGTAGTTAATGAACAGTTTTTATTTATTTTATAGGTTAAATCTCCCCATCCTTTTAAAAATGTTATAAAACCCCTGGAGAGCAAACAGATATTTTTCTTCTGAAGAATTAGATAGAAATGATATATTGCTGAATGAGCATAATATATATGCGTATGTTATAAATATGTGCTTTACACCAAAGTTTTCAGTCCTCTGATTAGTAGATTTCCAACATTTTCTTCATATTTTGGATTGCTCTTCACCATCTAATCAGAAAACTGAAAATAGGTTATAACTTTAATGTGAATAATGTCTTCATATTTAAAAAAAACATTTGATATACCGATGAAAGCATCAACAATGTTGTTTATGATATTATAATTTAAAACTCCAAGATATTTCAGATCCAAACAGTACATTTCTGAGATTTCCTGAATTCTTTCTGTTTCTTTACGCATGTGATGATAAGGTTTATTGTTAAAAAAACATTGAAATCAAATAATTTTTCGATTAGAAAAAAAATGCAGACCATGTGTCACAAAAGTTTATGGAATTTTGCGATTTAAACTAATTTTTCAGACGCGATAATTCAATATAAAGATTGTCATGACACAGCAATGGCTTTTAACTCAAATTGTTATTTACTTATCGAAAAATGGAAAAACAACCTTCGATACCAAAGTATTTCAATAGTTATGGCTGTATATATCATGCTTTTATGTTATGAGTCCGTAAATGTGCTATAAATTTTCACAGGCAAACATGTATTTTTCTTTTCATTTATTTTAAATTTTTTTTAATATTTTTTTATACTTTATTGCACCATGTTTTATTTATTTTATCGGCGTTATGTTTCAAATCTATGACAATGTTTGTGTTTTCATGCCGAAACTATGAATTCGATACAGACCTCCAATAAAGACAAACTTTTTTTTTCATCTATAAAACTTTAAATTTTACTGCGTAATTTCTTAGACATTTGTTATTCTTAAGACATTTGTTTTAATTTATTTCCTTTTAAAATTGAATAGTTGTCATTAAAAATTATTGGAATGACAAAGCCATGTCTCGGGGTACAATGTTTCATCTACATAACTGAATTAATAATTTGGAAAAAGCTAAAAGTCAGCCGTTAGAAAAAATCGATAAAAAAAACTTTTGTGCAAAAAAAAATAAATAAATAAGTAAAATAAATATTTTATTCAAAAGCTGTTTTAAAACGTTTCGATACAACAATGCTGTATCTTTAAGTAAAATATCTAATTTATTGTATTAATGATTTAGAAAAACTGCAAGTCACTCGAAAGAAAATTTTCGATAGCAACTTAGAGCATATATTTATCTTTTTTAAGCAATATAGTTATCCTTATCTTATCTAAGATAAGAATAAAAATTTAAGAAAAAAAATAATCGTATTCCTCAATTAGTGTGGTAAATAAATTTCATGATATTACTGCAATAAATGAACTATGCATTCAATGAGAAAATATTCGATATATACACACTCAAATTTCTTATACAAACTGAATTGCAAAATCCTATGTAGATTCACTTTTATTTTCTTAAATTAAGAGTATGGTCTACTCTGTTTGCATTATTCGCATTGGAATTCATAATGGATGCACGTGCGTCCGAAAGATTTCTGATATATATTAAATATATAATGTCTTTGCGTGTTTGTAACGTCTTTTAAATAATTATATATATTTTAAAAGTTAATTTTATAGCAAATTGTACATTCTATCAAGACACTGATATTTGAATACGGTGATTTGTCTCCAATGTATAAAGGCTTGCAGTGTATACCCCATGTATGGATGCCACAGCAATGACTGATACTCTAATCTGGTACGCATCTGGAGCACGCACAGAATATCATAACTTCCCATTTGCTGTTTAAAGCACATGTGGTCTTTCTGTTTAGTTTTGATTTTTCTTATTCTTGCATTATTTTTTTAAAAATATTTGAAATTTGGAGCGCAAGTTACTATATATACAAATGCGAAAACACCACAATTACTTTAAGTTTGTGCGCCAGAAAAAGTGTGTGACGTCATGTGTAAGGGGTCTATATCCTAAGTGGCATTCATGTATTAAAGGCTGGAATACTTAATTGAAAATACTGTTTCGCATACTGACCTCCATACGATGAAATGCGAAAATAAACTAGTACTACTTATTAGTAATGAATACTAATAATGATATACTAATAATGTAGTAATAGTAATATACTAATAGCAGGAAGCAGGACGTTTCGGTCCCGAGACGCTTCGGTCCCAAGACATTTCGGTCCCTGACCATTTCGGTCCCGAGACGTTTCGGTCCCGAGACATTTCGTTCCTGAGACATTTCGGTCCATGGCCATTTCGGTCCCGAGACATTTCGGTCCCTGGACTTTTCGGTCCTCAGACATTTCGGTCCCTTCTCAAGCAAGCTGAAATTTTGTGCACAGGAAATATCTGACATAATTTTATAGGGAACAGTTTAGAGTGTTGAATTCAGGGGCTGATCATTCCCCTCCCCCCGGAAATTTTGAGATTTTGTGTTTTCAGTGGTAAAAAAGTGTAACCCCCCCACAGGACTTTATTGAATTCCTCCCCCCCCCCCCCGGAGCCACAGAGGACCCTCCCGGAGAAAAATGTCTGAATTCAACCCTGGTTTTTTAACTGAAAGCCACATAAAGTTTTAGTGTAATGCGATTAATTAGAAGTAACAAGTACCCCAAAACCGCTTTCACGTATAATTTGGATCCAAATTCAAACATATTGCAGCGGATCCAAACGCCATGCAAATTTCATATGACAGAAATAATTGTTTTCAGGAGTGAGGGGAGGATTGTTCAGTGGATTTATATAGAAGTTCCTCAATCATGAAGATCTGGTAATTTAAAAACACTTATAAGTCGAATTTAATTTGCTTAAGCAAATGTCCATGGCCTACACATTTTCAGTTGCATATAATTTGTACAATATGTGTTTAATAATGAAAAAAAAATCTGCAAATAGTTTTAGAAATCTTTATTTTATCCTAATATTTAACGGCACATCATTTTTAGATTATAACATTTTACAAATCTTTTTTTTTTAAGTGGTTTTTAACATGGAATTGTGATAAAGCCACATTAATTTTTAAGTTCTGCATCGGGATTTACTAAAACATTTTATTTTTTAAATAAATATTTTATTTCGCTATTAAAAAAACTATTTAAATGTTTGCGTTAATCTTTTTACATATGACAATTATTGCTACGAAATAACTTTTTACGTGTAACAACCTTTTTACATATAACAATGCAGGAATTACAAATCCTTTTTAATACATTAAAGACTATTTATGCTTTTTACATTAAAAAACTACGAGCGAAATAAACACAAATCAAATCTGGGAGGTCCGTCCGCATTTGAACTTCAGAGTAAAAAGGACATTGTATAGAATGAGGGATTTCATCTGACAAAAGTGTATAAAGATCAAGATAAGTAGAAAAGCTAACTACCTAGCTTTTCTAGCTATTTTGTATAAAGATGAATATTTGTTCAGCTGGGCGTTGACAATTGATTGACATGCAGAATTTTTGCTTAAAAGAGGTTAATAGTAGTACTTAGCTGGTACTTATATGCATATATTTCAAATTTTATAGGAACACCAACATAAAAAATTATAAGTGTTAAAAATTCCCGGCACTCGGTTTTGATTTGTTATTTACTTAATGTTATACATTATTTTATTAAATGATTAACATAATCTTAGAAAATTTGAAAGCGTTAATAATTATGTTGTTAAATTAAAAAATTCTCAAAAATTAAATTATTTTTATCAAACATATTTATTAGCAAGAATTCAAAATTATTTTAACTATTAATTGTTTAAGTGACTTATTTATCAATTATTTGTTTAAAATCTAGTACAAGAACTATATAGAAGTTATTATAGCAAAAATGAAAAAACATATTTTTTAAATTTCAGCTACTATACTGTTATTAAGTTCATCAGGATGTATAAAAATGATAAGGATTTTCAAAATAAATATGTTATTTATTCATTTATTGGTTAGTTTATGATATTTTCCTTATTCTTTAAAATTAATTAATTAATATATGATTGTTTTTTGCGAACTGTAAAAACTAGCTCACAGGCTATGATAGCCTGTGAGCTAAAAATTCTAACAGCTATAAATTTTCAAAGTGGGTGAAAAAAGTCTGGGCCAGGATTTTTACCCACTTGGAAAATTTACATCTGTCATGATTCATTTACTGACTGAATAATCGTGCTATAAATTAATGTAATTAACTTAATACAAATCTTTTCTATTTGAAATACCTTTTGTTCAACATAATGTTCTATTAAAAAAAAAAAAAAAAAAAAAAAAAAAAAAAAAAAAAAAAATCAATAATTTGCGAAGTCGAAAATCCATTCGAGTAATATAGTTTAAAAACAAATGTAGCATAGCGTTTTCCGCTCGCCTAAAACCTTTAATGATGTCCTTATTGCCGAAACGTCAGTGAAGGCTTACTTTGGAGACACGAAATTTTTTGGTTTCTGTCTGTCTGTTCCGCGATAATTGACGCAAAAAGCATCCGATTGGCTTGAAATTAAGTGGGTATGTTAGTGAGCACTGGGATTAAGCTGTATAGTTTTTTGTTAGATTTGATTCATTCGTTCGGAAAATATAGAATAGTTTATTTTGCACAATAATGCTTTTCCATGGCAAATCCAATGATCTTCATTTTTTTTTTCTTGAGAGAAAATAACACATTTCATTAATGGAATTCAATGATAAATGGATACTGAAATTTACCAGTTAAATTATTCGTATTGTTTTGAAATTTTGTCTACGCATTTGGCAGATTTTTAAACTTATTGCAGTAAATTTTGGAGATTTTTTATAAATGCGTTCCCATAATATAAACTAATTTGTTTTAGAGATTTAGTTATTTCAAATGTATTTATTTCACTTTCTTTATTTTCTCTTAATGGTTGCTAAGCAACCATTCATCCTAAGCCTTATTTTTAAAATGTTATAAATTTGAATGCGTGTACGAAAATTTATATGAAGTCAACGTCAAAATTGATGAATTATTTAATGTCTTTGTATCTTTGCGTATAAATATAACATAGCCTAGAAAAGAACATAGGGTATTTTTTACTACGGTAAATATCGGTAAATATCTGGCTACTTTGCTGCTAGTAATTTTACTGTGAATTCACAGATTTTGTTTTAACAGTGTTTTTTTTAACAGTGTCGAACACTTGCATCTATTTCTACATGACATTGATTTTCTTAATTAAACCTGTTCTTAATTACTCAACTCCTAATATCCCCACTCTCCGAAACTTAGTTCAAATTACACTACTATCTTAGTTACCCTATCTCATAGTCTTAAAATTAATTTATGAGCAATGATTATCAATATTGGCGAATATCAATTTCAGCAAATTTCACAAGATAGGTTCCTGGCTCAGGTACAAGTCCAAAATTTTGACAAACGACTCAAGTAGCCTTGATCAGTCATTTGAAAAACAATACTTGCTACAGTTTTCACCACTCCCCATTCATTAATTTTTGCTTATCTCAACTTTACTAGCTGTACTCTATTTCTCATTGCTCTTTAAAACTAATTTCTAATTACATTAATACTTTTAATATCACTCTTACACTGTTGAGGTTAATTTATGAATTGTAGTTATCACTAATTCAGAATAATAATGTGAGCAATTTTTCTTATTAAGTTCCAGCCTCAAATACGACTCAAAATTTTTAGCAAACGACTACGCTAATCTTAATTAATAATTTTTAAAAGACGCTTTCACCTACACGCCTTCTTTCTCTCCAAATTTGTGATCTACAGGATTTTTCTCTTATTTGAGTCCCTACTCTCCTAACTAACATATTTCCAGATAGGGTGAATAACGCAGTTTCGTTCGGATAAAGGTTTGTATAAAAAAGAATACACTTCTTTGTAATATTCATTTTAATCACATAGATATTTTTTATTTTAGGTACATTTAATGCTATTATTACATATATATATATATATATATATATATATATACACACTATATGGCCATTGATTATTGGACACTTGCGATTTTAGACATTTTGTTAAATATCTAGAAAAATACATGAGGAATCATCTCGAAACTCTTAGTGTATAAATATAATAGTATAAGTCATACATCTCCATGAAGATTTTTTCCCGAAACTCCATAGGGGACCGTCAACAAATTAAAAAAGAATGAATATCTTTTGAATAACCCTGTCAAAACTAATGTAGCAAAAGCGCTCAAACTCCAGATTATGATTGAATGCCTTATTGTAATACGCCTTGTTCATTTTTATGCAAATAGCATGCATACTCGCAGAGTAATTAAGGTTTTTATAAAAATGGTCCCAAATTTTTCCAAGTTTTTTCCTTATAATTTTCAGAGTTCTTAATATAAAATAATATTTTTTTCAGAAAATATGACAAACAACATTGCACACAGTGCCCTGTAATCAGAATTAAAAATAATGATAATTGTATACAAAATGAGTTGGTTTACTAAATAATTTTCTACTGCGCATGCGTCAACGATAGCAAAATTTCATTTGCATATTATGTTAGCTAAATGTATAGAGCAACTTTTGTGAAAGTCACAAAATCATAACTTGAAAATTCTGAAAATAATCGTCAATTGAATAAATTGAAAATCCGTTATTCTCAAAATGAAGCAAAAACAAGAGGGGTTGTATCCATATATTCATTGATTAGTGTCAATATAGAATACACAATACGGGATGTACTACTACATTTGGATAAAATCCCTCATTTTTTGCTTCATTTTGGAAACAACGGATCTTGTCCTTTTTCAATAGACGATTACTTTCAAAATTTTCAAGCTATGATTTTGAGTCTTTTACAAAAGTTGCTCTATACATTTAGCTAACATAATATGCAAATGAAATTTTGATATCTTTGACGCAGTAAAAAATTATTTAGTAAACCTACTCATTTTTCATACAATTTTTATTTTTTTTTAAATTCTGATTACAGGGTACTGTGTGCAATATTGCTTGTCATATTTTCTGAAAAAAATATTGTTTTATATTAAGAACTCTGAAAATTATAAGGGAAAAACTTGGAAAAATTTGGGACCATTTTTATAAAAACCTTAATTACTCTGCGAGTATGCATGCTATTTGCATAAAAATGGACATAGTATATTACAATAAGGCATTCAATCATAATCTAGAGTTTGAGCGCTTTTGCTACATTAGTTTTGACAGAGTTATTCAAAAGATATCCATTCTTTTTTAATTTGTTGACAGTCCCTTATGGAGTTTCGGTAAAAAATCTTTACGGAGATGTATGACGTATATTATTATATTTATACACTAGGAGTTTCGAGATGATTCCTCATGTATTTTTCTAGATATTTAGTAAAATGTCTAAAATCGCAAGTATCCAATAATCAATGGCCATATATATATATATATATATATATATAGATTATTATCAAGGATCGGCTAAAGCTGGGAGAGTTAGCTTTGTACATAAATATTTAAATTAGAATTTATTGCAAGTTTGATTTCCACTGTATTGTTTGTACTTAAGTGAATAATTGCTAAAATTAAAATATACCTAAACTGATTGTATCTTGTTATACTAATTACTTATCTTCATCACTGCAATACTGATCATCGAAATTCTCTAATATATTAACAGAATTTCCATATTTCCAGTAATAATATTAGTTAATTGACCCAAAAGAAGGCAACTATTTTGATTACTGATGTTATTGATTTTGGTTTTATTAATAATATTTGCTTGCAAAATATTAAAACATTAGAACTCTATATGTTACATAAACATCACGCATAATAATACATTTAACTGCATATTTACATTTTAAAGCGTAAAAACTTGGAACAATATCACAATTCAATACTGAATCTTAGGTACATTCATCGAGGAATTGGAGGTGTCCAACCTGCTCGAGGTAATTAAATTGTCTTATGGGTTTGGACGCATCCAAATCCTATGATTTATTCAGATTATTACACTTCGTATTAGCACAAATACAGTTTTCATATTAATTAATCAAATTAATTGCATTAATTTGATCTACAATCTCAAGTTTTTGTCGAAGTTATTACATTCAAGCAAAATACACAAATCACGTAGACAAAAGTCCAATAACAAGCAAAAATATTTAGATAGGTTTGAGCATGCAATCAAGTTTATTATAATAATTACATTCAAAACAAAACATGCTGGGCACATCGAAACACAATTGGATAAGTATGATCGAAGATCGCACAGGGTGTTTTATTTAATATTCACTTCGAAACTCCTTTTTACTTGATCACATTATTTTACTCCATTCTTATAATATTAACTGCTATTTATATAGTTTACATTTGAATATACAAATATTGCTCCGCAAGCTTTACAAAAAACATAATTGGCAACCTTGCTCGTATCAGTATCGCGCTTATGCCTTTTTGGCTTAAAATCAAATATTTTGGCTTCAAAACTAAAATTAGGATCATGAATAAAAAAATAAAATGTAATTCATAAATATTGTCATTTTTTAAATTATGTCTGCTAGTTTTTTGTCTATAAGTCACATATGCCGAAGTTAAATAACAATAAAAAAAATTAATTAAAAAACAAACGACTCAGCTAAGATTTTATCGAATTTTCAGTCGAATTTTTCTAAATCATATGCAAATAATAAATCACCAAGTATTGTTTTAACTGAAATCTTGCACATTGAATAATTTTTTAGCATTTGAACATTTGCTTCCATGTTTAATTAAAAATTTTCGATATATAATATTTTTACTTGCCAAAACTGTGTTTTTTTAATTCATATAATAAATAAAATTTGTATCTGTTTTTCTTTAGTACAGTCGCTTCATTAATTTTATCAACGATAATGGTCACCTGAAAATATAGCCCAGTCATTTTAGCAAAAATAGGGGAAAAAATTAGAACAAAGCTGGATTTTTGCGTAGGTACTAGTTAGGTTATCTAGTTAAACATACTAAAAGTCCCCATCGATCCGATGTAAGCTTTCGCCGCCAGGAGGCGCTAAAGAACTTGAAAATCGGTTTTTTGGGAATATTTCACGAACAATGGCATTTAGAAAAATAAGTTCAATTGCAAAGTTGTAGATAATTTAATTTACAATAAAAAGTGTCATTAACATTTGTTTGTCACACCAACACTTCCCTGTCAAAAATGTAAAAGTGAACATATTTGAAAGTAAAATTATAAAAATCCGAAAAATCTGCTGCTGCTTTAAAAACAATTTTGTAAACAGATCTAAAATTCTCACCTTTGAATGGAGAAAGTGAATATGTATTATATATTTATGCTTATTTCCACATTACTCTTGAGGAAAAGCATTTAGCGCGTTTTCTTTATTGTGGAATTGCCCCGTAAGCATATTCATCTTATAGTGACTGGCTTAATCCAATTTCAGTTGTTTAACTGCTTTAGTAGTTCTTTGCACAACTTCAATTTCTACACACGATTTAGATTCGTCACTATCTGTATTTCTTTCTTTCGTTTTTGTGCTGCTTTCAGTATTTTTTGTTTGCCTTTAGATATCATCATTGAATTCCGAAGTAGCGCTTCCCTCTTCCTTTGCAATGGGCAGAATACATGACAATATCTTCCTGGTCTTCAAATTCAATTTTACTTGTATTATGACATGAAACTCTGCAGCAATTTATGCAAATATCAGAACATTTCATTCCAAGTTATCGGCATCCACATGCTTTTCCACATTCTTTGGAGCAAGTACAAAAAATTGATTCAATAATATTTTTTGGTGCGGGTTGTAAGGTAGCTGAAATTGGAGACAAATTAAGTGCATTTTGCAAGCATCAGTTCTCAGGATGTAGTTTATTGCCCAACCGGTATTGTACGAATGTGGTACTCGTGTTTATCATGTACTATTATGATAAACGCGTAAACTGCGCAATCTAGCTGCATCTTCGGAAGGCGGCAACGATGAAAGGCTTTTTTTACCAACAGCAACGTCTTTCTTGAAACATACATAGCGGTGTTTGTTCAGAGAAATTTCTGCTTTACCACCGTATAAAGCAAGAAAAATAGTTTTTCCTGCCTCGGAAACTTCAAATTGGGATAGGGGCCGTCCATTAATCATGTGATTTTTTTTGGCATTTTTAACCCCCCCCTCCCCCTTGGTGATACATGGTGAGGTTCAAGACTACCCCCCCACCTCTACCCTACATCACGTGTATTTTTTAGTACCTACAAAGAATCTTAATTTTTTTAGAATATTTATTATAAAATACATGTTCAAGTATCATCAAATTTTATTATAGAAAATAAAAAAAAACTACAATAATAACCTTAAGAGGTAAACAGAAAGGTTGGAAGTTGTTTTGGACTGATATAAAAATAATGAAAGAAATTCTTTTTGAGCTACACTAGTTTTTTTTCCCTTCTTATACTCTGCAAATAGATCTTTATACAGATCACCTATTTTAGACATTGTTTTAATGCAAAACGTACAAGGTTAAACAATTTACGCATGCATTCAGTGCCAAAACAACAGAATAACTGACACTGACAAGCTGAGTCCGGCCTGCGCTTGTCGCGGCTTGCGGGAACTTCACTTCGTTCGTTGCCTGGCAATGGTGAATCAAGGTCACACTACAAGCCGCTTTCGACTTTGTACGCGTTTGACGAAAAAATGAATACACGAAACGCCGCTTTTCGGTTCAGTATCGCGCGTTTGCCGAAAAAATAAATACTCGTGATATATTACTACACCCCCCTCCCCCCTTGTGATATTTCGTGATTTTTTTATGGACCCCCCCTCCCCTTTCGAGACTCGCATGATTAATGTACACCCCATACATGGTCACTTTTTTAAATGCTGGCAGCTTGTATGTTATGATCTTCTTCCTTTTCCAAAAAATATGCTAACGACATTTCTTTCCCAAACATTGCTGATTTCGAGTCATAACCTGAAAAAGCGTGAAGGAACAATATATGATCTTTCAGAACAGCATCATTGTTAAGACTGTGCGATGAATACAGCGTAGTTTCAATTCGTCCTCTTCCTGGCTTAATAAAAAATATCTATCGCTGGAAATGCTAAAGCAGTCAACAATACTAGCAAGTCAACATCATTGCCAACAA
Source organism: Maratus speculifer (assembly GCA_964019185.1). Lineage (NCBI taxonomy): Eukaryota > Metazoa > Arthropoda > Arachnida > Araneae > Salticidae > Maratus > Maratus speculifer. The sequence continues at coordinate 132,396,602 of OZ025298.1, forward strand.
CACCAGTAAGCGCACCAGACTTTGCTATTTAAATAGCTGTTTTAACAATTAATGTGTATGCATCATCTTGTGCTTGTTTCCCTTCAAAACCATTCGCTATAAATTTCTCCATAAGAATAGATATGAGAGGTGTCTTATTTTAATGTTTAGATTAAAATTATTTTCTTTTCTTGCGATACTTTAGAGTTTTTTTCCCTTCTGCATAAAAGCTTCGTTTAATGTATCAGAACATAACAAACATTTTTCCTTAAATTCTAACAACGGACTATCATTTCTCAATTTTTCCTTCAATGGAGTAATTTGTGTGGACATTGATGGTTTTTCTGCAATAGATTTATTGTATGATTTAATAAAATTCTTTCCTGTATAATTTTTCTACACTTTGGGTGAACTGTAAATTCACTATTTTTTTTAGCCATTTCTTCAAATATTTTTTATTTGTGAACACCTCTTTCCGAAATTGCTGTCACAAGGAACTTCAGTCCGTTTTTTCCTATTTTTATAAAATTTTTCGTAACGCAATCCTCACCGCATACAAGACATACTATTCTGTCAATCTCCATTTTTCGCTCACAATCAGCAATTAAGAAATAGTAATTTTAATTTGTCATAACTATTTAACAATTTCTATAACATGCGTTGAAAATAAAATTGTTCCCTTCCTAAATTCTCACACAGAGGCATGCGAAGAGAAAACTGCTCCCGGTGCAAAGCTTCAATTTGGCGTCCCCAACTTTTTTATGTGACAGGCCCAAAATTACTTGGTAGTATAAATTTGGCGCCCCCTAAATATCCGCGCCGGTTGCGACCATCCCTTCGCCCCTCCCCCCTTCATACCGCGCTGATCTCATAAATAATACTTCGTTCAGTAAATTAGGGTGATTTTATACTAGCGAAATGAGCACCAAATGAAAATTAAACATTGGAAAGATACCTGCACGTGGTACATTTCTACAAATGCAAAGAGAGATAGGGTATTGGGCAATTTCTATTGCACAAGCGCGCGAAAACGGCATACAGACAATAAGGGAGAGGTGGGCGGAGAGTATCCAAAGTTGTTCCGTATTTGTTCTGCCTCTTCGCAGCGTTATGATTGTGCTTCCGCATTTTTTTCTATGATGTTTACTTTATTTAAATTTTTGCTGGGAAGAGTTGGTGTGATAAAAAAATGTTAATGACACTTTTTGTAGGAAATTAAATAATCTAGATTTTTGTAATTGAACTTTTTTTTCTAAATGCCATTGTTCGTGAGATATTCACAAAAAGCCGATTTTTAAGCTCATTAGCGCCCCCTGGCGGCGAAAACTCACATCGGATCGATGGAGACTTTTAGTATGTTAAACTACATACCCTAACTAGCACCTATGCAAAAACCCAGCTTTGTTCTAATTTTTTCCGCTATTTGTAAAAAAAGGTGCTAAAATGACTGGACTAATAAGCAATGGTAGCATTTTCTTGCGAAACAACCGAACTTTCCATCATAGTTCTATAACTAATCTAATATAGAAATGTAGAATAATGTAGAATAATTCATCGAATAATCTATGTAACAATATTTTATGTCCTAAAATATTTTTGAAGCATTATCTATATTATAAAGGCCAAACGTATCTGTGCGTAACGCATACGTCATTTTGCGCATGGCAACACTTTCAAATTTTAAATAAACTTCAGGTATTGCAATTTTTGCTACAAAAATTTTTTAAAATTCTAAATGCCTCACATCTTCAATTTTTACACCAGCGTGTAGGTAAAAAATGTACTTTTAAATGAAATTTGTTTGGAAGCTGTACCTTATTATTTTTGAAATATTAATTTTTTGTAGCTTTTAATACTGCTTTTCTAACTGTGGCAACAGGAGTAATCCATTTCTATTAAAAGCAAAGGAAACAAGTTGGAAATTGCATGTGAAGCGTAGCAAATGAGGTGCGTCCGTACAATAATGAAATTTTAAAAATATCCCTCTCATATATCAATCTAATAAAATTGTAAATAATTAATTACAATTAAAATGCGCACCAAACAATGTTCTCTCCATACTCATTATGTAATGGAATACTTTTGTGTGGCCTTGCAAATCAATAACAAATGTTCTTTGCACAACAGATTATGCAAAATCTATATTATAATTATAATATGTACTTTATGATGCATATCAATATTATTATGTTCGAATGAGTGTAATATCATAAAAAAACATTTGAAACTTTTTTTTTTCTATTGACAGTAATGTAACGGAGTGCTTTTGATTGTCCCTGTATTTGATCTACGCATCCTATTGTCAAAAAAATTGAAATGACTTGACAAAATTATGTAATAAGTATGTATTTTAAATTTCAAACGATTAAAATGCATTTGAAACCTTTTTCTTCATTGACTGTAATGTAACGGAATATTTTTGATCGTCCCTGTAATTGATCTATCCACCCGATTCTTATCAAATTTGAAATGACACGACAAAATTATGTAATAATTATATATTTTAAATTTCAAAAGATTCGGTTGGGTAGTTTTTGCGTTGCTATATTCGAGCAGACAGACAGACGGACGGACTAAATGACAACTATAGGTGCTACGTATTTACATAATTACGAACGTACCTAAAAAAGGGGAAAAAATCATTGATGTATCTTTATGTTGCCATTTTTCTCATTGAAAGGGAAAAAAATCGAAATTTAAATATCTTCTGTTATAAAATCCAGTGAACTTTGATTTAATTTAAAAAATTTGATTTACACATAAAAGAATATCAACAGTTTAATATTTTTTTTCAGCTAATACCGTAAGCTACCGTTGAGACTTCAAGTTTTGAATCATATTGATCAAATTAAAATGCCAATTTTTTTGAAAAGATGAATACAGATGCGAAGCATTTCTAAATTTTGATATGGTGAAAATGATGCCGGGTATAGATTTCACGGGGAAAAAATTCTATGATTGAGTCAAAGTTGAATAGAATTTGTTTTTATTCATTTTGGAATACTAGCATAAGAATTTTAATTGATAACTTTATCATAATAACATATCTTTATTATTTTTTACTGCTTACATATACGATTGAAGTTTAATTTTAAAAATTCCTACAACTGCGTTTTATAGAAATAGTATTTTGTTAATTTGACAATAAATATCGTTTGTTTAAGATCTAGACTTACGAATATAAAATGCATTTTTCACTATAACTAATTTTGTAGATTTATTATAAGTCAATGAAACAGTTCCTTCTTAAACATTTTCTTTCGTCAAAATTTGACGGGTTCTATCTCGTATGTCTAATAGTGAAAGTTACATCAAAATCCATTTATGAGAACACGACTTATAACCAACCATAGCGAAATTTTCATTTGTATTATATATACACTATACGGTGAAATGGGATTGGCCATTTGCGATTTTAGCTGTTTTGTTAAAAATCTAGAAAAATACACGAGGAATTATTCTGAAACTCCAGGTGTATAAACAGAATACTACAGATCATATATTTCCGTGAAGATTTTTTTCTCCTGAAACCCCATAGACCGTAAAGAAATTTAAAAAAAAAAAAAACAAAAGATTTTTTTATGAACTGTCAAAACTAATTTAGCAAAAGCGTTTAAATTCAGTGAATTATTGCAATAAATTTTGTTCATTTGTATAAGGATAGCGTGTATACTCGTAGAGAAATTAAATGTTTATCAAAATAGTCCCAAATTTTTCTAACATTCAAGCGCATGCTTTTCAAAGCTCTTAAAAATATTTATCCATTGATTAGTGTCAATATAGAATATACAATGCGAAACATACTTAACATGCCAAACAATCATAATCGATAATGATTTCCCCATTTTATTTATGGTACTAGATATAATATATCCACAATTCTTACTATACTTAAGATAGTTTGGCACCAACTTCAAAAAGTAATTCCTTACTTTTTATATGTATATATTCAAAAATTAAATCAAAAATATGTAAATTAATCTCTTGTAAAAAATATTCTCTGGAAAATCTATGTTTGGTGGATATTAAATTCTATATATTAAATTTAACCGTTTTATACCGGTACATGATAGTCAATGTGTGGTTATTGGATAACGATATGTCATTAGAGAATTTTACAGAATTATTTAATTCTTTTTAGCGCTTTTTTTGGAGTCGGTTATACATTTTTTTGAAAAAGTTAAATTTATTTCCTACTTTTGAGTTATTTATACCGTAATACATAATTATGTGTACTGACATATGATGGCTCTTTGCAACGCATTACTAATGAACGCACTTTGCTGAGTTCTCATGTATTCGCTTTACTTGTCACTGTTTGATTGTCAACTTTTCAAAAGACACTTACAATATCGGTTAGTATCGTTGTGAATTAGATTTTCTGGATGTGGTAACTTCTTCAGATCTGGCACGACGAAAAGCTAACGCATTCATGAAATCTTAAAGTCAACACCTAATAGTACGGGCATCGGAAGTGGTTATCGAAAGGTGACAATGCCTCAAGTAAAGTGTCCTTACACATAAGCCTGCAGCAAAGCGCTTCCATATATGAGTAAACAGCAAAATGTCTCCATGTATCAATGAATAGTAAAATTCTTTTCTAGTGTAGTCAAAAGTACTCCCCCTTCAGTCAGAAAAAGCAAAAAGAAAGATTTTAACAAAAATCGCTCTATGATTCAATAGATAAACAACAACAATCTAATTCCTATAAATGCAGTAAAGGCATCGGAAATGATTCGACGAGGAATCCGAAAATCATAATCTGTACTTGGCTGCATCTATAAGAAAGTGACAGCATTCGATGTCCAAATACTTTTTTCACGGACGCTTTTGTCCTAACTAAAAATTTGAAATACCGATTTTATGGAAAACGATTATTTCAGCCTATCATGGAGCATTCTCATGGGTCAAAAGACAAATATTTTATAAAAGCGGGGGAGTGACGATGCAGCAAAAGGGTCACATTTTTTACAGTGTATGTATGAGATATTCCATAAAAGGGATGGAGTGACGATGCAGCAAAAGTTAAATTTTTAACAATGTATCGCAATGCTAGGCATTTTCTATTATAAAATTTGATGATGATTTCCTGGTAGAATTTGATTGTACGCCGAATGATCCTTTATTTCTACACAGACATAAATACATAATCCACATTGTTTTACAAATTCGTGGACATACAAGGACAAGATAGCACAAGGATATTTTACGACACAAGAAAAGCACAACCGGGAGCTACACATAAAGAGTGTGTGCAACGGAGCCAGTGGGATTCCAACCCACAATCTCCTACGCTCTCAAGAGATTAGCAGCGTGGTGTCTTAACCACTCGGCCACAAGGACCCCCTTGATGACTCATTTTTGTCCAGAATCTTTTCAATCAGTCGTATACTGTGCTCCATGTGTTGTCATACTCACATCGAGGAACCCTACATGAACAAAATCTGAAATCATTCTGGTGTCTAATCCGGTAACCAAATCTGAATCTAAAGATAATTTTGCTACACATATCTATGCACTTTATTTTGCATTGGTATGTAGAGATAATTTTTTCCTCCTGAGCAAAATATATACTAAAGGATTTTCATCTTTTCAACAACTTAAGGATGCAGATTGGTATCGATGTCTATTTCCGCTTTAGTGGATGCGAGAACTTGTCCATTTAAGCTTAAACATTTCGGAAATTTATCTAGGCACAGAAAAAGGCCCGGATGATGATGTAAAGTCTATGGAGGCGTTCTTTTGAAATATCTCGCTCAAATTTTAAAAATTTTACGTGATTTTTTTTGCATAGGATAGCTGAGGATATTCCATAACCGACCTAGTTTTTACTTTTTCTATTTTGGTTTCAGATTTTTTTTTTAAATATTTTAAATTTCAAAACCGATTTAAACGGTTCTAAAATTGAAACTATCATTATATAAAACATACATAAGCAAAATCGAAGAAGTAAAAACTAGGCCGGTTGTAGATCATCCTCGGCTATCCTATGCAAAAAAAATCATGTAAATATATTAAAATTTGAGCGAGATATTTGAAAAGAACGCCCCCATAGACATCACATTATCATACGGGTCTTTTTCTGAGACTAGTGTAGTGCCTTAAGGTCCACATTGAAATCTACAGAATTCGTAATGGGCATTGAAAAGCTGACAATCCATCAGTATACGTTACCGCCTAAAAGTTAGCCCCCCCTTGACGGAAAATGAAAAAGTGAGATATGCATTTCGTTTGATCATCGTTTGATCAGATTTGATCAACAATTTTCATCGTTTGATCAACATTATTTTACGAGTTATGGTTAAAAATAACCAGGGGGGGGCTAACTTTTAGGATTTTTCAAAATGCTCAAAATTAAAAAAAAATTAGTGATTCTTATCAGAAATCGATCGTAGAGATTTGATCAACTATTTTTAGCGTTTGATCAAACCCGGAAGTGCCTCCAAAATCGATATTTTTAATTCCAGACACCTAAAAGTTAGCCCCCCCATGACGGAATTTCGAGACAAAAATGGTGTCATCTAACGTAAAATTACCTCTAGAGATTTGATCAACCATTTTTAGCGTTTGATAAAACCCGGAAGTGCCCCCAAAATTGATATTTTTAATTCCAGACACCTAAAAGTTAGCCCCCCCATGACGGAATTTCGAGACAAAAATGGTGTCATCTAACGTAAAATTACCTCTAGAGATTTGATCAACCCTTTTTAGCGTTTGATCAAACCCGGAAGTGCCCCCAAAATCGATATTTTCAACTCCAGACCCCTAAAAGTTAGCCCCCCCCATGACGGAATTTCGAGACAAAAACGGTGTCATCTAACGTAAAATTACCTCTAGAGATTTGATCAACCATTTTTAGCATTTGATCAAACCCGGAAATGCCCCCAAAATCGATATTTTTAGTAATAGACCCCTAAGGGGTTTAGCTCCCCCACCACCTCCATGATGGAATTTCGAGACAAAAATGGTGCCATCTAACGTAAAATCATCTGTAGAGATTTGATCAACCATTTTTAGCATTTGATCAAACCCGGAAGTGCCCCAAAAATCAATATTACTGTAATAAACCCCTAAAATTTAGCCCCCTCCACCTCCATAATGGAATTTCGAAACAAAAATGGTGTCATCTAACGTAAAATTACCTCTAGAGATTTGATCAACCATTTTTATCGTTTGATCAAACCCGGAAATGCCCTCAAAATCGATATTTTTAACTCCAGACCCCTAAAAGTTAGCCCCCCCCATGACGGAATTACGAGAAAAAACGGTGTCATCTAACGTAAAATTACCTCTAGAGATTTGATCAACCATTTTTAGCATTTGATCAAACCCGGAAATGCCCCCAAAATCGATATTTTTAGTAATAGACCCCTAAGGGGTTTAACTCCCCCCCCTCCATGACGGAATTTAGTGACAAAAATAGTGCCATCTAACGTAAAATTACCTCTAGAGATTTGGTCAAACATTTTTAGCGTTTGATCAAACTCGGAAGTGTCTCCAAAATCGATATTTTTAACTCCAGACCCCTAAAAGTTAGCCACCCCATGACAGAATTTCGAGACAAAAACGGTGTCATCTAACGTAAAATTACCTCTAGAGATTTGATCAACCATTTTTAGCGTTTGATCAAACCCGGAAATGCCCTCCAAATCGATATTTTTAACTCCAGACCCCTAAAAGTTACCCCCCCCCCATGACGGAATTTCGAGACAAAAACGGTGTCATCTAACGTAAAATTACCTCTAGAGATTTCATCAACCATTTTTAGCATTTGATAAAACCCGGAAGTGCCCCTAAAATTGATATTTTTAATTCCAGACACCTAAAAGTTAGCCCCCCCCATGACGGAATTTCGAGACAAAAATGGTGTCATCTAACGTAAAATTACCTCTAGAGATTTGATCAACCCTTTTTAGCGTTTGATCAAACCCGGAAGTGCCCCCAAAATCGGTATATTCAACTCCAGACCCCTAAAAGTTATGTAAAAATAATAGGTTGCAGCTTGAGTTTAATAATTATTATATATTTCATACAGTGTCTCACATAAGTGATGGGACACTTGTGCTTTACAAAAGGAAACTAATCAAATAAATTAAAAAAAACATGTACACATTTTTTTGTGGGTGTTTTCATACTTAAATTTAGTAAAGATTATTACATAACATACATTTTGTCAAAATATTAAAATATTAATTTAATAAAAATACAAATGTTTAGAACGAAGCAAAAAATCGCTCATATAAGTGATGGGACACCATTATATATGCAACAAAAATCGTCTGAAATAAGCAATAAAAATATTTTTTGGGGTTTTATTTTTACTTAAAAGCAATTGGCAATAATTTATAAAATCGTCTGTAGTATTTCTCTCCAGTTTGTTTTGGAATTTTTGTGTTTTTTAGCTCTGTGTAGCCATGAATGCTAAACGAAAAGAAACTTCGCCTGAAATTCGAAAATTAGTTATTAATTTGCATATTGAACGTGGAAAATCTATTAGAAAAACTGCTGAAACAGTTAACTTGAGTCGTTCAACAGTTTTCAATATCATTAAACGATATAAAAAGAATCATATGATTCAGGATAAAAGAAGACATGGCCGACCATCAAAGCTATCCAATGAAATAAAGCGAATTATCGTTCGAAATATAAAAAAAAAATCCAAGAAATAGTGCTTCAAAAGTTTCTGCTGATTTACAAGCATTATATGGAATAATTGTTAATCCTGGAACTAATAAAAGGGTAATTCTATCTGCTGGATATCACAGTAGAGTAGCCAGGAAAAATTCTTCGTAAGTGAAAAGAATAGAAAACTCAGACTAGCTTTCACAAAATCCAACATAAATAAGAATTCTGATTACTGGAATAAAGTTATATTTGCTGATGAGAGTAAATTTAATATACTTGGTTCTGACGGTAGAATCTTGCTGTGGAGAAAACCCAGGGAAGAATTTCGCAAACAGAACTTGGTACCAACAGTAAAACATGGTGGAGGAGGAGTTATGGTTGGAGTGTATGTCGTCCGCTGGAGTTGGTAATCTTGTTTTTATTGACAGTATAATGGATCAGTACAAGTATATTGATATTTTAAAGTAAAATTTGAAATCTTCAGCACGAAAATTGAACCTTCATAACGATTTTAAATTCTACCAGGACAATGACCCCAAGCACACTGCTCTGAACGTTAGACTCTGTCTGCTATATAACTGTCCTGAAATAATAAAAACACCACCACAATCTCCAGACTTAAATCCCATAGAGAATATTTGGCAAGAATTGGAATCGAGAATTCGCAAACACACCATTTCTTCAAAACAACAACTAAAATCGGTGCTTCAAGAAGAATGGGGTAAAATCACTCCAGAAATCACAAAAAAATTAGTCGAATCCATCTCAAAAAAGATTAAATCATGTTTTAAAAGTAAAAGGAAATCAAACAAAATATTAAAACCTTTTAAAAAGTAAAATTTTTGGATAAATATTTGATGGAAAAGTAAGTGTCCCATCACTTATGTGAGCCATTTTTTGCTCCGTTTTGAACAATTATATTTTTACTAAATTAATATTTTAATATTTTGACAAAATGTATGTTATGTAATAATTGTTACTAAGTTTAAATATGAAACACACCCAAAAAATTTTTGCACATGTTTGTTTATTTATTTTATTGCAGTTTCTTTTTATAAAGCACAAGTGTCCCATCACTTTTGTGAGACACTGTATAGTATATTTCAAAACGGTAATTTGTGGAGTAATTTGTATTTCTTTAAATGTGGTTGATTTTTCAATTAGCATCAGATGCATGCAGTTTCATCTACTTATCATAGGATGAGCCCAGTACCACTTGTGTATGTACATATTTTTTATTCTAATTTCTAGAAAAACTGATACAAAATTACAGAATATTTTATTTTTCCGCAAAAGATTCATCTTGTTTAAATGAAAAACAAAAGATTGAAAGTTTTCTAATATGGCTAGTGTCAATAGATCGTCTGCTTATTTTGACGGAAGTGTGAAGTTCCCTGAATGTATATGTTATAGCAGAGCAGATGTTTATTTTTTCATCGGAAAACCAAAGCATCGAAAAATCGTCTGTCTGACGAAAGATAAATAATAATATACGAATTAGGCTAATGACAGACGACCGATTTTTTCGACGCTTTGGCTTTCGAGCGAAAAATTAACACCTGCGCTGCCTCATTCACACGGACGTGCGATATTGTCACTAGGCATAATAGAAATCTTTTGATTCGATGTTTATTAGATGGATCTTTTGAAGGAAATAAAATATTCTGTAATTTTTTATCAATTATTCAAGAAAATTGAAAAAATATATATACACAGACGGTACTGGATGCATCCTGTGAGAAGTGATAGATTATTTACCGGATCCAAAATTAAATTACAGGAAATATTCTTTAATACATCTGATGTCAAATGAAAAATACAGATGACTGCGAATATTATTAATGTTTATAATTGTTATTCAACTTTCATTTAGATAATATTTCTTATTATTATTAAATAAATTTAAAAAAAAAACTAAATTGATTAAAAAAATGTTGCTACAGTACATGGTAGCAAAACAAGCATCTTAGTTCTATAAATGAAATGTAGGACCGAAAAATTTTCAAAGTGTGAAATTTTCGTTACATTAATCAAGAAGCATATGCTATCGTCCCATGAGCAAAAGGTAGATTTTTTTTCTCCTTTTAGGGCTGTACATCCATATAAAAGTTTGTCACTTTTTTTGGGGGTAATTTTGGACCCTCTCCCCTCTTACGCTATTATATACTATCATTCCCCGAACACCCTCTCCCTCAGTAATGGTATCTTCAATAATGTGTAAAAATTTCTTTGATTTTTTTGGATTGTTTTTCTTTTGTTTGGAATGATGGTTACACTTATTTTTCGCATAATTTACTGATTTAGATGTAGAGAAAGCTATAAAATGTCACTTTATATATGAAATAACTGCATATCAAACAACACTTAAAATAAATAGTTAATATTTAAAAGTGTTTTAAAATAGCTTTAAAGCTTTTTGTTACATACCTTCAACAGTAATAGTGTCTTTTTATAATTGTTCTCGGACAAGGTGGGGGAGGCAGAACTTCGAAAGGCGGACATAACAAAACAGACGGAGAAGTTTTTCTTTAACTTATAAACACAAGTATCGTTTAAAACATAACATCGTGTACAGTTTGTCGAACAGCGAATCAATATATGCATACACATATGACAGAATAATAGTAATGCTAAACGTTGGGGTATTCCATATTTTGCAATTATATAAATTTATAATCATTTAATTATTTTAATAACATTGCATTTGCATAAAAATAGACAACAGTTTAATAAAAGATAAATTTTGATGTGAAGACCAAGTTACAAATAAAAAAAGAATTCTTTTTTCTTATTGGGTCAAAAATGATAACGATATCAAAAGACAAACCAAAACCTGTTAGCCCTGTTTCTGTTGTTCTGTTCTGTTAGCACTGCTTCTGTGCTAGATTAAAGCGCATTTTAATCTAGTGAAAAAGTTTCACATTTTTTATTATTTTTCATTTTTAAAATACATTTAAAATTTAATAAATATAATTGTTATTAATGTAGTGTAAAGTTCATCAAGGCTGATAAACATACAATATTACAAACTAAAAACAAATTTCTTCCCATGGTATTTACGAAAACTGGTTGGATGTGCCAATCCCAAAACTTTCTTCTATTTCATACATGCATTTTAATATTTAAAAAAAAAGTTACTCATTTTAATGCTTTAATAATTTTAATTCAATACCCTACCAACTTTGATTTTCATCTTAAATTTCTGCTTCAATCAATTAATCGGAGTAAAAACGAATTTCCATCTCAGCACGAGCCGATGGACAATAGAATGATAGGCAGATTTTTTTTTTCAAATTCAGGGAGGACCTACTTGCCTTACCAAAAAAAAATCATATACAAAATGTTTAGTTCACTTCTATAACTAATTTCATACACAATATTGAAAATGGCATAAAATTCGGTATTGTAGCGCCCCGTTCCGGCGGATTTTTTTCAGATTCAGAGCGATCCAACTAGCCATAGTCATACACTTACACAAAAAATTTCTTTCAGTTCGATGCATAACTTCATGTACTTTTGGTCGGTGCAATATTGAAAATGGCACAAAAATCGCGATTGCAGCGCCCCCTTCCGGCAGATTATTTTCAAATTCAGGGAGGACTAACTAGCCATAGTCATACACTCATACAAAAAATTTTGTTAAATTCGATACATAACTTCATATACTTTTGGTCGGTACAATATTTAAAATGGCGCAAAAATTGCGATTGCAGCGCCCCTTTCCGGCGGATATTTTTCAAATTCAGGGAGGACCAACTAGCCATAGTCATACACATACACAAAAAATTTGGGTCAATTCGATGCATAACTCCATATACTTTTGGTCGGTACAATAGTGAAAATGGCACAAACATCGCAATTGCAGCGCCCCCTTCCGGCGGAATATTTCAAAACTGAAGGAGGACCTGCTTGCCACAGCCAAAAACACTCAAAAAATTTGGTTCAATTCTATGCATAACTTCATACACTTTTTGATGGTAGAATGGCGACATACAGACAGACACACGGACAGACAGACATTTTGTAAAAACAGGTTTTTTGAAATCTCTGACCCCTAAAACGTGTAAATCCGTCGAAAACCGGAAGTAGAAAAAAAAATTTTGATTACAATACTTTCTTCTATTGAAGATAGAAGAAAGTAGAAAGAAAAACGCTCAAAAATTATATATTGACAATTTTGAAAAGTGAAATATTTCCAAATTTGTCGCCATATGTAAATAGCCTTTTAACATTTTACTAGATTATATTAACTTAGTTGCCACTCAAAATTTAGCAAAAAAAAAACTATGTTAATAATCTATATATATATATTACGCTATCGTATGAGACACAAAAATCGTGATTATTCGTTAATTGCTTAATGGAAACGTCCAAATTAAACCCATCTTATTGGTTACTGTGCAAAAGTCCTTTGTTAAGACTTAGACTGTGGTAAATTAGATTTGTATATGTTTTGTTCCTTCGCTGCAGTTATGAAGCTTCAAAATATCATTATTTTTATTTTTTCTGTTCTTTTTTACTTAAAAAAATAAATAAAAGTCATGAATTTTAAAGTTTTCAGTTTCAAATTAAAGTTATATATTGTAAATGAAATGAGTTTAATTAATATATTATTATATTATATAATATACGATATATTATTATATAATATAATACAATATATAAATAATTAATGAAATACGAAAAAATGCCACGGGTACAATATTTGTCGATTTATTATCTGCGCCAGGCTAGCATAAAAATACTGAGCTCTTGATTTATCAGCACAGATGTCATATATGCAGCACATTGCGCGTTATTTTTCTGACGCCAATTTGACGAAAATTTCGTTTTCAAATACCAGCTACATACATATTTTTAACTAATTTCTATTATTTTAAAAAAGAAATAATAATAAATAAAGTTTAGATAATAATAATAGAATAAAACAATTTGTATCATTTAAAAAAAGAAAATAAAACTAAACAAGCAGTTTATTAATAAATAAATAACAATAGCCGGGTTACCGTCTGAGGCGCATATAATTGCTACTTTGTTGCAGTCGCGCCAGTGCATATGATATCTGCATCTATTTCTCAGGGCGGAATCTTCTAATTTGGCAAAAAAATTGAGCAATTTAAAATAAATTATGTATAAAAGCAATATGATTTAATGCTTAATATACATTTAAGGGAGACCAAACTGGTCGCCAAGAGCGGCTAATAAAAAAAGAAAAAGGGGAAAAAAAGAAAAGGAAAAATCTATTTTTACCAAACTTAAATGTATTTGCTTCAAAAATATAAATGAAGCTTCTTAAAACTGGTACTTTCACAAAATTGTGTTCCATGAAAACATACTAATCATAAATTATTCTAATGTTGTTAGATTTAAAAATTTGTAATTTAAAAAGCAAACAAATTCCTCAGAAAGAAAAAAAAATAGAAGAAGAATTTAAAGAAGTTATTATTGAAAAAATGCTTGTTTCGAATTAATATAAATAGGTTTCATATCGTTACAAAGTGTTACTTTTTACAAACATAAAATAAATCCCCCCAAAATATAATAAATTTCGCAAAAATACTTTTTGTTTTTCTCAAAATGCTTCCCTTCCTCCCAAAACCTGCATCGATTCTTGACTACGCTATCACAAGAAAAGCTCGTGAATCTTGGAAAGAAAATAAAAAATCAGCGTTAAAAACAACTCTCGTCTGAACAAGATCTAATAAACAGAAGCCACCAGACACAAGCAGCTGGCCAACGGCTTGGGGGAAACGCGTGGCTTCGACGTGAGTCTTTGCGTATGTTTGAACGCAATAGTACCGCGTCGCCCGTCTGACAAGAAGAGGAGATAGTAATGCTCTCAATAGCGGGCGTCGTTTTGTCTGTTTTTGGAAATCGTCCGTGTGGCATTACCCTTAGGGCAAACAAATTGCAGGTGTGGGTTCACAATCCAGCGTTTAAAAAGCCTATGCATTTATTTTGGAAACAAATGATATCCACAAAAACAGAAAAATATTATGTTAATGATTGAGTATTTACGATGCGATGCGGTGTTCTTTATTTCTGTATTTGAAATTATTTCAGATGATCTCGTAAAGGCAACTATAGATTTGAAGTTGTGCTAATAAAAGGCACAGAATTTTGAACCCCCCCCCCCTTTCATTACGATTTCATACGTTATTTTTTAAACCATAAAACCACAATTTCCTTAATAATACAGTTATCCAGGTCTATTTTTTTTTCAATTGTTTCTTTAGTTTGCAGTGACATACAGATATGGTTACACATTGATTATTTGCACGATTATTTTATTCAAATGAAGAGGAGTGATTAAAATATTACTAATGAAATAAGTTTGTATCAAATAACATTTACAAGAAATAACTGCTACATAAAAATAATTGATAATTAGCTTCTTGTTACATAATACATTCAATAATAATGTATCATCGTGCACTTGCCGAGCCCGGTGAGGAAGGAGGGAGGAGAAGAGAGAGCATTGGCAGAATTTCTTCTCAAAACAACAGGTGGACAACGCTATTTCACTTTTCTTTGACGGTAAACGCAAATATCATTTCAAACATACAGTCGACTCTCGTTAATTCGAAATCGGATAATTCGAATCTTCGCTTAATTCGAACTATACATTAAGTCCCGAAATTTTCAATGGCAGAATAACGTTAAAATTTTTCATTAATTCGATTTCATTTTCTCTTGACTTCGTTTAATTCGAACTAACGAGAATTCCGATTTTTCATTTTTCTTTTCTTTTTCACGAATTTCAGATCATTTGAATAACTTTCTTTCTTTGATTTTTGTGAAAATTGTTCCGAACGAGTATATATGTACGTTGCAGTTTGCTTCCCAAAACATCCAATTAGTATTATTGCTGTAGTAAGCATTCTCCCACGAGAACCGAATGACTCGTACACATTTGTTTATCTGCTGACGATCAGGTTTTATCCAATTAGCCTGATAGCAAAGAAAAGGAAAATACATCAGTTTCGTTGTGGGACTGACACCGGGCAGACGGCCCGAGATCCCTCCACTCTACGTCCAAGCTTAAGCGGCCGGCGAATGCGCCCCGGACTTACTCGAAAGGCCTAAGCTTCCCCTTTTTTTTACCCTGACATGCTGTACATAGACTTAATTAGCCAAGAATTCCAATAAACTGTAGTATATTATTAAGTAATGACTCTTATAATTATAATCTCCACCTACCACATGGGGGCCGGCCTATGAATCCTGTATTAAGCGGACTGTATTAAGACTCTGCTAACCTGAACTGCAAATCTCAGCGTCAGATCACCTGCTTTACGCTATCTTTCGGCATACGGCATCCACGTCTGTGTTTGCCCGCACCCTATTTGTTTTTCAAGAAATTATTCCTTGGATTGCGAACTGTTTTGCTCCTCTACATTGTACAGCGCTCCCGGAATCTAAAGGATTGTTATCTACGCCTCTTGCGGACATCATCTCTGTGAATCAACGGCCTGACCTCTTATTCTGCAGCAACTGTTCGCTGCAATCGACGAAAATCGGTTCCTTCCCAGCTGTAACGGATGTGTGGTAAACAGTGTTTCTTCAGTCTCAGCGGCGCGCGATATTGTGTTTTTTTTTTCTCTCTCTCTGTGTCGCTTTATTTACCAGCAATATAAATGCTCCTCCGGCTCTCTTTAAGAGCGGATTTTTTTTAAAATTGGATACAGTATATGCCAGGTAAGCGTTCACCATTTTGATTATTTTTTATTACGGTACAATTTATTTAACATATTATATACGAAATGCAGTTAGCCGACATATCTTTCATTCGAAGCCAGATTAAATCGGCCAGAACTGATAAAATTAAATTACTACACCAGCTAATTTTTTCATCCGACGAACACCGTCAGAACCGCCAAAATTTACGATTATTTTCCGGATTTCCTTTTGCAACCCAAACTCCAGAATATGAGGCGAAACTACAGGAGATTTCTGACACTTTCGATAAGCTACAGTTAATTACTGTTGCGAACCTGCTAAATCTCGATATTTCGGGAGAAATTCCCGAGTTAGCTAAGCGCATAGTAGATTCTTTAATAGACATCTCTAAATTGAAATCTTCATTTGACAATGCCTCGAATTCTGAATCAGATGAACCCAAAAATACTTCTCATATCAGTACAGAGACAGCTAACTTCGCATACGAAGACAGTGATACACAAACCGAAGCATTTCACCCTACACAACAACATTCCATTTCTTTTCACGACTTAGAGCATCTTATAACACCCTTTAGTGGTGCAAAACACGAGGATATCACAGTTTGGATTGATCGTTTTGAAAAGCTAGCGAACTCTTTTAAACTTTCCCATTTTCAAAAATTCTTGTTCGCGGAACGTGCACTTTCTGGGATCGCATTACTATATGTTTGGGGTGAACCTAACATTTCCTCATATCCCTCACTCAAACAAGCGCTTTTGCGCGAATTTTCGAAATCCGTTTCCCCCGCAGAAATTCATAGGTTACTCTCGGTGCGACATAAGAAGAACTCCGAGTCATTAATGGAATACTTCTTAAAAATGAAGGAGTTGGCTCAAAGAGCAAATATTGATGACATGTCTGTCATCCATTACATCATCCAAGGTATCCCAGATCCACCGGCTAACAAATCTATTTTGTACGGATGCTCGCATTTAGCTGATTTTAAACAAAAACTTCTCATATATGACGAAATTTCTGCTTCCGACTCGCATCCTAAACACAAAATTCATCACAATACACCTAACCGTGTCCCCCCCCTCCCACCCCTACCCCCCCGAAAGATAGAACGCATAAACTAGTCTGTTTTAACTGTAACCAAATTGGACATGTTAGCTCAGTATGCAATAAGAAAAATCTAGGCCCTAGGTGCCATGCTTGCTCCCGTTTTGGCCATATCGCTTCCAAATGCAATGAGCGTTTTACTAAGCCTCAGAAACCGCCTGAGACCAACCCCCCTTCCCGCGCGGTCACTTCCGGAAAAAACCGACAGGTTCATACCGTCGAACTCACTCGCTCTTCCCACGGTATGCAAAAACCGGTCAAAATCGCTGATTTAGACATTACTTCCCTCGTGGACACGGGCAGCCCAGTTACGCTTGCCCGCGAGGATATTTATCGGTTATTAGGATCACCGCCCTTGGCACCAGTACCCCTTAAATTTACCGGATTCGGCAGTGGCGATGTTCGCCCCAAAGGCTCTTTTTCCACCGATATCGAAATAGACAATTCAGTCTTTCCCGCTAATGTTTACGTTATCCCTTTTGCTCATATGTCCCACCCTTTTATCTTAGGAACAGACGTTATAAGTCAAGGTACACTTGTATGTAATGAGAGTGGTATATCTCTGACAAAACAACCCCAATCAGATATTTTTATTAATCTCATTAATGTCAGTGATGATATCCCTGATGTAGACTTAGTTCATATAACTGATCGCGCAGTTCGCGAGGAAGTAGCTGACTTAATCAAATATTACCGTCCCACTAAATCGAAATCTACTAATTTAAAAATGTCTATCGTATTGACCGATGATAAACCAGTCTGTCAGCGACCGCGTCGAATGTCCATAGCTGAGAAAGAAATTGTCCGAAATCAAATTCAGCAGTGGCTACATGACGGAATAATCCGACCCTCTTCCAGTGATTATGCCAGCCCTATCGTATTAGTCCAGAAAAAAGACAGTTCCACACGCTTATGTATAGATTATCGTACTCTTAACAAAAAAATTGTTAAAGATCGTTTTCCCCTCCCCCTTATTGACGATGTTCTCGATCAACTGAAACAAGCAAAAGTCTTCACAACACTTGACCTCAAAAATGGATTTTTCCATGTGGATATCGACCCCCAGAGCACCAGGTACACAGCGTTTATTACACATGACGGTCTCTACGAATTTCTCAAAGCCCCTTTTGGCCTCACGTCCAGCCCTGCCGTTTTTTCAAGATTCCTAGCTTGTGTTTTCCGCACACTATTAGCAAACGGTACTTTGATTCAATATATGGACGATTTTATAATCCCCTCAGAAACCGAAGCCGAAAACCTACAAAAACTTCGACAAGTCTTACAGACTGCCGCCGACTATGGTTTAGAAATCAACTTTAAAAAGTGTCAGTTTCTACAGCGAAAAATTGAGTTCTTGGGCCATATCATTCAAAACAATACTATTGCGCCTTCCCCGTCAAAAATTAAAGCGGTCCTACACTTTCCGGAACCCACAAATGTCAGACAACTCCAGTCACTCCTTGGTTTGACAGGTTACTTCCGAAAATTTATTCCTAACTATGCTTCTATCGCTCGACCCCTCAGCCATCTCTTACGCAAAACATCGAACTTCGAGTTCGGGCAGGAACAAAAACACGCGCTCCATAGTTTACGGCATATACTCACGAGCGCCCCGCTTCTACACATATTTATTCCCGGTTCTGATTTAGAGGTACATACAGATGCTAGCAAGCTTGGATTTGGTGCTGTTCTCTTACAAAAAGCCGACGATGGTCATTATCACCCGATTCAGTACATGAGTAAAAAAACATCCCCCCAAGAAGAAAAGCTTAGTAGTTATGAGCTAGAGGTGCTAGCTGTAATAGAGGCACTTAAAAAATTCCGCGTCTACCTCCATGGGACACAGTTTCGAATTATTACGGACTGTCAAGCGTTTCAGAAAACTCTAGACAAAAAAGACTTGACACCGAAAATAGCTCGCTGGGCTCTTTTCCTCCAGGAATTTGACTTTGAAATAAAGCATCGGCCAGCGACTAAGATGCCGCATGTAGACGCTCTCAGCCGCTATCCTGTATTAAATATAACTTATGATGAATTAACCCTTAAAATTATGAGAGCGCAGGAACAAGACCCATTTCTCGCCGGTCTTAAAACTGCAGCGACGGACACACCAATTACTGATTTTGTTGTACGTAATAATATTTTATATAAAATACTAAATGATCGTGATTTATTGGTGGTCCCCGAGGCTATGCAAATTAATGTACTTCGGGATATCCACACAAAGGGTCATTACTCTGCTAAGAAAACGGAAGAAATAGCGTCGCAAACTTTTTTCATTCCGAATATATCGGAATTATCACGTACAGTAGTAACTAATTGTATCCCTTGCATCTTAGCTACCAAAAAATTAGGGAAACAAGAAGGATTTTTACACCCGATTCCTAAGGGTGACCACGCTTTAGACACTTATCATTGTGATTTTTTAGGACCACTCCCTTCCACGAATAAAAACTATCAGCACATTTTCCTCGTCGTCGACGCTTTCACGAAATTTTTATGGTTATACCCCGTTAAATCAGTGTCTGCAAAAGACGCCCTGGATAAACTCAAGCTGCAACAAGTCACATTTGGAAATCCTAGACGAATAATTACAGATAAAAGTCCTGCATTCACGTCTGCTGACTTTAAAAATTATTGCGACATAGAAGGTATAGATTTTCACCCAATTACAACTGGCATTTGCCGCGGAAACGGCCAAATTGAAAGATACATTCGATCCATTATTCCTGTTCTCACCAAACTCTCTTTAGACGATCCGAAAAAGTGGTATAAACATGTACCGGCCGTCCAACGAATTTTAAACAGTACAACTTCTTCGGTAACTAAATATTCCCCATTTGAATTACTAACGGGTGTGACAATGAAAAACAAAGATGACTTACGAATAAAACAGCTCTTGGACCTCGAAAATGTAGAAATGATCATGGATCATAAAAAACAGTTACAAGAGAATGCCAAAGTTAATATTTTGAAGCAACAGGAAATTAACCGAAAACAATTCAATAAACGACGCAAAAAGCCATCCATTTATCAAATAAACGATTTAGTAGCAATTAAGCGTACTCAATTCGGCAGTGGATTAAAGTTACGAATCAAATTCCTCGGACCATATAAAATTACTGCTATTAAACCAAATGATCGATACAGCGTCATGAAAATTGGGAATTACGAAGGCCCCTCTATCACAGAGACGTCAGTAGACTTCATGAAACCTTGGAGCATGACGCAATAGGGAAAACGAAACGAAACTTTCTCCGCGCCAAGCCATCAATCAACCACACCCTCCTTTTTCGACAGCGTGGAGAGACCACATTACTATCAGCTGTTTTTTTTTTCTCTCCCTCCTGTGTAAAGTTTCTCGAAGATTGTTGTGAAATATGCATTTTTTTTTTTACCTTTCACCGTTTATGTACGAAAAATCACTGTGTATTACTCAAGAAATCACATTCTTCTCCATTTTTTTTTATCATGTATGACTACGGCCAGCGTTCATCTCTAAGTGTGTGAATATATGCTCAGTGCACCAATTTTATTTTTGTGTTTTATTTTTGTGTTGTGCTCCAGTCACCCAAATTGTGAATCTACAGTGTACTTAATCAGTGGCTCAGCTTATGTGTAAAGTGCTCGGGAATCAGCTCGCTTATGTGTAAAGTGAACTGTCAAGTTACAGCTTTCTCATCTAATAGTGCTGTTGTGAAACTACAATTTTTATTAGAGGCACAATTTTTTTTAAAAGTATTATTTTTTTTTCTCGTTTGTGAAATATGCTCCATGATTGTAATTTTTTTTTCTTTCTCTCATTTTGTGTCTCACTCAAGATTGTGCAAAAGTGAATTTTTTTTTATCACTCGTCCTTCCGCTGACATAACTTTTAACTAGTGACTATAGACAACTTTGGACAGTTTCACCAGGACTGCCAACACTTTTTGAAAAGAAACTATCGTTATGATCTCCACACTTTTACATCATATTGTTGTAATATATATTATCTGATTGCTATGTATATTATCTTTTGATTATTGTGTTTTATTATGTAATTTATTTCCTGTATATTGTAATATTGTACCCCCCCCCGTCCCCAATTTTTTTTTCTCTCTCTTTTTTTTCAGTTAAAGTCTAAATTTTATTGTCGTGGCACGGATAACTTTAAACTCGGTACAACGGAGGAAAATTGTTTTTTTTTACCCGCCGCCCAGACGGGGCAAGAAGCGGTAGAATTTTTTTTAATGTTATATGGGTCGTGTGTCTGCGGTTTTTCAGACGGAAATTTCGCAGAACATCACAAGAACAGACGGTTCTTGTTGCCTCTTGTGAGAGTAGCATTCAAGCAGACGGCTTGATACGCACAGACGGTGTCATGGCTACTCGCGCTGTTTTGTTTTGGTTTCGTTTTCTTTCCGTTCGCAACTTGTTTTGTTTCCGTGTACCACTTAAAGTTAATTTAACTTTAATTAATTCTGTATAACCGAATTTTGAAAAATTCACCGTTTTTTTTTTTCTCAGTTTGACAATAATTTAAATTTTAAATTATTTTTTTTCCCTAATATTTTTTTTCTCTCTCTCTTTGTGGTTTTTTTATTTTTAAAATACAAGTGCGGGGACGCACTGTCGTCGATGGCCGAGTGTACGTTGCAGTTTGCTTCCCAAAACATCCAATTAGTATTATTGCTGTAGTAAGCATTCTCCCACGAGAACCGAATGACTCGTACACATTTGTTTATCTGCTGACGATCAGGTTTTATCCAATTAGCCTGATAGCAAAGAAAAGGAAAATACATCAGTTTCGTTGTGGGACTGACACCGGGCAGACGGCCCGAGATCCCTCCACTCTACGTCCAAGCGTAAGCGGCCGGCGAATGCGCCCCGGACTTACTCGAAAGGCCTAAGCTTCCCCTTTTTTTTACCCTGACATGCTGTACATAGACTTAATTAGCCAAGAATTCCAATAAACTGTAGTATATTATTAAGTAATGACTCTTATAATTATAATCTCCACCTACCACAATTTTGAACCCCCCCCCCTTTCATTACGATATCATACGTTATTTTTTAAACCATAAAACCACAATTTCCTTAATAATACAGTTATCCAGGTCTATTTTTTTTTTCAATTGTTTCTTTAGTTTGCAGTGACATACAGATATGGTTACACATTGATTATTTGCACGATTATTTTATTCAAATGAAGAGGAGTGATTAAAATATTACTAATGAAATAAGTTTGTATCAAATAACATTTACAAGAAATAACTGCTACATAAAAATAATTGATAATTAGCTTCTTGTTACATAATACATTCAATAATAATGTATCATCGTGCACTTGCCGAGCCCGGTGAGGAAGGAGGGAGGAGAAGAGAGAGCATTGGCAGAATTTCTTCTCAAAACAACAGGTGGACAACGCTATTTCACTTTTCTTTGACGGTAAACGCAAATATCATTTCAAACATACAGTCGACTCTCGTTAATTCGAAATCGGATAATTCGAATCTTCGCTTAATTCGAACTATACATTAAGTCCCGAAATTTTCAATGGCAGAATAACGTTAAAATTTTTCATTAATTCGATTTCATTTTCTCTTGACTTCGTTTAATTCGAACTAACGAGAATTCCGATTTTTCATTTTTCTTTTCTTTTTCACGAATTTCAGATCATTTGAATAACTTTCTTTCTTTGATTTTTGTGAAAATTGTTCCGAACGAGTATATATATAATAAAATGCCTTTGATATCCACTTAGAGCCCCGTCTGTCCATCAGTGACGCTATACATTTTTCTTCCTTCGTGCTTGTTTCTAATCTCTTAATTAGTTTATGTATTTATACATTCTAATTTAATATTAAGTCATATTCTAATGATAACAGACGAAATAAGTTTAAAAAAGACTATAACATTAATTCCTTTGTAATAGTACCATATTAAGCATGTTTTCCATAATTCGAATTTCGGATAATTCAAACATTTGTGGTACCGACGAGTTCGAATTAACGAGAGTCGACTGTACTTCGGAAAAAGCTTTCGGAACAGCGGATAATGTATGGATATACATTACGACAAAATAGAAATGCCACATATTGGAGTATTCCATATTTATGAATTAAATAATTTTATCATCATTTACAGTCATTTAATTTTATAATAAAAAAAGATAAATAATTTTTAGATTAGCATCCTTTTGTAAGGTACCAAATTTATAACAATGTAGCGTTTTGAGATATTAAATTTACACATCACAGTTTACGTTGGGACATTTATTCAGAATATGTAAATGAAAAAAAGTAGATTCAGAACTTTGTTTTATAAAATGATCGATTTTAGAAAAGAAAAAAGAAATGCTTTTCTGAACGCATAATGAACGCAAATTTGTTAACATTTGGAAAACTAACTAATTGAACAATTTGAAAAAACATGTTTTCTCACTGTTTCGCTTTTTTTGGATGGACTATACACATGGACTATAAAAATGAAACGCAGAATAGCATGTTCTTTAATATCATTTTCGCGATTTTTACATTCAAAACTATAAATTCAGGCAAAGCGGAGTTAAACATATAAAGTCATACGAGATTAAAGTTCATTTAAGGGTCACTGATCCCGGGCAAGGCCAGAGGGTACTCTAGTGTATGTCTCTCTCTCTCTCTCTCTCTAGATATATATACATATCGATAATTTCGTGTTAGTTTCGTGTTAATTTTTTGTCTCGAATATCATGGAGGAAATAATTTATAGGTCTAATGCTAAAAATATTGGTTCAGAGGAGACTTCCGGGTGTGATCAAATGCTAAAAAAGGTTGATCAAATCTCTACAGATGATTATACGTTAGATGGCACCATTTTTGTCTCGAAATTCCGTCATGGAGGTGGGGGAGAGCTAAACCCCTCAGGGGTCTATTACTAAAAATATCGATTTTGGGGGCATTTCCGGGTTTGATCAAATGCTAAAAATGGTTGATCAAAACTCTAGAGGTAATTTTACGTTAGATGACACCGTTTTTGTCTCGAAATTCCGTCATGGGGGGGCTAACTTTTAGGGGTCTGGAGTTAAAAATATCGATTTTGGGGGCACTTTCGGGTTTGATCAAATGCTAAAAATGTTTGATCAAATCCCTAGAGGTAATTTTACGTTAGATGGCACTATTTTTGTCTCGAAATTCCGTCATGGAGGTGGGGGGGGGCAGCTAAACCCCTTAGGGGTCTATTACTAGAAATATCGATTTTGGGGGCATTTCCGGGTTTGATCAAATGCTAAAAATGGTTGATCAAATCTCTAGAGGTAATTTTACATTAGATGACACCGTTTTTGTCTCGAAATTCCGTCATGGGGGGGGGCTAACTTTTAGGGGTCTGGAGTTAAAAATATCGATTTTGGGGGCACTTCCGGGTTTGAACAAACGCTAAAAATGTTTGACCAAATCACTAGAGGTAATTTTACGTTAGATGGCACTATTTTTGTCTCGAAATTCCGTCATGGAGGGAAGGAAAGCTAAACCCCTTAGGGGTCTATTACTAAAAATATCGATTTTGGGGTCATTTCCGGGTTTGATCAAATCTCTAGAGGTAATTTTACGTTAGATGACACCGTTTCTTCTCGAAATTCCGTCATGGGGGGGGGCTAACTTTTAGGGGTCTGGAGTTAAAAATATCGATTTTGAGGGAATTTCCAAGTTTGATCAAACGCTAAAAATGGTTGATCAAATCTCTAGAGGTAATTTTACGTTAGATGACACCGTTTTTGTCTCGAAATTCTGTCATAGGGTGGCTAAGTTTTAGGGGTCTGGAGTTAAAAATATCGATTTTAGGGGCACTTCCGGGTTTGAACAAACGCTAAAAGTGTTTGACCAAATCTCTAGAGGTAATTTTACGTTAGATGGCACTATTTTTGTTACGAAATTCCGTCATGGAGGGGGGGGGAGCTAAACCCCTTAGGGGTCTATTACTAAAAATATCGATTTTGGGGACATTTCCGGGTTTGATCAAATGCTAAAAATGGTTGATCAAATCTCTAGAGGTAATTTTACGTTAGATGACACCGTTTTTTCTCGAAATTCCGTCATGGGGGGGGGCTAACTTTTAGGGGTCTGTAGTTAAAAATATCGATTTTGAGGGCATTTCCGGGTTTGATCAAACGATAAAAATGGTTGATCAAATCTCTAGAGGTAATTTTACGTTAGATGACACCATTTTTGTTTCGAAATTCCATTATGGAGGTGGGGGGGGGGCTAAATTTTAGGGGTTTATTACTAAAAATATTGATTTTGGGGGCACTTCCGGGTTTGATCAAATGCTAAAAATGGTTGATCAAATCTCTACAGATGATTTTACGTTAAATGGCACCATTTTTGTCTCGAAATTCCATCATGGAGGTGATGGGGTAGCTAAACCCCTTAGGGGTCTATTACTAAAAATATCGATTTTGGGGGCATTTCCGGATTTGATCAAATGCTAAAAATGGTTGATCAAATCTCTAGAGGTAATTTTACGTTAGATGACACCGTTTTTGTCTCAAAATTCCGTCATGGGGGGCTAACTTTTAGGGGTCTGGAGTTAAAAATATCGATTTTGGGGGCACTTCCGGGTTCGATCAAACGCTAAAAATTGTTGATCAAATCTCTAGAGGTAATTTTACGTTAGATGACACCATTTTTGTCTCGAAATTCCGTCATGGGGGGGCTAACTTTTAGGTGTCTGGAATTAAAAATATCGATTTTGGGGGCACTTCCGGGTTTGATCAAACGCTAAAAATAGTTGATCAAATCTCTACGATTGATTTCTGATAAGAATCGCTAATTTTTTTTTAATTTTGAGCATTTTGAAAAATCCTAAAAGTTAGCCCCCCCTGGTTATTTTTAATCATAACTCGTAAAATAATGTTGATCAAACGATGAAAATTGTTGATCAAATCTGATCAAACGATGATCAAACGAAATGCATATCTCACTTTTTCATTTTCTGTCAAGGGGGGGCTAACTTTTAGGCGGTGTATACGTTAAAATTATTGGGAAAAAATTACCTTTGTTTTTAAAGACCATCTATTTTCTGACTAATGAGAGCGATCTAAAAACGTCTATGGAGCGTTTTCATTGGTCAGAAAATAGATAGTCTTTAAAAACAGAGGTAATTTTTCAAGATATTTTAAACAGGATACACTGCTAAAAATTTGACCCTTTTGCTATATCGTCCCTCCACCGCTAATATAGAAAACGATTATTCAGCCTATTATGAAGCATTCTCATGGATCAAAAGTGAGATATTCTATAAAAGCGGGGGAGAGATGATGTAGCAAAAGGGTCAGATTTTTTACAGTTTAAATAAAGTACGCGTACACAATCAAAGCGCGTCAAGTTGCTTCTATGATTCAATGCGTAGCAAAGTAATTCTAAATGTTCGTATGTATTAAAATACCCTTTTCAGTTATAAAAACTAAAAAGGAAGATATTATCAAAATCACACCATGATTCAACATGCGTCTATATGAAAGTAGCAATATTTGAAGTTAAGAATGTTCTTTGATAAACGCAGTTTTCCAAAGTACAGAAAATTTAAGAATTTTTATTCCAGAACTTGGCGGTAGTCGCCTGAACGAGTTTGTTTTATGGGTGAAAGAAGTTAACTAGCTTAACTTTAATGGTAAGCTTATCAAAATTTTTCGTCATTTATGTTTGTCCAAATGTAAATCTAGCACATAGCAATGTATTTTAATCAGTTTGTGAATCCGGCATAACAAGCACCCTGATACAGACACTCTTTCTTAAACGTGTAAAGCTCTTTAGAGATGAATTTTCAGCTTTTCGATATCGAATTCTCATGTCTGGATCGATGTGGATCTTTCACTTTGGTGGATACGAGAATTATCCAGCTAAGATTTCGTACTTTGAAAAAAAACTAGCATCTCTGCAACAGTGGTTAGGATCCAGAAGGATTATTCACTGTTAAGCATAACAAGATTGACCAATCATAAGCCTTCATTTTTGAGAACTTTTCATTGTTCACTGTTAAAAATCTGCTAAATTTCGCTGCAACACACTCCCCTGCTTGTATAGAAAACGGTTACTTGGCCGTGAAAGGGAGCTTTCTCATTGGTTGGAATAGAGATATTATATACAAGCGGTGGAGTGCGTTGCAGCAAAATGCAGCAGATTTTTAACAGTGTTCGAAGGAGAGAGTCTGGAATACATGGAGTGAAAACCTGCTATCGACACTGTAAAAAATTTGACCCTTTTGCTGCATCGTTACTCCATCACTTTTATAGAATTTCTTTGTTTTGACCAATGAGAATGATCCATAATAGAGCGAAGTAATCGTTTCCTATAAAAGCGATGGAGTGACGATGCAGCAAAAGGGTTCAATTTTTTACAATGCAAGCAGTGCTAAAAATTTGTATCCTTTAAATGTGCAACGATGCTACTGAATTCCAAAGTGTCGATCACAGCGACATCTGCGGCATTTTCGTGATACATTATCTAAACTAGCAATAATTCTTGCATTTTTAGAAAATGTCCTGCAGATGTCGCTTCTATCTTTAAATTTCCTTAGCATTGTTGCACATTTAAAGAATAGAACATTTTAGCGCTTTTTTTAAGTGTTACCGAGGGCGTGTTCAGCACAACTTACTAGTTACTTACACTGTTAAAAATCTGCTGCATTTTGCTGCAACGCACTCCACCGCTTGCATATAATATCTCTATTCCAACCAATGAGAAAGCTCCATTTCACGGCCAAGTAACCGTTTGCTATACAAGCAGGGGAGTGCGTTGCAGCAAAATGCAGCAGATTTTTAACAGTGTACTGACCACTTACCGATTGTAGACAAGTACGAAATGAAAATCAAAGCGAAGTGTGACGTCAGCTATAATTCAACAGAATAGTTTTCATTGATGCCACAATTTGCTATCGTACTGCCCTACAATCGGTCGGTAACATTGGTTACTTTTGTAAGTTGCTCTGAACACGCCCTCAGATAGCCGATTTCCACACTATATCTCCTAGATGCTATATTTCCGGTTTCTTGCATAAGAGAACTTGTCCGGAATCCAGGTAAAATTTGTGCTGTTAGCGAAACCAGATTAACGAATCAGAAACCTGAATTTTAGCAAATTTTTCAATGTTTTAAATAAATTTTCTTCTGAATAAATCTTGTTTCGCAAACAGCGCAAAATTTTTGTGAATCCTGGCTCTCGTCCAGTTAGGATTTTGCACTTTGAACACTGTTAAAAATTTGAAACTTTTACTTTATCGTCTATCCATCGCTTTTATAGAAAATGATTACTTCATTGTATTATGATGAATTCTCACTGATCAAAATAGAGATATTCCATAAAAACGGTGGAGTGACGATGCAGCAAAAACTTCAAACTTTTAACAGTGAAAAGATCGTATGTCTATGTAAGTGTAACATAAAAGCATGCAAAAGGAACAATTCTAATTGGTCGATTGCTTCAAAATGAATTTGAAACTTAAAGTTTTTATTTTTAAAAAAAATTTCTAATTATCAGATTTTTATGAAATTCAAATGGGACCACATGGGCCTCATACGCTTTCAAACAAAAAAAGAATTATCAAAATCGGTTCATATTTGCAAAAGTTATGCGTGAACAACAAATACATACAGGTCGAAATCATAACCTCCTCTTTGAAGTCGGTTAAAAAAGTACAGAAATTAAGCTCTCTCTGGATATATGCTTTCTTCTTTGTCATATTTTACAAATTATACAAATCCTGGAAAATTTATAAATTCCAAGTATACCCCATCACCTTCTTATTGTTACCTCTCTATTCCACAAAATTTCCACTTATAAGCCTCCCTTAAAATTATTAGAGTTTCCTGTCTGCTAAAGGGGGCCTTACTTTCGGTACTTTACGGTACACAAAGGTATTTTTTCTTCTGATCATTTTACGTAGAAAAAAAAAAGCGTGTGGTTGTTTGACGTAACTGATTGACGTTGAGTGATTAATGATTTGTGCAATGAGTGAAAGGTTCGAAAAGTATTTCTGCTGGTATTGTAGCAAAAATAATAAGTTCTTAATGTTTCGATGCAATTCGCGAAATTTTTTACTGTCACAACTTTTACACTCGAATTCTTTCAAAATGAAATTTTTTTATTTTACCAAGATAAACTTGCTTTTTAAAACATGTCCGAAAAATCTGAGGCCGAAACAGTACGAAAAGTGAAAAATTAAACGAAACCTTGATCTGCACTGTAAAAAAAAAAGGGTCCATCTACTAAAAAAACTTTAGTGATCCTTGTAATTACTAAAAAATTTTTAGTAATCTTAGTCGGTTACTAGAAAATCTGTAACAATTACTAGAAAAAAGTTAGCAACGAATAGAGTTAATAGTTTTATATTTTTAATAGCTCTTACTAAAAGGCAGTTGGTGTGGCCTTGATAGCATAGTGGTTATAGTAACGGACTCCAGGCTAAAAGGTCCCGGGTTCGAAACTTGCCACCGCCAAATACGCCCCGAATGTATGTAGTGTCCCGTTAATAAAGGGATTATGGAAATCCTGTCGGAATGTTTGGTGCTGCCATCTATTGCTGTTTTGCCGAAAATCTTCCGCTTCAGAAGTCTTGATGCAGCTCGAAGAAAGCTCCTGCCCTTCAGGCGCACGTAATGGTTATTAAAAATAATTTTAGAGCTATTACTAAAATTTGCTTGGTGGCTCATACTAAAAATTTTTAAGTTAGTTATACAAAAAATTCTTTTGTTGAGTTTACAAAAGAAATGCTTGTTTCACTAGCAAAATAAAACTTTGTAATGGTTACTAAAAAATTCTGTGGAATACAAATTTACTAAGAAATTTTTAGTAACCTCTTGAATTTTTTTTTACAGTGTGTACTATTAGCGCACTGATAAGAAATGAATATGCCGTGCCGTGTAAAAAAAAAAAAAAAAAAAAAAAAAAAAAACAGGTCGGCAAAGCTTACCATCTCCGGTCCTCGCAAAAAGAATGATCCCTCCTATTTTTTGTGACAATTCCTACACAAGCCCACGTTGTTATCATATGGATGAGGTATATTTAATACATTCTTTGGTGTCATTGATAACTGGCAAATTCCGTCTGTTCTTAAAATACACAAGAAAAATAAACAAAAAGAAAAAATGTGTAAAAATCGGAAAACCGACGTATAAACGATTTTATGCGTCGTATAGATGATACATTTTTACATTAAAAGAAATAGGAATGAATTGGGACCACACTAAAACGTCGTATAAATGTAAAAGTTGCATAAATGATCATCGTATAAACGATGCTTTACTGTAGTATATTTACTGAACAGTTTAATGAATTGCTTGTTTGCCACGTTCATTAAGAAAAATACATATAGTTTTCATTATTAAAAGAAATCTTTTTTTAATTAAGGAAGAATAAATATCAATATTTATTTATATTGATAAAGTTATCAATATTTAATTGTTTAAAAATAAAATAATGTCAAAAATAAATTGTATTTATCTTTTAGTAATATCACGAAATCAGTTCTTTCTCCCCCCCTCTTTTTTTTTTTTTTATAGAATTACCATTATTTTAGTTAAAAGTTATTTCACGAAACTTATATTTAAAGAAACGCTTCTGCTGAAATGACTTATTAAATTATCTTGTGTTAAAAATATGATTAATAACGTTCACTAAAATCCATTAAAACTTCCGTTTCAAGGTAAATGCCTTCAAAACTGATTTCTTTTAAAATAATTGGATTTCAGCCAATGAAGCTGCAACTGAATTAAAATAAATTGACAATGGCTTAAATGTAATTGTTTGAGGTACATAACTTTTTGTCTTTTTATTGAAAACTTGTAAGACATCAAAGACAGTTATAAGATATTTTTAACGCATAGCCTCTTTTAGTAGAATTTTATTTCCATAAAATTTTTAAACAGTCATAAAATATACATTTTGTTTTAAGCTAAATTAAATTATTTTTTGTTTTAATTTTTCTTATAAGATTACGTATGAGATCACTTTGCAAAATTTGATATTCACTATAGTGTATTGTAAAGAATTGTTTTTTTTTTCTTATGAACTAGCAGGCTCTCCCCTACACGCTACTTTCGTCAACCCCAGTTGGGGTACTACAAACTCTAAAAACACGCTAACTTGAGCGGCTTTTAAAAGATAGTGAAAGATTGAACTGGATTTTTTAAAAACAGTTGGAATTTATCTGCAAACGGGTTTCCATTTATTTCTCTTGGATTTGGAAATTTTGAGGTCTAATCAGCTACTGTTAAAAATCTACTGGCTATTTACACGTTTTATTGAACAAGATGAGTTAAACAGAGAAATACATGGAGTCTTTGCTTCCTGGCATTTTATGAACAGCTATATAAAAAAAAAATAAGTAAGACCCTTTAAATATATCGTTTAAGTATGGTGTAATTTTCACTAAACATTTCTTCCTATATTTAACATGCATTTGCAACTGTTTTGTTGTTTAAAGAGGTATACCGTGCTCAGCAAAAGTTTAGACACTGGTGTTTTTTAACCTTTATATAAAAAATACGAACACGTGAGTTTTACAAATGGCTATACTTATTTTCACATATATGTTATACAATGTAGAATAGAATAATGGTTATAATATAACATAATATTTAATTTAACTGAAAAAAGTAAAATTTGCATATTGCAAAAGTTTAGACACTTTTTTGATTTTCAGCCAACTGTTCATGGAAAAATGCAAATTTCCAAGTTATGATGTCACATGTCTGAAGTATTTAATTATAACTCGATATAGCATCAGTTAGTGAAGATGGCGCGAGATTAAAATATTCAATTAGATGAGATAATTGAAGTAGGAAAGCTGAAATGGAAAGGGAAGACTGTTGCAGAAATTTCAGCAGCATTGAATCGTCCAAAGTGGTCTATCTATGAATGAGTGGTCTATATGAGTGGTCTATGTCTGAGGATGACTCCTTCAAAACAAAACGTAATCTGGAAGATCTTGTGTGACGAGAAAATGAGATGACAAAAGAACCCAGAAACTGACATTTACACAAGTAATGATTGCTAATTACATTAAAAGTAAGTCAGAACTTTCTATGCCGACGAATGAGTAGATGAATTAACCTTCCGTCTACCAGACAAAACACCCATTTATCTACGGCAACACCTAATTTTAATTCCAAACTTGCAAATGGCACTAGTAATATTTTAATATAATTTTGATTTTACAATGAAAGCTTAAATTAAGGAATTCGTAATATCTAGACAAGTCCTTTATAAATTCCGGTGTCAATCGACAATTTCTCATTTTACCATTGACACCAGAAATATTGCTGTCGGGTCCAATGGACCCGTCTGGTAGACGGAAGGTTAAAGAAACAGGTAAATCAATTTACATGAAAATGATAAAACAATCAGCTTTAAAATATCGCTATAAATTGGCGAGAATTCAATTAACTTGCAAACATACGTCAAATAGACCCAAATGGTACGCTATGATATTCAGTAACGAAAAAAAAGTGGAATTTGAATGACCCAAACATGTGGGCATACTATTGGAATGACTTAAGGTAAAGATCTCGGGACTTTATTAGGTCGACAAAAAGAAGGTGACTTTTAAATAATTTGGTCTTCACTTAGCTTTAATGCTCGTGTATCTGTGGAGTTATTCATTGGTTGCCAAGCAACACAAGACTACGTACATACGTAGTCTTGTGTTGCTTGTACGTATGTACGCTACGTACATTTGGAGATTAATTTTTAGTCATTTGGGGAGCTTTTGCTGATTTAAAATATGGATTTTAGCATCTATTCATGTTGCATACAAAAGAAGAACTTCGTTTAACTCTGAAAATACTATTGATTTCAACTGTCCGGCGGTGTGTAGTTCTGATCCGGACCCAATCGAAAACTTTTGTAACATCGTATGTCGCAATGTTTATGCAAATTTTTGCTATAATTTTCTTTTCATGAGTTTCGAGCTGCTGTTGAACATGCTTGGTACGAAATAGACCCCCAAGTGACACAACATTTAGTTTTTTCGATGAAAAGTCCCATTCTTGCACTAACTGCAAACAATGCGGGTGCAACTCGATTTTAATTTGTAGTTATTTGTCTGTAAATACATAAATTGTTTATACTTTTGCCACAATGTTAATTTTATTTTTTTGTCATTATATTTTATGTAAAAGGTAAAATTCAAAATTTATTGTGTGTGAATAAAGGCTAAGTCACAGGTAATATATGACAGAGGAATTACAAACAGTCGGTACATACTTCTGAAAATAGAAGCGTAATCGATCATTGTCTAAACTTTTGCTGAGCACTGTATTACGTGTGCTATCTTTAAATTCACAACGATAATTAAAAATTTCGTATCAAAATATGAAGGAAATGTTTCGTCTAAATATTTTTTTTTAATATTTTAACTATTTTGGAATATTTATGACGTCAGAAGCAACTCAACTCCACATATGAATCACAAATTGGTTCCAAACAACCAAGAGAGTTCCGAGAAAGATAGACATGGAATGTATTGTTTCGGAGTGAAGCAAAAATTGCAACCGTGAAATAATTAAAAAAGGTCACAATTTGGCACAAACATATGCGGCTCGAATTGAAAAGTTTTTCGAGTTCGACAAGTTCAGTTCTAAGTGCATTTACTTGTTTTATTTTGAACAATGTTTGAGATTCATATTGCAATTGTTTCATGGTATAGTACGTCTCTAATTTGACTTTGAACTCTATGGGTTTGTTTGGAATCAATTTGCAGTTTATACGTGGAGTTGAGTTGACTGTGACGTTAACTGATAGAGTCTATTACATGGTCATCCTAAATATGACGTCATTTCTGATACTTGCGGCGTTTAACGCACATAAAGAATTGTATTACTATTTAAAATTTTTCTTTCTCTTTTTGATATTTACGTGATTGGAAGGAATAGTTTTAAAAATCATTTAGAAATGAGAAATATCTGACATAAATATAATTTTAAATTTAAGCTATTTGCAGTATTATTGATTGGCTATTTTAAATATGACGAAACTTTTTATATTTACGATGGTTAACGCATTTTAATGAATTCATATTTTCTTTCTCTTTGTATAATTCACGTGTAAATGTATATTTATAACGCAAATTTCAATATTTCAGGCTTTTAACTTGTAATTATTTATTTATCATTTGAAAGGGTTTTTTTTCTGTTTGTTTTAGTCGCGTTTTTATAATTTGAAGGAAATCAGGTCATCTGTATCAGGTCTAAAAGTGGTTAATTTTAAATTCATGTCAATAATCTACACACAGTTTGCTTCTGTACTTGCTTTCAAAACGAAACTAACTAGAAAAATCACGTCACCAAGTATGTTGAATCCCATCAAAGAATTCAAAGCTTATTTAAATGTTTTCTGGATATTCTGCTCGTGTATTCATACAGAAGGAAATTAAGTATTTTCACTTGAAATATTGTTTGCTGTTCAAATTGTTATATATTTTTCTACCTAAGAAATAAAAGATATATATGTGGGATATACTCTCGCACTCTCTCTCTGTTGCACCTGCATCGGACTCTCCGAAACGCCGGCACGAGATTAATTAAGAAACGCGAAGCTTCCAAGCTGTGTGGCCGGGAGTGAAAAGAGCGAGAGGAAAATTGAATGTTTTTCGAAAACGATGAACGACGTTGATTAAAAACCAAGAGGATATTTCGAAGAATAAAAATGACGATAGTTTTTACGACGAATTATTATGTGATTTTTAAAGTAGTATTTTGTAAAGTGACGAAGAATTTACCTGTTTTATTTTTTTGTTTATTTTGTGTCCTGTTCGTCCGTCAATAAATGTATGTGTCCGTTAGAAACCGCTTTTTTATTTTGAGTCAAGACTCGACCATCCTATATATATGTGACATTTCAAAGTTAGGAGCCAGAAACATCATCGCCAGGGTCCCCGTTCTACCGCACAGAAGTCATGGCAAACGAGAGAAAAAAAAGTAAGTAAATAAATGTAGAGGATCCAATAAATTACTCATTGGCTGCTGCAAGTTACTTTATTAAACTGTAGTCATGAGAGACTGAAAGGCTCCTTTTGCAAACTATCTTTAACCGAAATATCCAAAAAAAAATTCCATCATTCACTTCAACAAACCGTAAGTCTTACTCATCGAAGAAAAAAAACCAAGAATCTTTTTTCTCACCTCGAGGCATCCTTTCTTAAATCTAAAAAGAAAATTCTAGAAAATTCTCTACTCTCGAACCATCATATTTCCATGTAAATATAATTCATGTTCAGAGTCGAGACTATATTCCACAGATGATAATTTATTTCTTTAAAAATATTATTTAACTAATTTATAATCGACTCAGAATTTCAAATATCCTGTGCAAACGATATATTTGCACACGATTAATTTTAAGAGAAAAAGAAAAGAAATGAATTTATTGTTATGCACACATATCGAATGTTGAAGGAGGGAAAATATATAAATAGATAAAAAAAATAATGATATTTTTGGAAAGGTATGGTTTTGGAATAAATTTAATAAGACTTTCTTAAAAAGGGTTGATAAAAACATAGAAAAAATGAGTTTTTATTTGGAATATTAAGAAATAAAGTTTAATTAAGAATATTTTTAATTTAGAGCCATGTTTTAAATTTACGCATATTGGAATAACAGTGTTTTAAGGTGAATTACGAATTTACATCGTTCCCATAAAGATTAATAGATTAGATCTAGAAACAAGATTTTAATTTAATAAGTTGAAGTAAGTACGGAATATTGTTATAAGGAAATTAATATAGCATAAAGGTTAATTTTGGCGAAAAAAATTTAAAATTTGTAATATATATATATATATATATATATATATATATATATTTATTTAACAAACTTCGATTGTTGTGCGATCCACCAAAGCATCCGCCATCACCCAGTAGTAATCCCGATCCATAATTTAGGAACTGCTGGTTTAAAAAACCCTTAATGTAAGCCATTTGTGGCTAACTTTTTTGATAAGAGTGTAATAAGACATATCCGAAGGAAAAAATAAATATAGGGGGAACTGGGGGACATTGATACAGCTTTAAAAAAAATTTTTTTTTTGGTGTCTAGAAAGCAGAAATTTCAAGTTATTTTTCTATGTGATGTCAGCAAAACCTGTGTAGTGTATTACAAAAATGTACAATCGTTGTTTTATATATTATTTTTGCATGTAATTTTTAAAAAAATCAAAAAAAGTAATTTGTATCAAAGTGTCCCATCCCCGGGGCAGATTGATACACTTTGAAACGTCTGGGAAAAATCGAGACAAAATAACACCAATGCATATTTTTTACATAAAAATAGTTAGCAAACCATTTTATATATATTTATAGACTTTAAAATCGCACACAATTTATTTGTAAGCGATATTAAAGCAATCAAAATGAAATGTATAATGACCTGATGTTCCTTGTCTCTTTGTTGGCTGTGGTAACTTTGTCATATCTGGCACTTTAACCCCAGAATTCTCTTCTTTCTTAGGAAAGGTGAAAGAATTACCAGGATTTCTGTTTATAAATCAGTTTACAAACAGAAAATAAAGGATAATTATATTGAAAATTATGTTTATAATATAATAATCATGTACTGTTCTGCAGCTTGTTTCTCTTACTTAACTTTTCTCATGTCGATAATACTTTTTTCTCTGGAGAATCGATATAAATTTGAGATTTGCCGGGCTGCGGTCCATTTCTTTTGTTAATTCTACTAGCACTAGATATTGTGTAAGTTTGTACGTCTTCTGTTTGCAAAAATACTATAAAATGTTTTAATATAAGGAAATTAGAGCTATTTCACTTCAATAGAAACTAATAGTACAAATTTTTGACGAAAAATGTTTGAATTAAGGAGTGTATGGTAAAAATAAAAATAAAAGGTAATGAAAAAATGAACTAGAAAAGGATTTAGGTTGTATCAATGTGCCCCGACAAAGACTGTATCATTGTGCCCCATGCAGCCATTTTAAATAAAATGAGTCGCAAATCCAACACATCATAATTTATCTAACAATAAAGAATGAGGAACTGATAAAGATTAGCGTTACTTGCCAGGGAGGGTATTCTTTTTGGTTGAAAATACTAGAACAGTTGTATAATACTATTTCAATTGTACAACTCAAATTTACTTTTGACCTACAAAAACAATTAATCACCCATCCCATTTCATCAAACTATTGAATCATTCCAAAACTTTCTTTATGTTGTTAATTTCACTAGTATCACCTTTTGGAGCTGTTGTGAAACTTCCTGTAATGACCCTGTGTGCTGTACAGGGGGTGTATCAATGTGCCCCAAGTATCAATGTACCCCAGTTCCCCCTAAGTGCCACATCGAATTTCTCCAACATACAAAAAAATAAAATTGGCAGAAACATGCTATTTAAAGACTGTTTATGTGACTTTTACCCAAATATCACATTATTTTCCTGTAAATCTGAGCAGTAGAAATTTAAAAAATAATATAATAAATAAAACAACTGTATAAACTTTTAGGTTTTATTGTTAAACACATTTTTAAAGATTCTGCCAGATTACATGTTAAGTAAAAATGCAGAACTTGAAACATTTAATTCTAAATAATTACTAAACAAACAATCATTAACTTATTAGTGTAGTTTTTGAATTTTTAGTTTTTTACTAAATCATCTATACACTATATTGCCATTGATTATTGGACACTTGCGATTTTAGACATTTTACTAAATATCTAGAAAAATACATGAGGAATTATCTCGAAACTCTTAGTGTATAAATATAATAGTATACGTCATACATCTCCGTGAAGATTTTTTACCGAAACTTCATAGGGGACCGTCAACAAATTAAAAAAGAATGAATATCTTTTGAATAACCCTGTCAAAACTAATGTAGCAAAAGCGCTCAAACTCTAGATTATGATTGAATGCCTTATTGTAATACAGTGTGTTCATTTTTATGCATATAACATGCATACTCGAAGAGTAATTAAGGTTTTTATAAAAATGGTCCCAAATTTTTCTAAGTTTTTCCCTTATAATTTTCAGAGTTCTTAATATAAAATAATATTTTTCTTAGAAAATATGACAAATAACATTGCACAAAGTACCCTGTAATCAGAATTTAAAAATAATAAAAATTGTAGGAAAAATGAGTAGGTTTACTAAATAATTTTTTACTGCGCATGCGTCAAAGATATCAAAATTTCACTTGCATATTATGTTAGCTAAATGTATAGAGCAACTTTTATAAAAGTCTCAAAATTATAGCTTGAAAATTCTGAAAGTAATCGTCTATAGAAAAAGGACAAAATCCGTTGTTTCCAAAATGAAGCAAAAAAATTAGGGATTTTATCCAAAAGTAGTCGTAACATCCCGTATTGTGTATTCTATATTGACACTAATCAATGAATATATAGATACAACCCCTCTTGTTTTTGCTACCATTTTGAGAATAACGAATTTTCAACTTATTCAATTGACGATTATTTTCAGAATTTTCAAATTATGATTTTGTGACTTTCACAAAAGTTGCTCTATACATTTAGCTAACATAATATGCAAACGAAATTTTCATATCGTTGACGCATGCGCAGTAAAAAATTATTTAGTAAACCAACTCATTTTGTATACAATTTTCATTATTTTTTAATTCTGATTACAGGGTACTGTCTGCAATGTTGTTTGTCATATTTTCTGAAAAAAAAAATTTTATATTAAGAACTCTGAAAATTATAAGGAAAAAACTTGGAAAAATTTGGGACCATTTTTATAAAAACCTTAATTACGCTGCGAGTATGCATGCTATTTGCATAAAAATGAACACAGTGTATTACAATAAGGCATTCAATCATAATCTAGAGTTTGAGCGCTTTTGCTACATTAGTTTTGACAGGATTATTCAAAAGATATTCATTCTTTTTTAATTTGTTGACGGTCCCCTATGGAGTTTCGGTAAAAAATCTTCACGGAGATGTATGACGTATGTTATTATATTTATACACTAAGAGTTTCGAGATGATTCCTCATGTATTTTTCTAGATATTCAGTAAAATGTCTAAAATCGCAAGTGTCCAATAATCAATGGCAATATAGTGTATAAGGATTTATTTTTGAAGATGTTAACAAAAATAGTTGTTTTAGGATCATATCAATTAATCTTGAAGGATATTTTGATTTTATTACTTTCATAATGGTAAACATTTGTTCTCAAGCATATATTGATTCAAACTTATGTAAATATCTAATAACGAAATCATGTAAAAATGAAAATATGTTTGCTGGTGCTAATTTCCAATATTCAATGTAATTTGGATAACTTTCAGTTGAAAAAGATTCATTATAATTGTTTTTCTTTATAGCAAGTGAGTCAAAATATGGC
This sequence comes from Maratus speculifer, assembly GCA_964019185.1. Lineage (NCBI taxonomy): Eukaryota > Metazoa > Arthropoda > Arachnida > Araneae > Salticidae > Maratus > Maratus speculifer. Next base: position 132,436,324 of record OZ025298.1, read on the forward strand.
CTGCCGAATATCATTATCTGCCAATTGCATTATATTTGTAAAATTACATTAATTTAAAATATGTGCTTCTACTGCACTAAAACCTACAGATTAGTGACAGATACATCAGTTCGCGGCGGCGAGAACGCTAAGTTTCTTCCGAGAAAAGCTCATGAAATCGTCCTCGATTTAGATCTCGATCTCGTATTTTGTTGATGCACTACAGGTTCAAAATCAAAAGACATGTTCATGTCCTTTTCACAAAAATCTTTTTCAGTGAAACTTAAAAACATTTATCTCCAAATAATTTTCAAGCAATGCTACAAAACCTTTTATTGTGCCAGTTATGTAGGGTGTCCTATCTACGCGAACACTTACTAATTTTGTCTGCTTTGCTCTGTTTATTTCAATTACATTTTTAAGTTCTTTAAAAATGTCCTTAGTTTAGTAAAAAATAATTTCCGCAAATCAAGAAATTCTTCCACAATACCATTTTTTTTTCAGGTTACACACAAATATGATCAAGTACGCGCTGTCTGTTATCTCACAGCTTTCATTTTAAATTAAAGAAAAGTATTAGCAATATTGTAGTCCAGAAACAATTTGTTTGCTAACATATTGGCTCATGACGGTATTTCTAGACAAGGCCTTTTATCAAACATATTTTTCTCAGTATTATCTCCTCCTATTAGAATACGTTTTTCTTTTTTCTGGCTAACTGTAAATAAAAGTTCGTAAGAAACCCTCAACTATTTATTCCATTTCGTAATTTCTCTTCCATAACAAAGATTGTTGACTGGCTAAAGTTTTCTTTTTTAAAATGATAAATTCCATTCGCAAATGTGATCAGACAAGATATTTGTTATTAACTTCATTATACAATTATGTGAAATGTCGGTCCAGATTAAGTTTTTTCAGCACTGCTCCACAAGTTACACATATCAAACAAACAGGCGTGGAAGTATTTTGATTCGCAAACAAAAATTGTTCATCCTAGATAATTTAAAAATTACAAATTGGAACAACTTCTTCATATTTCTTTTTGATGTCTAAGGTTTACTCATTAACAAGCAAGCAAAAAAAAAAAAAAAAAAAAAAAAAAAAAAAAAAAAAAATTAAAACAGCTATGCTTGATGCCAGAGTCTAAAAAAAGTTTAACATCTTAATTTGTAGTTCTTCGACGAAATTCGTACGCTTCGGGGACTTTCAAGCAGCTTCAATCTGAATTTTTGCAATTTAACATATGCTACATTTAATGAAAAAAAATCTTAAACATATATCGATTAGTACTTTAAGAAATTTTGGTGTGCCCGCTCCCACGATCTGGCCACTCAGAGATCTAAGCCGGACGCTCACCTGTTAAAGCGGTAGCACATCACTCTGGGAGGACCGGTCGTGTTCGATCAAGTCTGGCGTGTCTTTTGCGTGAGTGGAGTTTTCTGCGCCCAGTGATTCAGACTTCGCAGTGTCTAACACATAATCTTCATGCTACTCACATTCGAGCAGGACGTTTAAGGAGAGATATTCCTGATCCTCTTAGGTTTGGCTAGAGGTACCTTCTCCCCTCTGGTAGGGATCCTCATTGCACGGTGAAAGAGCCTTTGGGTTCAGGAACCAACGAAGATCCTGAGGTAATGGTAGTGCGCGGCGGGGCTCTGTTTGGGCCTCCCTCGGCTCCGTCGGCTCCCCAGCCGGAAGGCGGGGTGACTGAGCGGTGCACGCGGAGTTCCAATCGCGCAACTCCCCCCCTCCAACCATACGTGGAGCTTTCCGGAGCCGCCTGGGGTCTCTACCGGCATCTAGCCCGTAACTCCGGACCCTCCTTGGAGCTTCGGATCAGAGAGAGGGGGGGAGGGGAGTTTTGAGCACCATGCCCAGGCTGAGCGGTATCTAAGCCGTCCTGAGGGAGTTTTGTCGGTCTCTCTAGATTCAGTTACGAGTGTCTAGCCCATATCTCCTGAGCGGTACGTAGCAAGTGCTTCCTAAAGCCGCTATTAGATTCACCAACATTTAGTAAGACTTTTGAGCCAACACTCGATTTCCTCCAACTTTTCGGGAAATATCCTCCCAACATCCAGTGTAATAGCAAACTGCAATGTCTCCCAGACTTTTTTCCACATGTTCAAAAAAATCTGGCCTAGCTTAGATTTTTCATCCAACATCGAACGTTTCAACGAATCAGAGATAAGCGATTGATACGAGTAGGCGATAAATGTTAACGCCGGGCAGGAGTGGAAACTGGTTTTACCGCTTTTCCTCCGAATTTTTCAAAGACTGTTGCAAACCTTTGTCCCCCTTTGAACGGCAAAATGTTGGAGTTAAAATCCACTGAAAATTTGTCTCGCCTAAAGTCCGTGAGTCTAATAGCAGCTTAAGGGTCGTTCGTAAATAGGTATGTAGGTACGTGCAAGAGTGGTATTCTACAAAGATTATTAATGAATGGAGAACTGGAGAATTAGCTGTCCTTTTAAAGAAATACTGCTATGATAATGTTTTCAATACTGAAGGAGATGCAATACTTTATCGATTTAACAGAGATAAATGCTAACAAATAAAAGAGATAAATGCATCTGAGAAAAAACTGCAAAGCAAAGAATTACAGCACTCATTTGTTGCAAAAAATCTGGAATTAAGAGAAAAACATTGATGGTTGATCACTCTGATAAGCCCCGTTGCTTTAAGAACTACCATTCATAGCCTTACGATTATAAATTCATTAAGAATTAATGTATGACACACGCTATCTTTAATGATTGGCTAGTCAAATTTGACAAAAAAAAATAAATAAATAAATAAATAAATAAATCTAAAAAACAAACATTCTTCTCTTGATTGAGAATAGTATCACTCATAATAATCCCCATAAACTGGACAGCATCAAAGTTTAGTACATTCCACCGAAATGCACTTCTATTTTATAGCATATAGACCAAGGCTCTATCCTTTTTGTAAAATCTCGCAACAGGATTCTTTTATTTAAAATATTTTGTGGCATAGAGAATGTCGAAAGGCCAAAGTTAAATATCAAAGAAGCAATTGAACTAATCTCTAGCTAAAAAAAGTAAATTAAGATAAAAACAAAAATAAGCAGAAAAAACTTTCTAACTGTTGGAAACATCTTTGACCAACTGAGACCGAAGAAAATTAATCAGAAATTTGGATGAGCCCTCTGACTGAAACACAGTTTGAAAGGCCGCGAAAAAATTAACACCATCTTCCTGATCAGGTTGATTTGGAAATTTTTTTTATCGGCGGATGACAGTATTGAAACATGCTGTGAAGCATCTGATAAATATATCGTTTTGTAGATTAAAACTACATTAGAAAGACAAAATGAACGAAGGCAGTTATGACGATATTTGTGTTCAAAATTTATGCTTCGGAAGCTCTTTCATGTTGTTGTAGAAATTCGTGCGCATTAAAAGAATGTTTCAGAGGTGGGACTTTCTCATATTCATTCATTGCGCAGATTTTTGTTGTTATCAGATACGCGTTCTTTAGTGCAATCTATACTTAGAGTTTTTCTGGAAAAATGTACCACTAAAGAAAGCTTAGTCCAAATTTTGTAATTATAAAATTAAAATTTACCCTTCTAACTTACTCTATATGTTAATTTAACCAGTCTTCCATTAAAATCTTCTGTAATTAAAGTTAAATCGATCTTAAATAATTAGTTTATGTGTACATCTAATTGTATGGCTAAATAGAAATAATTCTGTTACGACAAAAAAAGCAGTACAATAAAATATTTTAGCTATTCTATGGAGTTCTTTGTAGCGGAAATGTACTATATGATTCATACAAAGGTGCACACAATTAGGATTTATTATTATCTTTAGTATGGAAATACGAAACAAAACGAACCCAGGACCAATTTTCTATCATTAAATAATTGTTACACAATTGTAGATAAAATTTAATGTCATATAACTTCATTCATTTAATGATTTTTGGTAAGTCTTTTATTGAACTATAGAAATTTATGTAATTTGTTTAATTTGTTTTGATTTTTTAATTCTTTTTTAATGAAAGTTGTGTTTCACTTTCATTTCTTTCTTTAATTTTATCCTATTGATTTTTGCGGCATCAGTCTCATACTGACCATTTATTTTCTAACCAAAATTTGAGCGATATAGTAACAAAAGTGAAAACACCGAGCTTTGCTCTTTTGAGAGATAAGAACCAGACAAACTCAACACATTATTTTTATTTATCTTTGAAGTTAAAAGCTACAAATACTTGATATCTATCTTTTTTATTTTTTCTACCTTAATTTTTTCATTGGTTTATTAGTTCTTTTAAGCTTTAGCTAAATAACGCTTAACAATCAAAAATAAAAAAAATAAAATTCCGATAGACCTTATTGGTACTCTAGGTAAAGAAAATTGATTAATGAACTATAAAAACTATCTGAAAGCATTTCTTGCACTAAAAGAAACATTTATTGAATAGTAGGGGAAGATGGGGATACTTGAGCCATTTTTTGAATTTTAATTTTTTTAAATTTTTTATATTTTTTTTGAATAAAATAAAATATTGAAAATGAAAATCTGATATTTTTTCTTCAACTAAAAACCACTTTCAATTAATTTTGAACTATTTTTCTATGTATAATAAATGTTTATTTTTTGTTTTACATCGTGGCTCAAGTATCCCCAAGGCGGGGATACTTGAGCCATGCTGAAGGGATACTTGAGCCACTAAGGAAAAATACCTACAAAAGTAATTTTTTTCGCTTTATTTTTGCACAAACATTTTACATAATGATAAATTATGAAACGTAAAGTTCTTCAAAACCAATTGAGAAAACAAAGCTAGTATACGATCATTTTTTGTCGTTAAAACTGGTTGTCGGAAGATAATTTCAACTTGAGTTATAACGACGGTAGAAACATCCTCAGTTCAGAGCCATTTAAATTTGGAATCTGCAATTCTTCGTGCAAATTTCATTTTCAAAATATTAAGCACTTATCCAACAAATATTTTTACAGTTTTCTTTCTGGCATATTTTATTAGTAACCAACCATCAATAGAAGGTTTTCTTTTCACATCATCACCATCATTGACAGAATTTTCCTCTAATGATATTGTTGAACTCATGCTTTTAATTTAGTAGATGTCGGAATTTAAGCCAGATATATCATTCTACTATGTCAAACACTTTTTGATTTCACAGGAAAAGATTTTGTCTTCCTCTTTGGCTCCATGCAGGTAAGTTTGAACTGGGATTTTTGTTACTTTTCTTGTTTTTTGTGCGCTCTTTTTACCAATTTTTCCTTTTCCTTTCCTTAGGAGTTTAAAGGAGTCGTTAATATTTAATTAATATTTAATTAATTAATTTAATTAATATTTAATTTAAAGAATATTAGGAGTTTCCTTCAATTTTCTTAGTTAAAAAAAAGTTACAGCAACAGAGGTTACGATTTCAATATAAAATATTAATCTTAATACGTTATATTAAAAAATAAATATTTTAATATGTTGGACCTAACTAATTAAAGTATTAGAGATTATAGCCTGTAAAACCGTTTTAAAAATTTATTTTAATTTAATGAAAGTTAAATTGAAAACCATGTTTACATTTATCTAGACAGGCTAGTTTGTTAGTCAAAATGAAAAATAAAATAGATATTTTCATTTAAAAAATATACATTTTTAAACATTTTTAGGTCGTTATTTTTTTAAGAAAAAAATATAAAATGAAAAATTATTCTCCCTTTTATCCAGAAAAATATCTATTAGTGAATATAAGGATGTAAATTTATTTTTTGTTTGTTTCACCCATGTTTAATTTCTAGTAGGGATGGTTTAAGCATGGCTCAAGTATCCCCACTCTCATTGGCTCAAGTATCCCCACTATCACTATTTTTGTTTCCCAGAGTTTTACTAAATAAAGCATGCAGCTATTAGAACTATTTTAGACTCAAAATACAATTTAAATTATGCTTATTGAATGTATGTATATAGTTGCAACTTTGAACAAAACTTTGATTACAAAAAAACAAAAAAGCCATGCACCCAAATATTTACTTCAGATAGGGAAAAGACAACTATTAATCACTATACTTTCAAAATGGTACCAAGATGTGTGATTTCTTTTTTACGTGTTCAGAACTATAAATATGTTATCATATTGGCAGTTTTAGAAAGAAAAATTAACCAACTGTAGAGATAATAGGGGTGGCTCAAGTATCCCCTATGCTCAAGTATCCCCACTCTCCCCTAATTGTAAATATGGACAGTAAAAGAAACTTTTGTTTAAAGACAATTCTTTAATTCTTCGAAGACCATTGATTTCAGATTTTTTTTAAACAAAGAAACTCGTTATGAATCACCGGTAACACTGAAAAAGTTATATTTTCGCAAATTTTAAGAAATATAATATCTAAATTAAAAACCATCTGACTTTCATTGATAGTGCACACAATCAGGATAAATAAAAATACAAGCGAATTCTAAAATCTACTTATTTGAAAGTCATTTAATAAATTTACGTATATTTAAACTTAAGTAGAGGGTGTTTTTTTTTTTAACTGACGCTATTCAAAGTCGCCGGTGGCTAGTTCTAATACCAGGAAAGGCACAAAATTTTATAAATGGACTAATAAAACCATGGGAAAAAAGATTCCAACAATAAATAAATAAATAATAGTTCCAATCACCGCCGATAGCGGGAAAATTGACGCTGTACATGAAAAGAAAACATCAGAAACAGACAAAATTAATAATTTGGATAAAATGCCATGTTTTATTTATCATATTCACTTTCGCGACGAGGAACCACATGCAAAGCAACCACCGTTCTCTTGTATCACACCTTGCATTCTTTGTGCAACATTTTCGACGGCCGAGCATAACATGCCACATAAAATACCACTTCCTGGTGACCGGAACTATTTTTTTTCCTTGGAGTATTTTTCCCACTGATTTCATTAGACCCCTTATAAATTTTAAAACAGTTCCGGTAATTAAAGTTAGCTACAGAGAGCTCTAAATACCATCAGCTAAAAAAACACCCTGTATAGAGAACCCCATAGTTTTGAGAATTAATTTAGTTTCAACGGAGAAAAACAACAGCTATGGTACTGTTCTTAAAATATGACAAGAGCGATTTTTAATAAACTCAAAGATATTCCTTTTAATAATTTAAAATAACAGCAGCTTTGTAATGAAGAATATTAATTTGTGGTTGCTTTAAAAAAAATATCATTAAATTAAAGTTGTATAATTTTATTTTTTAAGAATTTTTTTAAAAAGTTTTAATTTATTAATTACAAACAACAATAACTTTAAAAGTTTACCATCAAAAGCGATTTCTACACCTCGGACTAATGTATACAGCTCCAAGAAGGATTTTCAGCGATCTTTTCAGCGATTGGCAAGTACAAAATCCGAAAATTCCGGGAGGCGATATATTTTTTTGCTCACGTGGTAGATATTACACAGAGCAAAACCTGAATACAAGAAAATGCAATAAACACTGTCTTTATAATGATAAAGTGAATAAACCAAAATTTAAAATGCATTTTCTATAAAAGGCAGCTAAATGTCTTGTATACATAAAGCAGAAAAAGTATGCAGAAAAGATAGAAAGCATGTAAAATTTCCAACTTCGAAAAATAAAATTTTGAAGCGTGAAATATATTTGGTCTCTCCAAAGTGATTTTAACAATTTAAGCGTTTAGAAGATATATTAACATGTTGTCGCACAGTGAGAGAAAAGTACTTGTTGCAAAGTTTAAAAATGTGGTTTTTCTCAAAATAAGGTTTATAAGTTGACATCAAAGATGTCTCAAAAATAAATGAAAGGTTTTCCTTTATAGCACATTTATTTACACTTAAAAAGTGAAATATAATTGGTCTATCAAAATTGGATTCAACAATTTAATCATATAGAAGATATATTAACATGTTGTGGTATGGGAGAGCAGTACTTGTTCTAAAATTTCAAAATGTGATTTTTCTAAAAGTAATGCTTGACTGTTGACACCAAAGATGTCTCAAAATCAACCGAAATAGTTTTTCTTTTTTTTACACTTTATTTACACTTACAAAGTGAAATATAATTGGTCTCTCCAAATTGAATTTAACAATTTAAGCATATAGAAGTTATATTAACATGTTGTCGCATGGGAGAGCAATACTTGTTCCAAAATTTCAAAATGTGATTTTTCTCAATGCAATCAAATATGCTTGACAGTTGACACCAAAGATATCTAAAAAATAACCGAAATATTTTTCCTTTGTAGAAATTTTCAACATAGCTGAAAAGTGTTCTAACTGTCTTAAATGTACTGTGACTTCTAAAATATGTAAGTTTGTTGCTGAAGATTACTCTATCATGATGTCTGCTGAAAATGAAATATTTATAATTTATAGTTTGTTTATAGAGATACACAAAAAATTTTAATTGTCCGCCTTCCTTGCAAAATTTATACTATTGTGAACACGATAGCGCCTAAAAAAAATGTCGTATCAAAAGCAGTTGGATTTTTGCATTGTCGAAATCTTGGCGGGTATTGAAAATCAGAAATATTCTTCATCAACTCTAACATCATAAAATAACGGTTTTCAATAGCCTCACAGAGATAACATTGCGATTGTTTAAATCTAATATTTAAAAAGTGGCTGTTTCTTAATCAGCTGCTCTGAGCTTTATACTGAACCAAATTTACTAACAATATTTTTATATGTAAAAGGGTTATCTGTAGATAAGCTAACACTAAATATTTTTTAATCCATTTTTATATTTAAAATTTAATTTTTAAAGACTTTTTTACTTTTTTTTTCAAAATGGTTGAAAACGATTCAACTTCCATTGTTGCAGTAAAATAATTGGGTTAATTTATCTTTACTAGCCGCCCTTGCCGACTAATTTGGTCTCCCTTGAATGTATACTCAGCATTAAATCATATTGCTTTTATTCACAATTTATTTTAATTGCTCAATTTTTTGCCAAATTAGAAGATTATTGAAGAGAAAGATACACAGATGTCATATATGCACCATATTGGCGCGATTGCAACAAAATGGCAATTATATGTGCTTCATATTGAAATTCAGCTATTGTTATCTATTTATTAATAAACTGTTTGTATGCTTTTATTTTCTATTTTAAAATGATATAAGTTGTTCTATTCTATAATTATTAACTAATTATTTTTATTTATTGTTATTTCCTTTTTAAAATAATAGAAATTAGTTACAAAATTTGTATGTAACTGGTATTTCAAAACAAAGTTTTCTCCAAATTGGCGTCAGAAAAATAACGCGACAATGTGATGCCTAAATGATATCTGTGCTAAGAACTCAGTATTTTTATGCTAGCCTGGCGCAGGTAATAAATCGCCAAATATTGTGCCCGTGCCATTTTTTCGCATTTCATTAATTATTTAAAATATTATAATATAATCAATTCACTCATTTCATTTATAAAACATAACGATTCTACTCGGTTATCCCGTCGACCAATTTCTCGAAATTACACAAACCGCCAAACTCATAGCCAAATTATACATACTGATATAATTTTCATTTTAAATAATGAAAAAACAAATGGGTAGTGGAATAATAATAACAATACAAATAAAATGTCGAAATAAAAATCAATTAATTGCGTTTTAAACACGTGTATCGTAATTAATGTCATTGAATGCGACATTTACAATCATCCATTATTGGCATTTAACCTTATAGTTTAGCGATGGGTTTTCTTTTTCGACGGGATAACCAAGTAGTACCTACATAACTTTAATTTGAAACTGAAAAATATAAATTCATGATTTTTATTTATTTTTTTTTTCAATTAGAAAGAACAGAAAAAAATAAAAATAATGATATTTTGAAGCTCTATAATTGCAACGAAGAAACAAAACATAAATAAATTCAATTTACCACAGCCTAAATCTTAACAAAAGACTTTTGCACAGTAACCAATAAGATGCGTTTGGACGTTGCCATTAAACAATTAACAAATAATCATGATTTTTGTGCCACATACGTTGGTGTAATATACAGGGTGATTCAAAAGTCAGGATGAACTTTAAAAATGAATAATTCGAAAACGAATCAAGATACAATGATACGGTTGCACCAAACGGATGAAAAAGAAACCGGGTTTTGTGTGGTTACGAAAAAAATAATTCTATTGGCAACCAACAGATGGTGCTGTCGAATTACTGAATTGTATGCGCGATACTCACTCCAAACAGTCACCTTTATGCAAGGTGGAGCACCACCTCATATTACTCTGCCTGTTTAACGTCTGTTACGCTCAATATTTGGAAGAGGATCGCATTATCAATTGCTACTTTAATCATACATGGCCTCCAAGATCTCCCGATATGACACCCTGGGACTTTTGACTATGGGGATTATGAAGTCAAAAATTTATCGCGATCAACCGGCATCACTGACAGCACTGAAAGATGCCATTCGCCAAAATGTGTCTGCCATAACGCAAGAAATGTTACTCTATGCTGTGAACGGTCAGGTGCCTCTTCTCACAGCTGTACTTGTAAATGATGGACAGCACACTGAACATACTGTAGTACTAATTAGCTATAATTAAGCTGACTTGTAAGTTGTCAAAATTTTTTTCATTTGTAAATCATCTTTTAATGCATTAAATCACTATAGCGCCATCTGTTCGTCGCGAACAGAACTATATTTTTTTCGTTGCCACACAAAACCTGATTTCTTTTCTATCCGTTTAGTGCAAACCGTATCTTTGTATCTTGGTTCGTTTTCGAATTATTCATTTTTAAAGTTCGTCCTGACTTTTGGATAACCCGGTAATATATAGATTGATTTATTTTTTATGATGCTATTTTCATTATTACAATTAAAACTAACTTTTAAAAATAAATGTGAGCGGAAAATGTGGTCACATTGAAAAAAAAAAAAAAAATTCTTTAAAACTAGTCGTTGGAGGCCACTGTAATACTTACCCATCATTTATATGCATATGAAAATAAAACAAGTGAAAATTATTTATACAATGCATTTCAATTCCAAAACTAAATTTAAATATTGTTAATACACATAGTAATACTCTATTAATGAATTGCTGAAGCACCAATTTCAACAAATTATATAAAACACCAAACTACTCAAGAAGTACCAAACTGCGTAAAAGAAACATCCTTATAACTCCAAAAATAATAATCATATTAACTAACAGTTTACTGCGTCGGAATAAGCGCCTCATTTTCAATTAAAATATACCTCTGAATTGAAATTTGAATGAAATACAAGGTCATGAAAAATCGAAGAATGTGGAAAACAAGATTACAAATATCTCGACAACTAATAATCCGATCAACTTCGTTCTTTATGCAAAATTTGTGTCTTTTTTATTGCCTTTTACATGCATTCCTTAAAATAAAAAAATTCGAAAATTTTTATATACCTTTCATCAGAACGTATTTTTCAAGAATCCGGAAAAAATAGTTCCGGATAATCGAAGTTGCTGATATTCAATAGGCTTCGTCTCATTCTTACATACTAAGTACATACAAAATTTCAAGTCTCTATCTCAATTTGTTCGTGAGATAGAGCGTTTACAGACAGACAGACTGACAGACAGACAGACAAGAGAGACAAACGGACGGCAATTTTTTTTTCTAAAAATGTTTTTCGAAATCTCCAGTGTCTAAAACGTATAAATCCGTCAAAAAGTTTTTTCGATTTTCAAAACGATTGCAAGACTTACCCTATACTACGTATGATGGGTAAGTAAAATTGTTACATTTCGATACTTTTTAATTCTGCCGATGTTGAGTTTTGGACGGCACACATAATGTGCATGTTTGTCAACAAACTGGCTTTTTGTGTAACAACTCAATTCGCTGTGATGAAAAAAATCGAATTAAATTGTTTTAAATTGTGCTAAAATGCTTTTCATTTCGCATAGTTATAATATATTGCGTTATATGTTGGAAAAATTGCATTATAAATTACTAATTTTGCGAAAATTGTTCTTTCATGTGACAAGTCAGAAAAATGCCTCTTTTCGAGTACGTGACTTTATATGCACTTTATCTATAGAATAAAAGCATCATTGAGTGATAATGACGGCATATTAAAAGAAAACGATCATTTACTTTGAATAAAACTAGGACCATATTCCAGTGACGTAACATAAGGTAAAAAAAAAAATCCCTTTCGGCATGGCCTATAGGCAGAGGTAGATTTCGAAAAGTTTTCATCTCAAAAAAAAAAAAAAAAAAAAAAAAAAAAAAAAATTAAATGATTAGAGATAAACCCAGTTTAACTATTTTATTCAACCGCTTTTAAAAAATTTTTAATTTCATTTTTCTGTAAGAACTGCTTTTATCAAAATCCTCTTAAACGAAATTCTACTCAAATGCCCATTTTGGCAACATATTTTGAATTATATTCTTACTTTATTAAAAAAAATTGACCAATATGCTCATTATATAGTTCCTAAATAACAAAAAACTGTTAATTAAATTCGTTTGAGAGCAAAATTGAATTTAAAAATGAGTAATAAAATAACCTATTTATTATTTTAATACATCCACAATTCTTTAATCAAGATTGCTTTGAGAAATTTTGTACGAAGTGCCCAATTTGACAGATTTTTTTAAATATATATTTAGCCTTTATCAAAAATCTGACCAATACAGCACATTACACAGTTCCTAAATAACGAAAAACTGTCAATTGAATGCGTTTGAGAGCAAAATTGAATTTAAAAATGAGTCATAAAATAACCAATTTGTTATTTGAATACCCACAGTTCATTAATCATGATCGCTTTGGGAAATTTTGTGCGAAGTGCCCATTTTGGCAGCCTTTTTTTGAAATATATTCTGCCTTTATCAAAAAACTGGCCATTCCGTCACATAATATAGTTCCTAAATAAGAGAACCTGTAAATTGGTTGCGTTTGAGAACAAAAAAAGATTTAAAAATGACTCGGTAAAAACGCAATTTTTTTAATTTCCTCAAATTTCAATCATGATAATTTCGTGAAATTCTGTTCAAAATACCCTTTTTGGCAGCCTTTTAAAAAATATATTCTGCCTTTATCAAAAAACTGGCCAATACGTCGCATTATATAGTTCCTAAATAATAGGACCTGTAAATTGGATGGGTTTGAGAACAAAAATGAATTTAAAAATGACTCAGAAAAAACGCAATTTGTTATACTTAATCAATTTTTAATGACGATAATTTCGGGAAATCTGTTCAAAATACCTTTTTTGGCAGCCTTTTTAAAAATATATTCTGCCTTTATCAAAAAATTGGCCAAAACGTCGCATTATATAGTTCCTAAATAAGAGGATCTGTCATTTGGATGCGTTTAAAATGAAAAATGAATTTTAAAATGAGTCAGAATATAAGCCGTTTGGATTTAAGGTTTTTACTCCAACTCCTATTTTTGTTTAATTTATTTTTGCTATAAGAATTGGTTCTATGAAAAACTTGTCAATATAAAAGTTGTAGATCTTATTGTGAAGATGTAAAATAAATTTAATTAGATTTGATTGCTTAAGAATTGAGTAAGTTATGGGTTTTTTTCTTTTTTCTCCCCCCTTTTTCTTTTCGTTTTTAATTTTTTTCATCGGTAAAAATTGGTCCTATCAAAAACTTGTAAATACAAAAGTTTTAGATAATATTGAGTACATTTATATAAAATTTAGTTGGATTTGATATCTTGAGAATTGACGAAGTTATGATTTTTTTTCTCCCAAAAACCATGTTTTTTTCACCCCTTGAGCCCATTTTTAACTTTATCAAAAATCTGTCATGCATAAACTTTTTGCCCATTGTTTAGAAGTAATATAAACTTTAAACTGATTCGATATCTATTTTAATTAAGAAGTTATCGCGTTTTTTCTGTTTTCACAAAAACCCTCCCTATTTCCACCCCCTTGGTCCGATTTTGCCCATTAACGAACTCGACCGAGATTTTAGGCTCCTTGATTTTATGTAAAAGTTTGAAGAAGATCTGAGCATAATTATGGAAGTTATCGTGTCTAGAAGAAAGTGATATACACCGATATATATATATATATATATATATATATATATATATATATATATATATATATATATATATATATATATATATATATATATATATATATATATATATATATATATATAAACTTTTTTACTGATGGTGGTTTTGGGGTCTAGGAGTCATGATTCGTGTAGATCCGCAAAAATTTTTCAGAAATTCCAACATGGGAGACAATGCAATAGGTAGTATTTCATACGAAATCTACCTAAAAACGATTTTTATAGCCTCAAACTGAAAAGAAAAAAATGCTGAATGTTTTATGGATTATTAGATGGAAACAAATATAAATCTATTTATATTCTTTTAAGTGTAAATAAAATTTTCTGCAGAAGTCTGCTACAATGAGTATGATAGATAATATTTCAATGAATTCATAAAAAGTAAAATGGCGTTTTCGAAACCTTTTCGTTTGGCGGTCTCGAACCGAAAGAAAGAATGAGGTCCATATTATCATGAATTTGTCTAAAAGATATAAATTTGTGAAATTTTAACTCACCGATATTGTAATTAGATTCTCAATTCAAGAGTATGAATCTTTACATGCCTAATTGCTACAATTATGTGCCAACCATTATTATTTTTTTTATTGATAAATAGCCAGCTTTATATTCTCCATAACCTTCCGAGTCGAAGAACTTTAGTTTGAAATTTAAACTAAGAAAAGAAAAAGAAATCGTGTACTACGGATGCGGATAATGCAATTTTAGGTACTTCCATATTAACAGTATATCCACTAGAGATGGGAATTATTTAACATAACAGGATAGATATTCGTAATATTAACCAAAAACTTATTATTCAGTAACAGATTACTAAAAAGTCCCTGTTAATTTTGGAACGCCTCGTATGATAAGCATTTTAAAAGAAGAAACAAATAAGCAAGGCTGAAAATTATTTTAGGAATGTATATTTATACATTAATAAAAGTTTAGTTATGTAAAATCTATTTCCCAACTTATAAATCCATTTGAATTCTAAGACAAAGAATTTCTATTACTGCAGAAAACAAAATCCCCAACAACATTAAAACGCTTTTGAAACAGAGAGAGAGAAAAAAATGCCTACACACAAAGAAAAACTACCAGACTTTCCTTTTGAAGCCACACTGTCCATCTATGACTCAAAGACATTAAAAATCCTTTTGGTCTAATCAAGTGAGCCAATCACATGAATGATTGTCCGTTTGCTATCTCAAAAGTTCTCGTGATAAAATCTCTCAAAAGCTATTGGTTGTTCATTATCGTGTAAATATTTAAAAACATCTGGCTTCGATTCTTGCCAAAAGTTATTTAATCTTTTGAGTTTTTTATAACGCTCACAATTACAAGGATTAAAGCAATAGAATCAGTTTTTAGAATAACGAAAACTACATTTATAGGAAAAAAAATGGTTGGAATAATAAAAACTGATTTTATATAAAAAAAAAATGATTGGAATATTGAAAGTGAATTGGAGAAAAATGTGTTTTTAATTTAGAGAACGTGAAGTTACTGAGTGACACTTGCAGATTATTAAAAAGCAAGGAGGTAATGTCGGCCATCTTTGGTCATAATTTAATGGATAGGAATCTGTTTAGAAAGTGAATAAAGATATTTACGGAATTAATTATTGATAAAAAGCTGTTTTATCACACGGGACGTAATTTTTGGTTGGTGTAGTTAGATGGGTAAAACAGTGGCAATCTTTTAGTTTGAATATTTAAAAGGGATAGATATTATTATGTACTCATGGTTATTGGGGAGAGGGCACTATGATTTTTTATATCCTGGCACTATGATTTTTTTTTTTATCAAGAGTTTATTATTACTGTTATTACTTTGTCATTATTGCGTTATTATAAAATAAGAACTGGAAAACATTATTTCTGTAATTGTATTTTACTGAAAGAAAAGAAGAAAATAGCTTAATTTTAATGCGATTGTAATTAATTTTAAATACGCATTTGCACATACAAAATTGGTTGAATAAATGACGTTTGATTAAAAATGTATAAATAATGTTTCGGGAAGTTAGGGAGTGACACTTGCAGATTATTAAAAAGCAAGGAGATAATGTCGGCCATCTTTGGTCATAATTTTAATGGGAAGAAATCTCTGTTTGAAAAGTGGAATTAAAGAGATTTATGGATTTAACTGTTGATAAAAAGCTGTTTTATCGCACGGTACATAATGTTTGGCTGGTGTAGTTGGATGGGTAAAACGGTACCAATCTTTGAGTTTGAGTATTTTAAAGGGATATTACTATGTACTCATGGTATTTGGGAGAGGGGGAGGGTATTCTGGCGCTACGATTTTTTTTATCAAGAGTTTAGAAAGAGATCAAAGGCATTGTACCATATGCAAAAATGTTTTAAATTTTCTTCGGCATCATATAAATATCAATTGTGAAGAAGGTATCAATTTTTAACTTGTTAAGAAATTACATATTTTATACAGCGTTCAGTAAGTCATAAAATTTCCTGTAACTTTTATTTAGAAAAGGGTTTTATGTGTTTTAACAAGTAAAACAGAAAATAAAAATATTCTTCTACTGGCAAAACTTACTGAGTTATGATACTTATAAATTTTCAACAGGGAAAAACGCTAAATAACGCGTGAAATGCAAAGTATCAAAACTAAGCTTTTGTCTTGCGAAAATTGAATTTTTAACCCCAAGTTGATTTTAAATGCGATGGTTTATCTGAACTAAAACAGCGTCTATACTTATGTATCAAAATTATTCAAGTTACATTAATTAACGGCCCTCTAATTAAAATGTCTAATGACAGCATAGTCTCATCGATTAGTTATACGTTACAAAAATAACAGGTTGTTGAAACCTGTTACCTGTAAATGTGTAAAACGTTGTAACCTGTTAACCAAAAATAACTATATTTCCCATCTCTAATAGCCACAGATAATAACTAAAGAAGCGTGTATGTATTTAGTATACGTATGTTTGTATTAATATATAGTATATGTATTCAAGCATGCATTCAAAAATGGTTGTATTAACATGTATGCATGTGTTTAATGGAAAAATTCTGTAGTCAGATTTGCATACAATTGGCTGACTTTTTTGAGAGTTGTTTGAAGCGCGTTTTGCGCAAATTCAATCATTTGATTTCTGTTTCAACTTCAAAAAGTTATTCATTTTTTTAATTCCCCATAAGTCAAAATATTGCAACTGAAAAGCAAGTGAAATTTCTGATGTGAATGAGATAAACATTTTTGTTACGATGTACACTTGAAAACGGAAATATGTATAATACAAAATAAAAATATCTTGCTCAGAGAGAAAAATATAGCTTCTCTATTTCTCGGTTTTGAGATTTTAGTTAATTTTACTTAAAAAGATAAAACTGAAAAACCGAAGAACCCGATTAGATGATATTTCTTAACAGGGAATTTTAATGGGAATTTCACCAAAATTGTCGACGAAAGCCAAGTTGGTTTTATTTATAACAATTTATTTTTGAATAGTTTTGGCGATATTTTGCCAAATATCGCCAAATTTGGCAAGAATTTGACGTTATCGTATAAGAATATATTGCTTTATGCTTATGATTGCGAAATAGTTATAATGAAAGATAACTTGCGAGAAATCACGTTCACTAAATTTTATTAATTAACTAGCTGACCCTCCCGGCGTTGCCCGGGTCCTTAATAATAATTTTAAACGAACTTGAAATTTTTATGATTTTATCTTTAACTCGAAATATGTGTAAATACACTATTAAAAACTTGACCCTTTTGCTGCATCGTCACTCCACCGCTTTTATAGAAAATTATTACTTCAGCCTATTATGGAGCATTCTCATAGGTCAAAAGAGAGATATTCTATAAAAGCGGGGGAGTGATGATACAGCAAAAGGGAAATTTTTTTTACAGTGTACTTTATATTAAATACGTGCCCCCTGACTGTGTCAAAAATTGGTTAAAAAAAGTAATATTTAGCTGCAAAAGTACCCAAAATAATTGCAATGGGAAACGCATGAGGGAATATGTGTCCAACGATTGCGTGATTTTCGTGTTAAACTGTTGATATTTATCCTTAAAATTACTGTTAAATGACTTAACTAAATACTTTTTTCACATAGATATCCCAAGTGAAATATTTTGAATTTCAAACTAATTATATCACTTTTAAATCCGACTATACCGTGAATGAAACCGATTCTCGATGATTAGCTAAAAGGTTGGTATATAGTATTATAATTTCAGAGCCATTTTACAAAAATAGGTGCATATTTTTTCTCAAACATGCGTAATGTTCATTCTGTGAACAAAATCCTCACCGTAACCTAATTGCATTGTAATCATAACTTGTCTGTAACCTAGCTGTATCTTAACACTAACCTAACTGTAACTTAAATATGCCATAAATGTAACCTGGCCGTCACCTTATCATAACCTACCCATAATCTAACCACAACCTAACCGGAACTTAACCTTAACCTAACTGTAACTTAACCATGACCTAACTGTAACCTAACTGGAAAATAAATATAACCTAAGGCTCACCGGAACGTAATTGCAACCTAACTGTTAACTAACCGTAACCAAGTTCTAATTTAACACTAACTATAAACGAAATATCTTAACCATCTCGCGCTAAGTAGGGTAACATCCCCAGTAATTGGCACATTAAGAATTTGTCGTTAAACTTACTTAAATTTTCATTACAAAGAAATAAGCTATTTACTTGGAAATATTTTTAAATCAAAGAATGCATATCTGTGCATCTATTTTGCCCACGAAAAGCAAAAAATTTTGAAAAAGAATTTTTATAAAAATATATTTATAAAAAGTTGCTGAAATCACCAGTAATTGGCACCTAGAGCACCAATGTATGACACCTTGTGATCCAGTAATTGGCATATGTTTATATTTAAAAAAAACTTTACATTTTGCATAGGGTTTAATCGCTTTAAATTAATTTACTGTAGATGAAGATGCCATATTTCAGGTTTTTGAGAGTAAGAAATCAGCATATTAATCTGAAATGTGAACACTTTAAAACAATACAATATACTTACATTAATACCCAGTAATTGTCATGCTGTCCCCAGTAATTGTCATATGAAGCTTTAATGGATTCCATTTACTGATAAAATTTATATTTTCAAATAAAAACAAATGATAAACAAAATTAGTCTATAATTTTAAAAGTACTTCCAAAATAAATGGTTTAATCTCAAATTCCTTGCGAAATCCTTGCAATTGGAATATGTGCCAATTACTCGGAACTAGCAAAATTGAAGCACCATTAATTGGCAACTACCATTAATTCAGAAATCCAAATATTTGTGTCGAAAATACTTTTACACAATTAAAGTAACCCTTTTTAACTAAACAAAACTGTTGTCAATTAAAATTTAAAATATATTATAAGTCAGATAATAATGAATTGAAAAGCATGCCTTCCTTAAGCCAAAGAACAAGAATTTGCAACAAAATGGCTAATTTGATACAAGCCAGATTTGTTTCTCTTTCCTAGGCTCTATTGTCATCTTGTAAAATAAATCAAAGTTATAATCTTTAAAGTAAATGAGCATATAACTGATATATGGTCTTGAATTTTTAAAAGACTGGATATAAATCTTTTTTTAGGACATGTTTGTAAAATGTGCCAATCACTGGTGCATGCCAATTACTGGGGGTGTTACCCTACTTAGTTTCACTTTCCACCGCTACGGAGCGCATTATGTTTTGTAGAACATCCGAATTTTAGGTTCGGATTGGATTCATGTTCATGGAAATTATTTTGTCTTCTTCGGATACGGTTATGGTCGTTTGGAATATTTTTGTTCAGTTTAGATTCGGTTCAATGCAGATTTGGTGAGGTTTTTTTTCCTTCAAATGAGATTTTTAAGTTCGGTTCGGGTTGTACTTTCATGGAAATTATTTTACCTAGTTCCAATGAGGTTATGCTTCACTGAAATATTTTTGTTAGGTTCAGATTAGGTTTGGTTCAAATTTCGGGATTTATTTTTTTGATACAAATTTTCTGGTTCGGATTGGATGCCCATGGAAATTATATTGTCTTGTTCGTATCTGGTTATAGTTATTTGGAATATTTTCGTCGGATTCAGATTTGGTTCGATTCAGATTTCAGGTATTTTTTCAAATTGATTTTTAGGGTTCTGGTAGGATTCATATCCAGAGAAATTATTTTGTCTTGCTCGGGTCCGGTTTTGGGTCTTTGGAATATTTTTGCGGCTTCAGATGTCATTCAATTCAGATTTTGGTTTTTTAAATGGAATTTTTAGGTTCAGGTTGGGTTGCGCATCAACGGAAATTATTCTGCATTGTTTGAATAAGGATATGCTTCTCTGGAATATTTTTGTTAGATTCAGATTTAGTTCAGTTTTTTAGGTTCGGATTGGGTTCATGTTCATGGAAATTTTTTGTCTTGTTCAGATCCGGGTATGGTTCTGTGGAATATTTTTGTCAGGTTCATATTTGGTTCGATTCTAATTTCAGGTATTTTTTTCAAATGGAATTTTTGTTCAGATCGGGTTCATGTCCACGGAAATTATTTTCTCTTATTCGAATCCGGTTATGGTTCTTTCGAATATTTTTATCGGATTCAGATGTAGTTTGCATAAAATTTCAGGTTTTTTTTTTCAAATCGAATTTTTTAGGTTCGAATCAGGTTTGTGTTTACGGAAATTATTTTGTCTTACTCTTATCGAGTTATAGTTATTTGGAATATTTTTATCGATTTCAGGTTTCGTTCTGGTCATTTTTCGGGTTTTTTCAAAGAAAATTTTTAGGTTCGGGTCGGGTTGCATATACACGAACATTATTTTTCCTTGATCGGATTGGGGTATGCTTCATTTGAATATTTTTGTGGGATTCAGATTTGATTCGGGTCAGATATCAAATCCATAGTTTTTTTCAAATGGAATTTTTAGGTTCGGGCCGGGTTTATGCTCATGGAATTTTTGTCTTGCTTGGATCGGAGTATAGTCTGTTTTTTTCTGGTTGGGATCGGGTTATGTGTTAATACGCCTAAACATTATGTTTTGCTACTATTATTTTAGTGACTATTTTTGATATATAATTTATTTTGCTATTTGATAATTTATTATTGTGTATGAATCGTCTGCCGATTCGAACAATTGTACGTCAAACAGCCATTTCATTTTTGTTTTAAAAACAAATTAAAGTCTTAATAAAATTTTAACTTAAATAAAATGCATTCAAATTTAATCAATGATTTAAAAAAACTGCTTAAAAAGCATCATATATACATATACATACATTTACTGCATTATAGCTAACCACACATACATTCTATTGTACGAAGTACCAAATATCTGACGTAACAGCTGTGTTCAAAAATCCTAAGTTAAACTGACATTTTGCCAGCCTTTAAATTTTAAAGGTCTTTGGGGAAAAAAAACAGTCACTTTTGAAATGTCAAAATCTCAAGTTGGTTTCTTTCATAGAGTAAAAAGAAATTAATAGAGTGGAAGTATTATCTCTGGAGGTGATGCTAAAAATGTAACCCTACATTAAGTCCAATTAAGTACCAACAAAATTACGTGCTTTGACACGCCTATCAATTGAAATAGGTTTAAACCCGTATTTTTTGCTCTTGCTTCTTAAAAAGAACTAATCAATTGCTTCACCGGTAAAAATTTATTAATTATTTTATCATATGTGTTTTATATATCAATATAGAAAATTATTTTAACGTTTTGCTTGAAAATATAACATTCTTTTGTTAATACATTAAAATCGTCTGCAGTCAGAAATCTATATTTTAGATTAATATTTATTACTTAAGTTTTCATACATGATTTTAAAAGAATTAATTTGATATTTAATTATCGCTAATTTTTCAATTTCCTTCATTTTAAAAGCGAACATTTATTTGAATAAATAATAATAGAACAAAGACCATTTTAAAAATTTGCTATTTCCTTTTAATATATGCTTCAATTTCAATTCATTTCTTTCAATTCGTCTTATAATACAAAATCCCTTCCACGTCCTTTTGTTTGGCACATTAAAATTTGAGCGATATATGGTTTCATTCATATGCAAAACTTTTTTGAGGCTTACTTCACCTCCACTTATCTGATTCCTCTATGGGTTTCTTTACTTCTGTCTCAGCTTTCTTATTACTTCTGCGAAAATTTTTACACAACCAACCAACCGTAAACAAACGAAAAAGAAAAAAATGGAAAAAGATGATTTTTTATGAGAGTGACCTCTCGATTTTAATTAATTACTCAGTTAATAATTGGAATTTCGAAATTCTAAAGCTCAGGTGCACCAGGAGAGATTTGGGCTACTCTAAAAAAATTTTTGAGCTTCGTGCATGCTGTAGATTTTGCTAGCCATCGCAGACACACACACAGACAGAGCGTTTTGTTCTTTTATTAATATACTAGCTGATCCGCCCGGCGTTGCCCGGGTCCGTATTAACAATATTAAACGAACTTGAAATTTGTATGATTTTATCATTAACTTGAAGCATGCAGAAATGCATTGTCTGAAATACGTCGCAGCTGACTGCGAAAAATCGGTTTTAAAAACAACTAATATTAAGCTCTAAAAATACTTAAAATGAGCAATGAGAAACACGGGAGGGAACATGTATCCAACGATTGATTTAGTTTCGTGTTAAGTGTTGATATTTACCCGTAAAAATCACTGTTAAATCATGTAACTAATTATTTTTTTTGCATAGAAATCCCAAGTGAAATATTTTGAATTTCAAACTAATTATATCACTCTTAAATCCGACTATACCGTGAATGAAATCTATACGCGATGATAAAAGATTGGTATATAGTATTATAATTTCAGAGCCATTTAACAAAAGTGTATATTTTTAATCAAATCATGCGTAATGTTGACTCTGTGGACAAATTCCTAACCGTAAACTTTTGTACCATAACCATAATCTGTCTGTAACCTAACTGCGACTAAACAGTACCCTACCGTAACTTAAATATAACATAAATGTAACCTAACCGTCACTTTGAAATATCACTATAGAAGCATCATTTAAGATTTTGCTTGAAAAATCGTTTGCACTCTGAAATCTAGATTTTAGACTAACATTTGTTATTTAAGTTTTCGCGCATGGTTTTAAAAGAATGTTTTCATAAATATATTTTATATATTGACATAGAGTTATTATTATGTTGTTAAATTATAAAAAATTTTTCATCTACGTTTTAAAGTATTGTAAGAAAACAAGGTAGAATTGATGAAGAACTGCAGACGTCGACATGATGGAAAACTCATTTTTGTCTTTTTAAATTTTATTTCACACGTAAACACACACGTAGACGAGCACGACACAAATTAACAAAAAATAGAATAACATTTTTAGATCACATATTCCACAAAATACCAGAAACAATACTACGCCATCTTACTACACAATAACTCCGAACTCCCGCGCTCAACTGAAAAATTGTTCTGTTTTGGAAATGTTCTTTCCTTTGTTTTTGGACGAGTAGCGCCATCTATCGCAGCTTAGGAATTTAGTTCTCAGAATTAAGTTCTTTACAGACTCCTCCCCACCGGGGGAAAACTTTTCCGGGCCTTGTCGAGGAAAAGTTTCTTTTTAAAACATAGTTCTGGTAGCACTAGTTCCAAAAACATTTTTAGTACCTTGAACCGGACTTATTCCCACCGTAAAAAGAAATAAAATATAATCTATACAAAATAAGTTTACAAATACAAGTGATACCTTTTTTTTAAAAAAAAATAGTTTACACACATATAATATAATAAATTCAAAATTAACTGTTATACAAATAAACATATATACATATTAGCATTCTAATCAATTAGACTTTATAGATCGACTTAAACTATCAGCATTCCGATGTTGTTTTCCCTTTTTGTGTACAATTTCATAATTGAAAGACTGCAAAATCAAAGCCAATCTTAAAAGTCTTGGATTAGTTCCGCTGTTCTTTTCTAACCATACTAAAGGGTTATGGTCTGTCTGGATTTGAAATTTTTGATGGCCATCTAAGTAGCATTGTAGTTTTCGCACTGCAAACACAATAGCTGCGCATTCTTTTTCGGTGGTACTAAACTTTCGTTCTCTGTCTGAAAACTTTTTGCTCAAGTACATTATAGGATGTTCTTCATTATTTTCATTCAACTGGGATAAGACTACACCATTTCCCAAATTTGAAGCATCACATTGAAGGATGAAAGGTTTTGTAAAGTCTGGACTATATAAGACAGGATTTTCAGAGAGTTTAACTTTCAGTTCATCAAATGCCTTTTCACAGTCCTCATTCCAGTCTATAGTTGACTTGCGAATCTTTCCTTTTAATAAATTAGTGAGAGGCGTTGCAATTACAGAAAAGTCCGGGATATAATTTCGATAATATCCAGCTAAACCCAAGAAAGATCGGATTTGAGTTTTAGTAGTAGGAACTGGAAACTCTTTTATGGCTTGAACTTTCAGTTCTCCTGGAGTTCTAAGAACTTGACCCACTAAGTGTCCAAGATATTTGACATAAGCTTGGGCAAATTGACATTTGGATGGTTTAATATGCAGTTTTGCTTCACTCAATCTTTTAAAAACTTCTTCTAAGTGTTTTAAGTGATCTTCCCAAGTTTGCGAGAAAACCGCCACGTCATCCAGATAAGGCACCACATATTCTTCACAGTTTTTCAGCAATCCGGCCATAAGTCGGCTAAATTCATATGGAGCATTTTTTAAACCAAAAGGGAGGCGCAACGGTATGTACGTCCCAAAATTTGTCACAAAAGCTGCATATCTTTGAGCACGCTTGGTTAACGGTATTTGCCAGTAACCTCTGGTCAGATCTAAAACTGAAATGTACCTGGCTGAAGACACTTTTTCTACTAACTGTTCAGTGTCGGGCAAAGGATAAAATTTTGTTCGAGTCACTTTATTTAAACGGCGATAATCTATGCAGGGTCTTGCTTCTCTACCGGGAACTTCAACTAAAATTAATGGAGAGGCAAAGTCAGATTCACCTGGCTCAATAACTTTCAGTTTCAACATTTTCTCGACTTCAGCCTTTAGAATTTCCGTCTGTCTAGGCGACATTTTATAAGGCCGGGCACAGACTGGGTTTTCGGATTCCAGTTCAATATCATGTTCAACTAAATTTGTGCATCCTGGTTCAGTCGAAAAAGAGTCAGCATATTTTCCAATAAGTTGTCCTAATTCTTCTCGTTGACTTTCATTTAATCTTTTATTTTTTTGGATTTCTTGCCATACTTCTAACAACGCATTGTCTTTATTTTCTTCATCCAATTTAGGAATTTCATCTTCTTCTTCATCATTAGAGGTGGTTTTTGTGGTAAGTAAATTTACGTTTTCCACACTTCTTTGATGGTAAGGTTTTAGCATATTTACATGATACACTTGGGACTTCTTCCCTTCTGGATTGTATATAACGTAGTTAGTTTCTGATAATCTCTTTAGTACTCTTCCAGGTCCTATCCAACTAACTGACAGTTTATTTGGTTTGGATGGGGCCACAATTAAAACTTGATCACCTTCCTTAAACTCTCGTTTTCTGGCTTTGATATCATACCAATATTTTTGTGTTTGTTTCTCCTTTTCCATATTTTCTGCAGCAAGTTCTTGGCATTTCTTCATCCTGTTCATTAAGTCAAATACATAGGATATCACACTATCTTCTTCTATCTCTTGCTCAGTCAAATTTTCATAGAGTAACATCATTGGAGTTCTTAAGTTCTGTCCATGGACTAATTCTGCTGGACTAAATCCAGTACTAGTATGAGTTACAGTTCTTAATGCAAAAAGGGCAGGTGGAAGTACCTTCTCCCAATCAGATCCCGATTCTAAACAAAGTACTCTGAGTATCCGTTTCAAAGTCCTGTGCATTCTTTCAACTGGGTTACTTTGTGGATGATAAACTGAGCTTCGCACAACTCTGACGCCAAATTTCTCTAAGAATTCCGATGTAAGTGCACTCATGAATGACTTTCCTTGATCAGTTTGTAGTATACGAGGAAATCCAAGTCTACTGAAAATTTGTAACAAAGCATCAATAACCGTCGTAGAATACAAATTAGGTGTAGGAACTGCATCAGGATATTTCGAAGCTAAGCAAATTACAGTTATTATGTATTTGTTCCCTAATGTACTGATAGGTAAAGGTCCACAAGCATCAACATTTAATTTTGTAAATATTTCTGAAATAACTGGAACAATCTGTAAAGGTGCCTTCTTTTTGTCCTGAGGCTTCCCAACCCGTTGACAATAATCGCAAGTTCGGACATATTCTTCGATATCTTTGAAGCAATTTGGCCAATAAAAGGTCTTAAACAATGCATCTTTAGTTTTAGCCACACCCAAATGAGATGCAACAGTTTCATGACAAAAATTTTTTAATTGTTCACGAAATCTTTCAGGAACAACTAATAATTTCCTCTCAGTACCATTTTTATCTTTTCTTCTATAAAAAAGCATATCTTTCTCCAAAATAAATTTCCTATCCTTAGTATTTTCCGTTTTGGCATCGTCTATAAGAGGTTTGAGCTCTTTGCTTTTCCTTTGCTCTTCAGAAAATTCCTTCGGAGAAATTTTGATAAGTTCTTGCAATGAGACAGTTTCGCAAACTGGTAAAATTGAGCCTTCTTCATTTTCTATCTTCTTGTCTTCAGATTTATCATTTTTTTTCTCATTCATTTTCTTATCTTCACTCGCTATGTTATTGCTCTGATCCTTCTCTAAAGTTACATCAGAAAATTCGTGCATTTCAGGTTCCTCCAGAGGAACCTCTGCCTCCAGAATTTTCTTCTGAGCTCTGGTTTGCACAGCATTTATCATGTGCTCTCTCAATGCCTTTTCTTTTTTACAATCTTCGAATAATTCGGCTGTTTTATTTCCCAGCAAATATCTTCCTAAATCTACAGAGTCTCTAGAGACAGCAGCTTTAGTTATCACATGTCCCATTTCACAGTCCAATTCAACTTCTGCGAGAGGTAAGCAAAATAAACCGTCGTGTAAGGGCACCCGAACCCACACTTTCTCGTTCAAATACATATGTGGCTTCACATATTTTTTTGCAATTAAATCTATTGTCGCACCTGTATCTCTCAAAATTTCCATTTGTACACCATTTACTTTCCCCACACTAAGGTAAGGCGTTATTGAAGAATCTTGTTCATTTTCTACATCAACATGTGAAATCACTTCTGTGGATTTCTTAATTTTATCACATTGAGGACGAAGATGATTGCTCGATCCGCACTTATAACAACGTAACGTTTTCCTCTTCTCGAATTCTCTCTCTCTATGATTTCTTGAAAACGATTCTGATTTAATATGCATTTTTGGCTTATCATCTTTACCTTCTTTTTTGAAGTCAAAGTTATTTGAATTTTTAAACTGGGGTCGAAAATTAGACAAATTCTTTTTAGGAAGTTCTTTCTTTTTTAAACTTTCTTTGATACTTTCATAGTCATCTAATTTTTTTGCCAAATCCAAAGGGGTCATAAAATTTAACCAATTATCTAGAAAATGTTCCTTTGTTTCCGCAGGCACTCGAAACTTTAATTGTTCTGTAATAATTAGATCTTTAAGTTGATCAAAATTGTCAACACCTAATTCCTTAATCCAAGCGGTAAAATAACTAGCGAGTTCTTGCGCGTAGTTCCTCCAAGATTTGTCGGGTGTTTTATGATGGCGATAAAAACATTGTTTCAGTTTCTCACTATTCAACTTGTATCTTTCTAATATAAGACTTTTAACGAAATCATAGTTAATCGCGTCTTCGGGTGATTCCCTGGCTAACATGTTTGTGACTTCTGTGGGTAAAACAGCTAACAAATATGCAACCCAATCAGTTTTCGACACTTTAGCCATCTCTGCTCTTCGCTCAAAATTAATCAAAAACAGACCCATCTCATCAGATTTTTCGTCGAATTTCGGAACAATTTGTGCTAACTGTATCTTTGGTCCAAGATCCACCTTTCTCTCTGACAAATTGTTCTGTTCTAGTGTTCTTTGCTCTAATTTCTTTAATTCTAGTTCATGTTCACGAGCTTCTTTAGCCAAACGTTCTTGCCTTTCTTCTTCACGTATTTTTTCTTATCTTTCTTCTTGACGTCTTTTTTCTTCTTTTTCTTCCTGTCGTATTTCTTCTTCCCTCGCTTCTCTCTTTTTCCTATCCTCAATTACTGTATTTAATATTCCTTTAACAAAATCTTCATCATAATCGTCTATTTCTAGAATAGCTTTCTTTAGATCCGCGATTTTTAAATTCCCTACATCCTTAATGCCAAGCTCACTAGCTACTAATTGTAGGTCTTCCCTTTTCGCACCCTTTGTTAAATAAGACATCTTCGTTGTAGCGAAATCGAAACAAAATCAGAATGCTGAATTTAAAAATTTATATAATTCCCAATTTTCCTTTACTTAAACTTACTAACAACAATATTTCAAGCAAGAAACAAATTTAATTAATAATTCAATTCTAAAACATACTTCAATTAAATCCCCTACTTAGATCTATTATTTCAATCAAATTTAAATCCCAATCACATATGAAAAATTGACCCATATACAATAACATAATAAACCAATTTACTAAAATTCTTAGTAAATTAAACACATTGCAAAATTTTTAAAACAAATTAAATAAGCATATGTAATACCATAAAAATACAATTAAGATAGATATATTTTTTTGAAATTCACAGCTGTATTTCATGTGTAACAGATAATTTTATTTCTAATCAATATTTATATTATGCAACGAAAATTAAACCAAACAGCATTACGTAAACACCAGAATTTTTCTTAATTCTCAACGTTTTATGCAAATGTAACAATTTATTTGCAAAAATATACATTAAATAATTCTCACAACAATTTTATTCTTTACATGAAAAGAATAAACTTTAAAACATTCAACTCAATTTTCTTTTTCAAACGATAATAAATCTTTTATCTAGATTTTTTTTAAAGTTTTTATTGTTTTATAAAAACCTAACAAAGAAATCAGAATTAATCTTTTTCTCGATCAAAACTTTTATTTTGTCATACTTTTTCATTCAAAAAATAACAAAACAAAAATATCACTGCATTTATTTCCGAATTAGGAAACAAAAAACAAAAAATAATTTATTCTACTTTTAGAATAAACTAAATAACCAAACCCAGAAAGAACCTTTCTTCTGTAAATTGGCATTCATCCAATAAATCAAAACGATTAAATGACAACTTTATTTTTCGAAGTCATTCCGTTCTTTCGTCAAAATAGAATTTATACCATTTTCACAAATAAAATCACTTTGATTCAAAAGAATTTTACCATCATAATTCTTACTAAAAATTAAATATAACTGTATTACTTTCTTTTTTTTTTATTTAAGAAATACCTTTTTCTTTACTTAAGAACAATTATCAATATTCTAAAATATAATAGCATACGAACTCGAAAAATTTCACTTTGTAGCAAGAAATAATAACAAAAGTAATTTTATACTCTTTTTTACTATTTGATGGGAATAAGTCACTAATTCTAATTACTCTTCGAACCTGAATGTTTTACTCCAATTAATTCGCACTTTAACAAAAGATAGTAATTAATTTACGAAAGTAAAACAAAATTTTATTAATCCTGATTAAAAAAATTTAATCGATAATAAATGTCAAGGCACTAAGAATAAAAGAATTTGGAACTAGTTTTAGCTTACTTGTTTTGTTCCACCAGGATTCATATCCCATAAGCTGCCAACCAATCTTCAACGTATGTAAGAAAACAAGGTAGAATTGATGAAGAACTGCAGACGTCGACATGATGGAAAACTCATTTTTGTCTTTTTAAATTTTATTTCACACGTAAACACACACGTAGACGAGCACGACACAAATTAACAAAAAATAGAATAACATTTTTAGATCACATATTCCACAAAATACCAGAAACAATACTACGCCATCTTACTACACAATAACTCCGAACTACCGCGCTCAACTGAAAAATTGTTCTGTTTTGGAAATGTTCTTTCCTTTGTTTTTGGACGAGTAGCGCCATCTATCGCAGCTTAGGAATTTAGTTCTCAGAATTAAGTTCTTTACAGTATTAAAAAGTTCTGAAAAAAAAGAAAACTTTTAGTAATACAATTTTTAGTTCAAATCAAATGTTTTCAATATTTTATTTACCGTATTTTTGGGTGTATAGCCCGCGGCTTATACAAAAAAAACCTTCCAAAAAGCCGCTGCGGCTTATACACGGTGCGGGTTATACAAAGATTTTTTTTTTTTTAATGGAAATCGTGATATTTTTTCTACAACTTTTAAACCTCCAAAAATTTGAAAAAAAAAAAAAAAAAAATCAAAGTTTGTAAATTTTTTCCGCTATGCCGCGAAATTTAGAGAGTTCTCCCATGTTTGTAAAGGCTTTTTTTTACTGCTTAAATACAATTATTTCTGGGTTTGGAAGAACTGTCGTAACTATCACCAAGTATTGCACTCATAGATCTATAATAGCTACCGTATATACTCGCGTATAAGTCGTGAAATTTTTAGACAAAAAAAAAAAAAACTCCAAAGTGGGGGGTCTACTTATACGCGAGACCTTAAAAAATGACACGAAATGTATTATAAAAATCTTGAAAAAACGCCAATATCATCAAAGATTCGTGATTCATTCATTTCATCATGATTCATCCGTATTCAGCGATTTTTGTTTTTGAGGGGGAGGGCGCTTTTTCGGGATTTTTTAAAAATTTCAAATTTTTTATAAAGTGGGGAGGGGGCGTTTGATCGGGAAGGGCGGATTAACGGGATTTTAAGGTAAATAAAATATCAGAAAATAATTTGCTAGGGAATCAGTGCTGCAGCACCCCATTGTGTTTGTAGAGTACAAAATCCAAAATCCGGAACCCTTCCAACCTCGACGATTCTGAATTTAAGATTATTTAAGATTTAGTTTAATTTTCAAAAAAAAAAAAAAAATCTACCCTATCCTGTTGCAAAGAACCAAAAAAAAAAAGTGCGTGATATATGTCATTTCTGAACGATTCAGAGCAGTCGGTCTTTTCCGGAACGATTCCGACGAATCGTTCCTTTACAGAGTCGTTTCATTTCGAAATGAATTCGAGGAATTAAACTTTTCCGGAGTCGTTCTATTTCAATTAGAGTCCGAGGGATCGTTCCTTTTCGGATTTGGTACCCTATCCTGTTGCAAAGAACCAAAAAAAAAAAAAAGTGCGTGATATATATCATTTCTGAACGATTCAGAGCAGTCGGTCTTTTCCGGAACGATTCCGACGAATCGTTCCTTTGCAGAGTCGTTTCATTACGGAATGAATTCGAGGAATCAAACTTTTCCGGAGTCGTTCTATTTCAATTAGAGTCCGAGGGATCGTTCCTTTTCGGATTTGGTACCCTACCTGTTGCAAGGAGCAAAAAAAAGTGCGTGATTTATGTCGTTTCTAAACGATTCAGATCTGTCGATCTTTTTCGAAACGATTCCGAGGAATCGTTCCTTTACAGAGTCGTTTAATTTCGGAACGAGTTGAAGGAATCGAACTTTTCCGGAGTCGTTTCATTTCAGATAAAGTCCGAAGAATCGTTCCTTTTCGGAGTTGTTGGATTTCGGACCGATTCCGAGGATTCGCTCCTTTTGGGAACCAATGACCTAAAATACGTATACATTTTATGTCCGAAATTTTAAATTTATCACCGATTTTTTTTTCGAAAAAATTCAGAAAAAATATCATGCTTGTTTAAAAAAAAATGCGCGTAAACGCCGCATCGCTTGAAATTTTATCTTAAAATACGTAAACGCCGCGGCGTTTCTTCCGAAAATTACGGTACTAATAATCTTAATTTTTTAGCCGAATTCTGTAGGTATTATGCATCACGAAAAAATTTGGTAAATTTGTGTTAAAAATTATTGCTAATGTCTTCTAATTTCGAACCCTGACCGAAATATACGTTCGTAAATGGTGTATAGCCCGCGGACTATACACCGATGCATATCCGCGGGTTATACACGAACTTTTTTTACTGCACTGCTCGATTTAGGGATGCGGGTTATACACAGGGTGCGG
Organism: Maratus speculifer; assembly: GCA_964019185.1. NCBI lineage: Eukaryota > Metazoa > Arthropoda > Arachnida > Araneae > Salticidae > Maratus > Maratus speculifer. Next base: position 132,468,393 of record OZ025298.1, read on the forward strand.
GCTATACACCCGAAAATACGGTAATTTTATTTTGACATTTAATTATTTCGAATTTATCAATTTCAATTATTTTAAAAGCAAACATTTTTTTAAAATAAATAATATAATAGAAAAAAGTCCATTTTAAAAAATTACTATTTCTTCGTAAAATATGCTTCAGCTGTAATTCATTTCTTTCAATTCGTCTTATTAATACAAAATCCCTTCCACATACTTTTGTTTGGGACATTAAAATTTGAGCGATAAATGGTTTAATATTGCAACCCTTTTTTCTGTTTACTTCACCACCACCTATCTTTTTCCTCCATGGTTTACAACCGCTGTGATAAAAAATCATCATTTAAACTGACAGTTTGCCAGTCTATGGATTTTAAAGGTCTTTTCCAGCTTTTTTAATTATTTATGCGAAAATTTTATGCAACCAACCAACCATAACTAAATGACGGGAAAAAAAGAAGAAAAAGGGCGATTTTTTATGAGAGTAATCTTTGGAATTTAATTAATTACTCAGTTAATAAATAGAATTTCGAAATTCTGAAACTCAGGTGCATCAGGAGAGATATTGGGCTACTCTCAGAAAAATTTTGAGCTTCGTACGTACCGTAGTTTTCGCTAACTATCGCAGACACACACACACACACACACAGACAGAGCGATTTGTTATTTTGTTAATATAGATAGATGCTTAATTTTTTAATGTTTCCTAGATTTAATATATATCTTTATAATATAAATATCTTGATATATCTTGATATATAAATATCTTGTTACATCATGTATATTGATTGCGAAAATGCCTGTTAAAAGAAAGCAGTTTAAATAAAAAGAGCTATTCAGCATAAATCTATGTGAATAGTCGCATAATAATAAATCAGATGAGTATTTGCGGGATAACGATCTAACTCAGATTAATAATGCTATCAAGTTTTACAGAAAAGTGCAGAAGACTACCTGTGTGTCTGCACTATACATACGTTTTACAAACCTCCAGATACCACATTAAATATTTTACCGCTTTGTCAGACACAAAATTCTTTGAAATGGTTTTGAAGTTTTCCACAGCTAATTCAATGGATTCACTACCAATATTTGATTGTCTGAAAGATCGAAGCAACGTTGAACAAATCGTAATTACTCAAATACATCCGGTAGCTATTATTTACTGTGGACCCTCTTATCCAGCGGTTCTTTTTTTTACTTTTGTCATTTATGAATTATTATGAAAAACAACAAATTACGCTGCATGAAAATTGCGATAATTTTAACATTAAATATACAGGTGAGCAGCAGAATACACTTCAATCATGCTCAGAATAATTTTCAGTTCTGCAAATAAATGAAAAAAACAAGAGCTGAGAAAAAGTACAATAATCGAAGAAATTAGTCCAGATTTAGCCATAGAACAGTTAGGTTTGGAAATTAGCATGCTTTTGACCACAACATATACTGCTATATTTAATGCAAGGTTATTCACACTGCGCTGAAAGTACCAGCGTGTTTTAAATAGTTTGCTGATTTATAACGTCGGGCAGCAAGGAATCTACAGCTCAACATCTTCCAGTTTTATTCTCATTATTATAAAATTTTTATGGCTCGAATGTTATCTTAAGGCCTACCTTGAACAAAGGTGTCGTGAAGGTAAAACAGATAGAATTCAGTCTTTTAGAGACTTATTTTTTTAAATCCTAGGTGATATTAGGCAGCTACCGTAAAAGAATCTCTTACTCGATAGAATACATTTTGGCTCTTAGAGGGCAAACAATGCTTAGTGCTTTCGAAAAAGGTTTCACATTAACAAACTCATTTAGACAAAATGAGGATCAGCAAAGACAGTTTCGAAAGACTCCGTATTCACTTTGCATGGATCAAGTTTCAGACTACCTTTCAACACTTATTAAAGAACGCAAAGCTATACTGATTCAGGCTGAACATGTATGATTTCAAGATACTACATGCCTGTTCCCCCTAAACAAGCAAGTTAAAAAATGTAACCGAGAAGTATTTCTTAATTCCAGTTCATCAAGGACAAAAATATTACCAGACCATAATATTTAGCAAGGTGAAGTAAAGAATAATGCGTCTGGCAATAAAGAGTAATGCACCTAGTATTAGTATTATAAACAATAGCATAAACAAAAGAATAATTTTTGGCTTTAATAATTTCCGGGGAGGGAGGATATAGCTAGTGGTTGCCTATAACCTGTCTGTTCATTATAGTTAGGGATACTGAACGTTGCATGATAGTGTAATTTATGCACATAAACTGAATTTTGTCAGTACTTTAATAAAAAGTGCGATATTTTATCGATGATGAAACTTAAATACATAATGAAGGAGCACTAGAAGATGCCTTCTATAGAATATGTTATGTGTATCACTTACAGGTAGAACTTAAAAGTATTCCATTATATGAAGATATATAAGAAAATTGTTTCGAGCATACTTTAATGATGTTCCTTTGTTACATGCATGGTAAAGTTTAAATGAATTTATGAAGTGCACTAAAACAAACTGCAAATTCACGAAACATTTTTGCGACATTAACTGAAGATAATAAATGACACGTTTAACAAAAATTGTTTTTGATTGTCTTGTGAATGTGTTGGCCCAGGAAAATGATTGTGTAAAAAAAAAATTATTTAAAATTACACAAATGTTCTAGAAATGTATTTTTGATATTTATTGGTAAAATTAGTCAACTCATTCAGTAATTAGATTAATTTTAAACACGATTATTCAATCGGTAAATTAATTATAACAGAAGTAATTTACTCCATTTTTCATTATTGGGTGAAAAATGGTGATCGTTGAGTTTAATTGGGTGAAATAGTCCTCCAGGGTTACTAACAAAGGCTCTCAAAGTAATAACAATTATTCTTTTTTTTACTTTTTTTTCTTTTTTACTAGTAGCAGTAATATATTAGGATACTTTTCGGTTAGGTGGATGTCAGTGTTATATATACATATATAAGGATTAGATTAAATTTAAACACAATAATTCAATCGGTAAGTTAATTATAACAGATGTAAATTTTCCAATTTTGGGTGAAAAACCTTCGATTTATTCTGTTGAGCTTATCCAGAGTATCACACCAGATTCAGTGATCGTTAAGGTTAATTGGGTAAAATAGTCTTCCGGTGTTCGTGTCCGGGATAGCTCAGTTGGTAGAGCATTGGCGGCTTCAGCCAATACATCCCTGGTTCGAATCCTGGCCCGGACTTTTTTCACCCAATAATGAAAAATGGAATAAATTACTTCTGTTATAATTCATTCAGTAATCTCCTGCATTTTTTTCTATAAAACAAACTGTATTTTATTTTCCTTTTAAAATTGTGTATTTTTAAAGTCATCATGTAGACAAATTTTGAAAGTGCTTGCATGTGTTGTTTTATAGCGCTCTTATAGTTGTTTTATTGCGTAGTGTTTACAAAGTGTCGTTAATTCGGTGACAAAGTGTTGTGCAACACAATAATATTGTAAAAAAAATATTTTCATGAACACCATATACAAGACTATTTTAACACAATTAAAAATGCTATTTTTAGAGCGCATGTAATTCTGAAAGTGCGTTTTCAATTCTGGTATGCGTTTATAAGTTTAACTTGTCACTGCACAGTGTGCTAACATCTGGCACATACCTAAAAATATTATAATTAACATTATGCACAAAGAATTTGGCCAATATAGTCGCTGTAAATGATCAAAAACAGACCAAAGAATGGAATCGCATTTATTTTGTCCATGTAATGGGACTGTTGCATTTGACAAAACATTTGAATTTGTTTTTTGCAAATAAAACAAATCGATCAATCTATTGCTTAAAAATTTCCTTTTATTTTTTTTCACTGAATATTTAAAAATATTAATACAGTGGAGCATCGTTTATACGACGCCGATGGGACTACCGAAAAACGTCGTATAAACGATAACGTCGTATAATCGATATTCACTTCTAAAACTAGAATTAATTTTGTTTTCACTCAATTTTAATGTTTAATGTGTTGATTTACATAAATTTGTAAATTAAGCAAATCAAAACAAACAAATTACAAAAAAAATAAAATAAAGTAAAATAAATAACTAAAAGCAGGAAAAATTAGTAAGCAATTTAAATATGCGTACCTTTTTTTATTTTTTATTTTTAATCATTTTACGTAGTAATACGAAAAATTGTCTATGGTTGTTTGACACGATCACTGAAGTGGGGTTGTAATTTACGAATTGTGCAGTGAGTCAAGGAACTGAATTTTTTTTCGCTGGTAATGTTTCAATACAATTCAAGGCATCTTGAAATGATGGATACACAACTCGCTGGCATTCTTCTTTATTTCGGCTGTCAGTATGCTATTGAGATTGGAAATTCTGAATAATCTCATCAACACTGCAAATCTCTATCGTTCTTACAACCTCATCACAATCCGTGTATTCATCAATAGTTGTCTTGGCTCTGTGTGGATTCCGATCATCTTCATTGGTTATTGTATAATCATCGTCGCTTACGTCATTATTCTCATTATCATCAGAATTTTGATGTGTAAATCATGTTTTTATAAAACAGTTTTTTATTGTTGCCTTTATTACCTGAGACCAAGCCAACGAAATCATATTCATTGCATCAAGAACACTTATTTTTTTTTTTAGATCAGGCTCTTCACTCATTCGAATAGCGAGTTTCACTAACTGCTTTTTATAATGCATTTTTAGATTTCTAATCGGGCTCAAACCACATGGCTGAAGGTGACTTGTGCAATTTGCAGAAAAGAAGTGAACTTTTATATTTTCCAAAAAAATCTGTTTCCAGTTGGTGCGACGAACAACGGTCGATGAATAGCACTTTTTTTCATTTTTGCCTCTTTATAACATTGATACGTTTTTTCTGTCTTTAGTACAAATTTCGGTCATCACCCACGCATTGTTATTGGCATCATAATCCAGCGATAGCATTTTGATGTTCTTTAGACATCTAAGTCTTTTTGATTTTCCTAACACCAAAGAAGTGATCTTTTCACTTCCATCACAGTTTGCACAAAGGAGCACAGTAAGGCGATCTTTATTTTTTACCCTCCTTTATATTTTTCGCTTTTTTAAGCTAATGTGTGATTCGGGATTAGACGATAAAAAAAGACCCGTCTCGTCGGCATTAAAAATGTCTTTAGGTTGATATTCACTTATTATGCCTGGCAGAATTTTGAGTCATTCTGCGATAGAATCAACTGGAACATCTCTCGATTCACCATTGCAACCTGACAGGTGATCCCATGGCACTCTTTAAATTTCTGCAACTACCCTGCTGTAGCCACAGTCTTCCAAATTCAATTTCATTGCGACTTCTTTCGATTTTTCCATCAACGTTGGACCACTTACTGGAATGTTCGACGTATAACACTGATCTAAAAACTGGAGCAAAACTTTTTACATTATAGGAAATTTACCTTCATGAACTCGCTTTTTTTTATGCCGAAGATTCACTGAATTCCGCCTTTTCTACAATTTTTTGGCGATCATGATGAATGGTCTTTAATGTAGAAACTGGAATACCTATAATTTTAGTCATGTCAATTTTGACCCTCCCGGTAATCTTTTACTATCGAATTCTTTCAAAATTTCAATTTTTTCTTTTACCGAGATGGAATTGTGTTTTCAAGACATGTCTGAAAGGAGCTGTGATCGAAAGAGTACGAAAAGTGAAGAATGAAAAAGAAAACGATCTGTATTGTTGGTACACTGATAAGCAAAGAATATACTTGTAATAATAAGGCAACAATTGTATAAACATTATGTATATATATTTTGCCATCCTTCTACAGTTTTTCAGGAAATCTTTTGTTTTGGATTATTCTGCCATTTATTTCCAAAAGAATGAGGAAAATCAACAATGGGCCAGGAAACAAGAAATTCAACTCTACTTGACTAAAAGGTTCCTTTCTTCTTAAAGTCAATGATCAAAAACACCGCGTGGCCCACTATATATCGCCAATACTGATAACAGTTAGAAGGATGGTCTATTTGCAACTTAAAACAGGTCGGTAAAATTGACCACCCCCCAAAAAGAATAGCCCTCTAATGTAATCCATTAAGCTGCTATCAGATTCACCAATATTTTGAGTAATTTTTGAGCCAACACTTGATTTCCTCCAACTTTTCGCGAAATATCATCTCAACACCCAATGTAATAGCAAACAACATTGTCTCAAATTTTTTTCAGCAATTCTGAAAAAGTCTGCGCTAGCCGCGACTTTCTTTCTTCAATTTTCAGCATTTAAACCAATCAGAGATAAGTGATTGATACGATTAGGTGATAAATAGTAACGGCTGTAGTAGTAGTTAGAGTTACAAAGAGTCGGTTTATTCCTGGGTTTATTTCCAATAGACCAGGTTTATTCCCAGGTTTATTCCCAAAAAACCGAATTATTCCAAAAAATCCCGGGTTTTTTCCAGGTTTATTCCTAAAAAACCGGTTTATTCCCGGGTTTAAACCGGCTTTTTTCAAACCTTTGCAACGCTAGTAGTAGTACTGGTTTTTCTTTTTTTCCTCCAACTTTAGCCACGACAATTGCAACCTTTATCTCCCTTTGAACGGGAAAAAGTTGGGCTTAAAATTAGCTGAAAAGTGTGTTGCTCGAAAAGTTTGTGAATCTGATAGCAGCTTTACGCGTAAGCTGATTTTTAAGGCTAATCGAACACCAGCCCACATTGTTATCATGTAGGGTACATTTAAATACGCTCGATGGTATCATTCATAGCTGCTAACTTCAGCATGTTCTTTAAATACACAAGAAAAATAAACAAAAATAAAAGTATAGAAAATTAAAAAATCGACGTATAACCGATCTTGTGCGTCGTATAGAAGATATATTTTTACATTAAATTGAATAGGATTGAATTGGGACCACACTAAAACGTCGTATAAATGTAAACGTCGTATAAGCGATCGTCGTATAAACGATGCTTTACTGTATAAAGAAAATTTCAGGGCGTTAAGCAGATAAAATTATTGATTAAAGCCCATTTAATTCCAAAATTTAGCAATATAATATTTAAAAATTCTAATTGTGTATATAAGGTACAAGCTTTAAAATATTCAAAAATTTGAAATTTATTTTTTTACTTTTTTTTCATTATAAGGCCAACATATAAATTTAAAATGATTTTTTCTCTTAGAAAATAGAAAAAATTGAAATATTTCATTCAAGAGTTAACTAAATTTTTGTATGCTACATGCATTAATTATGTCGAACATAAACAGGGCTACAAAATATATTTCAAAAATATTAGTGAAAATGATTTTTAATTTCATATATGCATTCTCAAGCTCAATTACATTTAGTTTTCCGAAAGATGATTGTAGTGCATAGATAGAATAAATCATATGCAGGGCAATGCAAAGAACTGAGTGCATCACTACCTGCACTGCAAAATCAAATAAACACTTTTTAAAAGCCTTTTTCTCCTCAAATTTACAATTCATTATGTATTTTTTTTATTATAAAACTTCATATACAAATTGTTTTCTATAGTGTGATTATTTCTTAATATGTTGCAAAAGTGTCTTATCTTGAAATGCGTTCTAAAATAGTGTTGTTAATTCTGTTGAAAATAATGCTGATGAAATAATATTCTTACAGTAATTTTGTATTGCATATTATTATTTTATCATAAAATTAACCACACATTATAAACATAATATAGAAGTCTACACTGTTAAAAATTTCGTGCTACTTTGAACCAAGATTTGGTGCTTGCAGCTATGACCAGCTGCCACCATAGGATGGTTCAATCGAAGCTCCAAATCTTGGAACGAGTTTACACCATATTATTTGAAAAAATGGTACTATGGCTCAACCGAAGTTCCAAATCTTGGAACAAGATTTCACCATCTTATAGCTACTAAGCACCAAATTTCGGTTCAAAGTAGCACAAAATTTTTAACAGTTTATAAAACAACAAATGCAAAACATTTTCTACATGGAACCTTTAAAATTACACTATTTTAAAAAGGAAATAAGCGAAAGTTATCTTTATAGAAAAAAAAGTCAAGGGATTACTGAATGAGTTAACTAATTTTGTCAATAAATATCAATAATTGCTTTTTTTTACTCAACGCATTCACAACAAAGTCAAAAACGATTTAAGTTAGAAGTGTTATTTATTAAGTTAGGGGCTATAAGTATTTCAAGAATTTATAATGCATGAATGGTAATTTTTGGAAGTAAGATTTAAATAGTTTTCAGTCTGATTTTGCCTAAATCTAATTTCAGACTATATGTGGCAACTTATACAATCCTATACGTAAAATACAGGGGTTTACAAAGAATACATACGTTGCTTCCGTCAATTGAGAGAAATTACTGAAGACTAACCAACTATGTTAATCGTTTTCTCGGTGAACTAAATTTTATTATACTATGTTGAATCTGTACAAGTTTGTAAATCATTACCAGAGCTGCAAAAAAGAACTCGAGTATTTTCCGCTGATTGCTGAAATATGATTTTCAAATGTGTTATACTTTTATAAAATGCTTTTTTAGGTACTTCCTTACAATATAAAACGGTAAAATTAAGTTAAAATGTTTTGAAAGTATGGGAAAATGTATACCACAATATATGCTTAATCCATGTTTTTCTTTCTTGTTTATTCATTTATTTATTTATTTTTGCGTTGTAGGCTACATGTTTACGTATTGATCCTTAAACGTGAAACAAACTTAAAAAAAATATGTTGAATATTGTATTGCCCTTTTTCACACGAAAAATAGTCCCAAATCCTCTTTTTGACTTTCACGAGACAATAATTTAGGATTAACCACTTAAAAATTTCAGAAGTTTTTTTGTTGCTGTTTTAATTTTTCATGCATAGAGAATGATATATTTCATGATTAACACATTTTTTACCACAAGATAACAATTTTATGCTTACATACATAAGATAAGATAGTGAAAGATAAAGAAGCATGTTCTTATTCTGTAAATATTAATTAAAATGTTTTGGAAAACGAAAGATTTAAACTTTTTTTTATTATTTTTTTGTTCCTTTTTATAATTTTTTAATTTTAAAGAAATAAAATCATTTTATGCAAGTTTTAAAAAAGCTTGTTACTTAATATTAAAAAAGTAACATATTTTTCTTAATCCGTAAAATAGAATATGCCGACTAAATAGTTAATTTGTGCTAATCGGCTTTTCTACAATTAACTTTAAATTCAAAACAGCCAAAATGCATTAACTACAAGTATCTAAATAAATCTAATTTTTTTTTATCTTAAACATTTTTAAATTCTAGTGAAAATGGTTTACTTTACACTTTACAGACGTTTTTAACTTCATTTTTTTCGTGCATGTAAATATGAAAATTTTAGTAATTATTTCTCTCACTAACTTAATTTCTTGTAATTTTGTCTTTGTATACGATTATTTTTTCTGATACACAGTATGGCCAACGATGACCGTCGAATTTAGAGGGTTTGAAAAATCTTGAAAAATACATATATTAAAAATCTTGAAACTCCTGGTATGTAAGCGGAATAATATCGATTATATATTCCCATGTTGATGAATGGACTGTGAATGGTATATACTTCATTTTCAATACCATACATTCCACTGAACTAAAATAACGCGTATGACAATCTGGGTATATTTACACGAGTTAGAATAAGGAAAGACAGACGAACAGTCAAACCCAGTTCACAAACGCTTTTCAACTGTGTAAGTAGATATGGATATACTGTGCCAAATAATATCTTATTACAATTTTCAAATAATTATGTTGGAATTTTGAGAAAAATGGTGTGATGCGCAAATGAAGGAAATATTTCTCATAACATTACAGATCTAGTTGGCTGCGCAAGACATTTCTAAAAACATTTCGTCTTTTTTAGTCAGGCGCAAAGCCAGTGGCGTGCGAAGAGAAAACTGGTTTCCGGGGCGAAGTTTCAATTTGGCGCCCCCCCCCCCCTCAACCACACACACACCTGCTCCCATTGAAATTTGCAACACGTGTTACAAAATTTAACCCTACGCGCGGATCATGTTCATTGATTATGTGTTGAAATTAATGACTGACACCGGAATTTGAAAACAACATTATTTGTAAATAAGACTCAGGTTTTTTTTTTTTTTTTTTTTTTTTTTTAATTCTATAAGCCGCAAAATTTTTTACCAAAATTCCGGTGCTAATGGGGACGCTTGAAAGTAAAATTAAGTGGTTTCATAGATATACCACCATCTCTCAAGGGGTTAAAAGTGTAGAATACAAATGATTTCTTTTTAGTACATATTTCGAGTTTATTTTGTAACTTTTAAAGGTTTAATTTAAAAACTAACTAATATAAAATAAAATTTCACTGATATTTTGCCAAAAAAGATTTGGAAAACAGATGTGGAAAAACATGCATACAACACCATAATACATCAGTTTGTATTACCCTTTTGTATTATAGGATTTAAGCCATATGTTATACAATATATGCTTCTGTCACCAACACAAAAAAATATATCCCAATATGTATATATATATATATTATAAAAAAAGAAAAGAAGAATGAGGTTGGCAGCATAAACTTGGTTCCCCCTCAATTTCCACGCCCGGGACGACCGCCTTCTTCGTACGGCACTGAACTAAGCAGACCTACAAACACATTGAAAGCAATATGCCGAAAAATCAATTTAACCAATACCAGACTGAAAATCAATTTAACAACATCAGTTTCTTTCTTTAGCTGGTGCTTTTCTTTTCCGCTATCAATGCTTTCATGGTGATCTACATATTAAAAATTATAATCATTATATCGCATATCTCACTGAATTACTCGTATTCTTTTATTAATATCACTAATTACGAGAGAATTTTAGTAAGAATGTCACAAACCGATGTGAGTGGTCAGAAATTGGTAATAAATTGTTTCCAAATATACTCTTAGAAACCATGTTAGTTTCAAATTTATGAGACAATAGAGGAGCAGGGGAGTTGAAATGTTGTTGACGAAGAACGAAGTAGTCGTCTTGTAAAGACTGCGACAGAAAAAAAAAACAGAGTGGAATGTTAAGGAAATGGCTAGAAGTGAAGCGAACAACATTTGTTCAACTACTTCTTCAGCCGTCAATGTCCGTATCAGGCAACTGTAGGATTAAACCTTGTACACTGCTGTAGTTACTATTGTTGGTCACGACCACTTCGTTTTCTTCAATACTTTTGAACGGCCCTGCTCTTCTTGTTCAATTGTAGTCTCATAAATTCGAAATTAATATCTTATAGTTGGATAATGCTGCAACCTATGAACATATTTGGAAACAGTTTACTACTAATTTCTGATCTATCACATCGGTTTGTGACCTATTTAGCAAATTTCCATCGTATAAAATTATAATTAATCTCTTTAACTATTAAAAAACTTCATATATATAAGTTATTATTATAATGCCTCCATTTAATTGTATTTTTATAATCATTTGTTTGATTAACAAGCCTAATTAATTTTACTTAAAACTACAATGAACTCTCTTAATAATAAGAAAATGACTTTTATCATTTTATCCTAAAAACGATAGGTTGACTGATATGTAATTATCGCATAAATAATGAAAATCTGTGGGACAAAAGAGCATATTTTTAGTTAAACTTTTCTTGTATCGTTCTCATTGTACGAGCTATTTTATTATTTACAGGAAAAAGACTAGTCGACCCATTTTTCAAGAGGATATTCATAATTTTCTGGATGTTAATATGAAAACTCATTAAAAGTACTTTATTATCTTTGTTAGTTTTATGCTGTCATTAGCTTCTTTTCATAGTATTGTAATGTGCAGTCATTTTAAGGGGGAAAAACGCACTTTCTATTACGCAGAATGTTTTACTTTTATCTTTATGAGGCAGCTGTATTTTTTTCATTTAAATTATTTTGTTTCGCTTTTTCATTTAACCGATTTTATTTTTTATTTTTTTCCTGGTTGTTTCATATTCGATCTCGTACACACTATTAAACTGACTGGAGCAAACGCCCGTCCTTAAATGGTAGGTTAAAATCGTTTTTTTTTTTTTTTTTTTTTTTTTTTTTGTAGAATTTGAAATAATTGGTAAAAATTATCATTTACTAGTGAATTTTGATTTTATTTGTTTTAATTTATCAGTTAAAGAATTTTTAGTTTATTAATAATGTATTTTACACAACACTTTCCGTTTTCAAAAAATCCCTTTCGGCATGGCCTATAGGTGGAGGTAGATTTCGAAAAGTTTTCATCTCAAAATAAAAAAAAAAAAGATTAGAGATAAACCCAGTTTAACTACTTTATTCAGCCGCTTTTAAAAATTTTTTAATTTCATTTTTCTGTAAGAACTGGTTTTATCAAAATCATCTTAAACGAAATTCTACTCAAATGCCCATTTTGGCAACATATTTTGAATTATATTCTTACTTTATTTAAAAATATTGACCAATATGCTCATTATATAGTTCCTAAATAACAAAAACTGTTAATTAAATTCATTTGACAGCAAAATTGAATTTAAAAATGAGTCATAAAATAACCGATTTATTATTTTAATACATCCACAGTTCTTTAATCAAGATCGCTTTGAGAAATTTTGTGCGAAGTGCCCACTTTGACAGATTTTTTTAAATATATATTTAGCCTTTATCAAAAATCTGACCAATACACAGTAATTACACAGTTCCTAAATAACAAATAACTGTCAATTGAATGCGTTTGAGAGGAAAATTGAATTCAAAAATGAGTAATAAAATAAACAATTTGTTATTTGAATACAGCCTCAATCCTTTTATCATGATCGCTTTGGGAAATTTTTTTGCGAAGTACTTACTTTGACAGCTTTTAAAATATATATATTCACCCTTTATCAAAAAATTGACGAATACGCACATTATATAGTTCCTAAGTAACAAAAAACTGTCATTTGAATGCGTTTCAGAGTAAAATTGGATTTAAAAATGAGTCATAAAATAACCAATTTGTTATTTGAATACCCACAGTTCATTAATCATGATCGCTTTGGGAAATTTTGTGCAAAGTGCCCATTTTGGCAGCCTTTTTAAAAATATATTCTGCCTTTATCAAAAAACTGGCCACTCCGTCACATGATACAGTTCCTAAATAAGAGAACCTGTAAATTGGATGAGTTTGAGAACAAAAAAAAGATTTAAAAATGACTCGGTAAAAACGCAATTTCTTAAATTTCCTCAAATTTCAATCGCGATAACTTAGTGAAATTCTGTTCAAAATACCCTTTTTAGCAGCCTTTTTAAAAATATATTCTGCTTTTATCAAAAAACTGGCCAATCCGTCACATTACATAGTCCCTAAAAAAGAGGACCTGTAAATTGGAAGGGTTTGAGAACAAAAATGAATTTAAAAATGACTCAGAAAAAACGCAATTTGTTATACTTCCTCAATTTTTCATTGACAACTTCGGGAAATTCTGTTCAAAATACTCTTTTTGGCAGCCTTTTTAAAAATATATTGTGCCTTTATCAAAAAACTGGCCAATACGTCGCATTATATAGTTCCCAAATAAGAGGATCTGTCATTTGGATGCGTTTAAAATCAAAAATGAATTTTAAAATGAGTCAGAATATAAGCAGTTTGGATTTGAGGTTTTTTCTCCAACTCCTATTTTTGTTTAATTTATTTTTGCTATAAGAATTGGTTCTATGAAAAACTTGTTAATATAAAAGTTGTAGATATTATTGTGAAGATGTAAAATAAATTTAATTAGATTTGATTGCTTAAGAATTGAGTAAGTTATGGATTTTTTTCTTTTTCCTCCCCCCTTTTTCTTTTCGTTTTTAATTTTTTTCATCGGTAAAAATTGGTCCTATCAAAAACTTGTAAATGCAAAAGTTTTAGATAATATTGAGTACATTTATATAAAATTTAGTTGGATTTGATATCTTGAGAATTGACGAAGTTATGAATTTTTTTCTCCCAAAAACCATGTTTTTTTTTCGCCCTTTGAGCCCATTTTTAACTTTATCAAAAATTTGTCATGCATAAACTTTTTGCCCATTTCTTAGAAGTAATATAAACATTAAACTGATTCGATATCTATTTTAATTAAGAAGTTATCGCGTTTTTTCGGTTTTCACAAAAACCCTCCTTATTTCCACCCCCTTGGTCCGATTTTGCCCATTAACGAACTCGACCGAGATTTTAAGCTCCTTGATTTTATGTAAAAGTTTGAAAAAGATCTGAGCATAATTATGGAAGTTATCGTGTCTAGAAGAAAGTGATATACACCGATAGATAGATAGATAGATAGATAGATAGATAGATAGATAGATAGATAGATAGATATATATATATATAAACTTTTTTACTGATGGTAGTTTTGGGGTCTAGGAGTCATGATTCGTGTAGATCCGCAAAAATTTTTCAGAAATTCCAACATGGGAGACAATGCAATAGGTAGTATTTCATACGAAATCTACCTAAAAATGTATATTAAAGAATAGTTTATAGACTATATTTTTCGCTTTTAATTAATTCGTATTTAGTAATTGAAAGAATGCAAATATATTTATTCATATATAAAATGATTTTCCGAATTTTGAAAAAAATATTATGAATGATTTCCGATAAAACATAGAGCTATTATAAACAAACAAATGAATACGTAAGCATCATTATATACCCAATTTTACTTCTGGAATGACGACATTGCATTTTTTCTAGGTTTCCACGATAATGTCATCATATGTGCAGTTTTCTATAGATGTTGATTAAGAATGGAATGTACTACAGGAATGTATTAGTGGAGGTATATGACGTCATTTTTGTAAAAAAAAAAAAAAAAAAAAAAAATGCGTGTATTTTCATTCTTAAAATTGTAATAGGTTTTGTAGAAGTGCGACATTATCAACCCTTTTCGAATACTTCGCAAGTGAAAATATTTCAGTTTTAAATATCGCAGTCGAAATCACACATTGGGAAAACGCAATGTTTTTAAAAAAACTTTAGAGTGTTTTTCTAATTCCCATTATATGTCATTGCAGTGTCCATTATATGTCACTTCTTTTATATAAAGAAAAGCAGTATCATATAATGGGCATGGATTTATTGAAAGTCTTCGTTTGAAAAATAATTTCGAGCAAGCAATAAATTTTACAAAATTTGATGATTCTGGACTGGGTGAATTCACTTCACCCAGTTAGACAAGAACTCAATGAGACTTAAAAATCGCCATTTTACCCTATCTAACGTATCACGGAAATATTGTCTATCGTATTTATTGCATGCTGACAGTTTCGGAAAATTCCGTTTACACTTAAGAGAATATATCTATTTCCAGCTAATAACGTCGAAAATTCAAATTTTGAATTTAAATGATTATAAATGATCAAATTAAAATATCAATTTTTTAAAAGATGAATGCGTATGTGAGAGCTGCATACATAAAATTTGAGATGATGAAAATAATGTCGAGTTCAAATTCTATGCGTATAAATGTGTATGATTGAGCCAAAGTGAATTAATTTTGCTGTTTTCTTTTTGGAATACCAAGCAGTTGAACCCTCATTGATAACTGTATCATAATAACTGATCTTTATTAATATTTTATTGCTTATATTTGCAATTAAAGTTTAATTTTAATAATTTCTGCAACTTAGTTTTATAGAAATAGTGTTTTGTTAACTTTAGATTAAATTTGATTTGTTTAAGAGTTATACTTAAAAATATAGGGTGCAGTTTTTATTGTAACAAATCTCGTAGATTTATTAGAAATCAATGAAACAGTTCCTACTGTTTTGTAAACAATCAAAACTTTATTTGGGTTCAAAAATCTTCTAAATATTCTTGAATTTTCTTTTTAAAAATTTTATTACATACTTAGAATTATAGAATAAAGAAATATTGAATTCAAATTATTTACATACTATGTACAAAATGTATAATATGTACAAAATATAAATGCTTTTACCTTGATAATTTTTGATCATCATACTAAAAACTGGAAAGATGATCCTTTATGCATTTCTGCGTGCCTTTTCATAAAATTAACATAATTCTTCAATAAAACTCAAGACACGCACGACAAACAAAAAAATATAAACATTCTCTCTCAAAAAAAATTCTTTTTTCTTCAATTGACAATTCTGATGGAAAACATATATTTCTGTTTCTGCACTTCATTATGAATCTCTTCACCCAACATACGACATTAATAAATCTACCAAATTTTGAAATTCTACTATATATCATAAATTCATGTGAATTAGAACATAAAAGAGTAGGTACTGAAGTTTTCTTCTTTTCCATCATTACTAATTCTTCGTTGGGGCTTGTTTCTGAATGTGGCCAATTTTCTTCTGATAACTTCAACCATTCTGGTCCCTCCCACCATCTCATCTTCAGCAGCTGTTTAGGACTACATCCGCGAGAAGGTAGATCAGCAGGGTTGAGATGACCAGGTACGAAGTTCCATTGTTGAGATTCGGAAAATTTACAAATTTCTCTAACTCTATTGCCTACAAACGTTCCCCATTGATCATTTCTTCGAATCCAAGCGAGAACGGTCGAAGAGTCGGTCCAATACTTTACTGGTATGGAAATACAATTAAAGGCTTTCAAAACAAAT
Organism: Maratus speculifer; assembly: GCA_964019185.1. Classification (NCBI taxonomy): domain Eukaryota; kingdom Metazoa; phylum Arthropoda; class Arachnida; order Araneae; family Salticidae; genus Maratus; species Maratus speculifer. The sequence goes on from OZ025298.1 coordinate 132,484,982, forward strand.
TTAGTCAACCTTATTCCTAAAATACAAGCAAGAAGCTCTAAACGTGGTATGGTTACATTTTTCTTTGGTGCAAGACGAGACTTAGCTCCTAAAAGTTGTACAAAGACTGCGTCTTTCTCTTCACAACGTAAGAAAACTGCTGTTGCATAAGCTCTGGTACTTGCATCACAAAATGTATGAATAGACCATTTTTCTTTACAACCATAGCCTACACGTCTATTTATCTTCACGTCATTTAAATACTTGAGTTCGCTATACCATTTTTGAAAATTATTCCGGATTTCTTCTGGAAGTGGAGCATCCCAATCTAATTTCGTCGACCAGGCGTCTTGAATTATCAGTTTGGCTGGCAACAATGCTGGGGCTAAAAATCCTATTGGATCGAAGATCCCTTGGGTTACAGCTAATATCTTTCTTTTCGACAGATTTTCTATCTCATCACTAAATTTATAAGCGATCTTCAAACTATCTTCCATTGTGTCCCACTTCAACCCTAAAACCGGAACTATCGTTGTTACATTTTTGCTGAGCACCTTCTTTTCGTTAAGGAAACTGCTGTCTTCACTTTTAATTGGTCCGAATTCCCACATTCTTAATTCCATTTTCGCATCAGCCATGATTTCTGTAGATTTTGAAATAAAATTTTCTAGTTCAGGCACATTGTCGACTGAAGTAACGCAGTTATCTATATAGTATGATTTCATAAGCTTCTCAGCTATCTGTTTGTTTTCTTCATCAACATTACTCAAATGATATCTTATAACTGCACCTAGCAAAAATGGGCTACAAGTTGCTCCAAAAACTACTCTATTGTGTTGATAAACTTGAAATTCGTCAGGACTCTTCCACCATAAAAATCGCAAGAAATGCCGATCTGATTCTTTGACTTCAATTTGAAGAAATGCTCTTCTTATATCGGCTACTACCCCAATAGCTTTCTCACGAAATCTTATTAACACTGCAGGAATTTGTTCGATGAGGTTTGGTCCTTTAAAGAGGCAATCATTTAAAGAAGGAGACCTCCCTACCTTACACGATGCATCAAAAACTGGTCGAACACTTGTAGTAAGACTATCTGGTTTGATGACGGGATGATGAGGTAAAAAATGTCCTGGAATCTTGAGTGCTTCATCTGGTACTTTACTTATAACGCCTTCTTCTTCCCATTCATAGAAAACTTTAGCATATTCTTCAAACATTTTCATTGATTTTAATTTCTTTGTTGAATTTATCAATCTTCGTTCAGCTATGTGTCTATTTGAAGGAATCTCACGTTTGCCGTTAATCCAAGGAAGACCTACAATATAGCGACCTTCTATATTTCTATCAACTTCTTTTATAAAATTATCATGAGCGAGTTCTTCTTCTTCTGCTTTAGACAAAGTTTGACAGGGATCTGTTATACCGATTGTCTCTAACTTCCATAATTCTGGAATCTTCATATCTTTTAAAGCTAGGTTCGTGATAAACATATTTCCATAATTTAGACAAGACTGTGATGTACTTTCTAAACGACCACAAAGTGTCCATCCAAACTTTGTCTCTATTGCTGTAAGACCGCTCTTTAACTGTTTTACTCGACCAGTAAGAAGTTGTCCGTAGTAATCGCTTCCAATCAAAATTTCAATTTTTGGACTTCCTGCTCCTAAATCTGTGATCCATAGTTTATTTTGTTTAAGCTCTTTAATTACTGATTCTTTTGGTATCCGAGGAATATTATTACAAATTATATCTTGATCCAAAAGTTCTAAGACTTCTTTCGTTTGTTTCTGTCTATCAGAAGAACTTAACTCAACTTGGAATTTATTGTGAGATTTAGCTTCTGTTTGCGTACCTCCAAACAAAGTGTGTACAATAGCTTCAGAAGAAATGGGATGTAAACCTAACTCTTCAGCTGTACCTTTTAAAATATAGCTCTTTTGCGACCCACAATCAAGTAACGCTCGTACTTTCTTTGTTATTCGACCTTTAATAACTATTTCTAAAGTCATAAGGGCTACTTCAGCAGAACACTGCTTACTTGCTATGGTGCTTTGAATTACTTCTGGGGTCTTAGCTGTATTTTCTGGTTCTTTACACATTGAAATTTCAGGGCATAATAACTCGGTATGGGGTTTAGAACAAACGTGGCAACGAATAAAAACTTTGCAAACTTTAGCGTGGTGACCAAAACGAAGACATTTTAAACAGCAATTTTTATTCTTAATTTTGGCCTTCCGTTCATTAAAGGAAAGAGATCTAGCCCTAACACAATCCTTGCTTTCATGAGATTTACTGCAAAATAAACAAAGGCGTTCTTTTGCGCTAAATAGCTCTGCTGCAGTAGGTATTTTACTTTCTGCTTTTCTTAACTTTTCTTTAGGTTTGTCTTTAAAGCCCAGCTCTATAAAACTCGATTTGGCTAATTTGAATCTTTCCTCGTTTGCAACTTCTTGTTTCAGAAATTCCATCAAACTTACTATATTTGCTTTTGTTGACAATGCATTATTATTACTAACAGTGTTTGATGTGATTGAAATATTATATCGCTGCCATGCTTTTAATACATCTTCCGATAAGCTAGATTCTATCATGGGATAGAGCCACGCCGAATTGCTTTCTAAACTTAAACCCATTGATTCTAACGATCTTAAATATGCCTCGACTTTCGTGAATAAATCTGATAAGGGAAGTTTATCTTTGCCGTGCGCCTGTACATTAGCTACAATCAATTTTAGGAATTCTCTAACGTACACTTCTATTAGTAAATCTTTATTTCCAAAACGCTCTTGAAATGCCTCGACAGCTTTGGAGTAATTAACTGCAGTCATTGGATAGCTCTCTAACAAACGCCTGGCACTGGTTCCAGGTTCTACCGATTGGATAAGATACTGAAATTTGTCACTATTATCCAAATCTATGTCTTCATGAATTTTCTGAAACTGGGACCAAAATGAAAGATAATTTATTAACTGCGAATCGAATGGCTTAATATTCAATTTAGGTAATTTATAATGCTTTGATTTGGAATAACCGTGATCTGTGCTTTTTTCACTATCATCTTGATTACGTTTATTTGTACCCAATGCTTCGCTAACTTTACGCTTAATGGTAATAAATTGATCTGAATAATTTTCATTTTCCACTACTTCATTTTCAATAGCCTCTTCATCGCATTTATCATCATCTAACATGAGTTCAATTATAGCTTCATCAATAGCTTTAATTTCATGAATCAAATTTTCTAATTTACTAAAACCGTCTAAAATTTTGTCCTTATCTAATGACTCGCTGTTAATTTCTTCATTCAAAACATTTAAAGTTCTGGTAAATGACGAACGTAGCGGCGTACGCTTTTTCTTTAGCTTATTCATCATCGAAAAATTAAGTAGTAATGCACAGCTTATGAAAACACTATACGCTATAAAAACAATTCAATATCTCAACAGTATTATTCAAATGTCCGTGCTCGGGGCGCCAGAGCGACCTTTCCGCATCTTATAAATAAATTAAATATCACAATTGCAAATATGCAAACGATTTTCTGTGAATAAACTGGGATAACTTAATTTATCAATTCCTAACATACTCCCACCTTTAATTTAGGCGGAAGCCAAATTAAACTTAAGATCACTTTTGATCAAATTAAGCCCTAATTCAAAATAAAAAATATGCAAATAAATAAAGATAATAACTAAACAATAATAAAATAATAATGAAACATTTAGAGTTCTAGAAAAGTCAATTCAGGGTTTTAGAAAAGTCATTTCAGAGTTCTAGAAAAAGTCATTTCAGAAGTCTCTGTACTACTCTACCACTTCTAGTTTTACTGTTACTCACAGTCTGGATTACAGGGTCATCAGGACTTGATATCTCTAATGAGTACAGCTTACGAAGTGGACGCACCAAGGTCCCTGAACTTGTTTTAACTTCAGCCACTCTAGCTGCTCCATCTCGACTTGGGAAAATCTTTACAATTTTTCCTATAGGCCAATAAAGTCTCTTTTGGTTTAGTTCTATCAAGACTACTTCACCTAGTCTGACAGCTTGTCCTTTCTGTTTTGATTTTTGGACCAATTCAGCTAAATATTCTTTTCTAAATCTATTTCTAAGTTGTTGCCGAATATTTTGACAGTGTTTATATCTAGATTGAAGTTTCTTTGAATCTATTGCATCTAAATCAGGAACACCTATTTCTTCAATGTCTTGCAAAAATGATGATGGAGTCAAAGGTATAAATTTATCTGTTTCTTCAAAAATATAGGTTAGAGGCCTTTTATTTACTGTTGCTTCGACATCACATAGAACAGTCATGAGTTCTTCAAAAGTTAAAGTTGAAGTGCCGAGTGTTCTGATCAAGGGAATTTTAACACATCTAATCAGACGCTCCCACCATCCACCCCACCAAGCTGCTGCTGGAGGGATGAACTTCCATTTAATAGGAGACAGTTCTTTTGAAGAAACTATTGCATTCCAATCCAATGATTTTAAAAGGTTATTGGTTCCTCTAAAATTTGAGCCATTATCAGAGTATATAGTAGTCGGCCTTCCTCTCCTGCATATAAACCTTCGAAGTGACTGAATGAATCCTTCCGCTGAGAGACTGGATACAAGTTCCAAATGTATTGCCCTATATACTGCACATGTAAAAAGTACAACCCAAACTTTGGATCTTTGCTTTACGAAAAGAGGGCCAAAAAGATCAGCTCCAACAACTTCAAAAACTTTGGAATCTCTGACTCGATCTAGAGGTAGGTGGATTGGAGGTGTAGTATATGGCTTTGTAGAGTATCTTTTGCATCTGTAACACTTAGACAATTGACTTCTAATGATGCGTCTAGAAGAAATTATCCAATATTTTTCTCTCAAAATGGATCCAACTGTTTGAAGTCCAGCATGACAATTCTTTAAATGACATTCTTGAATCAGACAATTCACTACATGATGTTTCGATGGTAATAAAATTGGATATCTGAAAGAAAACTCGTCATCTCGCTCTAATATCTTTGTTTTTACTCTTAACAAACCTTCTTGATCTTTCATAACCTTTAATCCTTTTATTGCATCAGTAGTATTACCAAAACTTTCAGATTGTATTATTGACCAGAGCGACCTTTCCGCATCTTATAAATAAATTAAATATCACAATTGCAAATATGCAAACGATTTTCTGTGAATAAACTGGGATAACTTAATTTATCAATTCCTAACACCTACTGAAACATTTTCTTTCGTTGAAACTCGACGATTTCTATCTTCTGTATTTAAAAGACCGGGCTATTATTTTTTGCTCATTAGCACTAATCTTTCTACATAACTAATTTTGATAATTAATATTTTTTATGAAAGCTATCTACATCTAGATGCGCCCGTTCTAGCTATTGTCTAGTTTATATCCATTTTTATATTCGATTTTTCGATTTAGAAGCTTTTTTATTACATTTCTTCAAAACAGTGGCAATCGGATTTACTTCCATTATTGCAGAGAAAAGAAAAGTAATAAAAAATAACTAGACACATGGCTCATTGAACGTATTTTGTAAACTTGCGAGTGAAATTCGGTAAAAAAAATATTTATGCATGTATTTTATTTTGATAAGTAAATAAAAATTTGTGTTTACTCTGACCGTCAGGAGAATATTGCTTATTGTTCTTATTTTATCTTCGTGCATTTTCATTTTATTGATACCATTATTTTATTACAATGGAAAGAAAATGTGTTTTTTATTTTAATATGCACTGTTAAAAATAAAGGTGACGCACCGATTGCATTTGACGCCCAGGGGTGAAAAGGTTAAATCACTTGGCACCAGCGGGCTTGAAAATGTGTTTGGGGCGCCATTGGGTGTTTCACGCTAATTAGGGTGCCGCGCAATGCATACCGTTGGAAGATTTTCACCCCTTAGTCATTTGCGCATGCTCTGTAACGTGTATCCTTGCACTTCAAGTCGCTGTCACTGGTGGATCAACACATCAATTTTTTCCTACGATGACTATCACCGCTATACGCTATCCCAATTTAGTTTAGAACTTCGGATGGCTAACTTTTGGCGAGCTTTTTTATATAAAGCAACCTTTGAATTTCAGGACATATGAACATTTCAGGGACACTTTGAGGGTGAGCTTGATGGCCGAGTGGATAGGGCGTTGAGCTTGTAATCAGACGTTCTGCGTTTGAATCCATCGAGGGCCGAAAGTCGGTTAGTATATTTTTTAATTTTTCATCATTGGGCACTCTGGATTAAGGGTGCCATCTTTTCACCCTAATTAAAGGTACTATTTTGGCTCCTTTAGGGGTGTCACCAGTGAGACAAGTCTTCCACCCTTAAAAAGTGCAATGTGTCACCATTAGTTTTAACAGTGTATGCTGGTTAAACATAAAAATAGATGCATAAAGTACGTGTGAAAAGTTTGTTCGAGTGAAAGTGGTAGGTGATTATTTCATCTTGATTACATGATCTCTCTCGCATTAAAAAAATAAGTAAAATATATTAATTTTTAATAGAGAATTTAGAGAAATAAAGAATTTAAGGGTGTTAATAAAAATGGTTTTACAGTAAAAAAGAAAGACTTAATATAAGGCCTTTATACTGTAGGAATAATTTTTGCTGGTTTGTTCTAAATTCATTTAACAATTTTTTATGATCGACAAACTCGTATTTTTTTTTCATTGTGCAATTCTCTCTTTCATCAAAGAATGTTGGTCTATATTTGAACATCAATCCAAACCCAATTACAATTTTTAGAATTGTATAACGCTGATAACAACGGTGTTTTTTATAGTTTATTTACAGAACCACTCAAAAATATTCCATTATGTATGGTTTATGGGAAATGTCGTATTTATATTAATATCTTGCACTTATAATCCTTACTCTGTTTGTTCGTCTATCCACCAATTTACTAAATAAATGGTTTGAAAATTCCTTTATATACCGTAATTTCCAGCGTATAATCCTCGGATCAAACAATCTTTTTTCGACCCAGATTTTTTTTTTAGAAGAAATGTAACTTTTTAAATCGCCGTAAATGTTTGTCTTCAATCACTAAAAAAGATTTCTGAGTCCAAAAAGAATTGTTTGATCCGCGGATTATACTTTGGAAATTAGGTACCTATTGGAAAATTTTGTTGAGTTTTTTTTCAAATTTTATGAAAATAGGATCAGAACTTAAAAGGATAACAATAAAAGCTTTCTATATTTCGCCAAATCATATCATAAGTAATTCTAAGTTTACCATATTGATTATGAACTATTTAAGATAGAAACTTACTATTTTCGTATTAGTGAATTTAAAACATATAAACATATCATATAATTTGTATCCATGAATTTTTCTATAAGAGTTTCAAAACTATTGGATCAAAATCTGAATATTTATGAAAATAGTTTTAGAGCGAATTACCATATTTGATGTGCAATTTCCAACTTGTTGATTGTGATATGAGTTTTTAAGTTTAACTTAATTTTTGAACATTGCGTTGTATGCATAATAGACCGTTTTCTAATTACATCCCGTGTGCAATTTTATGATTAAGTATAGTGAGTGGTCTCATTTTGTTCCTTATGTCTTGAAGACTAAGAAAAGCGATGGTGGACATCCGGGACACGCGACTGGGGAGGGGGAGGGTTGAAAAATGGAAGTGGAAAAAATTCCATTTCATAAATAATAAAGAAATTTATCTATAAATATTAACGTTTAAAACATTTATAGATTAGGAAAAATATTTGTGGACATCCGGGACCCGCGACTGGGGAGGGGGAGGGGGAGGGGAAGGGTTGAAAAGTGCAAGGAAAAAAATTCCATTTCTTAAAATATAAAGGCAATTATGTATAAATATTAATGTTTAAAACATTTATGATTATGAAAAACATTTGTGGGCATCCAGGAGCCGCGACTGGCGAGGGGGATGGGTATGGGGAGGGGTGGGGGAGGGGAAGAGTTGCAAAGTGCAAGGGAAAAAATTCCATTTCATAAAAAATAAAGAAAATTATGTATAAATATTAATGTTTAAAACATTTATAGATTAGGAAAAACATTTGTGGACATCCAGGAGCCGCGACTGGGGAGAGGGATGGGTATGGGGAGGGGTGGAGGAGGGGAAGAGTTGCAAAGTGCAAGGGAAAAAATTCCATTTCATAAAAAATAAAGACAACTATGTATAAATATTAATGTTTAAAACATTTATAGATTAGGAAAAACATTTGTAAACATGCGGGACCCGCAACTGGGGAGGGGGAGAGGGAGGGGTAGGGTTGAAAAGTGCAAGGAAAAAAATCCATTTCATAAAAAATAAAGAAAATTATGCATAAATATTAATGTTTAAAACATTTATAGGTTAGGAAAAGCATTTGTGGACATCCAGGACACGCGACTGGAGAGGGGAAGGGGAAGGGGAAGGGTTGAAAATTGCAAGGGAGAAAAATTCCATTTCATAAAAAATAAAGAAAATTATGAATAAATATTAATATTTAAAACATTTATAGATTAGGAAAAACATTTGTGGACATCCAGGAGCCGCGACTGGGGAGGGGGAGGGGAGGGGAAGAATTGCAAAATGCATGGGAAAAAAATTCCATTTCATAAAAAATAAAGAAAATTATGTATAAATATTAATGTCTAAAGCATGTATAGATTAGGAAAAACATTTGTGGACATCCGGGACCCGCGGCTGGAGAGGGGGAGAGAGAGGGGAAGGGTTGAAAAGTGCAAGGGAAAAAATAAGTAATAAAGGTAATTGGAAAGGAGCTGAGTGATGATAAATACTACATGATACAAATTTTGCAACGCGAAATATTATTTGTTATCTTTGTATTGTTATTCTATATTATACATCATATACCTAAATAGTAAAAACTTTCAAATTTTAAACTGCAAGTAAAAGTTCAACTTCAGAACAAAGTAGGATCATCGGTATCATTGTCATCATAATTTACATCATCAAGGCCTCCAAAATTATCACATTTATCAGTCTCACCCGAGCATGAACACATTTCAGTTACAAGGTAATCCATTTTGTGAACATTTGCAGGATGCTACACATCTTGACTTGACACACGAACAACGCACCGATTAAACCAGTTCTTGAGAAGCACATGGCATATTACTCATGACAGGTAGGTATTATGTTTCCTTTATTATTCAACCAAAATTAGTTGGGGATGGAATATTAGTTTTTAAAATGTGTGCTCTTTGCCATATTATTGCTTGGTAATGAACTCTTCTTACGGCTGGGTAAAGGGTCGCTTGAGTTGGAGGCATATTTGTTCCTTCAACTTGCTTTTTTGTAAATAACCACCATCTTAGCTCACTTAATGTTTTAATGTTTAATTTTGGCATGTACACTGAACATATGTATTCTTCAAGTGCAATATATATGTTTCACTCTCAAGGATATCTGTTTAATGTTATGCGGCAAGTGCTTTCAGAATTCTGTTGTCAGCATTTATGAAGCTCTTCCAAAAACTGTTTTTTGATTTACCACTGAATAAATCAGTGGTGCCAGATCCAGAAAAGGAATGCAGTCCCACTAAAGCTTCAGATCTTTTTTCTTGCCCTTTTCAACCTTTTCCCCTTCCCTCCCCCTCCCCCTAGCCTAGTTGCGGATCCCGGATGCCCACTATTGCTTTTCTTATTCTATAAAAGATTTAAATGCTAATATATATATATATATATATATATATATATATATACAATTAAATGGCATTTTTTTCTTGCCTCTTTCAACACTTTCCACTCCCCTCCCCTCCCCTCCTCTTTCCTTACCTCCGTCTTCCTAATCACAAATCCCGAGTATCCTTCAATGTCATTCTCATTTTATAAACATTTTAAACTTTGATATTTATGCATAATTTTTTTTTTGAAACAGAATTTTTTTCATTGCCCCTTTCAAATTCCTCTCCTCCTCCCCAGTCGCGAGTCCCGAATGTCCACAAATGTTTTTTCCTAATTTATAAATGTTTTAAACATTCATATTTATACATAATTTTCTTTATTTTTTATGAAATGGAATTTTTGCCCCTTGCAATTTTTAACCATTCCCCTTCCCTTCCCCTCCTCCTCCCCCGTCGCGGGTCCTGGATGTCCACAAATGTTTTTACTAATCTATAAACGTTTTAAATATTAATATTTATGCATAATTTTCTTTATTTTTTATGAAATGGAATTTTGATCTCCTGCATTTTTTAACCCTTCCCCTCCCCCCTCCCCCTCTCCAGTCGCTTGTTCCGGATGTCCACAAATGTTTTTCCTAATCTATAATTGTTTCAAATATTAATATTTATACATAATTTTCTTTATTTTTTATGAAATGGAAATTTTTCACTTGCACTTTGCAACTCTTCCCCTCCCCACCCCTACCCTCCCCTCCCCACCCCTCCCCTCCCCCTCTCCCAGTCGCGGCTCCTGGATGTCCACAAATGTTTTTCCTAATCTATAAATGTTTTAAACATTAATATTTTTGCATAATTTTCTTTATTTTTTATGAAATGGAATTTTTTTTGCCATGCACTTTTCAACCCCTTTTCTTCCCCTCCCCCTCCCCAGTCATGGATCCCGGATGTCCACAAATGTTTTTCCTAATCTATAAATGTTTTAAACATTAATATTTATAGATAGTTTTCTTTATTTTTTTATGAAATGGAATTTTTTTGCCTTGCACTTTTCAACTCTTCCCCTCCCCCTCCCCCTCCCCAGTCGCGGGTCCCAGATGTCCACCATCGCTTTTCTTAGTCTACAATACATAAGGAACAAAATGAGACCACTCACAATACTTAATCATAAAATTGCACACGGACCTATGAAAAGCTGTAATTAGAAAACGGACTATAAATGCTGCAGATCATATATATTTAAACACAACAGACAGTGCACAAGTTACAGAATATGAACGAAAGAAGCTTAAAATGGCTTAAAATAAGTTTTACGCTGAACTGCCTTTAGTACCGTAAAATGAGGTGAATTGGAACACTTTCCAACTTTAACGTTAAAAAAAAGTAACAACTGATTTTTTATTTCTTTTATTTTCCTACTTCGGTCTTGTTTTGGTCTTTACTTTTTAAGCAAAAACGAAACATTTTTACTGTTTATATATGTATTATTTATCTTTTTAATGGTGTTCCGATTCACCCCGCAGATAGGGGCGAATCGGAACAAATGCTATAATTTTTATTTATTCCGATTCAAACTTTAATTGGGGTTATAAAAACAGGTAATAATGATAAAGGAGGAATAGGAACACATATTTACTGTGAAATCAAGCTTTTATTTTATATACAAGTAAAGATATGCCTTTTTTAAGAATTAGAAAACAACTTTTAAATCAAGAAAATTAAAATTTACTTCAAGAAATTATATTCGAATTGCAGAAGTAGAATTTACTATAAATTTAGTCCTGTTCGATATTATCCTTTCTAGTAGTCATTGGGTAAGTGAATCTATTGAGTAGCTCCAATCGCTGCATGTATTAATACAATCTACTAATACTTTCTCATCCCCAGCCCTTAGTACTGTTTGCATCCCTCTCTTTTTTAATTGGTTTTTCATTTTGAGATGTTTGTGTACTGTTGTGGATGTCAGAGGATAATTCTGTGCAGTTTTTCCAACTAATTCGCTATTTTTAAATTGTTTAATTGTGTGATCCATGTCTGTTGGATTAGGCGTTGACTTTTTTGTTTAACCAAGTAATTTCTTGGCACCTTTAAACTCTTCAAATAATTAGAACAAACAAAAAATAGTTACAATACATATTCATTAGTATATTTTCATATATTACATGAAACTATTACTGTATAGAAAAATACACCATGAGAGAAAACGTGTTCCAATTCACCCCGTAAATCTTAAACCTCTGATGTTACAAGCCATTTTTCATTTTTTCATTATGTAGTTTAGAAATAATTAGAATTTAATACAGAATATCGTTTATAGGTCTATCATTAATTAAAAATACCCTCTCTTAGGCTTAGAATACGAAAAATACTGTAGTTACACAGAAAGTTTTGAAGACGTTGAAAAAATGAGGTTTTTGAGGTTCTTCTTGAAGTTTTTATATATACTCCAGTAATTGTGCAAACATGTCAAAACTGAATTTCCCAACTCTTAATGTTACTACCTTCTTATAAAAAAATTGGCAATTAAAAATATCATCACATATATTTATAATGAATTTCTTTGTATGACCGAGAAATTTCGTTCCTATTCACCCCGCTGTTCCTATTCACCCCATTTTACAGTAAACCAAGATATGTTAATAGAATATTGAAAAATGGTATACAGAGCCATGCAAAAATTTAATTACATGGCTGTCACAGGAAGATAATCTCAGTAAGTATGATTTCATTAGATTTAAGCGTGTTTTAGTCTTAATTAATTTTTAGCTATATAATTGCATATGCGTATGTAAAGGTAGTAGGCAAAATACAGGGCTCTACAAAAGAATTAAAATATGCTACCGTCTATTTTGTATAAATTTCTGACAGTCAAATTTCAACCTATTAGAAGTTTTTAACACTTTACATCATAATTTCATTTGTTTAACAATTTTGTTTGTCTGTCCGTCCTCTAACTTGCGTTAATATAGTTGGATTCCTCTATAATTGATATATGTTATTGAGATTTACTATAAAATGCTCGGAATTGATAATAAAATACGAAACGTTCATAATTGATTTACAGAGCTACTTAAAAAATATATTAGATTATGGCGTATAGAAAATTTCGTATTTATATAAATATGTTGCGCTGACAAACATCATCTGGTCTGTTCATTTATCCAAATAAAGCAGCGTTAATCTACTAAATAAATGGTTTGAAATTTCATTTATGTAATTATTGGAGAATTTTGTGGAGTCGTTTTAAATTTTATGAAAATCGGATCAGAACTTAAAAAGATAATAATAAAAGTTTTCTTCATTCTACAAAGTCCTATCGTACATAATCAATTGAATAATATCCCGTAATATAGTACAGTAGAAATAGCCTTAGAGGTGAAACTAATTGGAACAGAAATAATTCCTGTTACAAATGACAGATAACACGCTTCTAATGAACATACTAAAAATATACATTCATGCTGTTGCGCAAAATGCGTTTTTTGGCGGCCATCTTAAAAAATGCGCAAAATTTTTGAAAATCGAAAACAGCCATGTGAGGTATCATATTAAAGGAAATTTTGAGTTGATAAAGAATATGATATGGTAGGTAACACGCCTCTAATGAATATACTAAAAATATACAATCGTACTGTTGCGCAAAATGCGTTTTTTGGCTGCCATCTTGAAAAAATGCGAAAAATTTTTAAAAATCGAAAACAGCCATGTGAGGTATCAAATTAAAGGAAATTTTGAGCTGATAAAGACTATGCTATATTTTTTTTAAGTAGAAGTAAATAAAAAAATTATGGCAAAAAAAATGAAGGGTTTCGGATTTTTTAAAAACTCGATTTGAAGTGTTAAATAATCATGTGGGGTATCAAATTACAGGAAATTTAAGACTTGAAAAATGTTTGATATTGTTTTTTGAAAAAAAAAGTTTGTAAAGATTAACTAGCGGAGAGTTTTAGAAAAATGATACCCACATTACTCCATAGTTAAACCTTAAATTTAACTTTGCTGCAGTGCATTACACCTACACTTGATACTGTTATATGACAACTCCCATTGCAACACTAATTGTTATTACAAAATTGATACATAAATATTGATTAACTTTTATATTTTCTAAGTAATTTATTCAGTACGAAATATACGATATCAAAATGCTCTTATCTCCAAATTTCCAAAGGATCGGAACCATTTATACCATATTAATGTTAATCCATAGAGCTCTATAATTCTAATGGCATGCTATAAAATTGACTCTACTAAAATAAGAATCATAAGTTAGACGATATACCTTAATCTTTACACAGTTTCGTGATGAAGTTTTGAAAGTATGTTGTGCTAGAAAAGATTTAAGGGCTGCAAATGTACACAAGAGGTTGCTTTCAGTCATAGATTTACCTGTTGCAGAAGCTCAATATCACTAAATGCGTAGTATCAGTTTTAGGATCGGAAAACCCATTCCTGTGAAATACGTATCTGAAGGTAGCAGTAGAGGATTGCCCGCAGCAGTAGGACGTCCAACTGACACTGAGAACTTTGATGATTTTGAAAACACATGTGAATGGTTTCAAGAAAATGATAAAGAGCCAATATCTGTCAATGACTTAGTCGAAAAAATGCGTAGTTTTTCATCAGAGGGAAGCGAGTCTTACACTTCTAGACATTTGAAGAAAAAATTGCTAGACAGGTTTGGAGGCAACATTATAATATCAAGAAGAGATAGGAAAAGTGACATGATAACGTTTGGAAAAACTATATCGAATATAATACTGGACTATCATAAGCAAAAACAACTTCATGATCCCGATGAAGAAAAATTTTGATTAATAGAATCTTCAGCAAAATTTATTAGAAAGGAAATAAATTGCGGTACAAAAATAAGGACTTTTATCCTAATTCATTAGATATTGCTCCATTGAAGAAAATAAGACATATTTACCCCCTGTTTTATAAACTTTTAAAAATATCCTAATTGGTTGTAAACGCAATGATCTGAAGCATATTTCAATAGGCCAGCTGTAATGAAAGCATGCAGGCCTCGTTCTCTAATATCCAATTCCTCTTGCTGTAGGCATTCAGATTCACAGAGATTTTGGATCTCGTTTATTAATTGATGAACTTTATAGTCTAGGATTCAGTGTGTCTTATGATGAAACACAGAAATACATACACTCTTTTGTAACGGATGAAAGTAACTAAAACATTGTACATTCAGGTCACTTTTCGTAATCGATAGCTGACAATGTCGATCATAATATAGCAGCAATAGATGGCCATAACAGCTTTCACGGGTGGGTGTTATAATGTGTTCACCAGGAGCATCTTTTAATAACCCTTTATTCCTCACAAACACAATAAAACGACTCAAGTCTCGCCCTCTAGCACATGACATTATTAAAAAAAATCCTCTTTTCTACTTTCAACCTCCTAGCTCAATAGCGATGAATAAATTGAAGTTTGAAAAATTATCCTATGTACCAATGAAAATTAATCATTTTGATGTTCTATGGAGTACCAGTAAGTAATTTAAAACGCCTCAGCCAGGATGGTTGGGATATATACAAACTGCTTTAGAATGTGAACACAGTGTTAGAACAGTTACTAAGTTTCTGCCATTGATTGATCTAAATAATTTTTTTACAGCGGTGATACATTACATTTACGTTCATCAGCAATGAAGCAAAAAGACTAAATGTAGTAACTCCGATTGTAACCTTCGATCAATGCTTGTTTATAAAGGCGCTGATAATGGAAATTAAATGCGCTGATCACAAGAGAGTTTGATAATGTGATAATACAGCTTGGTGGGTTTCATACACTGATGTTCTTTCTAGGAACTATTGGAAGATTTATGGCGGGATCAGGTGTAGAAGAAGCACTACACACAGTTTATGCTGAAAATTCAATACCGCATATGTTAAAAGGTAAAGCATATTCGCGTGATTCAGAGGTTTTTTTTAAAATTTGGTTACATAAATATGATTTTATAGATAAAATCCCTTTTCTTGTGTACTTATTTTGAATTTTTTTGGATAAAACCATGTTTTTCAAAAATCCGAAATCCTTCATTTTTTTTACCATAACATTTTTATTTACTTCTACATTTAAAAACAAATATCATATTCTTTATCAACTCAAAATTTCCTTTAATATGATACTCAACAAGGCTGTTTTCGATTTTTGAAAAGTTTTCGCATTTTTTCAAGATGACCGCCAAAAAACGCATTTTGCGTAACAGTACGAATGTATATTTTTAGTATGTCCATTAAGAGCGTGTTACCTGCCGTATCATATTCTTTATCAGTTCAAAATTTCCTTTAATATGATACCTCACATGGCTCTTTTCGAATTTTAAAACTTTTTCGCATTTTTTCAAGATGGCCGCCAAAAAACGCATTTTGCGCAACAGTACGAATGTATATTTTTAGTATGTTGATTAGGAGCATGTTACCTGCTATTTAGAACAAGAATCTTTTCTGTTCCAATTAGTTCCACCTAAAGGTGTTTTTTGCTTATTTCTACTGTACTAATAGGTAATGATTCGATGCTTTCCATATTGATTAAGTAGTATTTAAGTTGGGGTCTTATTATTTTCGTACTATTGAATTTAAGATGGATAACCGTATACTTTGTATTCATGCATTTTTGAATAAGAGTTTAACAGCTTTTGTATCAAAATCTCGATATTTATAAAACTAGTTATAGTACGAACGCACCTCATTTGCCACATTTGACATGCAGTTTCCGACCTATTTTTTATTGCTTGAGAATATTCCATCATCGGACCAAAGAAGAAATCCAGGAACACGATCGAGTTGAAGAAGGCAGTCGTTTAGAAATACGAGAGCGGTTTTAAGTTTGCATAAATCGGTCTCATCAGTCAGAAATTTCTATTCATGATAAATTCCATTTTGGCGAAAAGTGATTGAATAAGAAAGCTAATGCAGCGAAAAGCGTGAATACACTAATGAAACTAGGATCGTAATTAATTGAAGATTTCGAACAGGTATTAATTATTTCTATCAATCAAAAACAGTTAGATGGCAATTTTATTTCAGGGCCCATCATAGATGAAATGATCAGACTATTGTATTCCGATCTCATTCATAAAATGCCTTGGACGAGATTTATATATTCTTAAAGATTTTGAGGTTATCGGAGGTTGGTTCATCTTCGAGAGGTGCACTGGCATGTATACGGTGTTATTAGACATGGAAAAGGGAATCCAGACAAGTTTGAGATAAAAAAATTTATGTCCGAATTGACAGATTTCGTTGAGACTGGAAGAATAATTCCCGAACAAGATTTCAAATGTGAAAACTCTTGAAACTGGCCTCTTTTGGGAAAAAATGCCAAAGAGGATGTTCATTAATCGGTAGTAAAACACTGTCAGAGAATAACTGTATAAATGGTAGGTTAATTTTTTTGCTGTGTGATAATGCTAGTAATGATTCTAAAGTGAATCTCTTTCTTCTAACCTATTTAGAAACTCTTATACCTAAACTTTTGGCAGGAAACAATTCAATTAAAAGTAAATTTTGTATGACAAAAAAGAAAAAAAAAAACATGGATCAGAAGGCATTTTTTCGATGAGTGAATGAATGAAGTGTTTTTTCTGAGTGTGAAAAAATACCTCCAGGATAATTAGCTATCCTTTAAAAGCCTCTTGGTAATAAATAATGTTCTTGCACGCCCTCCAGGTTTAGAAAACAAATTGTTGGTGAAGTTCATTTTCATCATATTGAAATGTTTCCCATTTAATATCACGACACTTACCTAGACCGCGTGCCAGAATTCATTTCATGTTTACACAAAACTTTCAAAGGTGCTTTTAGATGACATCAGATACAGAATTGTCCTTTAAGAGTGTTCTAAAAAACATTTCAACATCTCAACTGCGTTAGCCTTATAGATAAGGTTTATAAGGAGCTTTCGATGGAGACCCTTCTTTTGAAGCTTCCCCACACAACCCTAGACATATGGTGCAACCAAAAAAATGTGCAAGACCTTCAAATAGACGTGCAAGCAGAGTGAAATTCAGACATAACCGGGAAAGATATCTGTGGCTCCGGGGGGGGGGGGCATTTTATTATCCCAGAGGGGGAGATGTATTTTGACCATTGAAAACACAAAATCACAAATCCTCCTGTCGAAAATAATTCATTGCACAATGGGGGAATGTCCCTTCTCTGCCCACCCTCTGGATTTAAAACTAAAGATAGAAAATGAAGGATTTGCTTCGGATAAGGAGAATGAGATAGACGAGAACGGGCTTCTTTAAAACATTTTTTGTATGTGGAGTAAGGGACAGACGCTGGAGGAGGAAAATCACGGAGAGAAAACTGTTGCAATCCGTGTTTACAATTTATTTATTTTAGAAACGTTCGGAGAAGATTTACTTAGTTTCGATTTGACTCTGATACGCAATTTTCCTTTTGTTAATTTATTCGCCAGGCAACATAGTTCATTTTAGAATGCTTTTTAATAGATTATTTATGATTTACATATTAGAAGATTCACTTGACCTTGATACCTTTGAATAGCCATCTTGATGATTATTTTTTCACCTGAAATTCCAGGTGTAAAACTTAATAGTACAGGTTATATATTACTGTGAAGATTTTTTCCCTTAGGGGAACTCCCTAGGGGACGGTCAAGAAATAGAAATTTATCCAAATGTTTTAGTACGCCCCATATTGTGTATTCAATATTCACACTAATCAATGAATATATGGATACAACCCCTCTTGTTTTTTTTTTCATTTTGGGAATAACGGATTTTCAACTTATTCTATTGACGATTATTTTCAGAATTTTCAAACTATGATTTTGAGACTCACAAAAGTTGCTCTATACATTTAGCTAACACAATATGCAAATGACATTTTGATATCGTTGACGTATGCGCAGTGTAAAATTATTTGGTAAACCTACTCATTTTTCATACAATTTTTATTATTTTTTATTCTGATTACAGGATATTGTGTACAATGTTGTTTGTCATATTTTCAGAAAAAAATTATGTTTTATATTAAGAACTCTGCAAATTATAAGAAAAAAGCTTGGAAAAATTTGAGACTGTGTTTATAAAAACCTAAATTTTTCTACGAGTTTACATGCTGTTGACATAAAAATGAACACAGTTTATGACAATAAGCCACTTAATCATAATCTACAGTTTAAGCGTTTTTTCTGCAGTAGTTTTGGCAGGGTTATCCAAAAGATATATTTATTCTTTTTAACTCTTTTGGTGGTTCCCTATGGAGTTTCGGGAAAAAAAAAATCTTCATGGAAATGTATGACTTGTACTGTTATATGGGTACACGTGAGTTTCAGAATAATTCCTCGTGTAATTTTCTAGGTATTTAACAAAATGTCTAAAATCGCAAGTGTATGGTCATCAATGGCCATGTAGTGTATATTGGACACTAATTTGATTTTTATTTAGATGTAAATTTAGATATAGATTTACAGTAGTAGAATATTTTCATTATATTCTATGTTTACAAACACATTTATGTAAATATAAATATATATAGGACAGTTGCACCATAAACTTTAACTAATAATAACACATTGCTCAGTGGTGCACAAAACAGGAATTTTAATATACATTAGCACATATTAAAATAAAATAAAATTTTCAACGTTTCGCGCCGTCTTCTGTGGGCGTCTTCAGGAAAATATGAAATGGAAGGACTACGTTTGCATCTTGTTCGAGAGATATTTCTACTAAATTAAAAATTAAATGAATTAAAATTTAAAAATGTTGCCAATTACACGTGAGTAAAAATTAAAATATTGCAAGGAAATAAAAATTTTAAGGTTTTATGATGTTATGCCATATTTTTGGTATATTGTAGGATAAATTATCATTACATGGTTTATTATCACGTGCTATGATTTCGATGGATTCTATTATTTTACCTTGAACTAGGTTATTGCATGGAACTATGATTTTGGCTTCCTCAAAATTAATATGGCAACCCTTGTTCGCCAAATAGAAGCGAGCAAGGGCAGTATTCTGTTTATATTGTTCTATATCTCTACGATGTTCTTTAATTCTAGTTAAAAGTTTCCGCGTTGTCATGCCGATGTAGACTTTTTTAAGATTATTAGATAAAGTGATGGGGATTTCATAAATACCAGATTTTTGCTCTATTGGAATTTTGTCGATTTTATCTGTAACGAGGTCAATGAGATAAGGAGGAGGAATGGCGACAAGTTTTATGCTATATTTTTGTGCGATCTTTTTTACTTTTTCAAATATGTAAGGGATATAATGAAATTTTCTGTAAACTATAAGTTTATTCTGTCGTTGGCCAGATGTGGGAGGAGTATTGTACTGTTGAACTATTTTATTTATAAATTTTGCTGGAAAACCATGGTCAAAAGCTATTTTCTGTATAAAATCAATTTCTTTATTTAATGTGTCATCTGAACAAATCATAAAAGCTCTTTTAATAAATGACCAGAAAGCAGATATTTTGTATTCGAAAGGCATGTTGGCTGAAAACGGGATAGCTGTATTTTCTTTTATTGGTTTTCTATAAACTGAAAATTTTAAACTTGAATTGCATCTATTAATTTGAACATCTAAAAATGAAAGGGTGGCGTTTTCTTCGACTTCAAGGGTGAAATTAATACTATTGCTTAATTTATTGACATCTTGTAGAAAAACATATAAATCAGCTAAACTGTGGTTCCATAAGATGAAAACATCATCAACATAACGGAACCAACATTCAGGTTTTAAATTAAACGTATTAAAAATTTTTTGTTCTAGTGGTCTTAATGCGAATTCAGCAAACAAACCGGATACTGGTGACCCCATCGGCGCACCATGCAGCTGTCGGTAAATATTCTTATTAAAAATGAAAATGTTACTGAAAACTATTAGGTTTAGGCCAGATTTAAGGGAGGTTTTGATATCTTGAGATATATTTGAATTTTTATCTATTATCAAATTAATGTATTCTATGACTTCGTGCATATTGATGGAAGGATATAATGAAACTACGTCTAAACTAGCCATAATGGTGTTTGTATTAACTGGAATGACTTTAACTTTATCGATAAAATCTCTTGTAGATAAAATTGCAAATTCTGAAACAGGAAGTATCGATTTCAAGAAGATCACGAAAGCCTTTTCTAAAAAGTATGTGGGTGCAACACAGCGGGAAACTATGGGTCTCAGTGGTAAACCTGGCTTATGATCTTTTAGTCTCCCAGTCAACATCGGAGTAACACCAGTATGATTGATCTTAATAAGTGATTTCATATTATCTGGCCATTTTCCAGTGCGAACCAACTCTTCAACTTTACGGAAAATTTTCTTGTTTAAATCTTCCTTCAGAAGTTCGCAATCCATATCAGCAATACACGCATTCATTTTATCAATGTAAGTTAATCTGTCCAAAACTGCTATTTTGTTTGATTTGTCTGTTTTGATAATGATAATATTAGGGTCCTTTTTTAAATTATTTAATGTCCTCAAAATTACGCTCTGTTCTTTATTCTGCTTATATGAAGTTTGTCTTACTAATCTGTACATTGCTGCCCGCTCTTCATCTCTATTACTTTCCGGGATGACTTGAATGATGTTTTCACAATCTGCAATAATACTATTACGGTTTTTATTATTATCAAATAGCAAAGCTTCCCGGCTAAAACCAGAAATACATGAAATGAATTCCATATCTCGAATTTTGGCCGGCCAATTCGCGAACTGGCCGTGAAGCCTTGGCCAACATGTGAATTGGGGATTTAAGGCTACCCTTTAGATGCGGGGCCGTCATGAAACTTCTTCTCTAAGAAGTTGTTTCTTATTTAAAGAAGAAAGTTGTTTCGCGACGGTCCCAGTAGATAGCACTGACATGCACACGTGACAGGAAAGGATATTTCCATGCTGTTCTAATATGACACCTTAGTGTTCTAAAACAACATTTTTATTAGCACTTTCCATCAAAGTTTAAATACTTATGCATTCTGTGCGCATGCATTCTGTTTGTCTGTCCATCTGTTCTTCTGTCCGTCTGTACGCGCTCTAACTCTTGTAAATACACACGGATTACCCTGAAATTTTTGGACGTTATTGATGTTTACCCTAGCACGAACCCTATGTCAAATGAAGATCTTAACATGACTAGTTTATTTACAGGAACAGTCAAAAGTTCATCCTTACATTACGGCCTATGAGAAAAAAATCGTTTCAAGCAAATTGTAAAGATGTTACACCTTGTTAAATATATTAAAGTTTATATGAATTTATGAGGTACACTAAAATATGCATTCTGTAATTTATGCGGTGAAAAAATAGCTATTTATCATTTACAGGAGACACAAAAGAAGTCCATTACATAATGGTAAAGGCGAGAATTGTGTGCGTTATATCTTAATTATATTAAACTATTTCATATATAATAAAATTGTTATATGTTGCTGATGATTAATATAAATTACACGTTACAATCATGCATAATATGAAGTATAAAGCATTTGCATGGGCATACGAAAGATTTCAAACAGTATATGCTTTCCGAAGTACTGTATATGTATCTGATGATGGCTGATGAATGGATGAAATGCATTTTAATAATGATATGCTTTTTTAAGTTTCACTAAATTTATTCATATTACATGGTGTGTATAAATGATAGTTGATATACGGGCTTACACAAAAGAGCTCGAAAGGTTATTGAATTTGAGCGTAATTTAATTAAAGATGGTTTTTAAATAAACTATGCATTTTTACGCGAATTGCATTCAATTTTCTAAGAAATGTTTGCAGAATGTAAATAAAATTATATACAGGGCCATGCAAAGTATTGGATATAACGACGTCTATGAATGATAATTTCCGAGGTTGTGATTTCAGAAGTTTTAAGTAGAGATGGGAATGCTCCGAAAAAACCCGGAAAAATTGGGAAAAACCCCGGGTTTTTTTCAGTTTTTTCCCGAAGGCTTATTTTTCAATTTTTCCAAACTGGAAAAATTGAAATTTCATTTGTAAAATAATATATTGAAAATTTTGTAATAGCTACATTCTCATACTTTTAATTTAATTTATTTTTATGTTGAGTGTCTCACATGGAAATTTTAATGTGGATAGTCTGATCTCTCAGCAGAAATCAGTTTGAGAAGACTTGAAAGGATCCTTCACATTTTTTTTTCTAGTTTGAAACACAAGACCCTTCGAAAAATTTCTCTTGAAAAATAGTCATTTCAGAAAAAAGTTTAATATCCAAATTAAATCTTTTACAAATCCAGTGATTGAAGAAACAAAATCTCATGCCATATAGCAACTGAATCTTATCAAATTGTATATATGTATGAATAACCTTTATTGAAAATGTCTAAATAAGAACTTAAATATAGTAATATTTTTTAAAACATGAATTCTGATTATATTCTGTATAAATATATACAAGAAGGTCAAAATTTCACAAAAACAGGATTACATGAAAAAAATCTAGATGTATAATTAAATGCAACTTCTCTTTTTAAAAATTTATTCATGTGCAAAGTTATTTCAATAATATGCCGATTAATGGGAATGATAAAATAAACAATTTAACATAAAATTTTAAGCAAAGATTTATTACTTTCTTCTATCTTTACAAAAAGTATTGAATTCGTGAAAAAATTGACTTCCAGTTTTTGGTGTATTTAAACATTTTAGAAGGTCCTGAACACGATTTGGTGGTTTTTGGAAAATATCTGTCACTCTGTGAGTCTGAATGTGACAAAAATTTTATGGCCCCTCTATCTCAAGAATTGATGCACATAATTTCACAAAACTTTAGATTCAGTTATACCTTGATTTAAACTCATAATGTTTAGTTATTAAAGCATATCTTCCCACCAATGGCGTTGCTATGCTGCATTATTCATGATTTCCACAATAGTTGTATCTCAAGAACTAAAAGACTATTTTTCATCAAACTACAGATTCAGCCAGTTCCTGATATATATTAAAGTTGTTTAGTTTTTGGTGTAAATTTCCCTATAAATGGCACTATTATGATACATTTTTCAAGATTTCGTTATAGCTATTTAAATGAATGTTTTTTCAAGGTGTTGAATCTAAAATTGACCTCCAATTTACCTACATAATATACAGTAATGTTACAAAACATGGGCAGTTAGCATCAGAAAAGTACAACTGCGATGAAAAAAAATCCATATTTTATTATAAGTAAATACGTTCCTTCTTGATTAAACTTTGAATTTTAGTAGTTTTCTAAAGCACAGTAGAAGTTTATCTTTGTGTGTAACAGCTTTTGTTAATTCTTCACGAGCATTTTCTATTTGTAGTGTTCTGTTTTCATAACCTTTGAGTTCCATTCTTAGAAATATGAAATTACCATATGGAAATATTATTGGATATGGTTTTTTACTCAAGAATGGAATACCAGGATTTCAGGAAAAAAAAGAAAAAAAATATGTTTAATTTAACTTTAAAAAAATATTTTCCTGGTTTCGGTGAGAAAAAATCTAACAGACAATAAATCTTATGCTGTTAGTTGCAGACCTGAGTAAGCCAAACTAAAACTTAGTTTTGTTTGAATTTATATTATAAAACTAAATCAAAACTTTTTTGAGATGAGATTGGAAAGCTATACCAAAATTAAACATATTTTTTAAAAGAAATAAAATTATAATTGTAAGAAAAAATGTAATATTGTAAAAATATACATTTTTTAAACAAACAATGGAATTATTGAATACTGATATTCATAATAATGACAAAACTGCAAAAATTTATCTCATTAAATTAATATTATT
The DNA here is from genome assembly GCA_964019185.1 of Maratus speculifer. NCBI lineage: Eukaryota > Metazoa > Arthropoda > Arachnida > Araneae > Salticidae > Maratus > Maratus speculifer. Next base: position 132,509,350 of record OZ025298.1, read on the forward strand.
TACTTAAAAACTATACTTATGTAAATGGGATGCATAATTTATTTCATTCTAGACTGTAGGTATATTGGCTCAGGTTTTTACATTAGGCCAATTGGTAGTTAAACACGTAATTGAAAAGTCATTTCAACAGAGATATGATAAAACAAACAATAGCGTTTAACCTTTCACCGGGCGCACAAATTTTCATCACATGAGCGTGCACGCGTTGTAAATTGTACAACAGGCAAAAAAGAATAAATTATTGTGTTTTATTTTAATTTTCCAAATAATTTAACTTACAAATATCATATAAATTACCTCTGATCACAATTTATGAAAGTATTTCGCAATACACTTATTTTGTTATAACATATTAAAGCAGAAGTTTAGATATATAAATTACTACAATCACAAAGAATAAAAACATATGATGAATTACTAAACAATAATTAAGTAATTTAGAATTTTTCGAATTAGTCCTATATTTCATCTTAGTTGCTTCACATGTCAAGCATAAGATTTGCCTTTTTGAAGCCTGTTTGCTGATAAACCTTGCACATTTCACACCCTGTTATTAGGTTGAAATGACAGTTGCAGCGAATTGCACAATCTGAAATACAAAAACTTTCAGAAAGGGGGTAAACGGATCCAATTAACAAATACAAATGGTTATTAACACTCTCTGCTGCTTCAATTTTGTTTTAAAGAAAAAAAAACTAATTTTTTATAAACAGGTTTTGCTTCTTTCTTTTTATTTTGTAATATAAAGTGAAAATAATTTTCTTTTAATACAAATAAATCGAAAAAATGTTTATTGTTTAATATTCTCTAAGGAAATATAATTTATTTGAGAAAAACATTCATGAAAAATTAATTTTTCCAACTTTTCCGTTTTTTTCGAAAAAAACCGGTAAAAAACCAGTTTTTTCCCCCACTTATATTTTTCCGGAAAATTTACATCTCTAGTTTTAAGACTGTCTAGTTCAAAATAAGTCTTAGCTTAGTACTGACGTGTAATAAAAGTACAACGTACACTGCAGGGCTAAACAAAAGTATTCAAGTATCTTTCTCTTTATTAGTATAAATTGCTGAAAGAGAAATTTCAACCTACTAGGTATGTTCTTGCTAAACTAAATTTGTCCATTATGTAGTATATATATCAACCGACAGTTTAAATACAAGGCTGTTCAAAAGTATTCGAATACACATTTGGCTAAATACATTAACCTTATTTCCCTAAATAACGAAGTTTTGTTAATCATGTTTCATAATCCATGTTTAACCATGATTTTTCTTACTTTTTGCAATTAGAAATATATCTGTTTTTTAATTGTATAAGAAAATGGCCTCAATAAAGTTATAATATTTCGCATTATTTGCATTTCACTTGAACCGAAATAACTACATTTTGCAGAAGATTCTTTAAAAATAAAAATAAATATGAAGGGGATTTTTTAAAAATAATAAACCTAATTCATCGACAAATGAACAATTTTAAAGTTAAAACAAGAAAGAAAATGAATCACTGAATAGATTACAAAACATCATCCAACTCTATTGGAATGTTCTTAAGAGAATTAACTCCGGTACATTTAACGTATAGAGATATCCACATAAACATAAAAAAAGGTAAAATTTCATTTCAGCGATGGGTATCCACAACCAGTAATCTACTTATTTTATCTTTCATGCAAGCTTGCGTATGATCTATAAACCTGCTTTACAAATAAATTTTGAAAGTCCTTCCGGCAATGCCGGGAGGAAGAGGTAGCTTTCATAAACTTATTTATATATTATTTATTTTAAATTAAGTTATATTATTCAAACATACGAAGTTCAAATTAGTGAAACCCGATTTTATAAGATTGAATGCTAGTTTTTGTCAATACTGATTGGAATTTTTAGAAATTAGTCATATTTTATTCAACCTGGTTTTATTTTCAGCCATTTAGAGAGTCACCAAATTCCACGATATCACGAAGTGTATGCCATTTTAAAGCAACATGATGGATAAAACAAACCAATGAGCTTGGTCGAAATCTTAATTCATGTGGGCATGCACTCTCATATCGAAATCGATTAATATATAGGAGTGTTGTCACGGGCAAATTGATTTTTTTTTAAATGTCAGCCACATTAGAAATTCAAACTGCCATATCTTAGGCGTTTTTTAAGATAAAGACAAAGCAAAAAATACTCCGGAATTCATTATTAAGATCATTCGAAAGAATTTTTTTTCAATTTCTAATTTTTTATTTGTACGTCAATATACATTTAAAAGATTTCTGACAAACTTAAATAGCCGCCATTTTTAAACAAGATGGCAGATGAAGTTGGTTAGTGAACTAGGTCAAGACATTGATATGTACTATGTACACACGGAGTTATATCCAAATCAGTTTATAAATATGCGTATTATCGCGTGACAAATTTCAGACCGTTTCAAAACGTCAACCACACTGGAAATTGAAAGTGCTATAACTCAGCCATTTTTCAAGATATAGATGAAACAAAAAATGCCCTGGAATCTTTGTATTAAGGTCAAAAACACAAAAGAAAAATCTTTTCCAATTTCTCACCTTTTTGTACCTAATTTTAAATTTTAATTAAAAAAAATTTAAATGGCCGCCATTTTGAAACAAGATGGCAGATGATGCTCGCTAACGAACACGGTCGAGACATTTGTATGTACTATGTACATACCAAGTTTCATTTAAATCGGCTCGCAAATACGTTAGTTACAGCATGACAAAAATCAGATCGTTTCAAAATGTCAGCCATAAGAAACATTTAAAGTGCTATAACTCGATCATTTTTTAAGATATAAACAAAAAAAGTGTTCTGGAATCATTGTTTTAAGTTCTAACACATAAAAAAATATATTTTTCAACTTTTAATTTCTTCGCATTTAATTTTAAATTTTAATTTTTTTTAAAATTTTTAAATGGCCACCATTTTGAAATAAGATGGCGGATGATGCTGGCTAACGAACTCGGTCGAGACATTTGTATGTACTATGTACATACCAAGTTTCATTCAAATCGGTTTATAAATACGTTAGTTACAGCATGACAAATATCAGATAGTTTCAAAATGTCAGCCATAAGAAAAATTCAAAGTGCTATAACTCAATCATTTTTTAAGATGTAAACAAAATAAAAAGTGTTCTGGAATCTTTATTTTAAGTTCTAACACATAAAAGAAAAATATTTTTCAACTTTTAATTTCTTCGCATTAAATTTTAAATTTTCAAATTTTCAAAATTTTTTAAGTGGCCGCCATTTTGAAACAAGATGGCGGATGATACTGTCTAACGAACTCGGTCGAGACATTTGTATGTATTATGTACATACCAAGTTTCATTCAAATCGGTTTATACATACGTTAGTTACAGCATGACAAATATCAGATAGTTTCAAAATGTCAGCCATAAGAAAAATTCAAAGTGCTATAACTCAATCATTTTTTAAGATGTAAACAAAATAAAAAGTATTCTGGAATCTTTATTTTAAGTTCTAACATATAAAAGAAAAATATTTTTCAACTTTTAATTTCTTCGCATTAAATTTTAAATTTTCAAATTTTCAAAATTTTTTAAGTGGCCGCCATTTTGAAACAAGATGGCGGATGATACTGTGTAACAAACTCGGTCGAGACATTTGTATGTACTATGTACATACCAAGTTTCATTCAAATTGGTTTTTAAATACGTTAGTTATACAGCATGACAAATATCAGATAGTTTCAAAATGTCAGCCATAAGAAAAATTCAAAGTGCTATAACTCAATCACGCCTTTACCAACCTAATAGCATGCATGGTCACAGTGACGTCACAGTGACGTCACTGTGCGTCACTTTGGTCACATCACATCTGTGACCAAAATGCCATTACTAAGTGACGTCACATTGTGACTGAGATGTGACTTTCATAAAAATCTTTAGAAATTTATAAATATCCTTCAAAACATGTTATTTACTTTTAAAAACATGTTTCTGGCAATTTAAATATCGTCGCTTTTGTCACAGTTTCGTCACAATGTTAATGTCAAATTAGTCACAAATGACACATTTTTCAAAATTTGTCACATTGTGACCACTTTGTGAAACGTCACAAAAGAGCTCTAAAACGGCCATAACGACTTCACATTTTAGTCACTGTGACTTCACATCGACATCGCGTGACGTCACATCGACAATCGATGGTCACAAAGTCACAATGTGACTTCACAACGACGTTGCAGTGACGTCACCATGCTTTACGTGTTTATATGTACTATGTATATACCAAGTTTTGTTCAAATCTGTTCATAAATACGATAGTTATCGCATGACAAAAATCAGATTTTTGTCAACATTTGAACAGAGGGTGGTTTTGGGGTCTGGGGGTCATGATCGGTGAAACTATACCAAAATTTTCTGGAAGTGTTTTTCTCCGGACGGCTGCAATAGGTAAATTTAAATGGCCGACATTTTAAAACAAGATGGCGGATAAAGTTGGCCCGTGAACTCGGTCAAGACATTGGTATGCACCATGAAAACACGGAATTATATCGAAGTCAGTTTATAAATATGCGTACTAACGCTTGACAATTTTCAGACAGTTTCAAAATGTCAGTCACACTGGAAATTGAAAGTGCTCAGCCATTTTTCAAGATATAGATGAAACAAAAAATACTCTGGAATCTTTGTATCAAGGTCAAAACACAAAAGAAAAATCTTTTTCAATTTCTTACTTTTCTGCTCCTAATTTTAAAATTGAAATTAAAGAAATAATATTCCGCCATTTTGAAGCAAAATGACGGTATGAACTGGCCAACGAAATCGGTCCAGGCATCAGTATGTCCTATGTACGCACCATGTTTTATCTAAATCAGTATATAAATACGCGTGTTATCACGTGACGAATTCCAGATCATTTCAAAATGTGAGCAACAGTAGAAATTAAAAGTACTATAACTCAGACATTTTTTAAGATACAGACGAAAGAAAAAATGCTTTGAAATCTTTGTATCAAGGTCAAATGCATAAAAGAAAAATCTTTTTAAAATTCTCACTTTTTTGTACCTAATTAAAAAAAAAAAATATTTCAATGTCCGCCATTTTTAAAGAAGATGGCGGATGGAACTGGTTGACGAATTCTGTCCAGACTTTATTGTGTACTATGTAGACACCAAGTTACATCTAAATCGATTAATAAATACGAGTGTTATCACGTGATAAAAATCAGATCGTTTCAAAATGTCAGCCATAAGAAAAATTCAAAGTGCTATAACTCAATCATTTTTTAAGATATAGACAAAGTAAAAACTGTTCTAATATCGGTGTTTTACAATCTAACACATAAAATAAAAATATTTTTTAACTTTAAATTTTTTCGCATTTAATTTTCAATTTTAAATTAAAAAAATTTTAAATGGCCGCAATTTTGAAACTAGATGGCGCATGATGCTGGCCAACGAACTCAGTCGAGATATTTGTATGTGCTATGTACATACCAAGTTTCATTCAAATCGGTTTTTAAATACGTTAGTTACAGGATGACAAATATCAGATAGTTTCAAAATGTCAGCCATAAGAAAAATTGAAAGTGCTATAACTCAATCATTTTTTAAGATATAGACAAAGTAAAAACTGTTCTAATATCGGTGTTTTACAATCTAACACATAAAATAAAAATATTTTTTAACTTTAAATTTTTTCGCATTTAATTTTCAATTTTAAATTAAAAAATTTTAAATGGCCGCAATTTTGAAACTAGATGGCGCATGATGCTGGCCAACGAACTCAGTCGAGATATTTGTATGTGCTATGTACATACCAAGTTTCATTCAAATCGGTTTTTAAATACGTTAGTTACAGCATGACAAATATCAGATAGTTTCAAAATGTCAGCCATAAGAAAAATTGAAAGTGCTATAACTCAATCATTTTTTAAGATATAAACAAAATAAAAAGTGTTCTGGAATCGTTATTTTAAGTTCTAACACATAAAAGAAAAATATGCTCCAACTTTTAATTTCTTAGCATTTAATTTTAAATTTTCAAATTTTCAAATTTTTTTAAATGGCCGCCATTTTGAAACAAGATGGCGGATGATGCTGTCTAACGAACTCGGTCGAGACATTTGTGTGTACTATGTATATACCAAATTTGTTCAAATCGGTTCATAAATACGATAGTTATCGCATGAGAAAAATCAGATATATATATATGTATATATATATATATGTCAACATTTGAACGGAGGGTGGTTTTGGGGTCTGGGGGTCATGATCGGTGAAAATATAACAAAATTTTCTGGAAGTGCTTTCCTCCGAACGGCTGCAATAGGTAGCTTTTTACTTTTTGTAATGAAAGCCACCTAAAAGCTTATGCTTAGACTTTAAACACAGCTAGACAACATGAAACAATAATGGCTCATAATTAATCCAACAATTAAATAATTTGAGTCTGTATCTAAATGAAAAATTCCACCTAGTCAATAATCTACTAGAATAATCAACATGTTCTAGAGTATATTAGAAACGTATAAAGGCTTTATTATGTTTGAAATTGTGAAATATCATAAAGATACTCTATGTTTGCATGTATCATAATTCCTTGTCTGAATACTTTTTGGAGTCCCTATAAAAGATTTTTAATTACTTCTTAATCAATTCTCTACAAAAAACCTACTGCTTCCCATATGAGTGAGGCATATAAATATTATTATATTTGAAATAATCATAATTCTTTATCGGAATTATTTTTGGCGTCCCCATAAATGAATTATAATGGCTACTAAATCGATACTCAACCAACAGACATATTGTTTCCCACATGAGTGGAGCTTGTGAATTGCATTATGTTTGAAACAGTGTAACATTATTAAAATAACCTATAGCAAATTTTTTGACATATATCAGTATTCTATATCGGAATTCTTTTTGGCGTTCCTATAAACGAACTTTAATGGTTACTTAATCAATTCTTTACAAAATAAAATCCCACACGTGCATTATGTTCGAAATCGTGTAACATCATTATAATGCCCTATAAAAGATTTGTTCGCTTATATCATAATTCTTTATCGAAATACTTTTTTGCCCCTGTAAATGAATAATAATGATTACACAAAACTTTACAAAAAATGTATTGCTACTCACACGAGTCAGGCATGTACATTTCATTATGTTTGAAATATATCACAAATCTTTATTGAACTTCTTTTTGGCATCCTTATAAACAAACTAAAATCTCTACTTAATCAATACTCTGAAAAATGCACATTGCTTCCCACATGAGTGAGACTTGTAAATTGTATTATGTTTGAAATAATGCAACATTACTAAAATGCCCTATAAAAAGTATTTTGGCATACACCAGAATTCTTTATCAGAATTGCTTTTGGCGTCATTATAAACGAACTTTAAAATGGCTACTTATTCAATACTCAACAAAAAAATTGCATCCGACATGTGCATTATGTTGAAATAGTGTAACATCATTAAAATACCCTATGAAAGATTTGTAGCATGCATCATAATTCTTTTTTCGGAATTATTTTTGCGTCCCAACAAATGAACTATATTGACTACATAATGAATACTCCACAAAAAACTATTGTTTCGCGCTCGAGTAAGGCATATAAATTTCATTATGTTTGAAACATAAGGTGTTCTGGTGTAATAACGCCAGGCGGGGTAATAACGCCAAGCGCTAATATTTTGCATAATAATGAAATAATTGGGTAAATGACACCTAGATGCTCTGCACAGAAGAGTTTTGAGTCATATAAATCTCAAAAAACAGCTTTAAGTTAATTTGTTTCATTTCTAGGTCATATTGCTTTTGCAAGCAATTAAAATTAACGCTTGATCTAAAATTTGCGAGATAAGTTTTTAGATGAAAAGACTATATTTTTTATCCGGACATACTTTGTGTATTACATAAATTTGTAGTTTATTTCATGTACTTTCAAAATGTTGTAAAAGATTTTGGATATCTTCTCGAGATAATTTGTAGTTTAAAATAATGTAGTTTACTGCGCAATAAGTATACCGGGGGAATAACGCCAAGGATTGGCGTTATTACCCCGGTTGATTCCCAACAGTGTCCGAACTGTATCCGAAGGGGGTTTATATGTTAAAATAGGACAGCATTGTCATCATTGTTGAAATGGTCAGATTAAGGGGGGGGGTCCAATACCTAAAACTAATCTCTCAATTTTATTTTTATTTTATTTTTATTTTTTTACTAATTTAAAAATAATTTTAATCTCTTATAAATAAAGCTATATCAAAATGTTTTCGATATTCAAATTCGAGCATCTTCAAAATCAGGTTTCTATTAAATTTCCACTGGATTGTTCAATTAAGTTCGAAATTTTAACTGTCCGCTGTCTCAACGTTCCGTTTTTCAAAACTTTATAAGTTTACCCTTTAACCGATGTGATAGAAATTGTAACGTAATTAATGTGAAGCGGTTTATGAGACTGCAAGATTGAAAGATGAATAAAAGGCGGGAATTACTCATGGGATTGTGTTTTTGTACTAAACTTTTTATACAAGACTGTTATACTTAATATTCACCTATTTAAATGTCTCTGGTGATAGTACTAAAATTCCAAATGAAACAAAATTTTGGTAGTGATTGTTGTTAAACTGAAAATTACAAGTTAAACTAAAAAAATTAAAAGAAAAATAGTGGTCTACGAGATCGGTAACATTAGTTAAAGGTTAAAACGCGATCCATAATTAAAAATCATAGAATACTGTTCCTGCGATAAATTAATTCTAATTAAATTTAATCTATTCAAGTATTGCTAACAATAGTACGAGAACTCCAAACGAAAGAAAATTTCAGTTGTAGCTATAGTTAAACTTGAAAATAAAAGTTAAACGCTATTTTTCTTTTTTTTTCTGGAGGGGGTGGGGCAGTGTTCAGTCAGATTGCTTACTGCAGTTAAAGGTTAATTTAGTTGCTAATATAGAGATAATGATGTATAACCATATGAATCATGTATTAAATTGAATAAGAAATCTCACTAGGATAATATTTTTTATCACAAATCTTATTTAATTCGTTAAAAATTTATTAAAGCATGTTCTTTATAACGCCGACAATTTAACTTTAGGTTTGGAGAATCCACATTAGTGTGGAGTTATGGATTAAAAAATATTTACAAGACTACTATAATAGTATTAACCTTTAACTGCTGTGACAAAAAATTGTCGCATAACTACTGTGAGCGAGCTGTCAAACTGCTTAATCTAAAGGTGAATAAAATGTCAAATTAACTCTTAGAATATTATTTTTGTATTGAACTTTATACACAAGACTATTAGAAATAAAATTCAGCTATTCAAAAGTCTTTAGAGATAGTAATACGACTCGAAATGAAACAAGATTTGCCCGGCATCTATAGCTAAACTAAAAAATGCAAGTTAAACAGCAGTTAAGGTTTAACAAAAATATTTATTATACATAACTCTAGTTATTATAAAACTTCAAATGATTAAAATACTACATTATAAATGATTAAAACCATGCAATGTTTCTTATAGTCATATTTAAGCGGGACTTTTAAGCAAAGAGAGACACAGGGTGTTATATTTTGTTGAAGCTTCCCTTCACTCCTTTTTCTTTCACTTTCACAAAAAATTGAATATTTTCTATTTTATAGAATGCATACATGGGAATATAAATACTGATTCAAATAAATACAATTGTAAACCATGCAATGTTTCTAATAATTCTATTTAAACGGTTCTTTTCAAGCAAAACATAGCTTAGAATCTGATATTCTTTTGCCTCCTCCCCTCCCCCCTCCACCACCACATCTTTCTTTTTCCTATACTGTCACAAAAAATTGAACATTTTCAATAGCTTAGAATGCAATTGCAATTTCTAGAGCTGTAGAGTTTGTATTTATAGAATTGGGCAAGCTACATGCTACTATTCCATCTTATTTTATAGTTCTGTTTGCATGGCGTTAATACCCACATAGGTGGGTAATAATGCTAAATGGCATTGGTCAAGAAATCACGCCATTACATTTTATGAATACATATCTGTAAAAATATTTTATTTTGCATAGATAGTCAATGAGTTGCTGTATCAAATCCTATATTTGTTTGAAAAATACAATCTAAAAATAAGCCGTGAAAATTTTTTGAACCTTAACGTGGCGTTATTACCCCAGGGTACCTTATCATAATTCTTTATCGGAAATATTTTTGGCGTTTCTATAAACGAACTATAATGACTACTTAATCAATACTTTACAAGCATTTGCATCTATACTACGATAATATTTGCATACGATAATATTTGCATCTTACATGTGCATTATGTTTGAAATAGTATAGCATCTTTAAAATACGATATTAAAGATTTTTTCGCATATACCATAATTCTTTAACGAAATTCCTTTTGGTGTCCTAATAAACGAACTATAATGGCTTAATCAATATACTTTACAAAAAAATAAAAAATGCTTCCCACATGAGAGAAGTATGTGAATTTCATTATGTTTGAAACAGTGTAACATCATTAAAAGTCACTAAAAGAAATCTTTCACCATTCTCTTTTTTGTAATGAAATATTTTCAGTGTTTTTCTAAAATATCTGGAATTGCTATATTTTATACACTGTAACAGATAACTGTCGTTTATCTTAATGATGCATAGGTACCAATTTTACTGTAACTGAGATAATGTAACAAAATTAAAATGCACAGTAAAATCAATTCCCATTGATTATATTGAAACGAAATATTTTTGTGTATCCCAGTAAATTAACAAAAAGAAATACACAATTCCCTTTCAATGCCGAAATTAATTGATAAACCAAATAAGATAACAATTGCAAGTTAACCCGAGCCTTTACTCGAATTAGAGCATGGGCACGTAGACGGCTAGACTAATTTAAATCATAGATACTTTCAACTGTGTTAGAAAAGATTAAGCCTAGTGCCTGTATCTATATTGCGAACTGGCCAATCACATCTGGCCAGTTTACGAATTGGCTAATCGCATCTGGCCAGTTCGCGAATTGACCAGTCATTTTTAAACGTTCTTGGCCAGTTCGCGAATTGGCCAGTCATTTTTAAACGTTCTTGGCCAGTTCGGAAATTGGCCAGTTTCGAGTTTTGGCCGCAATATATATATACTAGCTGACCCGCCCGGCGTTGCCCGGGTCCGTATTAACAATATTAAACGAACTTGAAATTTGTATGATTTTATCATTAACTCGAAACATGCAGAAATGCATTGTCTGAAATACGTGGCCACTGACTGTGTGAAAAATCGGTTTAAAAAACAGCTAATGTTAAGCTCTAAAAATACTCAAAATGAGCGATGAGAAATGTGGGAGGGAATATGTATACAATGACTGCGTGATTTTCGTATTAAAGTGTTGATATTTATCAAAAATCACTGTTAAGTCACGTTTTTTTTCACATAGAAATCCCAAGTGAAATATTTTGAATTTCAAACTAATTATATCACTCTTAAATCCGACTACACCATGAATGAAATCGATACTCACTCGTAGCTAAAGTGTTGGTATGTAGTATTATAATTTCAGAGTCATTTAACAAAAGTAAGTGTTATTTTTAATCAAAACATGCATAATGTCCACTCTATGGATAAATTCCTAACCGTAAACTTTTTTACCGTAACCATAACCTGCCTGTAACCTAACTTTGACTTAACAGTACCTTACCGTAAATTAAATATAACATAAATGTAACCTAGCCTTCACTTTATTGTAACATATCCTTATTCTAACCATAAAACAAATGCGATTTAACTTTAACCTAACTTTAACTTAACCGTGACCTAACTGTAACCTAACGGGATATTAAATATAATCAAAGACTTACCGTAATGTAATTACAACCTAAATGTTACCAAACCATATATTGGTTTCATGTCCATGGAAATTATTTTGTCTTGTTCAGATCTGGTTATGATTCATTAGAACATTTTTGTCGGGTTCAGATTTTAGGTATTTTTTGATATTGAGTTATAATGTTCGGGTCGTATTCATGTCCATGGAAATTAATTTCCCTTGCTCAGATACAATTATGGTTCTTTGGAATATTTTTGTCGGGAACAGATTTGTTTCAATTCAGATTTCGGCTTTTTCTTCAAATGGAATTTTTGGGTTCGGGTTTTCTTGCGTGTTCATGGAAATTATGCTGCCTTGTTCGAATAAGAACATGCTTCACTGGAATATTCTTTTTCAAGTTCAGATTTCGTGATTTTTTTCAAAGAAAATTTTTAGGTTCAGATTCGGTTCAGGTGAATAGAAATTTTTTGTCTTATTCAGATCCGGTTACGATTCTTTGGAATATTTTTTATCAGGTTCCGATTTGGTTCGATTCAAATTTCAGGTATTTTTTCAAACAGAATTTTTAGGTTCGGATCTCGTTCATGTCCACGGAAATTATTTTGTCATACTCGAATCCAGTTATGATTCTTTCGAATATTTTGGTCGAATTTAGATGTGGTTTGGGTCAAATTTCAGTTTTTTTTCAAATCGAATTTTTTAGGTTCGAGTTGGGTTTATGTCCATAGAAATTATTTCGCATTGCTTGGATTGTGTTATAGTTCTTTGGAATATTTTTGTCAGGTCCAGATTTGGTTCAATTCAGATTTCGAGTTTTTTCTTCAAATATAACTGTTGAGTTCGGGTCTTCTTGCATGTTCACGGAAATAATTCTGTCTTGTAGGACTCGAATAAGGACATGCTTCACTGGAATATTTCTGCCAAGTTCAGATTTCGTTCAGTTCGCGATTTTTTCAAAGAAATTTTTTGGGTTCGGATTGTGCTCATGTCCATGGAAATATTTTGTCTTGTTTGGATCCGGTTGCGTTTGTTTGAAATAGTTTTGTCAGATTCAGATTTGGTTCTATTCAAATTTCAGGTATTTTTTTGAATGGGAGTTTTAGGTTCGTATCGGGTTCATGTCCACGGAAATTATTTTGTCTTACTCGAATCCGGTTATGGTTCTTTCGAATACTTTGGTCAGATTTAGATGTGGTTTGGGTCAAAGTTCAGGATTTTTCAAACGAAGTTTTTTAGGTTTGAGTCGGGTTTATGACCATGGAAAGTATTTTGTCTTGCTGGGATCGGGTTATAGTTCTCTGGAATATTTTTATCGGTTTCAGATTTCGTTCGAGTCATATTTCGGGTTTTTTTTAAGAAAATATTTAGGTTCGGGTCAGATTTCATGCCCACGAAAATTATTTTTCCTTGTTTGAATCGGGTTATGCTTCACTTGAACATTTTTGCGGGATTCAGATTTGGTTCGGGTCAGTTATCAAATCCATAGTTTTTCACAAACAGAATTTTTAGGTCAGGGTCGGGTTTATACTCACGGAAATTTTGTGTATCACAGATCGGAGTGTGGTCTGTTTTTTTTTTTTTTATGGTTGGAATCGGGTTATGTTTAAATTAGTCTAAACATTAAGGTTATAATCAGTTTTGCTACTATTCTTTTTATGGCTATTTCTGATAGATAATTTACTTAGCTATTTGATAATTTATTATGGTGAATGAATCGTTTGCGGATACAAACAATTGTACGCCAAACAGCTATTTTATTTTTGTTTTAAAAACAAATTAAAATCATATTACAATTTTAAATTGAATAGAACACATTTAAATTTAATCAATGATTAAAAAAATAAACTCATAGAAAAGTGTTGGGTAATATTTTTTACTGCAACACAGCTAATGACTCATACATTCTAATGTTCGAAATGCCAAAAATATGCGTACAACCATATAGTAAAAAGAAATTAATAGAGTGGCAGTATAATGTCTTGGGGTGACGCAAAAAATGTAACTCTAAAATCCGCTACATTAAGTCCAAATAAGCACCAACAAAACCATGTGCTTTGAAACTCCGATCAATTCAAACTGGTTTAAACCAGTATTTCTTTGTTTTTGTTTTTTACCTTTTAAACTGTTATTGAAAAGATGACTAAAATTTCGTTTAAAAAATAACGTTTTGTGCCATTATTGCCTGTAATACACGATCAGAATGCATGAAAGATACAATTATATCAATCATAGGCAAGAATTATTTGATTATTTTTATCATATGACTTTGAAATATCAATATAGAAGCATCATTTAAGACTTTGCTTGAAAAATCAACATTCTTTCGTTAATGTCTTAAAATCGTCTGCACTCTGAAATCTAGATTTTAGATTAATATCATTATTTAGGTGTTCATGCATGATTTTAAAAGAATCTTTTCATCACTATATTTTATATATTGACTTGGAAATATAAATATGTTGTTAAATCATAAACATTTTTCATCTACGTTATAAAGTATTAAAAATTTCTGAAAAAAAAAAGAGAAAACTTTTAGTAATACAATTTTTTACTTCAAATCATATGTTTTCAATATTTTATTTTATTTTGTTTTGACATTTAATTATTTTTAATTTTCCAATTTCAATTATTTTAAAAGCAAACATTTATTTTAATAAATAATATAATAGAAAAAACATTTAAAAAATTACGATTTCTTCGTAAAATATGCTTCAGCTGTAATTCATTTCTTCCAATCCGTCTTATTAATACAAAATTCCTTCCTCGTGCTTTATTTTGAGACATTAAAATTTCAGCGATAAATGTTTTCCTCTTGCAAACCTTTCTTTTTTTCGGTTTACTTCTCCACCAACTATCTTTTTCCTCCATGGCGTACAGCAGCTGTGATAAAAAAAAAATCCTCATTTAAACTGACAGTTTGCCAGTCTATGAATTTTAAAGGTCAGTCTCAGTTTTTAAAATCATTTCTGCGAAAATTTTATGCAACCAACCAACCATAAGAGAATGAAAAAGAAAAAAGCTAAAAAAAAGCGATTTTTTATGAGAGTGAGGTTTTGAATTTAATTAATTACTCAGTTAATAAATAGAATTTTGAAATTCTGAGCGTCAGGTGCATCAGGAGAGATATTGGGCTACTCTCAGAAAAATTTTGAGCTTCGTACGTACCGTAGTTTTCGCTAACTATCGCACACACACACACACACACACACACAGAGCGATTTGTTGTTTTATTAATATAGATATATGTATATATATATATCGTTCAATGTTTTGCAGTCTTTTAAAAGCCGATGAAATTAGCGTGATTTCAGAATTATTGGTGACCTAACGGGAGTTGACGAGCCTAGCTCGTAGGGGGCATAGCCCAATATTTTTTTTTAAAAAGTTATAAAACAATTTACTTTTTCCAAATGAACTCTGTTTTTAAATAGTGTTTTTATCTCAAAAAACTTTATTAGTATTCTTAATAAGCATTTCATTTTAAAATCCCCAAATTGTTTATAATGTAGTTAGATCTATTTCTCCATCAATATTTTTTCTATTAATAAGAAATCAAATCTTTATGCAAAGCTTTGTAAATGCTCAAAGAATGAAATGTATTTCTTTAGACCAAACTAATCCGATTTCTGAGACTATATTTCCGTAGACTATGTAACAACGTATTTCTTTCGAAACATGATACATTATTGATTTTTATCTCACCATTAGAGATCATCAGTTCTATGTTTGAAAACTCAATGATAAGGTAACAGAAAGCTGAGATAGTTATTTCGAAACATAAATAATACGAAACAGCAATATTTTCCTTTTATCTTTTTCTATAGATATTTCCTTGCGAATTTGTTATGTATAAAGGTACTTTTTTGTATCAGATTGTACATTACAGAATCTTAACGCTTTTATTTTGTTTATTCGGTAAATTCTCGCTTCAACGACCCTCTCGTGAGACAATAATTAAATTCGCTATACTGAAATTTTTTAAGTAAATAATTTTCTAATGAAATTGGATATTAAATTTTTAACAATCCAAATAACATTCATTAAACTAAAAATTCGTTAAAATGACATTCGTTTATTGTAACCAAAATTTACTATATTATTATTCGCGTGCGTATATTAATGTTGTTTTGTTATTTTTTGACACAATTAAAAATATTACATTTTTTATTATTGTATAACTACTTGTAATATTTTATTTACGCTACAATCAATTTGAAATTATTTTGCAAATCAATTTGCTTTCTATCGAAAAGCATCCATTATAAATATTGAAAATAAAAAACACAACATATGCAACATATATAGAGAAAATGTTAGATAAGCCGACAATGTGTCATCAATTTTGAATACTAAATATCACGAAACATACATTTTACTTATACTTTTCGAATTATCCCTTAAATTAAATAGATTTAAAACATTTCTCTAAGTTCAAAAGTATTCTTGAAATATAAATTTTTATTTAAAAATTTCTGTTCTTAAATTTTAATATTTCTTTGTATACCGCTCAATAAGTTGTTTCTAAAAAACATATAACTCATACAAAATCATAATTTTTTCAATTTCAGTTAGCCACCTACTATTTCTTCATCAATAAATTTCACTAGTATTGTAGACAAAATCAGTCAGTTACCGAACGTTTTCAAAACTATAACCAAAGAATGGATTAAATTCTTTGTCATCAGAATAATTCCAGTTTAATGTTTCCCCTTAGATTTTACATAAATTTCTGACATTTCATAGGGTTTGTGTTATTGATTTTATCTGAAATCAGTTACTCAGAAATCATAAATTCAGTACCTCAATTTTCTGTGATAAGGCAACAAAACAAAGATTTATAGTTTATAAATTGAAATAATGCACTAAATCTATGTTCTTTTTAATCATTTTTAGAGAAGAAAATAAAATATTTACTTTTTAACCTTTATCTGTCGAATTCCTGGAAATATGTAACAAGTTTATACGGTGTAAATAAGGGGAACTGGGGCACATTGATACACCCCCTCTACTGCTCACAAGGTCATTATAGTAAGTTTCACAGCAGATCCAAAAGCTGATGCTAGTGTACACAACTGCATACAGAATGTCTTGGCACGATTCAATAGTTTCACGAAATGGGACGAGGGATTTATTGTTTTTGTAGGTCAAAAGTAAATTTGAGTTGTACATTTGCAACGGTATTATGCAACTGTTCCAGTATTTTGAACCTAAAAAAAATTTCTCCCTGGCATGTAAAGTTACTCTTTATCAGTTCGTCACTCTTTATTGTTTGGTAAATTATGAAGTGTTGGTTTTGGGATTCATTTTATTCAAAATGGTTGTATGGGGAACTAGTACTAGTAAAACGAATAAAAGAAAAAGACGGCAGCCTGGCAAATCTCGAATTTATATCGATTCTCCAGAGAAAAAAAATTTCGACATGAGAAATGTTAAGTAAGAGAAACAAGCTGCAGCACAGCAAAGGATAATTATACTTTAAACAGAATTTTTAGTATAATTATCCTTTATTTTATGTTTATAAACCAATTTATAAATAGAAAATCTCGTAATATTTTCATATTTTTTCATATTTCCTAAGAAAGAAGATAATCTTGCAATTGAAGTGCCAGATATGACTAAGTTACCACCATCAACAATCAGACAAGGAACAGACAGAACATCAGGTCATTATACATTTAGTTTTGATTGCTTTAATATTGCTTACTAATAAATTGTGGATGATTTGAATTTCTATAAACAAATATAAAATGGTTTGCTAACTAATTATTTGATTATTTGATATATACATTGGTGTTATTTTGTCTCCATTTTTCCCAAACGTATCAAAGTGACCCATGAGGTGTATCAATCTTCCCCTGGGATAGGGCACATTGATACAAATGATTTATTTTTTTTATAACATGCAAAAATATGATATAAAACAACGATTGTACATTTTTATAACACACTACATAACTTTGCTGACACCATATGGGAAAAAATTTGAAATTTCTACTTTCTGCACACCAGAAAAATTCTTAGAAAAAAACTGTATCAATGTGCCCCAGTTCTCCCTATATTTTATGTAGCTTTTTTTAGTAATTTTTATTATTTTTCTGTACTTTTTTAATTAAGATTTTTAATCAAATAATTAATATATTTTTCCATTTCAAGTACGGATAAAATTGGTAATATTTTGGTAAGAAACATTTTAGTAATATGTTTCTTACTAATGTAAAAGTATATAAGCTGCTAATCTGCCATTTAAAAAATTTCGGAAACTTTATAGTAAAAATTTGAATTTAGCGGGGATCTTTTATATGTTTTTTTTTAGTTTTGTTTTTTGAAGAGATTGTATATAAACAAGTTGAGCATTCAGACGATAAGTGAAATGACATTTCGCATAACTAAATAATTAGTTCAAAATTACTTGCATTTAATCACGCACAATTTCTTGGGGCAATTATAATAGTGCATGTTACACTTTTACCGTGCTAATAATTGAAGTTCACAGCACCTTAAACAAGTCATTCAAACGCGTGTACTTTGTTTCATTACATACTGGTCAAATATTGTGCTAATAGAATATTACGATCTTCAATGCTAAAACAAATATATTTTAGGACATAATACCAAAAATACCATGGTGAAAACTAGAAGAAAATTTTTCAGGCTGTATAAAAATGCCTATCATGAACGTATGAAATTCAGCGGTATTCCGTTTCAGAGATATTATTTTAATCGAATAAAGCAGAACGTTGGTGGACCTTTATTCTCTAGAGTCTTGATTCTCTAGTCTGTGACCAATTCTGAGACCAACCATCTCAACCTTTTTTTTTGTACGTGTCCGTATAGGAAGCAAGATTGTTCAAATGATATGTCCTCTTTAGTCGTTTCCAGTCTCTCTTTAAGCTTTTTAAACAACTCAAAAACTTGAGTTTGCAATAAACAGGTCCATGTAGTTTTTTGACATAGTATTTCTCCTTTGGCAGTTTTCACGAGAAACATTGCGAGAAACGGAATGCCAATACCTTGCTCCATATGAGCACTTACGTTTTTCAAGAGAGACAGTGTCGCTCGATTCCTTCCCTCGAAGGCCCCACACTGACACTAGTCCCTGAAAAAGTCCTGGATGATAATATCAAGTCTACAGGGGCGTTCTTTTCAAATATCTCGCACAAATTTTAATATTTTTACAAAATTTTTTTGCATAGGACAGCTGAGGACAATATACAACCGGGCTTGTTTTTACTTTTTCAATTTTAGTTTGAGATTTTTTTAAATTCTTTTAACTTTTGAAACCGGTTAGAACCGGTTCTGAAATTGGAGCTATCATAATATAAAAAATATGTAAGCAAAATCGAAAAGGTAAAAACTAGCCCGGTTGTAAATCATCCTCAGCTGTCTTATTCAAAAAAGAATCGTGTAAAAATTTCAAAATTTGAACGAAATATTTGAAAAGAACGCCCCCGTAGACTTAACATTATCATCTGGGTCTTTTTCAGTGACCAGTGTTGAGGCTTAAAAGCAAATACTAGAGCAAAACTAAGCGATACGTGACCTTCATGATCAAGCAGATGAAAGGATAGTGTAATAACGTCAAAGTTCGACTGCACTACACTTTATGTTTACGAGTGGCATCACCAATCTGGTTATTTAATAACCACTCCTTTTACATGTTTGAATTTGTCATAATAAGTATATTTTATAATTATATGCTTTTGTAGCTAATTATTCTTTCCTTATAAGTAGCTATTTTTTAAATCTTTATATTGAATGGGTAAGTTATATTTTTATTTTCAAAGAAACCGTGGGCATCATGAAATTTAATTTCCCTGGCGCAGTAGGGAATGTAAATAGTAATATATATGAGTAAAAATACATAATATAGCAATCTGTTTCTGAGTATGCTCTGAAATTAATTGGATGAACAGATTAGAAATTGTATCACTTTTTTGTCTTTAGTCAAAGTTTCATGAATTTTCTCAATTCATTTATGAATATTTTTTAGTGCACAAAAGGAAAAATTTTCAAAGAAAAGTTACTTTTAGAATACACTTCAGAATACTTTAGAAACTTTTAGAATACACAATTTTACTATTCAATCTAATTTTAAGCAGAAGCTAAAGAATAGGTAGAAACGATAAAATCAAAAGACGAAAAAAGAAAAATTTCCATTTGTAAAAAAAAAAGTTTGAAATCGCCTGTCGAATGTAGCAAATAAGGTGCCTTTGTACTATAACGAAGTTTAAAAGTACTTAGATATTGGTATAATACAGTAGTTCGGATAGAGTATAGTATTCAAAATTTTTTTTGTGTTTCTGTAAATACAACCTCTTTTCTATTATCAGGAAGGAACTTGTAGTAAAACTCAGTATATCAACTTTATAAAATGTGAAATAGTTTAATGTAATTAAAACGCGCCCTAAACAATGGTTCCTACATACCATTGTGTAATGGAATATATTTGTGTGGCCCTGTAAATTAATAACAAATTCACCACACGACAGATTGTACAGAATATATATTTTTATTTGTATGCGTTAACAAAATTCCTTAAAACGTATGTAATATTGAGAAACCTGAAAAACGAAGATATTTTCAAGATTTTAAGTATCATTTATAAAGACGAAGTTTCCTAGTCTGACACTGAATATTGGTGCGCCGTTTATGAGTCATTTTTATATTTTATCAATTCATAGCTAATTTTAAATAATTTTCCAATTAATTTTCAGAAGTGAAATTACGCTTTAAATCATTGGATATTTCATAACGGATTTATCAAATTGTTTACTAAATAGGTGAAAGTTGGATATTTCGCCGAATCCAACTTTTTTCGAGGTATCAGCACTTGAAGTGTGAATAAATAAATAAATAAATTGACAGGCAGGTATATAAATTGTTTGCAAGTTAAAAGTTTCTTTGCATCGTTTTTAATCCTCCTGCCAGTACCTTTTTCCAAGATACGAGCAAAATACTTTATACCCACACACTACCAGATATTTCTCCTTTTTTAGAGAGGTGCTTGGCATTCTACGAAGTTTTCTTGTAATGCTTCATTTGGACAGTTTTTCCATCTATTTTTGTTAGTTCAGGCATCTTGTTTTATTAAATTTTCCGTCAAATGTGGAGCGTGACGTAACGTTTGAGCTGTATTTGTATAAAGTGTGTAAAATAGAGTGTTTTACTTAGACTGGTGGTTATGTTAGATATATAATAGTTCTGTTATTCTCATGGAAATAAGCAGTTTAACTTAACGATGTTTCTACTATAATGTTTGTTAAAAAGTTTTTAATTTTTAACAGATTTTACGTTTTGACATCAAAATATGATGTTTATTCTTGTTATTTAAAATAAAATTATGAAAAGTTCAAGACACCTTAGGCTTTGAATTTTCTCCTCTTAGAGCGAAGTGCCTGTGTAGGAGAGAAGAAATAACCGGAAATGTGGGATGTAAAGGATTTTCAGGAAATGTTATTGTCAAAGCTCGGGAAATGTTATTGTCAGGAAGATTAAAAACAATGCAAAAAAAAAAAAAGTCTAACATGCGAACAATTTATATACCTGCCTGTCAATTTATTTATTTATTCATTCACATTCAAGTGCTGATATCTCAAAAACGGTTTTATTCGGACGGGTAGTTCCATTGCACTTTTTAAAGTACATGATGAGATCTTTCTTTTGATACCACACTTGTCCAAATCCACAACTCGCACCTGAGAACGTTCCCTAGTACGCTTAGAACAAAACAGGGTGAAAAATATGTTTTTAACACAATCAAACTGATTAGAGAATTTATCATATGAATTGGATAATTCAAACGGAATGAAAGAATGTTCAGTCCGGGAGTCGAACTCAAATTTTTGTCATCCGAGGTTATTGCTTTGCTCTTTTTTTGCTTAGCTTGAAATATTCAATTCGTATGATAACTTTACCAATCAGTTTGATGATGTTAAACAACAGTTTATCTCCGTACCCATCGTTTATGTGGAGTTTCTTTACCTACGATTAACTCTGTGGAGCTGTCTACATTACAAAACAGATGTTATTGCCCATAAGTTTATGTAAGCGAAATATATTTGCCTATTGTCACCCCAGTAAGCTTACACGGTAGAGCATTTCCTCGTATGTCAAGGAATCGTTCCCTGGCTGGGCCTTATTTCGTTCAGTTGCAAATATTCAATTTGTAGACTGAAAATGTCTAACCCGGGAATCGAAACTGGAACCCTTTGAATAGAGCTCCAAGTGCTCTACCATTTAAGCTTCCAGGATGATTTCCAGAGAAGCATCTCTCACTCACATATGTTGGTACGGCTGCAATTGCAGCACAGGATTGAATAGTCTTCATGAGTACGCAAACTTGCGGCGTTACATGACACTCGAATAAACTCAGGGTCGGTGAACAGATATTACATTAACTTTCCAATGAAAGAAGCTACAGTTGCAGCCTTACCAACATATGTTACTGTCGGATGCTAGGCTGGGCATCGATCTCGTAGCTTACATAGGAGAGCACATAGAGCGCTATTCCAAGGGTTCGAGTTACGATTCTCCTCTTAGACATTTTCCACTTTGTTTGGCTCTACACTTAGTTAGCAAAGTGATAAATCACTGATTAAATACAGTCGAGTTTCTATATAACGAAACCCATCGTTCCAGCAAAAAATTCGTTATATAGAGAATGATATTAAAAAGCGTATTTAATGTGCAAATTTTGAACAAATATTATTTTTGATCTTTTTAATTAAGAATTTGAAATTTTTAAAAGTAAATATTAACCTAACATTTTATTTCTTATTTATTTAAGCTGTTTCAAAAATGAGAACACATTTACTTGAAAGCTTAATGAAAATCAAATAAGGAAGACTTGAATTAATATCAGATGAAGATAAATTTTTTGTTGTTTTGATTTAAAAATTGTTATGCTCTCAAAAAAAGCTTAAATTTTAGCAAGGAATGAAAAATTGTAGTTAACATTTTCCTCCATTTGAAGGCTTCTCTTATGTGCCTCTCATTAATTCATCTCTTATATGTGTAATAATCCAATTGACTCTGTATTGAGAAGGATGTGGAAAGGTGTGTGGGATGCTGGATGAATTCGTTGGATTTAAAGAGCAAGGAGAAAAAAACTCAGCACTGAACAATAAATCAAAAATAAGTGGTGGAAAATTGATTCCATATGATTTCGAAGCTGTTTTAAAACTGAATAAATTGAGACCAATTTTTGAAAAAAATCGTTATATGGAGATAGATATTTTGCTATATGGAGACTGTTTTTAATGTAATCATGCGAAAAGGGGTGCGTTCCTATTAAAATTCGTTATGTAGAGAAATTTGATGTATGGAGTTTCGTTATAGAGAGACTCGACTGTATGCATAAATCTATTGTGTCAAACACGAAGGTAAATATTTTTATGTTCGACAAACGTGTTATGCAGACAAACGTTAAAAATGAACAACATGAAGATTAAGATTATTTTGTAGTTTATGACTGTGAAAAATAAGGTATACGGATGAAAATGTTTAATTGAGAATACATTTCGAAATTCGATATTCTGATGGGAGAAAACGGAGTAATGTTGGTTAAAGAAGCTCGTAAAATATTACGAAATTCAGTGGCAGCAAAAGATTCGCTATTAAAAAGGGAAATAAATAAATAATATTTCTTTAAGTGCTAAAAAAAGTTTTAGTTTCCAAGATATTTTTAAATAATGCACGTTTTTCGGCATCATATATATGTCGGAAAATACAAGTATCTTTTTACGTCCGTCATTAAATTTATATTTTTGCAAAATATACATATTTCAATAATGAATCGCACATAGTAATGGAATAAGATTTACAATGCAAATTACGTTTTAGACAAAAAACATTCTATATTTAGTATCTTAAAAGCTAAGGAAATCCAATTATGGTAAAATAATATCTCGAAAAGTAAATATTTGTGTGAACAAATTGTCCAATTATGAGAATTATTTTTACCTTCATTAATAACTTAAATTAATAACTTTTTTTTTAACGATTCTTCACTTAAATATACCGGGTGATCCAGAAGTCCCGGGACTTTTGAAATGCTAATAATTAGAAAACCATAAACGATAGATGTATGCGGTTTTCACAAAAATGCTGAGAAACTTGTGGGATTTGTTTTTTCGATGAAAAAAAACATATTATGTTAGTTGCACTTTTTGACAGCAGGTGGCGCTAAAATTGATAGTATTGTTTTTATAGTATGATACAGCTCATTTAAAAGAAGGAATTAGTGTCCAAGGGTTACAAAGTTTAATCATGACGCTCATGGCTTATAAGTACCGCCGTGAGCCGATGCAAAACAGCGTGCACAGTATCCTAAGAGCAGAAAGAAATTCCAGAAGAAATTTCAGTTCATCGTGATATCACAAGTTTACTGCACTCACCATGAACTGGTGATTTCTACAGAGTATTGGCATAGAATCCTACCTAATTTACGATTGTAACAGACATTTGGGATCTCTTGTTTCTATTACGATCTTCCAATGAGCCTTTTACTCAAACCTTGCTTACCGTAGCATTTCACATTTGCAATGGCCATCGATTCTTTTTCAGTTTTAACTTGACGTATTGTACGATATGAAAACAACGCGACATGCAAAGATGTGTCTAAACATAGTCTAGACAATGTCCAAACACTGCAGTTGCTCATGAAATTTTGTATCAAATTTCCCTTACAATGCAATTTCATTTACCTTACAAAAAATGTTTGAACATAAACCACCCTTAAAATAAAATCTCATCAATATCATAGAAAAGAAGTTTCGCAATGAACTCATGTGTCTATATAACGCATGGTATAGGTACATTCAGTCTTATACAACAGCGCCACCTGTTGCTAAAAATGGTAACTATATATATTTAAAAAAATTCATTCTAAACAAAAATCCCACATGTTTCTGAGCGTATATCTGAAAACAGAACCTTTGTATTATTCATAGTTTCCTAATTATTAACTTTTCAAAACTCCCGAAATTTCTGGATCACCCGGTATATATATGTATATATATACAGGGTGTTCCTAAACAAATGGTATATACGCTAGGGGGTGATAGAACACATCAAGACGAGCAATAGTAAATAGGAAACCAAGGGTCCCAAACGTTTTCCAAAGGAGATAGCCGCCATTAATGTTTGGGGTCCAAAATTTCAAATACACATAAAAAACGGAAAAATTGGTCGATTGATTTGCGGTTTTCACTAAAATTATTCTTTATGTTGGTTTTTTCTTAAAAATAAATTATAAAGATAAATTTCGAAAAATGCCGATAGAGGGCGCTTTAGACTTTGAAGTAATGAAAAACTATTTTTTGCTGTGATTTTTTGCATCTCATTAAATGGTTTAGCATTAAAAAAAGCTTAGACTTAAACTTAAATTTTGAGCTCAAAATCTGAATAGTTGGAAGCGGTTAAGTAGCACAAACTTAACTGTGTTCAGAGGGTTTAAATTTGAAATGATTATAAAAAACGGAAAAATTGATCGATTGATTTGCGGTTTTCACTAAAACTATTCTTTATGTTGGTATTTTTTTAAAAATGAATTATAAAGATATATTTCAAAAAATGCCTATAGAGGGAGCTTTAGACTTTGGATTAATGAAATAATCCATCCTAATACTATTTTTTGCCGTTATTTTTTGCATCTCATTAAATGGTTTCGTAAGCTTAGATTTAAACTTCAAAATCCGATACTCTTTAAATCAGTGTTTTCTTGAAAATAAATTTTAAAGATAAATTTCAAAAAATGCCGATAGAGGGCGCCTTAGACATTGGAGTAGCGTACAACTATTTTTAACCGTTATTTTTTTAAATTTCAATAAATGCTTTCAAATGCTTAGATTTAAATTTTGAGATCAAATTCTGAGTCGTTGCGAGTGTTTAAGTAGCGCAAAAGTGAACTGTGTTCGAGGGGGAAGGGGTTAATTTCAACTCCTGAACACACTTCAGTTTGCGCAACCCCTCCCAACGATTCAGAATTCGAGTTCAAAATTTAAGTTTAAATCTAAGATTTCGAAAACATTTAACAAGTTTTGGAAAGCATTTAATTAGATACAAAAAATAACGGTTAAAATTTGTTGTTGGTTACTCTGAAGTTTAAGGTGCCCTCTAACGGAATTTTTAGAAATTTATCTTTAAAATTCATTTTCAAGAAAATACTGACTTAAAGAATAGTTTTATTTTAAACCGCAAACGAATCGACCAATTTTTCCGTTTTTTATTATCATTTGAAATTTGAACCCTCTGAACACAGTTCAGTTTGTGCTACTTAAACACTCCCAACTATTCAGATTTTGAGCTCAAAATTTAAGTTTAAGTCTAAGTTTACGAAAACATTTAATCAGATGCAAAAAGTTACGTAAAAAGTAGTTGTTCGTTACTCCAAAGTTTAAAGCGCTCTCTACCGGCATTTTTAAAAATTTATATTTATAATTCATTTTCAATAAAATACCGATATAAAGAATAGTTTTAGTGAAAACTGTAAATCAATCGACCATTTTTTCTGTTTTTTATAATCATTTGAAGTTTAAACCCTCTGAACACAGTTAAGTTTGTGCTACTTAACCGCTTCCAACTATTTAGATTTTGAGCTCAAAATTTAAGTTTAAGTCTAAGCTTACGAAACCATTTAATGAGATGCAAAAAATCACGGCAAAAAATAGTTTTTCATTACTTCAAAGTCTAAAGTGCCCTCTATCGGCATTTTTCGAAATTTATCTTTATAATTTATTTTCAAGAAAATACCAACATAAAGAATAATTTTAGTGAAAACCGCAAATCAATCGACCAATTTTTCCACTTTTTATGTCTATTTGAAATTTTGGACCCCAAACTTTAATGGCGGCTATCTGCTTTGGAAAAGGTTTGGGACCCTTGGTTTCCTATTTACTATTACTCGTCTTGATGTATTCTATCACCCCCTAGCGTATATACCATTTGTTTAGGGACACCCTGTATATATATGTAAAGATTATTTAATAAGTAGTGATTTTAAGTATAATATATCATTAAATAACATTCTATTTAAACAGAATAATTTTTTCAACATTATAAAAAACATGTGAATTAATGATTCCGTACCTGTCTCATCTGGCAATTTGATTTCACATTTGTTTTAATTAAACTTATTTTAAAGCGCCCTTTTCAGTATAATTTTTTTAAAATCTGGACAAGGGGATGAAATTGCACTAAGTACAGAAAAAAAAAAAAAAAGACAAATGTTTCCGAAAATATTATGAAGCTGAATTCTTCATTTAAAATATATGTATATATAACTTCTTACAAATTAACTATATATAAGAGAAAATCATTTCTTTTACGTCCGAAACCAATACATTTAGGCGACATTATGGGAAATTTGCCTAAAACAGCCGAAAAAAAGATATATATTTTTTAAATTCTGAAACTGGAATGAATACCATAAAATACGGACAGTAAGTTCCTCTTTAGCTATTCTAATAACTTTCAGAGATGCTTATAACTAAAACTTTTATGAAATAGATGGATAAATTTAGAGGATTACAGGACATTTTTGGAATTTATAAAATTTCCCAAGATTTAGACTGCTAGAAAAATGTATATGATGAGACTTATTTACGGTACTTTACGGTATTCTAGCATTGGCATTTTAATGGTTCATTGCATGTTTTTATCATTTTTTAAAAAACATTTCAATTATTTTTATATAAAAATTGGTGACATGGTTTAAGCAGTGTGGATGGAATTCTTAATATTGACACCGTGCCCTTTAAAATTGAGCAAGATCCGACAAATCACCAGAGACGCCTGTAATCATTTTTTTTTCAGGAATATGAAAGTGGAAAATATTATCTAGAGTTTTAAGCACTTAAAGATTAAAAAAAATGAAAATTAACAAAATAGCCGCCATTTATTAAAGAAAAGGTCCATTTTCCACTTCTTTTTTTCGTATTTTGGAGTATGTCTAAATATGTTTAAGTTTTATAACACTGACTGAAATTTATGCAAATTCGAAGAATTATGTTCTCTTAAATAAAAAACAGCAAGTTCCGTTTAATAATTTTTATGCTCTGATTCCTCCTGGTTTGAAAAAGACATTTTGAGTAAATGCTTTTATAGTTTTACGACATCTGTATAAAGGATTTGAAACAATATCTTTGTGCCCATAGAGCCCATTTAGAATTGCAGGATAAAATGGCTCGAAATAGAATATTAAAATTTCCGTATTGCACAAGTGCGCCAAAACGGGGCTTATGCACCAGCACGCGGCGGCGCATTGCTCTCAATCATTAAATAACTACAAGTTCTGCCAAACCGTTTTAAAAGAATAATTTACATACTATAAAAATGCAAGATTTTATTTTTTTTTTATCGAAAAAAGACAAAAAAGACGAAACAATGCTCTTACATCATCCTTTGAAGGTTCTGCCCGTAATTTTAATCAGAAACGAATCAGAGCATAAAAATTATTATCAACCATCAGAGCATAAAAATCAGAGCGTCTTCAAATTCCGAGAAATTTTGAAGGGTAGCAATCAGTCTTCTCAACATGAAATATCGGTTTTTTGTATGCTATAAAATTTAAATTAAAAATTTTCATGTTTAGCAAACAACACAACAAACAAACAAATTAAAAATGTTTGTTTCAGAATTGATAGCATAAAAAAATTATAGTTCGTATTCAGAAAATTTATTTAATTTTTTCCGAGGTAAACAGACTTCAAAAAGACTGGTTTCAGAAATGTTATTAAATCTCAAAATCTACTGGATTTGCAGGTTTCGGGAGATAAAAAGCAAGATACAAGAAGATTATAAGCTGTAAATATGCTTTTATTTAGAAATGCTCATTATATCTGCAAAATCTACTGGATTCGGAGGTTTCAGGAGATAACAAACAAGAAACGAGAAAACGAGATAATACAGTCTGAAAAAAAAAAAAAAAAAAAAAAAAAAAAAAAAAAAAAAAGACTTGTTTCAGAAGTTTAACTAAATCTCGAGATCTATAAGATTCGGAGCTTTCGGGAAATAAAAAATAAGCTAGGAGAATGAAAAAAAATTGCCTGCTGAAAAAAAAAAGATTTGTTTCAGAAATGTTTATTAAATCTGGAAATCTTATGGATTCCCAGGTTTCAATAGGCAAAAAACAAGTAACGAGAAAACAGGAAAGTTACAGGCTGAAATAAAGTCTTGTTTCAGAAATGGTCATTAAATCTAAAAATTGACTGTATTCGGAAATTACAAGAGATATTTAAATGTTTTTTTGGTATCATGGGTAGTTAGAAAGTATTTTATTATGTCTCCGTAAATCTATTGAATATAATAATTATTTGAAAATGTACAGAAATAAATCACGAACCTAAAAATTTTTCCGCCGCTACTCTCCCCAACTCTTTTTTTTTTTTTTTTTTTTTAATCAGATTGTCCAAGTATTTTAAATCTACTTCCTTATCATCATTTCGTGCTATTTTTAACCCTTAAAATAAACGTTCGACTTATTTTTAAATTTATGTTTCCAGATTCATAAATATTGCCTATGGAAAACATTTGTAAAAGGATTTGTGTATGAGTACCATACATATTTATTTTAAGCATGGGGGAAAATTAACGTTAACATCAGTTTTGTGTTAAACTAATAGTCTTCGCCTGCTACGCTGCTGGTCAGTTTCTCTAAAGGAATGTTGAATCACAAGAAATACATCTAATAACGATTTTTTTAAAATGATATCTAATCAAACATACATAATTGTTGTCTTATTCATAAAATCTTATATTATCCTTTTCAAAGTCGATCTTGACAATATATTAGACAAAATAGCTCTAAAATGACTGAATTGCCTATATTTAACTATTTTTTTAGTAAGTGTGTTATCTTGAATTTCCTGCCGCTTCTAACTAAACCTACTGCTAAGATATGGCGAAATATATCAAAGGCTATGGAGGTGTATAATTTAAAACAATAGTCAGAGAGCTTTCCAATGATATATCACGTGAGAGATGTAGGCAAAATTTAGAAAATCGCCCCTTACCCAAAGTTCCGACTATCGCATCTGCACTGAATAAAACCTTCCCCTTTCTTCGAAATTTTCAAACATTATAACTAATATTTATTAGAGAGTTCCGTAAAAAAATCTCATCTATAATAATAAAACGCAACAATTTCAAAAAATGTCTCCCCGGATTTGTGTGTGTGTGTGTGGGGGGGGGGGTTCAAAATGGTGAGCGGGAAGAAAAGTTCATAGTACGAAAGAGCAATCCGAGGGCTTTCCGATGATGTGTCACATGACAGGTCCAAAAAATCATGGAATTTTTTAAGCATTCCCCCTTTAACCCACTCGGGGCTGGAAATTTCAAATTGGCTGAAACACGACTTTAATTATTTTTGTAATAGATTTTTTTCTGCCGTTTCACATTTCTACTTAAAATAATTGCTGAGATGTGCTAAACTGTTTTAAACAGTTGGACCCCTTATACCCCCCTCAGGGAAGCAACTACGAAAACCGCTAAAATATGTGTATAATTATTTTTTTTTAGCTTTATTTTCTGAAATTTCTCGCTGCTATCTTAAACGGTTCATGAAACACCACGAAGATGTTCCAATATTTTTGACCCCCGTTAGCCCTCCTTAAAGGAGGTAATTCTCAAAAATTCCCACTTAGTACAAGCTTGCGTCATAAGAAGTATATTTTTCCCAATTTTCATATTTCTACGTTTCATAGTTTGGGATGTGCGTTGATTATTATCATTAAGTCAGGACAAATTGTTTCACATAAGTATAGATTAGCCCTTGATTTCAAAAATCGCATGACAGAAAAATCCGATTGTGACGCTTAAAGGGTAAATGTCATTTTCTAAAGTTCATTTTTTAATTTTTTTTATGTATCTGTGTGTGATATGACAACATTGAATTTATTTCTTAATTCCTAATATTTTATGCGTAAAAATTGAGCAAAAATGCGAAATACACAGAATCACCGACCAAAAATATATAAATAAATAAATAAATAAATTGTATATATACATAGCAATACTATCGTACCTTGTCAACTTCTTTTTCTTTTTCTTTATCTTTATTATTTTCAATGTGTTTTAAATCTATTTCCTTGACGTCTGTATTGGCTACATTCACTATTTTCAAATGTCATTTTTATCGATTTTTTTAAATTAAGTAAGCTTCATATAGGGATGAGAGTGTTCCGCGTTTTTACATACCAGTATAATATTAGAGAAAATACTGTTTTGTTAAATCGCAGAATTTTTCGTTTGAGTAAAACAACATTTTCTCTAAGATTATACTGGTGGGAAAAAACGCGAAAAATCGCGGAAAATTCTTATCCCTAGCTTCATATAAATTTGCTTCCTGAAAATTTATTTTCAGCCCAGTCAGGAAAAAAGAAATATGTTTTCCTTAATACCAATTTAATGAAAGATTTTTTTCAAACTATTTTTCTTGTGAATGACTTGAAAAATTTTCCAGACAATTTATTCAGTTAGTCTGCTTTTTTTAAAAATAATTATATCAAAGCGTCTTAAAATTAGTATCTCCAACTACTTTTTCGACTTTAATGTTATCTTTTTTTATTAGTGTATCTGTTAATAACAAAAAGATATTTTAAGTGAAAAAATGGGTGTTTAAAAAAATATAATCTCTTACAAGAAAAAGAAAAAAAATCTATGCTAAATTAATTCAATTTTATTTGAACATTTAACAATAAAGTACATTCTGAAATGAAAAGAACATTATAGAATTAATACCGTGTTTTTTTTTTTCAATAATGCGATTTTAATAAAGTAAAGCCTGTGAAAATAGCGTAAATTTTAAAAACTTTTCGTTTTAGTTAGTCATTTGTTACTTCAGGCTACAACATTACCATTCTAAAATGGTATACGCTAAAAAACAGTTGTATTTTTTGAAAAATCAAAATTATCATATATCATATCTATAGACTTGATATTATATACAGGAACGTAAGGTCCTGCAAAGTGTTTTGCAGCGGATCCCAAGCAAAAGTGGGCTGGCTCTGCATTTCTCAGCCGTATTCAATTTTTTTTAAGTACTTTTTTTCGTCAAAAGCAAATCTTTTTCCACATGTGTAATTCAGAGATATTTTTTTTTATGTTTAAATAAAATATTTTCACTTATGCTATTATCTCTTCTTGTTTTTTTTCCTATAAAAAAGGAGATTATTTATTTATTTTTATTTTAAATGAGATGAATGAAAGGTAAACTTATACCCCCGAGGTGATGCATTTCGAATTTTGTTGAAATTTTAGCATTTTATCATTACAGAGGATTTCTTTTCTTTTCTTTTCTTTTTTTTCTTTTTGACGAGGCCGAACTGATAAATATTATTTATAATATATGAAATTTTTAATACGAGAGAAAGGTTTTATACCTTAAGGTGTGATGGTTGGAACTCTGGGGAGGGGGTAATTTTCTAAATTTGGCCTACAATCCTCATGTGATATATTATTCGAAAACTCTCTGACCATTAATCCAAATTATCCAGCGTCTCTTCTCTCATTTTGCCCCCACAGCGGGGGCACTGTTCTAAGTTTAGCCGACATAACAATTGTGGATATTTGATTATATATATATATATATACATATAGTTTGATTCAAGATCCCTTGATAGAAACCGACCAGCGTAGCGGTCGAAGACTACTAGTATAAGTATAAGAGACATTGCACAAATTTAACCATTTTTAATGTAATATTTTTATCATGTGAAATTTTATAATAACTAGAGTTGTGTAAAATAAAATTTTTGTTAAAACTTTTATAGAAGTATTGTAAATACTTTTTTACCCATAGAATCCACATTAATGCGGATTCGCGCAAACCTAAATTAAAATGTCGGCGTTATATAAAACATGCTTATTTGTTTTATTAATTAATTAAAAATAAAAAGTTTTATCAAAATCAATATCCCTGTCAGGTCTCTTATTAAATTTTATACATGATTCGTGTAGTCATATTTCATTTTCTTTATATTAGGAAAAAAATTAACTTTTAACTGATGTTAGTCATCTCCCTGAACGCTGATTTTTTATTTTTTTTTCAAACTTCTGAGTTTAACTTGCAGTTTCCAGTTCAACTATAGCTACATCCAACATTCTCTTTCATTTGGAGTCCCCGTACTATTATTAGAAATATTTGAATAGATTAAATTTAATTAGAATTAATTCTGTACAAAAAGTTGTGTGCAAAAGAAGTTCTCTATGTGTTTTAACCATTGATCGCCTTTTAACCTTTAACTCATGTCACCAGTCTCACAAACCACTATTTTTTCAACTTTTATAGTTTAACTTGTCTTTTCAATTTAAATACAAAATACTACGGAAATTTTGTTTCATTTGGAACTTTAGTACTATCACCAGAGACTTTTAAATAGATGAATTTTAATTATAATAGCCTTGTACAAAAACACCCTGCTATGAGTTAATCATGCATTTTATTCATCTTTTAATTATTTGGCATCACAGACCGTTTCACACTAATTACGTTACAATTACTGTTACCTGAGTTAAAGCTTAAATTTATAAAATTTTGAAAAACAGAACGCATAGAAGCGGACAATTAAAACTTAGAACTCAATTCGACAATCAAGTGGGAATTTAATTAAAAAACCTGATTTTGAAAATGTTATAACTACAATATTCGAAAATATTTTGATATCGTTTTATTTATCAGAGTTTAAAATTATTTTTACATTAGTATTAAAAAAAGAAAACAGAAATAAAGATTTGGGTATCGGATCCCTCTTAATAAACCATTTCAACAATGACAATAATGCTGTCTCATATATAAAGTAAAAAATAAACCCCCTTTGGATGTAGTTGAGTTATTGTAAGGAATCAACCGGAGTAATAACACCAAGAAATGTCGTTATAACCTCGTTATATTTATTTCGCAGTACATTTTAAACTACAAACTATCTCGCGAACATATTAAAAATCTTCTACAATATTTTGAAAGTACACGAAATGCCCTACAGATTTATTTAATAAACTAAGTATTTCCTGATATATTTTTCATATCACAGAGCTTACCTCGCGAAGGTTAGATCAAGCATTAATTTTAGTTGCTTCTAAAAGTGATAAGGCCTACAAATGGAACAAATTGACTAGAAGCTGCTGTTTGTGTTTCATATGACTCAGAGCTTTTTTGCGCAGATCACATGGGTGCCATTCATCGGATTATTTTATAACTGCATTTGGCGTTATTATTCAACCAGGCGTTATTACATCAGAACACCTTATATTAAATGTGAATTAACCTGTAGTTGTATAAAAATATAATATCATTAAAGTTTAATTGACATTAACTACATAATATTAACTATAAGAAGGCCATGCTTCATTAAACACTGTAAAATAGCTTAAACTACTAAAGACATACAGGAATGCACACAATACTCGTAGAATGGTTGTACTACTCTTGAAGGATTTTGACCTCCCTTTATATTTACTAGATCTTCTTATCCTTGGTCTTTAATTTATAATTTTTTATTTTATTTTGTACAAGAGCTTTCGTTACTTCCTCCCCTAGATATACCAACATTCTTTTTACCATTTCTTTTTCATTATTTATAATATTTATACTCCTGGAGTTTTCACTTTGATTAAATGACCTAAACATTACATTTTTCTTATTTTATTTGTACCAATGATGTTATTTTCATGACATAGTTCTTCAGTCTCTTTATTTAATATGATTCGTCATCTATTGCCATCTTAAACTAATCCTAAAATTAGTTTCAACATCCATCGTTTCCGAAGTAATGAGTAACATTTTATCTTTTATGTAGCGGTTTGGATCTTATTATCATGAATTATTGTAAGTTTTACAAGGGTTTTATGATTTTTTTTTATCTGATCAGAAAATTTATAGAGGATTTCAGAGTATTTCAAAGCGAAAAGTAGTACCAAGTTTTACCCCTTTGGATTTTATTTTCCATTCAGCCTGTCTTTCGCTAGAGTCTCTTACACTTGGGACGGGGATCAGGACTTTTCAACATGGCTTTCGCTAAAGAGTTGGAATAAGAAAAAGAAGATTGAAGTGGACGGAGCGTAATGCGCGCGCCTAATTTGCAGTTCTTTAGTTCTCCTTTCTCTTAATTCATCTCTCTATTGAAAGCCAAGTTGATAGATCTCGATCCACATCCCAGATATTCGAGACTTTATCTGAAGTCAGGTTACAAAGGGAAAAAAATTCAAAATTTGATACGAACAAATTCAAAAGGGAAAATTACAAAAATCAAAGACATCAAAAAGCGGGAAAAGTGTGGGCTCGGTGCTTTGATGTTACCAAAATACCATTGCGAATTCGAGCTTAATTTTCGTCTTGAAGGCGAGCGAGAGAAGGCTGGTGGACCAACCGCCGCAGATTTGTGGTGCGCATCTATTTACCGCTAGAGGTTTGCCCGGGCTGGAATTTCCAGGCATAGGCCCGGCCCGTAGTAAAACCCAAAAGTTCGGTCCGGGCCCGGCTGGCCCGTTTAAATTTTTATATTTTAGGCTCGGCCCGTTTTGGCCCGTTACAATTTCTATGATTTTTAAAAAATTGAGATTTTTATCATATAATGAGGATTCCATTAAAAAATACTGCATACATATCTATGGAATGATTTTACAGTATATTTTACAAGAAATACACATTAATAAAATTCATGATTATTTAGATTCTTAGGCTTTCAACATTCGAATAAAGATTCATTAAAAAGTTAATATGGCTTAGAGTAAAAGAAAAAAGAAAGAAAGCTAAAAAAACCGTTACTTTTGAAGCTGTTTAATAAACGAAGATTTATAAAAATATTTCTATATCATTTTATTAAAGATTTCAAATCCAAATTCATTCTTAAACTCAAAGAAGCTCCTTTCTGATACATTTCTGAATTCAATTTTCCCCAGAAACGCATAAGATTAGCAGGTATCTTTATTCAGAAACTATATAATCGAACGGCGTTATCCATTTTTTGATACAAGCAATTTAAAAATACTGCAAGCAAATAAAATACTGTCATAATTAGCGTTTTGAATAGAGTTTTAGGAAGCGATAGCATGGGAATCGTGAAAAACCTGCAATCATTTGAGAAACTATTATATCTCAAGAAAGTTATACAAGTATTTTATTTATGAAAAATGAAAAACGCTATTCGATTCCAAATCCCTTCAATAGTTAGGCTTATCACTTTCATATTTTTACAGTTTAAAATTAATCAGAAAATGTGTTAAACTTTCGCATTATTGAGAAATTAATTAAAAAACCATCAAGAAGCATTTATCCAATGATTAAGCTAACATAAATTCTTTATCGCTGTTAATAATTTTACAAATCATGTTTTCTGCCCTACAGATATTGAGAACAATTAAGTTTAGTTCCGGTCCGGCCAATCTATATGTAGAAAAGTAACGCAAGCTTGATCTCGGCCAGGCATGAGTCAACTAAAAAAATATTAAACACAATATGACTCTCCGATGCCGATCTCTACACCGTGCTTTCTTATATTGATGTTGTGAAACTAGTATGGCTATGGCTAGTGACGCACCTTTATACTTATTCTCGTTAAAACCATTTTCGTTGAAAATACCTCATATTATATCGTTTATGCTGAAATCTTCAGAACTTTTTTTTCAGAATGTTAAGAAATTTTTTTGATCGGCCCGTCTGGCCCGTTCAATTTTTTTGCCGGCCCGGGCGTTAGAAAATTAGAAACGATTCGGCTTGGCCGGATACGAACCACGAGCCAAACCCGGGCCCGTGCAGACTTCTATTTGCCGCTGCCAGGATAACTTTTATCTCTTTTCAGTTTTATTATCCTATCCTTAAATCTAATCTTTTCTTATTGACTATTTCAACAGTGTAAAAGGTATGTAAAACAGGGAGTACCAGTCTATTCTATATAGGAGGCTAAAAAAATGTACATTTCTTTTAATTTAATGCATTTTAAGACATATATTTCAGTCATTTTTTTTTTTTTACTTTCTGAATCAAAGGATCCAATAGTATGTAAAAATCTTTAAAAAAAACTAATCAAATATTTAAAAAATTAATGCTGTTTAAGAAAATATAAAAAGAAAACATCTTTAAAGTTACCAAAAAACCTGAAAGCATTTTTTTAATTTTCCAAACCTCAGAAAACAATCAAAATATTTTATACATTCTTAGTAGTATTTAGAGAAAAAGGATTTCTTTAGTACCTCGTATTTTTCAGAAAGATCTTAAAGTAACTTTTACAATGTACTAATCAGTTTTATTGGCACATTACATTGGCTTTTCAGGGGCAATCAGATATCAAGCAATTAAATTTTTAGTTAGTCTATTTTCAACTTTGACAAAGATGTTAAACAGACAAAGAGTAATAGTAAATTAATTTTTCTTTATTGTTCTTGCTGGTAAAAATTATAGAAGATTGTTACATAAATGAAAATGTTTGCATGCGAATTCATAGCCATTTTTTGAGAAAAAAAATTAAATTACTATTTAGTGAAAAGAAGATTCGAAACAATTTTCGAAATTCATAAGGAGCAAAAAAAAAAAAAAAAAACTTATTGTGATTTTTGGATAATAAAAGAGCGCTTTCCGAATCTGTAGCTAATATGGAAGATATTACATTATAGTTTCGTAAATATGTATTAAATTGCTAAAGAATGCCAAAATATTTTTTCACGCTGTATTAAAATGGATAAAAAAAGTCTACAAAAATCATTAATCAGAAAATGTCTCAAAATGCTATTATCTTCCAAACTCATTTTTTTTTTTGCTTCTATCATGTTTCCCAGTTGTTTTTAATCTACTTCCTTAACATAATCGTTAAGTACATACACTATTTTTACATGTCATCAATTTATTTCTTGCCTGCTTAATAAGAAATCGATAAGATTTCTTATTAAGCAGGCAAGAAATAAATTTGCTTCCAGAAATTTTATTAGTAGTCTAGAAAGCAAATGATAAAATTGTTTTCCTTATTTAATAACATTGTAAGATGTTTTCAAGCTAAAATTTTCTTCCAGTATTTAACGCTTTTTCCGGACAATTTATTCAATTAGTCAGGTCTTTTATTAGAAAAAAATTGCGTGGAATTTTCTTAAAACTAATATCTCTAATTACATTTTTAACGTTTATGTTCAATTTTTTTAAACCGGCGTATGTGATGATAAAAAAGGTTTCATAAGAGAAAAAAAATGACAATTCGAAATTTATATTCTCAAACTCCTAGATAAAAAATTAATGTCAAATTAATTAATCTCTATTTAAGTATTCAAAAACAATGCCTTTTACTATAAAAACAATTTCAAGTACGGTATTTACTCGTAAATAGGGCGCACGCGTGTATAAGGTGCACCCCTACTTTACAAGTAAAAATGGCGATTTCTTAAAATCTCGTATACCATAAATTTGATACGCTAATGAAGGATGACCAAATGAATTTCAGTAAAAAAAAAGTCTAAACAAACATTACACCAGACCAGAAAACAAGACGAAAATGCATTTTTAGATTTCGGGTTGTAAGAGAATGACGGGAAATAGGAATGAGTGACGGTAAAGAGAATTGCTAATTAGCGTTTAGATATTGTCATTAGCTCTGTTGTATAAAAAAACTGAAAGGAATGAAATAAATATGCAGTAATACTTCAATTAAGTAACATTTTCCGAGTTTTAATATTCTCTTTGAATAATTTCTTGTTTCATATGTATATCGTTCGATTGCATCCAACAATAAAAAATTATTCCGTGTATAAGGCGCACCTAGTATGTTTTGCCCTAATTTTTTGGAAAAAAAGTGTGCCTTATACACGAGTAAATACGGTAATTGAATTTTAAGTTAATGAATTTTAGAGTTTAAAAAAGATATTCAACAAATTAACAAAAACATTAAAATTGATATTTTTTTATAGTTCTTCAAGATAAAAAATCTGTTACACAGATGAAAATGTTTACTTGCGAATTCATCGCAATTTTATGAAAAATCAATAATTAAAAATCAGTATTTTGCGATGAGAAAATTCGAAAACTTTTTCGAAAATTGTAAGTTGGAGAAACAGACAAAAAAAACTTATTCTGAGTTCGGACAATAAGAGAGAGCTTTTCGTATTTGAAATTAACACAGAAGATGTCATATTATATTTTTGTAAACGTATGTTAAATGTTTAATAATGCGAAGATATTTTTTTTCTCAGTCTATAACAATGGAGTAAAAAAAGAAAATCTACAAAAATTATTAATCAGAAATATCCCAAAATGCTAGTCTCTTCCAAACTTATTTTTTATTACTTTTATCATATTCTCCAGGTGTTTTTTATCTGCTTTTTAAACATAATCATTAAGTACATACTCTACTTTTACATGTCATTCTTCTTATCGATTTCTTATTAAGCAAGCGTGAAATAAATTTGCTTCCAGAAATTTTATTATCAGTCTTGTAAGCAAATAATAAAATTGTTCTTCTTATTTAATAACACTTATTTTTAATTATTTAATAACACTGCAAGATGTTTTCAAGCTGAACTTTTTTTTCAGGACAAAAAGGTTTTTCCGGACAATTTATTCAATTAGTCAGGTTTTTTATTGTAGAAGAAAAATTCTTCGAAACCTCTTAAAAATAACATCTTTAATTACTATTTTAATTTATTTTTTTAATCTGGTGTCTGTGACAATAAAAATATTTCACTGGAGAAAAAAGGGAAATTTCCTAATTTATTATCTCAAATTAATAAAAAAACAATGTCAAATTTATTAATCTATATTTTAATATTCAACAGTAATGTATTTAAGAATAAAAACAAGAATTAAAAATCTTTTAAATTACTGTCAATCGCGTGGAAATTTTTTTTATGCCTCTAGATATCTTTAATGTATCCGCGCACCTTCTGAAGTGATTTTTTGAAATATTTGAATCAAATTATACAAATAACAAAAAGCAGTGTTGCAAAAATATTGATATTATTTATTTATATTTTACCTGAGATCTTTCGAATGCCCACGCATTCATTATCAAAGGAACATAAAATAAGACAATTGATTAGAAATAGAAAACATCAAAACAAAACTAAAACCAGAAACAGTCCGCGTGTATAAACAAAGTCACGATGAATTCATCGAAACACCAAGGATATTGTAGCAGAGAGTATGGGAATATTATATGAAATGACGTCATTGCAAACAGTATCTTTGTTGAGCAAAATTTCGAGGGATTCACGGATAATTTTGCTCGAAATTTTGCTTAACAAAGATACTGCTTGCAATGACGTCATTTCATATATCATATAATATTCCCACACTCTGGTACAATATCCTTGCTGTTTCGATGAATTCATCGCGACTTTGTTTATACACGCGTACTGTTTATGGTGGGGCCTCCGTGGCTGAGTGGTTAAGACATCACGCCGCTAATCGTGAGGTTGCGGGTTCGCATCCCACTGGCTCCATTGCACACACACTTTGTGTGGAGCTCCTGGTTGTACTTCTCTTGTGTTGTAATATTTCTTTGTGTGCTATTTCGTCCCTGTATATTGACGATGGCTTATAAGCAGGCTTCATGTCGAGCACACAAGTCAGATGTATGTTGTTCAATAAACTGTTTATGGTTTTTGTTTTGTTTTGATGTTTTCTATTTCTAGTCAATTATCTTCTTTTAAGTTCCTTTGATAATGAATGCGTCGGCATTCGAAAGATCTCAGGTGAAATAAATAAATAATATCCATATTTTTGCAACACCTTTTAAGTAGTTATTTGTATAATTTGATTTAATAACAATGTGTAAATTTCTACCAAAGACACTAGTATTAATACAGTGGTTATGACTCATTGAAATATTTGAAATTATCTCTGGTCATCTATTTTTTATAATGACATTTATTTTAAAACTTATACATATAAATTTTAACAATTACTCAGAAAAAATTAAAAAAAAAAAGAAAAATAGTCAAGATTATGCCAAAAACTGATCACTCAAAAGTAAAACATTGTATTGACATTTTATAAATTGTATAAGTAAAAAAAATAACTTTTTATAGGGCTTAGACTACACACATACTATACGCATCTCTATCTCAAACGATATGGTATTTAAAGTATTAATGTAATGAAAAGTTAGCAGAATTTATTTTAAGTTTGTCATTTATATCAGTAAAAATATAAAATTATTTAATATATTATCATGAGTGTAGTCTATTCTCGCAAAATATGTTTGTAAACGAAGTACAACAAATTTCGTGGAATCTCTTGCAAAATTTTTTAAATTAAACACTACTTCGGATAGAAAACACTATTTGAAATCTTTTGCGTGTCCTTATAAAGGTTATTCATTTCATATTATGCCGGAAATAACTTACATTAAGCCTCAGCCATGCATATAAATTTTATTATAAATGAAAAAATTTAATGTAATTAAAATATGTCGCAAACAATTCCCCCTTCACCATATGTAATAAAATTGTGTTAATGCGTATCCCTCTAAATGAATAACTATTATTTGCACCGCATATTTTACAGAATGCATATTTAAGTGCACTTTGTAAATGTATCAAAATTTCAATATGTTTAACAAGGTGTATCATTTTAAAAATTCATTGGAAACGATTTTTCAAATAGGCCATAATGTGATGGAAATTTTTCACTGACCCTGTAATTAAACTAATCATACTAGAAACTTCATTTGGAATAGGGCCCGTGCTAGAATAAATGATAATAATTTCTGAAAATTCTAGTGCAATCCGATTTGATATACGAGAGTTTGGCGGACAGATGGACACATGTTGCATAGAAAGACGGACAGACAAACCGAAATCATAAACGCTGTTCAACTCTGTTGGAAAGTGTTAAAATTGAGTATTTAATGGTCCTGAAAACTTTTTGTTGTTTTAAAAACAATTCAAATGACAAAAATACATTCGATTATAAAAGCATTATAATTCAACTATCTAAAGAATCACCATTACCTATATCGTATATCCATTCAATAGACATATAATTTGGCTTACATTTTGTCTAAACTATAAACAGTAATCAAATAAAACTACAGTAGAATCCCGTTAATTCGGACTCCGTTAATCCGGATCGATTCAGTCATTTTTTTTTCATTTTTTTTTCCAAGTTTAAGAAGCGATTGGCTAATTTCCATAACATTAACTTGTTTCATTGTCGTATACTGAATAAAAAAAACTTTCCTGAAAGCTTTTTGGAAGAATACCTTATGCTTTCTTATTTAAACTCTTTGAAGTTATCTTTCAAAGAACATAATGGTCATTTTCTGTAAGAATGTTTTATGTTATGTCATGTTTTTGTAACTCTCCGAACAATCCCGAATTTCGAAAATCCGGATTGGGTCTCGTCCCAGTTAATCCGAATTATAGGGGTTTTACTGTATTCGCAATGCTAAGATGGACTTATAAACATTATATACAAAATCATTGAGACTTTAGAAGGAATTAATCATAAAAATCAGAACAAAAGAATACTCATGTTTTTGCATACCATAGACTGACGCAGTTTTCAAACAAAGCAAACTATAAACTTCTGTTGACTGTTGTCAATCGAAAAACGCAAAAATGTAGAAAAAAAGATTAGTTATTCATCTCTTCATGGAGCAAGTTTTGACGTTCAGCAGTGAGAGAATTTAAAGAAATAAGGTCTTAAACTGTATGTTCATAGTAATGGACACTGAAAAATTTAAAATTCTATAAAATGGACACTGAGTCTAAAAAAAATTAAAATCATTTTAAAATTCGAAATTTTTTTTTTCTAATTCGAAATTTTAATTTATAAAATTCTAAATTTTTCAGTTAAAAAAAGTCTAATTTATTGTTAAAAAGGTTGAACCCATCGTTATTTCAATGAAAGAAGATGTTTAAATGGGAATTGCTTTATTGTTTTATAATAAGCCTACGAAAATAGTTGAAATAAAAAGAGCATCTTACATAGGCCAGTCTAACTCTCAAACAAATATTATTTAAGCATAAAGTTAACGAAGTACAATTTTTTTAAAACTTAGTTGTTTAAATTGTTAAAATTAATCTGTAATGCATATGTAATCATTAAAGTATAATAAAGATCAGATACTAAGATGAAGTTATCATTTGAGACTCTTATGCTTCGTATTTCGGAATGAAACACAGCAAAATGTAGTCCATGAAATATAAATCCAACATCATTTTCATCTTTTCAAAATATACATGCGCACTTCTCATTACGCATCCACCATTTTTTTTAAACTGGTATTTTAATTTATCATTTTAATTTCATTTTATCTCAAAACTTGACGTCACGATTATCATTAATTATAAATAGAAGTTTTCTTATTCGTCCATTAAAAACATTTCAAAAATATGCATTAAAATATTTAATTGTTATAAAGGACGTCAAATACTAATAAAAACATTAAAAGATCTTAATAAATTTTACATGTTTCGATTGAATTTACTCAATCATCATCAGAAAAACAAAATACAAATAAACACAAAGATGGAAAATGACAATAAATTATTACAATTTTTTTATTATTTTTTTAAATCAGGCAACAATCAAGTTAAGTAATCTATTATTTTTGTTAGTTTAAAAAGAAAAAAAATAGAGATAAAGTGTGATGGATGCAGGTAACGCCAAAAATGCAACCCTATACCCAGTAAAAGGAATTGATTAAAAATGCAAAACCTGTTTTGTTGAAGACATTTGGTTGTTTTCAGTTAAAGTAAAAAAAAATTAATAGTTATCTAATAACTTGCATTTAAAGATATTGGTTTGTTGCACAAACAAAAAAAAAATATATTTTTAGCTCTTTTATAAAATTTTAACAAAATGTCATCGATTTTATTTGAATCTCACTAAAGTCTCGTATTTTCAATTTGTAATTCCAACAAAATTTTATCGTTTCTGCAAAATTCTAATTGGTGTGCAGCAGCCTTAACTCTCTCATGTAATTTTGTTTAATTGACTCATATAGCTAAAATGGATTAACATAATTTTTGGATAATAATAAATTTTCAAATTCAGACGGATTAATAGCGTTATTGTTACGTTATTATGCATTTCGAATGAATATTGTAAACAGAAAAGTGAAAAAGAAAATATAGAATATTTTTTTGTTTATTCAATCAAAATTTCTATTGACAAATAATATGGGGAATTCAACCAATAAAAAGATTGAGATATACTTTAGATTTCCCAATTTTCTACCGAGGACAACAACTATTTTCCAAACAGATAAAAAATAACATTATTTAAAAATAAATTGAGTTATAATTCTCGAACAAATTGCATTTAAAAGCACACTTTTTCCTCTATACAACGGTGTAAATTGAAAATGTGCGATGGTTAGAAGCTTAAAAATTTGCTGTAGAGAAAACTGCAAAACCGAATTTTCAATTTAAATTTGAAAGTGTTGCCATTTGCAAAATGACGTATGCGTTAGGCACAGATATGCTTGTTCTTTATAATATAGATAATTATTCGTGTTTACTTTATTTTTACAATAAAATTTCAAATACATTTTCAAATGTTATATATCTGATATCTATCAAAATTTGACATCGTTAGTGCCTCAGGCATTTCACATCATCCAGGTATTAAGAAAGTAACGCAAAACTTTTCCATACGGCGAAGTTTAC
The DNA here is from genome assembly GCA_964019185.1 of Maratus speculifer. Taxonomy (NCBI): domain Eukaryota; kingdom Metazoa; phylum Arthropoda; class Arachnida; order Araneae; family Salticidae; genus Maratus; species Maratus speculifer. The sequence goes on from OZ025298.1 coordinate 132,553,754, forward strand.
TACAATGAAATCGATACAAAATGATATGAACACATGCTTTATAAAATTGGTTTGCCAAAGATTTAGCTCACCTAAACGTAAACAGGCTGTGATTTTTGATAATAAAACTACTTAAACTTAATTTTAAAATACAAGTTATCATTGTATTTTGATATTATGGATAAACAACAACAATATATATTTTTTTAAAATACGTCTTTCATGCGTTTGACATTGGTTGGCAGACTACAATATTATTGAAGAACTAAATATTCTGAACATTTTTAATACTTTCTTTCTCTTGTATTACATAATCTAAGCCTCTAAAAATGTACCGAAATTGGTATTAATATTAGATTTAGGAACTGCTTCACTTCCGTCAGATATGGGCCATAATATTCTCCTATTTCTATTCATAAATATTTTTTTATTGTTTCTGATAACGTAGAATTTTATATCATCGCCTCCTGGGATATTACTGCTATACTAGTGTAAAATATTAGCAGTTAAGATTTAACATTATTTTTGCACTCATAGTTTTCCCAAGGTAAAATGGGATAACTGAGTTTTTACTACTTTATACTTTCGTCCATCATTAATAGAAGAAAGTATTGCAGTCGAAAAAATCGTCAAAAGAGGTTTCAATCCTTCTATCATCATACAGAGCTGCCAACTTCTACGCCTATTTAAATCACATAAACATGATTGGAACCACAAAAAAGCTTTAATAAAATGTATGCCAAATATAGTCAATGTTATGTATTACACTCCATATGGACTAAAATTTCTGTTTCTGATATGTTTATTCGTCTTTAAATAGGCGTAGTAGTTGGCAGCCATGATCATATAATAATAATCAATGATACAATGATCATATAATGATCATTAATGATCATACAATGATAAATAAATTCTATAGACCGCCTACTAATTCTACTCTTTCCAATTCTATTGAAAGTAAACCTGATAATTTGGTTATCCTTCAGTTTTACCCCCCCCCCCTCCCTTCGTGTTTCAAATTAGCCAAAGTTTTAAGACGTTTAATTTTAAAGTTATTTTTAAACTGGTCAGTAAATTCAAATGTTCTTCTACTAAATCTCTTGTTCCTGATATTCAAAAATTTGGAATACATTATGTTCCTTGTTATGGCTGTGATTTACCTTATATTGGTCAAACTAAAATAAATCTGAAAATCAGCTTAAAAAGATAACTCTCGTTATGTCATTAATCAAGAAATTTATAAACCTTCTGTTGCCCAGTAATCTTGGGATTCCGGCTATTTTTTTAATTTTCAAAATGCTAAAATTAACTTTTATCCCAACAGTACCTTTGAATTAGATTTTCTTGAAAATTTGGCTTTTTATCTCAAATGTGAAGATATTGTCAATGATAAATCACATTCTTAAACGCTTTCCGCAGCTTGAAAAAGCCTTTTCAGCACTAACATATAGTTAAATTCTTCTATTAATTATTATTGGGAGTATATGTATATTTATATACTTACATACAGGGTGAGTCATAAATATCGAAACAATAGGCTATCTCCTTAAATATTGCCCCTAGACCCATACTTCCAATTGGAACGTTTCATAAAAAAGGGGATTTTTTTTAATAAAAGTTGCAACTCCATGGGGGGAGGGGGGTCTATTTTAAAAATTACGAAAATTAAATTTTTATGCGGCCTCCAGAAGAAAAAACTTCCAATTAGAAAAAATTTCCTTATCCATTCCTGAATTGAGCAAAAAAATTCATCTCGATATCTTCAAAGCTCAGAGCATTATGGCAGTTTTAATAAATCGTGAGATTTCAAGGGATCAGACACAAATTGAAATGCGTGTCATTGAAGAAACAATGTTGCTGTAATGTGTCAAGGAAACATTTATTTTATTTATTTATTTATAGAGTAAGAATTTTGGAAGTTTTGTGATGGTTAACCATATACTTTTTAAGCATTATAACATCAAACTTCTTAATAAAATATGTTTTTTTTTTCAAAAAAATTAGAGTAAATTAAAATTGTTATAACTCAAAATATTTGTCGCGTTGAATTTTTTCTTTTGATTAAATGAAAATGTCTAATTTTCAAATTTTGATTCAGCATTTATATAATATATATTTTTTAAATAAAAGTATTTAAACTAGCAACATAAAAGAGATGCAATTTTTTTGTACATATCATACTTTTAAAAGTAAATTTTCTGAGGTGAAAACTTTTTTCGGCGCGTTGGGCTTTTTTTTGGGGGGTGGGGGAGGGGGGATAGTTAAAAAATTATTGAACTCACTGGACTGTTACCATAACCGACGGTTATTGACTTGGGCCAGTTTAAAAATGAGAAATACTTAAATAAAAACATTTGATGCAGAAAAGTGCATTTAGTCTTAAACAAAGATGGACTTCTAATGTTTGAATGCTTTTTAAAAGTTTCTAGGTGATTAACTCCGTCCTGTATAGTTTCAATTTCAGATTTTGTTTAAGTTTTGCCGTTCTCACCTTCTTTAATTACTGTTTAAATGCGTCAGTTGATATAAATCTCAATTTTTTCTCACATCGATTTCAATTTTTTTTCATTCTTTTGGCCTTGTCAACTTCAGATTTTTCTTGCTAAAATTGCTGTTGCACGATGCTTAAAAGGTGCTCCTAATTACGCGTGATACTAGGTGTATAATTCTGGAGATACAGCTATTGCGGAAATCGCACAAAAACCTGTACAGTAGGACCACCTGTTAAGCGATTCACAACAAAAACTAATCAGTACCAATTTATATAAAGGACTAAGTAAATATAATTTTTTATTAAATTCTGTGGATTAGTTCTTGAGATAGAGCGCTCAAAAAATTTATGTCATATACAGAGATACAGGAGCAGTGACTCACAGACAGACATTTTGTAAAAACATGTTTTTCGGTATCTCTGAGCCCTAAAACGTGTAAATCCGTCGAAAACCGGAATTCAAAATTTTCATGAATCCATTACTTTCTTCTTGTAAAGATAGAAGAAAATAAAAATAGGTTTAAAACCATTATAAACTTTGAAGCTGAATGGTAAAAAGTAGATTTTTGAAACTATTTCGGTGTAATTTATTAAAATATATTTCCAATGATCCCGTTAATACAAGTATCATTATCGCTATTACTATTTTTACTAAACTTATTGTCTGCGGCAATAAGTTTTTAAGACACTTTTAATGAGAGTTTAATCAATATCACTTAATTTAATAACACTTTTAATAAGTGTTTAATAAGGCGGTCCGGCCAATGGGTCGTGGAAGTTACGAGGCTGGCGCCAAGCTCGAGATATTTCAGACATCTAGCATATTTCAAAGAAGTTTAAAGCAAAAACCAATACGCTTTTATTTTATATCTAAAAGTTAAAATATTGTCTTGGATCGACATTTAATAATGCGTAAATGTATTGTCGATCCCTAAATTGTATTTCAACTAAACTGATATTGCTGCGCTGAGAGGTATGCTTAAGTGGTGTAAGTCACGAATTTTGGAAAATTTTGGATTTTAATATCTTTCGGGGATTTGTAGATATCGAGATGATTTTTTTTTGTTGTTGTTTTTCAATTCAGGAATGGATAAGGAAACTTTTTCTAATTGGAAGTTTTATTCTCTGGGGGCCTTATAAAAATTTAATTTTCGTAATTTTTAAAATAGACATCCCATGGAGTTGCAATTTATTTTATAAAAAAAAATCACCTTTTTTATGAAACTTTGCAATTGGAAGTATGGGTCTAGGGGCAATATTTAAGGAGATAGCCTATTGTTTCGATATTTATGACTCACCCTGTATATGTTGTCGTTTTATTTTAACTTTTTATTTTTCTGTTATGCTTCCATAATGTACATAAATGTGTATTTTCATTATATTACAATCCACTTTTAATTTCATATTTTTACCCCTCTGACCATTTATCTTCCTCATTCTCGTTCTGCACCGTTTTATTATAGTCTTCCGTGATTAGCCGTTGTTCTTCAGCTTGTTCCCTTTCCCTCCATCTTTCATTTCAATCGTACTGCTGCTTTTATAGTAATCGCAAGTCTTTTTTTTTATTACTTCGACTTACGAAGAAATACTCAAATCTTTTAAAAAGTCTAACGCATCAGAATTTTTTTGTGTGAAGTTTTTTCTGTTTATGTTGATTCATACCGATTTCATCTTATATATATATATACAGGGTGTTTCAGTTAACGTTCAGTTAACTCCTAAGAGGAGTAGAGCGCATCCTGACGACTCGAAATCATATAGCATTGCAGGGTCAGAAATGCTTTCCTGACGCGCTAAATGGCGTTGTGCAAAAGTTCCGAGCTTTCACGCAAGGAATCGTCTCCCGACCTATCACGTCTTGATTTGTATTTCTGGGATCTTATGAAAATACTGTTTTATGACACCCCTATTGACAATGATGAAGGGCTGGATGCAAGAAACGCAATAGCTGCAGGAGAGATACGAGATATGCCTGGAGTATTCGAGAATGTTCGGATTTCCATGCGCCGGAGATGTTAGGTGTGCATTGTAGTTGGTGGCAGAAATTTCGAGCACTTACCTTGACCCATGTACCTTTTTAATTTTTTACACGTATTAAAAAACGATTTTTCACTTATGGTGTCTTTTCTTTATGGTGCTTCTGCGTACATCACCGCTTCAGGAAAACCCTTCCGACCCCACACTGCTATATGATTTCCAGTCGTCAGGATGCACCCTACCTCTCTTAGGCGTTCTGAAACGTTTAACTGAAACACCTTGTATATATTATATTTCTGTATTTTAAAATGCATCTTTTATCTTTCTGTTGCTCTTTAAGCAGTCAATTTTTCAGAAAGTTCATACCGGATTAAATTTTGAGCTGTTACTTTGCTTCGTATTATCGCTGGATCGAACGTAAAACACATTGAAGTCCTAAACTTTTGAACTTTATTTAACTCAAATTAAAATAGTAAAAAATAAATCGGACATTTTTGAAAAAAACAGTGATTTGAGGGTAGGCATATTCTTTAAAATACATTGTAAACGGATTGTTAAGAACAAATATTGTCTTAAAAGCTCGTAAAAAACTGTAAATTTTTATCTTCATATGGGTATCGCAAATAATACAAACTATTGGTCCACCGTTGGCAGTTAATAGAAACGATTGGAAAACTGTAGCGTACAGGTTCCTTCTAATTTTGATCACGTCTAATCAGAATTTCCATCATAATAATTTTCAGAGTAATTAAATTGAATGAATGCTACAAATAAATATAAGTGCTTTCACACAAGGTTTTGATCACCATTTCCTGTTGAAGCTACAGGGTGTCCAGCAAATAACACCCTGATTTCAAAACTAAATTTCTCAAATGCAAAGATCGATAGCAATATGCGGTAAACGGTTTTTTCATTAGGTAAGCTGTAAAAATCTTATACAGAAATATCAAACAGTGAATATATTGAAAAAAAAAAGCGTTCTGATTGCATAGAATGCTTTGATTTGACAGTTTTCTTGTTATAGATTGCCTGCAGAGAAATAATTTTTCAGCTTACAGTGCAATATTTTGAAGATGTTTCGAAGTAAATTTTTAGAATTTCGAAATTTCAAAAATTTAACTTAAAAAAACTATGAAATATGACACTTTAAGCCGAAAGACACATTCTCTGGCAGCAATCTAAAGCAAGAGAAATGTCAAATCAAAGCATTTTTTGCAATTAGAACACAATCTATTCAAAATATTTACCGTTCGAAACTTTTGTATAAGATTTTTACAGCTTACCTGATAAACAAACCGCTTACTGCATAATTCTATTGATCTTTGTTTTTGAGAAATTTAAATTTGAAATCAGGGTGTTATTTGCTGGACACACTCTACACAAGGAACTCTTTGCTTCGGACCAATAATTGGCAGTTCTGGCAACTCATCTCTACCTATTTTTACCTCTCTAGCAATCATTCATTATTGCGATAGATTTTTTATTAAACATACTTGAATATTATTTAAATTATAAAAAAATGTAAAGTTGAGACATAGTTTTTAAATATACTTCATTCAAAAATGTGTTTTACTTCCAAGCCGATGGTGTAAAAAATTAAATTATGCGATTTTTAGACGGGATGTATGAATAATAAAAGTACAAGCTGTAGCACTGTTGCCATCATCGTTATACATTTTGAAAAGTTATATCCAAATGGGTTACTATTTGTTTGATGCTATAAGAAAAAAAAACGCATTAAAAATGAATGAAAGTAAAAGAAAATTATATTAGAAGTTATAATGTATAAAATACGATATTTTTATTTGCATATTTAATGTAGATATATATATATATTTATAATCAAGACCAATATTATTTTAAAAAATCTGCAAAGACCAATATTATTTTTAAAAAATCTGAAAATACTATTATTTATATTTTTTAAACATTGCTGGCCATAAAAATAATTTATGGGTTTACTTTAAATTAAGAATAACTATTTTATCCATTTCATTTAAATGAATTAATTATGTGATGTAAATAAACTGGAATGAAACTACATTTTTTTATTGCTCTGTAATATTTCATTTTAAATATTGTTTTTTCTTACAGCATTTTTAAGTATTATCTATACTAATAAAATCCGTGCGCCTCTTCTGTCTGCTTGAAGCCGATTACAGTTCGCAACGCGGGTGAGTTGGAAGTCGCGAGAGGTGTCTTTCGATTGGAAATATTCCGGGGAAGTCATTTCGGGCATTTTCGAGACCGTGGGAAAAAATTAAAAAAGTTATGAATTAAAAACCCCTTGGGAATCGGAACGAAAAATATCTCAAATCCCAAACGGCGCTCAAACGAAGCTCCGAGGCAGAACACTGCGCTACCTTGCGGTGAAGAACCTGAACTTTTCCCCTTTGGCTAAAAGAAGAAACAGCCGAAAACCGCTTTTTCTACCGGAGCTAATTGCGTTTTTTTTTGCGCGTTTTTTCTTAAACCATCATGCAGACAGTTTTTAAAGTAGAAAAAAATTGATTACATATTCAGAATCTACGTAAAAATCTGCTTCTGATGAACTAAAAAATACGGAAAAATGTCTTAAGGGCGCGTAGTGCCCCCGTGCAAAACCAAATATTTTTAACGGGACTATGGGCGCGAAGCGACCATAGTTCCAATCCACAATCTTTTTTTTTTTTCAAGTGCACGTGGCCCACAGTGAGAAATCACATATTTTTAACGGGACCATGGCTCTTTAATTTACTTTTTTTCTACCTGAGGATTCGAACACCAAGACTTGCTTATTTAATGAATTTTTTTGCTTATTATATACTGCTTAATACCGAGGTTCGTTTGGAAAAAGTGGCCCAGCTAGCGGGCGTAGCTCGCTAGTTTTATATTATTCTTTTCGAAATTTTAAATTATTCCTTTTTCATTTGCACATGCATTTGTAAGCTATTCGTGTGCGTTATACACTTTTATTGATTATGTTTGGTTTGTAATTGACTTAAACAATGAGACAATAAATATTTTTTTACGTAAATCTTACTTTCCTGATTTTGTAAGAACATTTTATGATCATACATTTTTTCTATTCTTTCCATGTTTATCATGCATTGATTTCTTACCTTTTAACTTAGATAAGAAGGTAAAATTAATAGGGATTTTCATTAAAACTATACTTTGTCAACAAAAAAGCATAAAAATCTATCTCTCTTTATCTAAATATTCTTTAAAATAACATATTTATTTTATTAATCCATAAATTTAATGACTACAGATGTACATTTGATGAAATAATTTATTAAAGACAATATGTGTCTAGTTCTATTTATTTCATACGCAGCTATCATATTTCATTTTATTCTTAATGTTAAATTCGTCTTCAAAAAATTGGATCTCATCCATTCTTGCTCATAAAAAATTCATAGTGAGTCTTATGTTGACTAGAATAAAATTTTTTGGGAGAGTGCCATTTCAAGATCTTTTTCTTAGACGATTCTGGAACATTAAATGGAATCAAAAACTATTTTTGATGCACCATTGTGTTCGGGAAAAATTCATTTGCAATAACTTTTGGAATTTATAACAAATTACAATGTAACATTATTCTTATTTTTTTCTCGATTAAATTCAGAATTAATTATGTATGAATAACTTGACATTGTACAATGTGTTAAATACACGATCTATCTGAAAAATAGGCGGAAATTTTACGGGGTAATAGAATGCACCAATTTATGCAAATTTCGTCATAGAATATATGGTCGGAACGCAAGCGGTGAGAATTTAAAAGATAGGTTTCCATTGTTTCAGTCCAAGAATTAACACAGTAATGCGAGAAAATACTTCAGAAAACATTTTATTAGCAGAAATGTAAAGAAATTGTTCAAAGATTTTCCGCCAACTGAAATACACGCTCCATATTTGCTGGATAGGGATTGACGCACATTTGCAATGGCACTAGGCATTTCCCAAATATCGCCGGTAACAATGGCAATCCTGGCGACTAAACCCATATCTGTTTCAATGAGGCACTCATAGATTAGACTTTTCATATAGCTCCACAGGAAAAAAGTTCAAACACGAGGCATCCGGCGCTCTTGATGACCAAGCTGTGGGACCACCTCGACTAATCCACCAGCGTGAATCTATCCAATATACGTGAATTTTACTATTATTTCAACACAATCAAACTAATTGGTAAATTTGTAGAACGAATTGAATATTTTCCAACTGAGCGAAAAATTGCCCAGGCAGGGAATCTATCCCAGACCCTTGGCTTACAATGCCAATGCTTTGCCGCTTAAGCTAACTGGGTGACAACCGGCGAGAATTTCTCGCTCAGAAAATCTTATAAGTCATAACATCTGGTATGTCATTTAGACAACTTGACAGAATTGACTATTACGTTATCCTTTATGCAACGATAACTCTATTACGCTAGCAGCGTATCTGGAACAGCAGTAATTGAATAAAGCTTAAAATAGATTTAAGAAATCATAACATTAAAATAATTCTCTAGTCTGCAAACGAAAAACATCCAGCCGTTTAAAAAATCAAAAACACATTTATTCCACACAAACAAGAACTCTTAAAAAAATTTAACTAAAGAAAAACCAAAATTCCCAAAATACAAAAACAAAACTTTTGCTTAATATTTACATTGAATTAGAATTACAGCGCGCAGGTGTAGATGCCATTAAATAAACAAACAAAATCTCTGAAGATATGACATAGACCGCATGTAAAGGAATTCCATATAACGATGGGTAGTATATCTACGTACCTATCGCTTGTCAGCCATTTAGTTTAAACGGTAAAGCATTGACCTAGTCAGCCATGTATTTGGGTTCGATTCCCAGCCTGGGCAAATTTCAGCTCAGTGGGGAAAATATTAAATTCATACGTGAATTTTGTTTCAATTCACGTTTGTTACTCACGTATTCACATTGTATCACTCTTTGAATAATTAGTGGAGGTATATATTTCACACTACTTAATTTTAAAACCTAACTGCCAAATCTGCTATAGATTTTTTAAATAAAATTTTACTTTTATTATTTAGATCTTTTATTATCTATATCTTTTATTATCAGAGTTTGACTTAATTACTAATAACATTTAAATTATCAGCAGTATTATAATTTTCGCATCATGTTGTCAGACTACTGAACATATTTAAACATCTGCTGGGTCTGTCATAAATGAAGCGTTTGATTTTAGTGATATTCTAATGAAATTAACTTATATATACATACACACACACACACACACACACACACATTTATATATATATATATATATATATATATATATATATATTACAAATTTAAAAAAATTTCGCCAAAATTAACCTTTATACTATCTTAATTTTCTTATAATAATGTTCCGTACTTACTTCAAATTATAAAATCAAAATCTTGTTTCTAAATCTAATCTGTTAATCTTTATGCAGACGATATAAATTTTTAATTTGCCTTAAAAAACATTATTCCAGTATGCGTAAATTTAAAAAGATGGCTCTAAATTAAAAATATTCTTAATTAAATTTTTATTTCTTAATATTCCAAATAAAATTCATTTTTCTATGTTTTTATCAACCCTTTTTAAGAAAGTCTTATTAAACTTATTCCAAAACCATACCTTTCAAAAAATATCATTATTTTATTTTATCTATTTATTTATTTTTCCGCCGTCAACCTTTGATAGTGTGCATATTAATAAATTCATTTCTTTTATTTTTCTCTTAAAATTAATCAGTTATAAAAATCGTCTGCCTATGAAATCCTGAGTCGAGTATAAATTGGTTAAATAATATTTTTTTTTAAATAAATTTATCGTCTGTGGAAAATAGTCTCGTAGCTGAACAAGAATTCTGTTTACATAAAAGAATGATAGTTTGAGGTTACAGAATGTTCCAGAATTTTCTTTTGAGATTTAAAAGGGGAAGCCTCGAGTTGAGAAAAAAGATTCTTGGTTCTTTCTTGGCTGAGTACGGCTGGTTTAAGTAAATGATAGAATATTTTTTTGGATATTTCGGTTAGAGATAGTTCGCAAAAGGAGCTTTTCCCTTTCTCATGATTACGGATTAAATAAATGAACTTACAGCAGCCAATGAGTAATTATTTGGATTCTCTACATTTATTTATTTATTTTCCTCGGAGGCCATGACTTCTCTGCGGTGAATGAGAAACCCGGCGTTGATGTCTCTGGCTCCTAACTTTTAAATCATCACATATATATATATATGCTAAAGAGGCAAAACATTATAACCACCTACTTAATCACGTAATGGTTCACATTTGGAATGCAAAACAGCTACAATCCACCTTGGTACGGATACCACAATTATTTTAAAGTTTTCCGAAAACAGATTATACCAGATGTTAAAATAGGGGCCACGCAAATCCGGGAAAGTTTGACAAAATTGTTTTTCAACTCTGAGCTATTGCTCCATAATAGCCAAATTGTGCTCTATTGGATTGAAATTTGTTGAGTTAGTAGGAGCCCATTAACTGGAATTGTGTTTTAAGTTTCTGAAAGCACTCTTGCACGATTCGAGACCTGTGACATGGAGCGTTGTCTTTCTCGAAAACTCCTCCTTCATTTGAGGAAACAGATACATTGCAAGGGTACAACTAGTACAAGTGGTACAAGATACACACAAAGGTACAACTTATCCACAGTGTTGTTCCGACAATCTGCGCCTTCAAGATTTGTTCTATCACAGCCGCACGTCCCAGAGACATCCATGAGAGAATTCCCAAAAGCACAATTTAACCACAGGTCTTTGAATGACCTGTTGTATAAAGGGGAGCAACGGCTCACCTGAATACGACGTACTTTTATACATTCATCGATGTGTTTAAGGACGAGTCGTGATTCTTTCGACCGCAGTAAAATGTAGTGACGTCATTTACAGCTCAAACTGTAAATCTGACAAATGAGAACGCTCCATTACGACTCTGGAACGTTTGCATTGGACAAAAAATTCATAGTCTTTAAAATCGGAGATAACTTTTCACAATGGAATTTGTCATTGGTCACAATAAGTGTTTTTTCTCGTGGATGGGTTGGCCCCGGAATCGTTATACACGGAGGGATTTTATATATATAATTATGTGTGGATGATCGTAATGTTTTTGGCTATTCAGTATATATGTAAACATGTATGTGTGCATCAAATTTAGCCCAATAATTACAGGTTGCAACATATACATCCCAGAGTAATCTTTCTGATTCTCTTCGTATAACTTTTTTTGAAAAATAATCTTTGTCATATACTTACATTAAGATGATTTGAAGAATAATGAAATGGCCGAAATTTTTTACCTGCTATTAAGTTGTTAAGCACTAATTAATATAGAACTTATACACATGCATAATTTTTTTTTTTAGGCCATATTATATCTTTGGCTTAACTATTAAATAAAGTTAGAAATATTAACTGAATTTTGAAGTTTCAAACCCATGGAATGTCATCCTTAAATTATATATATATATATATATATATTATATCAGTTATTCTTACATATATTTTTTAGTCCTATTTGATTAAAAAAAGTTACGACAGAACAAAAAAGAAACTCAGGAAACATTGTTATTCATCTACCTTTGACCAAAATATTCTAATATTAGAAAAAATAAACCATTTGCACCCTAAATGATGCATAAGTAATACCTAATCTGAAGAAGTTGAAATAAACAATTAAAAAAATTTTGTAGTAGAAATTATTTTAAACAAAAGGCACAACATTGTGATATTTTAAAAAATCTTAATATTAAGGGATGACTAAGTACTTTATGTATCATTTCATTAGTTTTAAACTTCAAACAATGCTTTATGATTCACATGATTTAATTTTCCATTTGTATTTCAATAATTAAAGATGCATAAAAGAATTCTTTAATGCATCCGAAAATCCCTACATGAACATACATTTATGGATAAATCAAGCTTGAAATATGATTTTCCTTTTTATAATATTTGCGAATGAAATATTCCTGAAATACTTCTAGTTAGTTAAAGAGTATGATATTTTCAAGTGCAGTTAACTATCTAATTCTTCGTCAATCAATTTTTCTATCATTGTAAAGAAAATCTATAAGTCACCAAATCCCTGCGTCTCTATAACAAGAGATTCAAAGAACGGGATAAAGTTTATAAGATCAAAGTTATTCTGATTTTTGAAATTGTGTTTCCCTCTAGGCATTGCATTAGTTTTAAAATTTCGAATATTTGTGCTGTAGTTCACTTGAATGGTTTGCATTCTGTGCTGAATTTTCAAACATAAATAACCTTTTAAAGCTATACCTCTGACAATTGAAGAAATAAAATGCAGCATGCAACAAAAATTCTAAAATTTATTCTCACATGACTATTTCCGATCAATTTAACAATTTGAATAAGTTAAAAATGGTTGGAACGTTTCTATAATTATCCAGAAAATTAAATATTATATTTTTAACGGCATAAATGTGTTCAAAATCTCTAATAACCGCACAATTATGAAAAATGAAAATGAATATTTTTATATTTAAATAATTTCTGTTTTTAAACTAGATTTTCCACTTCATGTAACTTTGGGCAGTGTAATGAGAAAAATGTCTGCGACATGCTCGAGAGTAAAAATTTATATTTCAATATGTTATCTGGTTCCCGCTAATAAATTCAACGTTGTTTAAAAAATCTATAAATCGTCGAACTTTTGAATGATTTATCTGATCTATCATGATTTATCGTCAACAATTGGGATAAAACCATTGAGTAAAAAATAGTTTTATTTGTTTAATATTTTTATATTTATTAACCATTTGAAAATGGTTTGTTGCTCTCGGTCGAGAACAGAGATATCTGACAAGGAAAGTCTCCATACGGGCATACTCCGAAAGATCTGAAAAAATTACAGAATGTTCTTCTCATGAGGATACATACGTTTATAAAAACATTTTCGGCGGAACCTCCGTACCCTGTCCGTAAAAATATTATGAAAAATGCGTTATTTGGCGATTTATCATCGGTTGGCTATGAAAAGCAATTAAAAAAATGTTTTTTATGTCAAATGTATTTTAAAGGAAAAGAGTTTCATGTTCATCGTGTTTAGATAAATTAAAAATCTTTGGTTTTGTCAGCTTTAGTTTGTTTTAAGTATAATTTCGTTGTATTGATATTTTTATATATTTATATTCACATTTAACCATCAAAATTTGAGATTTAAAATAAAATTCAAATTTAAATTAATTAAAATTGTTTCAAGTTCAAAGTCCAGTTGAGCATTGTCAATTCGATTTTGTTGCTATGGAAAATCTGGCTTTTATTTTTGAATACGATTAAATGTATGAAATTAATTTTATTGAATAAGAATTTTTTATATATGATAATATTTTTCCATAAATGAATTAAATAATTATAGCAATAAATTGTATATATATATATATATATGTAATTTAATATATTTATGTATATAATATATTAAACTCTCAATTGTTTATGTTTACATTCAATAAATACCATTTAAACGGATTCAAAAAATCCAAAAGTTTTCAGTTGCATTAAAATCGTTTGCTTTTGGCGAGGAAAAGTGCTGCTCGCCAAATCGAGTGACACTTTCGTCTTTTCACGCCAAATATGCGAAAGTATTTTTTTACATGTTTTCATTTGCAATTCCGCCGCTAAGTTTGACTGATCCTTTATTACATACATGAGTAGTTTAATTAGTATTTTTTCAAAAAAATCTGAGTATGCTCAGTATGGAGACCTTCCTTGTGAGGAATATCTGAATCCATGTGATGTCCGCATTTTTTATTCCCTCATTTTATTTATTTTCTGATTAGTCCAGGAACATTAATGTTCAATCCATGGCGTACGTAAACGTAATATACGACTCTGTTATTACGTAAGCCACATATTGATCTTCAAAAATATGATAGTTTTATCGATTTTTTAATAACTCAACGAGAAACATTCAAACATTTTGCTTTGGGTAATGGATATCCGCATTTTATTTATTTTATTTTTATTTTTATAGATTTTTTTTCTAGACTGAAAGTAACTGAATAATTCAACTAATTTAATTTATTGGAAATGAGTTACATGTGACTAAAAAAATGGTTTCTTTTCCTATTAAAGAATTAATAGCCTTTTAAAAATATCATCAAAAACATTCTCTTGTTTTTAAAGACTATCAATTTTTTTAACAAATGAGGATGCGTATAAACGCCAATGGGGAATTCTAGTTAAAAAGAATTGTATTAAAAGAATTATTTTTCATTTGATCATTCTTTTCGATTGGTTAGCTTTCATTCTTTTCGATTGGTTGGCTTTCTTCTTTTTCGATTGCTTTAAAAGAATTATTTTTCAAACGATCATTACAATGTGTTAAATTGCATTGTTTTTAATTTTATTATTTTTTTTTTTTTACCTTTTCTGTTACTCCATTGTCCTTTAGGCTTTGTACCAGTATTTTTTTTTGATCATAATGAGCATCATTGGTTTTCGACGCTACATTACCATTCATCAGTATTGTAAACTTTTATCTGAATCTCGCAGAAAGTTTTTTTGGCCTGTCAGAAGAAAAAGTTGGTGGAGAGGGCGCCAAATTGAAACTTTGCTCCGGGCGTAGCTTTCTCTTCGTACGCCCCTGGTTCAAGGAGGAGCGGGAGGCATGACCTCCGTGACCTTACCATTGGAGTCGCCTTTGATCACATACAATAGTTTCCCAGAGCCTGCAGATTTAGCAGTGGTGTCTCCATCTATTAGTGATGTCTCCATCAGTATCATATGAACGAGCTTTTTCAAAATCAGGTTATTATATTATTTGAACCACCCTCTTCATTAAAACCATAAAGAATGGAGAAAATAATATTTTTAAACATAAATCAAAGATTTCTGAAATAATAATACGAGTGTTGTATACTGCTGCTTTTAAGATGTTAAAGTCTAAAACGAAACACATTTCTTTTAAATGTTTTGATATTTTGAAGCAAGTTGTTTGCATTTCTTAAGTAAAACCAAGAAACTTCATTAAATGTAAGTTTTACCTGTAGATGGCACCACATAACATATGCGAATTCTTCTAAAGACTTTTCTGTACGGTATATACTGTTTTATAGTACGGACGATAATTGCTAATGTACCTGATTTCTAAACAGTAAGGAAAGTAACGAGTAACGATAGCTTTCTAGCTGTTGGCGAGTCCGAAAAAAACGATATCATACGGGTATTCTTTTTGTCGTTATTTTTACAGCACTACATATAATTCGTTTGATTCCCCTTCAAACTGTCTAACAAAATAAAGCAAGATTCACAATTGGCTTGCTTTTAAGCGACTCCGACTCCAACTCCGCAGAACTGGTTTTATTTGTCAAATTTTGAAAAAATATGTACTTGCCATTCATCTATATGTCGGATTCATGGTATTTGTAGGATAATTTTATGAGATAAATAGTTTAGTTAAATGATTTTCTTAATGATTTTCATTTCTTTCTTTCTTTATTTTTTTTTCTAATAAAAATAAAGAAAAAAATTATTAGTTTTAGCCGGCACTTTATGAGTGATAAAGTAACATAAACAAGGTGGGTAGTTCAAAATAAAAAATAGGTAATATTCATAAATCTCTTTTAACTATTTTATCTGGCAAATTTTGAAAAAATAAAGTACGCACTATTTATCTTTATGTGAGTGCGTAGAAATATCTAGAATATTTTCAGGAGATAAATACATTTAATTCAATGATTTTTTTAATGATTTCCACTTTTTTGTTTTGATAAATAAAAAAAGAATTTGTTGATTTTAACCACATCATTGCGTGAGTGATTATCGTTCCTGCATACTACACGATAACGTAACGTAATAAAACAGTACATTTCGAACGCACAAACTTTTGACATTCAAATAACTTATTTATAGAAACTAAATACACTTAGTTAAATGTTTCAATAATTCGAAGTTTTTTCACTGTGATCATTTTTAAAAGAGTTATCTATCAAAATTAACCATCACTTTATCAGTTACTGTAATCTAATCTACAACAAAACACAGCCATATTTTTCCTAATACCGGCAGTACCGGCTTTTCCTTAGATCTTTATCTACCGACTTTATATACATTGTATAATCTCTATTTATCGTTTATAATGTCTAATTCACAGAAGTATGCAAAAGATTTTTCCTAAATAAATGAATTTATTTAAATAATTTTTGATGGTTTCTATTCTTTTGTCGTGTGTCTTATCAAAAAGCATTTGTAAATGTTAGAAAAAAATATAAACAATAACAGATAAGAAATCCATCAGCAATTTATCTGTTTTGAAGTCGAATGTTCGGGGATAGGCAAAAGCACAAAGGCTTTTATTTTGAAATACTAATCAGCACTAGCATTTTCTGTTGTTTTAATTAAGTCAACTTTGAGAGAAATGTGCTCTCACTATTTATCTTTTATCGTATCTCATTATGTATAAAACATTTTCATGTAATAAATGTTTTTGTATAAACGAGGAATTTTGTTATTTGCACTCTTTATCTCTGGGTCTTATAATAATAATTTATGAAAGGCAAAAAGCAAAAACTAAATAGATTTTTTCCAGTCTTTTTTTCTTTCATGTTATAATTTTGAAACCATTTAATATTATAGCGCATAACATTACTTAAATTTTTATTTTTTTATAAGTATCTTCATTTTAAGATGTAAATTTTCTGGGTCATCGCATGATGTGAACAAAATGTCCGTGCGAACATGCTAAAAATTCATAGAAAATGTTTCAATATGTTTCAGCATTGAAATCGCCCAATATTTTTTAGAGGTATAAAGAATTGCGATTTAAAGCATTGTTATGTAAATAAATAGAATTTTACGATAATAGAAAACGATAGGTTCATATGTTTTATAAAATTTTTAGAAGTATCTATCGAGTCTAATCTTCTTTACTACATTGTAACAGAAAGTTCTAAAAGATGTTAGTGCACTTTTTTATTGTTCTGTTTTACTGACTTGAAACAAAATTCAAAAATTTATTTCAATTTCGGCTGTTTTCACAGCTCCCCAGTAAAAATCATTGTATTGTTTATTTGTGCTTTGATGATGTTGGTATTACTTCATGCGAATTTTCGATATTATCATTATGTTTACGACCAGTTATGAATTTGAGTATCTTTTTCTTTGATTTTTTTTGTTTTTGTTTGTCTCCTTGTACTACGTTTTGTGATACTCGATTTGGCAACACTAGTTGTCATATAGTTTGGCTTCATCTCACTATATTCAACTTGGCGAAATTTCTCTTCATACCTTCTTAAAATTTTCTGATCAATGCTGTACACTTTTGCAGTAGCATGAGCATTTAACCTGCCGTCGGGCGCGCCGTTGTAAAAAGTAAAACATTCACTTTCTTTAAAAAGTAAAAAAAAAAAAAAAAAATTGAAAATAAGCTGTAGTAGGTGTTAATAACAGTTTGTATTCGTTTATTGGATCTATTTACACAGTTCCTGAAAGTTATTTATATTTTAGATGGCGCAATTAGCTGCACCTGTCATTTTAATCTGTTAACAGTGCATGAAATGCAAGATTTATCTGTAAACAGCCTTCAAAAAAGCAAATATTACGCTTCATACAGGAAGCGACTAATATCTATGAAATATAGGACTAATTATGTTAATCCGAAAATAATTATTGTTTATTAATTAATTATTAATTTTTATTTTTTGTGATTGTAGTAGCAGGTAATTTTTGGTACATCTAAACTTCTGCTTTTATATATTATAATAAAATAAGCATATTGCTGAATAGCTTCATGAATTGTGATCAGAGATAACTTATATGATATTTGTAAGTTGAATTATTTGTAAAATTAAAATAAAGCATTAATAATTCATTGTTTTTCGCCTGTTTTACAATTTACAACGCGCGCCCGCTCATGTGATGAAAATTTGCGCGCCAGGCGAAAGTTTAAGGAAAGACTCGACTGGGTGCAATTGTATGAAAAAAAATACAATCTTTAAGAGCCGTATCCTCTGAAACAACCCAAACAGTTTTGACGAAATTTGGAATCCATCTCACTGGATTATGCTCCAGCCTTATACTAGTCTTTTTTTTGTGATTTAAATTTTCTGTTTTAGAGTAAAAGCAACGACAAATGTTCAGCAATGTTCCATTTTTCAGAATTTTTTATTTTTCTGAAACTAACTGTCTGCTACATGTGATCTTATATTTATACTATATCACCAAAACAACTTTATCGAAATCAATCGAGTACTTTAGAAAGTAATAGGGTCTTTTAGCAGAAAAATACGATTTTTTAAACGAGCTAAAAAACTTAGACACTTCTAACAAGTATTAAGTTATTACGCAGTTTTATCAAACACGTGAATTAAAGCATATACAAAAACTTGGATAAAAATTATTTACATGTAATAATTTAGTATCGAATGTTAAGTTAAAAATAATGTGAGAGGGCGTTTTATTTCAGTCGTGTCTTCTTATAACTTATATGAGTGCTGAGTTCTAGTCTTTTCCACTTTTTTATTTATCTATTGTAGATGTTTTTTAAATGAAAAAAAAAGCCTATCAACTTTCCCATTTATTTTACATTAAATTTTTTCTTGCATTGGACATTGTAGCATTTTTTACATCTTTCTTCATTCAGTTTTAAACATTTTGATTTCCATCACTCCATATTTCTATAGCTTTGTAGATTAAATTTATATTATTTTTGCATATAATCATTAACCCTTCTTTTATGTACACAGTGTATTGACTCCTATAAACAGTTCACTGAAGGCAACTTGAATATCTGTCGCCCCCCACTCCCCAATTAAATTGGGTCAAGACTACTCCCATAATCCTTTTTTGGAGAACGGCACATTGTTATTTTAAGCCTAATCTATTGTAAAATCGTTATGCCAGAAATGAAAGCTTGATTTTTTTGCATTACTTAAGAACTACTTATTTAAATGTTAATTTCAAAAAAGTTTAAAAAATATTTATAAAAGACACAACTTTTAGGTTGAAAACGCCGCACAATTGATTTTTTCGTACCTATTTCGATTAATTGTATAAAAAAAGAACTGTTTGAATATTCCAGTTACAATGGATGACAACTATTTGTATAAACTCTGAAATTCTTTGAAGTATGAAAACATAGCTGTGGCTTCAAGCTTACCCTATGTTTAGCCCTCCCTAGTCTCCCCTAAATACATAATTAATATTGATATATAGATAAATATTTAAATGTACACATACATTTAATATTTGAATATATATTTTAATTATATGAATTATTACTTTTATTTAAATATGTATAAATTATATTACTTAACATTTATTATTAAATATTTAATTGGTATTAATAAGTATTATTTAAAAAGCTATCAATTAATAATTTTTAGGCGATGAATTTAAAAGAAGGTAAATCATTAAATTACGGTAAATCACACACACACACACACACACACACATATATATATACATCTATCTATCTATCTATCTATCTATCTATCTATCTATCTATCTATCTATATATATATATATATATATATATATATATATATATATATATATATATATATATATATATATATATATATATACTGTTAGTAATGCTAAAGTACAAGATTATTTGTCACACACTACCGCTCTCTGTTTCTTTAGACATATCTTCACCAACATGTTCGCCCTTCGACATTAAATTTTTAGGATTTAAATGAACATGAATAGAAATTTATGTTATTTTTTCTGAAGATACTTGTGTTAAATTTTTTTGTTACGAGGGGGGGGGGGGGGAGGTACCAGAAACAAAGATTTTTTCGGAGGGGAGGAGAGATATTGGATTATTCTAGATACAACAGTATGAAAATTTTTAAAATATTTTATCACTTCTCACAATATTTAAAAAAAATTATTACAATAAAATTTCAGAATTCACATTTTTTTGTGGAATTTTGATAATATGATAATACTATAGATAAAAGTATTTATTTAATGATGTATTCAATTAGTCATGTAATAAAAAACTTAAATTACATCGGAAATTGATAATAAATATATTTTGTAACTTATATTTTTTTAATGCAATTAATTTTTTTAATTGTATAACCAATTAAATTAATTATTTTTCAGAACACGTTAAATTTCACTTAATTGTTTTATGTGAAAGCATGGGAAGTCTGAAAGGTTTTATTTCTTTATGAAACTAAAAGATAATTTAAATATATTCTTAAAAAATGTATACGACAATTTTTGAAAATTGTATACTCTTTTGATTAAAACAGATAGTTTAAAAAGTTTTAAACTAGCCCTTTCTCATACATATAAGCATTAAGGGTGTATTTCGATTCAAACTGCTTATTTTCCAATTTATTTTTGAATTCATTTTTGCTCTCAAATGCACCAAACTTTCAAAATCTCTTATTTGGAAAGTACACGAGGTGCCGTGATTGTCCATTCTTTGATAAATGCAGAAAATATTGCAAAAAAGGCAATCAAAAACGGCATTTCGAACCGATTTTTCCAAAGCAGGAGATTTGGGAACGAAAAAATGGGTCATACTGATAAGGTAATTGTTTATAACTCAAATTCTAATGAATTGAGCCTAAAAAGACATCACAAGGCACCTGATACGTGCCTTCAAGAATCACCTCAGCAAGTTTCATGTTTCTACTTTTAAAAATGTGTCTGAAATTGTATCGGAAAATTTCGAGCTGTTGAAGGTGGAAAAGCGTTTTTTCGAATATACCCTTAAACTCCATTATTTTAATGTATATTTTTACGTATATCAGTTTATCATAGTAAATGAAAAAACTATTAGCTGCTTGGTAAATTTTTCTTTATTTCTGTTACAATTATTACAATATAATAAACATTTATATTTATGTGCTTACTTATGCTTTTAAATATTAATTTAATATGCAAACTTAAATTTCATTCTTTAGTTCCAGATAACTGCAATAGGTGAGTAAATAAAGCTCAAAATAAGAAATGCTTGAACAACAACAAAAAAAAAAAAAAAAAAATAAAAAATAAAAAATAAAATAAAATAAATAAATAAATAAATAAATAAATATTGAAATTATTGAAACATCAGAAGTAATAGCTTATAGATGTTAAGGAATACAGTAGTTAATAAATAAAAACGTTGAAGAATATTAATGCTTCTTTTTTAATTTCATGTAAGGTTTAATTGAAAATCACTAAAAGTCATTAAATTATGAAACATGTATACACTACATGGCCAAAGGTGACCGGCGACTTGCGATAATAGATCTTTTGTTAAATATCTAGAAAAATACACGAGGATTTATCCTGAAAAAACAAGTGTGTAAACAGAATAGGATAGATCCTGTACTTACGCGAAGATTTTGTCTTCGAAACTCCATACGCAATTATCAACAAAATAACAAAGTGGGAATGTTGAAATTTCTTTCCCTGTCAAAATTAGTACATCAAAAGCGTTCAAACTGTAGAGTATGATTGAATCACTTATAGTAATAAATTGTGTCCATTTTCATATGGATAGCATGTATACTCGTAGAGAAATTAAGGTTTTTATAAAAATAGTCCTCATTTTTGCAAAGTTTTTTTGCTCATAATTTACAGAGTTCTTAACAAAAAAAAGCATTCTTTTTCAGAAATTGCGACAAACAACATTGCATACAATGCCCTGTAAATAAAATTAAAAAATTATAAAAAATTTGTGAATAATGAGCAGGCTCACTAAACAATTTTGCATTGCGCATATGTGGAAGCAATCAAAATAGAATTTACATAATATGTTTTCTAAATGTATAGACGTAGATATATGCAACAAATATTTTAACATTTTGTATAAACTATTATAGAAGAGGGGGGGGGGGGCGTTGGCATTTTTTTCTCTTGCAAAGGGGGCGGTGGTCCAGAAAAGGTTGGGAACCTATGGTATAGAGCAACTTTTCTGAAAACCTCAAACAAACAGCTTAAAAATTCCGAAATTATCATTGATAGAAAAAGTTCAAAATCTCATGTTCTCAAAAGGAAGCAAAAAGATGAGGAGGGCAATAAAAATATAATGGTACGTGCATTATATGTATTCTGTATTGACATTAATCAATGGGTATATGGATACATCACCTCATTTTTGCTTCGTTTTGAGAATAACGGATTTTAAACTCATTCTATCACACTCTAAAAAATAAGAGTGTAAATTTACACACAAAAATGTGTAAATCGATGATACAAAAACGATTTGTTTATATGTGTAAATTTGTGTGTAAATTGCCAAAATGCACGCCTAATGTGAAAATTTCAAAATACACATTAAAGTGTGCAATTGGATGATAACACTAAGTGTGTAAAAGTTTTAATGATCGCTCATGAAATACCCACATTAATGTGTAAATTGCGCAAGAATACGCATATATCTGTGTAATATTCTTACTCATTTATCTGTGTAATCTTCAGTGATCACACGGATAAATGCGTATTATGCAAAAAACACGCATTATTGTGTTATTTTAATTTACACAGTTCTTTGCATAATATGTAAAATGCGCATATTCGATGGAGGTTCAATAAATATTGTGTCTAGTATATATAGAATATCTTTACTGCAATGAGTGAAGCATAATATCGAAGTCTAATGTCATAGTTGATTTTATGCTTAGTTTCAGAACAGTAGCTGCAATATTCATATAGTTTTGGATCTAGGAGTGAAATAGGGGTGGGGGGGGGATGTAGTTGAAAGCCTGATTTTTAGCTTATGGGGCTAGATTTGTGACAGTAAATGAGATAAAATTACTGTTGTTTAGACTCGGGATCATAGTAATGTACCCACTTCTCATCCACTGTCATAAGTGTAGCATCATAAGCTCCAAATCAGCCTATCACACTCACCCCCCCCCTTCTTAAAAGCTCCCTCTAAATAGGTTTTTAGAACTTCACCTCTCCCTCTAAAACTATGTTACTACAGCAGCTACGGTTCTAAAATTCAGGATATTGCCATTTAGGACATTAGTTTTCCATATTCCTCATCAACCATCGTAGTACAAATATTACTTCTCTGTTAATGGGGAAGTATGGGACACATTTTGAAATTTACAATTTCTTTAATTATAAAATTGATTCTTCAAATTATGTTTCTATATGGTTCAAGGGCATTAGAAAGTGTTTCATTTTTTATTCTATAAATCAAAATTTTTGTATTTGTGTCAAATAAAGCTGATTTTATTATTTTTGTAAAAAGTGTCCCAATCCTCCCCACTCTCCTCTAAATATACACATAAAAACTGCTGTTTTATTTTCTATTTCCTTGCTTCTTAATTTTATTTTCCCTTCATTTAGATATTATTTAGTACATGCAATTAAAAATTAAGATAAAGAAAAAAATTAATTAATGATAGATTTTAGACTAATCAGATGGAGATGGACTAATCAGATAGTTGGTAAACTTGCAATCTTCGCAGTTTTTATTTTCAGAGTTCAGACTCAATTTTTCACTTTTTATTTTTCAGACTCAAGATACAAAGTCAATTATACTCAAGATACTGTGTTATATACAGTTATAAAAGTAAAATTTAAAATACTATAAAAATAGAAAAAGGTATGCAATCTTCATCTCACATATTACCTGTAAAAAATTTTAGCTGATTTGTTTATATATACATAAATCACCTATATTGTATGTTGAATTGTTTTCTTTTTATAAATATTCATCATTACAAAGAATTTACCTTAAAAAATTATCAAGACTATCAAAAAGGCTGTTGGTTCATCAAAACAACATTTTTTGCATTTAAGATTACATTTAGAAAATTAGTGTCTTTTAAAAAAATACAAATATATATTTTAACACAAATGAAATTACTCGTATTTTCATAAATGAAAATTTCAGATATTCTAATTAAAATTTTAGATATCAAACTAATTAGTATTTTTATTTATCAGCTATAGTAAAAAATATTATAAAATATAGTAAAAAATATAGTAAAAAATAAAATAAGAACTACTGTGATTTTATCCAAATATCAATTGACTCTTATAAATTTTCGTAATTAATGCTCGTAGAATTTATTTGACAATCACATTTGTGTCTTAAGTGTATAAAACTCACCCGTCGGGGGATATTTATGTAGGGGGGAGGAACTAATAAGTTCCATTTTGAATATTCATAATGACACAAGTGTTATAAATTTTTATATACATACAATCATACGTTTTAGGTCATATTAATTCTATAATAATAGACAAAATTGCAATGGAAAAATGTTTATTTGAAGAAAAAGCCATTACTTTAATAAAAATTTTCTTCAGAATTTTCGGTCTAAGGTTATTTTAAATCAACGTATTTGTGCTCTTTTGCAATTTACTTCTGTGTATTTTTATTAAATCTAAAAATTAACAAGCAAAAATTATGTGTTCTTTACTATGATTATTTTAGTGGAACATAGTTCTTTTGATGTAATATTTCCAAATTAAAACACAGCTGAAAATTAAATGTAATTATGATAAATAAATATTTCAAATTTCTCAAAATTGGAAAATGTAACTCAGAAATTCAAAAACAATGCTATAGTTTTCATCGATGATAAACTTAGTTAACATTATAAGTTTCATAATTAAAAAAAAACTTACAAAGAAATTTCAATAAATAAATAAAACTCAGATGAACTGTTTAGCTTATAAATCAGAATATATAATTTATAGATATGATATACATTTGTATAATAGTTTATAAATAAACTATATCTTTCACACAACCGACCCAAAATTTAACACCTCACCCCCCCCCCCCTAAAAAAACCCTCATGTTAACGTTTATTTTGCTACTGTTAAAATACATTCATAAATTCTTTGTCCCATTCTATTACCATTTTCTTTTTTCTTTTTCTTTTACCATTATATGAAACCTTTTCAAGAAATAAATAACTTTAGATACAACAGTTGTTATTTTAATAGACATTTATCAGGAGTTAGGTAATGTTGACATTTTTTAAGGGAAGTAAATTCGTGTAAAAAATTCTTATATGTAAAAAAACAATCCAACATATAGAATATACATTTATACATAAATATAAACAAATCAGATGAAAAGAGTTGGAGGTAATACGAACGTATGAGATTATGTACCTTATATTTTATAGGAGAATAACTTCTATATTTTTCTCAACGCATTGAGCTTGCCTCTTTGGCCACCACATTGTACGTGATTTGCTTTCTATGCGTGCTTGGTTGAGAAGTTTTATTTTCGATATCGGCGTGATCAAGGTCAAGTTATTGGACCCATCATTAGTTTTCAACTTAAACCTGATGAAGTAACTTACAACAACATAACAATTTAACAACTTAAACTTGAACCCTGCGATGATTGTGATTTTAGTTTTCGATGCTAGATTCGCGTAGTTCATGAATAGGACCATAAATTGTACTGCGAACTGAAGTTAAACTAAAATTACAAGTTAAATTTTGTAAAAGGTTACAAGCTATGAGACTTTTTAATTTGGATTTAATAATTTTGGGTAAAATCAAGCATACTTATATTCGATATGCTAAATGTAAAAATAACTCAGGTTACGAATTTAAAATTATCTTAATTACATGAATTATATTTTATATTACATATTAAATGAATTCAAAATAGTTTTTAGGTTCTAATGAAGGTGAAACTACTCTCCTTTAAATTAAGTGGGGGGAGGAGAACAGAAAAATACCAACAGTACAAAAAATATAATTTTAAATTATGAATACGCATAAAGTGGGATGATATCTCTATTATAATACCTCTTTAT
Source organism: Maratus speculifer (assembly GCA_964019185.1). NCBI lineage: Eukaryota > Metazoa > Arthropoda > Arachnida > Araneae > Salticidae > Maratus > Maratus speculifer. Next base: position 132,579,924 of record OZ025298.1, read on the forward strand.
GAAGTCTTCCTAATTTCGCCTTAAAAATGAAATCTAACACTATTACTGAAAATTACAAGTAAAATTGTGAAAAAACAGCGGTCAGCGAGGCGTCTGAAAGAAATTACGATTTAACCGAAACCTAGAATTATAAAATCAAACATTCTTATATTTGATGTACAAATTTCAAAAGGTAATTCGGAAAACGAAATTAAAATTAACTAATTAAATGAATAAAATTTTACGTTACATGTAACGAAATATTGTTACATTTGTCGAGATTATTTTTTTTTTAACCGACCTCAAGGAGGAGGTTATGATTTCGACCTGTATTTATTTGTTGTTCACTCATAACTTTCGTAAATATGAACCGATTTTAAGAATTCTTTTTTTGTTTGGAAGTGTAAGATGCCCACATGGTCCCATTTCAATTTTATCAAATACTTGCGATTAAAACTTTTTGAAAATAAAAACATGAAAATTCCAACTTTTTTTGAAGCAGTTATCCAATTAGAAGCGTTCATTTTTCAGGTAATCGCAGGCATTCATGTCGAGCACACAAGTCAGGTGTGTGTGTACAATAAACAAATAAAATTTCAGGCTATAACTCTTACACCGATACTAGATCTTTTAATTTCATTAAATTCTGGTGATTAGAATGTTTTTTTTAAATAACAAAATATGGATTTGATAAAAAAAAATAATGATTTGTCGCAACTCATCTTTCATTGTTGCCACATATTCAAGTCATAACCATATTAAAACTATGCATTCATATGCGTTAGTGCCAAGTTGTCGTTAAGCTTGGTATTTTTTTTTTTTTCGAAGTCGGTTAGTATTTTTTAAAAAAAAGCATATTTTATTAGCTTCTTTTAAATGTTCATATGCTGCTGAAACGGGGAGGATGAGAGAGGTGGTCAGAGTATCTTATAAAAATAAATAAATATATTAGTCTATTATTTAAAAATGCTGTTACAGCAATGCAGTGAAATGATGTTATTTATGGAATGGGATTAATGAAATAAAAAGTGTAGCTCTGTGTCTTTTGTTGTTTTAACTCTGATGACGAACATGACATGCTCGAAAGTACTAGGTTTTGTTAATAAAAAACACCTTTAAGTAATCTGAGTATTTTATTTTGGTTTTATGTATAAATAAGGTGAATTAAAGGATTCGACATATGTGATATGTTATATCATTTTAATCTTAAAAAATGTAGCTCTGAATAATATTTAAGCCTCTCATCCATTTCGTAACGTCTACTTTAAAATTCACGCATTTATAATTTTTTAACATACTAATTAGTGTAATTTCAGATGTTATCTACATTTACACATTTTTCTGAGTTTATGAACTGATAACAACTTACAAACTTAATGCCATAAACTAAACACACATTAAAATAGGTATTTTTTTATAGGAAAAGTGTATTTTTTATGCTAAGTGGGTGATTTTAAAAATTTACACACTTACCTATGTATATAGCATCATGTGTAAATTACAATAACATACCAATTTGAGTAAATCCATGCATTTTTCAGCTATTACACATTTGTTTGTGTCTTTCAAATGATAACAAAATACATACTTAGTATTATAAGCTAAAATACACATAACAACAGGTAAAACTTAAGTTTTGTAAAAACAAAAAATTGGTAATTTTCATGTCAGGTGTATAATTTTAGGAATTTACACACATATATATGTAAATTTGTCTAATTTACACTTTTACTTTTTAGAGTGCAAGGATATATTTTTTTAATTTTCAAGCTTTGATTTTGAGACGTTCACAGACGTTGCTCTAATTAATTAGCTTACACATTATGCAAATTATGTTTTGATTGCTTTCACACATGCACAGGAAAACATTATTTAGTAACCCTGCTCATTATTTATATAATTTATATTATTTTCTAACTTTGATTACAGGATATAATGTATAATGTTGTTTGTCATGCTTTCTGAAAAGAACAACTTTTGTATTAAGAATTCTGCTAATTATAAGCAAAAAACATAATTATAAACAAAATTTGGGCCTTAATTTGACCTGAAATTCAGGCCTTAATTTCTGTGAACCTTAACCTTAATTTGAAAACCTTAAACCTTAATTTTTCTACCAGTATACCTGCTATCCTCATAAAAAATGAACACAGTATATTAAAATAAGCCACTTAATTATAGTCTGCAGTTTGAACGCTTTTGCTACATTAATTTTGGCAGGGTTATTCAAAAGATATTCGTTCCTTTTCAATTTGTTGACGGTCTTCTATAGAATTCAGAAAAAAATCTTCTCGGAAATATATGACCTGTGGTATTATATTTACACGCTTAGAGTTTCAGGATAATTCCTCATGTATTTTTCTTGATATTTAACAAAATGTCTAAAATAGAAGATGGCCGGTCACCTTGGGCAATTTAGTGTAGTTCCCTCTTAATTTTTTTAATTCACCTTTTTACTTAAAATAGTTTTTTTTTCCTTTCTTATAAAAGAAAAAAATGGAAGTACTTGATTTCTTATTAGATCCATTTCATAATAAACGATTTTTGTTAATATGGATTACTTTATTGTAAATAAATAAGTTAATAATTCTTGTTGTTCACGTTTAATGTGTTTCAAGATTTGTTAAAAATAAAGTACCTATATGAATATGCAAGTTCTGACGTTTTTATAATTATTAAAAAAAGAAATGAAACTATCCTCTTCAAGCAAATTAGGTTCATTCTTATTACGTCTTGGGTATCCGGTCAATTATCATGTGACTTCGCCCTTAATCGTTTGAATGATTGTTTCAAAAGTCGTCTCGCTGGAATAAGTTTGCTCTTTAAAGATATCCATTACACATGAGCAAAAGCATGCAAATATACATTAGGAATTAAAAATCTGTTCGCAAAACCAAAAAGTCCGCTATCGGGAAATGCTGTTTTAGAAGTTTTACTGTGAATAAAAATTTCAAACAACAACTTTTGGGCATTATTTTGCCCGAAGCCTAAATAAAATATGTATATAAAATAGATTTATTATATTACAATCTCTGTGTCATAAAAAGAATATTCCAACAAGACGGTTTTTATACACAGTTTTCATAAGTTTTTTTAAATATATTTTACTGCTATTTCTTTATAGTATAACTATGCATAATCATTCACTGTCTTGACGCGTTAGAATAAGTTTTTATTAGAGTCCTGTATTGTGTTAGATAACCTGATTTCTAGGAAATTTGAAAAGCCAAGTATTTTACTGTCGTGTGAAAAAGTTTAAGAGCAAGAATAAAAACATTAGAATAATAAATTAAAATCTTTGGTCAAATGTCTTTAAATAGTGTTAAAATTGACGCCGGTGCCCTTTGCATCCAACGTATCTTTAATTTTAATGCAGGATATTGTTAAAGATTGTATTGCCCCTCTTCGAATTATGTTATCATAGTGATCTTAATGTTCTTCGTGGCCGATAGCTTTTCTTCAGGTCAATGTATATTCCAGAAATATTAAATTTACCGATAACTTGAAAAACAGCAGTCTTGCTCACATGTGCACTCTTATCTATTTCACATGCAAAAAAGACAAATTTATGCAGAGCAAATATTTTTGCATTTTGAGCTAATGAAAGCGGAGACTTTTTTCCATTACAAATATTAAACAAGTTGGAAATTGCACGCGAAGCGTAGCAAATGAGGTGCGTTCGTACGATGACGAAGTTTTAAAAATATCACACTCATATATCAATCTCATAAAATTGTAAATAATTACAAGTAAAATGCGCACCAAACAAAGTTCTCCCTATACCATTATGCAATGGAATACTTTAATGTGGCATTGTAAATCAATAACAAATATTTTTTGCACCACAGATTATGTAAAATGTATATTATCCCATATAGCACAAAAGCTCCTGAATACCTCCCCAGGAGCTCCAAGTCATCCCATATTCCTCCTAAAACTAAAATGACAAGATCAGGACATCCTGGGAAAGAGTCTTTAACGATGTCCTCAGGAATGAGCTCCCAGTAACGTCCCACGGAGGAACTTCCCAGGGGTGCTACTCCTGAGAAAATACCTGGGAAATCACTCCTGGGGAAGTACCCGGTTAGTCATTCCTCGGGAAGTATCCGGTTTGTCATTCCTGCGGAAGTGCCCAGGAAGTCACAGTGCTGGCGCCATCTTATGAATGATTTTGAAGTACAATACTCAATTCTTTATTAATAAAATATCGAATGCAATTTAATCAGTATCGATTTTAATGAGTTTATTTTATTTTATTAATTATTGGATTTCTTATTTATTAGCAAATTAAATAATTGATATTAAATTGTAATTATTTTTAATTATTGCTGTAACTTTTAATCTTTTTAGTTAAATTAAAATTTATAATTTTTTATTTCAGTTAATTACTAGTTTTTATACTAATTACTGTTATGTATCTTTTAAATCAATTTCTTCATTTATCAATATTTTATTAATTTTAATAAAAAACCTATTGCGTTTTGCTTTTTTATTATTTTTTTAATTAAGAAATTAATTTAACTTGTTTAAATTAACTTAATAGTAAATTTCTAAATTAATACACTAAAATCTCTAAATAGAAGACATTTCTAGATCATATATTTTTTCTGATATTTAGAAGTAAAGTTATTAATGCAAAGAAAAAAAAAGAGATTCTTAATGTAAGTTTGTTCATTAGTACCGTTTAAAACTTTGTTATGAAAATTATCTAAATAGAGTCCTGATGCATCTTAATATCAAATGTTAAATGTTTTTGTATATATATATAAATATAAATAAAATAAACAAAAGTGTCCCGACGAAACTAGACATATTTATCACAGCACATAACACAAAATCAAAGATAATTCATTTAAAATGGTACATTTCGATATAAAATTCATAAATATTGAGCTGCACCTTCCCCCCCTCCCCAAACACATACCAATAAATGATTTATTTGAAAATATTTTCTGTTTAAAAAATATACATTCTTATAAAATCAGTTAAAAAATATAAATTCACGCAAATTTAAAGTTTAATTTAGGTTATCAATTATTTACTCAGTGTAATTTATGTATGTATTGACGATAAGAAATCGTTTTCCAAATAGACGCATCAATTTAAATGTCATTTTTGAAGGTTTAACCAACCTATTTTGCATTATTTATCATTAATTTTTTTTTACTGTAAGTTGTACTTGATAACAAATTATTTTTCTAATATCTTTTATAGATTATCAAACGTATTATTATTATTATTATTTAAATTCTGAAAGATAAAATGAAGTCTTTATTCTGAAAACTTCAGAAATATGAATAATTTTTTGGTTCTGAAATTACAGATAAACATTTATCTGTATTTCCTAAGTAACAAATATTTTTTGTCACAATTTCCAACTGTATTGAATGGAATTTTTTCATACCTGTTTGACCAAGTATATAACCTTAGTTCGGTGACAATGAGAATATTATAATGTAAGCAGTTGCATACAATACCCCAATAGCAGGAAGTCACCTTCCCAACCTTCCAAGAAAAGGATTCTCAACAAGATTATCCCGCCCCTCAGTCAGTTGTCAGCTGAGAATTGGCGTTTGCAATTTTTGCCGGTCACTCATTGAGAGAGAGAAAAAAAGGGCGTTATTCCAAGAATTAGAACTTAGACTATTTGTGAATTTGTAAGAAAAAGCATTACAAATAAATTTGTTAGTAAATGTAAAAGAATATATATATTAGTTTGGGATTTTTAAGTAATAATTCCGTGATAAAAACATCGTATATTTTAAAAAAGTTATCAGTTCTTTTACGCTTTTAAAATTGCCTAAAACCTTAGTTACTAAAAATACATTTCAAGAAATCAACAAATATATTCCCCGTCGTTGATTAAATGAAAAAAGGTGCATATTGTATTTTTTATGCACATAAAGATTTCATACAATTTTTAAAGACTATTAAATGGATATTTAACTGAAAAGTAATTTTATTTATTACAATAAGAAAATAAAATGATTTTGTTAACAGATTCAAATTTTATTAATAGTTTCTATTTTATGTAACTCAAGCAGTGTTTCAGTGTAATGATTGAATTTTACAAATGATTTTCAAACCAAATTCTGATATAACAAAATTATACAAATTTCTACAATGGTGTGTTATTAATGAAAATACAGAATTTTAATATTTTTACAATGTTATAAAATAATACAGTGGTTTTAAAGTATTTTTTAATACCGCAACAAGCGGTAAATCTCCTATCATCTGTAACTCGTACCGTCGTATAAGTATTTCGTAAGTAACGGATTTAATTATTCGTTAATAAGTACTCGCCAAAATATACCTAATCACTTTAAAACGGGTAAGTTGATTGGTTGTATTTGTGACGGCCAATTATCAACATGAGGAACATATCAAGGGAGGGGGGGTTGCCCTCATTGAAGAGCTTTCTAAAGGAACCTAACCCGTATTTACGCAAGGAAATCCGAGATTCGAAGAAAACCCCAGAAAACTCCGAACAATTAGGCCGACGGGCGCGATTGGGTACAAACTCAGCACTTCCCATCTACCAGCTTCGATAGCAGAATCTCTTGACTGCTGGTGGGGCCCAGTATGAAAACTGTAACAATGCAATATTTCAGAGTGAAAATTAGGGAAAAAAAACTTAAGAAAAGACTAAGCAAATTTATATATTTCTTCCATAAATTCATATAATAAGAGCATCTTTTACCAAGCGTAAAAAGAAAAAAAATCGATTAAAATTTCTGTAAAAAAATAATAAGAGAGAGAGAGAGCGAAAAGGTTTCACTTTTGAAAGGTTCACTTAGACAGTATTTGTCAATCATACAGAAAAAATCATCAAGGGACATATCAAGGGAGGGGGGGTTGCCCTCCGTGAGGGTCTTTCTAAAGGAACCTAACCCGTATTTACGCAAAGAAATCCAAGATTTGAAGAAAAGAGCGGAAAACTCCGAACGATTAGGCCGACGGGCGCGATTGGGTACAAACTCAGCACCTCCCATCTACCAGCTTCGAGAGCAGAATCTCTTGACCGCTGGTGGAATCCACTGTGAAACTGCAAAAATAAAACATTTTTAAGAGTAAAAAGTAGGAAAGAAAAGACTAAGCAAATTTATATATTTTTTTTCATAAATTCATATAATAAGAGCACCTTTAACCAAGCGTAAAAAGAAAAAAAATCGATAAAAAATTCTGTGAAAAAAAAGTAAGAGCGAGAGAGAGCAAAAAAGTTTCATTTTTGAAAGGATTTACTTAGATTTTATTTGTCAATCATTAAATATATATATATATATATATATATATATATATATATCAAGGGACACATCAAGGAAGGAGGGTTGCCCTCCGGAGGGTCTTTCTAAAGGAACCTAACCCGTATTTATACAAGGAAGTTTAAGATTAGAAGAAAACCATGAAAAACTCCGAACGATTAGGCCGACGGGTGCGATTGGGTACAAACTCAGCACCTCCCATCTACCAGCTTCGAGAGCAGAATCTCTTGGCCGCTGGTGGGGTTCTCTATGAAACTACAACAATGAAATATTTCAAAGAGTAAAAATTAAGAAAGAAAAGACTAAGCAAATTTATATATTTTTTTCCATAAATTCATTTAATAAGAGCACCAAGAGAAAAAAGAAAAAAAAATCGATTAAAATTTCTGTAAAAAAAAGTAAGAGAGAGAAAGAGCAAAAAAGTTTTATTTTTGAAAGGATTCACTTAGTCTTTATTTGTCAATCATTTAAAAAAATTTCATAATTTTAAAGAAACTATGTGTTTTAATCTCTTGCTATTTTATTGTCTGGAAATAATATTTTTACTAACTAGAATTAAATTTTATTGGGGATATCATCAGAAACGTTTTGAATCATTCATTGCGTGTCAAAATATATAGTTCCTAATCAAATTTCTAACTACAGAACGATTTTAATGGATTTTAAGAATTAAAAGCTAAAAGGACATTTTTTATCATTTAAAAATACAATTTCATTTAAAAAAAAAATAAATTCGAAGACATTTATGTTATAACAAATAAATATTTGATAATTTATTTAGAGTTATTAATTTAAATTTATGTCGAATGTATGCAAAAGGCACAAAAAATGAGGACATTTAATAGTTTTATGTTTCAAAAGCGGAGTAAAAATGCATGTAGGGGGAACTGGGGGACATTGATACAGCTTTTTTCAAAAAAAAAAAAAAAAAAAAAAAAAAAAATGTCTAGAAAGCAGAAATGTCAAGGTTTTTTTCTACGTGATGTCAACAAAACCTGTGTAGTGTGTTATAAAAATGTACAATTGTTGTTTTATATATTATTTTTGCATGTAATTTTAAAAAAATCAAAAAAAAGAACTTTGTATCAATGTGCCCCATCCCCGGGGCAGATTGATACACTTTGACACGTCTGGGGAAAATGGAGACAAAATAGCACCAATGCATATTTTTCATAGAAAAATAGTTACCAAACCATTTATAGACATTAAATTCGCACACAATTTATTTGTAAGCGTTATTAAAGCAATCAAAATGAAATGTATAATGACCTGATGTTCTGGCTGTTCCTTGTCTGTTTGTTGGCTGTAGTAACTTTGTCATATCTGGCACTTTAACCCCAGAATTATCTTTTTTCTTAGGAAAGGCGAAAGAATTACCAGGTTTTCTATTTATAATTCGGTTTAGAAACACAACATAAAAGATAATTATGTTAAAAATTATGTTTATAATATAATTATCCTGTACTGTTCTGCAGCTTGTTTCTCTTACTTAACATTTCTCATGTCGATAGTATATTTTCTCTGGAGAATTGATATAAATTTGAGGCTGCCGTCTATAAATTTGAGGCTGCCGTCCATTTCTTTTGTTAATTCTACTAGCATTAGATATTGTGTAAGTTTGTACGTTTTCCGTTTGCAAAAATACTATAAAATGTTTTAATATAAAGAAATCAGAGCTATTTCACCTTAATAAAAACTAATAGTAGAAATTTTTGACGAAAAATGGTTGAATTAAGGAATGTATGGTAAAAAAAAATAAAAGGTAATGAAAAAATGAACTAGAAAAGGATTTAGGTTGTATCAATGTGCCCCATACAGCCATTTTGAATAAAATGAGTCGCAAATCCAACACTTCATAATTTATCTAACAATAAAGAATGAGGAACTGATAAAGAGTAGCTTTACTTGCCAGGGAGGGTATTCTTTTCGGTTGAAAATACTGGAATAGTTGTATAATACCATCTCAGTTGTACAACTCAAATTTACTTTTGACCTACAAAAACAATTAATTACCCATCCCATTTCATCAAACTCTTGAATCATTCCAAAACTTTCTGTATGTAGATAATTTCACTAGTATCACCTTTTGGAACTGTTGTGAAACTTCCTGTAATGACCCTGTGTGCTGTACAGTGCCCCAAGTATCGATGTACCCCAGTTCCTCCTTTACCTTAGAAACCTTTATTCCTTACTGACCCTAGAGCATAACGGTCAGAGCGCGCGTGCGGAATACCAAGGTACTCGGGTTCAAATCTAGCAGGAAAAATGAAAGTAAGAAATTTGTTACTGAATAATCTCTGTATATGTAAATCCGTCTGAATGATAGAAAAAAAAACATTCGCGTTTTTTCTAAAAAAAGTTTAAATTAAATCATAGCTTTAATTTAATTTTTTTAACATATTAGTGACCTTGAAGTTTCCCAAAGTCCTCCTATATCACGTCCTCAAATCTTCCCCAGAACTTGCCGGGGAGGACCCTGAAGGAGGTCCTGGGGAGCGCGCCAGGATGCTGTAAAGCGGACATTTTCGGTTCCTGAGGACAATTTTCTGCATCCTCAGGGATGCCTGGGGGATGACGGTCCTGGGTTGTGAATCCTTCCCAGGACATCCTGGGGAGGATTCCCCCATAAACCGTAATGTAACGGAACACTTTTGATTGTCCCTGTAGTTGAACTATGCATCCGATTTTGATAAAATTTGAAATAACTCGACAAAATTATGTAATAATTATGTATTTAAAATTTCAAGCGATTAAAATGCATTTGAAACTTTTTCCCCTTTGACCGTCATGTAACGGAATCCTTTTGATTGTCCTTGTAATTGATCTATGCATCTGATTTTCATAAAATTTCAAATGACTTGACAAAATTATGTAATAATTATGTATTTTAAATTTTAAACGATTCAGTTGGGTTGTTTTTTTGCGTTGTTATATGCGGACAGACAGACAGACAGACAGACAGACAGACGAACAAACGGACGGACTGATCGACAACAATAGGTGCTACGTATTTACATAATTACGAACGCACCTAAAAACAGCACCGTCTCAGGTTAAATCCTGAAAAACAGATAGAGAGGAATAACACGGGAGTAATTATTCAAACCAGGAAAACAAACAGAGATGTAGTGGAGGGCATACGGAGGTATACGCCATATACCTTCTGGATTTTTTAAAGGAACATCGTATACCCTCTGTTTCTCAAGAAAGCTACAGTATACACATTCTAGGGTACACCCTCTGCCTTTATCGTATACCCTCTGCTTAATAGGACTGGGCGATATTAGGATTTCTACATCACGATGTATCATTGAGGCTAAATCGCGATATCACGATACATCACGATATTAGACTCTTGGTATTACAAACATTGCTGCAATTGCAAATTTAAATAAATTTATTATAAAATGTACCAGTTTTACTTACATTTTTAAGTTATTTTATGCTATAAAAACTTTTTTTAAAATAGAGGTATATACAACAAATTTGTTTCAAATATTAATTTTGAATTTTAAAATTTATATAATAATTATTTTAATTAAAAATATTTTACATACCTTATACTTACATTTTAATTTGCATACACTTATGTATTACTCTTTTGTGTTTTCAGAATTTTTGTTGTATATACGTGGTGGTGGTGGGGGGTAATAATATTGTGATAAGACATTGTTTTACAATATTAAATAAAAATATTTTTCTCTTTAAAATTTTCTGTAAATGTTTAATATTTTAAAGTCAATTGGAAAATATTTTTTGTATCATAAGTTAATCAAAGAATAGCATAAAATCGTAAATTTTATCAAAGACAACTGAAAATTCCGATTTCGGCAAATGATTGTGAGAAAAATGTCATTTTTTCCCAAAAGAATGAGAAAAAATGCAAATTTCGTCAAAAAATCGCGGGAAAAAAAACCCGAATTTTGCCAGAAAATCGTGAAAAAAACGTTAATTTCGTGAAAAAAAAAAAAAAACGCGAATTTCATCTAAGGATTGCGTAGAAACGCAAATTGTCTCAAAGGATAGTGGAAAAATGCAAATTTCGGCAAAGGATAGCAAGAAAAACGGGACCTTTTTCAAAAGATCGAGAAAAAAAAATTGTCAAAGTTCACGAGAAAAATAATTGTCAACAAATCGCTAGAAAAAAAGTAAATTTCATCAAAAAATCGCGAAAAAATACACAAATTTTATCGAAATTGCAATAAAATGCGAATTTCTTCAAAGGATCGTGAAAAAAAACCCGCCGATTTCGTTAAAAGATCGTGAAAGATACGCAAATTTCATCAAAAGATCAAAATACAGAACTATCCTTGATAATTAAAACAAATTTTATGTTTTTAGATGTTTAAGCATTAAAATATTAAGTGTACAATAAAAAATAATCATTGATTTAAAGCATTTAAAAAGGTTACTAATGCTTTCACTTTCTGAAATTAAAATATAAAAAAACTATATTCAGATTTTTAAAATTGAAAAAATATATATGTACATTAAAAATAATCATTAGCATACAAGATGCAAAAGGATTGTGCTATGTTTTCTTATTTAATCTTTCTTTCTTTTTTTCTAATCCGCGTTTTGTTGCGATTTTTCTGCATTAATATAACTAATCCAATTATTTTCGCGAATTTTTTTACACAATTTATAGTCTTTTGCGTTCTCTAAATATTAAAAATTTAAAACATGAGATATTTATGGCAGCGCCGAAACTAGCCTTTTTCGCGTCCGGGGCAAGCATGGAAATTTGCGCGAACCCCCCCACCCTCCACATATATGCATTCTTTGTATCAAACACACCAAACAAAATCTTAATTTGGCGCCCCCTTCACCTTCTGTTCTGGTGGCGCCCGGGGCACGTGCCCCCTGTAGTTTCGGCCCTAATTTATGATAAAAAGGAAATAAATCATTTCAATTGTAAGGCCTGAAATTTTTATTCCCTAGTATACGAAGCATTCCGAGAAAATGCCAAAATTTCGCGAGGAAAGAAAAAAAAGTGAGTAGCAAATAGAAAAAAAAATGATTAAAAGAACACAAACCAAACGCAAAACCCCTGTTTCCCTTAGTGTTAAATAAATATATATATATCTTTGTGACTATTTGGCCGATTTCTTTCAAATTTTTAGCAAGTTGCAATAACAATAAAATAGGCTGAATACTAAACTTTTATTAAAATATAATAAGTAATATGAAAATTATAGTACCCACAAAAAATCTCCACTATTAGAAGTCCCAGCAAGAAAGAAAGAAAAAAAAAACGAATGATCGCGATTTGTTTATTTTAACTCCGGGAAGTTCGACGCTAAAAAGAGAAAGATAAGCAATTCCCACTTTCCATCCATTGATAATGTTTTCTTTTGCTGCAGCAAAGAATTAAAGAAAAAATATTTAAAGTAGGAAGTTTTTTATATTTATTATAAAAATATCTTTTTTTTTTTTTTTTTTTTTTTTGCAGAATAATGATTTATTATTCAGAATCATCTTTCGTTAATGGCGTATGGGTTCTATTAAAGGCATAAACTTAAGAGAAATCCAGATGAATTTAGGAAACATCTGCCGTTTTCGAACGATTTTCAAATAAAAAGTGCAATGTGTATGCATTGCTGTATCAGTTTTTCGTATGAGTATGACACACAGAGCTTTGTACGCGAGTCATACTGAGCAACTAAACATTTGTTTTATAAAGTCCACGTGGTTTTTGCCGAGTAAAAAGAAGTGAGGGGGAGACAAAATAATAATAAATATAAAAATTAATATAAGAATAATAAATATATATAGAGAGAGGCACAAAGAAAATACGGGAAAACGGGTAGGGAACGAAATTTATGAAGTACTTATTAAAACTAACAGCCTCAATTGCTATAAATTTATGATATTAATTCACTATAACCATTTTGAAATAATAACTAATTCAATGGGAAAATGTATATTTGACATATCACATCGCCAATTTTTCTCATATGTATCATGATCGTGATGCTGCACGTTGATCATGCTAAAAAACAAACAAACAAACAAAAAAATTCTAGTCGAGAATGCGGTGATTTATGGTTGACATCAATTTTGGATAATCCTGATGTCCAAATAAAGATTCGTTCGCGATCTCTGCTTTAGCGACAAGTCACGCATGCTCTGTGTACGATGTCTACGATCTACTTCGGAGATCGCAGAAAAAAGAAGGAACCAGTCTTGCCCTCATCATCTTACGATCTCCATGATACATCACATCTCCATTGATACATCAACATCGGACTCGTTCATCATCGTCGCGCGATGTTGGAAGATCGGGGGAGAAACCGGTTTCGCTCATCATCCATACGATCTCCGTATTAGTGATGCATAATGTGTTCGAAGATCGGAGGTGAAACCGGTCCACATCGGTGTTCATCATCGTCCTGCTGTGATGCATCGTAGGGCCGCGATACATCGCTAAACGAAAGATCAGAAAATCGATGTGACGATTTGTGTTTTATATCGATGTTACGCGATATATCGATACATCGCCCAGTCCTACTGCTTAAATCGTATATCCACTGCTATTTTTACGACTACATCCCTGAGAACGAATCTGATACAATCGACTGATAAATGGCATAATATTCGGCGTTAATGATGCTTTGTGTTATTAAAATATAGAAATTATGCTGCTGCTTTTACACTTTTGCACACGACTGTATCACATTAAAAATGTATAAAGAGAAATGTGCGTCTATTTCCGAAAACTTTCTCAATTCCCAACATCTTATGTACTTACAAGTTTTTTTCCTCTGAATACTTGAAACCTCCGAATTCGAATTGATTCAAGTGTAGAGCTTTGCGCATGTGGGGTTGTACCGGACCCAAAGCCAAAAAACCAATTCTATATCAACTCGCAAACTAAAGCAAACCTGATAAAAATATTTTCGTCAACCTGAAATTCCGACTGAATTCAACATATTTAAATAAAAACATGAAGCAAAATTAAACTAATAGTTAGTTTAAATATTATAGAAGAATAACTAAAACAGATGGAATTAAAAAACAACACACCGTTTAAAAGTTGAAAGGGAAGCGCAATAGTGTAAAAGTCATGTGACGGCATCCCCTGGTAGAAAAAGCGCAAGTAAGAATAAAAAGATTCAGGATGTTAAGTATCGAAGATTATAATTTTTCTCTAACTAGCAGCAAAATGGTAAAAAAATAAGAATTAAATGCAACCCTGATAGCAAACACAGAAACTAAATAGAATGTAAATGTGAACAACATTTTTTATTGATTTTTCTACGTAAATGAGATCAGTTCCAATTATTGAAAGAGTTCCTGAAAGATTACGATAACCATACACCCCCCCCCCCGAAAGGGGTAAATTGGGGAGAAGGGCGCGAGAAGTACGATAGATGAATTAGTAGTTACAGGGCTTTCCAAATATATGTCACATGAGGGTTTTCGGCTAAATTTAGGTTACAATTGACCCATGCGGAGGCAAAATGAGGAGGCGGAAGAGGTGCGGAAAATGTATAGTATGACATAGTGTCAGAGAGATTTCTAATCCAATATCACATGACGGGTGTAGTACAAATCTATACATATAATAAAACAGTAGGACCCGGTGTGTCTGTACATTGAAGATAATTGACAAAAATGGAGTCAGAGCGATAAAAGAAAACCAATGAAACACAAAAAAATTTTTTTTGAATTTTTTGTCTGTCTGTCTGTCTGTCTGTTTGTTCGAGGTTATCTTCGTAACTACTGAATGGATTTTTATGCGGTTTTCACTAATGAAGAATGCACACTCCCGGGCAGTGTATAGGCTTTGTTTCATCAAAATCGGACAACAGACAAAAAAGTAACAAAAAGAAACAAAAGAAACTATTAGGTGCGCTGCTCACGTTTTTTAGTACATAACGTTTTTTAGTACATATAAAATCCAATAGATGTCACTGTGCGATTTTAAAACGCGCTATCGTTATGTTTTCGCCAGTCTACTTAAGTATGAGAAAGTTTCAAGCTGGCTGTCGTTCCATGTGGTTTAGTCGGTAGAACGTCAGTGCGCCATACTGATGGCCCGGGTTCGATTCCCAGCATGGAATTTTTTTTCACTATGTTGGCATTAACGCCTATAAGCAATTAAAAGAATTTGAAATATTGTATTCAAGGCGAATTTTCTCTCTGGGAAAATTTCCTTGCATTAATATGTCAGTGTAATTTTTTTTTCGATTTAATTTTTTTTTTCGAAACTTTGTTTTTCTTAAAAAATTACAGTAAATATTTGATATTTCCCAACGTTTTTTGAATGATCGACTTGCTTTTTTTTTTTTTAATGTATGTCTGAACCTTATCTAACTACTTCTTCAAGATTTCTTTAGATAAACCGACCAGCGTAGCGGGCGAAGGCCGCTAGTTTAGAAAATAAACATCCTTCTCCAGAATTCCAACCATCAAGCCTCCCCCCTCCAGAATAGACCCTTCCCGTTTCTTTAAAATTTTCATATATTATAAATAAGATTAATTAGATGACCTCGTAAAAATTGCGGTCTAAAATGGTAAAACGCTACGATATCAAAAAGTTCAAAAACTGCCCCTCGGGTGGCGATTTGGGGGACATAAAGAAAGCTTCATAATATGAAAGAGTGGTCTGAGGGTTTTCCGATGATATGTAACATAACGAGTCCAAAAAAAGTTTGGAATTTTTCTAGCCCCACCTTAACTTCTTCGGGAGCGGATATTCTAAAATCGCTGACACACATGGTTAATTATTTTTTTTATAGATTTATTTTCTGCCGTTTTACACTAATAATTAAAACGACTGCTGAGATGAGCTAAATGTTTTAATTTTACCACTCCATTTTTAAACCCCTCAGGGAGGGGAATTACTAAAATTGCTGAAATGTGTGTCTCATTATTTTTTTAGTAGATTTATTTCCTGGAATTTCTCGATCTTACCTTAATTGGGTGCTGAGTTATAGCAAAGTGTTGAGTTATAGCAGAATTTGGCCATCTTAGTGCAAGCTTAGATCTTAAGAAGTAATTTCTCCCCAATTTTAAGGCTGCTAGGTTTAGTAGTTTTGCGATGATTATCAGTCAAACAATATACGACAAACTATTTTATATAACAAGTATGGATGACAGCTATAAGGCGAAATACCCAGGGTTTCTTAAGAAAATAAAGCGCAAAATTTATGTTCCAGTTTCTAATTAAAAAAGTTTCCATGTTTGGTAAAGCGCCTCAGTAGCACGAGGGTCAGCAGTCCCCGATTCGTTATTTTTGTCCCTCAGTTCAAATCCAACTTTGATTTTGCTTTCTTTTCTTCCAGGAGATTTAAATTTCTATTAATTTTTTTCAAACCGCAATTGAAAAGATATGAATAATGAATGAAAACTAGAACTTTGAACGAATGAACGAATAGGACGTTCTGTGGCGTAAAGTGCGTTTATAATTACTAAATTATGGCTGTTTAAAAATATGATGAAACGGTATAGGCATATTTAAAGGTCTATAGACAAGAATATTTGTTATTGTTATTTAGATTTTTACAGTTATTTTAATAAATATCAAATATTTTTAACAGAGAAATAAAATACGTGAACATTTTTTTTTTCATCTTGTTTACCCAAATACTTTAAATATTTCATGGATGATAAAAAATATAATTTTATATTTTTAATATGATTTTTTAAAGTCTGAAATTCTTGATTTTTAATTAGAATAAGTATTCACGTAGTATTTTGTTTCGCAATTACATTTTCCTGCTGCTTAATATGCTTGTATAATGCAGTTTAATTATATAAATAGAATTTTAACAATGAATATTTTCATGTTAATGTAGATAATGTAAAGTAAAAATAAAATAAAAACAATACTAATTAAAAAAAAACCATTTAGAATTTTTATAGACCATAAAATTACGATAATTTTAAAATTTACTTTCTGTTAATTACATAATTATGCTGTTATTCTTAACATATTGAATTAAAATCTATTAAAATAAATTAAAGTACGTTTATAAAATAATAACATGCTGCTGTATTTTTAACACGCTTTTATTAGCTTCACCTGTATGTTTGTGAGCTTGTGAGTTTGAGAGTTTGTGAGTTTGTAACTCTCCTTATTTTATGTATGTTCACCGATTACTCCGAAACCATGCAACCGATTAACTTGGTTTTGGTGTTAAATGAAAGACGATGCTCTCGAATTGGTATCACTCCAGTTTCATCGAAATTGGCTTAGTACTTTTTTAGTAATTAGGCAAAAACTAATAAAATTAGTGATTTTTCGCCAATTAAAAGTGTTGAATACGTTCACTGAATGGAGTGTAGACAGCATGGCCAAGCGGTCTAAGGCGCCGGATTGAAGCTCTGTTTTTCGAAAGAGATTGTGGGTTCGAACCCCACTCCTGACATTATGTAAAATTAAAAAAACAAATTATTTTGCAACGTATTGCAATTTTTATTTTTAACCGGCTTCAGGAAAGGAAGAGGAAGTTATCAATTCGACGCGTATGTATTTTTTTCTATGTATGTAAACCAATTACTCTGAAACTATCCAACCGATTAATTTGGTTTTTGTATTAAATATAAATATAGTTTAAAAAAACTAAAAACCACTCTTTTAAAGTAATCAAACTAAAAAGTGAAAAATAAATATAGTTTGAAAAAACTAAAAAACACGCTTTTTAAGTATATCAAATTAAAAAGTGAAAAAATAATTCGTACTATAAGATGAAAACGAAAATAGATGAAAAATGCTATATTACTATAAAATCATTGTTATTAGAGAAATCAATTAATAAGCAATAAATAAAATTATCGTGGAAAAAAAGCGTGGGGTGCTTCTTAAGAACTGATAGATGGAGCATGGTAGATGGAGCACCCCACGCTCTTTTTCCA
This sequence comes from Maratus speculifer, assembly GCA_964019185.1. Classification (NCBI taxonomy): domain Eukaryota; kingdom Metazoa; phylum Arthropoda; class Arachnida; order Araneae; family Salticidae; genus Maratus; species Maratus speculifer. The sequence continues at coordinate 132,598,031 of OZ025298.1, forward strand.
CGATAATTTTATTTATTGCTTATTAATTGATTTCTATAATAACAATGATTTTATAGTAATATAGTATTTTTCATCTATTTTCGTTTTCAGCTTATAGTACGAATTATTTTTTCACTTTTTAGTTTGATATACTTAAAAAGCGTGTTTTTTAGTTTTTTTAAACTATATTTTTTAAATATTAATATTTCGATCATCATAATAATGTATTAATTCATCATTTTTTAAAAACTAGCTTTTTATATTTTGTCTTTTTAAAATCTTGAATTCTTATGCTTATAATTAGAATAACTGTCTATGTGCTTGAAAATAAGTTTTAAAAATAAATTGAACTGCTGAAAATAGTTTTTAATTAAGCAATAATTACAAAATCAAGAGTTCAAAAAATGCATCGTAAAATTCAATACAAAATCAAGAAACGTTTAAAATATTTGCATAATGAAAGTGAATAATAATAATATATTTATTCCCGTATTGATAATAATATTTTTTTTTTCTGTGAAAAATAGACGATTTTTCGAAGAGAAATTTGTAAATAACTTTAAATAACAACAAACAATTTCAAAACTATAGACATATAAGCTGTCTTCTTTTTTTCTTCATAGTTAAAAATACATTTATATGCTAAAAAACACACATTTAAGTTAAATTTCTTGTAAATTTCAATTATAATACTTTTTGAAAATAATTGATTGAACAACCTTTGCGCAAAAAGTATCCAAGCGGGATTCGAACCAAAGGGAGAAAAATCCCTAATGCAGTATTCTGAGGCCTGTTCCACTGAGCCATTTGCTAGGCATGACAATTTATAACATCTTAAATTATATCAAAAACTTTGCGAATTGTTATTTTTTCAAGATTTCCTGAATATTGCGTCTTATGGATGTCATATATTTATGCATTTACTATACTATATCGATACACATACAGTCATCAAATTCGGTGACACAAACCTCGGATCCTCTCTTTGTTAGTTTTGAAATGTAAAAGGGTGGATGTCGAAATTCAATTTTTATTTTAAAAGATGCAATGCTTGCGTCTTCATTTTAACTATACATTATTTACGTACCTATATCACTTAAATTCTCATAATGGAATAAAGTTTTATTTAATATTGGTACATTTAAAGACAACTTTTCAAGCATTAAAATGTTTAAAATAGACTAAAATTTTGGAATTTGCACATTCAAGTTATATTACTTGTTTTAACTACATATTTTTTAATAATTTATTTTTTCTTTTTCATTTAATTATTAATATATTTTATGCATTTTATTTTATTAACAAAAATTTAAAACATATAGACTTTATAGCCATTTAGCTTTTTAAAAACTATTTTATTCTCCAGATGTTTTAAATTTATTCTCTTATCAACATCGTTTAATTCATCCATTAATTTTAATCATCGTTATTTTCTCGTTTTTTATAACTTATTATGAGAGTATAAAATAATTTTGCTTCCTGAAATTTTATTATTAGTCTAATAAGCAAATGGGAAACTACTTCCCTTATTTTATAATGATGGACGAAGTTTTCAAATTAAATTTTTCTTTTGGATGACTTGAAACATTTTTCGCGTAATTAAATTAATTAGAATTGAATTCTATTGAAAAACAATACTCCAATGAATCATTTTAAACTAATATTGGTAATTACTTTTCACTTTTTTTCTCTTGACAAACTTTTGTAATAAGGAAAAGAACTATTTTAGGAATATGATAATTCCAAAATAATAATAGTAATAAATTATAAAAAGATTTAAAAGAACAATCTAAATGTGTCCTAAATTTGTGAATATCACAGTTTGGATGTACTTCGATTTATTTATTTATACTTACTGGAGCAAGATCATCAGATCTCTAGATTTAATTTGCTTCACCCGAATCCGTCACGCAGGGATTCCCTACAAAAACTTCCAGTCCTCAGACAGAGAAAACACATGCCAACGAAAACAAACCATGATTACATTAACGCAAAAATATATATTTAAAATAAACTAGCTGCTGCAAGCTGCAACACTATGCCCCTTTGCGAAAGGAAGCGGTGAGTTGATGCAGGAGTTATCAATCAGATAAAAGAAGAAAACTTGAGGATAGTGTCATGTTCACGAACTACTAGGTTCGGGTGGTATATGCGAGGACATGCTCCAGCCTGAAAAGGGGCGCTAAGAATGCCAGGGGATCGACAAATAAATCGCTCTAATGCATAGGTTCCCAACGGGGGCGGTACCGCCCCCCAGTGGGCGCTGGAGCCTTCCAGGGGGGCGGTAGCGTGTTTAGAGAAAAATGGGGGGCGTTGGGACAGTCAAGGGGGGCGGTCATGGCGTACCTACCTATTTAGGAACCTATATTGTATTACCTACATTGTAATGAAAATAATTGATCTCCACTGCTTTGCCCGACCCGGTGACAAAAACCTTAACTACACCTTTAAATGGAAATCTATAAAGATGAAAATAAATCTGAGGGAGGGGGAGGGGTAATTTTTTTACTAATGTTAAAAATCGCCGAGGAACACGTAGAAGAGCTAAAATTGCGAAGACCATTTTTTTCCTATGAGGCTAAAAACATTGCAGCTGAATTCTTTCATGAATACCAAAATATCCCAGCGGAACAGGAAAAATCGCTATGACTCGTCTTAAAAATCATTATGAATTTAAAAATTGTGGAGTGGAAAATTTGCGATAATTGGCTGGGTAAAAGTTGTATACAGATTTTTTTTTTTATTAATCTGTATTTTGGAAAATTCTGAAGTATAACGGCACATACCTAAACAGAGATTTTTAAACAAATCCGTGATTTGAATCAGTTCAAAAAATTTGTTTATTCTTAGTGAAAGTCAGTGTTGAATTCAGAGGGTTACCCAGAGAGCGAGGAATTCTCCTCCGGAGCAATTAAATGTCCTAAAAAAGGGCAATTCCCCCCCCCCCCTCCGGAGCTACAGGTATCTCTCCCGGAGAAAAGTGTCTGAATTCAACACTAGTGAAAGCGATAAAAATTATATCTATAAATTTGTTCAAAAGTAAATTTATTTAAACTTAAATAGGGAAAAATGATGTATTTCAAAATATTTTAATCGACGAGGAAATACCGGCAGTACAGAATTAAGTATTTGAAATATGAATCTAAGCATTCTCCTACAAACCAGTTGTTACATAAGTGCTTAATTTACCAAAAATGTTTTTTCAAAAGAACACATGAAGCCTCCTAGTCTACAAAAGCATTTGAATAAATGCCTGCTGATAGAAAAAAAGTCCTATTTTTACTTTCTTCTATCTTTACAAGAAGAAAGTAAAATTCGTGAAAATTTTCGAAATTCGGTTTTTGACGGACTGATATGTTTTAGGGGTCAGATTCCAAAAAACATGTTTTTATGTCTGCTGTGATTCTGTCTGTATATGAAAAATTTTGTGAGCGCTTTATCTTAACAACTAATGCATGGAATTCAATAAAAATTTATATTATTAAGATAGTTCCTGATATAAATTGATGCTGATTAGTTTTTGATATCAATCGCTCAAAATGTGGCACTGCTATGCTGCCCTTTTCACGATTTCCGCAACAGCTTTATCTCAACAACTACTGTATAGATTTCCACCAAACTTCAGATTCTATTAGTCCTTGACATGAATGGATGCTATTTAGATTTTGTTGAAAATTTCTCAACAGGTGGCGATTCTATGCTGCCTTTTTCACGTTTCTCCAACAGCTCTATCTTAAGAACTAACTCTCGGATTTTCACCAAACTTCAGATTTGGTTAGTTCTTGACATTAATATTTATACATAAATATACCGAATTCATTTTTAGATCCATTTGCGAATGGAGATACAGCAGTATCATCATATTTGGAGGAAGAAATCGTGGAACTCCTATGAAATGAGAACCAAGACTAAAATTCAGAAATGGATACTAAGAGAATTCAGATACTTCAGAAATGGAACAGGCAACTTTGAACCTGGCAATTTGTGTCTGATGTTAAAGAAACTGAAATCTGACATGAGCAAATTGTTAAAACTCCATCAGCCCCAACTAGTTCGTTATTTGTTTAGAAATTTTTATTGATTTTGTGTTTATTTTTAAATTTTTAATAAACAATATTTTACTGCATTGATGGTCGTTTTAATTAACTTCTACTTTATGATTCTTAATAAAATGACAGATGAAATATAGATAAATATTCAACAATATTTTAACATTTTGTATAATTAACTATTGTGTAAGAGGGGGGGGGGCGTTGGCATTTTTTTTCTTGTAAAGGGGGCGCTGATCCAGAAAAGGTTGGGAACCTATGCTCTAATGCAATAACGCGAGTGTCTCAGGAATGCAGATGCAGAACAGCTAAGAGGTGAGATTTGTCAGGTCCATCAGGAAGTGAAAAATATCTGCCAAATTGCAGATAATGAACTAATTGTGCTCAAATTATCAGCACAAATTCACTGTCGATTACAATCGTTATTTTAAATTCAGTAAGGGGTTTTCAGTAAGGGGTTTTGTAAGAATCAAGCGAAGAATGAAAAGGTTTTGTTATTATCATTATAGAAATCATTTGTCTAACAAACTGATTTTGTTAAATGTTTGCATTTAGGTGTATTAATAACAATTTTTATTCAAAATATAAATTTTAGTTTAAAAAGCTCTACTTAAATCTTTTAGTAATACTCTTTAGTAAGTTGCGCGGGATAAGATATTTCTGAGACAGGTATCTGGACAAGGGTACAAGGGTACAAGACGTACCTAAGGAGCCAGTCTTTTGTGACTGTACATAAGAAATGGAAATAATCTGTGGATTCTAAAGGCCACACACTCACAGAGGTCTGGTCACAGATGATTGTCATGGTACTGGTGAAAATGATGAAAAAAATTCTAAAGTACAGGTTCATTTGATGTGCAGTCTGGTTGAGAAAGGAAAATATGCGATTCGGCGGTAGTTAGAGAAATGGTGTCAGCATTTCAGGAGGAGTCAAGCGATGGTGTGGAACCACTGCCTCCTCTACAATGCCTTCTCGCTTGTGACGTAGTGGAGGCGGTTTCCCTGACAACGATCGCGTTCTGAGCTTCGTTGCGATTGTGGAACCAGTAGGGTTAGTGATTTCGCCTCCACTTCATGACGTTTCACGCTTGTCGTCTGCTCAGTGAATAGGCATTGTAGAGGGGGCAGTTGTGAAACCATGCAGTGCACGGAGAGTAATCCGAACATTAGACAGGCCTGCGATCACGGTGCATAGCATTCTACGAAGTATCCCGCAATGCTATCCGTACAAAATTTGCCACATACAGCGGTTGTTTCCTTCTGACCTGCAATACACAGAATTGCCGAATATGGACAACAGAAAATCCGAAGCCAGTAACACTTCATCCTGCAAAAGTCTGCGGATTTACAGCATCATTTATCGAAGGGCCATATTTTTCCAAGGAGACGTGTGCTTTCGGTCTTGTTACCGTCAATGGTGAACGCTATGTGACTCTTTTGCGTAACGTCGTCATTCCAGCTCTACAAAAATACGGATGTCTGAATAGTATCACTTTTTTATGCAAGATGGTGCTCCTCCGCACCTTGCAAATCGAGTGAAGCAGTTGTTGAGGCTGCATTTCGGAAAGGCTAGAATTCTCAGTCGTCATTTCCTTACAGCCTAGCCCGCCCGATTACCTGCTCTTAATCCGTGTGATTTCTGGCTGTGGAGTTATTTGAAAGATGATGTGTTCAGTACTTTGATTGCCAACGTGGCTGAATTTTGAAGACACGCATTGCGCAAAACATTCTGAACTTGGCCCAGTGACACTTCGATCGGTTTTGGAATATGTTATTTCCCGATTTAATCTTGTTGCACACAAAGGTGGACAGCATAATGAACATGATTAGCGCAAATCTCGCAAAACTTAAAAAATGACTGGATGGATGATTTTTATACGGTTTTTGGCCTCATGAAAATTAAAAACCGATTTCTCCCATCCGATGTGATACCTTGCAGTGGTGGATGGGCTTACGTAATTAACAGTATCACACCTGTACAGTCACGCACACTGAACAGTATATTTTCTTTATCATGTAACTTAAGCCTTAGCCGTTGTTTTACGATTTGTCATTTTTAGTCGAAATACTACAGAATACATACAGCGTCATCTGTAGCTGAAATTTGGAACTTTTTTTTAATTCATGTTCTTCTTCCTTTTTTCATTAATACGCTGTTCTATTTTGACGTTATTCTAACCAGTGGTTCGTTTTTTAGACCGTTTTGAACTTAAACTTTAATTATAATCACCCTGTACCTGCAACAAATACAACTGGAGTAAAAAATTAGCCATTGCTAGGAATCAAACACGGGACCAGAGTGTACTAGGTTGTTGCTCTACCACAGAATCATTCCGTTCGATTAATGTAATCTTGTCTTCATAATCTATTCATTTATTGTTTAATTTTCACTTGATTATAATTATAGAGTTTTTCTTCATTCATACTTTTTTACAATTTAAACATTACAAAATGATAAAAAGCTTATTTTTATATTACTCTGATAATTCTTTTTTAGGGCATTTTTACTACATTTAAATTTTTTTCTTTGATTTGATCATCAATACTTTAAACGGTAATTATTTTCAAGCGTCTCTTTTTTTATCGTTTTTTTATTACTCAGGCAACGACTATTTCTTTTTGAAATTTATTATCTGTCTTGTAAGCAAACCAAAGAACTTTCTTCCTTATTTATAAATGCTATAAAATGTTTTCGAACAAAACTTTTCTTTTGTAAGTCTTGCAACATTTTCCGGATAATTAATTCAATTATAAAGATCTGTAATTTAGTTGAGGTAGACGACAAGGTTAAACTAAGGTAAACGAAAATGCTTTTTTGCTTTAATTTTAACACACATTCATTGAACTTAATAAAAATCGATATCCATAATATTGGATAAACTATTTTGCTCATTTCCTATTTTCTGTATCTGATGGTAAGGTCATATTGGTGATTTCTATATATATATATATATATATATATATATATATATATATATATATACATATATATATATATATATTTTTTTTTACTTTTGGTTAGAATTTCATGTGACTGCTAGCATTTAATTTTTACTTTCTTGTATCTTTACAAGAAAAAAGTATTGGATTCGTGAAAATTTTCGAAATCAGATTCGATTTCGATTTCAGATTTACACGTTTTAGGGGTCAGAGAACCCGAAAAGCATGATTTTACAAAATGTCTGTTTGTGAGTCTGTCAGTCAGTCTTGTGTGTCTGTCTGTATGTGTAAGTGACAAAACATTTTGTGGGCGCTCTATCTCATGAACTAATAAACGGAACTTTCGGTTATGTTAGACCTTGATGTAAACTACAACTGATTATCGTTTGGTGTATATCGCTGAACAGGTGGCGCTACTGTTCTGCCTTATTTACAATTTTCACAATAGCCATATCTCAAGAATTAGTGCATGGATTATCTTGAAATTTTATATTTAGTTAGTGATTTATATAACATGATGCTGATTATGTTTTGGTGGAAATCGCTCACACAGGTGACGCTTCCCTGGTGCATTATTTTTGATTATCGCAATAGCTATATATCTCAAGTACTAATCAACGAAATTTTTTAAAACTTCAGATTCAGTTAGTCCCTGATACAGATTTATGTTGTTTAGTTTTTGACGTAAATCGCACTACAGATGGCACTGCTATGCTGCATTTTTCAAGATTTAGTAATAGATATACCTCAAGAACTAATGTATCGATTTTCATCAAACGTCAAATTCAATTAGTATCTTATAAAAAATTGATTCTGCTTAGTTTTTGTTGCACATCACCCAACATATGAAGCTGTTATGCAGATTTTTTTTTGAAGATTTTACAATAGCTCTATCGCAAACCAATGCATGTATTTTCATCTGACTTCAGATTGCGTTATAAGTTTGCAACGGTTGGACATTCAGCGTGGGGGTGGAATGGAGACATAACTCAGAACATAAGATAAAAACAATTTATTTAAAACGGTTAGGGCTCAAGGGCAGTGGAGCAGTTCTGTAATTTTAATAACTGATAACAATACTAAAAGATTAAACTCATACTCATAGCTCCGGCACTAACTCAATCGGGGCACTTCAGATTACTTCTCAGCTATATTTCGGCTAGGCTGCTAGATAAAACTTTATTAGCTACGTTGTGACAACTCCGACTGCCTAAATTAAATGATCACAGCCAGAGCTGTCTCAAAAGAATCATCAACATACACATTGATTCTATAAAAAATCATATCATAAAAATTAGGTAAGACATAAAAATTCTTACCTCCTAAATTCCAATTCTTCGAGAAAATCGGGGTATCGGGTGTCCAAATCTTCTAAGCCTTCTACAGCAGCATAAATATTGAAGACCACTTTAACTCAAAAACAATAGTCTTCTTCATTTTCATATTTTTTTAATAAAGACGAACACGATTCAAAAAAAGAAACACACAACAATAATATTTACAAATGGCCGTGACAATTTCACTATTACATCTTGGTTCTACAACTTCTACCTTCTAACTGAACTACAAAACAGAAAAAAAAGAGAATGAAAATTAATAAACAAACAATGTTCTCAGTCTAATAAAAGGGTTCGTAGCGGAATAAAACATTTAGGCGCATGCGCCGCACCTTTACGTAAGAGAAAAAACAGAGTTTCAGTTTTTAAATTGCGCAATAGTTTTTTGCCTTACAGGTGGTGGATGAAAGGAATATAAAATAAGTTCCAAATCCCGACATCCTCCCACCTTTGAGTTTCAGGGGTTCAGCTGGAACTCAAATTTTCCACTTAACTATCGGTTTGATAATGCGTCCATATCTTGAACGATGAACTAAAGAGTCAGAATTTCGGTTCTTGACCGAACCACTGGGAGGATCATTGGAATGTTCTTTGTATTCGTCCGAAGAACGTGAATTTTTCATGTCGTTGAAATGGCTTCTCATGAGATCATCATTTTGTGACACCTCTAAAGATATTAGTCTACTTGTTGTTCTGATGAATTCACCACTTTTCATCTTTACCTTGACAAGTCGTACTTGTCCATCCTTAGATGGGAAAATTTCAGTTATTTTGGCCAGAGGCCAATCGAGTCTTTTGTTATTGTCACTAGTTACAATCACTACGTCGCCTATTGCAAAAGGTTTCTCCTTTTTGTTATTTTTATTTGGTTGACGCAATTGACCTAAATATTCAGATCGAAATCTTTTACGAAGGTCTTCTCTTAGTTTTTGTTGGTAGGCACGCCTTTTATTCAACGATTCAGCATCCAAAATATCTATATCAGGTGTTCCACTACCTTTTACTTCTTGCAGAAACATTGATGGAGTGAGAGGTACAAGATCATTTTTGTCTTCGGAAACGTAGGTAAGAGGGCGACTGTTGATTATACTTTCGATGTCACACATTACGGTTTGCATCTCTTCATAATTTAGCGAACTTTTTCCTAAAACTTTTCTGAGTATTCTTTTTGTCATTCCTATTAGTCGCTCCCACCATCCTCCCCACCATGGAGCTGAAGGTGGAATAAATTTCCAAGTATTTTTTCTGGATATACTATGATTTTGTACTGAATTCCAATCTATTTCTTTCAACAAATTTTCGGCCCCTACGAAATTTGACCCATTGTCAGTGTAGATAATAGAAGGCCTACCTCTACGGGTAATAAATCTTCTCAAAGTTAATAGAAAGTTTTCGGTTGATAAAGAGGTGGCTAACTCAAAATGAACTGCTCTGAAAATTGCACACGTGTAAATTACTAGCCATATTTTCCTATTTTCTTTAAGAATAAGCGGGCCGGCATAATCCAGACCAACGATTTCAAAAATGGCAGCTTCTCGAACTCTATCTACAGGTAAGGGAGGAGTGGATATTTCTTGTGGTTTAAAATCGTATCTTCTGCATATTACACAGTTTCTAATGATTTTCCTTACGGTTTTTCGAAATTTTAAGATCCAAAAATCTTCCCTCAAATTAGACATTAAAGTTTGTACCCCGGCATGTCCTAGTTTTAGGTGTCTAGATCTAATTATTTTTTCAACTACGGGATGGTCATGAGGAAGTATGATAGGGTATCGAAAATTCATCGTATCTTCTCTCAGCAGTATACGTGATTTCAACCTTAGAACTCTAGCGGAATCTGTAATAATCTAGAACGATTTTAATCGATTATCTAGGGGACCACTAAACGATTGTTCTTGAACTAATTTCAATAATTTATTTTACGCTTCATTCTTCTCTTTTACAGTTAAAATACTATATTCTCTATCTTCTTTAGCTTTCTTGCAGTTTCGGTAAAATCTATACATCCATCCAATTTCGTTAACCAATTTTTCATACGATGAAAATTTTGTAAAAATTTGTTCATTGGGAATATCCAAATTGTTGGCGCTAATTATTGTTTTTCTTCTTTCGGCATCTAAAATTTCAAAATCTGGAAATATGTCTGATTTTGGCCATTCGTTAATTGGTTTCTTTAGCCACTGTGGTCCCTCCCACCATTTGTCTCGGGCTAAAACCTCAGCGGCACAACCCCTTGAAGGCAGGTCCGCAGGATTTAAATGGCCGGGAATGAAATGCCATTTTGAAGGATCACTTAAAGACCGGATTTCTGATACACGGTTATAAACAAAAGGCGCCCAATTTTCATTTCTTTTTATCCAATAAAGTGCATTGGCCGAATCAGTCCAATAAAAAATGTCAATATCATCTAATTTTAAATCCGTTTTGACACTATTTGCTAATCTAGCCCCAATATTGCAAGCCAACAATTCCAACCTCGGAATGGAAATTGTTTTCATAGGAGCAACTCGGCTTCTTGCTTGAACCAATTGACAGAAATTGTCATTCTCACCTTCAAACCGTATAAATATACACGTAGCATACGCTATTTTGCTAGCGTCACAAAAAACGTGCAAAGAATGCAGTTTATCTGCATCCCGAGAAAAACACCTAGGTATTTCAATAGTCCCTAATTTTTCTAATTGTTTTTTCCATTTTTCAAATTTTCTCTTGATAGAAATAGGTAATTCCGTATCCCATGTCACCTTAGCTTTCCAACACTCCTGTAATAATATTTTAGGTTCTAATGTTACAGGACACGTGTATCCAATAGGGTCAAATATTTTGTGTACAGCCGATAAAATGTTTCTTTTGGTTACTTTGCGTTCGACTTCGGAAATTTCCTTTAAATCAACTGCTAAGGTGTCCCTACTAAAATTCCACATTAGACCCAAAACAGGGACTTTTTCCCCTGTCAAAACTTCCCGAAAACTATGCTCCCACCCGCGAAGCTCGAATTTTGCATCGCTAAGAAGGGTTTTTGACTCTTCGATAAATCTGTTCAGTTGTTCCTTACTATCTACACTCGTAACACAGTTGTCTACATAAAATGATTCTAACAATTTAAGCGCAGTGTTTTTAAATTGCTCCGGTGCGTTTTTTAAATGATATTCTAATGTGGCACCTAAAAGATAGGGGCTACAAGAAATGCCAAATACTACTCTTCTATGTTGAAGAGTTATAATTTTTTGAGGGTCCCCTTCTTCATACCACAGGAATTTCAAGAATGAGCGATCTTTTTCTGTAATTCCAATTTGCAAAAAAGCCTTTTTTATGTCAGAAATTACCCCAATTTTTCCTAATCTAAATCTATTTAATATAGAAGGAATCAGTTCTACGAGGTTAGGCCCCTTCTGAATACAGTTATTTATAGACGGCGAATCCTTTTCCCGAGCTGAACCATCGAAAACTGGCCGCACCTTTGTAGTGGAGTTTTCTTTAAACACCGCTCTATGAGGAAGGAAATGCTCACTACCTAATGTTTTTCTCTGATCAACTTTTTCTATTATTTTCTCATCTAACCAGTCATCGAATACTTGATTATAATCACTTAATTTTCCTACCCTTTTTAACGAATCGACGCATGTTTTTAATCTACGTCGAGCGATATTTTCGTAACTGGGTAAACGAGGGTGGCCTTGTATCCATGGAAGACTAACTTCATACCGACCCTCGTCATCTACTCTAATGTTACTGAGAAAATGTTCTTTAGTGGCTAATTCTATTTCCTCTCTACTCTTTTTCTCCCCAGGATCGCGAATTCCTAAAGTGTCAAGTTGCCATAACTCGGTAATTTTTTCCTCTTTGACATGCAGCGAAAAAATTAAATTGTTCATATTCTTATTTTCATAACCTTCAGTTTTCCCAAGAATTGTCCAACCTAAACGAGTGTCCATGCAAGCCAATCCGCCCTGTAATTGTTTTAAATGTCCGGTAAATAATTTCCCGGCGACATCTGCACCAATTAACACATGTATCTCATCAGGAGAAAATTCATATAATAAATCATTAACTTTAGTTACTCTATCAGTCAAAACTATTCCGTACCGCTTTATTTCCTTAATAAAGGGTCCTTCCGGTATAGGTGAAATTTCAGAGCAAATTTTTTGTTGGTCTAATACCTCAAATTTACATCGGAAACTATTATCCATATTTCCCAAATTAATCAAATATCTATCGTGTAGTTCTTCACATTGCCGCCCCCCAAATAAGCTATGCACTATTCTCTCTTTACTCATGCTACTATATCCTAACATTTTAGCAGCAAATTTCGATATGTACGATCGCTGCGAACCCGTATCATATAAAATTCTAACATTTCGTACGATATCCCCATTGTATATACGCACAACCAATGTTTGGAGCAAAACTCGTTTTCTAGACGTTGTATTCGCAAGCATACAATCTTTATTAGCAGTTGAATCCTGTTTAGAATTTTCGCCTAAATTAATTTTACTCTTTTCTATGCACATGAACTGGTGGTGATTTTTCCCGCAATGAGAACAGTTGATTTTAGTTTTACAAACTTTTGCTAAGTGGTTGACATTAAAGCAACGAAAGCATGCTCCTTTTCTTAATAAAGCATCTTTTCTTTTCGCCAGTGTCATTTTCCATACCGCTCTACAATTTTGACTACGGTGTTTGTTTTCGCAAAAAACGCACTGTTCTTCCGATTTTTTTTCATCCGCTTTATACAGTTCGGCCGCCGTAGGAAGAGAAAAATGTTTATCTTTTCTATCGAATTTTGTTTCTCTGTTTACTGAAACATCTTTATCGAAAGAAAACCCACTCTTAGCTAATTTAACCTTTTGCTCCATCTCAACTTCAATCTGTAAAAATTGCATTAAAACATCTAATTTATTAATTCCCTGATTTTTATCTTTATCCTTAACAGTTAAAGTACCAAGATGTCTTTCCCATAATTTAAGAATATCTGAAGGCAATGCCGATTCGACCAGTGGATATAAAATCGACGAATAATTTTCGCTCGATACTCCTAACATTTTCAGTGACCGAAGATAAGTTTCGATTTTATCGTATAATTTAACAAGAGACAGTTTTTGCCCTTGTCCGAAGGAATTATTAATAACTAATCCTAAGACTTCGCGTATATATACTTCAATTAAAACATCTGTCCTACCAAACCGTGCCTTCAACGACTGCACCGCTTCTGGATAGCTCTCGGCTGTGGGGGGAAAAGAATCCACTATTTCTCTGGCTCGCGATCCTTTCTGTGTAGCCATTATTAGGTACTGAATTTTGTCTTCATTTGTTATGTCCCTATCTTCATGAATTTTCTCAAATTGCCCCCAAAAAGTTAACCAGTTTTTAATTTCACCGTTGAAAGGTTGGAGCTCTAATTTAGGTAACTTAAATTTTCTTCTTGTTGCCATGCTATCTAATGTTAAGCAATTACCTGGATTAAGACTTTTTTCTAATTTTTGTATATAACGCGATAATTTGGTTTTTGTTTAATAAAATATCGTGTTATACTTATCGATAGAATCATATTCAGTATCAAAAGCATCTTGCTTACAGGTTGGGTCTTCAGACAAATTATCAAGAATTTGTTTAAATTCGCAAGTTCATTTTGCTTTGCTTCTAATCTAATTAAAATTGAAGACAAGCTATTTAAATCATCACAATTAGCCTGTATAAGGTCTTCAATTTCTTTAGTTAATTTCTTGAAATTTGAACGCACTGGCGTTCTTAACTTTCGTAATTTTTCCATAATTCTAAATCAAATTTTTTTCTAATTTCTTATTCACTAAACTACGGAGCACCCGATCCCAGCAGGGGATGCCACTTTTATGTGACAACTCCGACTGCCTAAATTAAATGATCACAGCCAGAGCTGTCTCAAAAGAATCATCAACATACACATTGATTCTATAAAAAATCATATCATAAAAATTAGGTAAGACATAAAAATTCTTACCTCCTAAATTCCAATTCTTCGAGAAAATCGGGGTATCGGGTGTCCAAATCTTCTAAGCCTTCTACAGCAGCATAAATATTGAAGACCACTTTAACTCAAAAACAATAGTCTTCTTCATTTTCATATTTTTTAATAAAGACGAACACGATTCAAAAAAAGACACACACAACAATAATATTTACAAATGGCCGTGACAATTTCACTATTACATCTTGGTTCTACAACTTCTACCTTCTAACTGAACTACAAAACAGAAAAAAAAGAGAATGAAAATTAATAAACAAACAATGTTCTCAGTCTAATAAAAAGGTTCGTAGAGGAATAAAACATTTCGGCGCATGCGCCGCACCTTTACGTAAGAGAAAAAACAGAGTTTCAGTTTTTAAATTGCGCAATAGTTTTTTGCCTTACAGGTGGTGGATGAAAGGAATATAAAATAAGTTCCAAATCCCGACAGCTGTATATATATTCTTTATTAACTTTGAAATAGTCAACGTAATTAATATTAACTCTTACCACCGGCCAACTTCTCGATTCGTCTTCCAAAACTCCTTGTCAACTTACTGAAGGCTCGATAATAATTGATATCACTCGCTCTAGATCAATCTCACTGCTTGTCGTCACCACCTAGCTAGCTTCTAGTCACTACTAGCTGGCCAACGCCGCTAGACACCCCACACACACTCAAACTACAAGCTTTTATATGCTGCAAACTGAGATACTACAAATTTACATATTACTTCTAACCACGACATAACTGTAGAATCCGAGAAAGACACATACGCTCTAGAAAGTTAAAGTAAAAGAGAGGATAGATGTCGCTTTCACGCTTACACATATTAAATCATTGACGTCACGATCTCAAAAATGCTGGAGTACCTTTATTACAAAGGTCACTCCCTCACAAGTTGACATGAGTTGTTGCTGATTATATATTTTATTTTAAACCACTTAACCGATCGCGTGACTATGCTGCGTTTTTGAGGAAGTATTAATATGAAAGATAGAAGAAAGTTTTGGGATTGACTCATCTGACTAGTTAAATAAAAGTATTCTAGAGTAATAACGACTCGAGGTTCGTCAATTTTTATGACTTTGTTTTATCGTTACATATTTCAAACAAACATAAGATTTGATACAACAACTTATTAACTATGTGTACAAATAAGTATATTTTAGCACATAGGGTAACATTCCCAGTAATTGGCACATTAAGGATTTGTCTTTAAATTACTTCTATTTTCATTACCAAGAAATAAAATATTTACTTGCAAATATTTTTAAATCAAAGAGTGCATATTTGTGCATCTATTTTGCCCACTAAAAGCAAAAATATTTGAAAAAGTATTTTTATAAAAATATATTTATAAAAAGTTGCTGTAATCATCAGTAATTGGCACTTAGACTTTTACACAATTAAAGTAACCCTTTTCAACTAAACAAAACTGTTCTCAATTAAAATTTAAAATATACTATAAATCAGATAATAATAAATTGAAATGCATGCCTTTCTTAAGCTAGAGAAGAAGCATTTGCAACAAAAATGGCTAATTTGATACAAGCCATAGTTGTTTCTCTTTCCTAGGCACCTTTGTCATTTAATAGCATAAATCAAAGTTATAATTTGTAAAGTAAATGAACATATAACTGGCATATGGTCTTGCATTTTTAAAAGACTTGATATAAATCTTATTTTAGGACATTTTTGTAGGATGTGCCAATCACTGGTGCCTGCCAATTACTGGGGATGTTACCCTATGTATTCATGAAAAATTCAGACGGGATTTTTTGATCAATGCTTCTTGGCATTATTACTCACTTGTGTGTGTAATAGCACCATTCAAATATAACCATAAAACAAGGTGGAACAATGGCTTCTAAATTGTCCAATTTTAAAGATACAAACTCTACAATACTTGAAATACTATCCTTATCTATATATTTAAAAGACCTGGCTGTTTTTTTAGTAATTAGCTCAGGGCTGTTCATCAGCCCTGAGCTTTCTACTGACCCAATTTTGATAATTATTTTTTTAAATGAAAGCTGTTTATGTGTAGATGTGCCCATTCTGGCTAATTTTTAATTTATTTCTATTTTTATATTTAAATTTTAATTTTAAAAGCTTTTTCGTGACATTTCTTCAAAAGAGTGGGAACAGGTTAAGCTTTTCTCCATGGAGGTATAAGATAGGTGCAGGGGAAGTATTATCTCTGGGGGTGATGCTAAAAATGTAACCCTACATTAAATCACATTAAGTACAAACAAAACCACGTGCTTTGACACGCCTATCAATTGAAACAGGTTTAAACCCGTATTTTTTTGCTATTGTTTTTTAAAAAGAACTAATCTATCGCTTCACCGGTAAGAATTTTATTAATTATTTTATCATAAGTGTTTTAAATATCAATATAGAATTTTTTTTAACGTTTTGCTTGAAAATATAACATTTGTTAATATTTTAAAATCGTCTGCAGTCAGAAATCTATATTTTAGATTAATATTTATTACTTAAGTTTTCATACATGATTTTAAAAGAATATTTTCATCATTATATTTTAAATATTTATTTACATGCAATTATTTAGTCATAAACATTTTTCATCTACGTTATAAAGTATTTAAAACTGAATTAAAGAAGGAATCTTTTGGTAATACAATTTTTAGTTCGTAACAAATGTTTTAAATATGTAATTTAATTTTAATTTGATATTTAATAATTGCTAATTTTCCAATTTCTTTTATTTTAAAAGCGAACATTTATTTTAATAAATAATAATAGAACAAAGACCATTTTAAAAAGTTGCTATTTCTTCTTAAAATATGCTTCAATCGTAATTCATTTCTTTCAATTCGTATTATAATACAAAATTCCTTCCGCGTCCTTTTGTTTGGAACATTAAAAGTTGAGCGATAAATGGATTCATATTGCAAACCTTTTTTGAGCCTTACTTCACCTCCACCTATCTCATTCCTCCATGGTTTTCCTCACTATAATAAAAATGTATTTTACTTTATTACTTTCCACCAATCAGGAGCTTGATCTCATCGGTGAATGTGTAATTGCATTTGAAAGAAAAAAAAATAATGGTTTACGTAAAATTAAATCCTAATAAAATGATTGCACACAATTATTCACTAATCGCGTACAATACACAGATTATTTACTGAGTAATATTATCAAATATTATGTAAGTAAATAAAATAACAGAAAATAAACTTTAATAAAATATAATATCTAAAGCGAAATTTTGTCCATGGATAAAGCGTCGTCATTCAGAAAGCATATAGATTTGTTCCATGAGTATAATATACATTATTATAGCTGTGTCAGTGATGATGTCATATTCACTGACTAATAAACTGAATAAACTGAACTTCTATTTCTTTAATGGTCCGTGGTGTGCACAAATGAAAATATTTCTATAAATTGCATCATTTCTATTTAATTATAATAAATATTTTATAAAACTACAGAATTTTTAAATAACTGAATAAATCACGCTTTCATTTCGGAAAAGATGAATGTTTCTGAAGGTGTAAATGATGTCATATTAGAAAAAAAGAATAAAACGTAGATATGCTGGTATTACACTATTTCTATTTTACATAATATCAAAAATTTATTGAAATCATTTCGTTGTATTAAGTTATTATTTAAAATAAAAATAAATAAAATGTTTTCTGCATATCGGCAACAAGCACAAAAATTTTATTCTTTTTAATAACAAAGATATCGTTTTTCTTTTCGTTGCCATAACAATAAAATTAATTTTGACAAGTTCATGGAGGCTACAAACCAATAAATAAATTACATTTATTGCAAGTGCTGTAAATGTGTAGTGGGTTGGTTACGCAGTTTAGTAACCTGTTTCTATTATAATTAAAACTTTTATTGATATTATAATTGTTGCACAGTTAACAAGCGATATTTAAACGGAGAAAAATAAACTATGCAGATATTATTGAATTAGTCTTCTGAGGTACTATATTAACTTCTTAAATAATTTGGCATTTAAATAATGTTTAAGGCTTAGAAACCGCATTAAAAAAGATTTGCAGCTGAAGTTAAGTCCATCATAATAATTTATGAATTGTTTTCCTTATTTTTTCTTATTTTCTGAAGTTTGTGTATCTTCATCATGAAACGTGATGTTTTTCCTATTTTAAGAGCAGGCAATTGCTTATTTCATTCAGTATCTTATTGTGTATATAAGACTGATATACATCATACATAATATATATTCTTTTCCGCCGAATTCCGACGGGTGCAGCTAGTTTACAATTAATTTTAATATCAGGATGCAGTAATACTAATTTGATATTTAATTCAAGAAAAAATAGCGGCATGTAAGACATGCAAATTTCTCTTTATCCTTTATGGTTTTCAAAATAATAATAATACTTTCTCGTGTATAAAACAAAACAAATAAAATAAAAATGACGTCCGCATGTTGCTCCTCCGCATCATCTGGGTAATCATGAAAGTGGATGGTGTTATTATCCCGGTGTATTTATTGAGTAGTATATTTTAAATTACAAGCCATCTGGCAAACAAATATCAAAAATAATATAAAAAATCTCTCACACATTTTGAAAGTACATTAAATAACACTACAAATTTATGTATTAAACAATGTTTTTCCTAATACATATAATAGTTTTCACATTACAGAACTTACTTCGCAAGTTTGAAATCGGGCGTTGACTTTTACATGTTTCTTCCAGTGATAAAATCTACAAAAGGAAGAAATTAACTTTATCAGCGTTTTTTTACTTACCCATCATACGCAGTATAGGGTAAGTCTTGCAATCGTTTTGAAAATCGAAAATTTTTTTGACGGATTTACACGTTTTAGACACTGGGGATTTTGAAAAACATTTTTAGAAAAAAAATTGCAGTCCGTCTGTCTGTCTGTCTGTAACCGCTCTATCTCACGAACAAATTGAGATAGAGACTTGAAATTTTGTATGTACTTAGTATGTAAGAATGGGACGAAGCCTATGAAATATCAGCAACCTCGATTATCCGGAACTATTTTTTCCAAATTCTCGAAAAATTCGTTCTGATAAAAGGTACATAAAAATTTTCGAATTTTTTTATTTTAAGGAATGCATGTAAAAGGCAATAAAAAAACACAAATTTCGCATAAAGAACGAAGTCGATCGGATTATTAGTTGTCGAGATATTTGTAATACTGTTTTCCACATTCTTCGATTTTTCATGATCCTGTATTTCATTCAAATTTCAATTCAGAGGTATATTTTGATTGAAATGAGACGCCGTAATCCGATGCAGCAAAATGTTAGTTAATATGATTATTATCTTTGGAGTTATAAGGATGTTTCTTTTACGTAATTTGGTACTTCTTGACTAGTTTGGCGTTTTATATAATTTGTTGAAATTGGTGCATCAGCAATTACTATGTGTATTAACAACATTTAAATTTAGTTTTGGAATTGAAGTACATTGTATAAATAGTTTTCACATATTTTATTTTCATATGCATATAAATGATGGGTAAGTATTACGGTGGCCTCCAACGACTAGTTTTAAATAGAGATGATTCAAAGCCCCTCTGCGCACAATCCGTAGTGCCATCATCTTGACTCTTTCTGATGTATTATATGTAGGATTTTTGTATAATTTGCCTTACAAATAGCAATGTGACTCTATTGCCACGAGCTTAATAATGAAGTTTAATAATCTCAAAATTGTTATTATAATAACTGCCTATGAAATCCCTTCAATAAAATGTATGTTCCTTTTGTATAATTTGGATTAGCTACATATAATATACGTAATAACTCTTTTTGCAACAAATTAAAGTTATGGTGACTAATGATGAGTCTTCTGTAACACTGATAAACAAGGTTTCTGTTTCTAACTAAAAATGTGGTGACTTTTATATTTTAGGTGGTGCTGTGAAAGAATATGCCATTAAAAAGTTTGCATCACCCACAGATTTTTAAAAAATTCAAAATCCTGAAAATCCTTATTTTGTAGTATTTATTCAACACATACACCTTATGAAATTTATCATTTGGTATTTTAGTAATGACAAACTTTTAAATAAACATTTATAAAGCTAAAAATTAATATTTAAAACACTGAAAGTATGCATTGTTTATAAAGTTTCAGAAAAATATAGATTTTTTGTAAAAAGAAATGATATTAATAAGAAATTTCATACTTTATGTAAGCGGTAAATATCTTATCTGTGAGTGCTCTCTTACAGGTCATTGTTCCGAGTTATATTGAAAATTTAAAGAAGACATTAAGCCACTTATATCATTACAATAGCATAAATAATTTTTTCTTTTAAAAAATGTTGAATATTTCTCATATCAATCTCGATAAATAGATATCTTTGTATTGTTTTTCAGGAGATTCCAACCTTGCAATCTTGATCAAGTAATTCTGAGTTTTTCTTTGATAAATTTAAGTCTCTCACAAAATCATTTAATTCTTTTTTAATAATTTGGTGTGGTTCTTCATTTATGCCAGGAGAATAGTTCATATCAGATGTAGAGGAAGTTTCAGTTTCATCGATTTCCATTTCTACTGCTGCATCTTCATATGTAAAATTCTCTGGAGGTTTCGGTATTTGTAAATCATCATTATGTAATACTGGTCACATTGCTGAATCTAAGTTCGTGTACTTAATTTTATGTTTACTTCTTGCAAAGAATCCTTTAATTTTTGTAATATATTAATAGCAGTCAGTTATTTGATCCTTCGGCATGTGCCATATCATGGGTCTAGCAAAGGATATACACTTTTTTGTATCTTTCATCCACGTCCGGAGGTTTGTAGCACATTATGTACAACAAGAACGAGGTGCCCATTTCTTATCTCGTTCACCTACTTTATATCCAAGGTACATATGATAGGCGCATTGATACTTTTTCAAAGTTAGCTCCCCGCACACACAGCAAAAAGAATCGGGTTCATTAACGCATCCTCTAGACATGTTTTAGATATTGCAGAGGAAAATACGATAATTATAATCAAAATTTAATTAAAAAGTCTTACAGAACAAAGAAATAGTAATATATTTGCCTCGAAAAATAAGTTTCCACTGTCAGGGATTTGCGTTAAAGTCAAATACTGTGGGGGTGGCTAGAGCTGTCTGTTCAAGGTCGCTAACATAAAATTTATTAGGGGGACATCTGTTTCTACTCTCTTACTGTATCTTCTATCGTTGTAATAAGAAAAAGGAATGTTTGTGTGAATCAAATACATGAAAGAGAATAATATAATATAATTACAATGCCTATACGATGCCTACATACTCCAAAACGTATTAATGAAATTTCTCAAAATTGGAGAGTGATAGAAAATTTTTACAAACATATTCGTTTTGAGCAGCTTGAAATCTATAAGAAACACCCAACGTATATAGAGAAATCGAAAATTCGTTAAAATTTGTTTATCAGTGTAATTTACAGCCTACAGCATAATACTGCTACAATAAAGTTTTTTCCACGACTGAGTTGTTGTTTAGAAAATGATAACAATAAGCAAATTTGGTGATTAAGAAGACGTGCAAGAAAATTATATTTCACAAATAATTGCAAAATTATACGAATAATTGAAATTCTTATCAGGGTAAACTGTTTGCCATGAAAATAATGTTTAAATGCTCTTTCACAAGAATTTTTATTCTCATTCTTGAAAAGGTTTCTTTTAAAATCCTTTCAATGTTGGAATCAGCCATCTAATATTTTACTTGTGTTTTTTTTGTTGTTGAAGTCAGTGATAGTGTTTTACAGATTTATTATTTATTATACTACCCTTTAAAAGATTCCTAGTGTAAATTCAAATTTTAATTCATTCGCATAATAGCATAACAGATAAAAGACTTTTTAATCATGATAACAAATACGAGAATTTCGAATTCCCAATTTTCGTAAAGCTTGCAGCCTGTTGAGCATTTTCTTGCGTCAGTTACTAGTAGAAGGCTCCTTTCCACAGCAAGAGATTTACTGATTCTTGTCGACCAATATTCGATTTTTAAAAGGTTATCCTTGCATAATTTATTTTTTGCCTAATAGTGATTGAGAAATAGGGCGTTGCTCTCTGCTATTGGTTTCAATATAAGTATAATTGTATTATCTATAGACTTGTATAAAGTTGGTCCTTCTAAATCGGGCATGAATCGATCAATTGGAATGTAGTTTTTTTCAATCTGTTATTTGAAGAGGAAAAAAATACTGCTGGATTATAAACAACTCCAAACAAATTACAAGTTGGGAAAGTTGGATAAAACCGGGTAGGTGGATAAAACAGGGAACTAAGCTTTATGACTTTATTTGTGGCGATATATAGCCGAAACTTTTAGAATTATTTTTAGGCGAGGAGAGCGGTATGCCAGCTTCCAGTAACCAGAAGTCGTGTAAACTAACTCATTTTGCAGCGATTATTTTTTTAAAGATTTCACGCGTAAATGTTAAAAATTCGAAGTCTGCAATATTACGTTACCAATACTAAATATCAAAAGATTTAGATTAGGTAATAATAACGTATGATAGTCTGTTATTTACTCGTTTTTTTAACGTTTTGTATCGGTGTCTATGAGTTATCTGAACAAAGCTAGAGTAATATTTCATCAAAATGGCTTAGTCGGACATAACAGGGATGCAGATTTTCGGACACAAACGGGAAGTTCCTGGGATTGGACAACTCATTTATTTGTGCTATTGAAATAGAATTAACTTGTTTATGCATTGTTTGACGATCTACAAATATTTAAAAGCTATACAAAAATGTTATTTAATTTAAGTTGTTAAATAGAAGATTGTTTTTAGTTATTTCTATTGCAACACCTATCCTTATTTCAAGCCCCTAAAAATTAGAACTCGAACAAGAAGAAAAAGAAAAGACCGAAAAACAAGATAAGAAGAACTTAACTCTGAAACGAAGCTTTCCATAATGACAGAAAAGAAAAGTAGAAAAACTGATGTAAAAAAAAAGAAATGACATTAAACGAGGAGGAAGATAAAAGTGAAGAATGTATTTTTTGCAACGGCTTACATGAACAATCTAAACCTAAGAAAAGTTAGATAAAATGCCTTCATTGTAGAGGATGGGCACATGAAGCACGCAGCAATGCATATGAACAAAATCGAACTTTCGTTTGTGATTTTTGTGACTAAAAATTTTAACTCTTAATTCATAACTTAACTCATTTTTATTTTATGTAGATTTTATATAGATTCCCATTCTATAATATGTCAATTTTCCTTTGATAAATTGTATTATTGCAAAATTGCAATGTGTTTTTAATTATTTTTTCCAAGTCCCGGTTTTATCCGACCTGGTCGGACAAAACCGGCACATTGTACACTTCTAAAAACAGTGTTGTTATGATCTCAATTTCTGTTGTTCGTGACTGAATGAACACATTTTTTCTTCCTAAGGAATCACTTCATCATTTTAATAAAAATTTTGACTGATTTGTTCACGTAGTGCACAATAATAAAAGAAAAAACATTAGAGTACCGGTTTTATCCGACTTTCCCCTACTTTTTTTTTAATCTAAGGTGGCAGAGTTTAAATCAGTCATATTAAAAAAAAGCTTTTGTAACATTATTAAGTTGGACAAGCTTTAAAATTTAACGAAAATGTGAATTTGCTTAAAAATTTTTTGTTTATAGGGGATAACTACAATGAAGCACGCATGAAGTTTGAAAGGGCGAACTGTTTAAATATATGGCATAATGTGGAATTAAGTTGCCAGTTGTATGTAGATATTTTGGGATAAACTAATGTAAAATATAGTATATGGTTGCAAATTTTGAATAGTTATAAAATTAACCGAGAAAAAATTTCCAAATTCTGATTGGATACAATGGAAAATTTTATGCAGACCTTATACCATGATTATAGATTTCTTATGAATCTCACCTTTTACATATGATTGAGATGTAGAGACAAATGTCTATTTATATAATACGCTAATGTGATGATTCCGGGTGTACCCTCATCTTCGCTAAAAACAAATTATGGCTACCATGTTAGGCATAAGTATATAGATTCCATAAGTATGATGATTGTTCAATATATGGAAATATACACATAATCTGTATTGTATGACATCTATTATCTTTCTTTTTCTCCCAAAATCATCAAAAACTATCCAGTTATAATATTTTAAACTGTAAATTAAAAATAACGGTTAACAAGTTATTATGACCTACGGAAAACCAAATATAAATAACCAACAATATTTTCGTAACGTCATCTATTGACAATCAATATAAATAAAAGAACTTGACGTAATGATACAATAATTATATATCCATTTTTTAAATTTCGGTTTCATAATTTTAAGGTTTTGTTCAATATAAACAAAATTAATATTATTATTTAAATTTAATCTTTTTTTTTATTTTAACACTCGTACTCTTATTTTTTTTCTTTTTTTTTTTTTTGTTCGCATTACAGATAAAAAGAGTTTATTTTTTTTCAGGTGTAATTAAGTTGTGAGATCGCATTTGTTTGACTGAAAATTATTTTTTCACATTCTCCAGTTAAGTTACATTTTTTTTTTTTTTTTTTACTCCAAAGTTATGTTTGAATATTACTACGACAAAAATCTAAATTTTATATGCATTGACATAATTGATATATGTAGTACATACACTATAAATAAAAAGGAGCGACTATTCACTCCGGAGGAGTGAATATTCATTCTATCGCAGACTCAAAATATGCCCAACCTCTTTAGAGTGACTATTCACTCTTAGCAAAAGCGGAATTGTTGACTCTCTAAAAGAGTGAATATTCACTTCTTTGAAGGGAATAATCACTGTAAGCAGGAGTGAATAATCACGCTTTCGAAGGAGTGACTATTCACGCTTGCTAAAGGAGTGCATTTTTTCACCCCTGGTAGGAGTGGAAAGTCACTCTTACGTAGTTGTGAATGTTAATTTTTTATGCAGTAAATTTTTTTTAATGTTGCTTTTATGAGCATTTTAAGAGAATCACATCTTTAGAGCATGCAATAAAAATAAATACAAGTGTGGTAAAGATTGGAAAAAAATACTTTATTGACAATATTTATTTAATTTACAGTTTTTAACATTATTTGAACTTAAAAAAAAACTCTATTAAAGTTATATATGAATTAAATTAGATCACTGACAGAAAATCTAAAATATTTTATTACAATCTTATCGCTTGTGTTTGTTTTCATTGCATGCGCTTATAAATATACGATAGTTTTAAAATGCCCATAAGGCCAAGCGTAATTAACCGAAATCTTAATCAGATAATATTATTTTGTCCTTTTAGATACCCATTAAATTTTATTTAAAATTTTAATAATTTCCGTGATGTACGCTATGTGCTTATTTTTTTCATGTGTAATTCAAATTTTAAATATTTAGAAAATTGTATTCTTTGCTATTAAACTTGAATGTGTGAAGTTGTTTATGTGTTATGATTTATCATTGTTTTATTAAAATGAAAGTGGAGTCTAGAATTTTTTTTTGTTCTGTGGACTATGTATATATGTACGTACATATATTTAAACATATTCCTTATCTTTAAATTTTCACAAGCTATTGCCTGAAAGGTGGATTTTAGTACAATGCTTACAATAGGCAACTGCAGGATATAAGTCATGTTTTTTTTATGCCAGTGAATTTTATTAGAGATGGGACGAATAGTGATTTGGTCGAATAGCCGAATACCGAATATTCGGTCAAATTTTAGGCCGAATACCGAATATTCGGCGGCCGAATACTAATTTTTTTTTCCAATAAAGAAAATAAATTTTGGTTACATATAATTTAAAAAATAGGATCTCATTAATAATTATTACTCTTAAATGTGCTTTTAAATGTATTTTTAAATTTGAAAAACTTATTTTAACACAAAAAAATTATGAAATTGCATTATATTATTTTATCCTAATGTACATCAAACGGATTTTCAGTAAGTCAGGATGGGAAGATATTTCCATTAAAATATGAAAAATGTACTTCACTTTTACTATAAAATGATACATTTACCCTTTCTTGCATCCAAAATCAATAATATTCTTAATCTCTTTCTCTGAGATCTCACAAGAAAATATTTTCTGAAATAACCTTTAATAAAGTAAATTTGATTATTTAGAGTTTGTGTCCCTAATTATAAGCAAATTTGTAAGAACGAGACTGTTCTGAAATCAGTTGCCGTTGCCTAGCTTTAAATTACAAATTACGTTAAAGCAAAACGTTATGCTTAAAGTAGTATGTTAACAAAATCTTTGACATTTCAATTGGCACATACAATATTCAACTTCAATATTCCACTTATTCAAGAAGCATAAAAAAGATAAACAGAAATTGATAACAACATGAATGAAGGAAGATGTAAATTAAAACTATATACATAATAATGTTACATATTTAAGTCAGTAATTATGAAAATAATTATTTAAAAATGAAAACTATTTAATTAATTATTAATTAATTATTATTAATTTAATTATTTTGATCGGTATTTATGTTTAAATATTTATAAAACTATCTTCATAAAGCAAGTTGTGTCATTTAATGCATATCTAGTTTGACACTAATTCAGTTTTCAGATGTACCGTTGTATTTGGAATACTGATATTTGATATTTAATTTTGAAAATAAATCTTCGTTAATACACCTAGTGAATAATTTTTTTTCATTTCTTACTTTATAGAAACTAAGTTATGATTTTCATAAAAGCCTTTTTTATATGTGCATGGAATTTGCAGACATTAATAAATATTCAAGTGTTTTAGAATAAGGCAGTGTTTTCTATAAGTGCTTTTATATCTTGAATTGTAATATAGCATTCTGTAATGAAGACATTTCCCGTACAATTAAATCTCCAACTTGGACATCATTTTCTAAAATATCACTTTTATAGGAAATACAGAAAAGCTGTACATTTTTTTAGCATCTGAATAACTGTATATTTTATAAGTAAGAATGAGAAGGACTTCATGAATGAAGTAGCACATTTGAATTAGAGAAAAAAAATGTAAGAAATGAAATTCTTTAAATCCTAAATTTATTTGGCAAGAAATCTTTCACCATTCGGCGAGATTTTAACAATATTCGGCAAGATATCTCTAAATATTCGGCTACAGGTATTCGGCCAAAGTATTCGGTCAACAATCCTTCAATATTCGGCCAACCGAATATTCGGTAAAAGGGCCGAATAGGCCGAATACCGAATAGTGGCCGAATATTCGTCCCATCCTTAAATTTAAAATCTTATGAATAAGAACTACAAAAATTTTACATATAAGAAATAATAAGAAAAAGAATGATTTAGAAATTAGAAAAGAGAAGAAAAAGAAAAGAAATGACATAATATCTATTGTTTTTAATTGCTTGAAAATTACTTTGAATATAAAAATAGTTATTAATAATTAGAAAATGTATTCAAACATGTATTACACATGTAAATATGAACTTTTAAAAATATATACTAAGGAAATTTTATTTATAAACTTCATTTCAAGTATAAACAACTTTTTATTTATGCCTAATTTATCATGTTTAGTTTTTTAGTGCTAATAATTACTTGTACCAGAAATGATTGCAATAAAAGGAAAATTAATAACTGTTGTCTGATAGTACTCAATTTTCAAAATTTAAAATTGTGAAAAAAAATAGAGCAAAACAATGCTTTCGTATAAATTAAAATAATTAATATATCAATTTAAAAAACTCAAAATATATTAATCAATACTTTTCAAATATATCGTTAAACAACAAAATAAACTGCCATACATGTTTAAAATGCTTCTGCGTTTGTTTAATTTTCAAAAATCTTATAGTAGTATATAAGAAATTCCTATGATATTTTTAGAAATTTGATAAATGTTAAATCTGAAGCACTGGATATCCTAATTTATGATTTTCAATAATAAATTAAAATATCAATAAGAATAAATCATTCACAAATTTCATTTACGGTAACATGTAAAGAAAATTTTCACAGTATTAAAGATTTTTTTTTTTTCAGTCTAAAAACTTTTACTAATATCATAATTATATATGAATATCATTTTTATCTCTGGAATAATATCAAATAAATAAATAAATAAATAAAATAAATAAATATTGATGCATATAGCTGCAAGTGTTTAACAATAAAAAGAGAAGAAATACAATATAAGATAAATACGGAATCAAACGGTTTTAATTTTACGTTTTTATCTCTTTAACCATGAATCACTGAATCATGAGATGAAAAAAAAAAAAATCATTCAGATTTTCGAACTAAGTATGTAAGCAAATTTTGTTTTTGAATAACTACGAATTAATCATATCACAGTATCGCAGGGGAAGATTAAAATAGTTATCACTCATTGGTTTACTCTTAAAAATCAAGCTAATTGAATTAAAAAATCAACATAAGTAATCAACAAAACAGTTATCTGTTACACATGTTACATGAAGAAGGCATAAAAAATAATAGCTTGAGGGAAAAAGTTTAACATTATACTAAAAAAAGAGATGAATCTTTAAAGCTGTTTATCTCTTATTTATTGATAAAATCCACTGGAGTAGCACGTTAAAATAAAATATGACTCAGCCTTTTATTCTAAAATATCCAACATAGAGTAATATCCATTTTTTAACCGAACTAATGGCGTAGAAAGATATTCTTCCTGCACTTGCTCTTTTCTTATAAATTACATCACAGCAGCTTGTCATTCGCAAAAATCTGAATCTAGTTTGCTGTTCACTATAGCAAAAATGTTCAACGTCGTTATAAAGTAAAACATTTCCTAGATAATTCTACCATATTTTTTGGTTCGTTTATAGCAGGATCATATTAAGACGCTTATGTTTCTAAAAATTGAGACAGATTAAAGATCTGAATTTTCAGATTAAAGACATTACCTGACTGAAATTCTTTTTCACCAGTATTGAATTCAGTGGGTGGCCGTATAAATTTTATTCACTATGCATTCAAATTTCAAGTGGAGATAAGCTAATCTCTCTGTTGAATTATTTCATAAATGGAACAACGATTAAAAAATGAATTTTCCTTATCATTTGTATTTATATAACTCATTTGTCATTTTTAAAATGTTCTATTCTACAATCCAGATTCTTCAAAAACAAAATCTTCATTAACATGAAATTTTATGAAAATGAAAGGCAGATCAACATCCATATATATACAGGGTGTATCTAAACTCTGTAGCAAAACTTTAAGGGGCGATAGTACACATAAAGATACACAATATTAAATAGGAAATTAAGGGTCCCAAACGTTTTTGAAGGAGATAGGTGCCATTAAAGTTTAGGATCCAAAATTTCAATTGAACATAAAAAAAACAGAAAAACTCGTCGATTGATTTGCGGTTTTCACTAAAATTATACTTTATGTCAGTATTTTCTTGAAAATAAATTATAAAGATAGATTTCAAAAAATGCCGATAGAAGGCGCTTTAGAGTTTAGAGTAACGAACAGCTATTTCTTTGCCGTTATTTTTTCCATTTCATTAAAAGTTTTCGGAAGCTTAAACTTAAATTTTGAGCTCAAAATCTGAATAGTTGGGAGTGGTGAAGTAGAGCAAACGGAACCGTGTTCAGCGCTTCAAATTTCAAATGATTATAAAAAACGGAAAAAATGGTCGATTCGTTTGAGGTTTTCGCTAAAACTACTCTTTAAATCAGTATTTTCTTAAAAATAAATTTTAAGGATAAATTAAAAAAAACGCCTATAGAGGCCGCCTTAGACTTTGGAGTAACGTACAACTATTTTTAACCGTTATTTTTTTTTAATCTCATTAAATGCTTGCAAAAGCTTACACTTAAATTTTGTGCTAAAAATCAGAATATTTTGGAGTGGTTAAGTAGTGCAAACTGAATAGTGTTCAGCGGGGGTTGGGGGTTGGGGGTGGGGGAGGGAGGTACAAATTTGAAATGATTATGAAAAAACGGAAAAAATGGTCGATTCGTTTGCAGTTTTCGATAAAACTACTCTTTAAATCAGTATTTTCTTGAAAATAAATTTTAAAGATAAATTATAAAAAAATACCGGTATAGGACGCCTTAGACTTTGGAGTAATGTACAACTATTTTTAATCGTTATTTTTTTAATCTCATTAAATGCTTGCAAAACATTAGGCTTAAATTTTGAGCTCAAAATTTGAATCATTGGGAGTAAATAAGTAGTCCAAAATTGAACTGTGTTCGAGGTGGGAAGGGTTAAATCTCAACTCCTGAACGCAGTTCAATTTGCGCTTCTTACCCCTCCCAACGATTCAGAGTTTGAGCTCAAAATTTCAGTCTAAGCTGTTGCAAGCATTTAATTAGATACAGAAAGTAACGGTTAAAATAGCTGTTGGTTACTCTTAAGTTTAAAGCGTCATCTAACGAAATTTCTTGAAATTTATTTTTAAAATTTATTTTTTAGAAAATACTGACATAAAGAATAGTTTTAGCGAAAACAGCAAACGAATCGATCAATTTTTCCTTTTTTTAATAATTATTTGAAATTTGAACCCCCCCCCCCCCCTGAACACAGTTCAGTTGGCGCTACTTAACCACTCCCAGTCATTCAGATTTTGAGCTCAAAATTTAAGTTTATGTCTAAGTTTCTGAAAAAAATTGTTGAGATGCAAAAAATAACCATAAAAAATAGCTTTTGTTACTACAAAATGTAAAACGCCCTCTATCGGCATTTTTTGAAATTTTTTCTTTATAATTTACTTTTAAGAAAATACTGATTTAACGAGTTGTTTTACCGAAAACCGCAAACGAATCGACCAATTTTTCTGTTTTTTATAATCATATGAAATTTGAACCTCTAAACACAGTTCAATTTGTGCTACTTAACCACTCGCAAATAATCAGATTTTGAGCTCAAAATTTAAGTTTAAGTCTAAGCTTCAGAAAACATTTAATGAGATGCAAAAAATTATGGCAAAAAATAATTGTTCGTTATTCCAAAGTCTAAAACGCCCTCTATCGGCATGTTTTGAAATTTATCTTTATAATTTATTTTCAAGAAAATACTGACATAAAGAATAGATTTAGTAAAAACCGCAAATCAATCGACGATTTTTTCAGTTTTTTATGTTTATTTGAAATTATGGGCCCTAAACTTTAATGGCGCCTTTGTCCTTCGGAAGACGTTTGGGACCCTTTAGTTCAATATTCAATACTGGTTGTCTTGATGTGTACTATCACCCCTTAAAGTTTTGCCCAAGAGTTTAGGTACACCCTGTATATATATATATTTATATACAGTGCTCAGCAAAAGTTTAGAGAATGATCGATTACGCTTCTATATTCAGAATTATGTATCGAATTTTTGTAATTCATCTATCATATATTACTTGTGACTTATCCTTTATTAACAATAAATTTTAGATTTCACCATTTACATAATATATAAGGACAAAAAAAAATTAATATTGTGGCAAAAGTATAGACAATTTGTATATTTACAGAAAAATAACCACAAATTAAAATCGAGTTACACCCACATTGTCTGCAATTAGTGCAAGAATGTGACTTTTCATGGAAGAAAGTAAATGCTGCTTCACTTGTGGGTCTATTTTGTACCAAACATGTTCAACAGGAGCTCGAAGCTCATTAATGGAAAAGTATTGCAAAAATTTGCATAAACCTAACGATATATGGTGTTACAAAGGTTTTCGATTGAGTCCAGATCAGGGCTACACGCTGGCCAGTTGATACCAGTAGTATTTTCAGAGTTGCACGAAGATCTTGTTTTGTATGCAACGTGAATAGACACATTATCTTGCTAAAATCTATACTTTGGACGACTTAAAAGATCCCCAAATGACTTGAAATTGATCTCCAAGATATGTATAAAGTCTTGTATTGCTTGGCAACCATTGAATAACTCCAGATATACACGAGCATTAAAGCAAAGTGAGGACCAAATCATTAAAAAGTCACCTTCTTGTTGTCGACTTAAGAAAGTCCCAGGCTCTTTACGCAAGTCGTGCCAATAGTGTGTACACCCGTTTGAACCATTCAGATTTCACTTTTATTCGTTACTGAATATCACAGCATACCATTTTGACCCATATGACGTATGTTTGCAAGTTCATGATTTTCATGTAACTTGATATATCTCTTTCCTTAATTCATCTACGAATCATATCCGTAGACATAGAAAGTCCTGTCTTAGTGTTAACGTGACTAGCAGTCATCGTCTGTGTGAATGCCTGTTTGAGGATCCTTTTGTCATCTTATTTTCTGGTCACACAAGATATTCCAGGTTTATCTTTTATTTTGAAGGAGTCACTCTTAGACTATATTTCATAGACAGACCACTTTGGACGATTCAAAGCAGCTGAAATTTCTGGAACAGTCTTCCCTTTCCATTTCAACTTTCCTAGATCAATTACCTCATTTATCTGAATATTTTTAGATTACGGCATCTTCACTAACTGATGCTATATCTAGGTATATTTAAATACTTCCGACATGTGACATCATAATTTAGAAATTTGCATTTTTCCATGAAGAGTTAGCAAAAAATCAAAAAAGTGTCTCAACTTTTGCAATATGGAAATTTTACTTTTTTCAGTTAAATTAAGTATTATCTTATATTATAACCATTATTTTTATCCTAAAATGTTTAAAATATATTTAAAAATAAGTATAGTCATTTGTAAAACTCAAGAGTTCATATTTTTTATTTAAAGGTTAAATAACACCAGTGTCAAAACTTTTGCTGAGCACTGTATATGTATAATAGAATATACAACATTCACATCTATATTAATAAAACGCTCTGTGTGTGTGTCTGTGTGTGTGTCTGCGATGGCTAGCAAAATCTACAGCATGTACGAAGCTCAAAATTTTTTTGAGAGTAGCCCTAAATCTCTCCTGATGCACCTGAGCTTCAGAATTTCGAAATTCCAATTTTTAACTGAGTAATTAATTAAAATCGAGAGGTCACTCTCATAAAAAATCATATTTTTCCATTTTTTTTTCTCTTTCGTTTGTTTACGGTTGGTTGGTTGTGTAAAAATTTTCGCAGAAGTAATAAGAAAGCTGAGACAGAATTAAAGAAACCCATAGAGGAATGAGATAAGTGGAGGTGAAGTAAGTCTCTAAAAAGTTTTGCAATATGAAACCATTTATCGCTCAAATTTTAATGTGCCAAAGAAAAGGACGTGGAAGGGATTTTGTATTATAAGACGAATTGAAAGAAATGTACTACAATTAAAGCATATTTTAAGAAGAAATAGCAAATTTTTAAAATGGTCTTTGTTCTATTATTATTTATTAAAATAAATGTTTGCTTTTAAAATGAAGGAAATTGGAAAATTAGCAATAATTAAATATCAAAATAATTCTTCTAAAATCATGTATGAAAACTTAAGTAATAAATATTAATCTAAAATATAGATTTCTGACTGCAGGCGATTTTAATATATTAACAAAAGAGTGTTATATTTTCAAGCAAAACGTTAAAATAATTTTCTGTATTGATATTTAAAACACATATGATAAAATAATTAAATTTTTACCGGTGAAGCGATAGATTAGTTCTTTTAGAGAAACAAGAGCAAAAAAATACGGGTTTAAACCTGTTTCAATTGATAGGCATGTCAAAGCACGTGCTTTTGTTCGTACTTAATTGGACTTAATGTAGGGTTACATTTTTAACATCACCTCCAGAGATAATACTTCCACTCTATTAATTTCTTCTTACTCTATGAAAGAAACCAATTTGAGATTTTGGCATTTCAGAAGTGACTGTTTTTTTTTCCCAAAGACCTTTAAAATTCATAGACTGGCAAAATGTCAATTTAACTAAGGATTTTTGAACACAGCTGTTACGTCAGATCGTTGGTACTTCGAACATTAGAATATATGTGTGGTTAGCTATGTTGCAATATAAATATATGTATATGTATATATGAGGCTTTTTTAGCAGTTTTTTTAAATCATTGATTAAATTTGAATGCATTTTATTTAAGTTAAAATTTTATTAAGACTTTAATTTGTTTTTAAAACAAAAATGAATTGGCTGTTTGACGTTCGAATCGGCAGACGATTCATACACAGTAATAAATTATCAAATAGAAAAATAAAATATATATCAAAAATAATTACTAAAAGAATAGTAGCAAAACATAATGTTTAGGCGTATTAACACATAACTCGATCCCAACCAGCAAAAAACAGACTATACTCCGATCCAAGCAAGACAAAAATTCTATGAGCATAAACCCGACCCGAACCTAAAAATTCCATTTGAAAAAAAACTATGGATTTGATATCTGACCCGAATCAAATCTGAATCCCACAAAAATATTCAAATGAAGCATACCCCAATCCGATCAAGGAAAAATAATGTTCGTGTATATGCAACCCGACCCGAACCAAAAATTTTCTTTGAAAAAACCCGAAAAATGACCAGAACGAAACCTGAAATCGATAAAAACATTCCAAAGAACTATAACCCGATAAGAGTAAGACAAAATAATTTCCGTGAACATAAACCTGATTCGAACCTAAAAAATTCTATTTGAAAAAAAAACCTGAAATTTTATGCAAACTACATCTGAATCCGATAAAAATATTCGAAAGAACCATAACCGGATTCGAATAAGAGAAAATAATTTCCGTGGACATGAACCCGATCCGAACCTAAAATTCCATTTGAAAAAAATACCTGAAATTAGAATCGAACAAAATATGAACCTGACAAAAATATTCCACAGAACCATACCCGGATCGGAACAAGACAAAAAATTTCCATGAACATGAACCCAATCTGAACCTAAAAAACTGAACTAAATCTGAATCTGACAAAAATATTCCAGAGAAGCATATCCTTATTCAAACAATGCAGAATAATTCCCGTTGATGCGCAACCCAACCTGAACCTAAAAATTCCATTAAAAAAACCGAAATCTGAATTGAATGACATCTGAACCCCAAAAAATATTCCAAAGACCCAAAACCGGACCCGAGCAAGACAAAATAATTTCTCTGGATATGAATCCGACCAGAACCTTAAAAATCAATTTGAAAAAATACCTGAAATCTGAATCGAACTAAATCTGAATCCAACGAAAATATTCCAAATAACTATAACCAGATACGAACAAGACAATATATTTCCATGGGCATAAACCCAATCCGAACCAGAAAATTTGTAAAAAAAATAAAACCCGAAATTTGAACCAAACCTAATCTGAACCTAACAAAAATATTTCAGTGAAGTATAACCTCATTGGAACTAGGTAAAATAATTTCCATGGAAGTACAACCCGAACCGGACTTTAAAATCTCATTTAAAGGGAAAAAAAACCCCACGAAATCTGAATTGAACCGAATCTAAACTGAACAAAAATATTCCCAACAACCATAACCGTACCGCAGAAGACAAAATAATTTCCATGAACATGAATCCAATCCGAACCTAAAATTCGGATGTTCTACAAAACATAATGCGCTCCGTAGCGGTGGAAAGTGAAACTAAGTACTTAGCGCGAGATGATTAAGATATTTCGTTTATAGTTAGTGTTAAATTAGAACTTGGTTACGGTTAGGTAACAGTTAGGTTGCAATTACGTTCCGGTGAGCCTTATGTTATATTTATTTTCCGGTTAGGTTACAGTTAGGTCATGGTTAAGTTGCAGTTAGGTTAAGATTTAGTTGCGGTTAGGTTGTGGTTAGATTATGAGTAGGTTATGATAAGGTGACGGCCAGGTTACATTTCGATATATTTAAGTTACAGTTAGGTTACTGTTAAGATACAGCTAGGTTACAGACAAGTTATGATTACAATACAATTAGGTTACGGTTAGGATTTTGTTCACAGAATGAACATTACGCATGTTTGATAAAAATTATGCACCTATTTTTGTAAAATGGCTCTGAAATTATAATACTATTATACTAACCTTTTAGCTAATCATCGAGAATCGATTTCATTCACGGTATAGTCGGATTTAAGAGTGAAATAATTAGTTTGAAATTCAAAATATTTCACTTGGGATACCTATGTGAAAAAAGTATTTATTTAAGTCACTTAACAGTAATTTTAAGGATACATATCAATAGTTTAACACGAAAATCACGCAATCGTTGGACACATATTCCCTCCTGCGTTTCCAATTGCAATCATTTTGGTTACTTTTGCAGCTAAATATTACTTTTTTAACTGATTTTTGACACAGTCAGGGGGTACGTATTTAATATAATGTGCACTGTAAAAATTTTTACCCTTTTGCTATATCATCACTCTCCCGCTTTTATAGAATATCTCTCTTTTGACCTATGAGAATGCTCTATAATAGGCTGAAGTAATCATTTTCTATAAAAGTTTACCCTTTCTATAAAATTTTTACCCTTTTGCTGTATCATCACTCCCCCGCTTTTATAGAATATCTCTCTTTTGACCTATGAGAATGCTCCATATCAGGCTGAAGTAATCATTTTCTATAAAAGCGGTGAAGTGACGATGCAGCAAAAGGGTCAGGTTTTTAATAGTGTTGCACATATTTCGAGCTAGAGATAAAATCGTAAAAATTTCAAGTTCGTTTAAGATTACTATTACGGACCCGGACAACGCCGGGTGGATCAGCTAGTGTATATATATAATAGGATAAACACTTTAATTCTGGAAGAAACGTCTTGGGAAGATCTCTAACAATGAAAATTTTAACTCAATATTAGTGACTTGAAATGCTTTTACAAAAAAAAAAAAAAAAAAAAAAATTAATTGTTATTTTGTCAAGGCAGAAAAAAATTGCTCTTATTTCCGAGAACCAGTTTAAGAAAAAATTTGATTAATATTGTTTGTAAGCAATTTTTAGTAAAGTTGTTGAATTTTTGTCTTATATCTTAAATTTAATTGGAATTTTAGGAAAAATATTTTTTTATGATTTGTTTTATAGTAATAGAAGAATGTTTTATTACTTTAACTTCTACAACGTTAAGAAAGTTTCATTAAAGAAATTAAGAAGAACGTTTAATCATGCATCAAAGTTAACGTTAAATCAAAATTTTCAGAATACTTTAATAAAACTTATTTTTTCAAGACATCAAAAGCGATGTCTAAATAATAATTTGTAAAATGCATAATACGTTTAAAAATAAAATTTCAGCAAAAGTTTGAAAAACTAAACTTTTTGTGCAACTCTGCATATGAACTTTAGATTTATCACATAATGTGAGTTATGCTAAAATTTAGTTTAAATAAGACATGCATACAACAGTTGGAAATTCCTCTTCAGCAATTCTCTTGAATAAATTTATTTTAACTACATCAAATATTTTGTGCAGCCCTGTATGAAATTTATAGAATTTATACGCTCTAACACAGTAAGTAGAATGCTTTTTTTAAATGCAAAAAAGCCTCACATAGCTGAAAGATCACTTCCAAATATTATTGTTTATAGATAAAACTATAACTGAATTATTTTGTGACCCCTGTATGTGTGAAATGAATGCTATACACATTACATTCTATAGTAAGCATCTTATGGAGCCCTTGGAAATGTATGTTAATTTAAACATTTTTGAAATACTGTAACATAAAGAAATAAATGACAAATGATTTTTCTCGATGTACCATAATGTAAAGTAATTCTTTTTAGTGTCCCTGTAAATGCACCATTCATACCGTGTCCTATAGCAAAAATCTTGTAGTACACACCAAAGGAATGCATATAAATTTCAAACGTATTTAAAATTGTGAGACATCATTAAAAATTTCTTTAAATGATTTTTCTCCGTAGCCCATAATGTAATGGAAATCTTTTGAATGTCTCTGTGAAGGAATTATAGCTGTTACACATGCTTCATTTTTAATAACGAATGTGTTATATTGAATATCAATATTTTTATATAAAAATATAAAATAATTTCGGCCAGCTAAAACCGGTAAATCACCGCAGTGCGACCTACCCCGTGTTTGCCAAGTTAGCCTTCCAAGTAAAATAAATTAAGATGCAATGATATGGCAATCACAATGATAGAGATTTGAGTATTTCCATCCTCAAATCTTCATAGAGACAATTAAACATGACGTTACTTCGTCAATACCATAATGATATTCACCAGTATTATAAATGAGAATACACATTACCTTTACACATGTTGCAAAAAATGTACGACTTTCCTCACAGTATAAAATAAAAAATCAATTAATGAAATTCTCTCTCATATAGCATAAAACTGTATTATACAACAAAATCATGTTCGTGACTAACTCTGATATCATGTTGACAATGGCATCGATCGGACAAGTTAATTCCTGTGCTAAGAATTTTTTTTTCTAAACACGCACATTCAGTTTTTGCACTATTTTAAAAATTATTTTCAATGCTATTTGTTTAACAAATGCATTTCAATTTGCTTATACGATTATTTTTTAAATCTAAAGTAATTTTTAAGTATGAATATTTGTAAATCTGCACGCAACTCAGTTCAAACAATTAATCGGTTTATATTTAAAAGGATGTAAAGTAGTAGGAATTTGTTTGCTTTCCCGTGTAATATTTCCATAACTTAATTACCAAACGAAAATGAAATAGGAAACAAAAGCTAGCAACCGTTTTGTTTACAGTCAGTTTTACATCAAAGTTTTTCGAAGTGGCATGATATTTAGAAAAAAGGTGTTTTTTATGGAATTGAACTGCTAGTAATTTAATATTTTTCAAAATTTAACTTCTTGAAATTAAATTAAATTAACGTTGATTTAAAGCTTTTATTTTTTGGCTTACACATCAATTTCAATATTTTGAAATTATTTGTTAAATAAATGTTATGACATCAACTTCGGGAATGAAAAAATATAAAAAGGTTGTCTGAATATCTATTTTATGCCTATATTATAAAGAGGTACAGTTTGTTTATTTGTAGGAGGTAATCTCCAGAACTACTAAACTGATTTCAGATGTAATGGTACCAAAATGATGGTGTTCGAACAGAATCAAACACAAGCTGCGTCTGATATCTATGTCACTTACCCAAAGGGAGTGCAGAAGCAAAAATGTAAATTT
This sequence comes from Maratus speculifer, assembly GCA_964019185.1. NCBI lineage: Eukaryota > Metazoa > Arthropoda > Arachnida > Araneae > Salticidae > Maratus > Maratus speculifer. Next base: position 132,637,317 of record OZ025298.1, read on the forward strand.
AAAAGGGGTTGAAAATATGCACAAACACCTTCTAAAAAAACTCTAAACGGCGATTTCAACGATAACGCGGGAATCATCAAACAAATTTAAAAATGTCGGTATCAAAATAATGGTCGCAGCCCTTGCTCTTATATAGGCTCTATTTTATGTGGAAGTCAAACGCAAAAAAAAATTCTTAATTGCGTTTTTTTTCTTTTTTTCTTTCTTTTTTTTTACGGGAGGATCTTGAAACATGAAATTTGGCATGATAGTTAGTTATAAGATTTAAATTATCTCTAAAAACATTTCTTAAAATAATCGTAATTTAAAAGATGGGAAAATGCGGGAAAAGGATTTTAAAATAAATGTTCGAAATTGCGATTTCTGCGAAATCTCATGAAATACCTAACCGATTTAAAAAAATAATGGTGTGAAAATGATGGTGACAGATTTTGCTGTTAGATAGGCTATATTTTATGTTTGTAGCCGCTACCTCAGATTGGCTGTAGGCTCAAAAACTTTCTAAAAATGCATTTTTTTGTATTATTGGTGGAAGTTGATTCATGAAATTTGGCACAATAGTTATTTATTAGATATAAATGATATCTAAAAACATTTACTTAAAAAACTGAAATTTCAAAAGGATGTAAATGCGCCAAAAGCGTTCTAAAAAGGTTCCAAATGCAAATTTCTGAACAATCTCAGAACATAACTTAAAATTTGGCATGGTAATTACTTATAGGAAGTAAGTGCTCTTCAAGAACAATTTCGAAAACAATTCGGAATTTAAAAGGGATGGTTTCTAATTTTTGGAAATATCTAACCGATTTTAATAGTAAAGATTACAAATTGATAGTGAGTTTCTGCATTAGTATAGGCTATATTTTATGTTGTTATCATATTTACTTGATGACTGCAAGTTTATAAAGTGTTATAAATTGCATTTTTTGTACAACTGAGATGAAAAAGTTTTGGTGAATAATGATTTTGAAATTTGGCATGATAATTACCTAAAAGATGCAAATGCTTTCTAAGACCTGTCGAAAGAAAATTCCAAATTTAAATAGATGAAGTGGACAAAACCCTTCTACAAACGTTGTAAATTGTGATTTTTATGCATTTTCTGAAATACGAAAATGATTTCAAAAATAAGTTGTTGCAATTTAATGCTGATAGAACCTTAAAAAACATAAGGTAAGTGCATTGTATTACTACTACTGGATTGCAAAAGCAAAAATCTAAATTATGACTGCTGTGATACTAAAAGGTCTAGAAAATTTAATCATGGCACGATAGTTACTTTTAAAACATAACTGACTTGTAAGAACAATCAGAAGCAAATTTGAAATTTAGAAGTTGTGACGCGATGGAAAAGAGCGAAAAGCTTTCTGTAAAATTGCTAAATTACGATTTCAATGCAATCTCAGGATATAATAAACCGATTAAAAAAATAATGGTTGAGAATTAACGGTGATAATCTCTACGCGTGTTAAAGAAAATGACAATTCCTTTTTTCCAGCAACGTGGGAAGTGAGCAAACCTAAGACATGAATTAAATAGTAAAAGCATTAAAGAATAATATTTTTTGCAAAGATTCTTTACTATCAAAACATCCACATCATCGTAACCCGGTGATTTATGATTATGTTGTTTAATAAGAACAGTTCTTAATTTGCGTCTACTAAAAGGATGGAAATCATCATGATCTTTATAATCTGTATAGCTTATGAACTCATGAATATTATCAGGGACAGCATTTATCTTGAAATGATCTGACATTAATTGGCTTGCTATATCATCATAAGTATCAAATACTGTAGAATTTTCCAGTGTTGTAAACGCCATATACAGGAAGTTAAATTTTTTGCCAGATACAAATTTAAAGATATTGCTATATGCATCGTCTGTGCGTTGACAGAAACTTAACCAACTCTTTTGCTTGGTACGGCTTATACCTACTTTTATTCTCTTTTCTTTCCGTTAAATAGGCATCTCTGTACACCTCGTTGTCTAGTTTTTTTCTGTATTTTCATAGAGAGCGTTTACTGCATTTCTATGCATTTGTAGCTCTGGAATAAACCAAGTTGTAGATGGTTTGTGAGATAAGCTCCGCGTCTAAAAGATTTATTCATGACACTGATCCTACACAGCTATAGTTTAAGACGGTGTCACTACCGCCTGGCATTGTCAGGAGCAACAGACTTCCTAAAAAAGCTTTGAAAATTTTTTAATTCAGTTTCCATGGAATAAAAGAAAAAACCTAACCGATTTCAAAATTAATGTTGGCGAATTTATAGTGGCAATCCCTTCTTCATCATAGGCATCTTATGCTGGATCCATTAGCTCTAGGAAGATTGTAGGCGGTAGAAAAGAAGCTTGGAATTCGTCACGATGGTTAATTTTAAGATGTAAATGCATACTAAGAAGATTAGTTTTTGAAGAGTTAAAAACTTTAAATGAATACAGAAATAACCGTATGGATTGAGCATAAAAGTTTCAAAATATTTCTTAAATTATCATTTATTTAGAATTAGTTTTAGTTCTTCTCATTTATTTCATCTCTCTTTAGTCTAATGCAATGCAATGATGTAGTTTATTCAAATAGTGGCTTAAATGTTAGTTTTTGAATTATTCCTAAAAGTATATCTTATAATAAAATTTAGACATACAAGTGTCACTTGCAATGCTTCAACTACTACGTTAGCAAATTCGCAGGGTTTGCTTGTAGCTTATAAAAATAAAAGTACGCTTGTTGTCCTTTTTGAAAAATATGTGCACTGTTTTTCAGAATATCGCAATGTAAAAGAAAACGGAACGTTGATAAAATGCTATAATGATAATTATATTCGGCTGAAAAAAATTTAAAGAGTGGTCAGTGGAATTTTTAAGTTAATAGTAATTTTTCATATGTTTTAAAAATTATATATATCAAGTTTCGTTGAAATATGTCAAAATTTGAAAATTTGTATAAAAAACATACACCATGTGGCCAAAGCTGACCGGCCACTCGCGATTTTAAACATTTTGTTATAATCTAGAAAAATACATGAGGAATTATCTAGAAACTCCAGGTGTAAAAACATAACAGAACAAGTCCATTTCCGTGAAGATTTTTTTTTTACAAAACTCCATTGGGGACCGTCAACAAATTGAAAAAGAGGGAATATTTTGTGAATAACCTTGGCAAAACTAATATAGCAGTAGCTTCCAAACTGCAAATTATGATTACGTCGGTTATTGTCATAAACTGTGTTTATTTTTATGCGGAAAGTATGTATGCTCGTACAGAAATCAATATCTTTATAAAATCTGTCTCTAATTTTCCCAAGTTTCTTTACTTATAATTTGCAGAGCTCTTAATATAAATTAATGTTTTTTTCCGAATGTATAACAAACAAAATTTTACACAATATCCTAGAATCAGCATTAAAAATACTGAATATTGTATGAAAAATAAGTAAGTTTATTAAATAATTTTTCGTTGCGCATGCGTGAAAGCTATTAAAATTTCATTTGCATATTGTGTTAGTTAATGAATATAATAAATTTCTTGAAAGTCTCATAAACATAGATCAAAAAATCTGAAAGTGATCGTTGATAGAATAAGCTGAAAATCAGTTATACCCAAAAGGAAACAAAAAATAAGAGGTTGTATCCAAATATAGTAGTGCATCCCATATTGCACTACATTCTATTCTATATTCACACTAATCGATGGGTATCTGAATACATCTCCTCACCATTTTGCTTCACTTTGTGAATAACGAATTTTGAGCTTAGTCTATCGATCACTTTCAGAATTTTCAAGCTATGATTTTGAGACTTTGAGACAAAATGTTTCGAGATAAAATGAAATTTTTAGATAAATTGAGATAAAATGTTTTGAAATAAAACTTTTGACACAAAATGTCCGAAATCGCATGTGGTTAGTTACCAGTAATCAGTAACCAGTTACATTTGTTCATATAGTGTACAAACCACATACATATACAGTGCGTACCACCTAAATAGAAACCACAATGATTTTGTACAGTAATTCGACAGGAAACAAAACCATATGAACGAAACAAATATAATAAGAAAGTCTGTATAGAAATGCTATTTACAAGGAATATTTCACACACTGCTTCACACACTGAAAAAAAATGAATGGGTAAAAACAGAGGGAAAAAAATTGTCTCGGCGAAATAAAGCCACTACTGTTAATAGCCAATATATCAGCCATGTGTATATATGACTTTATATATATCATGTGGCATACTATTTATTAATCCATGAAAGACATTAGCATCAATATTCTCCCAGGCCTCAATGGTGGCGGCCTTCATTTCTGCCACAGACTTGAACTACCTGCCATTGGCGTTTAAAGCTTTACTGAGGATACTCCACGCATTTTGTAGTGATTTAGATGAAGGTACAGGTCTAGCCATTCCATTACATGCCCTTAATTATCCAAAACACATTCCTAGGAAGATCTTGCAAAAGTTATGGGGCCATTTTTCCGGTTCATTCATTTCACATTCATTTTTTTTTTCCTGATCAAATGAAGCAGGGTGTGAGTTATTCCTTGTAAATATACATTTCTATGTAATCTTTCTTAATATGTTTGTTTTGTTCACAAGGTTTGTTTTCCTGTCAAATTACGGTACAAAATTATGGTGGCTTAGTTGGGACGCATTATATGCTATAAAGGTTGCTGGATGCCTAAAATCAAGGCAGCCTTAACCACCATACCATTTCTCCATCTCTCTCTTCTCGGCTCTTGCTACTTCTTTATGAGAAAATTTTGTCTTGTAAATGAAGCAGAATATTTTCAAGTATGGCTGCATATAATATTCCAAAAAACTTTCAAAATATCTTATATGTACCATTAAATCCTTAGTGTAACTTTGAGTCCTTCTTGCACAAATAAACAAAATATATAGTACTTTAAATTACCACTTAATTATTCGTTGTAGCCTTGCTGATTACATTTATTCTCAAAATAGTATCCCTGAAACTTTATATTTACACAGTAAAATCCGCGGAAACAGAATCATTATAGATAGGTTTTCGTATGACATATATAATTGTATGGTAGTATTTATGTCTGAACCATGAAATGATTTCATTCAAGTCAGATTCTATTTTTATTGATTTTTATGGGATTTTTTTTATGTTTCATAAATGATAATTTTTTTAAGAATATTGGCCATATTGAGACAATGACAAAAACAATAATACGCACATTTGTAATCACTGAAATCTTTACCAAGAATTACATATAAAGTCCCAACAAAATTGCAAATGTAAGATTTAATATAAAGGAAGTGCATTTGTAGGTTGCGCTATTTTTTTCTTTGAAAACCAACTTGTTAAACTTTAACTTATTACGGTTGCATTTTTTTTAAAAATGCATTTCTACTGAAAACAAACACACAGAATAGGTATACAAAATGCATATATATATATTAATAGGCTTAGATAAATATTACAAAATTTATAATAAAATATTTTTTTAAATATATTTTTTAACGGAGTTCAGGATGCATTTTAAAGTAATTTGTATTTATCAACTTAATTTTGGGTTTTTTTCCTTTGTGTGTGTATCGGGTTAAGGTGTGTTGTGGTTAACCATACCATTTGTGAACGACATAACACGATAAATCGTGTAAATTTTTCTTAATTCAAAATTTAAAATTTATTTAATGAATGAATTAGTTTAAAATCTTTGTAACACGAAATATTTTTGTAGCCTTTCAGTTTGTTATTATTTTAAATAAACGGAAATAAATAAGATTTAATTTTGATTTACCATTTTTTAAATGTTAATTGAAATAAAATTTTAAAATTTTAAAATAAAAATCTTTTTATTTTATGCAAAAAACATAACTTTAAAAAAATTATATCTTTAACAATATTTTTTTTTTTTTGCTGAATCAAAATTAAAGTGAAACATCTAAAAAAAAATATTTGTTCCAAGTTTGGAACATTTGTCGTTAGCGACTCTTGACTTATAAAATTTAAATAAAAGAAATTATTTTAAATAAAATCATGAAGAAGGATGTATATTCACAAAAAGGTCGATTGTATGGCAACCCTTTCTTAAAGGAAGATTTTTAAAATAAACCAAAATAAATAAGCTAATATTTCATGTTCCAATTATGACAGTAATATGATTTAAACGTCATAGTAAGCAGAAAAAAAACAAAAAAAGTTAATGTTATAATTTTTTTAAGAAAATGTGTAATGTTTTTTGTTTCGGACTCAGTTAAATTTAATAATAAATAACTAATGCAATGCCTAGTAGAACTATTTTTATATCAACAAATTTATCTCGTTCTTTACATGGCCAATTCTATTTACAGAGGCTTACAGGATTCAATGATGTATCGATTTTCTCAACAAAGCTAAAGAAATTTATTGAAGTAGAAATAGAAAGCAATCCACAGTGAAAAATTTTGAGATCTTAAATGAACCAGATATTTTTCACAAAAACTACATAAAGCAGGATAATATATATATATATATATAATCAGATGTAACAACAGAGGTTATGAGAAAAATTATAAATTGTTTTGAAGCATTTCTTTCCAGTTGAACTGTCTTAAATATATTTAATTAAAAATAAATAAATGGTTATAAATTAGTTCATTCTATAGAAACATTATTGAGCATAAAAATTTCGATGCAAACTTAATTCAAAAATATTTTTACTAATATTTATAGTTCGTCCTTTATATTTGCAAAAGATATATATGGGAATTGTACAGTTTTCTAATTATTTGGCTTTTAATATATATTGTAAAAAATAGGATGTGATTTCTTTAATTATATTTTAGGACACAAACACGTGGGTTTAAAATACGATATTCATTTAAGGTGGGATATTGAACCAAAATTAAATACCCCCCCCCCCCCAAAAAAAAAAATAGTTTAAGCATGTTAATGAAAACTTATCAAATAAAAGCTTTTTGCGTTTTTAATCAAGAATAGAAGATACATAAAATTCGCGACCATTCCCTTTTCAGTGGAAATATATATAATTAAATAAATGCCAAACGACAGTGTGCAAATTTAGGGCTAACAACCGAAATTAAAAAAGATGCCTACTGCCTCCAAAGACTTTTATGGAGAGATTATTCTATATTTTGAAAATTAAACTACATAATTTTATTGCAAGGGGCTGTCTATAAATGATGTCACCTTTTTTTTGCAATATTCTGGACACTCTCCCTCTTTTGTCAAAAAAATGTCACACTTCACTATCCCCTCGAACCCCCTTGTCTCATGTCTCAATATATTACATAAACATATACTTGTAATTCAGAAATAAAACACTACATTATAGTTCATATTATCAAGTTTAACTAGTATGTTTTAATGACATTTGTGTGCATAACATTAAAAATGATTCGTGTATTTATTTTGCATAAAATAACATTAAGTTTTACAAGAAATAATCATTATTAATATACAATAACAACACAGGCCAGCGATGAAAAAAATACAAAGGAACTGATAGCTGAAATTTGAGCATTCCATCGGCCATACATCCCATTCCTCATGGACATGATGTGCCAGAGCCTTCAATCGATTTGCCAGTTCAGAGTCTTCAGATTCGGATATCCAGAAATTCAAGGCTCCGATGCCGAATATTAGCCACCTGGAATCGGTTCATCTCAGTCCGTCTCTCCGCTTGAGCATAATGATCTAGATTTGGATCTTTCGAAAGAGGTAGTAAAATTGTTGGACTCCAGATTGAAAGGATAAAAATTATTGGCCAATAAAACATTTTTATCAATGCAGGAATCGAAAAAAATGAATTTGTTAAGTAATTGAGGAAGAGGATAAGCTAATATATTGCTCTGCTGTTCAAGGACTGAACAATAGTTTTAATTTCAGCTACGTTAAAAATGAATGTAGGATGTTTATATGTTCATCGAAAAATAACCTAAAAACTGTCCTTGATCACAGGTAACAGTATGCATCTGTACCAGTTGGAAAACTGGTGCATTTAAAAGAACGTGATGAAAACTTGGCTCTCGTTCTCGACAAAATTAAATGTACCGACCGCGGTTGTACCATTTGATTTAAGTGGAAAGTTATCAGCTTCTTGGTCAACAAGGCATATACACAAAATACTCATGCTTCATTGGTGAGTGGAACAGACTTCATAATTCTCAACATTGCGTCAAAAAGGAATGCGATCTGACAACAGTGATTTTCATCCCTTTAAACCTATAAAACAGAATCGTTTACTGAAAAATCAATTTGACTCTCTATTAAACGATTATTTTACATAGATTTAAATAGATAAAAAACAGTGTTGCAGATAGTATATGTAAAATAGTTCGAGACAATACCTTTACAAATAAGATATTTAAAAAAAAATATTTATATCGATTTTACAAAAATTTCTGACTTCATGGGCAGAAAGTGGAGGTCATTTTCAAATATAGCATGCCAAATAACATAAAAATCAACTAGAAGTTCTCTTATATTTTTTAAAAAGATCAATTATATAGGCCTGTGAAATAAGATATTAATAAAAAAGAGCAAATTAAAACAGTAGTGTTTTGGAATTTGAAATGGTATTTAATATATTTATTTTTAAATCTTATCAAATTTGAAAATTTATTGAATTTTAATCCTTTAATTTTAACTAAAATGTGTGATATCACACTTCGTCTTACACCCTCCCAACCCGTTATCACAAACTGTCGGTATTTTACGAATCCCTTCCCTCCCCTCTAAACATTTATGGATAGCCCCCAATGAAGGATGAAACAAGGTATTTAATAGTACTTTAAACATAATTGCCTAAGCGAAGCGAAGGCTAATACACAGCTACGAAACGATATTAAAAATCAAGCATAAACCTTTCGTCAAGCAAATCAAAAAATATATGTCGGATTTCGATTCTGATTGTACCAAAAGATACCTCTGAGGGTAACCTAGTGAATGCATCTACTATCAAAAATTGATTGCAAATGATTTGAAAGTTACATTAAAAATGATAAAAAGTACAATTTTTTACATACGTCAATTTATATCTTATTTCATATACATAAGCAATTTTTGGCACAGATGTCATATACGCTTCACATTGACGCGATTCTTTTCTAACGCCAACTCGGCGAAAACTTCGTTTTCAAATGCACGTAATTTTTTTTCTATTATTTTAAAAAGAAATAATAATGAGCAATAAAAAAGCTTAGTTAATAATTATAGAAGAAAACTATTTATACCCTTTTAAAAAAAGAAAATAAAAGTAAATAAGCAGTTTATTAATAAACAATAACAGCCGAGTTTCCATGTGAGACTTCCATGTAAAATCACCATTTTGTTTCAATCGCGCAAATGTGGTGCGTATATGACATCTGCGCCCAACTTTTTCCATATATATAAAATTTATTTAATTTAAAGAAGCCATTAATCTATTTTTATGTAGAAAAAAAATGTAATTTGCATATAAATAAATATTGTACGTGTTGTATATGTTTATATGTATACAAATATATATAAACAAAAAAAAAAACAGTTTACCAGATTTTTTTTATAGCTTTCTCTATTAACATATTTTGGCAGCTATTTCATTTTTTGAGGCTCGAATTGCGCAAAGCTTTAAAAAAATTACCAATGCCCTTGTTTGGAATAAAACTTAAATAAATAATTAATCGAAATACCAATAACATAAACTAAAATATTTGGCACAGATATCGCATATGCACCGATATACCTAATTAGCGTTCTTTTGCCTGACATGCTGACCTGATTTGTTTACTGAGAAATTTTCTATTTTCTTTTTTAAAATGACATAAATTGTTTTGTTCTATGTAATCATTGTATAAAATATCGTATATTTATTGCTATTTCTTTTTCAAATAATAGAAATTAATTTAAAATTATGTGTGTAACTCGTATTCGAAAATGAAGTTTTCGGCAAATTGTTTTAACAAACATCGCACCAAACCCTGTGCAGAGCATATACGACATCTGCGCCAAATATTTCATTTAACTTGGCTATTGCTGTTTATTTATCAAGGAATTTTTTTATTTTTTATTTTTTATAAGGACATAAAATGTTTTTTCTATATAGTTATTATATAAAATATCGTTTATTTGTTATTTCCTTTTTTCAAATAATGGAAAATAATTTAAAAATATTTGTGTAACTGGTATTCAAAAATAAAGTTTCGCCAAATTGCTATAAAAAAAACTTGGTGCCAAATCAGGTGCGTATATGACATCTATGCCAAATATTTCATTTAAGCATCAAACTTTGTTGTTTCTAATTTACATTCAAATAAACATGTGTTCTACGATAATTTTAATTGAAATTAGGTTGACAACTTACTATCCGAATTCACAACGAAAACACAAGAGATTCATTCACATGAACAGTAAGAAATATTAAACCATGAAGGTAATAATTCGCAAAACGCTCGAACTTGAACACAATGGACATGGAAAATATTTTTATGACGTCATAGTATGTAAATTGGAGTCACTGACATTTGTACGGTTTTTACTCATTCCGGTTCTATTCATTACGGTTTGCTTTCACGAAAATTTCACTTTGCCTTCATTAGTATTTATGTTGCTTTTATATCATATTTTTTGTTACCTTTATGCTACATTTAAGTCATATTTTTTAAATCAGACATGAAATTAATAAATACAAAAGTATACATGTTCATAACTTAACTTAAATAATGAAAAAAAATTATTAATGAGAGTTTTTCAAAATTTAAATAAATTTCATAATATTAAAAAATACCATCGAAATGACAGTATGTTTAGGTAAAATATGTTTAATTTCGATAACTTATGAACAAATCTCAGTTTAAACCTATGAAATTTCACTCATTTTTACAGCCGCGAAAATTAAATGATATTTGTCAAAAAAGCTGAAATCCATTACAACAAAAATGTATGAAATGTTATCAAGATCGCAAAGAATTCTTGATTTCTCTATAAGAATATTTGAATTTAAGGAAGGGTTGACTAACTAAATAAATTTAAGAGCGAAAGTAACATGATGCACTGCTTAGCATACATTTAAAAAAGACCAAATTGGTCTCCAGGGTTCTCTAGTATTAAAGAACTGATAAAGAATAATAAAAAAAAATTGTACCTCGTATAAAATTTAAGCTACTCAAAAAATTAGTTCATTTCGCTTCTGAAATAATAAAGCAACAATTGTAAATTATGCTAAAACTTATCTAGTACTTACATTTAAGTACGATTAATGCAACTATTTCGAGGTCTCCAGTGTATTTTAAATGATTTAATGGTATTAGTAAACAAAAAAAAAGTCTTTTTTTCTTTCAAATATTGCAATTCGAAGCAGGAGCCTCATATGTGAGGCCCAAGGTGACGTGAGGGTTAACATATTGAAATAAAAAATAAAAACATTATATGTTATTTATTTTGTTGTTGTAAATTAGATATAGCTAACACAATATGAAATTTTAAACTAGTAAATCTGCAGATCAGAAGCCTCAACGTCAGCTTTGCACATATATGTATATTTTTAAACACACTTTGGGTAATATTCAACTTCTTGGAAACTTTAATTTAAAATTTTCATAGTACTTAATTATTTATAACAATAAAATAAGAATTAGAAGTTTTCAGCCTTCAAAAGCGGTAAATTAAAAATTTAGTTATGTTAGGGTATTCTGAAATTTTCATGATCTATTATTTTCTTTTATTATTATAACATAGTAGATTTCTTCAGGGGGGCTCCGCCCCCCTGAACCCTCCGTAGCCTCACTTAATTTAAATTTGCCACTTTCTAATAATTGTGCTAATGGTTATTGTATATCTTGCATTTCCTTATACATTTTGATTTATAAGGATAAGTAACAGTTTGGACAAATATTTTTCATTATCCTCATACTTCTACATACCTGCCAACCATAAACACCTAAATCTGATGTATCAGGAACAAGCGTAAGGTTTTGTAAGTGTAAACACAGTAATCTAGAGTTTTACAATTTTGTTTCCGAAAAAAAAAAATTATTGCATTTTGTAGCAGTTATAGCGGGACAGACAAACATACAGAAGAACAGACTAACAGATGAAAAACAATAAATTTCGTGTCTTCAAATTAAGCCTTCACTGAAGTTTCGGCAATGGCGTTATTTTTCATGAGCTATTTGATATCCATGTTTCTTGTATTTTTAACGACTACTATAAAATACCTGTTTTTGTTCAATTATGACGTCAAATTTTACCAATTAAAATATTTTTTAAAAATATAATTATTTTTTATTTCTTTTACTTCTAATTATGCCAAATTTTTGTCAGAAAAATTCTTGTTAAAGAAACAAATTTCCGTGTTTAATATTTAACAAAGTACTATTTCTATTTTAATTCTGACTTCATATTTATTTTTTCTTAGTTTGATTTTTCGAATGGAAATTGCTCAATTGAAACTTATTGCCATTGAAAAATTATTCCAGATTTTTTTTTTTTTTTTGGCAACGATAAAGGAAATTGGTTAAATTTTATCTAAAAAATCGCTCTTGATTCTGTATAAAAAAGAAGGAAATGTTGAATTATTAAGGAAAATATTTGAATAAAATTAATAAAACATAGCCTATATTCTTTTCTGGGCTATATTATATTTAACCGCAAAGATAAAAAGACATTAATTAATTCATAAGTTTTGACGTTGACTTGATTTAAATTTTCGTACACGCTTTCAAATTTATAGCATTAAAATATAATAAGGATTAGGATGAATGGTTGCTTAGCAACCATTAAGAGAAAATAAAGAAAATGAAATAAATACATTTTAAATAAGTAAATCTCTAAACCAAATTGGTTTATATTATTGGAACACATTTATAAAAAATCTCCAAAATTTACAGTAATAACTTTAAAAATCTGACAAATGCATAGACAAAATTTCAAAACAATACGAAAAATTTAACCAGTAAATTTCAGTATCCATTTATCATTGAATTTCATTAATGAAATGTGTCATTTTCTCTCAAGGGAAAAAAATTAAAAATCATTGGATTTGCCATAGAAAAGAATTATTGTGCAAAATAAAATATTCTATATTTTCCGAACGAATGAACCAAATCTAACAAAAAAACTATACAGCTTAATCCCAGTGCCTCACTAACATAACCCGTTAATTTCAAGCCAATCGGATGTTTTTTGCGTTAGTTATCGCGGAACAGACAGACTAAGTGTCAAACTGACTGACAGACTGACTGACAGACAGAAACCAAAAAAATTCGTGTCTCCAAAATAAGCCTTCACTGACGTTTCGGCAATTAAAAATATATTACATACATATACGCCAGTAAGATTTTTTTTTCAATATTGATTTCAAATTTTTTTTTCTTTAGAATTTTTTAAAATGACAATACTGTATCCACATCCAGAGTATAAATTGGTGTCCAATCTTTCTGGTGGTTCAATCGTTCAATTGGTCTCCAGTGCACAGTCTTTCCGATACTCTTCCCAGTTAACCACACTGCACTCTCCTCCAAATCTCTATGTCCTCCCAACTTCGCTTCGTGTTCTCCTCGTCACATCTTTTTCACCCTGAAATAAAGAGGGACACGTCCATTATTTCGATGCTTCCAATCCTAAAAAAGGGCCTTCGCTCTCATTGGGGCTTTTTGTTCAATCCAACGCTAGTAATGCCATTAGACGGCCGCAGTGAGACTCAAACTTTGGCCAGTGCGGGTGACATAGAGGATAAATTCATTCATCCATAAAGGGCGCACAGGGAAAATTAGTTAGTGTCACAAAACAATAGAAATTCCGAGACTGCTCGTGTGAGAATCATTATCTTCCGTGTGAAACTGTTGCCCGTTATAACCTTTGAACTTAGACACTGCTATGATAAATATCACTAATTAGTGATGATTATTTGAAGACTTTACAAGTTGTAAATGAAATCTATATTTAGGAAAACTTATTTTAAATTTAATCAAAGAAAAAGGAACCCTCATGAACAAATTCTTAACTTATATAAAAAGACTTTTGCGACAGAATCAAAGATTTGTCACAGAATCTTAGATTAAGTTAATAAAATCTTTAAAGTTACGTTTTTAGCAGTTAATATTTAGTATTTAATATCCTCGCATAAAATCTACTGCAAATAAAACAGGGGTCAGATTTCTGTTGAAATCGATTTATTTTCTGTTAAGTTTTTAATGAATGCTTGCGTTTCTGTCGGTTTCTCATGGAATTTGTAAACCAACGCCATCAGTTTTTTTCAAAAATTAAGAAAGATAATAGAGCGATTTAAAAAAAAGAAAGAAAATGTATGAGTTAAGCATAGATTTTGAAAACAACCCATCTAAGCTATTTTAATAATACTTTGCATTTGATTAAACTAAAAAGTATGTCTGCGTAAATATTTTAGAAAACGCATAATACATTTGAAAACCAAATTTAAACAATTACTGGGCAAAGTGGGAAAGATACTGCAATTGTTTAGTACATCTGTGACTATGGTCTAGAAATTAGTATATATTTCACATATTATTTAAAAATTTATTTAACTTGGAAAACCCATAACTGAAAATTCACATTTAGCAATCGTTACCAATCAGCGCAAAACTACTTGGATTAATTTAAGCAGCCCTATATTTTATCCACATATTTTTATATAGAACTAAGTATACATTAAGCTAAAATTTATTCAGGCAAAAACATGCTTAAAACTACTGAAATCATCTTTCAGGATCTTCTCCAATTACTCTCTATAACAAGCTATCTATCCACTGTTTGCATAGCCTTCACTGTTAAAAATCTTTTCCCGCGTTGAACCAAGTGCTAAATAGCAGTCACTATAACATGGTGAACTCTTGCACCAACGTTTTGAACTCTTCTTGAAGCATAATTTGTGACCATCGATCGTCGTTGTGACGTCACGTGAAGTCGATGTGAAGTAACAAAGACTAAAATGTGAAGTCGTTATGGCCGTTTTAGAGCTCGTTTGTGACCACTTCATAAAGTGGTCACAATGTGACAAATTTGTGAAAAATGTGTCATTTGTGACTACTTTGACATTAACATTGTGACGGAACTGTGACAAAAGCGACGATATTTAAATTGCCAGAAACATATTTTTAAAATAAATAACATGTTTTGAAGAATTTTTATAATTTTGTAAAGATTTTTAAAAAAGTCACATCTCAGTCACAATGTGACGTCACTGAGTGGTGGCATTTTGGTCACAGATGTGATGTGACCAAAGTGACTCACAGTGACGTCACTGTAACTATGCATGCTATGAGAGATGAAATTGGAAGCGCCAAATGTTGGTATGAGATTTCCCCCATCTTATGATGGAAGCTACTTTGCCCCAAAATTTAGTTCAAAGTAGGGCAAAATTTTAACTGTGTTGTAAAGGATTTTATTTTCACTTTCAAACATCTCATAATTATATTAAATGTAGTTTAGATTAAAAACATATAATTCAAATTGAAAAAAAAAAACCTTTAAACAATTTACGCTAATTCTCAATAACACTTACAAATTCTTTAGTGTATTTCTGTGTATTAGTTATAGAACTTACACACTCTATGTTGTTCGTAAAAATTTATTAAGTTTAAAACGAAAGCCATAACTGAAAACACACTTTCAGCAGAAATCTCTATTAGACAATATTTCAGATACAGTATTGTGTTAGATAATAAAATGTGCATCTCATAACTCCAGTAAGAACTAGTTAAAGTGGCAATGCCAAAATTTTCTTCTAACTTATGCCTGTTAATACTTCATGAAAAATGCAGCATAGCAGCGCAACTGGTTAGGTGGTTTAAACCAAAATCTAGTCAGCAACAACTTATGTCAACATATAACGAATCTAAAGTTGGATGATAATCCGTGCATTAGTTTTTGAGATAGAGCTAATGCAAAATCTTTCTAAAAAATCAGTATAACAGAGCCACCTGTTGGGTGAAGTACACCAAAAACAATCAGGATCATTTTTTTATCATTACACTGTAAAAAATATTCGTGTGGCTTTACACCAAAAATCGTGGTAACTAAGTTGTACTTTATAATAAAGTGCCTCGATTAAAAGGAAGTTTAGAAACTTCTTTGCTTGAAGCTATTTATTTTAAATTATAGCTGTAAGCAAATTTAAAATGTAATATTTAGTTTTTTTTTTGTTACCGCTTACTAAAGTACATTAAACAAGTGGTAGTTTCAGTTGATAAGAAACGAAATTTCTTAATATTTACATGACTTTAACAGCAAAATAAAAAATAATTTAAAGACTACATTTTAAATTAATCTCAGCCATAATTAAAAATAAATAGTTTCACGCAAAGAGGCTGCTAAACTTCATTTTAATTGCGACAATTTATTATAATGTACATTTTTAACATAATAGTTAGTAAACAATGAAATTTCCTGTATTTGCATGCTTAAAAACATTTTTATCAAAGGTCCCTCCCATAGTGTGTGGTGTGTGTGTGTGTGGGGGGGGGGGGGGTTGGAGGAGAGGCAGAATGGAGCTGCAGTACCTCTAAATTCCATATCAATTTAAATATATTTTACGAATTAAATAAACAGAAAAATAAGAGTATGACTATCTCTTTAACTCTTTCAGTATCAAAAAACAAAATTAAAATTATAAATGGTCTACACGCTTTTAATATTGCTCCCAATAGTCTAAAAATCATGAAAATAAAAATATAAATTGAAAACTTGTATTGTTAAAGCAAGATATAACACCCTGTTTTATTAATACTCTTGTAATTTCAAGTTCAGGGAATTTAAAGCATGTAAAACCGTGTAAAATCAAAACCAAATATTTCAAAGCTCTGTACAAAAATGACGATTTTGCGTGCAAGTAACTAAGAAATTTTGATTTTTAAAATATTGAAATAGCTAGACTACAAAATCATATTTTACAAATATTAAGTATCGACTTATATATGTACACAAAACAAATATATCTCAAAAACACGAGAATTTAGAGTGATTGTATACATAAATAGAAAATAAATATACGTCATTTACTTATTTTAAAGAAAATTCGAAACTTTGTTTAGCGTGAAATGAAATATATCGTAGGCCGATGGCCACGATTGGGTTGGACCCAGCGCCTGCCGTTTACCAGTTTCTACAGGAAAACCTCTCAGCCACTGGTGGTGCCATTATGCGAAAGAAGAGGGTCAAATATATGGAGTGGAGCCGAAAGAACAGCATTGTATGAACTTTAATGAAACCTTTTACAAACATTTATGCTGTTTCCTATGCATTAACACTAGGTGATTTCAATTTCTGTGGTCATTGAGCCTGAATTGATTGAAGTGACATTCATCTTTGGCATTTGAAAGTAAAACAGGAAATCACAATAATAGTATTGTGATTTCCGGATATACAACTAGAGATACCGGAACCAGATACCATTTACAACTTAATGAATTTTAGAAACAGTCAGTCCTTTTTAGGACACCCAGTATATAAAAATTATTTGAAACAGTGTGCTTTACCAGGGAATAAAATTTGAACGGGTAGTTCTACATTACTCTGTATTTACACGCACAGACACAAATTCGTGTAGAAAAGCTATCTACAATATCATGATAAGTAATCATATTTTTGAAATAATCAGCAAACAAAGAAAATTAAATGCAATAAAATACAAACTCGATGCATAATAACTGTAAACCATCTAATAACTTACCAAATTTCGGAATCAATTAAAGTTGCATTAAAATGTCATATTATTCGTCAGTTAATTAAATATCGATCTAGTTTTTATTATTATAAAATAGAAAATAAAGTTCAAATAAATTTTACGGGTTAATTTACTTTGGCTTTTTTAAATTTAAGATTATTTTCAGAAATAAAATGACAGAAGTGTAATTATTAAGTCTGTTTGAAGATCCATGTTAACTATGTAAATTAAATTCGAGACACGTATAGCTGCTATTATCATAGCAAAATTGTTTGAAATGATTAATAAAATCAGCTTAAATATTTAATAATGAAGTACAGAATGATAGCAATTTCTATTTTCAAATAAAACCTAGATAATTATTTTTTAATGTAATATTAAAGATTTTGAATGATTGAATATAATTAACTTTTATGACTAGAGATACTTATAAAATTGTCGAAATAATGGTATGGAATTATGAAAGAAAATTAATTTCAATTGAATTATTTTATTTTAGGATTTTTAATATATGCCATACACATCAATGTTTTGTTAAAAGTATTATAAAATATATGTAATATTGATAATGGTATCTGTCAAAAGAATATGTTTAATTTGTCGATTTGCATCTGACATTTTTAAATCTAAATTTGACATTCCGATTGAGTCATAAAATATTAATTTAAAAAAAAAGCTTTTTACAATAATAATAAGGAATTATGAATTATTGCTGTATTCCTGTACAATGCTTATTAAAATTTAAAATACTAATATAAAGGTAATTTACCGTATCAAATAACAAATCAATAAAATCTATCACAATATATATATATATATAACAAAACCAAAAGAAATTCCTTATCCCCAAAATACATGGAAGTCTTCATCAGGGAGGCCCCTCCATGTAGGGGTAAATAAAGAGAAGTTTCTGAAAGGATGTAGGCTCATAAGCTAAATTACATCCTTAGCCCCCAACTTCTCAGAAATCAAACCAAAACCTTCAAAAATATTATAAATATATACAAATTTTTTTAAAATACCAAAGCACAAGACCAAAAATTACACAAACAAAAAAGGAAAATTACCTACAAAACTAAATATAAAAAATAAAATTGTAAAATACAAACCCCCAGGAATACAAAACCCTCTTCAGCTAGTGGGGCCATTCACTAGCGCTTCAATCTCGCCCTAAATTGAAATCAAGCATCCGTAAGTAAAGAAACACTGAGACTCAGAAACTTTCAGTTAACATATAAGATGGATAACAGTTAACCATTAAAATCTTTTTTAAACCACTCATAGCCAATTCTAGATCTGTGTTGTTATTGCAAATCCTGCGGATCCTATTAACTTGTGAATACATAATATTTTTTAAAACTTTATTGCTAATACATGAAAACCAGTAAGTGAGGCTATTAACTTCAAAATTAAAATCCTTCCTTTTATCATAAAGTCCAATCAACCATTTTTCCTTGTTTTTCTTAATTTTAAGATCTAAGAAAGTAATTTGTTCACCATCATCGGTTCGGTTCAGGACGAGCTCATTAGGGTAAATGTTAAGGCTTATTTCCTCAAAATTATTGCAGTTAAATACTATAAGATCGTCTACATATCTAAAGAAGGAAATATTATTGAAATTTTTTTCGTAAAAATATAAAAATAGATTAGAGAACGCACTTGAAAAACTAGTTCCCATTGGCACCCCTTTATTTTGTTTATAATAATTAATGCCATTAAATAAAACATTTTCAAATAGGCAAAACTTAATTAAATCAATCCAAAACTTCTTATCTACTTTTAAAACATATTCAAATTCAACATAAATATTTTCAAATACCCCCACAATCAAATTGTGAGGAATGCTGCCAAACAGATTCTCAAAGTCAAAAGTGTTTACAGAAGTAATTTTCCATGAGTTACCATTCAAAAAATCTAAAACTTTAAGGTTATTGCCAATGATTGTATTGCAATCAAAAGTTTCTATTTCCTTTAAAATTAAATTCAGCAAACCAAACAAAATTTTACCCGCTTTACAATTATAACTATTAGTACCACAGGTAACGAAGCGAAATTTTACTGGTTTCTTATGAAATTTAACAGTCGCAAAAAGGTAAGGAAATACAAAGTAATTCCTACTAATTCCAAATTTTTTATCAAAATCCAAAATACGTTTTTTTATTTTAGAGGGGTTTTCAGTTAACGTTTTATAAGAATCATTACAGGTATATTCCTTCAAAAGAAGATTCCTATAGAAAACTTTACAAATTAAAGCAAAGTTACTACTTGCTTTATCAACAGTAGCAATAATAAACTTTTCTTTTAATTTAGCTATACTGGTTTTTAAATCGAAATTATAATGAAATTTTTTAGAACAACCCTTATTATAATAGTCTCTAAAAAACAAAAAATCTTTTTTAAATAATACCATAAACTTTAATTTCCATTCTCTAAAATCCTCAAAAGGCCAACTATATTTATATGAAACTTTTAAAATAAAGGCATCCAAATCCTTTTCCATAAATTCTATAATTTTAAGATTACTATAATTAAAGTTTAATCTAAATCCAGAACCCAAACTCATAATATTCCTTAACTGAACATCTTTTACAATATTTAAATCTCCTGAAACAATATGTCCAAAATCTGGATTAATATAATCTTTATAGCAGTCTAAATCACAGTAACAATCATCCCCTTTAATTAAATCTAGATTCTTACTATAATCATTATAGTTACAAATAAGATTTTTTAATGTCCTGTCATAACTATAAGTAATTCTAATTTTAAAGCTATTTTTAAGAGGGAAAAGGCTATTACAATCTTTCAGAATATTCTTAAATTTAATAGAATTAAAAGAAAAGTTTATTATTGCTACAGTTGATAAAGCAAGTAGTAACTTTGCTTTAATTTGTAAAGTTTTCTATAGGAATCTTCTTTTGAAGGAATATACCTGTAATGATTCTTATAAAACGTTAACTGAAAACCCCTCTAAAATAAAAAAACGTATTTTGGATTTTGATAAAAAATTTGGAATTAGTAGGAATTACTTTGTATTTCCTTACCTTTTTGCGACTGTTAAATTTCATAAGAAACCAGTAAAATTTCGCTTCGTTACCTGTGGTACTAATAGTTATAATTGTAAAGCGGGTAAAATTTTGTTTGGTTTGCTGAATTTAATTTTAAAGGAAATAGAAACTTTTGATTGCAATACAATCATTGGCAATAACCTTAAAGTTTTAGATTTTTTGAATGGTAACTCATGGAAAATTACTTCTGTAAACACTTTTGACTTTGAGAATCTGTTTGGCAGCATTCCTCACAATTTGATTGTGGGGGTATTTGAAAATATTTATGTTGAATTTGAATATGTTTTAAAAGTAGATAAGAAGTTTTGGATTGATTTAATTAAGTTTTGCCTATTTGAAAATGTTTTATTTAATGGCATTAATTATTATAAACAAAATAAAGGGGTGCCAATGGGAACTAGTTTTTCAAGTGCGTTCTCTAATCTATTTTTATATTTTTACGAAAAAAATTTCAATAATATTTCCTTCTTTAGATATGTAGACGATCTTATAGTATTTAACTGCAATAATTTTGAGGAAATAAGCCTTAACATTTACCCTAATGAGCTCGTCCTGAACCGAACCGATGATGGTGAACAAATTACTTTCTTAGATCTTAAAATTAAGAAAAACAAGGAAAAATGGTTGATTGGACTTTATGATAAAAGGAAGGATTTTAATTTTGAAGTTAATAGCCTCACTTACTGGTTTTCATGTATTAGCAATAAAGTTTTAAAAAATATTATGTATTCACAAGTTAATAGGATCCGCAGGATTTGCAATAACAACACAGATCTAGAATTGGCTATGAGTGGTTTAAAAAAGATTTTAATGGTTAACTGTTATCCATCTTATATGTTAACTGAAAGTTTCTGAGTCTCAGTGTTTCTTTACTTACGGATGCTTGATTTCAATTTAGGGCGAGATTGAAGCGCTAGTGAATGGCCCCACTAGCTGAAGAGGGTTTTGTATTCCTGGGGGTTTGTATTTTACAATTTTATTTTTTATATTTAGTTTTGTAGGTAATTTTCCTTTTTTGTTTGTGTAATTTTTGGTCTTGTGCTTTGGTATTTTTAAAAAATTTGTATATATTTATAATATTTTTGAAGGTTTTGGTTTGATTTCTGAAATCTGAGAAGTTGGGGGCTAAGGATGTAATTTAGCTTATGAGCCTACATCCTTTCAGAAACTTCTCTTTATTTACCCCTACATGGAGGGGTCTCCCTGATGAAGACTTCCATGTATTTTGGGGATAAGGAATTTCTTTTGGTTTTGTTATATACATTTTTTACATTTCTTTTTGTAGCATTTTGCGCATTGGTCTGTAAAAAACTGTTTATTTGTTTCTTCATTTTTTAAAAATTAATTGTATGGTTTAAATAAAATTGTGTATATATATATACAGTTGGCAAAATAATTATTTGTACACTCTACTATGTTCAATTTTTTTCTAAATAAAAACAGATATTTATACACGAATGGTTTTAATAGAGTGTTTTTACTGTGCTTTTTAAATTAACGACAGAAATTTTCGATCAAGGTGTAAAATAAATTTTATAACTGGAAAAATTTAAAATTTTCTTGCAAAAAAAGTATTTGTACATTTCTACAGCAAGATTCGCACTGTGTTTATAATGTTTGTGGTTCAAAGTTGTAACATAATTTGGTAGTTTTTAATAATTATTAACTTCATACTATGTTTGTCTGGCATTAAATTTAATTTGCTCTTGAAGTATTTGAGAATTGTACTTAAAACTAGAGAGGTACCTTTGAACATAAGAAATCATATCTTTGAGCTTAATAAAAATAAAAATCAGACCAAGAATTCAAAAAAGCTATTAAATTACCATTTACAACTATTGGATACATGATGAGAAAGTATGAATAAATTGGAGGCATCGAAATTCAATGAAAACCAGGTCTTCTCAGCAAATTAACAATGAGGGAAAAAAGGAGTGTTGTTAAAACAGCTTTAAAAACTCCTATGTGTTCAGTTCAAAAATTTGCTGGAGACCTTGCGACATCTTTTTACATCAGAGTATTACATCAAACAATAGGAAATATTCTTCTCAATGCATATTTAAAAGGAGGAACCTCAAGGAAAAATCCATTCATCAGTGAAACAAATAGTCGAAAATGCATAGAATTCGTTTTCGCATACAGAAGCAAATCATTGGATTTTTGGAAAACAGTATTTTTTTCTAATGAGAGAAAATTCGGAATTTTCTTACCACCAAGCATTCGAAATGTTTGGCGTAAAAATAAAATTGTTCTAGATCCAAAACATATACTCCAAACTGTCAAGCATGGTGGGAGGAATATTATGGTTTTGGGGTGTATAACTTCTAATGGAGCAGGACATTTGGAATTAATTGACTTTGGAATGACAGCTTTAACATACATTGATGTGTCGCGGTATAATTTATTAAACAGAGCTAAGAAATTACGTGTAGAGGAAGCTTTTCACTTTCTGCAGGATAACAACCAAAGCATACTGCTGTGATCACCAGCACATGGTTACTCTACAATGCTCGAAGGCGACTGGTAACTCCTCTGCAATCTCTAAACTTGAGTCCAATAGAAAATTTGTGGATGCTATTGGATGCAAAAATCCGAAAAATAATATGTATCAGCGAAAAACTGTTTTAAAGAAGCTCTTATTGAATCATGGAATAAAATAAACCAGACCACTACAAAAAAGTTGGTGGAATCTATGTCACACCATCTAGAAGTAGTCATAAACGCTAAAGGAATTCACACAAAATATTATTTTGTATCATTTAACAAAATTTTTATTAATTATAGTACATTAATGTAGTGTACAAATACTTTTTTTGCATTATATTTTTGTATATTTGTTTATTTTAATGTAAAAAATCAATTCGTTTTATTTTGTTTTTGCTTTTATATTATTAAAATGTATTACATTAATGTATTACAGTATTTTTTGCTTAAATCTTTTATTTAATTTCATTATAATTTAAAAAAGTGAAGTGTACAAATACTTTTTTTGCCGACTGTATATATATATATATATAGAACTATATGTATATATCGTTAGCTCTCATGCATTTTTGCATCCCTTTTAATTTTTGTAGATCGGAAATTAACTTTAGGACTCTATACTATTTGTAGCCTAGCAAAACTATTGTGCTGCAGCGCAAAAAATGGTAGGGATCGTGTAACTTGGCTTCCCTATTCAAAGATATTTTTCTCACATGATCTTTCCAAAAAAAAAAAAATGTATTTCTTTACTTTAATATCGATAAATCATATCTTAAAAGCAATGTTATTTACAAAAAGAATAACTAAAGATGATTATATTTCCAATTTAAAAAATCTACAAATATTAGACTTTAAGATGAGCATGCAAGTTACATTTTTATTTAGATTTAATTTTATTTAAGTATGAAAACTTTCAGCCTGTTTCACACATTTATATTGCAGAAAGTAAGATTTTAAACTAATAAATTTCTTTATTCTAATTTACATACAAATTACGTGAACAAGAGCTGATACTTCAAGGTTCTATTTCTCTTGGATTTCTTTTATATTATAAAGTTTTTTTTCATTTTGGCATAAAATTTTGATTTCGGTAAAAATATTTAAAATATTGAATTCCCACAAAATAGTATTTTAATATTTTAAATATTTTAACAAAACAGCACGAAACAAATCTTTTAGGAGAATAGTGTTATTTATTAGTTTGTGAACTTTTAATTAATTTGCAAAAATATTTTATGGAATATTGATAAGTGTACTAAAGCTATTTATGAAAGAAAATAGTTCTTTAATACTTTCCATAATTTTTTAATTGCTATGTTATACAAAAGGGTCAAATCACACATTTATTAAACATTACTAAAAAATTAAAAATGTAATTACACGGTCTACCTGTGTATTATTTACCATTAAAACCATATAAAACATATAACCTAAAGTGAACGGACACGTAAGATTTTTGATTATTTGCCGAATTTAGAGAAATACTTGACGGATTCTTCTGAAATTTTAAGATCATAAAAAACAAATTTGACCTCATAATTTTCATTGAAATTTTAATTACAAAAGCACTTAAAGGACCAACAACAAATTGAATATAGATATATTAATATTTGGATCATCGTATAAAATGTAATGCTCGAAATGATGTGTCGATATAGAACATGAATAATTTGATGTTTTATACCACAATTATTTATTTCTGCAAGAGTAACAGACATTTGCATAAATATATAAAGGTATCGTTAAAATTGTTGATGCAATTTCTGCATGTTTTCTAATTAATTGAATACAGTCTTTTCAATCTACAATTCTAACTCAATAAGTAGATTACGGATTTTCATCTAACTTTGGATTTAGTTAGATAATGACATAGGTCGTTTTTTATTAGGTTTTGGTGGAAATCTCTCAGCAAGTGGTGCTATTATCCCGCATGTTTCAAGATTTCCACAACAGTTCTATCTCAAGAACTAATGTATTGAAATTAATCAACCATGATATTCTGCTACACCTTGGTATAAGGGGTTGCTGATACAGTTTTAACATAAATCATACAATGGGTGGCGCCACTATACAGCATTTTTCACGATTTTCAAGATAGCAATATCTTAAAAACTAATGTCGAAATTCAATAATTTGAAAAATGAGATGATTATAACTTTTTTTAAAATGCTTTAAATTCAATGAACCTATATCTTTAGAATCCATATAAAGGATTATAGAATCCTTAATATGTGTGAGACAGAAGAAAGTTTTGGGATTGTGAAATCTTACTATTTTACACTAGAAAGGTGTATCGCACTTTATTTATTCATTCACAAGTAGAGAGTGTGTCACTGCAAGACCAGCCCGAGTTCTTCAAAGCTTTAATAAAAATAAAATATTTAACCGATATTTTCCACGGTTGTGCTTTATCTTGTACTAAATGTGCTAACATTAAAAATAATGGAAATGGTAAACAACATTGCCCTATGTATTTATAATTTGGTATGTAGCTCACTATACACATGATCACTGACCTAATGACAGTGAACATTTTGTAATATCTATCACATTTCACCTAAAATATAGTAGGTCTGTTGAATATATTGTTAAACTAGCTTCATTAGCATAAAAAAAGAGAACGAAAAACTTGAAGTGAGACATTCTGTAAATGTGACTGAAGAAATACTGTTTGTACTCATGTATAAGTCGACTTCCAAATTTTTAGGTAAAAAAAGTTTATAAGTCTAACCACATATCTGTTTACTGCGTTTTGAGACTAAATTAACATACGCTGGTTCTTCTAATTTATCACAACAAAGTAATGTGTAATCTTGCGATTTATTTCACATCAAATAGCGAGAGAGTCACACACGGCTTACAACATTCCATCCTCTTTCACATTGCAATATAAGACACAAACTAAAAACAAAAAGAGAATACTGTCAAAAGTATAAAGAAAGAAAAAGAAATTGTCATTGAAAAAAAGAATATAAAATCTTTTGCTTTTTGCAAACTATACTTTCACAAACATCCAGGCCCCCGTTGAAATCCTAAGGGATTTCAACGGGGGCTAATAAATTCATGCAAAATAGAAAAATGTTAAAACGTTCTTAATTTACAATTTTTAGTTTCGATAGATAGAGTACAGCGTTTCACTATTGAGCGATTTATGACACCACCACTAGTCTTAATTGTAACAACTCGCACTCTATTGTCTGAAGCTTGATGGACAGTTATTATTCTTCCTAGTTACCATTTAAGCCAAGAAAGGTTGTCATCTTTGACGAGAACTTAGTCATTAACTGGTAAATGTCTTAGCATTTAGATATTGGATGAAGTTGGGACAAGTATTCCCGGCTCCATCTTTTTCAAAATTGCTGTAGCGTGAACTGTCTCACATGCCATCTATCAAAATGATTTAAGGGACCGCGATTCAGATCTTGTTCAGGTATGGCAGTTAGAGAAGTTCCAACTAGAAAGTGGCCAGGTGTTATTAAGTTTATTGAGTAAGATGATATAGGACACAGTAGTTTAGAGCTGAGACAAGCTTCAAGTTGTGTAAAAAGGATTTGGAATTGAGAATAAGTTAACACAGTGTCACCAACGATTTCATTAAGGTGTGATTTTAATGATTTTACTGCATATTCCCACAGTCTACCAAAGAGTGTGGAGCAGAAGGCGGTTAAATGTCCAAGTTATTTCTCTGACGACAAAAAATTGTGAATTTTTTCATTCTACTTGCACTGCAAAATATATTTGTTGATTTCTTTTTCTGCACCTTTGAAGATGCTTCCACAGTCACTAAAAATCTCAAGAAATTTTCTTCTTGCAATAAATCGTTTTAGTGCACTTAAGAATGCCTTTCTTGAAAGGGCTTCAACGACTTAAAGGTGGACTGCTTTGATGACGAAGTAGACAAATACATTCACATATGATTTAAATGATTTTGATCCACATCTAGCACGATATTTAATCTAGAATGGTGCTGAGAAATCTGTTCAAACTCGTTTAAATTGTCGCGATTTTGTTACTCTGGATACTGGAAGATCAGCCATTATTTGTTTTTAGATTGAGCTCTGTATCTACAACACGTAGCACAAGCCCTCACTATTTTCCGAATAGTAGATCTGGCAGGAATGATTCAAAATTTCTGCCTAATTTAGAGAAAGAAGAAGTTCTAGATCTGCATGTAAATATTTTGCATTAAGCTGAGTAATTATGATCTTAGTCACATGATGCTTTGATGACAATAAGGTTGGATGATTTTCATTCTCCGACAGCTGTGCATTTTCAATCTCCCTCCTACTCTTAACATTTTGTCCTCATTTAAAATAGGACACAAACAAATGAGACTGCTATTTTAAGGTAACTCTTTTCCGGCTTCTAACCAGCGGATTTTTTTTACTAAAGTTCACTTCTTGAACTAGTCTAATAATGCAAAGTGTTGCAGCTTGAATTTTATTGCTTGATAAAAAGGATGTATTTTTTTCTACACGCGTTACCTTTGAGTTGGAGATGAATCTCAATGTAGATACAAGTATGTGTTGCATTATTAGAAACGAGAATATTTTTGATACAATATCAAGTTTCTTTAAAGTTTCAGAAAAAAATACAAATGATAATGTTTTACGTGCTTCTGGTAAATCTTCTTCATTTATGGGAATATGTTTATACACTGAAACCTCACTGCTTCTAAACCATGGTGGGCAATTCCAACACTATTCATGGGACAGTAATTCTGCTGGAAGTAACCCATGCGATGCACAATCAGCAAGATTTTTCTGTCACTCTACATGGCTGCATTTTTCACGTGGTGATATGGATTGAATTTCGGATACTCTGTTTGCTACAAATACGTGCCACCTATTAGGATTCTGATGTTAACCACAACAACACAATTTGTGAATCATTCTATGCGTGCACTAAATCTAGTTTTATATGTTATGCTAATTTAACCGCTTGTATTAAATATTCCAGCGATACTGCAGAACATAATTCAAGCCTTGGAATCGTGACAGGTTTTAGTAATTCTATTCGAAATTTTGCTGTTAAAAGTTTCACGTCAATATTAGAATTATCACAAGTTTTAACATAAATAACTGCTGAATAATGCTTTTCTGACTCATCGCAAAATCCGTGAAGTTCACACCCAGAATAATTTGGCATGATGACTTTTCTAGGTATATATATATGGAATTTAAGGGTTTGACTTCATGGCAAAATTTTTCTAGTTTTGGTCAATATTTTCTGGTATTGGATCATCCCATTGTAAGTATAATTTCCACAATTCTTGAAATATAATTTTAGTTAGGATTACAAAAGGTGCAATCCAGCCTAACAGGTCAAAAAGCGTTGATTCATATGACATGATAATTCTTTTACTGGGAGCACTTTCATAATCTATGACACTGAAATTACATTTGAACATATCATTATTAGGATGGCATTCAACTCATTGCATTATGCATAATATCATTACTTACGTTTGCCAACTTAGCATTTTTTAAAGTGATAACTCACATGTAGACCATTTATGTAGTTCAAAACCACCTTCTTCTAGCATTTTTTGCAATTCATTTATCAATTTCGTACCTTCCTGATTATTCTCAACATCAATTAACGCATCGCCAACATAAAAATCTCTCAAAACTATAGTCTTTGTTTTTCGAAAATTAAGTTCCTCATCCATTGCTAACTGATTCAAACATTTGGTTACAAGATATTGAGCAGCAGCAGTTCCGTACGTCACTGTATTTAAGCGATAAATTTCTATTGGTTTTTCAGGACTGTCTTTTCATAAAATTCTCTGAAAATCCGTACCTTTTTCATGAATTTTTACCTGTCTATACATTATTCTTACATCAGCAATTCTTATTGCAATATTATGAAATCTATATCTCAATAAAATGCAAATTATATCATCTTGTATTTAGGACCTGCCATTAGAGTGCCATTTAAAAAGACCAGTTATGGTTTTATCACTCGCATCAAAAATGACTCATCAAGACAAAGTGGTGTGGGGTGTAATAATGTTTATTCTCCAATCCACGATATCTGTTTGAAACAAGATCCATATGGCACAGATATAAATATTCTTTCATAAATTGAACATATTGATCGCTAATTTCTGGCATAGATATTAGTTTTTTCACAAGATAAAGTAGTAAAATCTCTTCCAATAGGTGCTTCATAATTCCTTATTTCTGAGCAACAAATTAACTAGTCCACATTTTAATCCTTCCCTGAGCAAATAAAATTTCTCTAATTATTATTTAATCAATCCATATTATAACTATTCATTAACCATAAGAAAATAATAATAAATTCGTCTTATTATTTAAAACTTGCAAGACTTATAACCGAATCGATAAAATTACAAACACTTTATAAAAATTTAATCACATACTATAATCCACTATAATTCTTTATAATCACATCCACCTGAACAATCTGTGGCTTTAAGCTAGAGCATCGGACTCCCACCCTGAAGGTTGTGTGTTAGAACCTCCCTTATAACATGTCCTTTTACTTCGGTCAATAAATACAGGATCTTCTAAAAGATTCGGCACATGGCAATACTAGCCCTTTTTTGACGAAATTTTTGATAAAACTGGTACTGTCAAACTAGTGAGGAAAGTAATTTCATCAATTTGACGAAATATTTGCTCGGAGCGTTTTCCAGGAAATGGTTTCGTCAAAAACGAAGAAAATTTCTTGATGTGTGAGTAATTATTTCTGAGTGTGTCGTGGCACGTATTGAGGCTCTTACATTTTTTGAGTTTTAGATAAACATTTATTGCATGTTAGATAAACAGTTAAACAATAATGATTACATTTTAAAAAATCTATTCGTTGCTGAACAGGTAAGTTAAGAAATTTCGAGCACTTAGCTAAATTATGGTCTTCTTTACGGTAACCATAAACCAAGGTAACTTCAAAAGCATTATTCTTATTCGAAATGCAGATTTAGATAACTTATTTACAGCTAGTTTACTATTCTCAAGAGTTATTGCGTAATTCTTAAGAATTTCAGCTAAACGCCTAAGTTTCGGAATCTCGTTGCTTTTAAGCTGACGTTCTTACCATAATCTCGCAGAAGGATCCAATTTTTCAAAAATAAAATAAGTCATTAATGCATCACCAAATTTATCAATAGTTTGGTTCAATATTTATAACGAGTGAATTTTTTTTAACATTGTCAACGTAATTTAAAATAGCAATAGCTGATTCTGTTTAAAGTGTTGGTAAACTCAGAAATCGTTTAATGTACGCAAAAATTTGCTCACTCCTTTCTGAATATTTTTCGTCTAGCAAATTTCATGCTATCTCAAAATTAGCATCCAAATTTTAAATAGAATGGATGACATGATGTGCTTCACCTTTAAATGAAGCCTTCAAATACTTCAGTTTTTGGGCATTTGAAATATTTTTATCCCTGTTTACGCAAGTATTGGAAAAATCCTTAAATCTTATTCATTCTGTTATATTACTTCAGAAAGTAGGTAAGAATAATTTTGGTAATTTAACATTTTCAAAAATTTGTTCTGAAACTACACTAAGTTAATTTTCACTTTTAGTTCACTCAGCAGTTTGGATTTTTCATATTTTTTCACCATTTAATTCCCATATATTGGTTTTAGCTGAGATTTACTGAGCGCTATCTATCACGCTTTCTAATTGTTAAGAATCTGTAATTAAAATTTTAATTTCTCTGTCAATCTTTTTTAATTCACTTTCTTTCTGTTTTAACAATTCAGTATTTTCTTCTAACTCTGCCACATTAATTTCATCAACCACAATAATATTTTCAAATTTTCTTAATGTAATTTGTAACACTTCTCCGTAGAGCAGTCCTTTTTGTTTTAAAAGTTACTAATTCAGTCATTTTTATTTAAATTAAACAAATAAATCTAATTTTAAAATACGCTAATACGAAATTTAGTTCAAATAGAAATATATCCTGTCATCACATTTCTAAAGTTCAAGAAAGACATAAAGTAGAATGCTCAAAATTAACTCACCTTTTCTTTTTTCTATTGCCACAAATGTTACCATTGAAAAGCAGTTCAAAAAATTGTTATACTTTACGTTTGTAATTTTCAATAGCTCTCCGGCTAGATTTCAATCAAAAATGTTTATTACGTTTTGAGACTAAACACACACGTAACTAAATAGCAGATTAAAAAACACACGCTGGTTCTTCTAATTTAAAACATCAAAATAGACTGTAATCTTCTGGTTTATTTCACTTCAAATACACACAACTTACAACATTCCATCATCTTTCACATTGCAATATAAAACACAAACTAAAGACATAGAGAATGCTACTGAAAGCATAAAGAAAAAAGAAATTACCAAAGAAACGAAGCATATGAAATCTTTTGCTTTCTGCGAACTATAATTAACAAACAATATCCAGTAGTATGTTGAAAGATAATTTGTAATCGATTGTAAAAAATATAATAAAATTTCACTAAGTTAGTAAACATTTTATTCTACATTTCTAATCAGACTTTTTTTTTTTAATTCTATGGTCTAAATCTATATAATTTTGTAAAATCGCAGGAGCTTAAACTATTTTTAATCTCTTCATGTCAATTTAATGGTACTTAAAACGAAAAAAATGTTTGGAAAATCTATTTACGTAACATTTTTAAGGCTAAACAGCTTCTTAAATTTATAAAATATAGTATTTTTTCGTATTGTAGGATTTTTAGAAGAGATATCTAGCGCCTTGAAGCTAAACATTTTTTAAAAAGGTGATTAAAAGTTGAAAGAAATGTCCCTATATTGAAGGGAGTTCTACCAGAAGAAAAAATGGGTGCAGAATAATTACAGGAACATTATTATTGATCTTATTTTTTATTAATTATATATTATTTGTCAATCACAGGAAAATGACTATTGTTCTTTTTTATCTCTCTCTCCAAACTACATCCAATTGTGATTACTTAAAAGACTTACCCATTCGCAATTATCTGCACACACACACACACAAAATCTAATCCGTGTATAACTCAACACCCCCCCCCTTTTTATTTTTAGCTTCCAAATTTTATCTAACATTCTTCGACTTGTACACGAGTATATACGCTTTATTGCGATCCAGTTTTCATCGAAGCTATCGAAGCAATGTTTATTTTAGTGAGCTGTGCCCTATCAAAGTTCATACACGTAGCATATCACCCTGGATTTGTGATTTGTGTTTTGCTTTTATTCAAAAAATTCAAATGGAAAATATTTAAAATTTTGAAAAGTTAGAGTAGGGGAGACTGGGAAGGTTTGAAGACAGGGGAAGTTGACCCATTCTTTAGTATTCATATTTACAAGAATTTTATTGTCTTTTTTAAAATAAGTCATAGCCAAAACTACAAAAAAAATGTTCAAAAAATAGATTTTGTTTCAAACAGGTACTTCAAATATGTATGGAACTGTGACAAGTTTTCAGCTTAAAAATTGTACTTATTACAAATATTTTAAAATATTTTTCAGAATAAATATATTATACAAATATAAATAAGTAAGTTTTATATAAGGCCGAAATATTGGGCTTTCATTCCAAACATAAAGATTGAACGGTAAATTAAGCTAAACATAATCAAGTGCTATACTTTAAAAAAACGTGGCACTCCGGAAAATGAAGACTATAGAACGAAAGTGACAGCTTGAACAACTATGTTTGCATTTTTTGAATAGTCAGGAAATATTTTATTGTGCACGAAATACTTTTAAATGATTTTTTATTCATTATTATAAACTATTACTACAAAAATTATATTACAATTAGATAGTTTTCATTACAAAAAGTAAAAAACTACCTATTGCAGGTGTCCGGAGGAAAGCACTTCCAGAAAATTTTGGCGTACTTTCACCGATCTTGACCCCCAGACCCCAAAACCACCCTCCGTACAAATGTTGACATATATATAACTATATATATATATATATCTGATTTTGTCTGCGATAATTAATGTATCTAGGAACTGATTTGAATGAAACTTGGTATGTACATAGTACATATAAATGGCTCGACCGAGTTCGTTGGACAGCATCATCCGCTATTTTGTTTCAAAATGGCGGCCATTTTAAATTTAAAAAAAAAAATAAAATTTAAAATTAAATGCGAAAAAATTAAAAGTTGAAAAATATTTTTCTTTTGCGTGTTAGAATTTAAAACAAAAATTCCAGAACACTTTTTATTTTGTGTATATCCTTAAAAATGATTGAATTATAGCACTTTGAATTTTTCTTAAGGCTGACATTTTGAAATAATCTGATTTTTGTCACGTGATAACACGCGTATTTATGAATCGATTTGGATGTAACTTAGTATGTACATAGTATATACTGAGGCCTGAATCGAATTCGATACTCAGTTCCATCCGCCATCTTATTTCAAAATAGCGGCCATTTAAATTTTTTTATAAATTTTAAAATTTAAAATTAGGTACTAGAATGTGAGAAATTGAAAAAGATTTTTTTTTTATGCATTTGGTCTTGATACAAAGATTCCAGAGCATTTTTTTTCGTCTGTATCTTAAATAATGGCTGAGTTATCGCATTTTTAATTTCTAGTGTTGCTCATGTCTTGAAATGATCTGATTTCCGTCACTTGATAACACACATATTTATATACCGATTTGGGTGAAACTTGGTGCGTACATAGTACATACCAATGTTAAGACATCTTGTTTCAAAATGGCGGAATATTAAAATTTTTTAAAAATTTTAAATTTTAAAACTAAGTGCAAAAAAATAAGAAATTGAAAAAGATTTTACTTTTGTGAATTTGACCTTGGTACAAAGATTCCAGAGCATTTTTTGTTTCATCTATATCTTGAAAATGGCTGGGTTATAGAACTTTCAATTTCCAGCATGATTCACATTTTGAAACGGACTGAAATTTGTCACGCGATTATGCGCATATTTATAAACTGATTTGGATATAACTCCGTGTGCGCATAATACATAGCAATGCCTTTACCACGTTCACTGTCCAACTCCTTCCGTCCTCCTGTTACAAAATGGCAGCCATTTCAGTTTGTCAAAAATCTTTTAAATGTATAATAATGTACAAACAAAAAATTAGAAATTGAAAAAAGGTTCTTTTTAAAGTATTTATCTTAATAATGAATTCAGGAGTATTTTTTGCTTTGTCTTTAACTTAAAAATCACCTGAGTAGTTTGAATTTCTAACGTGGGTGACATTTAAAAAAAAAATCAATTTGCCCGCGACAGCACTCGTATATATTAATCGATTTCAATATGAGCGTGCATGTGCACCTGAATTAAGATTTCGACCAAGCACATAATCAGATTCAACTAATTTGAGCTTAGTATTTTTGAATAATATAACTTAATTTAAAATAAATAAATAAATAAGTATATGAAAGCTACCTCTTCCTCAGGACTTTTTTCATTTCATGTGCTATTGTACATGAAAAATAATGGATAGTATTTTACATGCAAAAATTGCAATCTATTGCTTAAAATGTAAATTTACAAATACATGAAATATGAAATTTAATTAATTGGTATTCATTGAAATAAATACCAATGAAACTTATGAATTTTTTTATTCACAATTTCAAAAACTCTTTGATCATCATCATCACCATCATCATCATCATCATTATCATTATATTTCAGAACTGATATTACAGATTTATGGTAACTAAAATATGAAACAAACAATTTTGATTCGAATCTATTTAAATATCTTGTAGTCAACAATTGTAGTTTTATATCTCGTTGTGCTAAGATTGCGATCATTGACCATCGTAAAATCAAATTCCCTATTTAAAAATTCAATTAATCGTAGATTTTTATCATCCAAAAAGTTGATGTTAAAGTCATTACCAAAATCGTTGGCAAATCTTTTCCCAATTTCAGAGGTGTAGGTTACGGTAACAGTGTCGCGAGTTCAATGTTTTTTCCCCCATTTTAAAAAAATGCCCAATGCGCCTAAATAAGTTTTCACTTCAAAACAAATGTTTCAGTTTCCAATAGAACAGTTATCAAGATGATAACAAAGTACAAAAGTTCTTTCGGCCAGTACTGGGAGAAGAGGTAATTTTCATATTTCTTACTTTTTATTGAAATTGTTATATTATTAAAATATACGAAGCTCAAATTAGAGGAACACGATATAGAAGATTCAATACTTGTTTTTTCAATAATGAATATGAATGGGATTTTCGATGAATTAATTAATTTTATACAAGCTGCTTTTATTATTATTTATTTAAAGCGATTTATATTTGATCGCCAAATTCAGCGATATAATGAAGTGCCTGCCATATTCCAAAATGCTCCGTATTTTTTTTTTTTTTTTTTTTTTTTTTTATATATATATAAAAGTCGAACACATCAGATTTTTTTTCAATTTCTAATTTTTTTTTTGCAGCTTATTTTAAAATTAAAATTAAAAAAAAAATCTAATGGCCTTCATTAAAAAAAGATGGCGGATGAATTTAGCCAACGAACTCCGTTGAGACATCTGTATGTGCTATGTGTCGCGCAAATAACTGATTGCACACAATTGTTTTGGTATAAAGGTATTTAAGTAACCGAAAAAGAAATACATTAATTAATAAAGAATAATATCACTCGTGACAATAATAGTAAAAATAATGAATTCGAATTTTAAAAAGTAGGGGAGAGGGAGGCACTAATGAACTAAGAGCACCTTTGAACACTCTAAATATTCTTCTTCAAAAAAATTATTTTTTAGAAATGTCTATGGCAAAACATTACTAATGCTGCATGGCAATATGTATGCAAAGCTGCACCATTTTGTATGCACAATACTGTCTAAGCAAGATATGTATTTATCTCTCTTTTGAATGTAAACTTAAAAAAATGAAGTTGTAAGATTTTTAACGACAATTTTGTATCCCTAAAGTTTTGATATATTGTTCAACACTTAAATAAAGATAGAATCTTTAGTTTAAAAACTTTGTTTTATTCAAAATTTTCAGCCGAATAGAGTTAACAGTTGTAATCTTGAACTCCATGTGATGGGACACCA
The DNA here is from genome assembly GCA_964019185.1 of Maratus speculifer. NCBI lineage: Eukaryota > Metazoa > Arthropoda > Arachnida > Araneae > Salticidae > Maratus > Maratus speculifer. The sequence goes on from OZ025298.1 coordinate 132,673,519, forward strand.
CTGAACAAAAAAGCTGGAGCACCATTAAACATCTAAAACTATGATGTAAACAGTTGCTGATGTACTAAAATAGTAATTTTTTTCAAATTTTTTCTATGTGAACAGAAGTTAATTAAGAATATCAAAGAACATGGACTTATACTGTTAACAATTCCTCCTTACTGCACACATGTATTACAATCTCTGGTTGTACAGCGATGGGAAGTTTCAAATCTAAATTGATGAAGACGTTCATTTATTTGATAATTGCAAATTCCCGATACACAATAATGATTCATCATTTAGCAGGTTTGTCTAACAAATACTATACTTTTTCATTTGCTCTTTTCCAAACGTTATTTTTGCTTTCGTACTAGATAAAACGGAATTTAAGTCAGGTTTTTCCATAAAAATAGTAAATGTGTGAAAATTTTTAATTTTCCAGAAGCGTCAGATATCATATTGGTGTATTTCAAAGATATTGTAAAAATGTTTTCAGAACCAAACATAACTAAAGGAACACACTGTGTTGCTTCAATAATGATTTTAATTGTCAAATATTTAAAATCACGAACAATCTGTCCGTGTATGCATCGGGCGCGACGATTACAGGGTTATCTAAAAATAATCATTTTTACAGGGTGTCCATTGTTAAATTTTTCATGATAATAATTGAACTGTAAGATTGATTTTTATTTTTCAATTCAATAAATATATCATTCATAAAGGAATATGATTGTCAAATTAGATTTAAAACATTGACAGAACAATGAAATACAAATATAGCTGGATAATAATGATTAAATCAAATAAATAATAATAATTACTTTAAATGAATTCGTTAAGAAAAGCATTACTGACACATTCAATATAGTTTAGCGGCGTAAGAAAAAAAACAATACTGCAATAAAAAAAACCTAATGTCATAAAAAAATTTCTGTCACGACCAAGTTTTAGCAAAAAACAAAAACAAGAATAGTTTCCTTTCTCTGCTTAAAAATGAGTTTCAAAATAACCAGACTGAAGACTCTGATGTCATGATAATTACCTAGGCCAATTCAAGATCCAAAGCTTTTGAAGGCGTGGTATTCTCGGAGAAAACATTGATTTTCTCTATATCATGACGAGCTAGGGATATAAACACGGGGTAACATTGAAACCAAGCACATTTCAGCACTGTCATAGAAATACAATTGCGGCAAAGTTCTTTTCACTCATGCAATCAGAGAGTACGATAATCTATCTGCTTTTTTTGGACAAAGAAAGTCAAATTTTTATAACATCTTAAGAAAAGTTATCAGATTAAGGAAATAACCTGTGTGTTATAAACCAGATTCAACCAGTAAAGGAATTCTCAAGGGTGGAGAAAAGTTCATCATTGCACTATACAGTAGATTCATAGACACAACACAAATATTGAACATCTTGAGGTTCTATTATTTGCAAAAATATCCACTAAAAACAAATTTCAACTTGCAAAACTACCGCTAACACAAGAGCTTCACAGCAACATTTCTTCTGCTGTAATCATTAGGTACAAGTGCTGTTAGAAAACAACATACTCCCTGAAGAATGGGTCTGTGTTCGCAGGTTTATCGGTCTATTTAATCAGTTTAAATGTGCTAAAACCCAGAACTTGAATTTTCTCTGCATGTTCTCGGCGTAGCTGTAAAAAGGGATGCAGCAAGGAATGTTTTTCTGAAAAACCAGGACTCACATATTCGGCAATTTACAAAAATTGTAATTGGGGTCAATTGTAAAAATATGAACGACATTATATACCCAGAAAAGATGCTAATAAAACTGATGCCTGTAAAACCCTCCAACAAACCAGCAAAGACGATGAGTTTGAGAACCGGACTGATGATGTTGCAACAAATTCAAAGAAGATCAAAGAAGACCAAATTCATCAATCCGCAAGTTGTGTTGTAACATTTTTTCGTAATATTACCATTGTAATGAACAGCTATTGTGATATCATGTGAATACTTGTAATATAAACAAGTCACATTACTGAGGATAAAATGAATAAAAATGGTGACAGTTTTCTTTTCGATTTACCATCAAGTCCAAAAATGTTTCTTTTTCAGAAAATCATAGCGCGCTTAGTAATGGTTAAAGAAAGTTTTTACTATGAAATTTGTCGAGATTTTCCAGCTCTTTCTTTTTGTTATTAAGTATTGTACACAAACAGCTTATTTTCAAGTTAAAGGCAATGAAAAACCTCCGAAAATTTTGTGGGTTATTTAGACTTCACAAGTTTTAACGTGGAGTTATTTTATTGGAAAAGAATTAATTCCTCTCATTAGCAAATGCTTAAATACTTTAGAAACATAAAATCTTCTAGCAGAATTTCTGCATGTATTTATGTCAGTTTGACTGGTATAAATTTCATTAAATGGCATCTGTTTTTCATCTACGGTGTAAATTCGTTTGTGCAAAAGGAATAAATATGTATTTGTTGTGTTGTTTTACCTTTTATGGCTCAAAGGTTATGGGCAGCTCAAATGCTGCTATTCGACAGAACGACGGAAAATTCAAAAACATATATTCATTCAAATACTTATTTAGTCTTCAAATTAAACATTAACCATAATTTTGTTTATCATTACATAATCATTAAACTTTCATACATGTAAAAGAATAATACAGAGAATAATGCCTAGTTAAACTGATAGCATTGAGCTCACAGGCTACGCATGCTAATTGTACATTATATTTTCAAGGGTTATTTCCGTTCGAAAAAAAAAATAAAGGAAGGGAAATAGTTCCCCCCCTTTCCCCTTTTTATTATTAATCATTGAACCCCCTAAACGAATCAGGGACATGCTTTATCATATAAAAAATCTTTTTCAAAAATTCAGAGTAAATCGGAAAATTCTGAATAAAAACCCATTTATATAATTTAAGATAAGTTATCCCCATCTTTTATACTTAACCATTAAACTTCCAAAACTATTCAGAAATTTGAACGAAATCTGATAATTCTGCATGAAAAACCATTTACAGTAAAACCTCTAAATAACGGACACCTTTGAAGCGCGGAAATTGTCCGCTATTCGGAGGTGTCCGCTATTGGGAAAACATGAGATATCATTTGCTAAGAAATTCTTAATGTTTCATTAAAGGACTTCTATATGTACTAAACCTCTGTTTTATATTAATCAGAATTTAAAATTATTTTTTCAAACAAGAAAACTGAAATAAATAAAGTGCATACCTTTATCTACTGTTTATATTTAAAAAAAAATGTTATAAAAGTTTGTTTTTGTTTGCGATTACATGTAATTTGTTTTTCGATGTAAAGTTTTAACTCTGTCAGTAATTTTAATCCTTCTGAACTATCTTTTATTTACAAAAAAAAAAAAAAAAAAAAACTGCGAAACCGTTTATTGTATTTTGCCGCTTCTTGGTAATTCTCTATATTGCAAGAAACACCTTCAGTTTCAGTATCTCTTTCATTATCACAAAAAGTACTTTTGTCGAAAATTCTGAAGCAGTAGAATTGTATATAGCAATTGATTCTTCTTCAGTAACTCATCATAAGTATTAAAAATTTTGGCAGTATCTTCACTCCTGATATACAGGGTGGTCATAAAAAAACTTTGCCGATATATGGAGATCTAGCGGCCAGTCCGTTCAACCGATCGAGATGGATATAGTTATTCAGGCGCACGAAGAAAATTTGAATATGACACAGACAAAATACCAATCACGGAACGTCGTTTGCCAGATAGTCAGCGTAGAAAACGGATGAAAAGTGGGGTGGGAATTTCAGTTCTTCAGTCAGAGCTTGCAGATTTCAACAAAATGACTTCGTTCGTGGTGAGTTGGTAAAACTATTATCAAAATGAGATGAATGCTGCGAAAACCTGGCGCGTTTACCGTCGAAACAATCGCCCAATACGTGGCCTATGCATTTCACAAGCTCTTCGTGATTTAGTAATGAAATTTGAAGAAATTAGCTGCACCTGTGATACTCCGCGATCCGGAAGACCGAGCTGTTCCTGAGGATACTGCTATGAAAGTGTATCACATAGTGACCAGAGGACGCATGCAAACTACAAATGGTGCATCTCGTGTATTTGATATGCGAAATCAATGGTCTTAAAGTTACTTCGTTCTGTAATCCGCATGTTTCCTTACCGGTACCAGTGCGCCCAGATGTTGGAAGTGAGAGACCATCAAAAACATATAGACTTTGGTAATGAATTTCTTATCCAATAGGATGGAGATAACGATTTCGCATTTTATGAACGGACGAGCCACATTTTACCTTAACTGGTAACGCCAATGGCCTCCCCAATCCCCCGACCTCACTCCTATGGATTTCAGGTTTTGGGGACACCTAAAATCTAGAGTGTACATGTGCAATCCGCAAACTTTGCCGGATTTGAAAGATTCTATCAAATTTGAAATTGCAAATATCCATCATGCGATGTAACGTTCGGCTGTATTATCCACAGTCGCTTCCATGCAATGTGTAATTGCCTGTGATGGCACCCATGTGGAAGATGTTTAATCAAAATAAAAGTTTTCTTTTCTCCGATCTGTGTTGTAATCTGATATTAGTGTACTGACTCTGTGTCATATGCAAACTTCTTCCTTTCGCCCCAATCGTGTTTTTTTATGGTTGGGGGAGGGGGATTCGCAGAGCAGTTCTTTGTGCGTGCATAACGTGTCCGTTTCTTGCGATACACGTACAGTTCAAATGCTCTTTAGGGTTTTCGCATGCACTGAGCATTTTGTGATGAAAAAAAATGGGTATTGCCATTTTAAAATTTCGAGTTTCTGTAACTATAACCGTAACCGTGAGCGTCATTTTGTTTCCGTTCACAAAATCTCGAGCTCATACCTCTGAATATTTATATCTGAAATTTCACCTCGATAGGTTGGACGGACTGGCCGCTAGCCATATACCAGCAAAGTTTTTTTATGACTACCCTGTATTTTATCTATTCACTTATTTCGCTTAGTTCTTCATTTGTATCGGAAATGTATGTTTCATTTTCTTTTAATGTAAAGTCTGCTTTTATGGAACATTGTCATGTGCTTTCCGGTTTTATGTTTTTACAGCTGAGGAAATCCAAATTATAGCATCGATAGCATTAACTAAATTTAGACAGTTCTCAAGTGCATTGATACACTGTTAAAAATTTAACCTAGTTTGAACCAAATTTTGGAGCTCAGTAGCTGCCACCATGAGATGGTGAAATCTCGTACCAACATTTGGAGCTTCCTATTGCAGTGTTGTTCGAATTATTGGAGCTTTCCTTCAATCAGAGCTCCAAGTATTGGTACAAAGTTTCACCATCTGATGGCGGCAGCTACTAAGCACCAAAATTTGGTTCAAACTAGGACAATATTTTTTAACTGTGTACAATCTAACTTTAAAAGAATGTAACGTAACAAAAGCTTTCTACGCCATGATTTAAAATTGTATATTGATCAAGTGGCTTGCATATACGTTTTAAGTTATGCTTGGGGTTATGTTAACACAATTTTAACATTATTGAATTTCAAATGCTTTGCATAAGAACTTGCATTTACAGCCCCTCTCTACATTTATCTGTGATCACAAAGTTTGTGACAGATTACCCTCATAAATTTAGAGGCGTTTTACTTTTTTTTTTCACTTTTTTTTCTTCTTAAAAATAATTTTTCATCTCTTATCGTCAAAATTACTGTCCGCTATTCGGAATGGCCGTTATTCAGAGGTTAACCATGCAAAAAGTTAGATTTTAGGAGTGGGGATTAGAAAACTGTCCGCTAAATAGAAGTGTCCGTTATTCGGGAGTGTCCGTTATGGAGGTTCTACTGTATATAAATTAAGGGGAGGGTCATTAAAACCCCCGTTCCCCCTGTTTATACTTATCCAATGAACACCTAATGCCAATCACGGAGGCGCCTCATGAGAAGGATCCTATATCTAAATTTTGAATGAAAACTGATAATTCTGCATGAAAAACCCATTACATAAATTAAGAGGAGGGGCATGAGATCCCCGTTCCTTCTTTTATACATATCGAATGAACTCCAAAAACTAATCAGGAAAGCGCCTTATCAAGATATACATATATACAAAATATCAAATGGATCGGATATTTTTATCATGCGTTACCACGTTACGTAAGTACGCACAAGCGAACGAATGAACGAGCGTACATACATACAGAACGGGCGGGCACATAAGCTCTCAGGCTATGATACCCTGTGAGCTAAATAAAGAATACTGCCCAGTTAAACTGAAGGCATTGAGCTCACAGGCTACAAATACTAATTGCACATTAAAGCTTTATATTTTCAAGGGTTAATTCCGTTCGAAAAAAAAAATTAAGAAGGGGAAACAGCTCTCCCCTTTTCTCTTTTTTTATACTTAATCATTGAACCTCCTATACTATCAAAGACATGCTTTATCATATAAAAAATCTATATCCAAAATTCAGAGCAAATTAGATAATTCTTAATAAAAACCCATTTAGCATTTATATAATTTAAAAAGAGTTATGCCCCTCTTTTATACTTAACCATTAAACTTCCAAAACTATTCAGAGATTTGAACGAAACCTGAAAATTCTGCTTGAAAAACCCATTTATATAAATTAAGGGGGGGGGACATTAGAACCCCTGTTCCCCTTATTTATACTTATTCAATGAACACCTAATAACAGTCACGGAATCGCCTCATCAGAATGATCTTAATCTAAATTTTGAACGAAAATTAATTCTGCATGAAAATCCCATTTATATCAACTAACGGGGGGGGGGGCATTAGAGCCCCTGTTCCCCCTATTTATACTTATTCAATGAACACCTAATAATAGTCACGGAATCGCCTCATCAGAATGATCCTAATCTAAATTTTGAACGAAAACTTAATTCTGCATTAAAATCCCATTTATATAAACTAACGGGGGGGGGGGGCATTAGAACCCCTGTTCCCCCTATTTATACTTATTCAATGAACAACTAATAACAGTCACTGAATCGCCTCATCAGAATGATCCTAATCTAAATTTTGAACGAGAACTTAATTCTGCATGAAAATCCCATTTATATCAACTAACGGGGGGGGGGGGCATTAGAACCCCTGTTCCCCCTATTTATACTTATTCAATGAACACCTAATAACAGTCACGGAATCGCCTCATCAGAATGATCCTAATCTAAATTTTGAAAACTTAATTCTGCATGAAAATCCCATTTATATCAACTAACGGGGGGGGGGCATTAGAACCCCTGTTCCCCCTATTTATACTTAATCAATGAACACCTAATAACAGTCACGGAATCGCCTCATCAGAATGATCCTAATCTAAATTTTGAAAACTTAATTCTGCATGAAAATCCCATCTATATCAACTAACGGGGGGCATGAGCCCCCCGTTCCCCCTCTTATACATATCGAATGAACTCCAAAAACTAATCAGGGAAGCGCCTTGTCAGGATATACCTACATACAAAATTTCAAGTGGATCGGATATTTTTATCATGAGTTATCGCGTTACGTACGAACATACATACAGAACGGGCGGGCACATAAGCTCTCAGGCTATGATAGCCTGTGAGCTAAAAATTATTAACTTTAGTATTGTCTTTTAGGAGCAGAAAAAAATATAAGATAGAGAAAAAATTTAAACGGGAAAAGATGTTTAGAGAAACATAGTTTCAAAAATCATGTTTGTTTTAATTCAGACATCTCATTCTTTGCACAATTAAATGGTGCTAGTTAAAGGCGTTTTCAGTTGCTCCGTGACTTATCGATTTTCTCAACAATACAAGAAAGATTTATCGATCTGAACAATGCGTAACTGCTAGAGAAAATTATATGTTATTTAATGTAAAGAAAGTATTTTAGAAAAACTAATCAAACAAATTGGGGAATAGTAAAATAATAATACAATTTTACATGTTAAGAAGAAATATTTTCCCCTGGAATCTTTTCACGTATGATTTTCGCCTAATATCTCGTATATATAATTCACGATAGTCAAGGAAAAGCTCTCTAAAATTAAAGTTAAAATAAATGTGTCATTCTTTTCAAACTTTTCAAACTTTCAAAAATGCAAACTCGTTTGCATTTCAGTAATTTTATATGACTTTAGCGCATCACATAAGAACGATGTCTACTTTGTACTTTTATCCTTTTTTAAAAAAATTAGTTCCAGTTTTTTTAGGGCGATAGTTGCATTTTTGAGACAAATTCCGATATAGAAAGTGCCTTTGAAAAGGAAATCTGAATTCAAAATCGAAAACATAGGAAACTGACTTAGTAGAAATCATTTTTTGGTTATACTGTAAAAAAAAAAACATGAATTTATTAAAATATAAGTGATAAAAAAAACGCTGAAATTCCCCAACATTCGCTTGTGAATATCTTCACTTGACTAGTATAGGCTCCTAACCCTCAGTGTTAGTCGAGTTATTTTTTATAACGATTTATAAAATAATATTTGTGAAAAGCATTGACATTAGGATTTTTATTTCATCACCTTGCATATTTATATATTTTATTTACTGGTAAGAATCAACATTTTATTTGTGCTAACCTCCGCCGTTAAATTAAAATATAACAATAAGAAAAAACTATTAAGTATTAATAACATAAAATATAATTAAAAACGTAAACAGGATGTTTTAATAAAATGTGAGAAAATACTCAATACTTCTATAAATTTGACTATATTTTTTATTTTATGTGAAGAAATGGTAGTTGATTCAAATAACTATCACTTTGCGGTGAGAGATAGTTTTGCCACTAACTTTATTTTTATTAAATTCAGCAGATAAACGATTGAAAGACTTTTATTAGGAAACTTACGTGCCAATAATTTTAAACGATAAATGACAATACTAGCAAAAGTCATGCATTGTTTGGATTCACGAAGCATTTTTTTTACAAGATAAATATTTAAAAGTAACAATATTTTTCTATATCATTTTCGCATCTTTGTTAAGCAAAAACGTTATTTTATGCGTATTTTTATTTCAGAAATGTAAAGTCAGCCAAATAATATAGGCTTTCCTCGGAATTTTTTATTTATGATATCAGACTTTTACAAATAAAATTATTTTTCAAGCAAAAATTTACAAATTATTATTTAATTTTAATTGTTTAAAATTTTTGTTGCCACTTTAGAAAAGAAAAATCATAATATAATTTTTTTTTTTTAAATGAGTAAACATAATTTGCGTAAAGGATTTCGAATTATAACTTTAAACTGCGTATTTGAATTTTTAACAAAGAAAAATCTTTTATAATTGAATGTAAATAACTGAATTTTCACAAATTTAAATTCATTTAAAATGTATTATAATTATCATTAAAAAAAATTAAAAAATTTTCATAAAAAATCGTGTAACTTATTTTACGATTAAAAGGTATGAGCACTAAAATATGTGCTATTAGCAACCAATCTTTATAAAAAATTCTATTAAAATGTATATTTTCCTTTTAAATAACATACATTTTTAATGTAAGAAAGTTTTTTTCTGTTTCAAGTATAAATTCTTCAATTATTTTCAATACTGAAAATATTTCGTCTTTGCAGAATTTAGATATATATGTATATATATATATATATATTCCCCATTTAAATATATTTAAAAAAAAATGGGAAATTTTGATGCAACGATAATATTTACCGTACTTAATCGTTCACGACGTTATTTATTTTTACTGACTCAATAATTTCTATTTACTGCAAGAAATACGCAGGTTTCATTATCTTTACATTGTAAAAAATGTCAGATGTTTCTGAATCTATAAAAATGTACTGTAATCAAAAACGAAAATATACAGTAACCTCTTCTAACTCACCTAAGGTTTCGAAAACCGTTCCTTTACCTTTAAAAATACCAGAAAACTATTTGTTTTAGAAATTTAAATAAAAATTTATAAAAATTAATTTTTATTAGCTGCCTGTCCTTTTCGGAAACGTTACTAAGTAGCTTTTACAGTACAATAATCACTTTTCTGAAATCAAAATATCACTTTTTCGGATTTCAAAATTCATTGAAAAAATTTCAATGCCACACTCAAACATAATGGTAAGTTAAAAAAAGCATCTAAAATAAACGTGGCTGGCAGATGAAAATGCCTAAGAAAAAGAAACATATAAATAATTTTTTTTTACTAGTTTTTATTAGTGAATGTCACATTTTCTAAGGAATATATTCTTCTAAAATTGTTGTATTCATTTGTCACGTTATCGTTATAAGGCTATACATAAAGGCACTTTCAATTGTTCTGCATTTATGAATTTGTTAAAAGATGCATACGAATTTATTGACTAGTGAAATTATTTAGCAGCAGTAAGAAAGTTTATATTTTTAATATAGTTAAAGGAATATTTATGCTGTTACTCATAGATTTTCTCAAGAATACTAGACAAGTTTATTAATTCTATTGAAACTATATAGCAGCAATAAGGAAAATTATATTTTTACTATAGATAAAGGAACTTTTAGTTGCGCTCTGATTTAAGGATTTTTTAAGAATATTATACGAATTTATTTACTAGTGAAACTTTCCAGCAGCAATAATTTTTTTCTGTAGTTATAATTTTACTAAAGTTAAAAGCATTTTCAATTGTGGTGTGATTAATGGATTTTTTTAAGAATACTAGACGAATTTATTTACTAGTGAAACTATATAGCAGCAATAAGAAAATTAATATTTTTTACTATAGATAAAAACACTTTTGACTGTGCTCTGATTTATGGATTTCTCTTGAATAATTGAAGAATTTATTGACTAGTGTAACTATCCATCAGCAAAAGAAAAAAATCTATTTTTTAAAGAACATAATAAAAAATGCCACACTTTTTGTTTAAAAAATTAGGATAAAAAATACATTCTCCATAAAAATTTTCCCAATTTTAAATTTTTATAGTACCAATTGTAAGCGCTGTAGAATGTTGGTGCAAGAACACAAAAAAATAAGTATCTCAAAACAATTTTGGATAAGCGCTTGAATAAGTACTGCCTTGTTTCTTATTAGCTTGTAGTGCCAGATACACAAAGGAGCGACTCCTGAACTTACAGCAGTATTAGAACGTATGGCCTAAGATTTAAAAACTGTTAGAAACGTACGTATATTTGCTATTCGTGTATTGCTCCGGACTTGTGTAATGAAGCGGGGGAAGATTTTTGACATCAAGATGAATGTGTATCGTTTAACTAAGCATCCATAAATTGACAATCTGTAAGTAGCATTAAGCCAGTTTGTTTTCTATTTAATGTAAAATTTATTGTAATTAGTCCAAATTAAATTATAATATATACCATTAAAACTGCCACGTTCTTTTTTTTAATACTCCATACTACATACGAAGAAAACATACATGCGAGGGAACTTTAACTCGGAACCACTGATATAGATATGGCACGCAGTGGAACACAAAAAAATTGCTTTTGTTATACGTTTGTCACACATCTATCTTATCTTTATTGTTTGGAGAATATGTTATCCCCACAAGTGTCACAACATCTGCGCTGTGACATGATAAACATGCTTTAGTTGCTCGTTTATCGAACCAAATAACCCATTAACAATTTAAACATTCTTTTCTACATAGAAGCATTACAATAATTTTATTTTGTAATCCAAAACAAACAATGGCAGTTGTAATTTTTCTTTTGTGCGTTTGTAATTATGTAAATACGTAGCACCTATAGTCGTCGTTCAATCCATCCGTCTGTCAGTCTGTCCGAATATAATATCATAAAATATACCCAGCCGAATCGTTTGAAATTTAAAATGTATAATTATTAGACATTTTTTGCCGCGTCATTTCAAATTTTATGAAAATAGGATGTATAGTTCAATTAAAGAGGCAATCAAAAATATTCCGTTACATTACGGTCAATGGTAAAAATAGTTCCAAGTGCATTTGAATAATGTTACACTCATTCCAACCTAATACAATTCATATGCATCTATGTAATATATAAGAAAATATACATTCTGCGCAATATGTAGTGCAAAGAATATATTTATTAATATACAGAGCCACACAAAAGTATTTTATTACATAACGGTATAGGGAGAAACATTCTTTGGGGACGTTTTAATTATATTAAACTATTTCATACCTTATGAAATTGATATATGTTGCTGAGGTTTACTAAAAGTTAATTCACGTGTAATAGAAAGCATTTAGTATCCACGGGGACTCACAAATGATTTCAGATGTTGTATTGTATCCGAAGGACTGTGTATTTTAAAAATTCCGTTATAATACGAACTCACCTTATATGCTACAACTGACATGCAATATCCCATGTGTTTAAGACGTTTAAGTTATTAATCCTCGTTCCAGAAAAACAACTTACAACCAGTGTTTAGGAAAGAAGGATTGCTTTTTCTTCAGTACCTCCTCATCATCTTGTATTGGAATTTTCGTGCGCACAAAGCGCCCAGTGTGTGCTTTATCATTGTGATTGGTAAGACGCTTTGCCATTTTCTATATTTATTGATCTTGTCTTGAGATCAAATCCTCGGAGCTTGATACCATAACGAAGCGAAGGAATCCTTCTAGGGTTTTCGATTTTATAAAATTCCAGATATTCAGAAGGATAAAAGAGAATAGAAGATACAAGGCATCCCACATTGCAGTATCAGAATGCTGGCAGCAGGTTCTAGGCAACGCTGGTTACTATTTGAAGGCCTATAAAAATTTGACTCATATATCTTCTGTATCCTTTGTACGTACAAAAATGCGTATATACATACATAGTTGCCATTATTAAAATTTTATGAATAGTACGAAAATATTCTGTATGATTTTTAACCAACTTCAAAAAAGGAGAAGAGGTTATCAATTCGATGCGTAGGTATTTTTTTATGTATGTTCGCCGATTACTCCGAAACTATGAAACCGATTTCTATTATTTTTGTTTTAAATGAGAGAGGATACTCTTGAATTGGTACCACTTCCGTTTCATCGAAATTGGTTCAGTACTTTTTTAGTAATTAGGCAAAAATTAATAAAATTAGTGATTTTTCACTAATTAAATGTGTTGAATAAGTTCGCCGAACGGAGTGCAGACAGAATGGCCGAGCGGTCTAAGGGCTCTTCCTTTAAGCTCTGTTTCGCGAAAGAGAGCGTGGGTTCGAACACCTTACGTGACATACATATATATAATAACCTTTTCCGTATTATAATTTTTACATATATATGTGACGATTTCAGGAGAACTCGAATTATTTCCACTGGTTAAACAGAAACACGCAGTCATGGCAAGCGAGGGAAAAAACAAAAATAATAAATAAATGTAGAAGATCCAATAATTAGTCATGGGCTGCTGTAAATTCATTTATTAAATTCGTGATAATGAGGAAGGAAAAGCTCCTTGTTGCAAAAATTCCATCATTATTTCAGCGAGCTGTCCTCATCGAAGAAGCAACCCAAGAAATCTTCAGAATCTCCCTTTCATCTCGAGACTTCCCCCTTTTAAACTGAAAAGAAAGTTCTGGAACATTCGGTAACCTCAAACCATCATTCTTTCATGTAAACAGAATTCTTGTCCAGTTACGAGGCTATTTTAAACAGACGATAAATTTATTTTTAAAAAAATATTATTTAACCAATTTATAATTGACTCCGAATTTTAAATATCTTAGGCAGACGATTTTTATACATGATTAATTTTAAGAGAAAAAGAAAAGAAATGAATTTATTAATATGCACATTATCGTTGACGGCGGAAAAATAAATAAATAGATAAAATAAAATAATGATATTTTTTGAAAGGTATGGTTTTGGAATAAATTTAATAAGAATTTCTTAAAAAGGGTTGATAAAAACATAGAAGAAATCAGTTTTATTTGGAATATTAAGAAATAAAGTTTTAATTAAGAATATTTTTAATTTAGAGCCATCTTTTTAAATTTACGCATACTGGAATAATGTTTTTTAAGGCAAATTAAGAATTTATATCGTCTGCACACAGATTAACAGATTAGATCTAGAAATAAGATTTTAATTTAATAATTTGAAGTAAGTACGGAATATTATTATAAGAAAATTAAGATAGTATAAAGGTTAGTTTTGGCGAAAAAAAAATTTAAATTTGTAATATTATCCCCCCTCTCCAAGACTTTGTATGAAATTGATAGTTAAATAAAACTACAAGTTCAGACAACAGAAATATAATAATTTAGAAAAGTTAAATTTTGGAATAAAACTGTCAAATCCAGGAAGCCAAGAGATGGAAGAAAAGAAAATTAACGCAATATAAAAAATATTAGCGATTAAAATAAAATAGTTAACAGAAAATAATTCTGAATTGAATTTAGGTAGGAGCATTTCCCTGAAAGAAATACAATAATGTTACAACATCACTTACCATTTGTAAGTGCATAGGAGATAATACATATAATAACAGTAAATAAGTTATGAATATTAATAAGCAAGAGATAAAAATATAATAAAAACAATAAAAGTTCGTTCTCATGGAAGTTTAAATAACTACAATGACTTAATGCATAGTTTATTTTAAATAAGTCCTTTAAATGAAAAAAGTCTTTCAAGAATATATAAAAGAGTCTTTTTCAATGTCCAGTGAATACAGTCTCTTTAATTAAATATCTCCAAATCTAGTTTAAGCTTTGTTTTTTATGTTATGTTGGATCCAACATCTTTCAATAATATATCAATTTTTCAATAATAAATAGCATCACTCTCAATATCAATAATAAATAATATAGAAAAATTTAAATAATAACAATGTCAACAATAATAAGTAATAGTATAATAAGACTCCATATCCTAATATTTTTCAATAAGAGTATAATTAATACTAAACTTCATCATAGAAATCATAATAATAATAATAATAGTAAAACAAGAGTATAATCAAAAGAAAATATCACTATTTGTTTATTATTGATAGGGAAAATATTGGTTGAGGATAAAAATAATTACATAGCAACTAAATAATTTTCTTATCTTCTAATAGCATAAGAAAGTATTTTTTGCTAGCCGAAAGCATAAATAAAAAAAAAATCATAATAATTCCAAAATCCAAATAAAATTAAATCTAACTACTTAGAAAATGGACTCTCAACCAGTATTTCCTTACAATAATTCCTCTCTGATACTCTTTTACAAAATTGTCAAATTTGGTTATAAGTTTTCAATGCCAAATGTAGAATAATGTTTTATCCACACATGGTTTATAAACTTTAATAATAAAATACAATAGGAATAAAAGGTGTCATTCTTAATTGAGAAATGGAAATAAAAAAAGTGTGCTTTTTTGAAAAACTTTTAATATCTAGTTTTCACAATCACTGAAAATCACATATTATGTTATAGGTTTGAGTAGAGTCATTAGATTTTATAACTATTATCATATAATATCTGCTGAATAAATAGAGTAATACTAATGTCAAATAAATGAGTAAATATAGTTAGACTTAAACACCCTTAAAATTAATTTATCAACATCAATTTGAAAGCTTTTACAATCAAAGTGTTCACCTTATGCCTGCATAAGGAGCCCAATTTAATCCCAAAAATTCCCAAAAACAAGTAATATTCTTGTAGCGCTCCAAGAACATACCCGCTGATGTTGAAAATTATGGTTTTTTTATGGTAAATTTAATCTATTGTCTTGACTTTAGTTTGATCTAGGGATTGTGATTGTATTTGAGGTTTTGTTTGTTTTTTGGGTTGCTCATGAAACAGTTCAAAATCTTCTGGTGAAAAATAGGGTCTTAATTTAGAAACATGCACAATAACGGAATTCTGTCCTGTCTCATAATTAAATTTATCTATTTCATAAGTTACATCAGAAAGTTTATTTATAATTTTGTATGGTCCAGAGAAAGTAGGTTCTAATTTTCGAGTGTTAGGGTATTTAAATTCTTCATAAATTACAGAGTCTTGTATTTTTAATGGGCATTCAACAAAATTTCGATCATAGAGTCTTTTACTTTTAAGGTGAAATTCATGAGTTCGCGCTTTCGCAATTTTGAGGGCTTTGTCTACTGATGTTGTATACATTTTAATTGCCTCACACAAAACCATTACCCACCATTTAAAAAAAAAAAAAAAAAATTGAATCAAAATTATCGTGAAATTGTGACTATATTTAGCTGTTAACATTAACCAGAAATTTTATCTAATAAAACAGAAATTGTAAATATCATAGATATACCTTAAATTGGGATCAACTTTTAATTCTATTATTTTATAGATCATAAACAGATTCAAAAATTTTAATTATAGGTAATTTCTTACTTAAAATCACAAAATTTACTGAAAAAATTAATCATATTTATCAGTCAAAATTCTAGCAACAGCCTTGCACAGTTCCATATTTCTTACTGAATTTAAATAAATTATAAGAATCCGGGAACCAAAGCTCACTGTAACCAGAAATTTTAACAAATAAAATGAAAAACATAAATGTTAACTTAATTTTCAGCTCAAATGTCTAGTTGTAGTAACATTTTCATGAAAATACTGCATTCTGAGAATAGTTCTTGATAACAAACAATATCAATAAATTAGAAAATGTACCTTTTAAAAAATAACTTGAGCTTCTGAGTTCTTTTATACTTCATTATTATTACGAACTTATCTTTAAACGTGCATAAAAATATCATAATAATATTAATAAGTAACAGTAAATATCTTAAGAACATCATACTCCTCAATTAAATTTTTAAGAACAAACATGTTTTCACTCCAAAAAGTAATAATAATAATAAGACTCATAACTAGATAAAAAGATAAATAAATAAGGCTCACAGAAAAATAAACAAACAAATAAATAAACCTTACAAACAAAGAACTATCTACACAAATACAGTAAAAAGGATACACATAATAATTAAATACATCTAAAAATAACTCACGGATAAGGAGAAATTTTCAAGCTGATCCTAGGGGAGACAGGAATAACGAAAATTATGAAAGTAAGTAGTAATCTGCGTTCAGTTGTCTCTAAAAGTTTTTTTTTTTTTTTCCTGTCATTATGACCATGATTATCTTGAGTCATCAGTTACACATAAACAGCAAAAAGGTGGAATATCAGGCCTCAGGAATTCACGAGATATTTAGAAGAAATCTTTCAAACCACTCGGACAGAAAGCTGTTTAACATTAAAATCTCCTCTGTTACATTCACTCGAGGAATCAAAAGGTAATGGCAATTCTTGCTTAATAACACTTTCAATCATGGCGGGAAAAATTTTCGGCGATTCATATTTTTGTCATCACTTCGTTTCAGTAGATTCATTAGATTCATTTACATAGCATTTTACTTCTTCAGTAGATTCATTTCAAAATCTGAAACAGGCACTAGCACAGGCATTACCTATCCTGTGCGACTTTTCGATTAGTTGTGACGATTTCAGGAGAACTCGAATTATTTCCACTGGTTAAACAGAAACACGCAGTCATGGCAAGCGAGGGAAAAAACAAAAATAATAAATAAATGTAGAAGATCCAATAATTAGTCATGGGCTGCTGTAAATTCATTTATTAAATTCGTGATAATGAGGAAGGAAAAGCTCCTTGTTGCAAAAATTCCATCATTATTTCAGCGAGCTGTCCTCATCGAAGAAGCAACCAAGAAATCTTCAGAATCTCCCTTTCATCTCGAGACTTCCCCCTTTTAAACTGAAAAGAAAGTTCTGGAACATTCGGTAACCTCAAACCATCATTCTTTCATGTAAACAGAATTCTTGTCCAGTTACGAGGCTATTTTAAACAGACGATAAATTTATTTTTAAAAAAATATTATTTAACCAATTTATAATTGACTCCGAATTTTAAATATCTTAGGCAGACGATTTTTATACATGATTAATTTTAAGAGAAAAAGAAAAGAAATGAATTTATTAATATGCACATTATCGTTGACGGCGGAAAAATAAATAAATAGATAAAATAAAATAATGATATTTTTTGAAAGGTATGGTTTTGGAATAAATTTAATAAGAATTTCTTAAAAAGGGTTGATAAAAACATAGAAGAAATCAGTTTTATTTGGAATATTAAGAAATAAAGTTTTAATTAAGAATATTTTTAATTTAGAGCCATCTTTTTAAATTTACGCATACTGGAATAATGTTTTTTAAGGCAAATTAAGAATTTATATCGTCTGCACACAGATTAACAGATTAGATCTAGAAATAAGATTTTAATTTAATAATTTGAAGTAAGTACGGAATATTATTATAAGAAAATTAAGATAGTATAAAGGTTAGTTTTGGCGAAAAAAAAATTTAAATTTGTAATATATATATTTTACAAAATAAATACTAATTATGCTATTAAGAATATTTTGTATTTAATCATTAGCACAGCGTATCAGAGATCTTTTATAAACTCAATACTTAATTTGAAGTATTGAGTGAAAGATTATCAGTGATATCAGTGAAAGAGTACTAAAATAATATACTTGTGAAAAATAATATGACGTTGAATAAGTTCGCCGAATAGGTTGCAGTCAGGATAGCCGAGCGGTCTAAGGCTTCTGATTTAAGCTTTGTTTCTCGAAAGAGAGCGTGGGTTCAAACCCCATTCCTGACAAACGTGTATAATATACAGTATTTTTTCCGTATTATTATTTTTTAACCGACGTAAAAAAAGGAAAGGAGGTTATCATCAATTCGACGCGTAGATCCTTTTTTATGTATGTTAACCGATTACGCCGAAACTATCCAACCGATTAAACTGGTTAAATGTGTTAAATGAAAGAGGTTAGTCTCAAGTAGGTACCACTTCCATGTATCGAAATTGGTTAAGTACTTTTTTAGTAATTAACCAAAAACTAATAAAATTAGCGATTTTTCGCAAATTAAAAGTAACATGGACATTGAATAAGTTCGGCTAACGGATTGCAGTTAGGATGGCCGAGCGGTCTAAGGCGCTGATTTAAACTCTGGTTCTCGAAAGAAAGCGTGAGTTCGAACACCACTCCTGGCGTGCGTGTGTACAATAATCTTTTCCGTATTATATTTTTTAACCGACTTTAAAAAAGGAGGAGGAGGTTATCAATTCGACGTGTATGTATTTTTTTAATGTATGTTCACCGATTAATCAGAACCTATCCAACCGATTAATTTGGTTTTTGTGTTAAATGAAAGAGTCTACACTCGAATTTGTACCATTTCTATTCCATCGAAATTGGTTCAGTACTTTTTTAGTAATTAGGCAAAAACTAATAAAATTAGTGATTTCTCGCAAATTAAAAGTAACATTGATTTTGAATAATCTCCCCGAATTGGGGTTAGTCAGGATGGCCAGCGGTCTAAGGTGTCAAATTTAATCTCTGGTTCTCGAAAGAGAGCGTGGGTTCGAACCTCACTCATGACATACGTGTATAATTTATACTACTTTTTTCCGTATTATAATTTTTATTAACGGATTCCAAAAACGGAGGAAGAAACTACCAATTCGACGCGTATGTATTTTTTTTATGTGTGTTCACCGATTACTCCGAAACTTTCCGACCAATTAATTACGTTTTTATGTTAAATGAAAGAGAATTGTTTTTATGTACTCGTGAATTGGTACTACTTCCATTTCATCGATATGGTTCAGTACTTTTTTAGTAATTAGGCAAAAACTAATAAAATTAGTGATTTCTCTTAAATTAAAAGTAACATGGACTTTGAAAAAGCTCACCGACAGGAGTGCAGTCAGAATAGCTGAGTGGTCTAAGGCGCCGAATTTAAGCTCTGGTTCTTGAAAGAGAGCATGGGTTCGAACACCACTCATGACATACGTGTATGTCATGTTTTTCTGTATTGTAATTTTTATTAACCGACTTGAAAAATCTTTTAACTTTTCACTAAAAAGAGAAAAATAAACTTTACTTCAAAAACTACTGCAAAGTGAAAAATAATTTTTTTACATAATAGTAATAAGAAATTAAAGTAAGAGCGTAGTATTTACCATGCGTATTATTATATTTATGTACATTTATATGATTTTTCGGAAGTCGGTGCGAGCCAAGCCAAGTTCCAAAATTAAAATTAATAATCCAGTACAAGTGGTAAATGAATAAATTTAAAATTTTTAACTAAATATTAAACCGTAAAAAAAAACTCGTAGCTACTTTGATGTGTGTCTATTTCATAATTATATGTAACTTGGTTTGGTTGGCACCAACTCCAAAAATTCAAATTAATGTACATAAATATAATAATACGCATGGTCAATACTACGCTCTTAATTTAATTTCTTATTACTATTATGTAAAAAAAACTATTTTTTACTTTGCAGTAGTTTTGAAGTCGGTTCAATTTTTGGTTGAAAAGTTTATGTTAATAAATGACAACAACACGCAAATATATTACAAATTACTAGCTTGAAATAATATAACTTTTCTAATTGCTAAAAAAGTGTAAGATTAAAACTTTAAAAATAGTAAAACAATTTTATATATTGTTAACATGTTTAAACCAATCGAGTCATATAATATAAAACATCACTTTAAAATATCAAAATATTTTTAATTGCTATAAGTGATCTATTAAAATAACATAATATGGCAAATAATACCTTTTGGGTTTACATACCGGGTGATCCAAAAGTTTCGGGAGTTTTGAAATGTTAATAATTTGGAAACTATGTACAATACAAAGGTTCGGTTTTCAGATATATGCTCAGAAACACGTGGGATTTTGTTTAGCATGATTTTTTTTTACATGTATATAGTTACAATTTTTAGCAACAGGTGGCGCTGCTGGAGAACACTGGATGTAACTATAAAATATGCTTTATAGACACATGAGTATGAGTTCATTGCGAAACATCTTTTGTAGGCTATTAATGAAATTTCGTTTTAAAGGTGGTTTATGTTCAATCACTTTTTTTAAAGTGATTGAAATTGCATTTAAGAGAATTTTGATACAAAAATTTGATGAGTAACTGCTATGTTTAGACATGCTTTCTTTGCATGTCGAGCTGTGTTCTTATCGTACAATACGGAAGTTAAAATAGAAAAAGATTTAAAGGCCATTAGAAATGTGAAATGCCATGGTAAGAAAGGTTTGAGAAAAAGGCTAATTGAAAGATCGTAATAGAAGCATGAGATCCCAAATGTCTGTTGCAATCGTAAATGAGATAGAATTCGATATGGACTCAGTGGAAATCATCAGCTCATAATGAATCAGTACACTTGTAATATCACGATAAATTTGAAATGTCATCTGGAATTTCTTTCTCTTTTGAGGATACTGTGCACGTTGTTTTGCGTCGGCTCACAGCGATAATTATAAGCTAGGGGCGTCATAATGAAAATTTGTAACTCTTGGACACTAATTCTTTCTTTTTAGCGAGCTATATCATACCATAAAAATAATACTGTCAATTTTAGCGCCACCTGTTGGCAAAAAGTGTAACTAACATAATTTGTTTGTTTCATCAAAAATAGAAATCCCATAAGTTTCTAAGCATTTCTGTGAAAACCGCATACTTCTATTGTTTATAGTTTGTTATTATTAGCATTTGAAAACTCCCGGAACTTCTGGATCACCCGGTATTTCGTTGCTCAGACGGCAACTTTTTCAAAAACATTTTGTTTTCAAAAACAACATGTTTTTGAAAAAGTGTCCGTCAGACAACGAAACATGTAAAACTAAAAGGTATTATTTGCCATATTATGTTATTTTAATAGATCACTTATAGCAATTTAAAATATTTTGACCAATCGAGTCATTCTCAAATCAAACAATTACAATAGAGAAACAATAGATATTCTAACTGGTAAAAATTTCATATACTATAATTATGCAGAATTATTTCAACTACCAAAATTGGGAACAAGTTTCTTGATAGTTTCAAAAATAGAAAAAAATACCTAAGTAATAAAATGATAATGCGTTACATGATAAACGGAATGGTGAGGTTTCAGATCATTATATTATAGATCGTGCAATTTGATAGTATCATTATTTATTTCTTTTGAAAATGACATGGGTAGAATTGAAAAACGTCAAGAGCCAAATAAAACTATTTTAATGCTTTTAAAATCTTAATCTTACACATTTTTTAAAGATTAGAAAAATTATAACCTCCTCAGACCTAAGACAGTTAAAATACATTATAAAACATGTATTTAAATTTATTTCAGATCTCATGAGGATAAAATTATAAACATTAAAGTGTTTTTATCATATTTAAGGAAGGATTAGAAATATTATGTTGTTTCAAATAATTATTTAAGTTTCAAATGAACAAATAACTATCTTTTATCTTTAGATTATAGCTATTTGTTTAGATTTACAGTACATACAAGACTAATGAACTCTAATAGGGCTCTTGCGAGCTGATAACAACACTAAGTCATTGGAAGAAATAAACAAAAACAAATTCTAAAAGGTACATAGTTTAGAAAGTCATACTTCTTTTATTAGACGTCTTATTCCAAATACGATCAATTAGTTAAAGCCACTAGTTCCATGACTTATCGATTCTTTCAAGAATCTTAGACAGATTTATCGAATGGGGAAAATAAGTACCTGCGATTTTATGTTTTTAAGTGAATTATAGATAGTTTCAGAAACATTGTATAACTACTAAATTTATTTGGAAAATAATTTAATAATACTTTGATACAAGAAATATTATAGTTGTTTTTCAGTTCTTTTCAGATATTCTTTTTGAATTTTTTTTACAGGTATCTCTTAAAAATCTCTTAAAAATTTTTAGATTGTTATTCCTAACCAAATCAACACTGAGTTAAATAAAAAAGACAAAATTGAACAAAACTGTTATGAAAGTTAAAATATGTATGGTTACTATACTAAAAAGAAATGCATATACACAGATATCGTACAGAAAAAAATAGACATTTTAAAATAGTAAAGTTCATTTGACTAACGTAGTATATATTTTAAATAATTATGTATAATTCATTGAATTATGTATAAATCAACTTAATAAAAAGGGTTGTAATGATATTTTAAAATTTTAATAAATACGAAATCCGTTTTTAATTGTATTTCATTTAAACATAACTGATATATCTTTAATAAAATATTTGAAAAAACTGAAATCTACATAGTCACCTTGACATATAAGTAATTTTTAAACAACCTGCAAAGTTCGACTTAAGACGCAACACTAGTCACTGAAAAACACCCGGATGATAATGTTAAGTCTATGAGGGCATTCTTTTCAAATATCTCGCTCAAATTTTAATATTTTTACATGATTTGTTTTGCATAGGATAGCTGAAGACGATTTACAACGGACTAGTTTTTACTTCTTCGATTTTGGTTACATATTTTTTATATTATGATAGTTTCAATTTCAGGAACCGGTTCTAAAAGTTAAAGTAATTTTTTTAAAAAAAATCTGAAACCAAAATTGAAAAAAAAAAAAACTATCTCAGTTGTAGATCATCCTCAGCTATTCTATGCAAAAAATGTCAGGTAAAAATATTGAAATTTGAGCGAAATATTTAAAAAGAACTCCTCCATAGACTTAACATTATAATCCGGGTCAGTGACGAGTGAGGGCTTTAAAGCGGTCTATGTCATGTCTTCAGAGATTTTGTTTGTTTATTTAATGGCATCTACACCTGCGCGCTGTAATTCTACAGCTCATATTCAAAATATTAGAATAATTGAGAAAAAGTAATAAGAAAAAATTATTTGTCATTTATTTATTTATTATACTAAGTAAATGCAATTAAATTTCTTATAAATTAAATCTGGAATGTTTAGATAAGATTTTAACATTTATAAAATATAAAATACAGCACAATAAATTAGGTATACAACTTCCTTAAACACACCAGAATATTAGAATAAAATTTAGATTGGTTCAAAATATTAGAATATTTTATTTTACGCAACAATATTACCTTATGAATATGAAGTAAATGGTAGTTAATATTTTGTAGCATCCCCTTTAGCTTTCATAACAGCGTACAATCGATCTTGCATACTATATACAAGGTGTTTACAAACATTTCTATCAATATTAGCCCAAATAGACTTTATACGTGCCACTAACTCAGTTTTACTTGAAGGAGGATTTTCTTGAAGTTTTTTCTTCATTATACACCATAAGTTTTCGATGGGATTAAGATCTGGTGAATTTGGTGGCCAAGGAAGTACTTTAATGTTGCGTTGGCGGAACCAATTGTTAGTTGACACCGAGGTATGCGGGGACGCTAAATCTTGTTGAAAGATGAAATCATCTTCAAATAAATCTTCTGATGATGGAATCATGTAATATTCTAAAATTTCTTGATATATCATAGAGTTAACCTTTTCGTAGACGATGCATAACTTTCCAGGTCCTTCTGCACTCATACAACCCCAAACCATGATACTAGCAGCAAATTTTACGGAACGTTTAAGGCATTCTTTATCAAATGCTTCTTGCTTCATTCTCCAAACTCGAATACCTTGATTACCATATGAAACACAAAACATACTTTCATCACTAAATAATATATTTTTCCAATCTTCATTGCTCCATAAACGTCTTGATTTACACCAATTCAATCTTATACGCTTTTGTCTTGAGTCATGAGAGGTTTTGTTTTCGGTACACGAGATTCAAATTTAAATTTATGGAGACGTCTTAATGTTGTCGATGTAGAAACTTCAACTCCTTCTTCTTTCCATTTTCGGTGCAAGAATCGCACACTTTTAAAACGGTTTTTCTTAACTGTACGCTTCAGTTTCCTGTCATCTCTAGCAGATGTTTTTGGTTTTCGGCCACCATTTCGGCGATTATTTTGAAATTTTCCAATTTTTGAATATTGCGTTAGTATTTTACTAACGCTCGATTGCGAACAATGTAAATAATTCGCTATAAAACATTGATTTTTACCGTGCCGATACAAATCAACCATACGAAGTTTAGTAGATTCAGGAATATCACTCACACGGCCCATTTTAAGACGAAATAGAAACAAACTGCAAAAAAGAATGCTGATTTTAAATAAAATAGTCTGAATTTAATCAATGATGCCACCAGTTAAGAATTGGTAATAATTAAAGGAGAATTAATGTGAAATATTCTAATATTTTGAACCACTTGAATAAATATTCTAATATTTTGACTTTTCAAAAGAATTTTTTTTGCAATTAATCTTTTCAAAAATGATATTAAATTTAAGATAACAAGTAAGTTTAATCAACAATAAGTTCTTAATAAAAATATCGTTTGCATATTTTCATTAAAAGACATTAAATTACCAAACGATATTTTCAATTTCTAAAAAAAAAGGTAATTATTCTAATATTTTGAATATGAGCTGTACATTGAAGAATTCTAATCATTATGGTTTCATTCATTTGACGAAATTCGTCTCACATATCTGTCTCTCTGCCCTTCATAGAGTCGGTACAAAAAAATTAAGTGAGGGACTTCAAATTTTGTGTATTTACAATCTGAATACCTCTGTCACACGACAAAGCATAAACTTAGGGAAAATCTATTACTTTAATCAATAATTTTTTTTCAATACCTTTGATTAATTTTTGCGATTTAAATATCTAGAAAAATAACCTTAAATTAAACGTTTTTCGTGTATACTCCGTAGCTTGGAGGTAAAGTATCTCGATAGTAAACAAATTTTCTTTGTTAAAACCGCGGTGCTTCTATTTTAAAAACTATACTATAAAAGCTGTTGTAGCTCTTAATTTCTAAAAAAAGTCGCTTGTAAATTGCGATGTCACTAATAATTTTCTCATTTTACAAACAGAATTTGTCTGTGGTGGAAAGGGTTAGGAGCAAAAGAGAAATTTATAGAAAAAGCTTCTTCAATTCGCAAAAAGTAAACACATAAAACTTGCCTTACTTGTCGTACACCAAGATTTTAGTCGGTTTAGCTCTTGAATTCAATTAATCAATGAAAATATTTTTGATTACAGTAAAACAATTTTACAGCTTCCGATAAAATATGGAAATTTTTTTTTTATCTCTATCATCATTTCGTTAAAATCTCTCATAACCACTCATATTTTTAAAACTCGTGACATGTTTTAATTGTAAATGAAATGCGTATTAATTGGAGGAAACTAAAAAAAATCAGCAAGCGATGTAAATCAAAAGTTATTTAATTACCAGCAATTTATAAAACAAACTAAATTTACTGAAAGAATTACTGCATTAAAATATCCTCAAACCCTTTTTGATGTATTGGGCTTTTTTTAAAGAAAACAGTCTGAAATGGCAACTTTCCAAACATTTAATTCGGGTCAATATCAGACGTTTAAATAAATCGACCGTGAGCATAAATGGCTGAAGTCCAATTTTTAAGGAAAAATTTAACAGAAAATCTTTTAATAGTACCCCCTTTCTCTTCTTTTCTGACGGTATATTTTAAAAGCACACACTTCAGTTAATTAATCTTTCATCAAAAATATAGTTTCAGATTTAAATATTTGAAATGATTCATTTGTAATTTAATGAACAAGCTGAAATTGAGGAATAAATAATTGTTTTAACTGTTAATTTTCCAGCAATATTTTACCTCATTTGGACGTTACAAGATTTTTATGAATACAAATTATTCATATTAATAAGGATTAAAATGTTATAAATTGAATAAAGTATTTTTATTCTCGACTTTCAATATAAAATTTTGCTTTTTAATAGCTAAATTTATGAGCATTATTCACCAAAGTTTGTACAACATTTCGACATAGTTCAAATATAAAGGATGCATGAAGAATAGATACATTTTAAAATTCAATGCAAAGTTAAATAAAGCAAGTACCAGAAGGCGATTTGGAATAAAATGCTTTTAAGAATTAAGAAATTTTTTATCGAAATAAAATGTTTAGTTGAACATTTTCTTCACTCATGGCACTTTACTTTAAAATCAGACAAAAAGGCATGGGAATATCAACATAGGTAGTTCCAAGGCATTTATGATTACATATTATAGAATATTTATTTTGTAAAAGTTATCATTATACAGATTGGTACTTTTTAAGTTTCGAAAATAAAACCGTATAAAAAAGAACTACTGTTCCAAATGGTCTGAAATTTCACCAGTATGCTTCCAAAGCAATGGAAATTTCTTAAGCGTTGTTAAAAAGGGGGGGGGGGGATATTGCACTGTTCTTTGAGAATAACAAAACTTTATTATTCATATAAAGAATACATAGAATGCAGTAACTGGAAAGGAAACTGAAAAAAAAACCCTTCGGAGAAACATAACATAACAGAAATAAAAATTTGGAGTAAAGCATTCAAACGGAACTGAATTGAGCAACTAACGCAAGAGATTTTCAATGTGTTGTTCACGGTTTTCAGCTACGAATTGGAAATCTGACATCGCATGTTCCACAAAAAAGGCGGAGAGTATTCGGCAGTATAACGTAGATCTGGTACATATTGCGTGCCATCAAATTAGCTAAGTTCATAAGTTCACCATAAAATGTAGAATGTTTTAAGTAAATTCTTCAGCTAACCTGGGTGTTGGGAAATTGCGGCTTATGATCTTAATCTGCGTAATAAAATTTTCTTTTTGTTAAGGTACCATCCAATTTTTTCTTCCTTTGGCGACATTCTTTCTTTCTGTAAACTTACTGCGCAATCCGTCAATGTAATTATAATTTTATTTAACAATGCCTAAAGAACTCCCTTTATTTTGGAAACCTACAAGTGAAATTTAGGCCACTTGGATCAGTAATTTATAAATTAAAGAATTTTAATTTCACAGCTTAAAAAAAATCACTCAGTATTTTATTTCAATACAAATGCTATCGAGCTGGTGGCTTGAGACCGAGTACTACTTGAATGAGCTACTACAAGTACAATCTTTAAAATATGTGAATAGTATTTGAGCAAATAATTAGATATAGAAATTTTTTTCTCACATTAATAATCATATCAACCATTTTGTTTCTGGTATCTATTAAAATTAAGTAGTGAATTACTAGTACTTTTACCTTATTAATTTTGTTTCATAATTACTGCACATTTGTCTAGTAATAGGTGCACAGTAGGGTGGAGCGAAAAAAATTATTTTTTAAAAATCAAAAACGGGTAGGTGCCAAAAGTTGCCTTTATGCTAGTACATCAACTGTGTGAAATTTTACCGCTGAAAAAAAATGGCTTGAGTCTGCGCTTTTGCTCCAAAAATCGGAATTTTGGGTAAAATTTGTCATTTTTTGACATTTTTTCAAAAAAATTAAAAAATTCCAACAGAGCTGGTTATTATTTAAAAGTGTTACTTAAACCTTTATATTTATCTGCTTAACATATTTAAACTATAAAACAATATCTTTATTCCGTATAGCTGGAGAAAAACACAACTTTTGGTAGCATTACCACTCTATTGGGACATACAATGAATTGTTGGTTTTAATACAGCTGTTCTATTCAAAACTACCTTAGACATACGTCGTGGAGGTGGCTATATTTCATATACCAAGTATTCCATCATCTTAGCATAGTGTTTTATTTATGTATTGATTTGTGATTTTCTTTATCAAAATTTGACATCCACCTAGTTTATATGCTCTTTGTATCCACATGCTGCTGTGAATATCTTAATGTATATTTTTACAGCTTATACAAAAAAAAATGACAAGCAGTGTAATATACGGAAATATTATTAAAAGGATCTATTCGGTCATCTATTTTCTTTATCAAATTTATATCCAGTTGATGAAAGTGATTGGAAGTTCTGTTATCACAACATTTTTTCAGTCAATTATATTTTTTTACGTAATGACCTGCTTCAAAGATGATTTCAGGTATTTAATCTATAAGTATGCCATCATTTATTCTGGTTTAGCATTTTTTATATGTTGAGAAGCGTGATGGGTGTAAAACCCCCACATCACTCAAACCAGACAATTCTGTAAAGAAAACTAACTATTGGAAATAAATTATAAAAAAAAGAAAGGAACAGAGGACAGTGGATTTACAACTCAGACAAGAAATTTATAGCGGCAATAAGACTGTGACGGACGCCCATAAATAAATGACAAAACAGAGACATTTTCATTATTGTGTATTTACGACAGGGCAAAAGGGGAAATCTCATCTCCGTGTGTGGTAGTAATTATCAACAACATAGACATTCTGACGACTAGGCCTGTAGAAGCCCCTAGAAAATTAAAATTAGGGGGCGTTCAAGTTAATAGTCAATTTAAGGACAGCCAATGAGACTGGAAGGGGAAAAAAATATGTTAAAAAGAAAACTGTGAATGGTCGAAGGATATTCGACTACAGAATAATTAGTATACATTTGATTCTAGAATTTTTGAAATAAGAGTCAGTCAGGCAGTCAGTCTACCAAACGTGCTCGAGTGATAATCTTCGCCAATATGAGCAATAAAAGTGTGCCGGACTTCTACTCATGTGTCTGGATATGCATTTGCCTATGGTGTCAACAACTTTAGAGAAGGTATGCTTTTTACCGACTTATTCCCCCTTCTTTTGCCCACAACTATAGAGTATGATAAAATAATTAAATAAGAGTGAAACACTTGCACGCCAATTGTCCCGCAGATTAATTCATTATGGTGATGATAACTCATAAATTTATGAAAGCAATTTTCAATGTTGAAAATATCGTGCTACAAAGCATAAAATGTAATTATGCAGTAATGCCAACAGCTACAAAAAAATGAATAGATTTTTGATTTGATTATTTTGTATCTTTGTAATTTATTTATGTGCATGTATATATTTAGTGTCTTATGTGTGTTCTGTGTTGTACAAATAAATGTTTTTGTTTTATAAATGACAAAGCATGGTGATGATTTATGGAGTATGTGTCGGAATTACTCTAGGTGCATGCTGATCAACGTTTCATAAGGATCTGATAACGTCAAAAAAAAAACACAACGCATAAATTAATCTAATTTTTTTTTTGGATAAGAATATTTTTTTTGTAAGAAATTTTAATTGGAAGTATTTTGTAAGGAATGTTATCATTTTATTAGAATTGTTATTATTATTCCTTAGGCTACAGAAAATATTCTTTTCCCTAATCAGATCCTAGAAACATAATACGATCACTAACAGGTTTAATTATAATTATTGTAAAATAAATAAATTGGTTGATCAAATTGATGCACAATTTTGGGGAGAGAAATATCGGAGAGAAATCAAAGGTACTAAGGAAGCAATATGATTATTACAAAATATTTTTAGGTATGTAAAAATCTCTCCATCATCTCAACCCCCAAAAAAATTGGTTGCCGTGATACCAGTTCCTTAATTATTTATTTTTATGTATTTAATTTAAATGATTAAAAGAACGAACTTGGTTGACTTTAGTACTTTAATAATACGGTAGTATTGTAATTTCTTTTAATTTGAGTACTTTAAAGAACCAAATTATTTTTCAAGAAATTAATTAGTTCCAATTTAAATATTATTACTGCCATATTAGAAGTAAATATTTAATTAATATTGTGATTATTTGAATTTTATTTTTTTTAAAATTAATTTTGTGGTTACTTGAATTCCTTTTGTGAGAAAAAAAAAATGATAATGAAATGAATGAATGATTCTGACAAATATACATGTTAAAGGAGATAATTAGATTGGAGATAAGATAGATTCTCTTTTGATTATAAGAAAATAGGAGTTGTTGTTAAAATTGGTATATATATACGTAAAATAATAAAATAAATAAAAATTTGTTTTTTTCACATAATGAATTTTATGAATATGATACTAAACCGAGACATTGGCATGCAAGTGTATTTTTGTTTGAGATAATTGGCACATTTTTCAAAAAAAAAAGTGTATATATATATATGTTTACACTATTAAAAAAAAAAAAAAAAAAAAAAAAAAAAAAAAGAAAGGTTGTTATTTAATTTTATGTATTTATGTGTCTTATGATAGAAAGGATTTTATTCTAAAATTCATCAAATATTCTGATATTTTATGTTGAGTACAGATGGATAAAGCTGTATAAACTAAAAAATAATAATAATAAGATATGTGGATATATTTATATCAAGTTGGTTATTTTTTAATTAAATCATTGTAGTTTTATTATTTAAAAAATTGAGGATAATTGAATTTATGAGTAAAGGAGGTACGAGGAAATCTCTCAGAAATAGCACGCGTTTAAGTGGCGTTAAAACAAGAAGGCAATTAAAAATATTATTAAATAAAAACGAAGAAATTTCGGGAGAGAACAAAAACGATAAACAAAGAAAAAAAACAAAGAATTCGGGATCAAAAATTTCTGGGATAGGAAATATGGCAACTCCTAACGCAGAGCATTTAGTAGGATTAATTTATCCGTTTGATGGTAAAAAAGAAACTAATATCAATTATTTCCTACTACAATTTGATAATTTAATTGACAAAACGAAATATAGCGATGAACACAAATTAATAATTTTGAAAGCCAAAATCATAGGATCGGCAAGGGAAACTCTCATGCAGGATGAATCATTATTTTTAGAAGCAGACATAGGAAAATTCAAGGAGAAGTTAAGGGAATTATTTTCCGTTAAATGTAATTTCGGGGGTGCTCAGAATTTATTTTTCAGTCTAAAGCAGAAACCCGATCAAACATTAGCTAATTTTATAAATGAATTTAATGCTACGGCAAATTTATATATAAAAAAAAGTGGTCAAAAATTAGAGGATAACAGCAACGCAAAATTTTTAGACCAAATGAAATTGGCTAGATTCCTGGATGCAATTCGCGCAGATATTAGTTTAGAAGTGAGAAAAAATGCACCTGAAAATTTTGAGGCAGCATGCAAGTCCGCACTAAGATTGGAAGAGGCTTACAATCAAGCAAATATTCCCGAAATAAATAGCATTACCGTTAATAAAGAGAATGAAATATTGGGAAAATTAAATAAATTAAGTGCAGACAGTGCAGAGCAAATTCAGACACTCGTCACCGAAATAAACAACCTTAAATTGAAATTAAATAATAGATCGGAGAGAGAAAAAACATGCTGTGAGGTATGCGGGAAAGAAAACCATGAGACAAAAGATTGTTGGTTCAGACAAAAATATAGTAATGATAACGCGGCTACGAATATTAACAGATTTCAAATTAATAGAGGGTCGCAGGTCTCACGCACAAGAGGCTACAGAAATAACTATAAACAGCAACAAGGATTCCAAAATATGGGGTATCAGGGACATAATGGTAACAATAATTTTAGCAATTGGAACTATGGCTATGTAGCACCTCACTTTTCTACCCCCCCTCCCCCCATATACAATTATATGTATCCACAGGAATATTACTATAATACAGGAGCACAGGGGTTCGCACAGCCTTCAAGAGGTCGTGGAAGAGGTGGCTATCATAACAATTTTAACAAATCCCAGACAGATGAGCAAGAGGAAAATTATAATGAACAAAATAGCAAAAGGGAAAATAAACACAGAGGCCATTCCAAAAGAGGTTCATTCAATAACAAAAAAACGACACGAAAAACAAAGGTCGGAAAACTAAATCAGAGGCTCGCTGAAAATAAACAACAGTATTTTAGCGACACAGGTGAGTCTCAGTTTGAAGGATGTCGCAAAATAAACAGATTTATTGCCAGTGTTAGCAATGAAGGAGAAAATCAGTTACCCATCATTGACCTAGAGATAAATAACATCAAATTTAAAGCGTTATGCGATAGTGGGGCGGCGGTCTCATTGCTTTCGCCCATTATTTTTGATAAATTAAAGGAAAAAAATGTAAAATTTAAATATCTAGGAAATCAAATACAAATACAAACTTTAACGAATTCAAAAATTTATTTTAAACAGTGTATTAGACTGGTTTTCAGAGTAAAGGGCAGTTTTACAACAGGTACATTTTACATCACAAATAAAGATTTCGGTCGAGAATACCAAATGCTTTTGGGATACGATTATTTAAGGGATAATAATATGATTTTGAATTTCAAAGAAAAAACACTTATTTTCAAAAATATAAAAATTAAACTGAATATTCCAGAAAAGGAAACAGGGATACAAGTTAATAATCTAACTTCAGAAACAGAAGACAAGGATAGGCAAGAAAACAATCCATCAGGGTCTTACG
Organism: Maratus speculifer; assembly: GCA_964019185.1. Lineage (NCBI taxonomy): Eukaryota > Metazoa > Arthropoda > Arachnida > Araneae > Salticidae > Maratus > Maratus speculifer. The sequence continues at coordinate 132,706,480 of OZ025298.1, forward strand.
TAAAAGAAAAGAATAATGATAACAAGAAAAAGACACAGTCCATCACTAAGCAAAAAAATATGTATGCTAAGACCATAGCAACAATTTTTATAAATGCAAATTCAAAAAAAATAGTTAATTTACAGTGTCATGATGACATAGCAGAACAGGAGGTAATATTATTAGAACCCTTGAGAGACGACTCGAAATTCACATTTCAAACTTCATTGCATGAAGTGCAACAAAATAGTAGAATTCATGTCATAATAGCAAATAACACTGACAAAAGAATAAAGTTGAATAAAGGGATAAATGTAGGCAAAATAACAAAAGATATAGATTTTAAACAGGATACAAAATCCGAGGACATTGAACAAGGAACAATTTACGAATTAAATAGCTTAAATATCGAAGAGATCAGAAAATTAAGAGAAGCAGAGTTAAGAGAGACAGACTTTGATTTAACACATTTACCCGAAGACCTAAGAGAAAAATTAAAAAACATACTCATGAGAAAAGCGCATGCATTTTCAAAGTCATATGATACTTTAGGTCAAACATCTTTAGTTATACCAAAATTTAATTTAAGTCATGACTACCCGATACAAACCAAACCTTATAAACTACCTCAAACAGTCAGACAATATGCGAAAACAGAGATACGGAACTTACTAAGAGCAAAGATTATTGAAAAATCAGACTCAAATTATGCGTTTCCAGTGATTTTTGTTAAAAAGAAACAGAGTAATAAAGAAAAAAAAAATGAAACCAAATATAGAATGGCTATAGATTATCGGTTATTAAATCAAATTCTACACACATACAGCTTTCCCATACCGGATATTAAAGAAATTCTTTACTCGATCAGCGGAAAAAGGTACTACACGGTGTTAGATCTCCATAGTGCATTTTTTCAGATAAATTTAAGGCCACAGGATAGGCAAAAACTAGCATTTATTACTGAGGAAGGAAAATTTAACCCTTTAAGGCTCGCTTTTGGGACAAAGAACAGCAGCGCTTATTTCGCAGAATTAATTGATAAAGTGCTCGGACACTTCAACAAGTCCCAAGTGGCATACTTCATGGATGATGTGGTAATTGGTACAAATACAATCCAAGAAATGCTACAAATTTTAGAGCAAGTTCTACAGGCTCTCATTGACCACAATCTGACCATAGAGCCTTCAAAAATGCAAATATGCAAAGAAGAAATAGATTTTCTGGGCTTCCAACTCAACCGATGGGGATATTCCCCAGCAAAAAAAAAACATAGACAAAATTAAAAACCTAGTACGTCCAAAAACAAAAAAGGGAGTAAGATCACTTCTGGGTCTAGCAAACTACTTTAGATCTTTAATTAGAAATTATTCAGATATTGTACATCCCTTAGTAGAACTTACAAAAGAAAAAGTAAAATTTAAATGGGGTGAGGAGCATGAACAGGCGTTGAAAAACATACAAGAAGCAATAATACAAAACCCTACACTTAGACCCCCAGATTTTAACAAGGAATTATTTTTGATATGTGACGCCTCGAAGCTAGCCATATCATCAATTCTGGCGCAGGAGTCTAATGGCATTTTATTGCCTATCGAGTTTTTTGGGAGAAAATTAAGAGGGGCAGAAAAAAGCTACCCTAGTATAAAATTTGAATTATTGGCGATTCATGAATCAGTCAATCATTTTAAACATATTTTATGGGGTAGGCAATTCACGATTCTGACGGATTCGAAACCCATTACACAGCAAATGAATTTAGAAGCGCAATCTGACATAGTCAAAAGATGGATGACAGATTTGGCGGAATATAATTATGTTGTCGAGCATATTGAAGGCAAGGTTAACCCAGCGGATTTCGTATCTCGACATATTTGCAATTTAGAAACGGACTTACAATTACACAATACTCTATTTAAAGTCAACGAGGCTTTGTCTAATGACAATATTAAATCAGAACAATATGCAGACGAAAAGTTAAGAAAAATAATTGACAAAATAGAAAAGGGACAAAACAATCGAACAACAAAAAGATATATGTTAAATGATGATAAAATATTAATTCTGAGACCAGGTACAGAAAAAAAGGAACTACTCATTTCCCCTGACTCTTTGAAAATAGCCATTATGGAAGACGCGCATTCCCCCCATTTTGGATTCCAGAAAACTTATGACACCATTAAGGATAGAATATTTTGGCATGGAATGTACAGAGATATCAAAACGTTTTGCGCGAACTGTACAGCGTGTCAAACAGCTAAGCATCACAAAACGATAAAAGTACCAGTGCAAAGGGTGGTTAAAGACCATGAAGTAGGAAGTATATTACATATTGACGTATGTGGACCTCTAACATTTTCTGTGCGAAAAAATAAATTTATTCTGACTATCACTGACGCAACTTCCAGATTTTTAGAAGCGGTTGCATTAAGAAATGTAGAAACGCAAACAATTCTCAATGTGCTGAATAAGTACTTCAGTACTTTTGGAATTTGCAACAGCATATATCTGGACAATGCAAAATATTTTAGAAGTGATTTATTCAGAGAATATACAAAGGCATTAAATATAGAATTACACTTTACGAGTGTATACAGAGCCAAGGCGAATGCAATTGCTGAAACGGTAAACCGAATTCTGAAGAGCTCCCTAATCGCAATGTCAAAACGCACAACGGAATGGGACATTCGGCTAGATTTTTTTAAACTTCATTATAATAACACAATTCACAGGGCTTTAGGATTCGCTCCCGCACTCATTTTCTTTGCGAGAAAATTGAGAACTCCGTTTACTTCGCATATTCCCACAGAAGAGGTCTCAACTAAAACTTATGTGGCACAGAGAATGGCACACATTAAAGAAGTGAAACTACAAGCACTGGCCAATCAGTCACGCATGCAGGATGAGTATGCTAAAGAAGAGGACTTGCTACATACACCTACTCGGAATTTGGGACAAGTAGTATACTTAAAATGTATAAATCCGGGCGCTCTGGCGAACAAGTTTGACGGTCCTTTTGAAGTAATAAAAAAATTACGCAACAATAATTATTTACTAAAAGAACTAACAGGTAATTATGCTCGGCCTATAAAAAGGAACATCGATTTACTATTCGCGCCTAAAGCAGCAACTCCTCACATAGACGTGAAAGACAGTACGGCAGAGGAGGATTCAGAGGGGGAAACATAACAAAAATTAAAGAAAAAAAAAAGAAAAAAGAAACATAAGCCCTAACTATTATTTAAAATTATCTAGTGTATTTGTAATATATAGTGATTTGTATTATGTATTTAAGAAACAAATTTAATGTAGATAATTTTTTTCTTCTCTTTTTGAAATTCAAAATTTTAAACAATGCGTTTTTAAGACATCATATAATAACTTGCCTTTTAAAATCAAGCAACATAGAGAGAAAAAAAAGAAAGGGATAGCAAGATGAGTGTACTATTTCCCTCTGAGTTACAATTGGGGAAATGTGCAGGCACACTCGAAAAATTATTACATACACTAAATATTACATAGGTACTTCACAGAACTTCATGTTGCATAAAATAAAAAAAAATATATATATATATATATAAACAAATAAATAAAAAAATAAATAAATAAATAAATAAACAATAATGTTAATTGTACATTGGATGACTAGAACAGAAGCAATTGCTCAGAAAAAATTCGTCTAGTGCATAATCAATGATACAAAAAAAAAAAAAAAAAAAAAAAACTTAATTATTTATTCTGCATATTTAAATAAAGTGGAAACAACTTGAAGAGAAATAACTCTTACAAACAACGCATACATGCCAAATTGATATTAAAAATATGTATATTGGTACAAAAAAAAAAAAAAAGAAAAAATACAGATTTTCATATAGAAATTTGATGAGAAGTTCGGCGAAGTACGCAATAATAAAATAACATATAACAATGGCAAGGCAAGTTATTGACACAACAAAATAACGTTGAAACTCAGCACATAGGATTCACAAAAAAAATAAAGAACTCAAAGAAAAAAAAATAAGGTTTTCTCACCAACAGAAGACTTTACGCTTGACGAGATGGATGGGCGGACAGGTCTCGGGAGTAAACAGTCGAGAAGGGAGAGAGTTGCTCCCGAATCAGAAAGCTTTCCCTAGGCAGGGCATGGCACAAAGCTATAAAATTGAATATCAGATTTAATCGCATGGCAATTTTAAGATGGTATGCTAAAAGGTAAAATGTTAAGATTAGGATTTTACGAAAACGCGTGTGATATAAGCATTCCCAATAATATTTAATCGGCAGAGTAAGATATAAAAAAAAAAATAAAAATAAAAATAAAAAAAATAAATAAATAAGTAAAAAATAAATAAATAAATAAATAAGTAAAGGTTATATTTTTTTGGAGGACATTTTACAGGATTTTTTTTGTCTTTACCTTTGCCTGAAAATAAAAGATATTACAAATTCTTTTGATGCACGTTAGATATAAGTATAATGACATTACTCACGCAACGTAGTTTCAAAAGAAGGTCTTATAGGAGAGTATACAAAAGAAAGTTATAACAATTAGACTTCATCACAAGTAAATACTTAGTTACATTGGATAAGTAACAGATGCAAAATTATTTTAGTCTTATCAGGAATCTTATAAAAGCAAATAAATTAGGAAGTTTTTTTTTAAATGTGAAGATTAAACGACACTATATATATTATTAGATATATATATATATATATTTTTATCGACATAGGCGTATGGAAACATAACAATATTTTATAAAAAGTGTACAATTGCACATAAAAAAAAAAAAATTAATTGTAAGTGGTATCGATTTCGCACTTCTACACACTTCATAATAATATTTATATAAGGCATTAAAATACAATGATAATAAAACAATATAGAGGTTCATGTATGGATATCATACGGCAGTGTGAGTACATATATTTATGAATATAAGGAAATCTTTCTGCGGGCAGAGAGTATTTCTCAAACCTGGCCAGGTTATTCACTAAATGTATATACTCGATTGTCAATAATCCGTACAAATTAATATATATATAAATACAAATATTTAAGTATTAAAAAAAAAAAAAAGAAAGAAAGAAAAAATTCAATTTAACTCTAAACAACACAGTAAATTTTGGTAAAAAAAATAATAAATAAAAAAAAAAGATAAATTATTTTAATCAGTATGACATGCTGAATCATTTTAGTAATAAAATTAGATATAGAAGTCAATACATATTTCAAATGATTAAGTAATTTTGTTTTCAAAATGTATTTTTTTTCCCTTCCATACTATAGTGTCTTTTAAAATTTTAAATACTCAAACTACAACAAGAAAAGGTAAATAAATGGATTGTATATAGATACACTCTATTAATATTACTTCATTTCACACTTTATAGCATTTACCAGCATTTATTAAAAGCATTTATACTTAGAAATATTCTTTTAGACTCTTCTAATGTAGCATAAGATTTATAAACAAAAAAATATTTCAGGGATTTCGCTCCCTTTTATTCATGTTTTGCTAGATAACCCCCCCCCTCAAATTAAGCATTTAGGAAACATATCAGATTTTTCTTTCGCTATATTATTTTTTTTTTAGATAGATATGCACGGTAAAGATTTACTTGCAGAAAGTTTTTATCAACAATGTCACAACCAGTACTGAAAAAGAATTTTTTTCTTTAAATTTTTTTTTCTCTGGTGGCAAAATTTGACTTTAGTTTTTCAAGTTTAATTGCAATTATCAGCCAGTGAAATGAAAAGGCACATTGATTTTCCCAAAAATTTTTTTTCAAATTGTGATATTATTCAACTTTAGCATTGTATATTAAAATCTTTCAGGCAATGTTCAGAATCATAATACAATTTTAGGAACATTGTTAAACGATTGTCTAATCGCTGCATTATTTCCTGAAAGGCAATTTTATTAGAATACTTCTCTGAGACTCCAATATATTCTGCGGGAAATACGGGATTTGGAACACTCAAGCGTCTTTCAGCAGATAACCAGTCTATAAGAAGCCATTTTCCCTGAAAATACAAAATAAACAGTACACAGTACATGGTTTTATAGCGAATATATGTCAATTTTATAGAATAAAAGGGTGAAAATTTACAAGGAAGGCATGCGTAGCAGGTGATAGGTTAATACGGGTTAGTTTCTAATAGTTTAACATAAGTTTCATGCAAAAGAAATATAATTTTTAAGACAAAAATACGAGAAAATAACATACCTGTGTGACTTGCAAAGACCATAACATTCGCTATCCCCGTTACAAACAAGTTTTCCTCTATAGCGGGGTGGCTTATCGGACTTGTTTTCCAGGAAAGCTTATCCATTACGTTTCCAGGGTGTGAGGTACTAAACACGTCATTAGCACCTGTCAATCAAAATGCGCGCTACTGATAGGATGCGTTCTTTTTCGCGCTAGCTCGTTTTTTTTTCCTCTTTTTCTCATTTAAGAAAACGTTCGCTTCTCGTGTGAAGAGCAATAAGGTATGCTTTGAGCACATGTGTCTGCAGCGATGTCCTCTATACCTCCTCCACGAGAATGATGAGGAATGTGTATATAACATTACCCATTTTATCAACACTTAACATAATTCAAATTTGTAGCATTCAGCTATGATTTGTGTTAATAATCTTGTGAAGTGTAGAATATACACAACAGGGTATATTTGTTTTTTTAGATATTTCATATGATGTACATAAAAAAGGTTTCTCAACATTGTATATATATTTTACTATTTTGATACTAATCCAGATATGTTATGCTAATAACATTGGTGTTGCTAGGAATTTGTGTTATTTGTATTTTGTTTTGTTTTTGGGTTAATACATATTTTACTTTATGTGTTTAAAATAGTATACATTTAAAATAAACAAAAAAATGTGCCAATACATCTCAAATTCAGGTTTAGATTTTTCGGAGCTTTTACATGTTATTTTTTTTTTCTTCCTTAGTGTAGAAATAAATTATTCCAAATTTATACTTGGCTTTGATTACATGATTTGGCATTTAATGGATTAATTTAATTATTGTATCAAAATTTGGGCATGGGGAAATAATACACAGAAGTGAAGATAATCGGACCTTGGAAGTGTTCACCAGAAATGAATCAAAATTCCAATGAATATGGATACAACAGTTGCGGCAGTATGGTGTGCACAAAAATGATGTCTACAGACCTCATTTTTTTTTTTTTTTAGACCCAGGGGATAGATGATGGGTGTAAAACCCCCACATCACTCAAACCAGACAATTCTGTAAAGAAAACTAACTATTGGAAATAAATTATAAAAAAAAGAAAGGAACAGAGGACAGTGGATTTACAACTCAGACAAGAAATTTATAGCGGCAATAAGACTGTGACGGACGCCCATAAATAAATGACAAAACAGAGACATTTTCATTATTGTGTATTTACGACAGGGCAAAAGGGGAAATCTCATCTCCGTGTGTGGTAGTAATTATCAACAACATAGACATTCTGACGACTAGGCCTGTAGAAGCCCCTAGAAAATTAAAATTAGGGGGCGTTCAAGTTAATAGTCAATTTAAGGACAGCCAATGAGACTGGAAGGGGAAAAAAATATGTTAAAAAGAAAACTGTGAATGGTCGAAGGATATTCGACTACAGAATAATTAGTATACATTTGATTCTAGAATTTTTGAAATAAGAGTCAGTCAGGCAGTCAGTCTACCAAACGTGCTCGAGTGATAATCTTCGCCAATATGAGCAATAAAAGTGTGCCGGACTTCTACTCATGTGTCTGGATATGCATTTGCCTATGGTGTCAACAACTTTAGAGAAGGTATGCTTTTTACCGACTTATTCCCCCTTCTTTTGCCCACAACTATAGAGTATGATAAAATAATTAAATAAGTGTGAAACACTTGCACGCCAATTGTCCCGCAGATTAATTCATTATGGTGATGATAACTCATAAATTTATGAAAGCAATTTTCAATGTTGAAAATATCGTGCTACAAAGCATAAAATGTAATTATGCAGTAATGCCAACAGCTACAAAAAAATGAATAGATTTTTGATTTGATTATTTTGTATCTTTGTAATTTATTTATGTGCATGTATATATTTAGTGTCTTATGTGTGTTCTGTGTTGTACAAATAAATGTTTTTGTTTTATAAATGACAAAGCATGGTGATGATTTATGGAGTATGTGTCGGAATTACTCTAGGTGCATGCTGATCAACGTTTCATAAGGATCTGATAACGTCAAAAAAACACAACGCATAAATTAATCTAATTTTTTTTTTTTGGATAAGAATATTTTTTTTGTAAGAAATTTTAATTGGAAGTATTTTGTAAGGAATGTTATCATTTTATTAGAATTGTTATTATTATTCCTTAGGCTACAGAAAATATTCTTTTCCCTAATCAGATCCTAGAAACATAATACGATCACTAACAGGTTTAATTATAATTATTGTAAAATAAATAAATTGGTTGATCAAATTGATGCACAATTTTGGGGAGAGAAATATCGGAGAGAAATCAAAGGTACTAAGGAAGCAATATGATTATTACAAAATATTTTTAGGTATGTAAAAATCTCTCCATCAAAGCGAACTGTTTAATGTGATTTCTGGTGATCGTCTGAGAGAATTGCAATGGGAATTTGTCCTGCAAGTGCAGATTAACCGTTGTTGTAAATAACTTTTTTTGGATTAGTTTTATGCCGTTTTCTCAGTGTTTTCGTAGCCAGGTAATTTCCCATTAGCTTTTAGATCCCCATTTTATAAGAGAACAATATTTTATGGTAAACTGTCCTGGGCATAAACTTATAATGCATAGTACTTTTTGAGAGAATGTACAGACTCTAATCGACTATAAGTACTCATTTAAATTTAGGAAAATTCGATTTGTCGCTGTGAACCATTTTGCATTGGGTATACTTAGAATTGAGTATAATAATGGATCATATGCTACTTCAACTCTAGTGAATTTCCTCTGCGTCAGTTATTAGAGAAGTCGATGTAAAACGTTATAATCTACATGGATTCACTGGATCAATAAGAAAATCTTTGTCTACGTACTATTCACTTCCTATTGCAATTTTTTATAAAATAGATAATAATTTTGAAATTTTTTTTTCTCAAATTAAGTAAAAGATACTCAGAACAGACTAGAAATTTCTGTTAGAGATTGCAAAGCTAATTCATAAGGAAAGCTATTTCTCAGAAGAAATGGGGGATAGGAATTTAGAAACATCTCGCACAAAAAAAACAGCCCATAAAGAGAATAAAATTTTACGCTTTATATAAGCACAGATTGGCAATCAGAGTCCATAGATTCACTTACAAAATATATAATCAAAGTTTATATCGCGGGATATTTTATAACAAATGTAATACACATCTAAAGAATAGGCCTAAAAACTTATTAGAAATTACTCGACTACGAAAAAATACAGGAAACGACATAAAACAAATACTAAAACTTCTTTCGAAATATTGTTGCTTTACACGCAAATTTTGTTTGCAATCATCTGTGACGATCGTCATAATATTAAACTGCTAGCTTCTCAAAATATATTCAATGTAATAGGTACAGTAAATGATGACATACTAGAAATTGAATTCAAACAATAAATATTTAGGCATATCATAATATATATAATGCAATTGATTGAAAAAATGTTGTGTTAGCAGAACTCCCAACCATAATGTATTAATTGTATGAAAATTTTATGAAGATAATACATTGTCTAATAGGTCCTATTAAGAACATACCTAATACATTATTCAGCTTCCTCTTCTGTTGTACAAGGTATAAAAATATACGTGCAGCAGGTCACACCAGTAGCATCCAATGTCAGTGAAAACAAACAAGAGGTAAAGTACTTTGATGCATAGAAAACTTATGCCCTTCTTCGGGAAAAAAATAACAATTCAATACAAAAATAAAACACTGGGCCTAAATTGCTGGATGGGTGAAACGGGTGGGATATAAAACACAGCCACATCTACCAGTCAAATACAGAATAGTTTTGAAAGCAGATAGGTAAGAAATGCATTCAAAACAGCATTTCTTCGTATGCTCCAATAGAGAAGTAACGCTGGTTTTTACCAAAAGTTGTCAGATTTGCTCCAATTATACAGACTATAGATATTGTTTTATAGTTTAAATATGTTAAGCAGACAAATATAAAGGTTTAAGTAACACTTTTAAATAATAACCAGCTCTACAGGAATTTTTTTTATTTTTTTTTTTAAATGTCAAAAAATGACAAATTTTACCCAAAATTCCGATTTTTGGAGCAAAAGCGCAGACTCAAGCCATTTTTTTCAGCGGTAAAATTTCACGCAGTTGATTGTACTAGTATAAAGGCAACTTTTGGCACCTACCCGCTTTTGATTTTTAAAAAATAATTTTTTTAGCTCCACCCTAGTGCACAGTCTGAAAGAAAAACTGGCATTATCCATATGCGTAATGTTTTTAATAATAAGATAAATAGTGACTAATGAAAAATATATGAAATGAAACTTCTGATTTATTTACTGAAAAAGGTACTAAAATTCATTTCATAACTAAGGTGAACATGGTATTCTAAAAGTTAATTATGTTTTTTCCTGAGTAAAAATCGATCAAAAGTATCCACTATCAAAGGATAATTTTAATATAAATTGAATATTCTAAGCTGAAAAGTCTGATTCTATTACATAACATACGAATATTTATTAACACTTCCGTTTTCGAATTTTAAGTTTTGAACCCTTACAATGTTCCATATTTCTGTTACATATAGTTTCTAAGTTTTTGTACAAAAAAATCTTAAACTAGCTTCTTTCTAAAATATTATTTCGTATAAAAAATATTAGTCTTCGAAAAAAATCATCTGGGAGCGATATATCTGGGATCGATAAGTTCAAGTTTTGGAGAAAATAGTCAATATAAAATATTAATGGTACTGTCTTCTTCTTTCTTTTAAAAGTTTTAAAAATACAATATCTTTCTTAATTAATCATTTTATTGAATATGTGTTTTTAGATTAAAACTCTAAAATAGGCTGTCGTTAATTCATTAAATATGATGAGAGTGAGAAAGATTAATTAATAATATAGAAATAAATTCTGCTGCAATACTTATTTTGCTGTAACGCTACATAATTTGCGTTAAATTGTTATGTATAAATAATGATGCATTAAAAAAAATAGAAATTGTATATTATATCAGATTTAAATTGTTACCAGACTTACCCTATACAAAGAATACTGAGTAAGCAATAAGACTATAAAAAACTAGACAACATGTTGTTTGGTACAGATGTATATGCAAGAAAAGTACGAAATGATACATAGAAAAGTTCGAAGAGAATTGAATCCTCGATAGTATATATTGTTGCTCTTCTGTATGACTTTTTTTTTTATCTTATCCTTATCTGTTTTTTTTTCTGAACTTATTTCAGTAGTAACAGTAAAAATAATGCATATTTAATCTTTATTTGGTCTTATACACTAACATCTGTATTAACTCTAATTTTTTCATAATTTTATTTTCAGTAGAAACAGGAATAGCTGGGGGAGGAGGCATATTTTTCCACTAAATTTTTGACGATATCTCAGGAAACATATTATTTAAATACGGTGAATACTCGAAATACGGTGTTCTTAAAAAAAAAAAGCAAAATAATGAGGAGCTTCAGCCATATAGCGATTAATTAGAGTCAATGCAGCATACGTACTGCTATATTTGGATAGTCTCTCATCATTTTGGATCAACGGATTTTTATCTTATTCTATCAATGATAATTTAAAATTTTTTCAAGCTATGTTTTTGAGAATTTTACAAAATTTGTTCGATACATTTTTCTAACACATTACTCAAATTATATTTTGATTGCTTTCATGCATGCACAATGCAAAGTTATTTAGAAAACCTGCTCATTATTACATAATTTTTATTATTTTTTAAATACTTATTACAGGATATTGCGTACAATGCTGTTTGTCATGTTTTCAGAAAACTATTTGGAACTGTTTTTATGCAGACCTTATTTTTTCTACATGCTATCCTCTAAAAATTAACACAGTTTATTACAACAAGTCATTTAACCCTAACCATCTACAGTTTGAACATTTTTGCTAGATAAATTTTGATAGGGTTAACCAGGAGATATATATATATATTCAATATGTTGACGGTCCCTTTTGGAATTTCGGAAAGAAATCTTCCAGAAATGTATGACCTTTACTATTGTGTTTATGTACTCAGAGTTTCAGGGAAACACTTTTGATTAAATTCATGATTTGTACTAAGTTATTTACGCACAATGGAGTTCAAGTATAATTCCTCATGTATTTTTCTAGATATTTTTAAAAATGTCATAAATCAGAAGTAGGTGTCACTTTTGGCCATATAGTGTATTAACGTCAATGAATGGATCTATTATTTTAAAATTTTATTTCTCTTTTCATATTCATCGTTAAACATAGTTTTTATAATGTAAGTTTTTACATTTTATTTTCAATATTTTCCTGCTATTAATACCTAATCCTTTAACAAATTCGCTGCCCCTCACGCGAAAGCGCGTGAAATTGCGCCAACGTTAAGGCGCCACTCACGCGCCAGCGTGTGATGCGGGGTGATGTCCAATAGCCAGTCACGCGCTGGCGCAGCAAAATATTTCACTGATTCTTTGTTATAAAAAGTAAAGTGGTTTCTGGGAAAGACCCACTTCTACAGTGCGGCATTAACTATCAACACATCTTTATGTAAGCAGCAGCGAATGTGTTAATTCTAATTTAAAAGTTTTTGAAAGCCAAAATTTAAAGTAAACAAGTAAAAAGTTAAACAAGTTAAAGTAATAATTTTTTTTAATTTAATCTTTCGCTATACTATTATTTAGACATTTGAAATATGATGTTATTTCCCCCATTTAATACTTTTGATTCATATTAAATAATTGATTACTTCATGATTTTCTTCCATTTTTAAATGCTTGTGTAAAAACAATTTTATGACTTTATGTTTGATATTGTTCTGCTCTTAACACGTAATCATTTAATTCTAATATTATTTTTTCCTATTTGTAACAGTCACGTGTGAATATTTTTTTATCTAAAGGAAATATTGCTCTTGTTTTATAAATGTGCATCATTTTTTAAAATAACTTTTTCTAATATATGTAAAACATATCGCTGAAAATTTGAATTAAAAAAAACAAACATAAATGCAGTATGCAGTATGCACACCGCGAATTTCTATTGAATATTCTTAGATAAAAGTTATTAAAAACCTATATACAGTTTTCGCCACTATAAAAATTATTAATCGAACGATTTTGAACAACTTTAACGTTAGGTGTACCTTAAAATAATTCTTCTATTTAAAAAAACTGTCCGATTGAATGTGTTTTTCCCATAAAATAAATATCAAAGAATTTAATACTTTTTGTTTGCATTAAATTAAAAAATGCCAAATTTGAAAAAATCATATTTGCGCTTTTCCCATATAAAACAAATTAGTCACAATTACGATAAAAAATGTGTAGTGCAAAGACGTAGTCAGAAAAAACGCGGCGTAATTGAACATGAATGTGAGGCGAAATAGTACCAGAAACCTTAGTTCCTGCAGCGTATCATACTCATTAAAGTGCCACCAAGCATGCCCGCAACGTAAAACTGCACAGAAAACTGATTTGTAGTGCAGTTACACAGTTCAGTTCACATGTAAAGCAGGATAAAAATAATCATGCTTATCACGTGATTTATTTAATTTGAATAAATTATGTTACATGCATAAACAAATTTATACTTATTTAAACTTGGTGGTAATGAATAAAACTACTACAGCAACAACAAAAAACTATGTTCAATTGGAGCTTTAAGGCACAATTCGATTTTCTCAGCGATCGTCAAACATACAAAGATTTAAAAAAATCTATTTTAAGCTTTACCGAAAATATTAAAATAAACCAATAATGGTATTAAACCATTTGTTAGCTATTGCTTGTTGACTTTTACGTCTTCATTTTTTCGTTAAAAATTAAATAAAAAACTACAATAAACTACGATAATTTTTTAATGCTGTCATTTTATTCTTCTCGTTGAGTTCTATCTTTTGAAAAAAAATCACTGTCATACGTCAACTGGTTCGTCAGAAATTTCAAAAAGACGTTTGTATTTTCCATTTTTATACATATTATACCAAACGCTACCGCGTTTGCTATGATAAAACTAATGTTGTTTTTAGTGGATAGCAAAAGTAAGCCAAATCCAGTTAAAAAATTTCCACGTTTAATAAAAAGAAAAAAGTAGGAAAAAAGTGTTTCATAGCATATTATATAAGGGAAAAATGATACCTTGCGGAAGATATAAAATAAACTTTCGTGCTTTTATTTGAAATGATTTGCGTTTTAATCTTATTATAGAAAGTCTGTTTAAAATGAGACAGTTTAACCGTTACGGAATTGCATAAAACTTTGAAATGTTTTCTTAAGAGTAAATTCCGTTTTTTTCATTTATTACATCAATAAAACACCTTTTTGGCAGGGTTTTGTTTTAAGGCAAAATGTCAATAAAGTTTTTTAATTTTTTAATTTATTTCTGTCTTGCGGACTAGATGCAAATTAAGCTCTTAATAAAAGAAGAGTCTTACATTTTTTAAAACAATGTTAGTATCGATGATTTTGCTTTAAATGACAGATTGGATTGCGTAAAGGAAAACAAGAAAGAAAAAAATATTACATCGAGCATAGGTTATGAAACACTTTCCAACACATCCAGAATGAAGTAACAGAACGCAGCCGTTTAAAAAATCAAAATATATACATAATTTAACCATATGGAATCGCATATTATGTTTGAAAACCCAACTTCAATTTTACCAATCTACAATTGGAAAGCCATTCGAACTTTTTCATCAGCTCTGTATTTCAGATATATATTTGTATCTATTAATTGTATTATGCCAAAATATAGTTTATTTAAAATGTACAATTACTTCTGTTGAAAATTCTTCTTCAGTAATTTCCTGTAATAAGGAGAATAGTGATTACATTTGTGCAGCTCTGTATATTAAGTATAGAAAAAATTTATAACGAATAACATGCAAAGAAATAGTTATATTTAAAACCGCATGCCGAATCGTAAAACTCATATTCCAGCAATTATTACTGAAAGGCTGTACAGTAACCAATTTTTTTGTGTGTTCCATATAATGAATAAAAACTGCTATGAATGCACAGTTCAAATTTAATCATGGTGACATTCAGTGATTCATATGAGTTTTAATGTATATGAAATAGCGTAGTCTCATTAAAATATTGCTCAAATGATTTCCAACTGTATACCGAGATGAAATGGAATTCTTTTGAGTGCCCCTATATATACACTACTAATCCTACATACTTTATGTACACAAACGTGCTTTCTTCACCCTAAATAACTTTTATTAATTACATTATATTCGAGTATATTTACTTAAGTTAGAGTGTGTACAGATGGGCAGACAAATCGAATGCCGAAACACTCTTCAACTTTCTTGAAAAGTATTAAAAAACTTAAAATGCACGAATATATTAAAACGCAGCGTTATTTAATAACTTATTTGGAAATGATAAAAAAAAACAAAAACAAGGAAAGTAATAGCAACTTGCGTCAAATAATATACTGCGTCAAAATACTCTTTCAATACAGTATGCATAATCAATTTATTCATTATGTCACATATGAGCCGAATAATTTGGAATAAGCAGGATCTCAAAAAATAAAAATATCAATAACAAATCCTGTCATATGTAGCCATAAATAGAAGAACGAGAAAATTCGAAATATGTACTAAAACTGGGGGGGGGGGGAAATAACGACACTGTGTAGGACGCGAAGATTTTTGCTGACAATTTGAAAAAAGCTAAAGGCATTTCAACTTGGGAAAATTTTCCTATCATAAAATATCAATGAATTGGTGTCGCAGCATGTATCCACAGAATATTGTGCACTTTGCAACAGTATGAATTGTATGGAAGCTGGGTTATTAATGTTATACAGAGTCATGAGCACCACTACCCTGTCCTTGGTCGACGAAACGCTCGCGAGCTAATGCGAGGTTATTCTCTAATATCTGGTTTGCATTTTGAATTTTTTATTTGTTTTTTACCTTTATTTATTTTTTATTTTTATTATTTATTTATTTATTTATTTATTTGCATTGGATAGCTGAGGTGCATGCCAACATCGCTCTTTTTTTACTTTTCGATTTTGGTTGCAGATATTTCTTAAAATAAGCACTTTTACTTTCGAAACCAGTTTTTAAATTAAAACAAACTTTATGAAAAATATCTACATTAAAATCGAAAAGATGAAAAAGGAGCGATGTTGGCATGCACCTCAGCTATCCGATGCAAAAGTAAATAAATAAAAAAATAAAATAATAAAATAAAAATAGATAAAAATATCAAAATGCAAACCAGATATTAATAAGTAACCTACCCATAGGAATAGTATTAGTTCGCGAGTGCGTCTTCGGCCAAGGACAAGAGCGTTAGTTAGACTTCCATTCGTTTCACATTAAAGAAAGGGATGTTAGATAAATATCTGTTACATCAAACCAGGGTGTTAGTCGATTTGTGTTTGGTTGTCTTTACTATGTAATCTATTACATATATCGAAATAATTATTGCAAAAACTGGTTAAAATTTTGACGCTATCTCCCACAGTTTATCTACTTGAAATTTGAAGTGGAATTACATAAGATAAGTACAGATTATGTAAGCAATTAAATTTGTATTTGCAATTTTTTTTTTCAAGAATAACATTTAAGGAAATACTTCGTCTTGTTTTCCAAAGTTTTACTTTAAAACTATTGTAATAATAATAATTTTTAGTGAAAGCGATAGTCAGATTTTTAACTTCAATTTAAAAACTTAATTTTTTTTGCTTGTTTTCCTTTAAAATTATCAATATACTTTTTGTGTAACTAACTTAAAATTTTTTAGTATGAGCCACCAAGCAAATTTTAGTAATAGCTCCAAAATTATTTTTAGTTAATTAAAAATTATGTTTAGACTTCCGAAGCGGAAGATTTTCGGCAAAACCACAATAGATGGCAGCACCAAACATTGCTACCTGCTCTATTTTGACATGTTTCTAAAGGGGAGGGAAAGTCCAGAGATCATTACCCATGGTAATTGCAACGACAGGATTTTCATAATCCTTTTATTTAACGAGTACTTACATTGCATACATTCTGTGCATATTTGATGGCGTCCAACATCGAACCCGGGTACTTTCAGCCTGGAGTTCGGTGCTATGACCACTAGGCTATCACGGCCACACCAAGTCAGTTTTAGTAATAGCTATTAAAAATGTAAAACTATTAACTCAATTCGTTGCAAGCTTTTTTCTAGTAATTCTTACAGATTCCTTGTAACCGAGTAAGATTACTAATTTTTTTCTAATTACAAAGGATCACTAAAATTTTTTTAGTAGATCGCCCTTTTTTTTACAGTGTAGGAGCTCAAACCAATCAGAAAGAAGGCTAAAAACTCTTATTGAGTGCTCTGATGTCCAGATTTACTTTATTGTTTTGACGTTTCTTCTTAAAAGTTTTTTTTATCTAATGATGATTTTTATTTGAAAATAATTTCCCATTTTTTTCAAAAGCTATAACAAGTTATCTCAATTTATCAGGCATTATCACTGTAAATCTACAGTTTAAAATGTCGTTATAAGCATTGTAAATAACATTATTTATTGAAAAAGAACAAGAAGATGATGTATATTCTTAATAAACAGACCTTCCTACCATCAACAGTAATAAAAAATACATTCTTTCATGATCAACAAGTACCGTTAAACTAATTAAGATATTTTTCTTTGTTTTACCAAACTTTTACCAAACCAGTTTTTTGCTCTAATGAGAAAACATATATGCAGATGAGCACAATTATTAAAATTACTTTTTAAAAAATCACCCATTTATGAAATTAAAAATAAAACATCGTTAAAGAGAATACACAATGGCTACTAGAATTATGGCGATAACAGGAAATTTTAAATATTTTTTATTTATTGAAAAAGAGCGACAAGTTTAAGTATATTCTCAATAAACAAACCTTCCTTCCATACATTAATGATAAAAAAATATCCTGTAATGATTAACAAATACTGTTAATCTATGCAACAATTTCTTTTTCTTTTACTAGAATTAATTTTTCTTCTCTAATGAGAAAACAGATATCCAGATAGGTAGTATTTTTAGTATTACATTTAAAAAAATCATACCATTGAATAGAAAAAAATGCATTGTTAAAAAGAATACACAATAAGCTTTCAGAATTATGGATATTATAGAAAATTCTAAATATTTATTTTTACTCTGATACAGTTAGTGGAGCGGATTCCGAAGCAGTCGTATGGTCATTACAAATTTAGTTAATTAGTGTAATTGACATAATGGCACAATATATAAGTGATTTAGATTACATAAATTACATCATTACTTTTCCTCTCAATGGAAGCGAGTTTAAAGTTACGAATAATTATTTCAAAATTAACTGTTAATCTTGAATAGTCAGTTATTATCTTTATTATGCATACATAATTGCCATAATAGGAGCACGTAGAGTTACATCTTTTACTTTAATTTTGCATTTTGCGTCTGTGTAAACTAAGTTACTATCTTTCATGGAACTAAATTTTCCCATATTTTTTAAAAGTTTTAACGACATCTTGACATTTTAAACCAATAATTTTAAAACTGTAATTTGAAAGATTCAGCATTTACTTGTTAATATCCAGTGTTTATGAAAACGCCAAGATAAGATGTATTAAAATTCTTTAAACTATATTTAAAAATATAATTATAAAGTATTTGTATCAGATTAGTATTGCCTTTATATAAAAATATGCTAGTGTATAACGTTTCAACTTATATGTATATAAATAAATATATATCGAAATTTGAAAAAAAAAAAAAAAATCAGTATTTTCTGCTTTGCTTGAAAACATATTTAATGCAATGTTTTTGCATCTCAAAAACTTTTTTATTGTAATAAAAGCATTTAACACATTTTACAATTAAGAAAAAATAACTTTTTCCTTCTAACCGATCATACTGCCTGGTGTACAGAATATAAGTGGCAATTATGCTTCAATGAAAGCTCTAATCTTAATATATATATGTGTGACTTTTGAAGTTAGTCTGGAAGAAACATCATCGCCAGGTTTCCCTTGCTCCGCACAGAAGTCAGGGCCAGCGAGAAAAAAAAAACAAAATAAATAAATGTAGAAGGTCAAAATAATCACTCCTTGGCTGCTGCAAGTTCATTTTATTAAACTGTAGCTATAATAAAGGAAAAAGCCCCTGTTGCAGACGATATTTTACCGAAACATCCAAAAAATATTCCATGCTTTACTACATCAAGTCGTACTCATGCAAAAGCGCACCCAAGAATCCTTCTTCTCATCTCTCTTACCACTTCTCGAGCTTCCTCTTTTAAATCTAAAAAAAAGAAAAAAAATCTAGAACATTTTCTAACCTCAAACCATCATTCTTTTATGTAAACAGAATTCTTGTCCAGCTACGAGGCTATTTTCCACAGATTTTCCTAATTTTCTTTTTAAAAAATATTATTTAACCAATTTATAATAGACTCAGAATTTCTTAGGCAGACGATTTTTATAGATGATTAATTTTAAGAGAAAAAGAAAAGAAATGAATTTATTGATGTGCACAATATCAAAAGGTTGACGGAGGGAAAATAAATAAATAGATAAAATAAAATAATGATATTTTTTGTAAGGTATGGTTTTGGAATAAATTTAATAAGACTTTCTTAAAAAGGGTTGATAAAAACATAGAAGAAATGAGTTTTATTTGGAATATTAAGAAATAAAGTTTAATTAAAAATATTTTTAATTTAGAGCCATCTTTTTAAATTTACGCATACTGGAATAATGTTTTTAAGGCAAATTAAGTATTTATATCTTCTGCATAAAGATTAACAGATTAGATCTAGAAACAAGATTTTAATTTAATAATTTGAAGTAAGTACGGAATATTATTATAAGAAAATTAAGATAGTATAAAGGTTAGTTTTGGCGAAAAAAATATGTATATATATATATATATATATATATATATATATATATATATATATATATATATATATATATATAAGACCATTAATAGTAAACAATATTAATCATTTGAATTTAATAAAAAAAAACATATAGAACAAAACGAAAAACTTATATACAGGGGTGCAAAAATCTAGGCGCCAGAGGATAGTCTCTTATCACTAAAATTTTAAAGTTTTTTTCGCTCAAAATTTAATAGCATTCTAGCAGGAATTTTACACGAAATAATAAACGAAGAAAAGCGAAATAAAATTTGTGGTGAGAAACTGCCTGCTGGCGCTTAGATTTTTGCACCCCTGCATATATATATATATATGTGTGTGTGTGTAAAACTATTAATCGTATTACAATATATGAACCACTTAATTTAATAACTTAAGCACATTGAACACAGAGGGTAAAATAAAAATAAAAATGAATACAAATGGTATTTGTAGAACCAAAGCAGAATCTTCAGGTCCCACATACTTTGGAATTACAAATGGAGTGTGTGGTTCCATCTTCGTATTTGCCATGGAAAAGCAAAACAATGCGAATTTGGGACTACCAACACACATGAAATCAAATTCATTAAAGAAATACCAAGTAATCCACAGTGGATATGGAGAAAATAACAAAGTGTTATATCCACGTGTAGACTGCAAAGTCGCAAAAACAAAGAAAATGTGACGAGAAATAATATCATTAACAAAGAACAACAAATTGCTGAATTGGACATAAAACTGAAAAGGAGAAAAAATAAAATTACTAATCGTACACATCATAACATTAATCTCTCTCTCTCTGTATATATGTGGCGTGTATATATGTATTTACTTTCCCTCTAACAACATTTAGAAACATTTTTAAATTGAAAAAATATTGAATTAAATTTACTAAAAACGACATCTTTATAATTATCCCATGAACAGGAGTTTATATTTGAAGAAATCTCCAATGATATCATCAACATCATCTTAACAATGACTGAAAACAGAAAATTTTCGGATTTTATTTATTTTAGTTTTTAAGATCATAATTCTCTCTCTCTCTACGCACACATATATATATACACTAGCTGATCAGCCTAGATTGCCCAGGACCACAGATGCTTTCAAACAAATTGCGAATATTTAAAATCTCCAGTCACACAAAACTATAAAATAAGTATTAACTTTTTATTTGAAGATTATTTTAAATTTTAGAATATTTTAAATTTTATCTGAGTGAATACCGGAAAGTATTTCTATTACGAAAACCATGTTTTGTAAGGATAAAGAAATATAGTCGTTGATTTTAGCTGTTTTGTTCTACAAAAATAATGCAATAAATGAATTATTTTAAAATTCCTTTTTTCAAAAAGACCTACTCCATGCAAAATCTTCTGAACACGCGCGTGACGTGCTCTGCACATCTCAACAATTCATAAAAAAATATATAAAGGAATAGATAATGCGCATTTGACGTCACGCACCCGAAAAAGGATGTACTTCTCAACTTGTGGTTGGCAAAATTAATAATTCTTGGAGAGTTAGTAATTTATAACGCATTATTTCCTGCGTATAATATAATAAAATGAAATTTATTATCTCGATGTGAAAATTACATTTAGTTTAGAATTTTCTAATGCAGTTTAATTCGAATTTTTGCTAACAGCAAGTTGAGCTATCGCGAAAAAGCCAGTTTGTTTACAAACATGCACATTATCCATAATTACCTAATTTGTGTGGATGGTATGTTGTCCCTTCATAGTAGTGTAATAAAATATGTAACGGATATGTGTAATAAAAATTGTTCTGTATTGTCTCTGCCTCTGCTTATAATGGATGAATGGAGGCAACAGCCATAGCAGCTATATGCCTCAAAGCAATTTCAAATCGAATCAAATCAAATACCTAATTTGTTACGTTTTTGGATGGTCCCATGGTTGGATTTTGAAGATCGACTGTACATCAATCAGGAAAACGAAATCATGAAAACAGGAAAAAATAACAAATGCGTGTGCAATTAGCTGCAAGCATTCAGCAATGGAATGCAGTAGTTAAATACTACAATTTTAAAAATCTGCAGCATTTACTGCATACTCACTCCGCCTCTTGTATGGAAAACAGCTTCTTGACTACATTATGAAGCATTTTCATTGGTCGGAATAGAGATATTCTATAGAAGCAGCGGAGTGAGTATACAGCAAATGCTGCAGGTTTTTAACAGTGAATATTTAAAGCTTGCTCTCATTGGTTGGCCACTTCTTTCGCAAGGACTAGTCGCGAGCTGCAAATAGCCACTAACCTAGCTGCTTCGTTGCCGTTTATTAAGAGAAAATTACAAGCATCCTCTTACCCAGTTAGTTATTATTATTTTTTTTTAAATATCTAAATTGAAATTAAAAAAATAAGACTGCGAAGTGCACATTCCGGTGTTACCATCCACACATGACAAAAGTTTCAGAGAGCTAGGTGTTATAATTTCGGCGCTACCCGCGGTCAAACAGACAGACAGACATCGCTTTTATATATATATATATATATATATATATATATATATATATATATATATATAGACAGATAGATTTGATTTATATTTATACAGGGTGTATCTAAACTACCGGGCAAAACATGAAGGGGTAATAATATATATCAAGACAAACAACATTAAATAGGAAACCTAGGGTCCCAAGTGCTTTCCAAAGAAGATAGCCGCCATTAAATTTTAGGGTCGAAAATTTCAAATAAACGTTAAACACGGAAAAATTGGTCGATTGATTTGCGGTTTTCACTAAACTATTCTTTATGCTGGTATTTTCTTGAAAACAAATTATAAAGATAAATTTCGAAAAATGTCGATAGAGGGCGCTTTAGACTTTGGAGTAACGAACATCTGTTTTTTGTCGTTATTTTTTGCATCTCATTAAATGATTTCGCAAGCGTAGACTTAAACTTAAATTTTGAGCTCAAAACCTGAATAGTTGGGAGTGGTTAAGTAGCACAAACTGAACTTTGTTCAGAGAGTTCAAATTTCAAATGATTGTAAAAAAATGGAAAAATTAGTTGATGGATTTGCGGTTTTCACTAAAACTATTCTTTATGTCGGTATTTTATTGAAAATAAATTATAAAGCTAAATTTAAAAAAAATGGTGGTAGAGGGCGCTTTCGACTTTGGAGAAACGAAAAACTATTTTACTAACTAAACTAACTTCCTTCTACTAAACTAACTACGAGGAGGAGGTTATTGAATGAAATGTTGCACGTATATCATGTAAAAATATTTTTCGTTCAGGAATATTTATTCGATCGTAAGAAGAAGTCGGAAATCAGGCAATGCTATTTCAATATTTTTTTATTTATAAAAAAAATTTCGCTTGAGAGTAGTTAAAGTTAATACATATTTTTTAATTTTTTTAAATTACTGTCCTCTGAATACACCCTATTTAATATACTGAATTAGAAGCTTAAATGCATATCTTCTGTTGTTTTGTGACTAAATTAACTTCCTTTATCAATAGAAAATTAAGTGAGACAATATTCTATAAATATCGTAAAACAAAGATTTACATCTATTTTAATTGATTTAAGTACATCCATAAAGGCATTTACTTAGACGTTATGACTTTGAGTACACCTTAATATCTTACGTTTCATCAATATTTTCGCCACAAAGCAATTATTACTTTGATGAAGGAATTTAACTAGACACAGTTTTATGTCAATATATTTTACTATTACCTATGTGATCGCAAAATGTAACGTTCTGATATTACCAAAATATTACACAAACTAAACAAAAAATTTGACCAATATCTACTTAATTCTAAAGTTTTTTAAACGACTTGAAGGAGGAGGAATTCGACCTGTATGTATTTCTTGTTCACTCATAACTTCCCTAAATATGAAACGATTTTGATAATTCTTTTTTTTTGTTTGAAAGTATAAGATGTCCGTGTGGTCGCGTTTCAATTTCATCAAATTCTGGTGATTAGAACCTTTTAAAAAATAAAAACATTAAAAATTCAAATCCTTTTTGAAGCATTCGTTCAATTAGAAGAGTTCATTTTTCAGGCTATTACCCTTATATCGATACGCAATCCTCTACTTCAAAGTGCGAAATTTTGACTAGACAACGATCGGGATCCAGATAGATTCTGTGCTCTTAGCGAAAGAAGATTGAGCAATGTGACGATTTACACTGTTAGAAATCTGCAGTTGTACCTGCATAATCACTCCACCATTTGTATAGATCTCTATTTTGACCAATGACAATGCTAAATCCATCTGTTGATGAGAACTTTTTAAAAATAAAAACTTTAAAATTCAGATTTTTTTCCAAACAGTCATTCAATTAGAAGCATTCACTTTTCATGCTGTTACTCTTACGCAGATACATGATCTTGTGAAATTTTAACTGGACTGGATTCACATAGATTTTGTGCGACTGCGAAATGAGATCAACCAATAAGAAAATTTCCTTAATATAAGCAACATCAATTTCGCAAAAAATGCATGCTTCTAATTGGTCAATCTGTTTTCGTTAATAGCGCAAAATCTATTGGGTCTCGCCCAAGTTCTCTTTCGCTGTTAGCAAAATGATATTGGCCAATCAGAAGCCTCCATTTTTGCGAAATTTCCGCTGTTTACTTCAAACAGTGAAAAATTTTGCATAAATACAGACTTCTGATTGGTCAATCTCGTTTCGTTAAATAGTGAAAAGAATATGGATTATTGCCGCTGTTGCATAGATGCGAGTTCTTTCCAAAGTGCGAAGTCTTAACTGGATCAATTCTCTTATACACCAAAAAAGAAAATCTTCATCGATGCTTACCGACATTATAAATATGTGTCAAAAAGCTAAAAATCCACCTTTAAAGTACCCTTATATGTTATTACACAAGTGCCTGTGTGTCAGGATCCTTTTTATGCCGGATTCACAAAGAAATTAAAGTGCATTGCAATGTGTCTTGAGATACAGACTCAGTTATCGAGTTAAATATCAGAATGCTTTCAGATTTTCTTCTGATGCAATTCCTCGATATTAAAGCGGTAATTTACAGATATATTTGTTAGATTAAGACGAGTCTAGAAAAAAGAAAAGGCCAAAATATTCGAGGCTAACGAAAAAGAAAGGCATCCTAAGAGTAATTTTTTACAGACCGCTAGAATGATGTGATGCTCTTTTTAGACGCCTTTATTGGTGCATTCGAGTATCACGTGTCTCCAGCGGTCTGTAAAAAAATATACGTGGAATGTACCGCTGTAGCCAGTCTTTATTGTTAGCCTCGCGAAATATTTTCATAAGCTTGCCATTAAACTCCTTTAGATAACTTCTTGCCCTCGTATAATAGTATTCGTTCAGGCGACTATCGTCAAGTTTGTTTATTGTTTATTGAACAACATACATCTGACTTGTGTGCTCGACATGAAGCCTGCTTATAAGCCATCGTCAATATACAGAAACGAGATAGCACACAAGGAAATATTACAACACAAGAGAAATACAACCAGGAGCTCCGCACAAAGTGTGTGTGCAATGGAGCCAGTGGGATTCGAACCCACAACCTCACGATTAGCGGCGTGATGTCTTAACCACTCAACCACGCAGGCCCATCGTCAAGTTTTGGAATAAAAAATTCCTACATTTTGTATAGTTTGGAAAACCGTGTCTGTCAGATCACAGTCGGAACTAACACTGCTAAAAATCTGAATTTTTTACTGCGTCGTCACTCCACGACTTTTATAAAAAACGATTACTTCACAGCATTATGGAGTATATAGAAAATATAGAACCAAATATGGTGCCAAACTATCTTAATAAGAATTGTGAATATATTGTGAATAGTACCATAGCGAAAATGGTCATGATCATTATCAATTGTCACTGTTTGGCACCGACTTCAAAAAGTAATTCATTACTTTTTATATGTATATATTCATAAATTAAATCATAAATATGTAAATTCATCTCTTGTAAAAATATTCTCTCTAAAATCTATGTTTGTGGATATTAAATTATATGCATTAAATTTAACTCTTTCAATGCCGATACCTGATATCCGACGTGTGCTTTTTGGATAAAATTTGGTGATTAGATAATTTTAAAGAATTATTTAATTCCTTTTGGTGCTTTTTTGAACAAGAATAGAAGTTTAAATAATTTAATATTGTATTACAATCATAAAACAGAAATATTTACTTCCATTTCTAATTGATGTATGTACAACAATAAGTACACCTATTTCCACATTACGACCTTACATACACCTTAATAAAGTACGTTTCATCAATATTTTCTTTCTAAAGCCATTACTATTAGAATATTCACATTAAATTACATATAGATCCGTGACAGTATATTTCAGCATTACTTCCGTGACTTCAAAATGTAATGTTCTCACATTAGCAAAATATTACACAAAATAAAAACAAATTTGGGCCAATATTTATTTAATTCTTAAGTTTTAAACGGCTCACATGATATTAATTAAATTAAATCTGATATTTGTTAAATGGTTTTCTTTTACGCATTTTTTAAAAAGTATAAAGGCTTTTTATATTGGGAATTATTCATTTAAGCAAATAAATAAGAAGAAATTATTGTTTAAATACTTTATACCACACATTAAAAATTTATCGGATTTCATTAATTATACTTACCCATCATACGTAGTATAGGGTAAGTCTTGCAATCGTTTTGAAAATAAAAAAAAAATTTTTTTCACGGATTCACACGTTTTCGACACTGGAGATTTCGGAAAACATATTTTTAGAAAAAAAAAACATTTGCCGTCCGTCTGTCTGTCTGTTGTAAACGCTCTATCTCCCGAACGAATTGAGATAGAGACTTGAAATTTTATATGTACTTAGTATGTAAGAATGGAACGAAGCCTATTTAATATCAGTAACCTCGATTATCCGGAACTATTTTTTTCGGACTCTCGAAAAATTTGTTCTGATGAAAGTTACATAAAATTTTTCGAAATTTTTATTTTAAGGAGTGATCGTAAAAGGCAAAAAAATAACACAAATTTTGCATAAAAAACGAAGTTGATCGAATTATTAGTTGCCGAGATATCTGTAATCCTGTTTTCCACATTCTTCGACTTTTCATGACCCTGTATTTCATTCAAATTTCAATTCAAAGATATATTTTAATTGGAAATGAGACGCTTAATCAGACGCAATAAACTGTTAGTTGATAAGATTATTATTTTTGGAGTTATAAGGATGTTTCTTTTTCGCAACTCAGTACTACTTGAGATTCATCAGCAACTCATTAATACAGCATTACTATGCACAATAAAAAAATAAATACACGTTTAAATTTTGTTTTCGGATTGCAATCCATTTTATAAATAGTTTTCAAATGTATTATTTTCATATATTATATATGCATATATATGATGGGTAAGTATTACGGTGGCCCCCAACGACTAGTTACTTTAATTATGACAATCATAGAAAATAATCGTTTTAGCACTTAGTGTAAATCTTCTGTTTGTCAAGTGATATTCAAATATTAATTATGTAATGCTATTAATTAATTTAACAAGCTGAACTTTTTTTTTAAATAAAAAAAGTTATTATAACGTTTATTTCTGAAAATGTCAGTCATTTATATAAATACGAGACACTTGTTAAGAAATTAAAATTTAATAAATCTTTTTAAAATACTGCTTTAATAAATAAATTGTATGCTGAATTAAACTTTATTGTTTTGCCATCTTAAAGTGGCATTATTCTTTGATTGAAAATTCACATTTTCTTAGAAAGGTATTTTAGTTTTCAAAATGTAATTGTTAAATTCAATAAATTACATATTCTCTTATGTAAATAAATACATAAAATAATAATAATAACTTGTTTTATTGGTAGATTTTATTCAGTCGCCAGAGGGGTTAATATTAAAAATTAAGTTTTAAATTTAAATTATTATTATACCTAATGCTCTGTAGTTACTAATTTACATTTATTTCATACACTTTTCATTAGTGATAATATTATATACATACATCGCTCATATTACATAGTCTGGACATATTAATGTGTCCACCTTGAGATTTTAATCGATTTGTTAAATATCTAGACAATATATGAGGAATTATTCTGAAACTTCAGGTTTATGGACAGATTAGTACAGGTATATACAGGATGTCCAGCAAAAAACACTCTGATTTCAAAATTAAATTTCTCAAAAACAAAGATCGATAGAATTAAGCGGTAAACGGTTTGTTTATTAGGTGAACTGTAAAAATCTTACACAGAAGTTTCGAACGGTGAGTACTTTGAGAAGATTGTGTTCTGATTGCAAAGAATGATTTAATTTGACATTTCTCTTGTTTTAGATTGTTTGCAGAGAACAAGTTTTTCGGCTTATAGTGCCATATTTTAACAATTTTTCGAACTAAAAATTTAGAACTTCGAAATTTCAAAAATTTAATACCAAAAATCTTAAAAATGTGTCACTGTAACACGAAAACCGCATTCTCTGAAAGCAATCTAAAACGAAAAAAATGTCAAATCAAATCATTCTTTGCAAAGGGAACGCAGTCTTTTCAAAATATTCACCGTTCGAAATTTCTGAATAAGATTTTTACAGCTTACCTAATAAACAAACCGTTTACTGCATAATTCTATCGATCTTTGTTTTTGAGAAATTTAATTTTGAAATCAGGGTGTTATTTGCTGGACATCCTGCATTTATTTGAAGATGTTTTCCTGAAACCCCATACGAGACCAACAACAAATTTAAAAAGAAGGAATATCTTTTGGGTAACCTTGTCAAAACTAATGTAAGAAAAGCGTTCAAACTGCAGATTATGATTAAATAGTTTTCTGCAAAAACATTCTTCATTTTCATGAGGATAGCATGTATATTCGTAGTGAAATTAATGTTTTTATAAAAACAGTTCCAAATTTTACCAAGTTTTTTACAGATGATTTCCAGAATTCTCAATATAAAAAAAAATTCTTTTCAGAAAACATGACAATGTATATTGTACAAAACACCCTGTGAACAGAATTAAAAACTAATACGAATATTTAGAATAATGAAGAGGTTTATTAAATAATATTTCTCTGCTCATGTGTGAAAGCTTTTAAAATATAATTGCATAAAGTGTTAGCAAACGTATAGAGCAACTTTTATAAAAGTCTCAATTTCTTAAAATTGTTGAACATAGAATAATCTCAAAATCCATTTTCCCAAAAAATAGCAAGAAGATGAAGAGCTGTGTCTATATATCCATTGATTAGTGTCAATACAGCATACATGACATTGCACATGTGTATTTGGACACAGCTCCTCATCTTTTTGCTTAATTTGGTATCAACGGGTTTTGAGCTTATTCTGTCGACGGTAACTTTTAAAATTTTTAAGCTATGCTTTCACAAAAGTTGCTCTTTAGCTAACACGTTATGCAAATTATATTTTGATTATGCTGTGGGAAATGTCTTACTAAACTTGCTTATTATTCATATAATTTTTTTTTATTTTAGTTCTGATTACATGGTTTTGTGTACAATAATATTTGTCATGCTTTCTGAAGTAAATTTTATTTTATATTAAGAATTCCGCAAATTATAAGCAGAAAACTTTGTGCAAAATTTGGGACTGTTTATATAAAAACCTTAGTTTTTCTATGAGTTTACATGCCCACCACAAATAATGAACAAAATTTATTACATCAACCTATTTATCATAATGTACAGTTTTAATGTCTTTGTTACATTAACTTTTACAGGGATATCCAAAGGATACTCATTCTTTTTCAATTTGTTGACCGTCCCGTATGAGATTTCGAAAAAAAAAATAGTTTAGGAAGTATATGATCTGTACTGTGTTGTTTACACACCTGGAGTTTCGGGATAATCCTCATGTATTTTTCCAGACGTTTAACAAAACGTCAAAAATCGCAAGGTTGTCACATTATTATGACTGGATTGTGTATATTCAATCTATGTGGGTCTTTCTTATATAATTCCATCCACATGTGTGTAAATTCTATACATATATTTTAAAACGTACAAGAGTATTTACATAAAACGTCACTCGCCAGCTTATTAAATTATTAGGGTACTAGTCTTCTAGGAATAAGTTGGCCTCTAGAAAGAAGGTGCCATATTCGATTCTCAACTTACACGTGTATGTTTGTAAGTGGTGCAGCCAAGGGGGTGGTTTTGGGGTTAAAACCCCTCCCAGAGCTATGAAAGATCGCTATAATTGCCCCTTATATGTATCAAAACCTAACTAAATATTTTATTGTTTTGGCGCATTTCGGAATCCACCGCTTTTTTTAATCAGATTCAATTTTAATAAAGTAATTCAATTAAATGGCGAAAATTCTATTTAAAATTGTGAATGTACATATTACATGGATTAGTTAAGGAAAATTGGTTATTTGAACTAAATCACTTTTCTTTGAAGCATTATGCTAAAAAAAAGAAATAAAAATTTCTTGTCACACTGATGCTCTTTGAGTTTAAGTATTATACAGTAAATATTCTAATTAGTACTAATTCTATTAACCGGCGATTGAAGTAACCGGCAATCATCTTTATCAGAAACTCAAAACCCTCCCTAGAACCGAATTCTCGCTGCGCCACTAGTTTGTAGTGGTGAGTTTAAATACTGATCCTTGTCTATTCACTCTTGTTTGAAAAAGATAATCGTAAAGCCTCCAATCAGCTAACTTTAAAAGCTTTTTACACTGAAGATACACTCATATGCACAAAAAAAAAAAAAAAAAAAAAAAAAAATAGATAAAAAAAATAAAAGATGTTTTTTGGAATGTAACGTTGCGCAGACATTTTCGACATAGACCAAAATCATAACAATGCAAATCAATAACATGATTTGCAAGATGTGAAAACATGGGACAATTGCTTAAATTCATCTATACAAGGAATAGGAAATGCATTTAAGCACTTTATTGAAAAGGCCAATTAAAGCACAAATGGAGCGAAGACAGTCACGTAAATTCTAAAGGTACCTAATAAGGGATATGTTCAACGTTGATTACGATTCACAATTTACAACGTCTATGCATTTTGAGGAAGAGATTGTCCAGGATCTGTTGAGGCATAGAATCTTATACCCCTTTTAATGTCAATCGAAGCTGTCGGCTCATTGCTGGCGCATAGCCACGGGTAGCGAAGTGTCTCCCAAAAAGGTCCTATACGTGTTCTATGGAATTTTGGTTTAAGCACCGTGCAGGCCATTCTATGAATTGACTATATATTCACACTCTAGGAGCTTTTATATAGCGCTTTACGATGAGAGGTAGCGTTGCCGTTGGGGTAGTGGAAGTCCGGTTCCACATCAGCTCTAAAAAGACGTACGTAAGACAAGAGAATTTTGTTGCAATATTGGAAATCAAAGACTGAACAATCTTGAAAACCTAGAGATTCTTACGGCGATCACACATGATACAGCCCAAAACAAGTTCTCAAGCGTCTCCAAAATGGTCCCTTCCGATCTTGTAGGAGGGGTGATTAAGCGCTTACTGTTCTCTCTAGATGTGTATATGTCCAGTATAGTTCGTGAAACTAAATAGGCTATCATTCGTAAACAATGCTCGATTGTACTTTTGTTACGTCCGGTTGTGTTACTTACACCACAGAAACCAGCAAAACCAACATATCAGATGAGCAGGCGTTTAATTGTACACATAGTACTTATGATCGTGCGTATAGATAACTTTTCTGAAGCCTCTTGGCCACAGTAAAACGGGATATCCGATGTCAAGTAGTGGGATCAATCTTCGTCACTATTTTCTAAAGCTATCTGCCGCCTAATTCTTTTCGCCTGTAAGACAATATGCCACTACGCCACTGTTCGTGGGTGACCATTGTTGAATGCTCGGACAACTGTTTCTATTTTTGTGGCTCATGAGACGATGCTGTGACTAATCACGAACTTTTCCGTCACACTTGTTACACTTTAGCTTTCTTCTACACTTCTAACGATGTGACTTCCTGTAAGATAATCCAGATGACAACGTCTGTATTGCCTGTTGGCCATATCACATAGTAGTACCAATGAATCATTGTCGAAATCACTGTACACCGTGCAATAGATTTCACTGAATTGTCGAAAGTTCACCGCCTCTGCGCTTTGTCTGCTTCGGATAGCTTTTCTTACGTCATATGCCATATATGCACAGCACATGTCCTAGTTTAGTTGTCATATGTCTATCTTCTGGTTGGTATTGATGTACTGTTCTGTTACATAGTTCTGCTAATATAGCTGCTAATATATCTGTTCTAAAACATCTGCTTTTTCCTTAACTTTTAAGCACCTGCGTAAAAGATATGATAACATTTCTTTCGATGAATGAAAACTATTGGCTTTAATCTTTTGTATTACTGCGATTGTTGCCGATCATTATTATAAGGAAAAGTCTATGTAACTAATACAGTAGTTTCAAAAAGTTGGCTTATAATACAGTGGCTTTTATTTATGGCAGTTTTTTTCATTCGTATTACTGCGATTGTGGCAGATCATTATTATAAGGAAAAGTCAATGTAACTAATACAGTAGTTTTAAAAAGTTGGCTTATAATACAGTGGCTTTTATTTATGGCAGAATTTTTCCTTTGTATTACTGCGATTGTTGCAGATCATTATTATCTGGAAAAGTCAATGTAACTAATACAGTAGCTTTAAAAAGTTGGCTTATAATACAGTGGCTTTTATTTATGGCAGTTTTTTCCAACGCGGCAATTAGTATAAATTGTTCATAGAATTCTTAACATACCGCGAAATCAGATTAATTTTTAATGCAGAAGTTTTATTTATCATATTTACCTCAGTATTGCAATTTCACTTTATTTTTTCGATAAATATATTTTTTAAATTTTGTCAAATTAAAAATGCTGAAAATGTCGAAATACTGATTCCTTACAAAGGAGAATTCGTATACATTACAATTAAGTATTAGAAAATCGACCATGTTTATAAGAAGTACGTTATTTACTGTTTATTTTAGATAAAAAAAAATTACATTTATATTCGTATTTAAGAGTTGAAAGACTCTATTTGGCATTGAATCATAGAATGCTTACATTTAGCTTTAATAAAAATTGTTACAAACGCCGTTAAGTGCATTCCGAAACTTAACTACAAATCTATACTGTTTTCTTTCATTGTATACACAACGAACGTATGTAGCCCATATACTTTCAAATATGCTCAGAGCAGGGCTTTGAGCTGATCATTGTAAAACACAGACCTTATTACCATGGAACCAATTTTTATCACTAATATGCGTGAAAATTAATGCTCTATCTTGTAAAAATATCCATTCTCGTCCACCCAATTCTATACCATAAGGAAAAGGTTCTGATTCTAACAATCCCATGTAATCTATATGGTTCTGTCTACCATTCAAAATGATCCGATTCGTTCTAAAACCATATCCGACTGCTAGCGAGACAATCAAACTTTCTCTTGAAATATATCGAGTGGAATAAAATTCTGCCACATTCTCAATATAAAATCATCAGAACTGATATCAATAGGACTATATAAATTGAACTTTTTCTCAACTAAGTAAATGACAAAAGTCCATTCCAAAGGTGTAAGACATGTGGTCTCTCGCCCAAGGAATCAGATTAGTTACATGCATATTTTGTTAACTTCGATGGTAATGTCTCATCTTGAAAATCCAGACTTTGTAATTTTTTATATAGTTATATACAATTTGACATAGCACATGTGTTAGTCCTACTTGTAACCCGACTCTTGAAATTGTAGCATGTTTTTCTACATTCTCATAATGAGTCTTTCATCACGAGGTGTCTGTGCTTAAAGTTTGTTTGTCTTTCTTTTTTAATACCTCTACACTTCTAAGATACTTTGATATAGCAGTTTTACAATATAACTAAATTAGAATTAGTTGGCTATTAATTAATGTGGTCAAAAACCGGAAAATAGAACTTTCGTATTTTTAAACTAAATATCTTCCAGAGTATTTAGAAACGTATGAAGATATATGATGTTAAACATTTTGGTTTCATGATCACAAGAGAATTTGTTTCAATTTGTACTATTAATTGTACATGTCTTTTTAAAGAATAATATTTTGTTTTAATAATTATTTTGTTACTTTTTACATATAGAAATGATAGAATATATCTATGTCTTTCTTATAATGACTTCATTTATGTTTCGACATTTTTTATTTAACAATAGCAATAAAAGTTTACTCAATTCTCTTTGCAACGTTGGCGATTGCTTCATTTCATAAATATATATCAGTCTTTTAATTTAAAATGCAGGTTATTTTTCTGAACGAATTATGCGTGATAAAAAGAAAAAAAAATAAATAAAAAAATAAAATAAAATAAAATTTGTAATACCCTCTGAAATCCTGTTATAATAGGATATTGTCCAAACGCCTTCAAAATCTCTTCCTTAGCCTATTATCATATGAATTGAACAGTACACAAAATAAAAACATTCGTTGCATTTCCAGCAATGAGATAAACATCAATACGTCTATTTTTATAGCTACGAATAACATTATTAAAGAATTATAATTTTCTTTTCAAAATGGAAATAAATTCGGACACGAAAGGGTTAAGTTAGAAGCTTGGAAGGATTTTTGTTAAGATGTGAATTTCAGATGAATTCGACACATTCGTACTATAATTCAGCTTTTTTCACTTAAGGTATCCGCCTACGTGCAGAGCACTTTTTTTTTAAAAAAAGGACAGTTTTGAAAAAAAAAATATAACATTTTTTTGTTCTATTGTATTACAGAATGATAAGAAAACATAAAATCTTAGCAATATATTTTTTACTATTTTTAAAAATTGGGGTTTTTTTACTGTTTCTTTAACAAAATTTCACGTTTACGCCACACAGCGTACACTCAATTCAAATAAATATATTTCAATTTCCTTTATGCTGCATACTTCTATTACACTTATCTGTGCACTGAACTAGGATTTTTACAATATCTTCAAAAATTGCTGAAATTTTTCAAAATATGTAAAAAAGTACACTTTTTCAGTAAAAATTATCATTTTTTCATAGTTGAGTGCCTATAAAATAATTAAATTTTCAAATATAGCTTAGATCCTAGTTCAGAGCATAGTGAGTGATATGGAAAGCATTCTTACAAAATTTTACTGAAATATCTTTAAAACTTTTTGTGTCATGAAGTTTATCGCACATGGAAATAACGAAAAAAATGATTCTCCAGAAATCGCATTTAAAGATTTATTTTTAGGTAAGAAACCACAATATTTAATTTTCATGCTTAAAATGCACCACATTTATATTTTAACACTTCCTTAACTTTATTTTTAACCATTTTTAACTTCTTAGTAGCTCTTTTTGTTTTCCTGGTAAGTTTTGTTGTGTGTAGCGAGTGACGATTTGAATTTTTCATTTCTAGCAAAACATTATGCTTACTCCAGACAGCGTACACTCAATTCAAATAAGCATATTTAAATTTCCTTTATGCTGCATACTTCTATTACACCTATCTGTGCACTAAACTAGGAGTTTTACAATATCTTCAAAAATAGCCGAAAATTTTTAATATATGTAAAAAAGTACATATTTTAGTAAAAATTACCATTTTTTCATATTCGAGTGCCTATGAAATAATTAAATTATTACATATAGCTCAGATCCTACTTCAGAGCAAAGCGAGTGACACTGAAAGCATACTTACAAAATTTTACTGAAATATCTTTAGAACC
The DNA here is from genome assembly GCA_964019185.1 of Maratus speculifer. Classification (NCBI taxonomy): domain Eukaryota; kingdom Metazoa; phylum Arthropoda; class Arachnida; order Araneae; family Salticidae; genus Maratus; species Maratus speculifer. Next base: position 132,742,240 of record OZ025298.1, read on the forward strand.
TTTTATGTAATGAAGCTTATTGAACATAGAAATAACGAAAAAAATAATTTTCCAGAAATCGCATACATGTATTTTCATGTAAAAATCTAATATATTTAATTTATACACTTAAAATGCACCACATTTATATTCAAACCCATTCTTAACTTCATATTTAATCATTTTTAACTTTTTAGTAGCTCTTTAGTTTTCCTGGTAAGTGTTGCAGAGGATAGCGAATGACTTTTGAATTTTTTATTCGCTCATCAGCAATTTTAAAATGGTTTGTGATCATATTTTGTTCAACTGATACTCCTAATTGTTAGAATACAGGTAAAAGTCCTAAATATCCTGAATTATAAATTAAAATTGATAAATTAAAGTTATTTAGAATCGTAATAGATTGTTCTTTCGTAAAAAACAATTTAAAAAAATTGAAAATTTTCACAAAAATGGCATTTTGATGTTTATTAAAATTGCCATACCTCCTTTTCTAATAATAGTAGGAATAAAATTAAAACAGATTCGGAATCGTAAAAGATTGCTCTTTCATATAAAACAATAAAAAAAAGTATCGAAAATTTTCACCAAAACAGCCAATTTGATGTAGGCAGATACCTTAAGTTGTTATTTGTTCTTTTGAAACAAGATTAAATTTCATCTTTAAATTGATTTTATAATTGCAAAATATCTCCAAAAAATGTGTTAAATGTAGTGGTTTAAATGTTTGTAGGCATATGCTCATGAAAAATGATATTCTCAAATATATTTTTATTAAAAGAAAAATTTATCAGAGTCTTTTGGACTTAAGCAAAACAAATGTACAATTAAACTTTTAAAAACATATAAAACAGATCTATTGTAATTTTGTGAGAAACAGTTATTGGAATTCCCCGTTGGATATTGTTGAAAGTCTAAAGTAAGAATTAAGAGCTTTCGAATTTTAGCACAGATTAAAATTTGCCTGATTTTATATAATGCAATATTTTTATTAGCAAAAAACTGCAAATTTAATATATTTTTAATTAATGGAAATGAGAGACTTGTGAATTGGGGACGTGTTTTTCTTTTAAATACTCAAAAATGTATAGTAAAATATTCAAGACAACGTCTTTCCAAAATGATGTTTCTTGTAGCATTAAAGCGGAAAAGGTAAAACTAACTTTCAAAACAACAACAACAATAAAATATCAAAAAATACAATAAAGCAATATCACTCGGCATTTTGCAAATTATTTATTGTGACTACAGAGTAAAAAAGCAGAGCATTTATTTTAAATAAAAACTTGGAAATAGAATTTTTAAAATAATTTTAAAATAATTATTAAAAAAAAATAATGTTATGTAGTGAAAATTTTGGGCTTGAGACAGAATATACATGTTGTTTTGTTGTTTATAAACTCTGATCACAATAATGTCTGTTTTCAATTTATATTTTTAAATGAAAATATTTCCAAACTAACTTAATGTTTTTTAAAGAAATCCTATCCAGGAGTACTAAGCCATCTTTATTATAATGATTAACGATTTAATTTCTGCTATAAACTCTCTCGTCACCCTGAGTCTCATATGAGGCTCCTACATTGAATTACAATATTTAAAAGAAAAAGAAATATAGATTCTTTTGTGTTTTTCGTATATCAATATCATTAAATAATTTAAAATACACATAGAAAGCACCTAAATAATTGCTTTAATCGAACTGTGATGTCAGTACTAGATAATTTCTAGCATTATTTACAATCGTTACTTTATTGTTTTAGAAGAGAAATGAATTAGTTTTTGGAACTACAAAGTTTTTTTTTTCAATTGCTTAATTTATATGGTGGTAAAACTGTTTTACCATTTTTAACCGACTTCAAAGAGGAGGTTATGATTTCGGCCTGTATGTATTTGTTGTTCACTCATAATTTCTTTAAATATGAACTGATTTTGATAATTCTTTTTTTGTTTGAAAGTGTAAGGTGCCCGTATGGTTCCATTTAAATTTCATCAAATTCTGGTAATTAGAACTTTATAAAAATTAAAAAAATAAAACTCCAATTCTTTTTGAAGCAGTCATCTAATTATAAGCGTTCATTTTTCAGGTATTCGAAGGCTTTCATATCGAGAACACACACTGTTAAAAATCTGCTGCATTTTGCTGCAACGCACTCCCCTGCTTGTATAGAAAACGGTTACTTGGCCGTGAAATGGCGCTTTCTCATTGGTTGGAATAGAGATATTATATACAAGTGGTGGAGGGCGTTGCAGCAAAATGCAGCAGATTTTTAACAGTGCAAGTCAGATGTGTGTGTACAATAAATAAATAAAGTTTCGGGCTATTACTCTTACACCGATACGAGATATTTTTTCTGCAAAGTGCGAAATCTTGACTGACAATGGTCGAGATCTAGATAGATTTTGCACTGTTAGCGAAATAAGATTGATCTATGTGAAAATTTCCACTGTTAGAAATCTTCAGTTGTAGCTATATAATGATTCCACCGTTTGTGTAGATCTCTATTTTGACCAATGAAAATGCTCCATCCATCTGTTGATTAGAACTTTTTAAAAATTAATTAAAATTTTTTTTACAAGCAGTCGTTCAATTAGAAGCGTTTTTCATGCTGCTACACTGTAAAAAATATGACTATTTTGCTGCATCGTCACTCCACCGCTTTTATAGAAAATAACTACTCCAGGCTATCATAGAGCATTCTCATTGGCCAAAAGAGTGATATTCTATAAAAGCAGGGGAGAGACGCAGTAAAATAGTCATATTTTTTACAGTGTGCTCTTACGCAGATACATGATCTTGCGAGATTTTGACTGGGCCGGATTCAGACGGATTTTGCGCTATTGCGAAATGAGATTGACCAATAAGATAAATAATACTTACTTTAATCAGCGACAATTTCGCAAAAAATGCCGGCTTCAAACTGGTCAATCTGGTTTCGTTAATAGCGCAATATCTTCCGGATCGCATCCAACGCCGTGCGAAAGGGGGGAGGGGGTGAAGGGGGCTGTCGCCCAAATTTATAGTACCAACGTCATTTTTGGGTTGTTACAAGAACGTTGGGGGAGAGGGCGCCAAATTGACACTTTGCCCCGGGCGTAATTTTCTCTTCGAACCTCCCCTGATCGCAGCCAAGTTCTTTTTCACTGTTAGCAAAATCAGAATGGCCAATTAGAAGTTTGCATTTTTGCGAACTTTTCGCTATTTGATTAAGCGGTGAAAAGTTTGGAAAAATGCACTCTTCTGATTAGTCAATCTAAATAGTGGAAAAAATATAGATATGGATCGTAGCCACTGTTGCAGAGAAGCGAGTCCTTTGGAAAGTGCGAAATCTTAGCTAGATCAATTCTTGTATACGCCAAAATTGAAGGTCTGCATCGATGCTTGCCGACATCGAAAATAGGTGTCAAAAAGCTAAAAATCCACCTTTAAAGTACATTTATATGTCAGAGCACAAGTGCATGTGTATCAGGGTGCTTTTTATGGCGGATGCACAAAGAAATTAAAGTACATCGCTGTGCGTATAAATACTGTCTTGATATTCAGATACAGTTATCGAGTTAAATAACGAGATGCTTTCAGATTTTCTTCTGACAGAATTCCTCGATATCAAAGTGGTAATATACGGGGATATTTGATAAGTTGAGACGAATCTAGACAAAAGAAAATGGGAAAGTATTTTAATAAGTTTGCCATTAAACTGAAGCCAGTTAACTTTTTGCACTCGGGGCCTCAGTCGCTGAGTCGTCAAGGCACCACGCCGCTTTGCGCGCACTTTGCGAGTGTAAAAGGTTGTGGGTTCGAATCCTGCAGATTCCATTACACACGCTTTGTACGTGGAGCTCCCAGACGCTTATGTACTGACTGTAGACGAATGAACGCTTATGTACTTCCTTCGTGTTATAAAAATTTCCTTGCGCTATTTCGTCCCTGTGTACACTTTTAAAAATTTGAAACTTTTGCTGCATCGTGACTTCGACGCTTTTATAGAATCTCTCTATTTTGACCAATGAGAATGCCCCATAAAAGAGTGACGTAATCGTTTTCTGTATAGGCAATGGAGTGACGATGCAGAAAATGTTTCAAATTTTTAACAGTGTATAGTGACGATGGCTAATAAAAAGTTTTTCATGTCAAGCACACAAATCAGATGTATGTAAGTTGTCCTTGCACTCATATAATCGTACTCGTTAGGCGACTATCGTGGAGTTTTGGAAGTTTGGAATTCCTACTTTTTGTGTAGTTTGGAAAACCGTGTCTGTCGATACCCATTTCTGAGGTCCTTAAGAATCGGTGTGGACCTTAAAGTTTGATGAATGCGACAACTTTTCGAAGAGTGAGATCTTATCAAAATAAGATACCGCATTCGTAAAACCTAAAGATCCAAAACGATACTAACCGACACTGTAAGTTGCTTTCGAATGGCTGAAAATGAAATAGTAAATTGACCAGCAAATTTAATATTTCAAAGCCCAGCAAAGTACATCAATTAGTCAATGCACTGGCAAGAGACATCAGATATCAGTACACATAATTCAGTATTACTGTATGAATAACTAAAAAGTAGGAAATAAAATAAGCTTTTTTTAAAAAAAATATTAACCGACTTCAAAAAAAGCGCTAAAAAGAATTAAATAATTCTTTAAAATTCTCTAATGACAAAACGTTATTGAAAAATCAGACATCGAATATCAGGCACCGGTATAAAAAAGGTTAAAATTAATTTGTATAATTTAATAGCCACCAAACATGGATTTTAGAGAGAAATTTTTTTACAAGAGATGAATTTCCATATTAATGATTTAATTAATGAATATATACATATAAAATAATGAATTACTTTTTGAAGTTGGTGCCAAACTATCTTAAACATAATAAGAATTGTGAATATATTGTCCCTAGTACCATAACTAAAATGGTGATGATCATTGTAGATTGTGATTGTCTGGAACCGACTTCAAAAAGTAATTCATTATTTTATATGTATATATTCATAAATTAAATCATCAATATGGAAATTCCTCTCTTGTAAAAAATTTTCTCTCTAAAATCCATGTTTGGTGGCTATTAAATTATATAAATTAATTTTAACCGTTTTTATACCGGTGCCTGATATTCGATGCCTGATTTTTCAATAACGTTTTGTCATTAGAGAATTTTAAAGAATTATTTACCTTCCTGTTATACTTTCCTTTAATATGTGCATGCTTTTAAATTAATTTCAAACATAACAGATCCCTTAAAAAATTTGAAAGAGTCTTAAGAAAATGTTTTAGACTCGAATTAAAAAAAATTAAAGCAACATTACAAAAAAAAAATCTTTTGTACCTGATTTATAGTGGTATTTTAGAAGCATTAAAAGTCAGAAATATTTTTTCTACTTTTATAATTATTCATGAGGAGAGGGTTCAGATATGATCAACTTTTAAAAGTGAATAATAAATTCTGAGCAGACTTAAACTTTCAACTACAACAATCATTGAATATTTATTACGTGAATTATCACTTGCTTACCAAGCGTAGAACCAACTTTGTGAAAAATTGAGCTAAAAATTTAAATATTTGTTCACCGATGCTGGATTTGTTTGTATCTCATGTTATGCCTCAAGATTGTGGCTCATGAAGACTATCTAGTGCTGACCATCTAGTGCTGATGTACAGCCTTACCAACATATAGCAGTGAAAACTGCCGAGCTGGGAGTTGTCCTCGTAGCTTAAGTGGTAGAGTACATGAAGCGCTATTCCAACTGTTCCGAGTTCGATTTCCGGCGTAAGCATTTTTCACAAAGTTGGTTCTATGCTAGCAAATGGTAATTTACTTATTAAATATTCAATAGTTTCATGCGTAATTTCTCAGCTGAAAATTTAAATATAACAATCATAATATATAAGGTTTAACATCACCTAATATGGAACAAAAGGCTTAGAAAAATACTGTTAATAATAACCCTGTGAAGGATTTTGTTTTTGAATTATAATTATTAATGATTTTCCCCATTTTTTTTCTTTAAAATTACACCATTTTCTAAATTTATAATTTTAATTATTAATATGAATCTTAATTCTATTCATCTTCCTACGGTCGTTACATTTTAAAAGTTAAGCTCGACATTTTTTTTTCTTTCCACATGTTTCTCTAACCACAGAACAATGTATTAAAATAAATGAAATATTGTTTACCCGCCTAGCAATTTTTTTCAGACTTCATTCACATACCTCAGTTTTGTTTCAAAGCAGAATTTAACACTACCCATTATATGAGCATTTTTAGATCCAGACAGTTTTCTCTTCTGCAACGTATAAAGCTATATCATAATAAATCTTTTGCCATTATTCTTAATTTTGTTTATTAATGTTTTTTCTGCTCTTCTAATCCCATTTGACATTTGTAAATTCCATGTAGAAAATCTGGACTTGTGGCTTTCGTTAACCAAAATTAACTGATTACATTTTGTGCTAATGATCTAATATTTTGCACTCCAACTCTCCTCATTCTATTACAACGTACGGAAATCAAACACATGCCTCCGACCACAACAGCGCTCACCATATAATTAGTTATCAGTTTTTTCATGTGTAGATTCACCAATGCATGATCTTTGAGAAAATATATTTTTACTGCCTCTTTTTAGGTGCGTTCGTAATTATGTAAATACGTAGCACTTATTGTTGTCGCTCAGTCTGTCCGTCTGTCCGTCCGTCTGTCTGCCTGTCTGTCCGTCCGCATATAACAACGCAAAAACTATCCAACCGAATCATTTGAAATTTAAAATATATAATTATTACATAATTTTGTCGAGTCACTTCAAATTTTATGAAAATCGGATGGATAGATCAATTACAGGGACAATCAAAAGGATTCCGTTACATTACGTCAATGGGGAAAAAAGTTTCAAATGTATTTTAATCGTTTGAAATTTAAAACGTATATTTATTACATAATTTTGTCGAGTCATTTCAAATGTAATGAAAATCGGATGCATAGACCAGTTTCAGGGACAATCAAAAGTATTCCGTTACATTACAATCAATGGAAAAAAAAGTTTCAAATGCATTTTAATCGTTTGAAATTTAAAACGTTTAATTATTACATAATTTTGTCAAGTCATTTCAAATGTTATGAAAATCGGATGCATAGATCAATTACAGGGACAATCAAAAGTATTCCGTCCAATCAATGGGAAAAAATGTTTCAAATGCATTTTAATGGTGTTGTACTCATTTGAACATAATACACTGCTCAAAACAATTAAAGGATATTTGAAGTTTTATATAAAATAAAGATATAAATGAAATTTTTTTTGCCGAAAATAGAAGAAGAGAATCACAAATGCAAATTTTTTTGGTTTTCAAACTGTGGAGTATGCAAATTTTGAGTTCGACGTCAAAAACGTCGCTTCAGCGGCAATGAATGAAATTTGACTTTCAACTGGATAAAAGAGAATGAAGACAAGGATGATCGGCATTCAGTGATTGCTTTGTTTCGATGAATACGATGTCTCAGCGAAGTCATTTGACAGATTCAGAAGCTTGGAGAATTGTTGGTAGGTTAGAAGGGGGCCAAACTCATGCCGAAGTAGCGCAAACCATTGGAGTGTCACAAAGTGTCATTTCCAGGATCTGGAACCGTTTTTTGGAGAGTGGATGTGCAGGCCGAAGACCAGGGCAAGGTCGTACATGGGCAACAATGCCCAATGAAGATCGGTATTTAGCGTTAACAGCTCGGAGACACCGAAACATGAACGTTACTCTTCTCCAACAACACCTTCGCTCGGCTACAGGCACCACGATTTCAACTCAGACTGTCCGAAATCGGCTCCATGCTGTAGGTCTGTATGCTCGCCGACCTATGGTATGTGTTAGATTAACATCAAGGCATCGTCGCGACCAGAGGGAGTGGGCAACCGAGCCTGTCAACTGGAGGAGAAATGAATGGAGCAATATTCTGTTTTCTGACGAGTCCCGTATTTCTGTGCATCCGGATAATAGGCGTATTTTCATCTGGAGGGACCGTGGCAGTAGGAATAATCCTGCGTTCGTGCACGAAAGTGTCAGATTTGGCGGTGGAGGAGTGTTGGTGTATGGTGGCATCTCCATTGACGGGCGCACTGACTTCTACATCATTCGAGATGGAGCTCTGACTAGTCGCCGATATAGGGATGAGATCATCAGACCTATTGTAGTCCCTTACGCTGCAGCAATCGGAGATAACTTCATTTTAATGGACGATAACTGCAGGCCACATCTTGCAAACCTGGTGGGGGATTTCCTTTTCGAGGAAGGAATCGTTCGAATGGAATGGCCTGCGTGTTCTCCAGACATGAATCCAATCGAGCACGTTTGGGACGCTCTAGGAAGACGAGTTTCTGGCCGCCAACAACCCCCACAAACTCTCCAAGAACTGGAAAGAGCTCTTCTGGAAGAGTGGGGCAGAATACCCCAATTCGTCATTAATAGCCTCATTGAGTCCATGCCTCAAAGGTGTTCAACCTTGCTGGCCGCCCGTGGAAACCATACCCCCTACTGAAAATGGTTTTCTTTGAAGAAAACACCTTTTCTTATTCTTTTTTTCTCATATGCACTAATTGTGTTTTTTTCCTTTTGTACACAAATGCGCAATAAAATGCATTTTTTTCTGCCAAACATGTGTAATTTATTATCATATAACCTACTATGTCTGTCGACCATGTATCAATCAGCTAAAAAGTTTCCCAGATACAAAATCCACCTAAAACTGCAATATCCTTTAATTGTTTTGAGCAGTGTATAATTGACATGAATCTATGATGTATGTACTAAAATCTACATTCTGTACAATCTGGAATGCAGAGAATATTTATTATTACATTACAGGGCCACACAAATATATTCCACTAAATAATGTTATACGGGGAAACATTGTTTGGGGCGTGTTTTAATTACATTAATCTACTTCACATTTTATGAAGAAGATATACGCTAATGAAGTATAATAAAAATTACTCCCTGCATATTTCCAGGAACACAAAGATTTCGACCACTATACTGTGTCCAAAGTACGCTCTACTCTATCAGCAAGATCTGAATATTTTAAAATATATAGTACGAACGCACCTCATTTGCTACGCTTCACGTGCAATTTCCAACTTGTTAATATTGTCTTATTGCTAGCAAAAATATGTAAAAGCCTATGCCTCCCCTCGTTGTTGTTAAAACGGATTAGTATATACCTAATCAGAATGATCATAATATTAGATGAAGTCTGGGGTGAAACTACTCGAATCAATAATAGTTTACTGATCGAACTCCTGCCAATTTGTTTTGTTGCGGTCTGGTAGGGTCTACTTCGAATAGAATTTTTGTTTCGGATTAGGCATACCTAGACTAGAATAGTGACATATTAAGTATTTCAGGAGAAATGTACCTCTGTTCCTCATATGTTGAAATGGTTGAACGTTGCAAGAACTTCATATAATTAAACTTATTCGAAAACCTGCAAGATTTTTTCTTCACATACTTAATAAAAGGAATAATTCCGAATATATCACCCCTCAATATTTAAGAATTATTATTAACTAATCCAGAAATGAACCACTACCTTTCAAGGGATTAGTAATATAATGTAAATAACAACAACAATAGAAAAACAAGTTGGAAATTGCGCGTGAAGCTTAACAAAAAGGTACATTAATGCTATATCAAAATTTTAAAAATATACAGATCTTGAGGTTATGGTGTACAGTACCTTACATACAGTATAGTTGTTGAAATCTTTTGTGTGTTTCCGTAAGTAATATTTACTTTCTATTCTACAGAAAGGAGCTTGTATTAAACTTCAGCTACGTATATCAATTTGATAAAATGCGAAATAGTTTAATATAAATAAAACACGCCGCAAACAATGTTTCATCATATACCATTATGTAGTTGAATACATTTGTGTAGACCTGTAATTAATAACAAAATATTCTTTGCATCACAAATTGTCAGAATATATATTATAGTATATACACACAGACGCAAAAGTTTAGACAATGAAGAAATTCTTACATACTTTGAAAAATATTTATTCAATTTTCAAATCACTGCTTGAAATTAATGTGCTGTACATATAAACAATATTTATAACAAAGAAAAGTGTAATTGTGCATATTGCAGTAAATTAAATGGTAACAAAAATAAACTGCTGTCTCAAAAGTTTAGACACAAATCAAATAAAATCGAAATAAACAATTTTTAAAACCTGGTTGCGCATCCATGCTTCTGTATTACGTCAAATATACGAGATTGCATCGAAGAACTTAAATCTTGCATAGTTTGTGGATCGATATCGTACCATGCATCCTCAATAGATGTCTTAAGTTCCTGTACAGAAGAGTATTGTCTAGTGTTGCTATAAACTTTGCGACACATGATGCTCCAAAGGTTTTCTATAGGGTTAAGATCTGGGCTACATGCTGGCTAGTCGAGAACTTTTATATTATGGGAATTAAAACAAGATTTTGAATGTTTTGCAGTGTGAATTGAAGCATTGTCTTGCTGAAATTCCCACTGAGAACCCCCTAGAAGCTCAGCAAATGGCAGTAGGTTTTCTTCTAATGTCTGTGTATAATGGTGTGAAGTTTGACGACCACTGGTGAAGGTCAGAGATACTTGTCCATTATAGCAAAAGGCTGCGCAAACCATCACCGAGCCCCCTCCTTGTCTGCGACTAAAAAAACGTCGAGGTTCCTTCTGCAAGTCATGCCAATACGATAAACAACCATCTGGACCATCCAGATTCCACTTTTTTTCATCGCTAAATATGACTGACTGCCATTTCTCTCCATATGACATATGCTTTCGAGCCCACATCATTCTTTGTAACTTATGATGTGGCTTCAGAGCTGGTTTCTTCTGCATTTTGCTATAAACGATTGTTACTTTTTCCAAAATTCGTCTACGAATCGTATCCTTTGATACAGAGAGTCCCGATGAGCTTTGAACTCCACGTAAGCTCATTTGTTGAGTACTCGCTAGTCTTTGTATCAGGCGATCCTCTCGTACATTTGTCACACGTGGCCTCCCAGACCGACATTTTGCTTTATATTCGGAACCACTCAGTAAAACTCGATAAATAGATTTTTTTGACCTATTAAGAATAGCAGAAATTTCAGAAACGCTCTTCCCTTCACCTTTCAACTGCCAAATCTTTGAAACCTCATTCACTTGAATTTCTCTAGCTCTCGGCATGTCGACTATGAAGCGCAATCGTTTGCAGAACTTAAGTACTCCAAATTTGTGACATCATCGATTCTAAATTTGCATATGCCAGCGAATATTCAAAGAAATTTAGAATAGTGTCTAAACTTTTGCGACAAGCGCATTTGAATTTTTATGAAAAAAAATTAGTATTATAGCAAATAAAACGACTGTTTTTTGTACATAGCATTTTAAATCAGTTTTTGAATATATTTACAGGTTTTTATAATTCTGACGTCATAATTCTACATTTAAAAGCTGAATGACGTCATTGTCTAAACTTTTGCGTCATGGTGTACTTAATGATTCATGTCAATCCTATTATACTCAAGCTTGTATCTTCATTAAAATGCACTTGAAATTATTTACTATTTTTGACCGTAATGTAATGAAATACTTTTGATTGAACCTGTAGTGAAAATATGTATCCAATTTTTAAAAAATTGGAAATGACCAGGCAAAATTATGCAACAATTATACATTTTAAATCTAAAACGATTTGATTAGAGCTTTTGCTCTGTTATATAAGAAAACAGACTGGCGGACAGATGGACAAACAGACAAACGAACGGATAGAATGACGGACGACTATAGGTATTTATATAATTACGAACGCACCTAAAAATATTCAGATCTTGATGTTATAGTATACAGTACTTCAGAAACAGCATAGTGGTCGAAATCTTTTGTGTTTTCCTGTAAATTCTATTTATTTCCTATTTTATAGGCAAGAACCTGTATTAAAATTCATCTACGTATATCAGTTTGATAAAATGTGAAATAGTTTAATATAATAAAACACGTCCCTAACAATGATTCAGCCTATACAATTATGTAATGGAATACTGTTGTGTGGTAATGTAAATCATTAACAAATGTTCTTTGGATCATAGATTGCATTTAATGTATATTACAGTACATACTTCATAGATGCATATCAATTTTATTATGTTCGAAAGAGTGTAACACAATTAGAGTTCACTTGATTTTTTTTCTATTGACCGTAATGTTACGGAATATTTTTGATTGTCTCTGTAATTGAATTTTGCGTCCGATTTTCATAAAAATTTAAATGACTTGACAAAATTACGTTATAGTTATGTATTTTAAATTTCAAACTATTCGGTTGGGTAGTTTTTGCGTTGTTATATGCGGACGGACAGACGGACGGACTGAACGACAACTATAAGTGCTACGTATTTACATAATTACGCACGCACCTAGTAAATAAAAGATTACGAGAAATCCAAAGGTAAAAAAAAGAAGAATCCTTTGAGACGATTTAATTTTTTCTTTAAATTTTCGTATTTTATATAGCTATTGTCAGACAGTCCAAGAGACTTATCAATGCATGATGCGTAACAAAACATGCAGTTAAAAAGAAGTATATGCTTGGAGGAAAAATGATGTCCTAAAGTGACAAAACAAAGAAACAAGTAAAAATTATCACGCAATTAAAAGATCATTCAGCAAGGGTAACGATGATCATATGCGGATGGCGTGTAATTTTTTAAAGACCATATGACTGTCATCGGTCTACTAATTTTAAGCTAATTTAGAAAAGAAGGGGAAAGAAGTGACGCGAGAAAATAACTGTTTGTAATTGGTACCCGGTTTAGCAGTGCATGTACCTGGGAGAATCATTAATGTTACAGTAACGACCGTTTTATTTTCAGATGATAAAAGAAATCTATTTTATATTTCTACCTCAGAAGACAAGGGATACATGTGAAAAAAATTTGATTTGGAGTAAATTGTGTCTGAAGGTAATTGACGTTTAATTTGAATATCAACAATAATTGACTAAATTGAAATAGAAAATCGCCTCTTGTTTCATTGAGGTCTTTGAACTTTAATTTCAATTAATGTTAAATGGAAGTAGACTAAAATTTTATTTAAATTTATAATTTAATCAGTATCGATTTTTATTAAAAAAAATGAATTATCTCTAGAACACAAGACATAATAATAAAATCACTTATATTTATTTAACTGAAAATGAAAAAGCATATTTCTAAATCCTCTGAGCACTAATTTCACTTTTTCAATTTTGGGACTTCTACCCTTTGTATAATGGGGTCTTCAAATGTAATATAATTTGATTCCTTTGAAATAAGAAAATTCTAATTGGCGAATTCTACATTCTCTTTGAGTGTAGAAATCCAGACAGTTTTAGGAAGGATTGTCGAATTATAAATTTCAATCCAATAATTTAGATAAATTATTTTATTTTATGAATATGGTTAATTTATTATTTACAAATTTATGTACTTTATTTACAGTTATTTGTGCTGAAAAATAAACAACAGCAGCAAAAAACGTTTCCTTTTTTCATTCTTCTTCAATTAAAAAAAGAAGGAAATCCTTGGGGGAAAATACTTTTTTTTATAGCTTTCAGTCATTTATTCATACATACGTAAAATGAGTTTGTTCACTCTTTTGCATGTAGACTTTTGTACTGTCTCTAATATCCCTTTCAAACTCACAAAAGATTTATAAATATTAATAATAGTTAAAGTACGGCCGGCATGTATTGAATGAAATGGAAGATTTTGTTGGTCGTACATTGTTAAACATTTGTCATAATCAGAACCGATTTTTGAAAGTCCAGTAGCTATAATCATGAGATAGCGAAATTTTGATCCAGAATTTCGGAGTTACGCTCCAAATCTTGGAATGAGATTTCACCATCTTCTTGTTACATTTACTACTGCACTACAGTTGTTTCAACCTACTATAAAAAATTTAAAAATATATAATAAAATTTAAAAGAAAAGTGCCCAGTTAAAGTGATGGTACCAATCTCACAGGCTGTTCAAATTAGTTGTATATTAAACTCTTATTTAAAATAATAATGCCCTCAAAAAATAAATTTAGAGAGCTTAGCCCCCACTTTCCTTGTTTTTATACTTAACCAATGAACCTCGAAATATAATCATTGACATTCCTTATCAGAATAAATCTGTTTACCTAATTTGAAGCAAATCAGATCATTCTGCATTAAAAATCCACTTCGCTAAATCAAAGCGAGTATTACCTCCCCAATTTTTCCTTTTATATTTAACCAATGATCCCCTAAATCTAATCTAGGAAGCACGATATCGAAGAAAGCAGGTATGTCAAATTGATGCAAATCGAATAATTCTGAAAAACATAAAATGTATAGAAAAATCTATTTATCGAAAATTAAGGGCGCATTAAGCCTCGTCCTTCTTTTACACTTAACCAATGAATCTCCAAATCAAATCAATGAAACTTCTTAACATAACAAACGGGTATACCAAATTTGAAGTAAATAGAAAAATTTTGCAAGAAAACTTCATTTATCTAAACTCAGGTGGGAGGTACAGTGGGTCGCCGCTCAATCAATGATCCTGTAAATCTATTCAGGAAATCTCATACTCAGAATAAATCAACTTATAAAAACTGAAGCAAATCGAATAATTCTTCGTGAAAAAAACATTTATCTAATATAAGGAGGAGATTAGCCTCCGTTTCCCCACTTTATATTCAATCAATGAACTTCCAAAAGTAATCAGAAATACACATTATCAGAATAAACCTAGAAAAAAAATTGAAGCAAATCGGATATAATTATGAAGATATATTGCGTTATGTACATATATACATACAGAACTGGCGGGCACATTAGTTCTCAGAATTCGGTAACCTGTGAACCAAGAAACAAAAGCAAAGACATCAAACTTCTTCAACTCCTAATACATAAATTCTATTACCATCGATCTATACAGCTTCTGTGTATATCAACACATTGCATGAATCTTACTTGCGTCTGTGGTTACTTGCAGGTCGAAATTATTTGAGAAAGTATTTGTGATTGTTTGACCGGTTTCTACTTATGGCTATACTGACAATTTTAAAGGTAGAGTTACATCAACTTAGATGCATTCTTTAATCTAGTTTCACCTCTCAACTTAAAGAAAATCACATGTTTAGTTAACTCGATTATTTATTCAAGTGTAAAATCAAATATATTGGGTCGCCACCCAGTTAGTAAATAATTATTTTGACTTAAAAAAATTTCGGTTTCAAATTTCTTGCTCTGCATAAACATGATAAACAATAGCGATAATTTCAAATATTTAAAATCTTCGTAAATTCTTAATAAATTTGAAATGCTTAAAAATAAAAAAGGCATCATTCTTTGTTTTATTGCAATAAAATATTAGCAGGATACGTCCGTTACCCTAGTCCTATGTTTCCAAAAGAATCTTAAATCGATCGAAATATATTTATAAATATAGACGTATTTAATGACAATATAATTTCCGACATTTTTGCATTTTCCCGATTTTGCGAAACTATATAATCGCTATTGCAATATTATGCATAGTCAACAAAATTAAAGGTTTGGTTTATTTTGTGTTGGCCGATTATCTACCCAAGGGATATAGGCCCAGGGGGAATTTACCCTTCGTGGGGGTCTTCCTAAGGGAACCTAACCCTTATTTACGCATAATTCGATGAAAACCACGAAAACGCAGAACGGTTAGGCCGACGGCCGCAATTGGATTTGAACCCAGCACCTGCCGTCTACCAGTTGTGAGGTCAGAACCTCTCGGCTACTGGTAGGGCCCAAAATTAAAGGATAATGAATAAAACCATGCTCATTCAATTAATGTAGCAACCAATGTCAATTGATCAATAATTAATATTAAGTAAATACTATTGAATAAAAAATATTTACTTCCACGTATAATTTAGCGTCGTAAAGATGCAAATTAGGCAATTGTCAATGTGGTGCGGCGTATGTTTAATTCTGGTCTTTAGAATTGTTTAAAGTGAATGCTGTGTCTGAGTATGCATTAGTTATAGCTCAGAGGCATCATTTAAGTAAAAGGTCAAGAGTGGGGAATAAATGAAAGAAATGAGGGTAGAGAAACAGAAATGGAGGTCGCCGAAGTATTGAATTTTTCTCAAAGTGTCTATCAAGAATATCTAGCCGCTCTTTAAGCACTGAATACGTTGATAGATAGCCTAGTCAAGGATGACCAATAACAACATCTGCATTCAAAGATCGTTTTCTGTCATTTTCTTCTCGAAGAAACCGCTAAAGGACTACAAGAGATTTGGTTTCAGACCTTCAGGCTTCCACAGAAACATGAATTAACCGTTCTATCACTGCATGAGGCTTAACAACGGTGGAATGTATTTTCTAATGAATTGGACTAAATCTGAAGTTATTAACCCTTGATCAACCGACGGTACTTATAAGTACCATTAAAATAACTTATTCTAGAATTCTTTTATAACGTCAGTTAGTTGTAATACTGTTTAGAATGAGTTACAGATACATTACTTTTTCTTGTTCCAAAAACATTATTGGTTACTCAAAACAAAAATATATTTAAAAGGATGATTACTTTTGCATTTGCATCTTTTCAGCTTTCTTGGCGCTGAGGGAAGGGGATGGTGATTTGTCAACGCGGAAATTTTTCTATATATATATTGTAAGAACATTATAGTTGTGCATTTTATAATTCTACAAAATACTAAGAAAATAATTAAAAAGTAAAACATTTTTATATGTGTTTCTGCGTAGGATCGCTGAGGACAATTTACAACCGGACTAGCTTTTACTTTTTTAATTTTGGTTATATATATATTTTTAACATTATGATAGATTCAATTTGAGAACCGGTTGAAACTAGTTCTAAAGTTAAAGTAATATATATTTTAAAAATCTAAAAACCAAAATTGATAAAAAAAAAACAGCCCGGTTGTAGATCATCCTCAGCTATTCTATCCCCCCAAAAATGTGAAAATACTAAAATTTGAGCAAGATATTTGAAAGTAAGGCAGACATAGACTTAGCTTTATTATCCGGGTTTTTTTCAGCGAGTCGAGTGGCCTCTTAAGATCCAATTATTTTAATTGATGAATTACTGTAAGGTTTAGTAGAAAAATGAAGTTGTTATGACAACAGGAATCAAAATGTTCTTAAATCGGTATACTGATATCAATGATTTTTTGCAGCATTCAAATGGTATCCACATGATTCATTCTCATTTGCTAAATTTTGAACTCCGGGCTTTTCGGCTTTTCGCTGTGTAATTTTTTGGTGATTAAAATGTCACATGAAAAATGCAAGTCTCCCACTTTTTTTTCATATTTTTATTCCACCCTCCCCACCCCCTAAAAAAGAAAGAAAAAGATCATCTCAAGCTTTAAAAGTAAGTAAGACTAGTATCAACCATCAATTAAAATGCAGCACTCTTTATAATATGTCGCTAAAAGATCTCTTAAAGATCAAAATGGAATATTATGTTTTAATTCATGAAATTCTTAAAAAAAAATTATATTTGATAATCGGGTTTACAAAATTTGTAAAATTTCCCGTAAACCTATAACTAAGCTGCGTAAATTAATATGTTATACACCTACCCCTCCAAATGTTGCATTTTCTATTAAAACAATATAAGCCATTCTGATTGAAATGCAAAGCTGCATTTTATATTTATAGTATATGATTATATGATTTTCTGTAAACGTATTCATCCTAAATGTGTACATATTAAATTGTGAAATATCCGATTACGGAAGATCAGGCGGAAATGCTATAAACAATTATCTAATAAAAACGGTATATTTCGTTGAAAGCTGAAAAAAAGATAATATATAATGATAAACAGATAATCTAAGCTTTATTTCGGCAACAACTTTATTTCAAGATTTTGAAATTTATGCAAATAATATACAAGTGCATAAATATCCGTAAGAAAAATCTTTCATTCGGAATACCTGAGGTGGTTAATTGTAACATAAAACTACCCACCCCCCTCCGAAAAAAAGAGAAGAAGGAGAGGAGATTGCCTATATTGTTACTGGATAAGAAGTTTAAAATTTTTAACCAATCATATTGATGTATGTCGGCGTCAGGTTGAATAAAAAAAAATGTTGACAACATTTTATCTCGCATAAGCGAAAAAAAAAGCAAATTTTACTATCAAGAATCGCAATCGTAAATATTCGAACCCTCAAATAACGGCTCTAGTATCCCAACTTGTGTCCAAATTTTTTATTACTGCATAGAGTTTGACTGTATATGACTTGAAAATTAAATTAAATGAAAAAACAGAAATTTATAAATAGTCGCGAATTACGAAATCAGATGATTATCTTTTGTAATTAGATTCACCGTGGTCATCTCTAAAGATGAAAAATGTTTCCAACAATATAATTTTACGCAAGTTCGGGGGGAGGGGGCGATTTACTCAGTTACGGAAAATTAGTCTCAAAATTATTTTATTATCAGTTCTTCTAAAATATTTTAATATCACATTCATTTAAAATGTTTAGTTTAAAAAGTTGCCGTTAGAATAAATCTAAGTTCTTTTAATTTCGTTTTTTTAAACTGTTTTTTTTTTTAAATTATTAATTTTTTTTCTATAGTGTTCGTATTATTATTTTTTTTTCAATTCGGATCACAACCACAGTAAATAATTTATATCTATTGTGAATAATATTATTTAAAGTATCGTTTTTATAGCGACCTCCTTTTACAATTGACAAATTAATATTTCTCTTGTAAATTTATAATTTTTTTAATGAGGACTTAGCCCAGTATGGGTGTGAAATTTACATCTGTAAATAATGGCGTCTTTATTATAAAGATAAAAAATTTTGAGTTCGATTTAGGACCAAGGGGGATTGGCACACTTTATACATAATCATTTTTTTATTTTTTAAAATTTGAATCCAGTGTAAAGTTCTGTGTATCTTTTAATTAGTTATAAATACAGTTATTAAAAGAAAATTATTACATAAGTATAATATATAAGAAATTTGAAAAAGGATTGATTTTAATCATAAGAAAATAATAGGTCAAACAGCCTGCGTACAAGAAGGTTGGCCCACTATATTCTGTCTTAAAAATGTTAGCACTCTGCAGATGTGGTTAAAAATAATTTAAGAAAATATTTTAAATTAATTTACAATAAATAATCAACATTTAATCAAAATAAAATAAAATAAGCCCTTTTGTATGGTTAATATAAAAAAATATATTTATTTTTAATTTTTCAGTTTTCTTGAAGAAATGCTGTGTCAAAAGTTTAAGCACTTTATGCAATTTTTTTAGAAACATGGGATTGGCCGTTTGTAATGATGTTGAAAGACATCATATTGCACTTTTACATAAGTATCAAATGTGGTGAAATTATTTCCTCTCATTTTAAAAATGCCAAAGGGTAAAGAATTGACATAAAAGGTGAGATTTTGAAAGTTTTAAAATTGAAATCGCAAAATTAAACTGTTTCTGAAATTGCAAAAGTTTTAAATCTATCGAAGCGTAGTACATATCAAATACTCTATAGAAATAATACTTTTAAGCGGAAGCCAAGATGTGGACGACTACGTATGACGACTGTTGGGACTACGGAGAATACGGAGATTGGTATCTAGACAAAATATCTGCATACGCAAATAAAAAATAATCTCAGTGTACAGGTGTCCAAAGACACTGTTATTTTGAGGGGTCCTGAATGGATTTTTCAACAAGTCAATCCCTCATTCCGGGTATTACATTCTACAAAACTTTGGCTTTCTCAGAAAAAAAGTTAAAGTTCTTGACTGGCCAGCAAGTCCAGATTTAAATCCGATTGAGAATGTCGGGGGTATTTTAATCTACCAAGTTTACGACAATGGAAAGCAGTAAGACTCTATTGAAGAAATCCAAGAGGCCATTGAGAAAGCATGGTACTCTTTGCCACCAGAAACCCTACATAATTTCGATGGACGCACGTTTATTTAAACTAATCTCATATCACAAAAAATAATTTATAAGTAAAAGTTCTGTAAATTTTATAAATCTGGTTGCTTTTGAGATTGTTCACAAACTTTTAAGTCAGTGTTTTTTGAATACTTTACGTTTTAATAGTTTCATGTTTTGATTTTTTGACAATCAGCCTGACAACACTTATTAAATGCCGATTTAAGCCAGTGCCTCTTATTTGGACATAAAAAAGCAGCGTATTTATTTAAAGCTAAACTTGCATTCAAAATATACTGGTAGTTTGCAATAGGGATCTGAATGGGTCGAAATTCTTTAGTCCGGTCCCAAACCGACCCATAGGGGAAAAAAGTTACGCCCGGCCTGGAAAAATGTTAAAATCATAACCCAGACCGGCCTGGAAAAAAGTTTAAATCATAGCCTTGCTTAGCCGTGAATTTCTACATATTTTTTACTTTTGCAAAAATTGTTACTTATGGAGGAGTTCTGACCAAAAATACTTATTGTAGCTTTTCGTTTTTCAAATTTATACCTTTTATTATTAAAGAAGCACCAAAGATTGTGATATATTTATTGAAGTGAAAACTTCTTTAGGCGCGTAAGGCAATTAATAATAAAAAAAAAAGACAGGGAATAATCATAGGAAAATATCATTGAACTCGCGACTACCGTGACTACCATAACCGACACCTCTGTATATAAGCATATATATTTTTGAGGTCCTTTTCTGGGGGGGGGGGTTGCATCCTTCCAACATACACCTTAAAATTTCGCTCATTTAATTCTCTTCCGTTTATAACTTAAATGTTTAAACTACATGGCATCTCCGGGACTGTGAACCTCCCCCTGTCGGATATTCATGCAATTTAGCTCATTTCTTCGATTCAATTCAATTTTTAAAATACTAACTTTGCTTCTATGAGAAAAATTCTAGCATAGCTAACTCTTCCTCGCTTTTGTTACTTCAGCTTTACTGATCTTTTTGTTACTTCAGCTTTCAGATTTTTCCCATAGGACCGTTTTTGGGGGGAAGAGGGAGGGGGTGTTTCTCATTTTGTGATGTAATATGTCTAATAAAAGCTTATGTTTCATACATTACATATCTAGCATAAAAAAAATTCTCCCTTCATTCTAGATCACGTTACGGATATATACTTAGTTAAAATCAAAATTTCTCAAACTTTTTTGCAACTGTTCAAGTTTTCATTTCTATCAACACTCCGGAGCGTCTTTTTTTTTTTATCAACGAATCTCTATTTATATGTAAATATTTCAGTCATATTACATGCGTTGGATACTTTGAAAAATGTTTCACAGCAAAACTTTTTAAGACTGAATCACAGCAAAGAAAAATTGCGTTAAAGACAAATGCCCTACTTGGAAGGTGTAAATGGAGTTTATTTTTTCTAAGGTATAATTATATTTATTTTGCATGATCAACACATTCAGGGATTCAAGACAGGATTCCGTCATAGGAAGTTTTTTTTAATAGTTTTATTGTATTTAATTTTTTAGCCTCTGAATATGTTCTTTAAAAAATGAATTTTAAACATTTTTTGTAAATTAAGTGCTTTTGTAAAAATATTCATTGAGCCAAATGTTACTTATTTTTTGCACGTATTAGGTAAGTCAGAGACAGTGATTTTAATACGTGTTTTGTCGAGAGCGGGATTGAAAATTTCATCTAGTGCAGACATAGTAAGATGGAAGCAGCTCCTTCCGGTATGAAAAATACATTAGGCCCGTCCAGGCGAGTCTTCAGAAAAAAATAACGACTCGGTCCTGGCCCGGCCTGGGCCAAGAATACAGATTTTGTAACAGCCTCGCAAGGACGATAAAAAGCCTGATATTGTGAGAGCTAAATTTATAAAAAAAGACTTAAAATCCGTATCTTAGAAAAAGCATTGTTTTAAATAACTGACGGACATTTAAACAGTACAAAAGGAGATGGAAATAGGAAAAGTTAAACTGAATCTGATGTTTTGGATACAGAAAAAAGTTACTTTACTTTTTCAAGTTTTTAAAAAACATTAAACATTTTATTAGGAGACAAACTTTATCTAAAACTTTAAATTCGTTTTTCTGCGTGACGAGTCCCCCCCCCCCCCACACATACACTATTTCTCATCTTTAAGTTATTAAGAGTTAAGAATTGTTAAAGAAAAAAGTGCAAACTTGAAATATGGCATTTTTGGTTACTTTACATTAGTTTTGCTTTGGTAAATTTGAAAAAAATTTATTTTTGAAAATATGATTTTTTAAAAGTTATGTCATTTAAAAAAAAAGTATTTTTAATAGTTTTAAAATTAATATTAAAAAATAACCCTGAAACAAACCTAAAATTAGATTTTCATCTTTAATTAAATGGAAAGAATTTGAAATCCGATAAATAATGTTTCGAGTTATAAATATTTTAAATTATCCCATTTAAACCAGTACTAACCATATGAATCTTTTTTAATTTTAGGAGAAATTTTAGGATGCGATTTTCTTTGCGAAATATGTGGCTAATCATCGACAAAAAGAAAAAAAAACAATTCTAACTAAAAGGACCGATTTTTTACTTACCAATTTTAATTACCAATTTTAACTCAAAAGAGAGATTTTTTACATGTATTCTAGAACTGTTAAAGAAACATAGTTTTTCGAATTGCGAGCATTTCAATTTATGTCTAGTCCTTTAAAACCAGATGAATTATTTAAACGACTGTAACTCTGCGAGTTTTCAAGATATGAAGATGCAAATTTTTGTATCTAATTCAGGATTAGAAAAGGAAAGTTTTTCCTAATTGAAATTTTTATCCTACGGGGGCCGTATAAAAATTTAATTTTCGTATATTTTTAAATAGGCCACATACAGTTGCAACTTATCTTATCAAAAATGTCACCTTTTTTATGAATTTTTGCACTTAGAAGTATAGGTCTAGGGGCAACATTTAAGGAGATAGCCTATTGTTTCAATATTTATGACTCATCCTGTATACACATGTCGTCATTCCTTTTTCAATAGGAAATATGCATATTAACATGAAAATGTCATGGTATCCAAGTATACTTAGGAAAGTTAGAGTGCACAGTCAGACTGACATACTGACAAAAGTCATACTTTATCTGTGTTGGAACGCGTTAAAAATATAAAAAGGAAAGAAAGACTTATAAAAAAATATTTATATGAATAATATTACTTATTTGAGATATTACAGTGAATTTAAAAAAAAAATGCATTAACAACAATATTAACAACAACAAAAAAAAAAAAAAAAAAACCTTTTATATCCATATAAAATTACTTTAAAAGAAAAATATGAACAGCGAATAGAGAAACAATATGAAAAAAAATAAATAAAAATGAAAAATGCATTTTTCAAAAGTTAGCACAGTTAATTTTTCTAATGCTGTTTTTGTTGAAAAGAAATATTGATTTACAATATTATCTTTGTTGAAAGCACCGAATGTATCCTTCTTTTGTTATCTTATTACAAAACTTTCGGATATTAGATATATAATAAATTAGATATTAGATATATATATTAGATATATAAGTGAAAATCACTAATGGAAAGGTACAATGGAGACAGATATTGTCACAAGATAGGTACAACAGAAAAACAAAGCCTTATGGGAAATATTACTGAACCAAGATTTATTTGATACAAGCGGCATTACTTGAATTTTAGTTTCTACATTCCGATGTTATGGATTTTTTTTTATTATACTAGAAATTGGTATTTCAGTCGAGAAATGACATGGTTAATAAACTATTTATGGTTAAAAAAATATTTAACAATTATTTTCACAATTTTAAAGTTATTTCGACAACAGTTTAAAAATTTTTTTGTTATGTCTTTTAAAATTGCTCTGATATAGGTTAAAAAATTAGTCTCGAAAGTCTGCTTAGGTTTTTAATCCTTTTCATGGTTCCGTACTTAAAAAGGGAAATTGGAACCGTTATAAAATCACTCCTGTGGTTCTCTGTCGCAGCCTTTTTGCTCGTAAATTATAAAACTTGGAAAAATTAATTTGGGGGAAGTAATAACGATGTTTATAGATTTTCAAACATTCACAAATATATTTAAAGAAAATATAGAAGGGCTATTTAATATACATGAAAAAAATCTTTTTCTATATCGTGTTAGGTATCGTGCAAAAGTTTGAACACATAACGCTGAACTTATAAACACATTTCTTTTAAATTAAGGTATTATATTTTTAGATTTATCATGGAAAACGTAGAGTAAAAAACATGTCCTCTACGCATAAATTTCTCAATTCTGAAATAGTTAAAGGTAGTAGAAATTCATTATAACGTTTCAGAAATACTATAGCGATTTTCATAGGTCACATAGTTTCTTAGAAAATGGCTTTTTTACGCTACACAGAAATTTCGATTTAGGGGCATTAAGCAATGACGTTAAGAAATGCTAAAGGTACCTATCATTACGAAATTATAAAAGGTTTTTTAATGATAATTTAAAAAAAAACTGTAGGCATTTAGCCAAGATATTAAACATTAAACTAACAGACGATTTGAACATAAATAAGGGGTAGTGTACTTTGTATCATAGACATTTAAAGTCTAGATCAGCAATTCCAAATCTATGAATCGTGGAACAATCAAGGTTTTCCTCAAAAATTACATTTCTTTTATCTGTTTGAAAAATAAATTAAATATTTTACAATTGCAATAATTTTGAAAACTTTTATGTAAAATTAAAACTTCGTGAGAAGTTTGTGTTTTCTTAAACAGTCAGTTCGTATGATGCTTTTTATGTTATGACTTCGTTGTGAGATACGCCAGTTATCGCATTATTGTTATAGCAGCCCTGTAATATTCCTTGCTTTCCATTTGGAGGAACATAGCTGCAAATTATCCAAAAATATTTAAATCAGCTTTAAGGTTCTTAATGCGGTTCTTAATGCTAGAAATTTGTGTGAGCGTGTTTTTCTACATTGCTATTTTCAAAAACAAGTCGCAAATTGCACTTAAAGCGTAGCAAATGAGATGCGTTCGTACTATAACAAAGTCTTAAAAATATTCGGATGTCAGTGTAATAGGATATGATAGTCACTGTAGTGTATAGATGTTAGTATAGCTGTAAATACAATATATTGCCATTGATTATTGGACACTTGCGATTTTAGACATTTTACTAAATATCTAGCAAAATACATGTGGAATCATCTCGAAACTCTTAGTGTATAAGTATAATTGAATACGCCATACATCGCCGTGAAGATTTTTTACCGAAACTTCATAGCGGACCGTCAACAAATTAAAAAAGAATGAATATCTTTTGAATAACCCTGTCAAAACTAATATAGCAAAAGTGCTCAAACTCTAGATTGTAATTGAATGCCTTATTGTAATACACTGTATTCATTTTTATGCAAATAGCATGCATACTCGCAGAGTAATTAAGGTTTTTATAAAAATGGTCCCAAATTTTTCCAAGTTTTTTCCTTATAATTTTCAGAGTTCTTAATATAAAATAATATTTTTTTCAGAAAATAGGACAAACAACATTGCAGACAGTACTCTGTAATCAGAATTAAAAAATAATAAAAATTGTATGAAAAATGAGTAGATTTACTAAATAATTTTTTACTGCGCATGCGTCACAGATATCAAAATTTCATTTGCATATTATGTTAGCTAAATGTATAGAGCAACTTTTGTAGAAGTCTCAAAATCATAGCTTGAAAATTCTAAAAGTAATCGTCTATAGAAAAAGGACAAAATCCGTTGTTTCCAAAATGAAGCAAAAAAATGAGGGATTTTATCCAAAAGTAGTCGTAACATCCCGTATTTATTCTATATTGACACTAATCAATGAATATGGATACAACCCCTCTTGTTTTTGCTTCATTTTGAGAATAACGGATTTTCAACTTATTCAATTGACGATTATTTTCAGAATTTTCAAATTATGACTTTGTGACTTTCACAAAAGTTGCTCTATACATTTAGCTAACATAATATGCAAATGAAATTTTGATATCGTTGACGCATGCGCAGTAAAAAATTATTTAGTAAACCTACTCATTTTTCATACAATTTTTATTATTTTTTAATTCTGATTACAAGGTACTGTGTGCAATGTTGTTTGTCATATTTTCTGAAATATTATTTTATATTAAGAACTCTGAAAATTATAAGGAAAAAACTTGGAAAAATTTGGGTCGTTTTTTTAAAAACCTTAATTACTCTGCGAGTATGCATGCTATTTGCATAAAAATGAACAAGGCGTATTACAATAAGGCATTCAATCATAATCTAGAGTTTGAGCGCTTTTGCTACATTAGTTTTGACAGGGTTATTCAAAAGATATTCATTCTTTATTAATTTGTTGACGGTCCCCTATGGAGTTTCGGTAAAAAATATTCACGGCGATGTATGGCGTATACTATTACAGGGTGCGTAGTCTGGAAGGACCTTGTAAGGACCTTTTACCAGAATTTTTATAATGTGATATTTGTTTTATTTAACGAAAAAGAAATCCTTTTTCAGATGTAGCAACCAGTACTTTAAATATTTTCTGATACTAAAAGAATTAAAATCCTCTGAGTTTCTTGATGACTACGCACCCTGTATTATATTTATACACTAAGAGTTTCGAGATGATTCCTCATGTATTTTTCTAGATATTTAGTAAAATGTCTAAAATCGCAAGTGTCCAATAATCAATGGCAATATAGTGTAGTATCTGCTTTCTATTAATCAGAAAGTAAAGTGTAGTAAACCTTATCGAAGTATATCAATTTTGTAAAAAGTGAAAAAGTTTAATACAATTAAAACGCTCACGAAACAATGTTTCCCCCTATACCGTTATGCGATAGAATACATTTGTGTCGCTCTGTAAGTTAATAAAATTATTCTTTGTAAGACACGCTATACAAAATCTATATTTTAGAATATACTTTATAGATGCATACCAATTGTATTATGTTCGAAAAAGTGTAACATAATGAACCTTTCACTAAACCGTGGGCCACATCAGGCACATACCTAAAAACACTATAATTCTCATTATGTGCCATAAATTAGGCCAATATGATCACTGTAACTGATCAAGAACTGTTAAAATATCGAAATTACTCTTATTTTGTCCATGTCAATTGGTTACATTTGACAAAAAATCCGAATTTGTTCTTCGGGAAAAAAAAAATGATCCAGCTATTAAAGTAAAATTTACTTTTATTATTTTTACTGAATACTTAAAGATATTAAAATAAAGAAAATTGCAGAGTTAAGCAAATGAAATCACTTCATTTAAGCACATTTTATTGCAAAAAATAGCAATACAATATTTAAAAACCCCAATTGCATATACAGGGTATACGCGCTAAAATATAAAAATCTAGCTGAAAATTTGAAATTTGATTTTTTAAGTATTTTTCCCATTATTAGACCGATGTATTTATTTCAAATAATTTCAAAAATCGTAAAATGCACTTCAAACTATATTTTTCCATTGGCCGCAATGTAGCGAATTACATTTGATAGTCCCTATAATTGAATTATACATCAGATTTTGGTAAACTTGAAATGAAAAATGAAAAAATTATGCAACATTTATATGTTCTAATTTTTAAACGATTTGATTGAGTAGTTTTTGCTCTGTTATATACGGACAGACGGACGTACTGGACGACGAATATATATTCTATGTATTTACATAACAGCAAACGCACCTAACAAGTACAGAAACAAACAGGATGTAGAAAGTGACAACCAGTTTTAAGCCAGATATAAGTGGCTTCGTTGCTAAGCACCAATATCAGAAATATCATGATTCTAAAATTGTGTTTTGATAACAATTTATCCTTCAGTGCACCGTGTACTGTTAAAAATTTGCAGCATTCTGTCCAGTCGATTGACCGTTTTTATTGAAAACGGTTACATAACCTTAATTTAACGTTATTATGACTGTGAGAACGGTTTCAATATCGTATAGGAAGTTTGCGTTGTTAAATCGTAATTGTAGTTTCAATCCCAAGTTCGAGTCGAATCCATGAATATTGAGAAAGGCAAAAAGGAAGGCTGTTATCTGGAGACACGTTTTTATTAAATTCATAGTTCCAAGAATGGTTGCCATGTCAGAGAGGGACCATCGCAAAGATAGATCCGATCGCTAGTAGTTACAGAGAAGGAGTGGTCACAAATACATTTTTCACATCGTCAAGTGTTGGCGCGATACATGTACATAAAAATAGCCAAAAACAACTGATACGCACAAATAGCGATGAGAGAAGGCACGTGGAGAGTTTTCGTTACATATACTTTCAGTGATAGAAACCAAAGTACATAATTTGAGATAATTAATGCCAAATGATAAAAGATAGCATATGGCCGGGAATACCATAAAGTTTGAATTCTTTACATAGGGTTAACGAGAGTCTCACGGGCTCAGAAAGGAACTGGATTCTAATGAAATAAAAAGACAAACATAATGCATCTGTATCTTAAGCGAGTAGCGTTTAACTATGAATAAATACAGGCTAGAAATGACTCTTTAAAAGGTTGCTGCTATGGGAAAATACATATCGTTACATGAACTAACGGATTTTTGTTGCGGCTTTAAAGAAAGAATTAGAGATAAGTGAAGTCATATTTTAAAGAAAAAATAGCCGTTAGTAACGGAATAGAATTAAAGGGATTAAAAATCTAGCTTATTAAATAAAGTTACAAAGTAAGGGAATATTGTAATTTTAACTAAGGGGGGAAAACAGTTATTAACTAATATGTAAAGGAAAACGCCTTTACAATGACCATATTACTGGCCATTTTATGGTCAGAATATAGTTCAATTACGATTACGTAACTGTATTTAAATAAAAAAGGTCAAATGACTGGACAGAATGCTGCAAATTTTTAACAGTGTTTGTTCCATCTGGCAAATACCTAAAAACAATATATTTCTAATTATGCGCCATGCATTTGGCGAATAAAATTGCTGTAACTGATCAAGGGCGGTTCAAAATATGCAATAAGACTTATTTTGTCCATGCCAAATAACTGCATTTGAGAAAAAAATAAAATTTGTTCATCGGACAGAAAAAAAAACCGATCAAGCTATTAAGGCACAATTTACTTTTATAATTTTTATTAAATACTTAAAAATAATAATGTAAAGAAAGTTGTAGAATGTTCACCAGATAAAATCAATTAATTTAACCCTTTCGGGTTTGGTGATTTATTAATAGTACATGTGTTTTAAGGGAGTATTATTTTGTTTTAAGAAATACTTTTGCTACCATTTACATGTAGTCATGTTAGTTTATGTATATACATTTATTATATAACTTCATTTATGGTTAAGTATTTAGTAATAATATTAATTATCATTATTTGCTTAGTTCTTTTTTAATAGTTTGCGATTGTTTTATTTTAAACATATATTACACTCTAAATTTAAAACACTCAACACTTTAAATTTAAAATAAATAGAAAGTACCAAGTGTAATAAAAAAAAAACCCAAAACAAAAAAAGGATGAGAAATATGATCAATAATATGAGTTAAATCTTATTGTAATGCAATATTTTCTAAACATGTCCAAAAATTCTTCCTTAACCTATTGTCCTATGAACATTAATTAAATAGTACGCAAAACAACAACATTAGTTATTTTTCAGACAATGAAATATTCGTTAAACACTAATTGATCTATTTCGATAGCTAGTTTTAATGTTACTAAAATAAAAGTAAGTTTCTCTTTAAAAAAAATCGGATTCGAAAAGGGTAAGCTCAGTTAACTGCAAAATAGAACAATGCAATATTTTTTTACTATTTTTCCTATTATTAGACTAATATATAGATTTAAAATACTTTGTTTCATAAGAATAGAAAAAAATCTTGAAGTGAAGGGCTAACCTTTCAGTGGCAGAAAAATTCAGGTCATAAAATGATAAAATAATCGACTCACATTTGAATTTGTATATTATTTTTTTATATATTTTTTAAATATTTTTATTCTAAAATCAAAATGCTAATAAAATATTCTTGGTGATACTGTTTTTTGTTGGTTGTTCAGTTGACTGATACTTTTGAATGTGAGACTAATGGGATAATGTCTCCCCCATGTGTCCCTGTTGAACAAGCATCATCACAAAAGAAACTTGTACTGGGCCCAGGAACATCTTGACGGGACTATGGAGCATCAGGAGACAGTTGCCTCGTCGGATGAAACACGATCAACACGTCGACAGCCATGGTTGGGTAGATTGTTAGTTGTGCAAATTTAGAACTAAATATGTTTATTGTCCCAAAACAAATTGGCAGGTAAGTATTTTATATGAAAATTAAAGCATTAATAAGAAGTTTTCTTTCCATTTACCTTTATGATGTGAAAGTCTATGTTTGGCTTTGAATCATAGAGTGCTTATATTTAACTTTGGAAAAGTTTGTCGCAAACATCGATAAGTACATTTCGAAGCTGTACAACAAATATATATTGTTTTATTTTTCATTGTATACGCTACAAATTAATATACCCAATATGTTTTCAGATATGGCTAGTTCAGGGCTTTTAGTTGGCGATGGCATAATACAGACCTTATTTCTGTGGAACCAACTTTTAACACTAATAGGTGTATGAATCGCTATACCGTCTTGTTGAAATATCGAATTCCTCCACTCAATTCTGTACCATAAGGAAAAAGTTCTGATCCTTACAGTCAAAAGTAATCTTTATGGTTCTGCCAATAATTCAAAATGATAAGATTCGTTGTTCCAACATATCCGACTGCTAGCCAACTATTAAATTTTCTACTCTCATGTGTCGAGTAGATTACAATTCTTCCTCATTCTCGATACAAAGCCTCAGGACTGATTACCTTTAGAGCCATATAAATTGAACTTTTTCTCATTTGAGGAAATTACAGTATTCCATTCCGTGGTGCCAGACATGTAGTCTCTCCCCCATGCTAAGGAAGTTAGCTACATGTATTCTTGTGTACTTGGATGGTGTTGTCTTTTTTGAAAATCACGAATTTGGACTTTTTATATAGTTATACACAATTTGACGTGACACGTGTATTAGTCCTGCTTGCATTCCAACCTTTGAAATAGCTGAACCTCTCTTTTGAACTCTCAGATAATATTTCTTACATCACGAGATGTCAATATTTTAGTCTTTCTTTTTACTACGATCCTCTGAATTTCTAAGATAGCATTGTCTCTGGTATTCTCAAATTAGCATTCTCTCTGGTGCTTTTTACCCTCTTTTCTAAATAAATATATCAAATGAATATTATTTAGAATATTATCAAATAACTTTTCCTTTTTGAAAAATATGTGAAGGTATTCCTTTAGGCATTTCAAAAAGAAATCAACCTAAAAATGAATAAATATATTTTTTTAGAAAAACAATGAAATAGTAATATTTATTTAGCTTATCTATAGCTAATTGAATGTATCAAATAATTATTATCTAGAATATTATCAAAAGACTTATCCTTTTTGTAAATTATTTAAAGATATTTCTCTTGGCATTTTAAACAGAAATCAATCTAAAAATCAAAGAAATATATTTATTTTTACAAAAATAATGAAAAAAAATGCTTAAACCCCCCAAATAATAATAGGAAAGAAAAGTTAGATTTTTAAAAGTCTTTAAGAGAATTGTTGAATTGGAAGCATTCTACAAAAGAGATATAATGCTGTATATATTGCTAGATTAAAATTGCAAAGGTGCTTGCAATATACAAATGTTGCCAATAATTATCTGAAAATATCTTATGGAATTGAAATTTATTTTTAAAGTGCAATATATGCTTGATACACGTGTTTTAAAAAATTACTAATATTACCCCGCCATTAATTTTGCCCAACTATACGCTACTATCCCCACTATACACTACCTTGTGCTATCGTCGTCATATGTTATTAATTCTCTAATGTAAAATGCATGTACTCCATCAAAAAGTAGAGTAAATAGCCCCTTTTCTTTCAGAGTTCTTTTTTCATTAATATTTCAAATAATTAAAAACATTTTTTATTTTTTAGAATTGATAACATTATTTATAAAATCCTGAACATTAAAGTGTTTACTGCAAAATATATTATCATACGATATAGTGTGTTAATGAATCTTATGTCTTACAAGCATCTCAGCAATTGTCACTAATAGTCTTGAGTATACATCATTAATTGATATGGCTTTCTACATAAGAGGAATGCTTGATTAATATATAGCAGAATACATCCGATTACTTTAGACTTTGCAGGTTTCTCTCCGCATCATATATAGCAGTATCGTGGTAAGAGAATATTACAAATCTTTCATATACTATTATTTACTATAATATTTTAACAGTTACAGAATTCACTACGCAAACTATGGCAATCAAACTCATCATTTTAATGAGAGCATTTATTGCTTTTAATCACTTAAAAATAACTTTTTTCTTTATATTTGAAAACCTTTTAAACATATTTAATCCGTGGCAGTTTCACTGAAACTCTTTATATAAATACATTAAGACATACACACAATTATTATTGGGTTATATAATTTTATATATCATACAGTTCAAAAGTTCTGTTTATCAGAAAAAAAAGCAAAGATAAAAATGAACTGCTAAGGTCAAATATTTTTTTACGTTTTAGAAAGCAGACACCTATTGTAACAATTTTGTTACCATATAGTTCAGTTTTTACATTTAGAATCGATGGTTAGTAATTTAGTAACGCACCAGAAATCAATATCATAAAGAGAATAAAAATAAATGAAATTCAGAAAAAGTCTAAAGTGAAAATGTAGTTTTAAAATTTCAGAATGTTTTGATTTAGATGAAAAATTAATTGAACTTTTGAACGGCGAAGTATGGTTAACAAAGTTCTTAATTAACTTATAACCTATAATATAAAATCGTATGTTCTAAAATTAATAAGAAATTTCTAAAATGAGAGCAAATGCTGCTGAAATTTAGGAAATATGTTTTTTTTTAAAATATGGTATGATCCGTGCGTTTATTTTTTGCTATTTTGTACACAGCGGGTATGAAAACTGTTTAAAAAAATAACTATGCAAGGAAAAATTGCCTTCTTATTTAGCTTTATTGTTTATCTTTAAAATGACACATAATTTCATACGTGCTAGTGCTAATTTTTTTATAAATATATCGTGAAATATTACTATTTTTAAGTTATCGAAATAAAACCTACCTATGCTCTGACTCTAAGGATATATTCCATTTAAAATATTTGAGTATTGATGATATCGATATATCTGAAAAAAAAAACTGTTTTTTAACGTTTAATGTTTATATTTAAGATAAAACCAAATTTCATAACTGCTAATGCTAGATTAAAAGTTAAAAATTGTTGTTATATTATTAAAGAAGTATTTAATCAGTTGTATAGAAGAAAATAAGTATCGAACTTTATTATTATTATTATCATTATTTTAATATTTATGTTTTGCATAGGTATTTGAAGCCATATTTAAAGGATGCTGTGTAAGGAAATACTTATAAGGTGTTGTCAATAAATGATGTTACGCTTAGAAGGGGAGAGGAGGGTTCATGAAAACACAACAGTTTGTGATAGGGAGGTGGGAGGGGGTAAGAAGAAATGTGACGTCAAATTCCATTTCAAAATCCAAAATACTACTGTTTTCAATTGCACTTTAATCTTAATATTGTATTACTATTGTGCATTAATTTCTGTTGTAAGTTTGAATCTTATTTCATACAAAATAAGTACACCAATCATTTTTATTATTATTCTCATAAAAGTCATTAAAACACACAGTAAAAGTTTAATTATGTAATTTGAAATATGATCTATAATATAGTACTTTATTTCTAGACTGTAAGTATTTGCATATGTAATATAGAGTGGCATGTGCCAAGGGAGAGCGAAGGAGATACGATGAAGTGTGACACTATGTGACAAAAGGGGGGGGGGTCAAAAACATAGAAAAAATGTGTGACATCATTTATGGATAGCCCCAAAAAGGTGTTGTTTCTGTCGACACTCGTGTGTACTTAAATTGCTGCTACCATGTTACTTATGTTTCGAAACTAGCACTATTTTGATTGCTTCCAACTTTAGGGTGGTATCACGATATATCACTAATGCCATTATTATCTCATTGAAAGATTGCGATACTAAATTTCTCATATCGCCCAGTCTCAATGATTGTTACATTGTTAAAAGTATTTCCGTTACGAGACGATAAGTTTGCGTAGAGTCCAATTATGAAAATTTTACTACTTTGAATTAAGATTCGTATAAAGCATTAACTGATGAATTTATAAAAAATATATAAGATTTCTGCACCGTTTTTTGTTTATGTTTCAGAAATAGGAAAGTTAAAAAAGAAGCAGTATCTAAATTATTTATTAAGTCTTTGTAATTTCGTTTCTCAATATTTAATTACACTGTAAAAAAAATCTGCAAAGGTACTAAACCTTTTCTAGGAAACTGGGATTCCAAGAAATTTTGCTGTAATGGTAACAGCAAAAATTCAAGTTTCAGAATCGATTACATGAATTTTTCCTGTTATCGTTACATGAAAATTTCTTGGAATCCCAGTTTCCTAGAAAATGTTTAGTACCTTCACAGATTTTTTTTTTTTACAGTGTAGCAAACTGAATGTTTTATTAATTAATTAATTAATGTTTGTTAAAAAAAATATCGTCTTTCGAATTGTAATTATTTTTTCTTTTTAATTTTTGGTGTTTAAAATATTTTATATTCAGAGTTTCATCATCAATTAGCATATTTCAACGAACATAGTTTTGTAGAACATAGTTTAGTTTAACATAACTGATTCCAGCATTTTTGTAACGCGTATGCAGTTTTAACCATATTAAATATTTGGCGATTTATCTTAGAGGCTTGGCTGAAGAAAAAAATGTTGTAAAAACAGTTTATTAATTTATAATTGAGTTTTAAAGTTCATAAAATATTGCATTGCCTAAGGATTTACACATATGTAAACACTTTTTTGTAATTATACCATTTAAAAATGCGAATGACAAACCTATTTTAAACTTCACCTTTACATACAGGACAGTTAAAATTAAAATTGTCCTGTTTAGACCTACAATGAGTCCGTTCTAGCCTTTTAAGCGGCCTGCAAAATATTTCATTCATGTTTTAAAATTCATAAAATAGTATTTACAAAAGATATTGGTATGAAAATTTTTATTTAACGAACTTACATATTTATTTATCTTATTCACTTGAAAAAATTTATTTTAATATTCATTTTGTGTTAAATCAGCCATTGTTTCTAAAAGTTACCTGACGGAAAATCCTGGTTAGGCCACTTAAAGGGCTAGTAGACAGCTATCGGGAGAATTTGGAAAATACGTTACATTGACCATGTCTGCAATAAAAGAAAGTAGTTAAAAAATCGATTGTTAAATATCAGTTTTCCTCTGAAAAAAATTACGTTATAAAAATTTGCAGCAGTTTAAAAAACCACTAGTCTCTACGGTAAAATATTTCCGAAGAATAAAAGAACATTGGGAATAATATGTTATCTCATTGAGAATAAAAGAACCATAGTTAATTTATAAAAGCTTCCCTTATTTTATAATTAGAAAGGAAGTAATTTGCATTGCAAAAGAAGCACCATCTCACATAGCTCGAGCAGTACCGGCACTGTTTTTTCCCCACTTTGGGTATCCAAATATAGTAGTACGTGCCACATTGTTTATTATATATTGGTTCTAATAAATGGAAAAATGAATACAACCAATTATCTTTTTGCTTCATTTTCAGAATAACGGATTTTGAGCTTATTCGATCGACGAACAGTTTCAGAATTCTCAAGTTATGCTTTTGATACTTTCACAAAAGTTGCTCTACACATTTAGTTAACACAATATGTAAATGAAATTTTGATACCATTGACGCATGCGCAATGAAAAAATATTTAATAAAACTGCTCATTTTTCATACAATTTTTATTATTTCGTAATTCTCATTAGAGGGTATTGTGTACAATTTTTTTATATATATATTTTCGGAAAAGAGCAATCTCTTATATTAAGAACTCTGCAAATTATAAGGAAAAAAACCTGAAAAAATCTTAGGACTGTTTTTATAAAAAATCTTAATATCTCTACAAGCATCCATGCCATTCACATGGAAATGAAAACAATTTATTACAATAAGCTACTTGATCAAAATATACAGTTTGATCGTTTTTGCTACATTAGTTTTGACAGGGTTATCCAAAAAATTTTGTTCTTTTTTAATTTTTTTGACGGTTCCCTATGGAGTTTCGGGAGAAACTTTTGACGGAAATGTATGACCTGTACTATTATGTTTACAAACTTAAGGTTTCACTATGATTTTTTAAGCATTTTTCTAGATACATAACAAAATATCAAAAATCGAAAGTGGATGGTCCTCTTTGTCCATCTCGTGTATTCTTGGAATGAACGTACAGAATTATTATCTATTAGACTACAAAAGTATGTCTATAACAAAGCATTTAATAGATGTATGTTTGCCATACCCATTTTACCCCATGCAGGTGAAAATGGGTATAGTGCGGAATAAAATGGGTACATAAGAGTTTAAAAATGAATAATGTATAAATAGTTTTACCAGAGATTGTCTAATGCAAAGTAATATGGAAAGCAATATTATATAAGTTTTTTTAAATGTCAATTTTTTGATATAAAATTAAGTTTAATGAATAAATGAGAATTTCAACAAAGAATCAAGCTTAGGTGTAAATAATGTCATTTTCTGGCTCCATTTGATTTCCAACTCTCATTCTCCTCTTTTACATTATAAAAATGTGTTATATGTACTTTATTACTTATGAAGTTATAAATCGAATTGAACCGAATTTTTTGTATATGTGTATGACTATGTCTAGTTAGTCCTCCCTGAATTTGAAAAAAAATCCGTTGGAAAGGGGCGCTGCAATCGCGATTTTTCTGCCATTTTCAATATTGTACCGACCAAAAGTATATGAAGTTATGCATCGAATGAAACCAAATTTTTTGTGTATGTGATTTATTATGGCTAGTTGGTCCTCCCTGAATTTGAAAAAATCCGTCGGAAGAGGGCGCTGCAATTGCGATTTTACTGCCATTTTCAATGTCATTTACCGACCAATAGTGCATGAAGTTATGCATCGAATTGAACGAAATTTTTTGTGTAAGTGTATGACTATGGCTAGTTGGATCGCCTTGAATCTGAAAAACATCCGCCGGAAGGAGGCGCTGCAATAGCGAATTTTATACCATTTTCAATATTGAACCATATAAAAGTGTATGAAGTTAGTTCTAGAACTGAACTAAATTTTTTGTATATGATTATTTTTTGGTAAAGCAAGAAAGTCCTTCCTGAATTTGAAAAAAAAGTCTGCCTTTCATTCTATTGTCCATCGGCTCGTGCAGAGACGGAAATTTGTTTTTACTCCGATTAATTGATTGAAGCAGAAATTTAAGATGAAAATCAACGTTGGTATGATATTGAATTAAAATTATTAAAGCATTAAAATGAGTAAATATTTTTTTAAATATTTAAATGTACGTATGAGATAGAAGAAAGTTTTGGGATTGGCACATCCAACTAGTTCAATAAAAGGGAAATGCACCAGTTGCGGGCCATTTAAGGACATTTTTCTAAACATTATTAAAATATTAGTGAATTTTAAAAAAATGTTTTTTTTTTAGCCTAGTTCTTAGCTTTACGTATAAGAATAAACATTCAAATTTTCAAAATATATTCTCTAGAAAAAATGAAAAATAAAAAATGTTACCTTCCTTTGTGCTCCAGTAGTGGGCCACAGTAACTTTCTGATGCTCCAGTAGGGCCCCCCCCCCCCCTAGGAGTGGGACACTCCATTCTCGAGTTTAATACAGACTGTACAGAAGTTATATATATATATTTTTTTACATTTCTACACTTAAATATACACAATGATGAAATCATATTTAGAAATTTTGATGAATACGTAAAACAATTTTAGCTTCTCTTTAGTTTTTTCGTATAGTCTGTAAAAACACCATTCCAGCTCAAAAACTATGAGAATACTGATGTTGTCCCTTTGCCTGATAACAGATAAGGGTTCCAGCCAATCAGCAATTTGTTTGTTATGTGACAGGGTGACTAGAAAACTTGTTTTTCAACATTGAAAACTGGTAGTCCACTACTGGTACGTGGCCCACTACTGGAACACTTACCCTAATCTTTGTGAATGTCCATTGTTACTCTTCTGACCATTAGAACAAGTTCCTAGAATAACTTCCAATTATTTTATTATAAAATACAAATGGATAAGATTGAAACAACCAATTAAATAGTATTGTGTTCCACTTACATAAAATTTATGTAATTTGAAACAAATTTTGATTTATTGTATAAACAAATCAAATGCTTTATGTTACAATTAGATGTATTTCATGTGTGTAGAACGCAATGATATTTAAAGTGTAAGTCATAAAAAGTTTTATCTTGACAATAAAATAATTGGAAATATTTCGAAATATTTGTTACAATAGTTGCAAGCGTAATGAATGGGCTTACCGCTGTGTCTTCAGCATCAGGGAAAACATAAAATGCACCCGTCTTGGACTTTTACAAAAATTGTACTCCATATTTTAACGTTTCATCTTCTTCAATAGCCATAATTTTGCCAATGAAGTCTTCATCTTTTTTCTCAGAACAGTACTTTAAATCATGTACATACAGATACATCCATTTTTATTTCCCTCTGTTGATAATCTATCTCACATTATAGTTTAATTTGAGTCTAACTTGATTTATGTTTAAGATTTTTTCTTCTTGTTGTTCATTATAACATTTTTGGTGTTCTGGTTATCTAAGTAATTTTTCTTTGAGCTGTTTCACAATATCTTCATTTGTTAGAACTTCAATTGTTTTTGTTTTTACATGTTTACGTTTTAGTTTTGAAGTTTTTATTAAGATTATTTAGAGATGTGGCAGATTGATATGCATTGAGAAAGCGATTCACTATAAGATGTGTCAGAGCCACACTGCTCTTGATTTTGTCAACAATTCTGGTTAAACTTTCACATCTAATTACTGCCTTATAAGCCATTGAGAGATGAGCAATGATTTGACAAAATTTGTACAATAAATTTTATGTCTCTCCGATCTTGAGAAAAACTGCACTATGAGTAATATAAACCTTTTAAAGTACTTAAAAAATTTATTCTATTCAAATTCTATTCAAATAAACAATTTTATTCAGAAAAGTTTAATATAACCATTTAAGAATACTGACAAACATTAAGCCTATTACTATACCCATTTTACTCCATTTTTCAAAAAAAAAAACTGAAGACAATTTGTTATTTGGAAAAGCATTAAAGGTGCTTAATAGGTAAAATTTAACTTAAAGGTAAAACTGTTCATTTTTCATACAATTTTTATTATTTCGTAATTCTCATTGGAGGGTATTGTGTACAATTTTTTATTTATATATTTTCGGAAAAGAGCAATATTTTATATTAAAAACTCTGCAAATTATAAGGAAGAAACTTGAAAAAAAAACTTAGGACTGTTTTTATAAAAACCTTAATATCTCTACAAGTATCCATGCTATTCACATAAAAATGAAAACAGTTTATTACAATAAGCTACTTGATCATAATATACAGTTTGATCGCTTTTGCTACATTAATTTTGACAGGGTTATCCGAAAGAGTTTTTTTCTTTTTTAATTTTTTTGACGGTTCTCTATGGAATATCGCGAGAAACTTTTCACGGAAATGTATGACCTGTACTATTATGTTTACAAACTTAAGGTTTCACTATGATTTCTTAAGAATTTTCTAGATACATAACAAAATATCAAAAATCGCAAGTGGATGGTCCTCTTTGGCCATATCGTGTATTCTTGGAATGAACGTACAGAATTATTATCTGTTAGACTACAAAAGTATGTCTATAACAAAGCATTTAATAGATGTATGTTTGCTATACCCATTTTACCCCATGCAGGTGAAAATGGGTATAGTGCGGAATAAAATGGGTACATAAGAGTTTAAAAATGAATAATGTATAAATAGTTTTACCAGAGATTGTCTAATGCAAAGTAATATGGAAAGCAATATTATATAAGTTTTTTTAAATGTCAATTTTTTGATATAAAATTAAGTTTAATGAATAAATGAGAATTTCAACAAAGAATCAAGCTTAGGTGTAAATAACGTCATTTTCTGGCTCCATTTGATTTCCAACTCTCATTCTCCCCTTTTACATTATAAAAATGTGTTATATGTACTTTATTACTTATGAAGTTATAAATCGAATTGAACCGAATTTTTTGTATATGTGTATGACTATGGCTAGTTAGTCCTCCCTGAATTTGAAAAAAATCCGTTGGAAAGGGGCGCTGCAATCGCGATTTTTCTGCCATTTTCAATATTGTACCAACCAAAAGTATATGAAGTTATGCATCGAATTGAACCAAATTTTTTGTATATGTGTATTACTATAGCTAGTTGGTCCTCCCTGAATTTGAAAAAAATCCGTCCGAAGGGGGCGCTGCAATCGCGATTTTTGTGCCATTTTCAATATTGTACCGACCAAAAGTACATGAAGTTATGCATCGAATTGAATGAAATTTTTTATGTAAGTGTATGGCTATGGCTAGTTGGATCGCCCTGAATCTGAAAAACATTCGCCGGAAGGAGGCGCTGCAATAGCGAATTTTATACCATTTTAAATATTGCACCATAAACCTTTTAAAGTACTTAAAAAAATTATTCTATTCAAATAAACAATTTTATTCAGAAAAGTTCAATGTAACCATTTAATAATACTAACATACATTAAGCCTATTACTATACCCATTTTACTCTATTTTTCAAAAAAAATAATAATAATAATAATAATAATAATAATAAAAAAACTGAAGACAATTTGTAATTTGGAAAAGCATTAAATGTGTTTAGTGAGCAAATCATGCAAACAAATGAGTTTATATCAAATACCTTAAGTTGCAAGAAAAAGTTTAATTAGACCACCTGTTGCATTAAATTCTCCTCAAAAGGTTTTTCTGGTGCCACTCAACTACAACGATAAAAAAAAAAAAAACAAAGTAAGATATAAAAGCTTAAACATCAAGCAATCATACTTAATTCGAAAAACTATAAATATGAAAGAAAATTATAAAAAATTAAACAATACTTTTTGACTACTCATTTTACTCCACTTGACCCTGCAAAATATTACCGAATAGTTATGAAATTGAAAAAAACCTCAGTTGAGTAAAAATCGTCAATAATATTCTTTTAAAACTTTCGTCAAATGTTAAATTATGCACAAATTGAATAATTATTTTGAATTTGTTTTTGATTCGCATAATGCAAATGCATTTTATCATTTTCATCTAATGTTGCCACATTTGTACCGAGAAAAACTTGCCAAAAATGTCAAAAGTTATCTTATTTTGAGCTTAAATTTAAAATTTAAATTAAAAATAAGAATTAATGGTACTTCTAGGTTATCCCGTTGACCAATTTCGCCAAATTATACAAATCGCCAAACTAATAGCCAAATTATACATGTTGACATGATTTTTATTTTAAATAACGAAAAAACAAATAATTAGTAGAATATTAATAAAAATATTAATAAAAAGTCGAAATAAAAATCACTTAATGACATTTTAAACACGTGAATCGTATTTAATGCCATTCAATGTGACATTCACTATCATCCATTATTGGCATTTAATCTTATAGTTTGGCGATAATTTTTGGGTCGACGGGATAACCTAGAAGTACCGAATTAATTTATTAACCAAATCTTCAGAATTACATAAATGGCGTTAGCGCAAATAGAAAAGAAAGAATCATTACCTTATCCACAATTCAAAGAAAAATGAAATTACCTTAAAAAAATGATGCATCAAATCGAAGAATTTATTCTTAGTGATGAATTAAAATTTTCCGAAAAGAAAGCTTTAAATGGCAAGAACCCAAAAAAGTTTTATTTCGGTCTATTTCACTTTTGCAGTGAATCAGCAATGAGCTGAAAGTTAAAAAACAAATTAACGTAAATCAGTTTTAAAAAGCACCTATGTTTTTCTAACTGTCACCGAGTATGTCATGCTTAATTTGAGTTTGTAAAATTGTTGTTACGAGATTTACTGAATAAATTAAAAGTAAGTAGAAGCTATGAAATAAAAATAAATTTTGTGAAATTTTTCATTGCCTTTTAATGAAATGTATTTCTAATAACTGTATTTCATCAAAGTGATAAATGTTTTATTAGAGGATTTAAATAAAGATTGGATCATATCATAATATAGAAACTACAAATTTCGAAAAAAATGAGATCCATGACTTTGGGACAGAAATACAAAATATATGAAAAGGAAGAGTAGATTTTAAAATTTATTTTTTGCATATCATATAAAACAGATAGTATTTTGGAAGAGTATGGATACAAGAATGCCCAAAGTTTGTCCGTGTTCTGTAAAATTTAGTGTTTTAGAAGACTACTACTGAAAAGACTACTAACAGTTATCGCTCATAAACGCTAATCTATTC
The DNA here is from genome assembly GCA_964019185.1 of Maratus speculifer. Lineage (NCBI taxonomy): Eukaryota > Metazoa > Arthropoda > Arachnida > Araneae > Salticidae > Maratus > Maratus speculifer. Next base: position 132,784,694 of record OZ025298.1, read on the forward strand.
AAATTATTTTGTGTAAAAATATCTATGACCTATTCAAGTTGTATATCTATCATGTAATACGGGAAAAATTTTGTTAAGCTTGGAAACGCAATCGTATTGTATAACTTAAAATGCATTTCAAACAATTATCGCTTGGATCGTCATTAGTATAAACATTCTCCTGCATTGTTTTCAAAAGACAATAAAATGGTACAGGAGTTATTTTCTACCAGTAAATATGAATCAAAACCTAAAAAATGTAAGATAAATTCTTAATATTGCAAAAAAGTCGTATCTTTAAAATATTAAAAATATCACAAATTGACAGCAAATTAGTGAAACTTTTTCAATACAGGATGCATAATTCGACATAAGTTTTAATCAAAATAAACTATAACTTTTTAAAAATAAAGTATAAAGATCATAAAATTTGTGGACACACTTAAACGCATTTTTTTTTTATAATCTCGGCATTCAAAATAATAAAATAGTTACTTAAAAAAATTGATATTAGAATACAATAATTGGCATAAACAGTGATTTATAAAGAACGAAACAGTAGGCTGTTTCCTTAAATATTGTCCTTGGGCACATACTTTCAAATGCAAAATTGGATAATTTAGATAATAAAAAAAAGTGCAAAACTTAATGCCAAAAAATTCATTTTAATGGGAGGAGGGGTGGAGTCAATTTGAGAAAATGTAATTTTTTTTTTTTTTTTTTTTTTTTATACGACTCCCGTGAATAAAATTTCTATTTAAGGGGCTAGTACTATTTTCAATTGGGTAAATTTTCTTTATCAATTCTGGAAATAAACTAGGTACTATTGTACTATGAACCTAAATTAAATTATTTGAAAACTTTTGTGCAGACCTGTATAATCTATAGAATTTATCCAAACCAAGTAAAGTAAAAAAGAAAAAAAAACTGTTCAATATAAGAATGCGTACCACAGAGTATAACAAGTGTTCTCGCTGGCATTTGACCAAAGTTAGTAATTTGGCTAATTCAATATAAAAATCATTCGCCAAATAAAAAAGTATTAGCTAAATAGACTCGCCGCGTAGTACAAAAAAAAAAAAAAAAAAAAAAAAAAATCTTTAATCTTTTCATGTATCCCCTTTTTTCAATGTGTTCTAAAATAACCTAAGTTTTTATAACTGTGGCAGTGATTGTTATTAATTTAATTTCAACTATACGCGACAAATATAAAAAATATGTATATATTAAATATATATATAAATGTGCATATGTATGAAAAGCGAAAAAGAAAAGAAAGAAAAAGCAAAAATTGAGCACTAGCAATTTGGCGAATCTAATCGCTTGTTTACTCGCCAAATGAAGAGTTTAGTCGCAATTTGGCGCATTGGCGAGCCACAGCGAGAACACTGAGTATAACGCACTTCCAAATATTATTGCTCATTGACTTAAGGGGGTTCGGGACACATTTTAAAATAAATTTTATTTATTCAATTAAATTTCAGAATTCTTTTTCATGGTTAACCATATTATTTTCAAACAAAATCAAATGATGGAGCTTCGCTTCATTTTTTTAGACAATTTCTTTTAATTTATATTTATTAAAAAAGTGTGAAAATTTAAAATCGTTATAATTTAAAATATTACGTTTTTTTCTTCTAAATAAACATATTAATTCCCTTTAAAATGTTTTAGTTTTGGTTCAGTATTTTTAAGAGCATTAATTTGAATAAAAATATTTCAAGCTAAAATAATAATTAAAAAAAATTTAACTTCTTTAAAACAATCATATTTTCAAAAGTAAATATATACATTTTTTTATTTGATGAATCAAAATTAAAGTACAGTTGAAAAAAAAAACATGTTCTAAGTTTGAACCATTTTACTTTAACGGTTCTTGTGTTATAACAATTTAAATACAAGAAATAGTGAAATACCTCATCAAGAAAAAAAATATGCTTTCACAAGTAGTAGTTTCCTTTATAGCCATTGCTTGAAAACCAGATTTTGAAATCAAACAAAACGAAAAAAATAATATATCTTCTATTCCAATTATGATAGAAACGTGATTTAAACGTCATTTTAGGCAAAAAAAAAAAAAAAAAAAAAAGGAGAAATATTTAATGCAACAAAACGTTTTGGGGAAATTTGAAAATCAGTATGTCCCGGCCCCCTTAAATAGTTAAATGTTTTACGGATGCAAATACTTTTGTATATCGCTATAAATGAATGACATATTTTATGCACACCATGTTCTTCAATAAATTTTGTAGTATAGTCTGTCTCAAAAGTTTAAGCACTCTGCAAATCTGATTTAAAATAATTGAAGAAGAAAATATTTTATGCTAATTTACAATAAATACTCAACATTTAATCAAAATAAAATAAAATAAGCCATTTTGGGTAGTTAAAATAAAAAATATGTTTATTTTTATTTCTTTTTTTCTTTTTTTCTTGAAGAAACGCTGTCTCAAAAGTCTAAGCACTTTATGCAATTTTTCTTAGAAACACGGAATTGGTATTGTGTAATAACGGTGTATGACATCATATTGCACTTTTATACAAGTATAAAAGGTGGAGAAATTATTTCCTAATGTTTTAAACATGACAAAGTGTAAAGAATTCACAAAATGTGAGATCTTGAAAGATTTTAAATTGAAATCTCAAAATAAAACTGTTTCTGAAATTGCAAAAGCTTTAAATTGATCAAAGCTATATATATATCAAGTACTTTCTAGAAATGATAATTTTAAGCGGAAATCAAGATGCAGACGACCACGTATGATGACTGTTCAGATTGATCGGAAAATACGGAGATTGGTATTTAGACAAAATATGTCCCCATACGGCAAATTAAAAATAATTTCAGAGTACAGATGTCCAAAGACACTGTAAATAGACGTATTAAAGCGTGTGATTACATCATGTAAAAGGAATTGGCTCGCAAACCGTCTCTTAAATTACATCACAAACAGGTAAGAATGAACTGGGCTAAAAAACACATGACCTACGGGGACAAATGGCTTACTGTTTTATTCAGCGATGAGAAAAAGTGGAACTTAGATGGCCCTGATGGTTGGAAGGTGTATTGGCATGAGTTACGCAAGAACCGAAGGACATTTTTCAGCAGGCAGCAGGGTGATAAATCAGTTATGGTTTAGGGGGCATTTGAGACATTTGCCAGCCCTCTCTAACTTTTCTAAAAGGAAGAGAAGAGTGAAAAAAGTTTCAAGAGACCCTAAACCACCATTTGCTTCCATTCGGTGACATTTTGGGGGGTTTTGAATGAACTTTTCTGCAAGACAATGCCTCAATCCACGTATCCCATTCTACAAAACTTTAGATTTTTCAGAAAAATGATAATGTACTTGACTAGCCAGCTTTAAGTCCAGACTTAAACCCGATTGAGAATGTCTGGAATACTTTAACCCGCCAAGTTTAGGCAATGGAAAGCAGTATGACTCTATTGAAGAACTCCAAGAGGCTATTGAGAAAGCATGGTATTCTTTGCCACCAGAAACCCCACAAAAACTAATAATTTCGACGAAAGCACGTTTATTTGAACTAATCCGAAAATATGAAAAAAAAATTTGTTACTAAAAGTTCTGTAAAATTTATAAATATGGTTGTTTTTGACATTGTGTATAAACTTTTGAGACAGTTTTTTTATAACTTTTTTTAATTGTATTTTTTTAATTATGTAATTTATTTTTTTTCTATTTTTGATATCGTTTATTTAAATAATATTGCGAAATATGTAAATAAAAAAATTCTATTAATTCTAACTTTTTATAATTCATTAAAAATCGATATTTTATGCTTGTGCTTAAACTTTTGAGACAGACTATACACCTCAGGAGTATATATATAAATTTCAATTTGTTTAAAATAGTGTGATATCATAGCAATACATCGCAAGCGATTTTTTTTTTGTATGAACCGTAATAGAACAAATTCTTTTGAGTGAACCATAAATTATATGCAATTCATTCACAATACCAAATATGCCATAGGGTCACCCAATAACATCAAATAATTTCAGTGCACATGGTTTATACTTACATTAGTTGGAACACGGATGGACAGACAGACAGACAATACGAATTCATAAACAATTTTCAACATTGTCAAATGTGTTGAACAAAATGGATTTTTGAGGAGGATCTTTGATTTGTGTACATAATTTTAGAAATTTTCACATGGAATTAAAAATGCTTAAAATGTTTTATTGAAAACGTAGCGCAAATTCCCTGTTGTAAAATTATTCAAGAAAATTACAAATAATCACTAAGCGAAGGCTAAAACATGGTATAAAAGTGACAAAAATACATTTAATGTATATAAATACCTTTTATTCTAATCTACATGTTTCATTTACAAAACAGAGGCACTTTTAAGATTTATATTAATAAGAAATATTCTTGTAACTTTTTAAAAAAATGAAACTTGTAAACAAATATCCCGAAATCATATTTACAGCGCCAGAAGGAAAAAAAAATTGGACACATAAGCCACAATTTTAATGTTCTATTTAAAACTAAAAATATATAAAATAAAACATTAGAAGGAGCATGTAAGAGTTTCTGTCACGCGTTGGTTATGTGGAGCGATGGACATTCCAGCTTAAGAGTTTGATTTAGAGTCTTCACTTTATTGTTTTTAGTTCTGATGGTGCTTTGAAAAGAGTGATTTTTTAAATTCTTTTCCCTATAAAAAGAAAATCTTCTGGTGCACATAACTGATGTAAAAATTTTACGATTGTTCAACAACCTCGTGTTTTGACTTTATTCGAATAAGATGTTCCTGTATGTTCAAAGCAATAGATTTGCAAGGATCAGGGTAAACTATCTATGTCCTTAAAAAGGCAAGTCCAAATTACCACATGACACTACACTAAAACGAAAAATAAATTTAAAAAAAAGAGAAAGAATTCCGCTAGGTCCTATATTTATTTTTTAAGCATAACGCAAGATTAATGCCAACCATAACAACTGCGGAAATAAAACAGAAACATTACTGGTGATCGTATTTCCAAGGATCATTTGTCACAAATATTCTCAGTTTTTTTTCACGTTCTTTAACGATAATTACAGTTTTCAACGAGTGTCAAGAATTTTTTTGCTTGCACTGTATAATTAAAGCTACTGCAGTAATAAAAATGGACACAGTGCACGCGAACTATTTTATCCTATTGCATTTTTTATTTTATTTTGTAAAACATATCTTTCAAAACACTTCTTATATCCCTTCTTTAATTTGCAAAAAACTACAAAAGTGAAAATCACAGTATATTTTAAAAAGTTACCTACAGACTTACCGCCACCTCAGAGTAACAGAATGACATCTAGTAATAATTGAAAATGAGCTGTTTTATCTATTGCTATGAAAAACTATGTCTGCATCTAGTGCAGCGGTTCCCAACCTGAGGTACGTGGCGGACATGCTGGGGTACGTTGAAAATAATGCCAGCCATGGCGGAAATCGCTTAAATGATTAGTAATGTCACAAAAAATATCAGAAATAACAATTTAATTTGCGTCTATTTATTATATAGCATAATATCATGCCAATCACTTGCCGAGAAAATACAATGTGGTCAGAAAATTCTCTGTATTAAGAACATTTTTAAAGAAAAAATATTTAATGATGAAAGAATGATCAATGATTATTAATGATGTGTGCGTTTTCTACTTATGTTTAAGGGTCAGGGGGGAGAGATTCGTCTTTATGCGAAATAGGGCTTTCTCAAATGAAAGCCTAAGAAAGGGTTATGTGAGCGGATAAGATTGGGAAACGTTGATGTAATGAAACAGATTCGAGTTCTTATAGAACACTTCTAAGATATAGTGCTAAACATAACTGTATGCCTTAGAAGTTGTTCGAGAAGATTCAAACAGTGTTTTGCATAATTGTAAGTCAGACATTTTACTTTTTAATGAGGACTGTTTCCTAAAAATCTGCATAAATTTTTCAGCTTTCCAAAATATTAAAGAACATAATTAAGGCAAAATTTGCGTATGAAGTGTTGCAGTATTGTCCATAATTCATCGACCGTTAGCCTACAGTTCAATAAATAGTTTGCGTGTCTCAAAAATAGAACCGAAACTGCAGTACGTTCGTACTCATGTGTACAAGCTTTCCAAAGGCAATATTCGTCATGAGGTTAAGTTCATCGTGAACCATTTATTTTGCCGCAAATACTCATAAAAGAATTATTAAAGATGGTCTACATAATTACTAGTAAAGAATCTATATCCAAAGACACTGGGACGGGGTAGTAAGACTCTAAAACTCACTAAGCCAAAGTTACAGCAGTTGAAATAACTATCTGGGTAAAATGACAGAGTATTATTCCATCTCACGGCTGCCAATTTCAATGTTTCGCCAGGCTACTTTCATAAGACAATCACAAAAAAGCATAACATGAAAAGAGACGAAAAAGTGTCATGCCAATCACTTGCCGCGAAAACAAAATCTGGTCTCTTGTTCAGAAAATTCTGTGATCAAGCATTCACATTGAATGACGTATCATATGAAGTATCACTTTTAGTGAAAATGATGGCTACGATACATATGACGTCTCCACAACACAACCTGTCATTGAATTCGTTACTGACATGAAATCTAAAAACAGAATGCTAATTTGGATTGCAATGGATCCGAAAGGATCGTCCTTTCATAAGAAAGTAGGAGTTCGCTGTCGATGGGTATCGGCACTAGAATAAGTGCATTCGCCGTCGCGTCGTCTAACTCTCGATATCCGTCTAAATTTTACAACAGCTGTGATTACTTCTTCTGGTAAGATTTGGCCAATAGTCATTGTTGCAAAGTCATTTTCAGCTACTACTGCAAGCAAAACGTCCCTTTCATAGAAAAGTTCGACAACCCGGCTAACTCTCCAAAATTTCGACCATTTCAGAAGTTCTGGCTGTATCTTATGTCCAAAATGTGTGATAAGGTCTCAAAAGCAAATAAGTGGATGGAGCCATAAATAAACTGTAAAGAATATTGATGTGACTCTACACCAAAAATGGTGGCAACTAAGTTGCCACCAAAAGTAGAGCAAGAAAACACCACCAATAATTTGGTGTAATAAAATACCAATAATCGACTAATGTAAACAAACACCACTTTTGGTGGCAACTTAGTTTCCACTATTGTTTGTGTAGGGCAAGTAATACGGTTAAAATGTACATTATAAAAAATTGTCTCAATTAAAGGAAGTTTAGCATCCTCTTCGCTTGAAACTATTAATTTTAAATTATAGCTGTACGCAAATTTAAAATATAATCTTTAAATTATTTTTTTATTTTGCCACCGCTTATTAAAGTACTTTAAATAAGTCGTAGTGTTAGTTGGTAAAAAACGAAATTTCTTAATATAGACATGACTTTAACAACAAAATGAAAGATAAATTAAAGATGACATTTAAAATTTAACACAGCCATAATTAAAAAAAATAGTTTCACGCAAAGAGGCTGCTAAACTTCATTTTAATTGCGTCAGTTTATTATAACGTACATTTTAAACATAATTAGTAAACAGTGAAATATCCTATATTTACATGCTTAAAAATATCTTTAACAGAGGTCCCATAATGTTTTAGTGGGGCTGAAGGAGAGGCAGAATGGAGCTTCAATACCTCTAAATTTTTGTATAGTCTCATTTTTTATGCATGTTTAGCATTAAATTAAGCTTGTTTCGATGTTTCTGATACAAAATTTCTGGACATATCCGCCTCCACATGGAAATATTGCGATTTTCTATTCAAGTTAATCAAATGATAATCAAAATAATCATTTCAAATATATTTTTTTAATTTTATAAACAGAAAATTAAGAGTATGAATATCTCTTTAAAGCTTTCAATATCAATATCTCAAAAAACAAAATTAAAATTATGAAAATGATGTCAATATTGCTCTCAATAGTCTAAAAAACATGAAAATACAAATATCAATTGAAAAAAATGTATTGTTAAGGGGACGATGGACGTTAATTTTTTTTTTTAATTTTCGTTCTAGCAATATGAAATTTTGTGCATGTATACATTTCACCAAAGGCATATAAAACACCTTCAAAAAAATTCCAATCTTATTAAATTTTTAATATTTTTAAACGAAATTTTAAAATGCTCCCCGTGTTTTAATTTTTGAAATATTTTCTTGCTTTTTAATTTTTATCACTTAAAATTCTTCTATAAATTAATTTGTGTAAGATTTTGTAATCTCTTAAATAATTAATATTTTACAGATTTTTTTTTTAAAATTCAATAACTATTTACATCAAAATTTTGCCTTTTAATAAGTAAAAAATCATATTTGACTATCTTAATGATGACGAATTTTAAAAAGCTTACACAATTTCTTTTTAAACAATATCAGGATACTTCCTTATCAATTTCATAAGGACTGATAAAAAATTATGTCGCAAAGTGCATTTCAAAAATCTAAAAACGCTGAAAAATTAGTTTTGAGAAAAATAGATATGAAGTATATACTTACCTTTATTATTTACTTCTTAAAACCTATAAATGATATTTTAATAAGAAAAAATTGTTAAGCACTATATCACAGAAATAGACCTTTTTTGCGACGATTTTACTATAGACAATTTTGCTCAAATGAAGGTCCACTGTCCCCTTAAAACAAGATATAACGCCATGTTTTATTAATACTCAAGTAATTTCAAGTTCAGGGAATTTAAAGCTTGTAACACTCTATGAAATAAAAATTAAATATTTCAAAGCTCTGCACGAAAATGACAAATTTACGTGCTTACATTATAAACTAATTTTGAATTTTAAAATATTGAAATAGCTAGACTGCAAAATTATATTTTACAAGCATTATACCTGTTTTACGTATATATATATAAATTGATACATATCTCAAAAACATAAGAATTTAGAGTATTTGTATACATACATAGATGTAAATATAACGTCGCTTACTTATTTTAAAGAATATCACAAACTTAGTTTAGCGTGAAAAGAAATTCAACAGAATAGCTGTTTTTTTCACTTCATAAATCATTCGTTTATTATATCTTGGACTTAATGTCACGTGTGTTTCCTTTTTTTTTTCTTTTTGTGTACAATTCGTTTATTATATCTTGGACTTAATGTCACGTGTGTTTCCTTTTTTTTTCTTTTTGTATACAGAACTTTATGCAGCACTTGCTTTCATAGAACATTTGCTTTTGATTGTTTACCTTTGATTTCGAATTGCTCAAGCAAATTAAATTAATCACAGTGGTAAGTCAATAAAAAGTGGAATAAGAACTATGTCAAAAAATTTTTAATCAGTCATTTTTAATGAAAATTTATAGGAAAATCAGATAAAAATTTTAGCTGGGAAACATGACAGCCACCAGAAAATGGAGACAGGACCGACCAAATGGCGGTTTTTTTCTTTTATAATTGGTGGTTGGTTACACTAGAGCTGGTCTAAGGCTTGTAAAATTCTTGTAAAGGGGTAAAATCACACCATTTTAAATAATTTAAAACACTTAAGATGTGTTGACACGAGAAAAAGCTCATATTTAAACTTTTTTAGCCATTTTATAGACCGAAATTAAGTGCAATAATACTTTCTTTTTTTTACAGTGTAGATTAATTGAATCAAGTACTCTCTTAAAATCATGAACTTAATATTGTACAATGTCTTCCAAGTACCACGAAGAGTAAAATTGATAACTTATGACAAAAATGTTTATTTGGAAACCGATAACAATTTTACAGTGTAAGGTGGTTATAAAATTTAACTTTAAAGCGCAAACTTGTGTTCTATGTCTCGTTTTATCATAGCTTTGCTGTTAAGAAAACTCTGTGATGATTTTTGAGAAATAGTCCATATAATTAGATGCTCTACTATTTTGATGAGGCGACATGACGATATATTAAAAAAAAAAACGCAGGTTTTTTTTATATCTTTCTTTGTTTAAAAAGTGCATTTATACGAATAAAGGCAAAAACAATCCTGCTAAAGAAACACTTTTACATTTTTATTAAAAAATCATAACCATTAATTAATAATTTCAACCGTTATAAATTATTTATTAATACTGATAAATCTTTTATTGGATTTTGCTGAGGTAACACAAACTTTTAATTAAGGTAGATATGTCAAAGTACTCTGTTTAGAGTTCGAAACTTTACACGATAATTAGGATGAAGAATTACTACTGCACCAAAAGCTTTATTAAAATTCTAAGCAAATGTTTTCGAAGACGTTTTTAGCTTCCCTTAGCATAATCAGTATCTAAATGAAGTATGGCAATTACTGTTCAATAATGAAGAACAGCAATATATTATAGACATTAAAAAGTTTCTTTGTAATGAATTATTACTTAATGTTCTTCATTAAGCAGTGTACAATCGCAGTAATTTTAAATATTAAGAAAAATGGATTTAAAAAAATATCCTTTAAAGTTTAAGTTACGTTAAGCGAAACAATATTTCATACTTATTTAAAGGGCTTTTAATGCAAGGTGCGGTCTGCTATGTAGAATTCCCATTAATATATTTGCTTAATATGTTTTTTTAAATTCTTAAAATAGTTTGATAAAAAATGAAGGTTAATATTAATAAAATTGACAGCAAGAAAATTCAGCCAATAAAAAAATAATCTCATCCAAAAGGAGAATAAAATAGAATACAGCTGGGAGTATTCAAATTATTAAGTATTTTGCATGAAATAGCACTATTTCATAAATACCTTCAACTTTGATAATCACACTTGGAATTTTTAGGTGGTTGAAAATCGAATAAAACAGCCTTTAAAATGACACAATTACTTTGAGAATATTTGATTGAAAACAAGAATTAGTAGAAGATAAACATGATTATGTAGATATACATAATAATGCCAGAGAAATTTCGGTAAAAATACCCTATAAACATAGACTTAAAATACGTTAGATAAACAGTTTTACAGCTACAGTGAGATGTGATTTCGAACAAATTTAAATTTAAGTTTTTTAACAACGCATAAAAACTAATTTAATTCATTTGAAGATTAGGACTGATTTATTTTTAACATACCATTAGTATCGAATCCTTAAAATTCAAGAAAGTTCAGATTTAGAGATACCCATGAAACTAAGTCCATCAATCTAAGTGCTGCCATTTTATAGATAAATAAACATCACACACTCAAGTTTCACTATATGGTTTAAATAATGTTTCTTTATCAATATAAATATAATGTAACCATGAATGAGAACATACAGTAACCTTTTACTTGAGATTCACAATTCCAAAAATCCAAACTTTATCGTTAGTATCATGAGAAACAAATATCTTTAGATTTGAAAAAGAATTTATAAAATCAAATTTATTTTCTGGCACAACATTTTTGGAAACGCTTCCGAATATTTGTTTTAGTGTTTTAATACGTTGAGTGCACGGTAACTGACACTAAAGCTAGAAAATTATAATATTTTAAGTAATTATTATAAAGTATAATCATGTAATAAATAAAAGTTAATTTTAAATACATTTTTAGTAATTACTTAAAACAATACATATATTTTTAGTTTTATATCATATTTGAGACTGTCAGTCATCGGTGAAAAGAGTAGTCTAAACGAAAATTTCAGTGTCAGTCACCCGCGACTGATATGGTACTTAGTGTGTTAATTGGTTTTCTCAAACAGAAATATTCTGATTGCAAGAACCATCTTTTTTGAAGTTAAGATTTTCAGCTGAGTAACTCAACTTCTGCTTCCAAGAGTGAAACAATATTGTTAATTTATTATTCATGCTTGTAAAATCATGTTTCTTGAACATAAACATCTTTACTTGAGAACTGTTAACAGACCAAAAATCTCTATTCCTTTAAAGGAAACTCATTACCGTGCTATTCAAAAGAAAGATCGACTGAAAAATCGGCCCAAAATTTGAGTTTCGCCGAAACTATCTGCTTTCCAAAAATTTAATTTCTTTCTTCCAAATTTTTCAAGATTACTCATCGATTTGAGCTATATTGGCTCAAATAAGTCTTTTAATTATTAAAAACGTCATTGTTTATAATTTCCGTTAATGACTAATTCAAAATAGCAGTGCAATTCATAGAGCAAGCAATGTATATATGACTAATTTTTTTTTAATAACAGCTCATTAACAGCTACAGACTTAATAGAAAAAATTTAGATTAAAACTGCAGATACTCCTTGATAAACTTCTGGCATAAAAGCTGAATAGTTACAAAAATCATTATAAAAGAGAAATCGTGTTGTGTATACATAAAGCTAAATTATCTTTTAATAAGATGAAATTCGTATAATAAGAAAGTCTTTCTGTGTCGTTAATGATTTACATTAGGGGAGAGTGGTGTACCTTGGACATATGTGTATCTCGCACCTATGCTAATACTAGCTTTACTTTTTTAGATCATGAAACAAGGACAGTTGTATAGTAAATATTTAAAGATAAATCGTGTTCTGTGTGCATAAAGCTAAATTATCTTTTAATAAGATGACATTCGTATAATAAGAAAATCTTTCTGTGTCGTTAATGATTTACATTAGGGGAGAGTGGTGTACCTTGGACATATGTGTATCTCGGACCTATGCTAATACTAGCTTCACTTTTTTAGATCATGAAACAAGGACAGTTGTATAGTAAATATTTAAAGATAAATCGTGTTCTGTGTGCATAAAGCTAAATTATCTTTTAATAAGATGACATTCGTATAATAAGAAAATCTTTCTGTGTCGTTAATGATTTACATTAGGGGAGAGTGGTGTACCTTGGACATATGTGTATCTCGGACCTATGCTAATACTAGCTTTACTTTTTTAGATCATGAAACAAGGACAGTTGTATAGTAAATATTTAAAGATAAATCGTGTTCTGTGTGCATAAAGCTAAATTATCTTTTAATAAGATGACATTCGTATAATAAGAAAATCTTTCTGTGTCGTTAAGGATTTACATTAGGGGAGAGTGGTGTACCTTGGAAATATGTGTATCTCGGACCTATGCTAATACTAGCTTTACTTTTTTAGATCATGAAACAAGGACAATTGTGTAGTAAATATTTGTCACCAGAGGCTCATTTAAGTTCTAAGCATTTGTTTAGAATCGCAACTAATTGTACAATTTAAAAAAAAGGCAATTCACCTTTCAAAAGTAAATTTTTCTTCGATATTTCTATGTTATTTTTATACTAAAACATGGTGTAAGAATACAAGGTAGAATTGACGAAGAACTGCAGACGTCGAGACGAGTGAGAACTCATTTTTGTCTTTTTAAAATTTATTTCTCACATAAACACACACGTGGACGAGCACGACACAAATTAACAAAAAAAAATAGAATAGCATTTTTTTATATAACACATTCCAGAACAAACCAGAAACAACGCCGCACCATCTCACTACACAATAACTCCGAACTCCCGCGCTCAACTGAAAAATTGTTCTGTTTTGGAAATGTTCTTTCCTTTCTTTTCGGACGAGTAGCGCCATCTATCGCAGGCTTAGGAATTTAGTTCTCAGAATTAAGTTCTTTACAGACTCCTCCCCACCGGGGGAAAACTTTTCCGGGCCTTGTCGAGGAAAAGTTTCTTTTTAAAACATAGTTCTGGTAGCACTAGTTCCAAAAACATTTTAGTACCTTGAACCGGACTTATTCCCACCGTAAAAAGAAATAAAATATAATCTATACAAAATAAGTTTACAAATACAAGTGATACCTTTTTTTTAAAAAAATAGTTTACACACATATAGTATAATAAATTCAAAATTAACTGTTATACAAATAAACATATATACATATTAGCATTCTAATCAATTAGACTTTATAGCTCGACTTAAACTATCAGCATTCCGATGTTGTTTTCCCTTTTTATGAACAATTTCATAATTGAAAGACTGTAAAATCAAAGCCCATCTTAAAAGTCATGGATTAGTTCCGCTGTTCTTTCCTAACCATACTAAAGGGTTATGGTCTGTCTGGATTTGAAATTTTTGATGGCCATCTAAGTAGCATCGTAGTTTTCGCACTGCAAACACAATAGCTGCGCATTCTTTTTCGGTGGTACTAAACTTTCGTTCTCTGTCTGAAAACTTTTTGCTCAAGTACATTATAGGATGTTATTCATTATTTTCATTCAACTGGGATAAGACTACACCAATTCCCAAATTTGAAGCATCACATTGAAGGATGAAAGGTTTTGTAAAGTCTGGACTATATAAGACAGGATTTTCAGAGAGTTTAACTTTCAGTTCGTCAAATGCCTTTTGACAGTCCTCATTCCAGTCTATAGTTGACTTGCGAATCTTTCCTTTTAATAAATTAGTGAGAGGCGTTGCAATTACAGAAAAGTCCGGGATATAATTTCGATAATATCCAGCTAAACCCAAGAAAGATCGGATTTGAGTTTTAGTTGTAGGAACTGGAAACTCTTTTATGGCTTGAACTTTCAATTCTCCTGGAGTTCTAAGACCTTGACCCACTAAGTGTCCAAGATATTTGACATATGTTTGGGCGAATTGACATTTGGATGGTTTAATATGCAGTTTTGCTTCACTCAGTCTTTTAAAAACTTCTTCTAGGTGTTTTAAATGATCTTCCCAAGTTTGCGAGAAAACCGCCACGTCATCCAGATAAGGCACCACATATTCTTCACAGTTTTTCAGCAATCCGGCCATAAGTCGGCTAAATTCATATGGAACATTTTTTAAACCAAAAGGGAGGCGCAACGGTATGTACGTCCCAAAATTTGTCACAAAAGCTGCATATCTTTGAGCACGTTTGGTTAACGGTATTTGCCAGTAACCTCTGGTCAGATCTAAAACTGAAATGTACCTGGCTGAAGACACTTTTTCTACTAACTGTTCAGTGTCGGGCAAAGGATAAAATTTTGTTCGAGTCACTTTATTTAAACGGCGATACTCTAGCAGGGTCTTGCTTCTCTACCGGGAACTTCAACTAAAATTAATGGAGAGGCAAAGTCAGATTCACTTGGCACAATAACTTTCAGTTTCAACATTTTCTCGACTTCAGCCTTTAGAATTTCCGTCTGTCTAGGCGACATTTTATAAGGCCGGGCACAGACTGGGTTTTCTGATTCCAGTTCAATATCATGTTCAACTAAATTTGTGCATCCTGGTTCAGTCGAAAAAGAGTCAGCATATTTTCCAATAAGTTGTCCTAATTCTTCTCGTTGACTTTCATTTAGTCTTTTATTTTTTTGGATTTCTTGCCATACTTCTAACAACGCATTGTCTTTATTTTCTTCATCCAATTTAGGAATTTCATCTTCTTCATCATTAGAGGTGGTTTTTGTAGTAAGTAAATTTACGTTTTCCACACTTCTTTGATGGTAAGGTTTTAGCATATTTACATGATACACTTGGGACTTCTTCCCTTCTGGATTGTATATAACGTAGTTAGTTTCTGATAATCTCTTTAGTACTCTTCCAGGTCCTATCCAACTAACTGACAGTTTATTTGGTTTGGATGGGGCCACAATTAAAACTTGATCACCTTCCTTAAACTCTCGTTTTCTGGCTTTGATATCATACCAATATTTTTGTGTTTGTTTCTCCTTTTCCATATTTTCTGCAGCAAGTTCTTGGCATTTCTTCATTCTGTTCATTAAGTCAAATACATAGGATATCACACTATCTTCTTCTATCTCTTGCTCAGTCAAATTTTCATAGAGTAACATCATTGGAGTTCTTAAGTTCTGTCCATGGACTAATTCTGCTGGACTAAATCCAGTACTAGTATGAGTTACAGTTCTTAATGCAAAAAGGGCAGGTGGAAGTATCTTCTCCCAATCAGATCCCGATTCTAAACAAAGTACTCTGAGTATACGTTTCAAAGTCCTGTGCATTCTTTCAACTGGGTTACTTTGTGGATGATAAACTGAGCTTCGCACAACTCTGACGCCAAATTTCTCTAAGAATTCCGTTGTAAGTGCACTCATGAATGACTTTCCTTGATCAGTTTGTAGTATACGTGGAAATCCAAGTCTACTGAAAATTTGTAACAAAGCATCAATAACCGTCGTAGAATACAAATTAGGTGTAGGAACTGCATCAGGATATTTCGAAGCTAAGCAAATTACAGTTATTATGTATTTGTTCCCTAATGTACTAATAGGTAAAGGTCCACAAGCATCAACATTTAATTTTGTAAATATTTCTGAAATAACTGGAACAATCTGTAAAGGTGCTTTCTTTTTGTCCTGAGGCTTCCCAACCTGTTGACAATAATCGCAAGTTTGGACATATTCTTCGATATCTTTGAAGCAATTTGGCCAATAAAAGGTCTTAAACAATGCATCTTTAGTTTTAGCCACGCCCAAATGAGATGCAACAGTTTCATGACAAAATTTTTTTAATTGTTCACGAAATCTCTCAGGAACAACTAATAATTTCCTCTCAGTACCATTTTTATCTTCTATAAAAAAGCATATCTTTCTCCAAAATAAATTTCCTATCTTTAGTATTTTCCGTTTTGGCATCGTCTATAAGAGGTTTGAGCTCTTTGCTTTTCCTTTGCTCTTCAGAAAATTCCTTCGGAGAAATTTTGATAAGTTCTTGCAATGAGACAGTTTCGCAAACTGGTAAAATTGAGCCTTCTTCGTTTTCTATCTTCTTGTCTTCAGATTTATCACTTTTTTTCTCATCCATTTTCTTATCTTCACTCGCTATGTTATTGCTGTGATCTTTCTCTAAAGTTACATCAGGAAATTCGTGCATTTCAGGTTCCTCCAGAGGAACCTCTGCCTCCAGAATTTTCTTCTGAGCTCTGGTTTGCACAGCATTTATCATGTGCTCTCTCAATGCCTTTTCTTTTTTACAATCTTCAAATAATTCGGCTGTTTTATTTCCCAGCAAATATCTTCCCAAATCTACAGAGTCTCTAGAGACAGCAGCTTTAGTTATCACATGTCCCATTTCACAGTCCAATTCAACTTCTGCGAGAGGTAAGCAAAATAAACCGTCGTGTAAGGGCACCCGAACCCACACTTTCTCGTTCAAATACATATGTGGCTTCACATATTTTTTTGCAATTAAATCTATGGTCGCACCTGTATCTCTCAAAATTTCCATTTGTACACCATTTACTTTCCCCACACTAAGGTAAGGCGTTATGGAAGAATCTTGTTCATTTTCAACATCAACATGTGAAATCACTTCTGTGGATTTCTTAATTTTATCACATTGAGGACGAAGATGATTGTTCGATCCACACTCGTAACAACGTAACGTTTTCCTCTTCTCGAATTCTCTCTCTCTATGATTTCTTGAAAACGATTCTGATTTAATATGCATTTTTGGCTTATCATCTTTACCTTCTTTTTTGGAGTCAAAGTTATTTGAATTTTTAAACTGGGATCGAAAATTAGACAAATTCTTTTTAGGAAGTTCTTTCTTTTTTAAACTTTCTTTGATACTTTCATAGTCATCTAATTTTTTTGCCAAATCTAAAGGGGTCATAAAATTTAACCAATTATCTAGAAAATGTTCTTTTGTTTCCGCAGGCACTCGAAATTTTAATTGTTCTGTAATAATTAGATCTTTAAGTTGATCAAAATTGTCAACATCTAATTCCTTGATCCACGCGGTAAAATAACTAGCGAGTTCTTGCGCGTAGTTCCTCCAAGATTTGTCGGGTGTTTTATGATGGCGATAAAAACATTGTTTCAGTTCCTCACTATTCAACTTGTATCTTTCTAATATAAGACTTTTAACGAAATCATAGTTAATCGCATCTTCGGGTGATTCCCTGGCTAACATGTTTGTGACTTCTGTGGGTAAAACAGCTAACAAATATGCATCCCAATCAGTTTTCGACACTTTAGCCATCTCTGCTCTTCGCTCAAAATTAATCAAAAACAGACCCATCTCATCAGATTTTTCGTCGAATTTCGGAACAATTTGTGCTAACTGTATCTTTGGTCCAAGATCCACCTTTCTCTCTCTGACAAATTGTTCTGTTCTAGAGTTCTTTGCTCTAATTTCTTTAATTTTAGTTCATGTTCACGAGCTTCTTTAGCCAAACGTTCTTGCCTTTCTTCTTCACGTATTTTTTCTTCTCTTTCTTCTTGACGTCTTTTTTCTTCTTTTTCTTCCTGTCGTATTTCTTCTTCCCTCGCTTCTCTCTTTTTCCTATCCTCAATTACTGTATTTAATATTCCTTTAACAAAATCTTCATCATAATCGTCTATTTCTAGAATAGCTTTCTTTAGATCCGCGATTTTTAAATTCCCTACATCCTTAATGCCAAGCTCACTAGCTACCAATTGTAGGTCTTCCCTTTTCGATCCCTTTGTTAAATAAGACATCTTCGTTGTAGCGAAATCGAAACAAAATCAGAATGCTGATTATAAAAATTTATATAATTCCCAATTTTCCTTTACTTAAACTTACTAACAACAATATTTCAAGCAAGTAACAAATTTAATTAATAATTCAATTCTAAAACATACTTCTATTAAATCCCCTACTTAGATCTATTATTTCAATCAAATTTAAATCCCAATCACATATGAAAAATTGACCCATATACAATAACACAATATACCAATTTACTAAAATTCTTAGCAAATTAAACACAATGCAAATTTTTAAAACAAATTAAATAAGCATATGTAATACCATAAAAATACAATTAAAATAGATATATTTTTTCGAAATTCACAACTGTATTTCAGGTGTAACAGACAATTTTATTTCTAATCAATATTTATATTACGCAATAAAAATTAAACACCAGAACACGTAAACACCAGAATTTTTCTTAATTCTCAAACTTTTTATGCAATCGTAACAAAATTATTTGCAAAAATGTATTTTATATAATTCTCACAACAATTTTATTCTTTACATGAAAAGAATAAACTTTAAAATACAACTCAATTTTCTTTTTCAAACGATAATAAATCTTTTATCTAGATATTTTAAAAAGTTTTTATTGTTTTATAAAAACCTAACAAAGAAATCAGAATTATTCTTTTTCTCGATCAAACTTTTATTTTGTCATACTTTTTCATTCAAAAAATAACAAAACAAAAATATCACTGCATTTATTTCCGAATTAGGAAACAAAAAACAAAAAATAATTTATTCTACTTTTAGAATAAACTAAATAACCAAACCCAGAAAGAACCTTTCTTCTGTAAATTGGCATTCATTCAATAAATCAAAACGATTAAATGACAACTTTATTTTTCGAAGTTATTCCGTTCTTGGAATAAAATTTATACCATTTTCACAAATAAAATTACTTTGATTCAAAAGAATTTTACCATCATAATTCTTACAAAAAATTAAATATAACCGTATTACTTTCTTTTTTTTCTTTATTTAAGAAATACTTTTTCTTAAGAACAATTATCAACATTCTAATATATCATAGCATACGAATTCGAAAGTAACACTTTAGCAAGAAATAAAATAATAACAAAAGTAATTTTATACTCTTTTTTACTATTTGATGGGAATAAGTCACTAATTCTAATACTCTTCGAACCTGAATGTTTTACTCCAATTAATTCGCACTTTTACAAAAGATTGTAATTAATTTACGAAAGTAAAACAAATATTTATTAATCCAGATTTAAAATTTTTTAATCGATAATAAATATTTCAAGGCACTAAGAATAAAAGAATTTGGAACTAGTTTTAGCTTACTTGTTTTGTTCCACCAGGATTCATATCCCATAAGCTGCCAACCAAACTTCAACGTATGTAAGAATACAAGGTAGAATTGACGAAGAACTGCAGACGTCGAGACGAGTGAGAACTCATTTTTGTCTTTTTAAAATTTATTTCTCACATAAACACACACATGGACAAGCACGACACAAATTAACAAAAAAATAGAATATCATTTTTTTATATAACACATTCCAGAACAAACCAGAAACAACGCCGCACCATCTCAATCTATACATATAATAAAACAGTAGGACCCGGTGTGTCTGTACATTGAAGATAATTGACAAAAATGGAGTCAGGGCGATAAAAGAAAACCAATGAAACACAAAAAATTTTTTTTTGAATTTTTTGTCTGTCTGTCTGTCTGTCTGTTTGTTCGAGGTTATCTTCGTAACTACTGAATGGATTTTTATGCGGTTTTCACTAATGAAGAATGCACACTCCCGGGCAGTGTATAGGCTTTGTTTCATCAAAATCGGACAACAGACAAAAAAATAACAAAAAGAAACAAAAGAAACTATTAGGTGCGCTGCTCACGTTTTTTAGTACATAACGTTTTTTAGTACATATAAAATCCAATAGATGTCACTGTGCGATTTTAAAACGCGCTATCGTTATGTTTTCGCCAGTCTACTTAAGTATGAGAAAGTTTCAAGCTGGCTGTCGTTCCATGTGGTTTAGTCGGTAGAACGTCAGTGCGCCATACTGATGGCCCGGGTTCGATTCCCAGCATGGAATTTTTTTTCACTATGTTGGCATTAACGCCTATAAGCAATTAAAAGAATTTGAAATATTGTATTCAAGGCGAATTTTCTCTCTGGGAAAATTTCCTTGCATTAATATGTCAGTGTAATTTTTTTTTCGATTTAATTTTTTTTTCGAAACTTTGTTTTTCTTAAAAAATTACAGTAAATATTTGATATTTCCCAACGTTTTTTGAATGATCGACTTGCTTTTTTTTTTTAATGTATGTCTGAACCTTATCTAACTACTTCTTCAAGATTTCTTTAGATAAACCGACCAGCGTAGCGGGCGAAGGCCGCTAGTACACAATAACTCCGAACTCCCGCGCTCAACTGAAAAATTGTTCTGTTTTGGAAATGTTCTTTCCTTTCTTTTCGGACGAGTAGCGCCATCTATCGCAGGCTTAGGAATTTAGTTCTCAGAATTAAGTTCTTTACAATGGCTAATAATTTAAAAATGAGGATTATTCACAATAAAGCAATGCTCTAGCTACTACACTATGTACTTTTAATAAAGTTAGGCCTAACCTTAATATCATGATTGGTAGTTTTGTTTTTAAGTGTCAAGTGGTATACTTTGAACTTAATAAAAGTTGTGTATCTTGGACCCAGTCCAATGTACACTAGGTATTTATTGTCTAATGTATCTGAAAGGCAGCTCAAGAAGTTAACATTTGGAATTGACTTATCTAATTACAATTTTTGCTAAAAATAAATATAATTACTAATACATATGTTTTAATGTCTTTTGAGATTATAGAAAGTGTATATGTTCTGAAGATTTATCTATTTAGAATTACTTATTTTAAAAACCTAATAAACAATAAAATGTAACAAAAATTTACATAGGTAGTTTCTTGATTAATAAATGGTGATTTTATTCGCTAGAAACAAGTTTTTTCCATTCTTAATAATGGGACCAAGGTACACCACAAGGGGCGTACCTGGGTCCTTTTTTCATTTTATTTTTAATTCAAAATTTTTCATGGAAATCATTTATATAAAAATTTAAGACAAATATATTTAGTGTGTAATATCTTAAAGTTTTATAAAATCTTTTCTTTTTTCTAGTTTTGAATTTTTTTAAAATAAAAATTGAAAAGTCAAAATATGTCCGAGGTACACATACCCTTCCCCTACTTATATATGAATATAAATAATTGTGTGTAGGAAAATAAAAAGTATTTGGTCTAAAGCACATACAATCAGCAAAATTTGGCCACACATATAATTTATTAACTATGATTAATTAATAACTATGCATATTTAATGAACACATATAATTACATAATTTTCATGTATATATATATATATATATATATATATATATATATATATATATATATATATATATATATATATATATATATATATATATATATATATATATATGTATATATATATATATATATAATACAAACGGAAATTTCATGTATTCTGCTTACCACTCCAGTTCTACTGAAGGGAATTTTATGAAACTTTTGCTGTTAGATAGATGTTATTTCAGGAAAGGTTTTCATACACAATACATTGTTCTACGTGGATTTGTTACAGAATAATGATGGAAAATTCTGTTATTTTGTACGATAAGGTTACCATTTTGGCGACGCTATTTTTTGGCGTTTATTTTAATTGATGAAAAGATTTAAATGGCTATAAATCTAGAAAATTGTTTTACTAATTTATTTAAAATAACAATAATAATAATTTAATAAGAAAGGAAAAAAGAAAAACAGTTGATAAATGACAATAGTACGAAACGAAAATACTTAAACATGAAAAAAAATATTTTTAATGCTTAAAAAACATTTAATGCGCAGTATTACAAATGATACAAGATTTGGCAATTTATCGATTGCGTCAGGTTAAATTTGTATCCGAAAATTTGATTACACGGTATTTGAATGACATTTTTTTCTGTTTTTTTCTTTTGTTTTTTATCTTTTACCTCCATCATATATCTTACAAGGGAAAATAGCAGAAGTAGTTGTAAAAAAGACCGCATTTGTGAGTTACATATTATTGTATCTATACGGTTTTGATTTTAATTTTGTCGACAAATAATGCGATTTTAAATCAAAAATAACTAATGGGAAATTCACCCGTGTGATGTTTGAAATTGTTTTTTCAAATATACGGAAACGTATTTAGAGTACATTTTTATATTCGGCTGTAAATTATATAGATATTAATTAATTTTGCAAAAAATAGAGTCAAATATAAATATTTTGATGGCTGCTGCACACACATATTCTAAATTGTTTTCTGCCTTTTAAAAAGTTTCTCGCTATACTTCACTGCTGTTTGTTGCTTCCAAACATATAATTTTTATGGATTCAAAGATAACGAATTGTTCTTTTTCTTTCCGTAAGAAAAAGAAAAAGATTATTATTCATTATTATATTTAATATTTTTAACATATCGCCAATTACAGGAATATTCACTGCATTTAAAGTGAAAAATTGAATATTATCGTCTTGATGACGATATATTATGGTACTATTAATGAATTGAAATGAGAGTTTTATTAAGAAAAAAATACCAGCTTTATGGAAATATTGAAAATATGATTAAAAAAACGAAATTAAAGGAGCTTGGAATTATTTATACGGAGTTTATTTAATTGCGCATTAGTAAAAGAATTTTCATGGTGAAATAAATTTTTATATTTTACCTCATTGCTTTTTAGTATAAATGAGCATACATGCCATTTTTCTATCACAATTGTTGACTAATCTTCCATAATTGAGTGTCCCACCACTTACGCATCGTATAAATTAGATTGTTACATGATTTCATACATCAGCTTTTTTCAAGATTGGAGATAATTCTTCTAGAATCGAAATGTGAAAAACTGTGGCGGACTTGCGTTTTACGAAGTATGATAGAACGTAAATTGGCATTTAAATACCAGAATCAAACATGGTGCAAAGCTGAGAAGCATGGAATTGAAAAATAAACAAATGAGAATGAATCATTAGAATATTAGTTCGTGCTACGAGCAATCTCTGCAATTATTGTAATGTACTAAATTTCAGTACTATAGGGACAAAAGAATGTTTGGATTCCTGTTGCCATATCGGCTTCATTTTCCTACTATGTCTTACTTCAGTGAATTTACTAAAATAGTTGGTGCATAATAACACAAATTTTACTTTAGATTAATATTTTAACATAATTATTCAATCAGGTGAATATTTCGTATAAGTTGTAATTTTCCAACTGGGTGAAAAATGTCAGGGCCAGAAACAGAACCTGAGACCTTTGACTGAAGCTGCCAATGTTCCTCCAATTGAGCTTTGCCGGACGAATCTAGAAAATCAACTCATATAACTCAAATGTTGCCCAACACATTAGAAAACTAGTCCTTGAGAGGAGGGAGCACCGTAATACTTACCCATCATGAAAATAAAACACATGTAAACTATTTGTACAATTCATCGCAATTCCAAAATAAGATTGAAACACATATGTAAATAGTTTTAATATACATAGTAATGTAATATACATAGTAATTTAATATACATTAATGAATTGCTGATGATCCAATTTCGACAAATTATATAAAACGCCAAAATACTCAAGTAGTACCGGATTGCGTAAAAGAAACATCCTTATAACTCCAAAATTAATAATCATATTAACTAACAATTTACTGCGTCAGATTAAGCGTGTCATTTACAATTAAAATATATCTTTGAATTGAAATTTGAATGAAATACAGGGTCATGAAAAATCGAAGAATGTGTAAAACAAGATTACAGATATTTCGGCAACTAATAAGTTCTTAATGCAAAATGTGTGTTATTTTATTTCCTTTTACGTCCACTTCTTAAAATAAACATTTCAAAAATTTTTATGTACCTTTCAATAGGAGAAATTTTTCGAGAGTCCGACCAAAATAGTTCCGGATAATCGAGGTTATTGATATTAAATAGGCTTCGTCCCATTCTTACATACTAAATACATACTATGTTTCAAGTCTCTATCTCCGTTTGTTCGGAAAATAGAGCGGTTACAGACAGACAGACACACATACGGACGGACGGCATTTTTTTTCTTCTAAAAAAAGCTTTTTCGGAATATCCAGTATCTAAAATGTGTAAATCCGTCAATTTTATTTTCGATTTTCAAAACGATTGCAATACTTACTCCATACTACGTATGATGGGTAAGTAATTTAACACCGCAATAGCATTTACATCGGTTCCTGAAATCGGGAAATATATTACAGGTAGGAATCTATAATTCCTTAAAATACGTCTTATTCACTGATTTCGTTTGATTCGAGGTTCGTTTTCAAAAATAGGACCAGCGTATCTTGGTTGTAATTATATACACTAATTACTTTTAAAAATTTTCATTATATTTCCATTTTCGTTCTCAGCCGAAAATAGAAATATCGCTGAAATTTAGTTTTTATTTCAGTTTTGGCTAATATTTAATTAAAACTACTTTGAAGCGTTATAAAAAAAAAAAATTTGGTAACAACAAGAACATTGATTTAATTCAGAAAACAATTTGGTTTCTGATGTTCCTAAAGATAGCGACCCGCTTTTTTGAGTTGTGTGTAACAGGGGAAGCATTATTGTGTAGAGGGTTTTAAAAGGAATCACACGGTTTGAAATGCAGGTGATATCAAATTTTTTTAAATATAGACGCATAAGATGCTTTTACATTGCATGGTTAATCGTTTATTTGATAGGATCCCATAGACAGCGGTACCGTTCTCAGTGGACTCTGGAATCTTAATGAGGGGCTGTAGCAGCACTAGAGAGAAAAAGAGGTATCTGTCCGTAGTGTACCTACTTATTTACAAAATAGAAAGACTAACTGCCTTACCTCCCACCACATCTGACATTGCGCGGACCTACAATAAAAGCCTTTCAAAAACAAACTTTGAGTTAAAGTAAAGTAAATAGAAACAAACCTTAAGCTGGGAATCTCGAAATAAACTTCTTTTAATCCTTTGAGCTCTGATGGTAGAATATTTTACCACATAATTTTAATTCCGAAATGTCACAACGGCACCAGAGTATTCGACCAAATTTATTTGAAAAAGGTTTAATGCTTTTCTTTGCGTATATGGTAACTTTTTTTTTCTTTGCAAAATACTGGTGTCAATGTGACATTTGGAATTTTGAAGAAATTTACCCACTAGAGCGCAAAGGGTTAAGTATAAAATCAATCTGAAACACTTGACGAAAAAAAAAAATATGCATATATTATAGCAGGCTTAAACAATGTAAAGTCAATTATTTCATGAATATTAAAAATTGCTATAAATCGTATTAGAAATAGTCATAAATACATTGATCACGAAGTGCAAAATTAGCTGTAGCATTAGGAATTAAGAAGAATCAAAAATAAAATTCAGAATTTATACTAACAATTTTGGGTTCAAAATGCGTGGTAGCTTTCTTGTTTTTTATCCTATACAGTAGACAAGAGCCCCCAAAAATTAAATTGCTTTTCCTTCATCGGAACTGGTCAAGCTATGGCGTAGTGCAATAGATAATACACTGTTAAAAACTTTACATACTGCGCATAACTGATTGAAATATTTTACGGGTTGATGTTAACGAAATTTAAAATCAACGTTAAAAAATTATTCAAAATTTACCAGCATCAACTATCGCACTAGATTTTTTAGCATCTTATTGATGTTATTTGTATTTAAGTTTTTAATAAACAATTTTTTACAACATTTTATGACTAATTTAGTTAATTTCCAATTTGTGGTTTTAAATAGGCAGATAGAAAGATAAAACAAGTATAGCTAAAAATATTCATTTTTATGCACAAATTGTGTAGAATCCATTATTTTTTGGAAAAAGAGCGCAAACTTTTTTTAGTTAGGAAATTCGGTACAAAGTTACTATAAAGTTTGTAGGAAAAATAACAATCTTTAATCTCGAGGACAAAAAGCAATTCTGTTGCAATTCAACAGCATCATACGAGTCATACAAAAGAGCCATGATTCTTTCGTTGAGATTTTTCATTTCTGTGCAGCAACGTGTCAGTTTTTTAACCATTCAAAATAATTTTACCCGAGATATAATTGTAACCCCGTTGATTCTTTTCATCTCCATTCTTTTCGTTATTTTCAGGAACTATGATGAATTTTTCCGATTTTTAACGGAAAATGCCCTTTTTTCGCAAAGAGGGACATTTTCTGTGAAATTCAGAAAAAATATATTCGTGAATTTCAGATTTAATTTTTAACTTTGTGGGATAAATTGTGTGAAGGTGCTATAGTTTTTGATATCATTGTTTTAAAAATTGCCTGTTGATTTTAAGTGCTATTCATTGATATCTCGTTAAAATTCGCACTCTTATATATGATTTAAAAATAATTTCATTTTATAGATATTACAAAAAGTAATCTGTATTTTAAATTTAAGGAGTGAAATATATGTATAAAAAAAAGAATCGCCTAAAGTGCAAAGAGAGTTAAGTAAACTTTTATTATTATTGATATTACTAATTGCCAAAACAGAAATGAAGAGAAAACAGAAGGAAGGCACAGACATATTATATCATTTCTATATGTAGAAATTCACTAAGTTATTGTTCAGGCAAAATAATACCCGATGAAAAAACATAGTATGAATAGTGAACTAGGCCAGAAAGGAAGAATAGAACTATTCAAAATGATGACCGGAAAAAATAGAATTAGTTTTATTCTTTCAGTTCTTCTAACTACCTTTAGTTAAAACTATTTTCCAATAGTTCCTTGACTTATTGATTTTTCAACAATCTAATGGAAGTTCATCGATGGCAAAAATGACTAAGAGCAATACAATATTCCGCCTCCTTTTAATGAATCAGATGTCATTATAAAAGTATTGAAAATATTTTAATATTTTCGAAACTTATTAATGAGAAAGTAAAAAATATCTTTTGGATTTTTTTCAGTTAACGAAATATTTTTATTTATACATTTATAGAGCAATTTATCCCTGAAAAAGAGCCAAAAATATTACTTATATCACAATTTAAAAAAAGAATGTAATTGTGCATATCAGTAAAGCTTAGCACTTGCGTTTTTTTAAAGTATTATATCATCATTTAATTACTCCACAAACAGCTTTTTCAATTTGATGAAAACGTAATAGAAATATTTTGTATGTCTTTGTTAACGGAATATAAACGCTATGTACTCTATACCGCAGGCCTGATATATTTTTTAATTAGTAGGCGCGCATCTCCGCTCTTGGCAAACAATAAAATGCGACATGATTAACATGTCACAAAATATGCAACAAAATTATCACAGTATTAATAGAAATACTCATATGCTAATACATTTCGCTGTTAAAAGAAAGAAGAAAAACGATATAGTTATTGTAAATTGCTGTAAATTTCAAAATATACATATTTCAGAGAGGGACTGTTTCAAAAATAATTTGACTGAAAAGAGCAAAAAATTAAATATCTTCTGTTATTAAAATAAAACGGTAATCTGGGATTTTTTCTCTTTTTATTTCTCTCTCTCTGTATGTGTGTGTGCGTAGAGGCTCGTTGATTAGTTTTCGAGGCACAAATTTGCCGTTATAAAAAGTGCAGAAACAAAGACAGGCGTGAGACAGCCTGGAGGAGCTTTCCTTAATCGAAAAAAATGGCATGATTTTATAGATCACTTTAAACAAAAAAATGAATAAAATTACTTATAATTTCAAACGACTGAGAGAGAAAAGTACATCCCATTTCCCGTCTTCTAAAACATCCATTAATCTGTGAATCATAATAAATAACAACATAAAAAAAGGGAAGTGCTTATTTTTTTATATATATTTTGCTTCTCAACATATCATAGAAAATGTTCCCAACTTTTACAATTTCTCCTCAACATAATTTTCGGAAAGTATTTTATAATAAAAAATTAGTAAACAAACGTAATAACATGCGATTGTTATTTTTAGATGTGTTTTAATTTTTAATGTGCAAAATACATTTGCAAGGATTTAAAAAATATCTCTCAAGCAAATATCAAGTATTTGAAATAAAGCATATCTCAAAAAGGAATTTTAATACATATATTTTAATGTTAGTTACAAGATGCCTTTAACAGAGCACTACGAAAACTTGCAAATAGCGTCATGGCGGCATCCTCAGGTGCCAAGTTGCATAGCCCTGCTATACCGTATTGAACTCATGCTGTAATCTACTTCGTGAAGCATATCAATTTTGATATGACTGATGTGTTTAAAAACCATTCAAATGCCTCGCAAATTAATTTCTCTTTAGTCAAAACATAACGGAGTACTTTTTCATTATTTTAATCGAATTATGAATGCTATATACTTTATTTTCAATAAGTAATAAATTTTTAAAAATTTTGGAATTTGAGGGAATAATTAAATATTAATTGAAATCGAATGATTTTTCGATTGAAATATTAATTTAGAGTACACTTCGAGTAGAAAATTTTATTTACGGTACAAAAATAGAGCTTTATGAAACTTTAATTTAAGACGCAATACAAATGAAGCAATACTAAAAAATAAGACTAAGATTATTTATCCCAACTACTAGTTATCAATCCAGTAAATATAATTAAAATAGTAAAATATAATAAAATCTGTACATTTTTTTTTTTAAACTACAGCAGAATAAAATAAAAAAGAATTAAAGAAAAAATATGTGATTTCTTTAATCACAATGTAAAAATGTGATAAAAATGATAAATGTGATAAAAATGTGATTTCTTTAATCACAACATATGCATTAGAAAGAATTGTAACATGACAAGATAAACAACGGAATACTAGGTTTAAAATTAAAAAAAAAAAAAACACAGAAAACTGAGGCATTTAAAAACTATTTAATATATTTCAAATCAATGAGGAAAACCAAAAATTTTGCACACTCACAGACGAATAAAGGGGTTTCGTTGAAGTTGCCAGACTATGACAATTATTTTCAGAGTAATTCTTGAATAGACTTTGAATAATGGTGATTTATCGTTTGCAACAGAGTATATATATCGTGCCAATTTCTATGACACCGAATGGAAAAAAAATATTTGAATTAAACAATATAAAGAAGATTAGATGCAATTCATTATCCATACTTTAAATCAGAATTAATTTTTACTTTTGAAACACTGCATACGTCATATTCAGGCAAAACGCATTTCAAAGTCACCCATCGTGACTAAGACCAAACTCTATTTCTGTCTCTTTTTTTTATCTCCAGGTGATGTGATGCATAAAATATCAGTAATAAATATACAGGATGAGTCATAAATATCGAAACAACAGGCTATCTCCTTAAATATTCCCCCTAGACCCATACTTCCAATTGCAAAAATTCATTGAAAATAAGGTGAACTTTTTCATAAGATAAGTTGACACTCCATGCGGTATCTATTTGAAAAATACGAAAATTAAATTTTTATACGGCCCCCGTAGGATAAAAAACCAAATTAGAAAAACTTTCTTTACCCAGTCCTGAACAAGACACAAAAATTTGCATCTTCATATCTTGAAAACTTGCAGAGTTATAGCCGTTTAAATAATTCATGTGGTTTTAAGAGACTAGACATAAATTGAAATGCTCGCAATTCGAAAAACTATGTTTCTTTAAGAGTTCTAGAATACATGTAAAAAAATCTCTCTTTTGAGTTAAAATTGTGATTTTTTTTCTTTTTTGTCGATGATTAGCCATATACTTTGTAAAGAAAATCGCATCCTGAAATTTCTCATAAAATTTATAAAAATTTCATATGATTAGTACTGGTTTAAATGGGATAATTTAAAATATTTATAACTCGAAATATTATTTATCAGTTTTCAAGCTCTTTCCATTTAATTAAAGATGAAAATCTGATTTTAGTTTTGTTCCAGGGTTTTTGTTTTTTAATATTAATTTTAAAAATATTAAAAATATTTATTGAAAAATAATATAACTTTATATCTATTAAAAATATTTATTGAAAAAATAATATAACTTAAGAAAAATCATATTTTAAAAAGTAAATATTTTTTCAAATTTGCCTAAACAAAGCTAATGTAAAATAATCGAAAATGATATGTTTCAATTTTTCACTTTTTTTTCTTTAACAATTCATAGCTTTTAATAATAATAGCTAGAAGAGAAATGGTGGGGAAAAATCTCATTAAGTAGAAAAACGAAGAATACATACAGATTAAATCTTTTTTATAAATTTAGCTCTCACAACTGCAGACTTTTTATTGTCTTGGAGAGGCATGTAAAAAATCTGTATTCTAGGCCCAGGCCGGACCAGGACCGAGGTGTTACTTTTTTTGAAGACTCGCCTGACAAGGCCTAACGTATTTTTCATACCGGAGGCGACTGCTTCCTTCTTCCTAGGTCTGCCCTCGAGGAAATTTTCAATCCCGGTCTCGATCAAAATAATATCTGTATTAAAATCACCGACTCTGACTGACGTAATGCGTTCATAAAATAAGTGAAATTTGGTTGAATAAAAATTTTTACAAAAAACACATAGATTTTAAAATTTCTTTTATTTTACAATAAATAAATAAATAAATAAATAAAAATAAAAAAATGAAACTTTAAGATTTATTTTTTTTAAAGAATAGTATATTCAAAGGCTAAAAAATTAAATAGATTAAAACCAGTAAAAAAACCTGCCTATGACAGAATTCTGTCTTAAACGGAAAATGTGTTGATCTATGCAAAAATATAATAATACCTGAGGAAAAATAAACTCCATTTACACCTCCTAGGAAAGGCTCATAGCGTATATTGTCTATATCTTATTTTTTCTTTCCTATGTGATTCCGTTTTAAAAGGTTTTGCTGTATAACATATTTCAAAGTATCCATATGGATTAACGATATAGATTAATGGTATTAAAATATAAGTGAAACATTTATACATAAATAGAATTTCATTGCTAAAATAAATATATCACAGCCTTTGCCGCTTTTTTTTATAATAAAAAGTATAAATATAAAAAACGAAAAAGTATAATAAGTATTTTTGTTCAGAATTCCTGTATAGAAACAATTTTAACCACACGGAAGTAAGAAACTATGTGAAAATTCAAGGCTCAGAAGGGCTATCATTTAAGCTTTTTAGCTAGATCCGTCCGGGTTATGATTTTAACATTTTTCCAGATCGGGTAGAACTTTTTTCCCTGTGAGTCGGTTTGGGACCGGATCTAGATATTTCAATCGATGCAAATATTTTGTAAATAAGTTTAGTTTTAAATCAATACGC
Source organism: Maratus speculifer (assembly GCA_964019185.1). NCBI lineage: Eukaryota > Metazoa > Arthropoda > Arachnida > Araneae > Salticidae > Maratus > Maratus speculifer. The sequence goes on from OZ025298.1 coordinate 132,816,291, forward strand.
TGCTTTTTTATATTTAAATAAGTGGCACTGTCTTAAATCGACATTTAGTAATAGATAATTTATGAACAATCCCTGATATTTGTTCAAAATGAGTGATGTTGTAAAAAATGTTGTTAAATGTTGTAAGTCATGAATTTTGGAGAATTTTGGAATTTCTGTGTGTTGTATCTATTCTTATGTCTGTGAGGTTTTTAGATATGGAGATTTTTTTTGTTGTTGTTTGTTTAATTTAGGAATGGATAAGGAATAATTTTCTAATTGGGAATTTCGCTCTACGGCATCCGTATAAAAACTTAATTTTCGTATTTTTTCAAATAGACCCTCCATGGTGTTGCAACTTATCAAAAACTTAATCTTTTTTTATGAATTTTTGCAATTGGAAGTATGGGTCAAGGGGTAATAGTTAATGAGATAACCTAATGTTTCGATATTTATGACTCACCCAGTATGAAATACAGACTACTACATTTAGAGAATTAGAGCACCACTAACAGACAAATAGACAGACGGAATATTCGCAGCCATAAATACCTCTAAATTATACTAAATGTTTTATTTAACTCTTTCAAGTTTCGATTTTTTTTCGTTTTGTGAATAATATTAAATTTTACAGTACTATCTTTAATTGTAGCTATCCAAATAAACTTACTGAAGTTTAAAGATTAACTCACTCTCTGAAATTTTACGAATGTACTTATTTTGGTTGCTATTCGATTCATATTTATATGATAATAGGCTACATAAGCGTTTTTTTAAACGTTTGAAAAATGAAGTATTACAACAGGATTTGCCCTGGTACTACAATTTTCTAATGTTTTTAGCGTTCTGTCACGCACGATTTGTTCAGAAAAGTAACTTATATTTAAATTTAATCCTTTCCGGCGCACTACTTTTTAAAGTTGGAATTTAAAGGGGAAAAAATTAGGCAATCTATAGAGGCCTAGAGGAGTACACAGGTATTGTTTTGTAAAGATTGCACTAACCATTTTAATTATACAGCTGTTGCCGAAGTGGTAACCTCCCATAAGTAAAGCATTGATAAGGGCAGTGAGAAGAGCATTGTAGTGAAGCGCGTATTACAGTAAAACATTTTACCTATTATTTAAAAACAGTAGAGTTTGATCTCTGTGGTGCTGCCATCTAGAAATCATAAGAAAGATTTAAAGTAGCCATTAGAGTAGTTTTTGAAATATTGACGGAGTTTCTGTGTCTCTAAACAGGGGGAACTTTAGGTGTTGCCGACCCGGCAACACTGTGCGTTAAAGGGTTAAAGAGTGACATATATGTATAAAATGAAGTAATGGCCAAACGAGCTAAGAGAATAAAATAAACTTGCATTATTATTATTATTTCCAAATGTCAAAACATAAATGAAGTCGTAATATGAAATGCATAACCTTTATATCATCTATTCTAAATGTCGAAAGTATTTTATTCGTTCACACAAATTAATACTCAATGAAAAGTACTATCAATAGTATCAAAAGTACTATCAATAGTATACGAGATCCGAAAGAGTTAAAACAATACAAGTATCAGACATGAGAGAACAGAATACCTAGAAAAAAATAGTATTTTTTTTAAAAAACGTTTAAAATAAAAGAAGAATCAAATAGCATCAAGCATAGATTTTTCATAACGCATGGGATACCAAACATTTTTCAACATGTTTAGAATACGCTAAAAAATTTAATCGTTCAGTAGGGTTATAAATGATGCCTAATTAGATTAATTGAGCATAACACAGCTAAAACCCCAATTACGTTAATTAACATCTATACCTGAAATAATATGGAATTCCTTTCGAAAGCCATGTAAATTTTAAACTAATTTGTATAGATACTAAACAGTATGCAAAAATTTATTTCAGTGAGGAAATGATTGACACAGTTGAAAATTTTTGTTCTTCAATTTGCTTCAATAGGCGAATATACTCGTAATCTTTTGTGTAGCCCTTATATGATCTGAAGATATATTCAATATGTAATGTGCAGAATAATTAGTTGTGTTTAAAAATGCATACCACAACTAAAAACACATTTCCATCAATTATTGCTCATAGAACGTTCTGTAACCAGTTTTGTTTTTCATGTGTATCTGTAAATGTACACCAAATGCTTTGCAATGTGTAACAAACACTTTATTGTAACACTTCAGTTATAAGAAGAAAATTCGCAGTGCATGATTATACATTTTCGTTTGTAGGTATATTATATTTTGTAGATTAATATTTATTTCTCTTTTTTGTACAATGCATTTATAAATGCGATACAATGCATATGTTAATTTTTTTTAGTTTATAAAGTTCTTAATACTACCTAAATTCGTGGAATATGCGTTAAAAGCCATGTTAAATTAATGAAAGCTTGTTTCGTTTTTTGGTTAATTTTAATAATTATATATATACTTTTTACAATTTCGGATGCAATTTTATTTTTTCGGGACAATTTTAGTTTTAAGAGCAGCTAATTAATTTAATTTCGAAACTAAAACTGAAATTTAAATAAAAATAGTCGGACGAATCAATCCCTATCTATTTTTTTCTATTTCATACATATTTTACTTCAAAACTCTCTATCACAGGGACAAAATTAAACAAAAATCTAAACACAACATGATGATTCTAAATATATAAGTTCATTGAATTGTGTTTATTTAAAACGTAAATACAAGCATCGAATCAATCAAACAAATCATCGAATTTTGACAACCACTCACTTAGGGGCCTGTAAAAGAAATTCCCAACACAAAATGCATAAAAATGATACACTTGGACAGTTTATATTCAAATCTAATAAGAATTTGTTTATGAGAAAGAGTGTAATATAATAACAAGTTTTTTTCAATTCTGTGCATTAGTTTCTGAGGTTAAGCTATGGGGGAAATCGTGAAAAACGCGACTTAGCATTTTCACCTGTTAGTTGAATTGCACAAAGACTTCATCAACTTCAGTACCAATTTATGCCAAGGTCTAACAGAATATAAATTTTCATACAATAAGTGCATTAGTCCTTTAAATGTGACGATCACTGCACTCTAAAAACTAATGTGAATATTAGGAAAATTTACATATATATGTTTGAAATTCCTAAAATTACACACTTGTCAAGAAAATTACTCCGTTTTTGCAAAGTTTTGCCTGTTTTTATGTGTATGTTAGTTTATGAAACTAAGTATGTATTTTATTATCCCTTGAAAAACTCAAATAAATGAGTAAATTGTGAAAAATGTCTGAATTTAGACGAATTGGTAATGTTATTGTAATTTACACATAAAGATATATACACAGGTAAGTGCGTAAATTTCTAAAATCACCTATATGTCATAAGAATGACACATTTCGTACAATAAATTAGCTTTTTTTTATGTGCATTTAGCCTATGGCATTAAATTTGTAAATTGTTATCAGTTCATAAATTCAGATAAATTTTTAAATGTAGATAATACTTTAAATTACACTAATTGGTGTGTTACAAAAATTTAAGTGAGTGAATTTTTAAGTAGAAGTTAAGAAAGGGATAAAAGGCTTATATATTATTCAGAGTTGCACTTTTTGTTTCAGTAATCCCAGTCCATAAATAACATGGTGCCATTGCAATGCTGCGACAATATTTTTCAATAATAGACTAAATATTTATTTTTCTTTATAAGATGCTCTAACTACCTCTCTCGTCACCCCGTTTCAGTTAAATTAGCTCCACATCAACATCTAAAAGGAAACAGAATAAAAAAATTTCTTAATCTTTAACTTCAGTTCGGGGTCTCCTGAAAACAGTCTTATAAATATAAAAACATTTACGAATTAAATCATTATGTAACGCAAAATTTAATTCATGTAATTAGATAATTTTAAATTCGTTTCCTGAATTACTTTTTGAAATTTGTACCCATATTGAGTTGTATATAAAGGTCGAATATAAGAATGCTTATATTTTTCCCTTCTAGGTTTTTATTAAAAGGTAATTTCTTTCAGGCGTCTCACAGACCGCTGCTTTTTACCCTTTTTCACAGTTTTACTTGAAATTTTCATTAATAGTTTTAGATTTAATTTTTAAAGCGATATTAGAAGACTTCATAAAGGCATTATAATAAAGATATAATCCCTCTTTATGCTTATTCGTTAATTTAAATTATATTTCTAGTACTGTTGGCAATTTTTCTGCTCACTCAATCCCCACTTAATTTGAATTACAATAGAATTTAAAAATTATAGCGAATTAATTCATTATGTAACATAAAATCTAATTTATGTAATTAGATAATTTAAATTTTTTTTTTCTGAGTAGCTTTTTACAATTTGCACATCGAATATAAGAATGCTTGATATTACTCTTCTAGCTTTAGATTAGCCGCAAAATTATTTTAGCCCTCTTTCAGACTGCTACGTTTTACCCATTTTAACAGTTTAACTTCAGTTCCCAGTACAATTTAATGTTGTTTCAGACCTAGTACTATCATTACAGACTTTTGAAAATAGTGGAAATTATTTATAATAGTACTGTGCAAAACGTTTATTACAAAAACAGTATCATGTGAGCTTATCGAGTTTTTTATTCCTTTTTCGGTGAAGCGGTTTAATAGATAACTCACAGAAGTTACGTGACAATTTCTGCCACAGCATCTAAGGGTTATAAAAGTTTGAATTTCTTCATTAGATTTACATGAATCATTTCAAGATTTTTATGTTGCATTAATGGAAAACATATGGCTACTTCAGAGCTGCACAGTGGATAATATGTGTTTAATTACTTTATTTCCTAGGAAAATGAAAAATAAAATGTTTTTATTCAAAATGTGCTAATGCCTCTTTTTTTCTTTTTTTCTTAAAGTTTCAAAGTTTCATGTAAATAAGATGTTAAATAAAATATAATCTTGTTTTTGATTTATAAATGCTTATTACTCTTGCTTGACATTCCTTTTCAATTAGGATGTCCATTCAACTCAATATGGGTGCTTAACCCTGAAATCTAGCTAAATGCCCCCCCCCCCCAAAAAAAAGATAAAATCTTTATTTACCTGTAATTTATGAAAGGATAAAATATTTTATTAAGTTTTACATAAAATTTTGATTAGGTAAATTAAATCTGCTTTACAAAAAACATCCCTACAAGAAAAAAAACCAGAAGACTAAAGGAAGATAACTATTTATGATTTAATCTAAATGTAATTTATGTGTTTATTTATTTTGTGGTGAGGTGAAGAGGGACTAAAAATGAATACATTAGCAATTGTAATGAAATGTCTCATTTTATAAATTCAGATTTAACTGTACCAATTTTGTTACTGTAAAAAACGAGCTGCACATGAATGTTCATCTTGAGAATATGTACTATAGAATTATTTGAGAAGTAGTGAGTATATACAACATCTTTTTAAAATATAGATGACACATGGCGTAAACACTTTCATGTTCTCTCCGCTACATTTATGACAATTATTCAGGATATATATGCTATGGATTATTTAAGTTATTAATTTTTATCAGCTTTCAAGGAATCAGCGTTTATCAGCGGCGTAGTTTTTTGTGACATTTATAAATACATTTAAAACTATTCAATTTTCAGTTTGTGTGTGTGTATGGGAGAAGGGAAATGACATTAAACATATCAGAAAAAAACCTTGTTTTATGTAAATGTTTTTTAATCCTTTTTTATGTAAAAGTAAGAGCATAATGAAAAAAATGATTTGTCTTTATAATTAAAATAAATTACAAAAAATATATTGTTGAACTCTGTTTCCTAGTCGCAAAACAAAGCTACTATAAAGAACAATTATATCTAGCATATGCAACTGAAAAACATTTCGATTACAATTTAAACACTCTAAAGTATAAAATTAAAGTACAAAAATTTAAACGCAAAAATTTTCTCTATTTGGTACATTCCATAACAATCTAAGTATTTTGAATATAATACAAATCTGAGTTTTGCATAGAATGAATAAATACGTGTAAGAAATGAATGTTATACAAAAATATCAGCATTTTGTATATTACAGAAGTACGTGAATAGTTTAATAGTTATTGGCTTGGCTATAGTGTATATAAAATATTTGTACTGCGATGGCTGATGAGGAATATCGAAGCCCAATATCTTAAATGCGTTATGATGAATTTTACAACCATAGCTGCTACATTAACATAATTTTATAGGGAGAGGAGGAGCTTTAAAAACCTCTTTAGAGGGAGTTTTTAAGGAGAAGCGCTTGCATCATTAGGATCCCGAATCTAAACAACAGTATTTGTGTTTCATTCACTGCCACAAATCTAGCCCTAAAAATGAGGCTTTAAACCACACTATCCTCTCTTTCACTCCTGCCACCAAAACTATGTGATTATAGCAGCTACGGCTCTCAAACTAAGAATATAGGAAATTAAAACAATAGACTTCAATATTCCACATCAACCATCGCAGAACAGATATTTTATATGCAATAGTACAATAATTATTGGACCTCCCTCGTATATGTATATTTTACATATTACACAAAGAACTGTGTAAATTGCATACAACAGAATAATATATATATATATATATTACAAATTTAAATTTTTTTCGCCAAAACGAAACTTTATACTATCTTAATTTTCTTATAATAATGTCCCGTACTTACTTCAAATTATTAAATTAAAATCTTGTTTCTAAATCTAATCTGTTAATCTTTATACAGACGATATAAATTCCAGATTTGCCTTAAAAAACATTATTCCAGTATGCGTAAATTTAAAAAGATGGCTCTAAATTAAAAATATTCTTTATTAAACTTTATTTCTTAATATTCCAAATAAAACTAATTTCTTCTATGTTTTTATCAACCCTTTTTAAGTCAGTCTTATTAAATTTATTCCAAACCCATACCTTTCAAAAAATATCATTATTTTATTTTATCTATTTGTTTATTTTTCCTCCGTCAACCTTGATAGTGTGCATATTAATAAATTCATTTCTTTTCTTTTTCTCTTAAAATTAATCATTATTAAAAATCGTCTGCCTAAGAAATCCTGAGTCGAGTATAAATTGGTTAAATAATATTTTTTTTAAAAATAAATTTATCGTCTGTGGAAAATCGTCTCGTAGCTGGACAAGAATTCTGTTTACATAAAAGAATGATGGTTTGAGATTACAGAATGTTCCAGAATTTTCTTTTTAGATTTAAAAGGGGAAGCCTCGAGTTGAGAAGAAAGATTCTTGGGGTTTTGCTTCGATGAGTACGGCTCGCTGAAATAATGATGGAATGTTTACAAAAGGAGCTTTTCCCTTACTCATGATTACGGATTAAATAAATGAACTTACAGCAGACAATGAGTAATTTATTGGATCTTCTACATTTATTTATCTATTTTGTTTTTTCCCTCGCTTGCCATGACTGTGTGTTTTTTTTAACCAGTGAAAATAATTCGAGTTTCTCCTTAAATCGTCACAACTAATTGAAAAGTCCGACAGGATAGTTTATGCCTGTGTTGCCTTTTTCGGATATTTAAAGAAAATTGCGATGGAGCAAAGTAGAACATCCTATCCCCGAAGTTCGAATGAATTCTATATTTTGAAGGACATTCTATATGGTATTTTCAACTTGCTAATGGAATCGGCTGTGGAACGAAATGATGATAGCTTTGTGAATCGCCGATAATCGACTTCTCGTGAATGTTCTTGTGCCAAAATCACCGTAATTTCTTACTTAATTAAAGTAAAAGAAATGCTCTTTCTAAAGAACTTCACAGCTATGCTTGGAAAGAATTAGTGCTTGCTTTGAGTTTGTTTGTATGTTCCATGACGATTGAGATCCTTTCTTTCATAGTCGAGAAAAAGTAGTCCTCGTGATGATGAAAAAGAAGAAAAAAAGTAATAATTACAAGACCATTTCTTGTAAATTGATGAATAGACAAATATTTTTCGAAATAGTCGAGCACAATAGGATTTCGGTAAGATTTTTTTTTGTAGTGTTTTGATTATTATTATTTGTATACTTTTTATGTATTTATTTAAATTAATTATCCTCTGCTTGTCAGGTTTATTTATTTGATTATTTATCTGTGAATCTTACTTATTTACTATTTATGAGTATTTTTATTATCATTATTTTGTGTTGAAGATTGAAATATTTTTATTCTTAAGGATTTAATTGAGGAGTATGATGTTCTTAAGATATTTACTGTTACTTATTAAAATCATTAAGATATTTTTATGCATGATTAAAGTTTGTAATAATAAGGAATTATATGGAAAACCAAAAAGCTCAAGTTATTTTTTAAAAAAGTACATTTTCTAATTTATTGATATTTGTTTGTTATCAAGAACTATTCTCAGAATACAGTATTTTCATGATAATGTTCCTACAACTAAACATTTGAGCTGAAAATTAAGATAACATTTATGTTTTTCCTTTTATTTGTTAGAACGTTTAGCTATTATAGATACTCTTGACAAATTCTATCATTACTTTCATGGTGTCAAGTTTACAATTCATACGGACTACGCATCTCTAGTATGGTTAAAGAGTGTTAAAAACTTGAGAGGTAGGCTTTTTAGATGGTCACTCAAACTTAGTATGTTTGATTATGAGAGAAAATATGAAAAGGGTTCAACAAATGTCGAAGGAGACATGTTGTCACGAAATCCTCTTTGTCATTTTAATCAACATATTAGTTTATTATTAGATATAAAAGAAATTATAGAGATGCAAGACAAAGACAATGTTTGTGACAAAAAATATAAAAACGAGAATGGAATTCTTATAGTTCAGAAAAAGGGATTCAAAAAAATTGTTGTACCAGTGTCATTAAAAAAAAAATTACTCCATATTGCTCATGATAATTTTGGACATTTAGGGATTCAAAAAATGCTTCATTTAATATCTCCCAACTATTATTGGCCTAATATGACAATAGACATTACAGAATTTGTTAAACATTGCGATACCCGTCAGAAAAATAAAAAAACAAAACAGAAAAGATTCGGCTTATTACAAGCTATGCCAGCCACAGATCAACTTTTTGAATGTCTTTCTATTGATACTGTAGGTTGATTTAACTATTACAACTCAACAAAAAAATTCTTACACATAATAATAGATCATGCAACTAGGTTTGTTTGGGCTTTTTTCTCCAAAAATGTTACCACTGAAACATACACTAACTGTTTAAAACAAATTTTCAATATCAAAGCACCTCAAAAAATACTTAGTGACAGGCATAAATCTTTCAGATCTCCAAGATTTAAGAAATTCCTTAGAAATCACCATGTTCAACAGCGTTTTACTTCCGCACATCATCTTCAGACCAATGGAAAGGTAGAGCGCGTTAATCAGACTATAGTTACCAGGCTTAAATGTAAAGTTAATTCCACTTCTTCTAAAATACCTTGGACTAGATTATTAAACCAAGTCATCGAAGAATACAACAATACGCCCCATTCTATCACCAAATTCCCACCTGCCTATTTATTTTATGGTCAATTGCCTTATGAATCTCCTTTAAAACAAAACTATTACCCACCAGTAGACAAAGCCCTCAAAATTGCGAAAGCGTGAACTCATGAATTTCACCTTAAAAGTAAAAGACTATGATCGAAATTTTGTCGAATGCCCATTAAAAATACTAGACTCTGTACGTTATGAAGAATTTAAATACCCTAACACTCGAAAATTAGAACCTACTTTCTCTGGATCATATAAAATTATTAATAAACTTTCTGATGTAACTTATGAAATAGATAAATTTAATTACGAGACAGGGCAGAATTTCGTTATTGTGCATGTTTCTAAATTAAGACCCTATTTTTCACCCGAAGATTTTAAACTGTTTCATGAGAAACCCAAAAACCCAACAAAACCTCAGATACAATCACTAGATCAAACTAAAGTCAAGACAGTAGAGAAAATTTTAATTCTTATTCTTTAAAAAATGTTATCACCATAATTTTCAACATTAGCAGGTATGTTCTTGGAGCGCTACAAGAATATTACTTGTTTTTGGGATTAATGTATTTAAATTGGGCTCCTTATGCAGGCATAAGGTATACACTTTGATTGTAAAGGCTTTCAAATTGATGTTGACAAATTAATTTTAAGTGTATTTAAGTCTAACTATATTTACTCATTTATTGACATTAGTATTATTCTATTTATTCAACAGATATTAGGTGATAATAGTTATAAAATTTGATGACTTTACTCAAACCTATAACTTAATATGTGATTTTCAGTGATTGTGAAAACTACAGATATTAAGAGTTTTTCAAAAAAGCACAATATTTTTATTTCCATTTCTCAATTAAGAATGACACCTTTTATTCCTATTTGTATTTTATTATTAAAGTTTATAAACCATGTGTAGATAAAACATTATTCTACATTTGGCATTGGAAAATTTATAACCAAATTTGACAATTTTGTAAAAGAGTATCAGTGAGGAATTATTGTAAGGAAATACTGGTTGAGAGTCCATTTTCTAAATAGTTAGATTTAATTTTATTTGGATTTTGGAATTATTATGATTTTTTTTATTTATACTTTCGGCTAGCAAAAAATACTTTCTTATGCTATTAGAAGATAAGAAAATTATTTAGTTGCTATGTAATTATTTTTATCCTCAACCAATATTTTCCCTATCAATAATAAACAAATAGTGATATTTTCTTTTGATTATACTCTTGTTTTACTATTATTATTATGATTTCTATAATGAAGTTTAGTATTAATTATACTCTTATTGAGAAATATTAGGATATGGAGAATTATTGTTATTATTGCTATAAATTTTGAGTCTTATTATACTACTTATTATTATTGTTGTATTATTATTTAAAATTTTCTATATTATTTATTATTGGTGTTGGGACTATTTATATAATTAAAAAATTTAATAAATAAAAGATTTGATTATTAAAGATGTTGGATCCATCATAACATTAAAACCAAAGATTAAACTAGGTTTGAAGATCTTTAATTAAAGAGACTGTGTTCAGTGAACATTGGAAAAGACTCTTTTATATACACTATTGAAAGACTTTTTCATTTAAAGGACTTTATTTAAAATAAACTATGCATTAAGTTATTGTAATTATTTAAACTTCCATGAGAAAGAATTTTTATTGTTTTTATTATATTTTTTATCTCTTGCTTATTAATATTCATAACTTATTTACTGTTATTGTATGTATTATCTCCTATTCACTTACAAATGGTAAGTGATGTTGTAACATTATTGTATTTCTTTCAGGGAAATGCTCCTACCTAAATTTAATTCAGATGAGTTTTCTCTTAACTATTTTATTTTAATCGCTAATATATTTTATATTGCGTTAATTTTCTTTTCTTCCAGCTCTTGGCTTCAGGAGTTTGACAGTTTTATTCCAAAATTTAACTTTTCTAAATTATTATATTTCTGTTGTCTGAACTTGTAGTTTTATTTAACTATCAATTTCATACAAATTTTTGGGGGAGGGGGATAATATTACAAATTAAAAAAATTTTCGCCAAAACTAACCTTTATACTATCTTAATTTTCTTATAATAATGTCCCGTACATACTTCAAATTATTAAATTAAAATCTTGTTTCTAAATCTAATCTGTTAATCTTTATGCAGACGATATAAATTCTTAATTTGCCTTAAAAAACATTATTCCAGTATGCGTAAATTTTAAAAGATGGCTCTAAATTAAAAATATTCTTAATTAAACTTTATTTCTTAATATTCCAAATAAAACTAAGTTCTTCTATGTTTTTATCAACCCTTTTTAAGACAGTCTTATTAATTTATTCCAAACCCATACCTTTCAAAAAATATCATTATTTTATTTTATCTATTTGTTTATTTTTCCTCCGTCAACCTTGATAGTGTGCATATTAATAATTTCTTCCCTTTTTCTCTTAAAATTAATCATTATTAAAAATCGTCTGCCTAAGAAATCCTGAGTCGAGTATAAATTGGTTAAATAATATTTTTTTAAATAAATTTATCGTCTGTGGAAAATAGTCTCGTAGCTGACAAGAATTCTGTTTACATAAAAGAATGATGGTTTGAGGTTACAGAATGTTCCAGAATTTTCTTTTTAGATTTAAAAGGGGAAGCCTCGAGTTGAGAAGAAAGATTCTTGGGTTTTTGCTTCGATGAGTACGGCTCTCTGAAATAATGATGGAATATTTACAAAAGGAGCTTTTCCCTTACTCATGATTACGGATTAAATAAATGAACTTACAGCAGACAATGAGTAATTTATTGGATCTTCTACATTTATTTATTTATTTTGTTTTTTCCCTCGCTTGCCATGACTGTGTGTTTTTTTAACCAGTGAAAATAATTCGAGTTTCTCCTTAAATCGTCATATATATATATATATATATATATATATATATATATATATTCATAATGCACATTTATACGTTAATCAAAGAAGATTACACAGATAAATAAGTAAGAATATTACACAGATATATGTATATTCTTGCGCAATTTACACGTTAATGTAGGTATTTCACGAGTCATCATGATAACTTTTACACGATTAGTATTATCAAGAAATTACACACTGAAATTTTTATTTTTATATTTACACATTATTAGTGTATTTTGGCAATTTGCACACCACTTTACAGATATAGACAAATTGTTTTTGTATCTGTGATATACCTGTTTTTGTGAGTAAATTTCCCCATTATTTTTTAGAGTGTAACATCGTGTCATTTCTGAAAATTGTAGCGTAGCAGTGCACCTATTGAACGATTTACATCAAAACATAATCAGTCACAACTTATGTCACTGTCTAACATTTACCCAATAGAACATTTGTTAGAAATTTGCATTATGAATTAAAATAATAAGACTGTGTTATTACATAAATCTTGCAAAATGCAGCATAGCGTCGCCTACTCTTGCTATTTACACCTGAAAAAATTCAGCTGCAACTTATGCTAAGGTATAACGGAATCTAATATTTTATTATTTTTTTAATTTTGCTTCATCTTATGGACTCACAATATTTGTCTCACTTAAAGATAGACTAGCAAATAGATTCACAGACTATCTTTTCTGAAAATAATCAAATCCTTTTCAGTAACTTCCAATGATTTTCCTCTTGTAAATGTATCATATAGGGTAACATCTCCAGTAATTGGCACTTTAAGAATTTGTCTTTAAACTTACTTCAATTTTCATTACAAAGAAATAAGACATTTACTTGGAAATATTTTTAAATGAAAGAATGCATATCTGTACATCTATTTTGCCCACTAAAAGAAAAAAAAAAAAAAAAATTGAAAACTATTTTTATAAAAATATATTTATAAAAAGTTGCTGAAATCACCAGTTATTGGCACCTAGAGCACCAATGTATAACCCCTTGTGGTCCAGTAATTTGCACAAGTTTATATAAAAAAAACTTTACATTTTGCATTGGGTTTAATTGCTTTAAATGAATTTACTGTAGATGAAGATGCCATATTTCAGGTTTTTGAGAGTAAAAAATCAGCATATTAGTCAGAAATGTGAACACTTTAAAACAATACAATATACTTATATTAATACCCAGTAATTGTCATGCTGTTCCCAGTAATTGTCATATGAAGTTTTAATGGATTCCAATTACTGATAATATTTCATATTTTCAAATAAAAAGAAATGATAAACAAAATTAGTCTATAACTTTAAAAGAACTTCCAAAAAGAGTGATTTAATCTCAAATTCCTTGTAATTGGAATAGGTGCCAATTACTTGGAACTAGCAAAATTGAAACACCATTAATTGGCATCTATCATTAATTCAGAAATCCAAATATTTGTGTCGAAAATACTTTTACATAATTAAAGATACAATTTTTATGTAAACAAAACTGTTGTCAATTAAAATTTAAAATATATTATAAATCATATAATAATGAATTGAAAAGCATGCCTTCCTTAAACCAAAAAAGAAGCATTTGCAACAAAAATGGCTAATTTCATACAAGCCATAATTGTTTCTCTTTCCTAGGCACTATTGTCATCTAGTATCATAAATCAAAGTTAAAATCTTTAATTTAAATAATCATATAACTGGTATACGGTCTTGCATTTTTAAAAGACTGGATATAAATCTTATTTTAGGACATGTTTGTAGGATGTGCCAATCACTGGTTCATGCCAATTATTGGGGATGTTACCCCCCTTAGCAAAAAAAGGCATAGAATTACCATAAAAAAAAACACCATAAGTGCAATTAAATGGAGTTTTGCCTATGGTAAAAGTGATTCTATGGAAAACCATATAATCGTTAAGTGTATGGTAATTCTTATGAAAAACCATATAAACGTTAAGTGTATGGTAATTCTTTATGGTACTATATATTAAAAAATAATAACGATATCAACTTCGGTGGCGCCATCTTTTAGGAATACTGGGAACTAAGCTTACTAATGCACTTTGACCTTGGGAAGCAGTGGGATTTGATCCACGGACGGTAGGGATGGGAGACGAGCATCCTAACCATTCGGCCATGCGGGGTGATGAACTGTGTTTATAAAACGTTAAATGAATAAAGCGTTTCGGTAAATCATCATTATTTGTCGTTCTAAGTTAATGGTTGACAAAAGAAGATAGTTTTAAAGGGTTTTTTTTAATAAATTGTTTTATAGACATGTATTTATAAGTTAATTTATTATTTTAATGAATGGAGTAAATATCTTAGCAAATATTATTTAGTTATAAAATCCAATTAATTAAAGGAAAAACTATTTTCTGTTTATTAAAATTAATTAAAAAAAATAGAAAGTCGATAAGAAATAATATTTAATAAGAATAAGAAATCATTTGATAACTTAGTATATAATATATTTTTAATGATTATATTAATTCATTACTTAAGAGCATTTTTTAATTTTAAAGTAATATATATATATATATATATATATATATATATATATATATATATTACTATTTTTTAGATAATTTTTACGGAAATTTTGAATTTTTCTTTTAAATTTTAATACCAAAAAGATTAATCTTTTTGGTATTATATACTTACATATACTTTTTTTATATTCAATATTTTTATACATTGTAAAATGATTTTTAATCTTTTCAATAATATTAACGTTTAAATAAAATAAAATAAAAAATTTGTTGTTGCACATAAAATGAATATAAATGAATATAAAAACCAAAACTAAAAAATACTACTATTGTCTGACTATTGTCTCTTCGAATTATAATAGAAAACATGATTTAAACATCATTATAAGCATAAGAAAAAATAAAGAAATTTTTAATGCAGTTTTAAGAATGTGTTTGTATTTACAGAAATTTGTAATTTTGAAGTTTGTAATTACAAACTTCTTTAATCGCTGTTAGAATTTTATAGGAAATATGCCATCAAATATATATTTTCGTTAAATTATTTTATTTCTCCCATAGGATTTTTTATTTATAACGCATAGACTCTGCTCACATATATGAAATACATAAGAACAAAATAATAACACTATTATTTCATATATTATCATAATTTGAGATCGATAAAAATATCAGTAGATTTTTTGATATTTTTATAGATCGTAAAATAATTTTTAATCTTTTTAATAATTTTTAACTTTTAAATAAAATAAAAATCCTTGTTGTTCCATATAAAATGACTTTAAAATTATCAAAAAACGTAAATAAATTATAAACCGTTTTTTTTTTTTTTTTTTTTTTTTTTTTTACTATTAAGTTTATTAATGTTTAATTAGCATATTATAATACATTATATTAATATATATGTATTACTAATTTGTTTTTAATATTTTTAAAAGATATTTCAAAAATTCTTTTGGTGATTCAAATATTTGTAGGTCCTTTTTAAAATAAATTCAAAAAGATTTTCTTTAAATAATTATAGGCTATTTTTGACAATTTGTTTATTTTGAGGGGGTCCGGGACACATTAAAAAATCTTTTATTGAATTAAAATTTCGCAATTTTTTGTGATATTAAACATACCATTTTAAAACAAAATCACATGATAAAACTTCTCTATATTTTTTCTTAATTTAAAATTAATTTAAAAAAAAGTGGAGGGAAATTAAAAATTATTGTAACTCAATGTAATAGTTGTAGAATTTTAGTTTTTTAGCAATTAAATAAACAGAAACACCTACATTTTAATTTTGATTCAGCCTTTTTAAAAATATTAATAAAAAAATTATTTAAAGTAAAGGTTTGAAAAAAAATAATACTTTAAAAAATAAATATTTTTTTTTCAAATTTGCTGAATCAAAATTAAAGTAAAGCAATTAAAAAAAGGCATGTTCTAATTTTAAAGCATTTATGTTTAACGGTTCTTGAGTTATAACAATTTAAATGTGAGAAATTGTGAAAACCAATCATGAAGAAAAACGCATACAAGAAGTCTTATCCATGACAATCAATGCTTAAAAGCTAGATGCTGAAAACGAAAAAAAAAAACAAAAAAAAAACACATAACTTTACCTTTTTTAAATATGATTCTAAAAAAATGTCATTATAAGCATAAAAAATCAGATAAATTTTTAATGCAGTATTTTTTATGTGTGTCCTTGACTCCTTTAATCGCTGTTAGAATTTTATAGGAAATATGTCAATTATATATTTTTATTGAATAATTTATTTTTCTCAAGATTTTTTAAATTTTTAACGCATTTACACACTCATATATATGAATTACTAGCAGCCCGCCTTCGCTTTGCTTTTGTCTAGAGCAAGTCCCTAAGTCCCGTGCCACTACTGACACCACAAATTGTTACTACTACTTCATTCCATTAAATTCAACTACTAAAAACATTATCCTCCTTTTAGGTAGTCGGGTAAAAAGTAGCCTATATGTTAATCTAAGGTGTCAGATACCTTCATACAAAATTTCATAAAAAACGATCCATCCGTTCTTGAGATATAAATGGTGTAAAGAACCAGACTTTGTTTTATGTATATAGATTATAATCAATAGTATTCGCTGCGCACGCGATGTAAGGAATTTTAAAGTCATTTTTCTATACCTTGTGTTACATTATTGGCATTTTAGTAAGGATCCCTATTTTTCTTTTTTTAAATATAATATAGCCTATGTTCACCAGAAATAGTGTAGCTTTCCAACGGTGAAATAATTTTGCAAATCCGTCAAATAGTTTCGGAGCCTATTCAATTCAAACAAACAAACAATCAAATCTATCCTCTTTATAATATTAGTATAGATATAAGAATAAAATAATATGTTATTTTTTGTTATATTAATTTGAGATCAAGGGATTTTCATTAGACTGGTTATAAGTTAACATAAGTTGTTCCTAAATAGATTTTGGTTTAAATTATCTAACCAGAGGCGTTGCTATGATTCTATTTTTTAGAAGTGCAAAAGACATACACTATCTACCAAAAAGTATTTGTACACTTTCAGTTTTTGACATTTTGTCAAATATTTAAAAATATACTGGTCGGATTCTTCTGGAACTTCAGAAATATAAAGATTATGTTTCACTTTATATTTATTTACATTCATTTGTTAAGCGGGTAATTAGGGGGCCGGCAAAAAAACAAAGAATAATAGAAATATTTGGGATTGCCCTGTACATGAAAATGCACGAAACGACTTATCGCTTTAGAATACAAATATATGAATACAGTAGAATATGTACACTAATTTTTGTGAGAATAGCATGTATATTTATGGCGATAGAGCGATTTTTTTGAAAAATTAAAAAAAATTCTGGTATGTTTTTTGTTTATATCATGCTGGGTTTTTGACCAAATTTAAAGCAAATATCAGAAAAATTGGCAAAATGCAGTAGAAAAAATGTAGCGCAATTGGAATATAAATATATTAAATATTTTATGAAATATGAGTAGTTGTATAAAATAATTTTTATCTGCGCATGCGCGAACTAGAAAAACATTTTTTTTACATCATTAAATAATCAATTCTATGGAGTGATTTATATAACAAGTGCTTAACATAACCGAATTAGCTGTGGCAGTTGGTGCTGAGATGTCAGGCGTCGTCGTGAGGAAAGGATCACCAGAAAAAGGAATTTAATGTTTTGGATTATTCTGGAAATACCAACTGTGGCTTCGCATGTCTAGCATGATCCCCATTTTATTCAAAGAATCTATGCCTACCAATGTTCTATTTCCTTCGGCATCGGGTAACGCAAAAATCGTTGTACTAGTTGTACGACCTGCTATTTCAACAGTGATTGTTGCTTGAAGAACGTTGGTTTCTTTTCGTAGGCCATCAGCAAGTGTTATGCTTACACCGGTGTCTTCGAACAAAGCTTTTTGGTCACAGAGAAGCTTATATAACATTTCTCAAGCAATGCAATGAGTAGCTCCTGTATCTGCACAAGCAACACCTGTAACACCATTTACCTTAATATACAACAAAGGTGTTACTTGAGTATTGATAGAATAAGATTTGAGATGAAGGGAACGAAAATTTGCTGATCGCGTCTGCGTAGATGGGGATCAATTAGGACATTTGGCTTTGACAAAACCTTGTTTACCACAGTCATAACAACTTATAATCGGACGCTTATCATTGTTTTCATATCTTGAATTTATATATTTTGAAGTAGAATGATTATTTTTATAAATTGAAAAGTGTTCGTTAGCTTCATGTTTGGGTGTTTGATTTTTCCAGAATTCTTGACCATTTGAATTTTTCGGCAAACATGTTTCTGTGCTTCATGCGTTTTTGAATAACTTGCTGTCTTTTGAGAAGAAGGTTTAATATTTTCGTAAATGTCTAGCTTTTCAGCCAACGAGACAGGATCATTTAACTTGTCCCAACCATCTAAATAATGATTTTTATATTCTGGTGGACACTTTTTCTTAATCTGATCAGCGATTATTAGTTCATTTAGTTTTTCAAATGCATTGATTTCCAATTCGGATAACCAACCTCAAAATAATTTCTAAGTTCAAAGTAAAAATCTTTCCAAGTACAATCTTCTCTTTTTTGATGTCGGCTAAATAATACCCTAGACTTTTCTGCTGTTAATTTAAATCTTTTAAGCAATATGTCACGAATATAAGAATAATTTTTGAACATTTCTTCTGGTTCTCTGGCTATAAGTTTACCAATGTCGTTCGGAAGTACGGCAATTAATTGAGAAACCCAAAATTCTTTGGAGACATTAAGCATTTTCATTTGACATTCAAACATTGTCAAAAACAAGGACATATCATCCTTTTCAAGAATAAATGTTGGCAAGATATTTTTAATATATATCCGCATCTGGTTTATTTGGTTTTGTGGTACAGTTGTCGCGGTAGGGTTTTGAGCATGTAGCTTAAGCTTTTCTAGCTCATATGCTCTTTCCTCTGCAATACGTTTATCCTCAATCATTTGTTTTTCTGCAATTTCTTGTTTTTTGCGATCTTCCACGATAGCAATAAATGCCACTTTAATAAATTGTTCGTCGTCTTTAGGCAGTTGATACTTCATAATTTTTTCACGTGAAACTGATAGTTTATCATCTTTATCCACATCTAACTCTAATTCTGTGCCCAAATTGAACAAATCGATTTTTTCGCCTTAGAAAGAAACGCCATTTTTCTCAAATTAGCTATTGTTAATTTATGCTTAAATTAGAAAAATATTAGATACGTGACCCATTAAATAATAAGAACAAAATGATTACCTTCCCCTTACAGGTAAATAAAACAGGTAAATATGGATAAACATTCATAAATAATTGTTAAAAATACAGGAAATAATTTAAAACATACTAAAATATACTACTAATTTAATCATGAGCTCATGAAAATATTTATAAGAAATATTATTATACGTTAAAATTCAATCATTTTACCAAATTAGCTTACCAATGACATAAATTATTCATTTTAAATGTATGAAATATTATAAGTAATTCAATGAAAAATAATTTTCAAACACAAATAAATATGAAAACAACTCGAAATATAAATAGAGAACTTACTTTACATCTAAAAATAAACAACATACAAGATAATAAAATTTATCAAAATCATTTTTACACGCTGTGCGCAGATTAAAAAAATAACAACTTCAAAATTCACTTACTCAGAATCCTCGCTTTTAAAAACAATATCAAAATAAATCACTTTCATTTTTAGAAAACTAATGTTTCTTAATAATCTTACTCAAAATCAACATAAAACAAAACAAACAAAAAAAAATTATATATATATATATGTATATATATATATATGAAACAGCATTTATCTTAATAAATAAAAGAAAATGAAAACTTTTTTCCGCAGCTGGCCAGAAAAAAAAAAAAAAAAAAAAAAAAAAAAATTAATTTTTACCGGTACGAAAACAAATACAATAAAAATCTATTTTTAGATAAAGATTTTAGATGATTCACATAACAATTAAAAACACGCAGAAGTAAATAGAAAGCATCGAACACTTCTGACAATAAAATCAGATTATTAAGTAGAATACTTTTATATGACGAAATGAAGAAATTTCAATCACAAACACCAATTATGTTGAAAAATTAGAAGATATTTTGTTCATATAGCGTACTTTATCACATAATAGAACCTTCTCAGAACACGGAATTATTCCGAAGATTTTGCTTACGAAGATGAAGAACTTTATTTATTGTCAGGTCGACAATATTTTTCAATTGGTTACGGATTACCCTTTTTGTATGTATTCTCTTGATTCTTTGTCAGGCTGACACTCTTAAAACACAGAAAAGAAGAAGGAAGCACTTTTAAAAATAAGAAGAACGGAAACTTCATTTATTGTCGAGTTGACAATATTTTAAAAATGGGTAAGGATTACCCTTTTTTTATATATACTTTCTAGAATTTTGTCGAGATGACATTATCACACATAACTTATATTAAAGAAATTAGCACAAAACTGGAGTATACTTAATACTTGATATGGCACATTGAAAATATAATAGAACTTTTTGAAATCACAGAATGACTTATTCCAAACGAACGCCGCAATTTGAAAACACAAAACTTGATTCATCGTCGAGGTGACAATAATTTCAAAGTGGGTTACCCTACTTTAAACACAATTTCTGAAATTTATGTCAGAATGATAGCAGAGAACATGACACAAAGATAATGTTGAAAACACACAAATTATCCAAAAGAGCTCCATTTTTTTTCCCGTTGAGCGCCAGTCTGTGATGTGCTCAGTACTTAAAATATAGAACAGAGAGGTTACAGACATCACATTGTTATTCACATTGTTGTTACATCACATTGTTATTGTAGACGACACAGCACAAAACACACTATATAAAAAATCGCATGACGAAGCGCTAAACAATCAGTAAAATATTCATAAAATTACTTTAGCGCAAAAGAACATCTCTAAGGGAGATGTATTCCGAACACACATCCAAATCTTTCTCTAATCAAAACTAAATTACTTCACTTCATGTTTTTAGAAAGGAAGGCAAAATATCTCAGGATATTTTGCCGAAAGTGGCAATAGCGCCACGTATAGTTTCTATAATTTAAGGAAGGCAATCATCTTGTTACACTTTTTTTTTTATTGACAGACTTACGAGTTTTATGCACTGGAGATTCCAAAAAAACATATTTTTAGAAAAAAATAAAAAATGAAATCCGTATATCTTTGTGTCTGTCTGTCTGTCTATAAACGCTCTGTCTCCTGAACAAATTGAGATACAAACTTGAAATTTGGTGTGCACATAGTGTTCAATAATCGAAAGAACCCTATAGAATATCAGTAATTTCGATTATCCAGAGCTATTTTTCCTGGACTGTCGAATTATTCGTTCTGATGAAAGGTATATAACCATTTTCGAACTTTTTTTATTTTGAGTAGTGTATGTGAAAGACAATAAAATAACTCAAATTTTGCATAAAGGACGAAGATGTTTGGGTAATTAGTTGCTGAGATATTTGTAATCCTTTTTTCCACAATCTTTGATTTTTCATGACCCTGTATTTCATTCAAATTTCCATTCAAAGATATATTTTAAATAGACATAAGACACGCAATCTGATTTAGTAAACTGTTAGTTAATATGATTATTATTTTTTGAGTTATAAGGATTTTTTTTACGCAATTCGGTAATACTTGAATAGTTTGACGTTTTATACAATTTATCAAAATTGGTTCATCAGCAATTCTTTAATAGAGCATTACCATTTGTTAAAACTATTTAAATATGCGTTTAAATTCCAATTTAGAACTGCGATGCATTTTATAAATAGTTTACACACGCTTTATATTAGCTATATTGACGATGGGTAAGTATTACCGTACCCCCCCCCCCCCCACACACACACACACACACGCACACATTTCAACGACTAGTTTCAAAACTGATCTTTCTAACACAATCAAATAATAAACAGATACAAATTAAATTATCATTTCTAGCATTTTTTTTAATTAACCATTTTTGTAATTCCCACCATTACTAATAATTTTGACGCGTACTTCCTGAGATACCCCATTATGAATTTTATTAAAGATTAACTTTTTACTTTTCCTAAACTGTTTTTATAGATTTATGATACATAAATCTTGAATTATACACAGATTTTACGGTATTCAACAGCTGTCACTCAAGTCCGAAGAGTTGTTTAAAGAGCCGGTGTCACCATTTTAAGTGCTGTACACGTATTTTTGGAAATAGTTCGCTGTTTATGAATTTTCTTAAAATGAAACATAAGCAAATAATATTAATATGGACAGTAATCGTGCATATGTAACCTGTCAAAGACGTAATTTTTGACTGATAACACTGTCGCGGAAAGCGATCGTGCACCAGCTCGGAACAAATTGATCTAGATGAGAAAATGAACTCTGTAATTTTTTTCATTATTTACATGCCTGTGCAACTGTATAATATTGAACTCTACATGAAATTAAAAGGTACTAAATAAGCAACAAACATTCCAACCCTGTAATGCTAAAAAATATGTGTTTTCGATAACGTTTATATCTTCGACGCAAAGTATTCTTTTGCTTTATTCAAAAACTATTTGTGTGTGTGTGGGGGGGGGGGATGGGTTATGACCTTCTATCAGGCAAAAAAGAAATTTCGTGCGGTCTTCTTCAGATGTAATAAGAGATCACAAAACTCTTAAATACTCATTTTATCATTTGATACAAGCACCACTGGTTTCAATTATAGGTTAATAAATATAACAGAAGCTTATAACAGATATTTCTATTGAATTTTTCTTTTAAGAATCGAGAAAATGTTGTAACAGCCTTTGTGACTGGGTATTAGTTTCGGAATTTCTTTTCTCCCAATTAATTATATATATATATATATATATACACACACACACATACACTATCTACCAAAAAGTATTTGTACACTTTCAGTTTTTGACATTTTGTCAAATATTTAAAAATATACTGGTCGGATTCTTCTGGAACTTCAGAAACATAAAGATTATGTTTCACTTTATATTTATTTATATTCATTTGTTAAGCGGGTAATTAGGGGGCCGGCAAAAAAACAAAGAATAATAGAAATATTTGGGATCGCCCTGTACATGAAAATGCACGAAACGACTTATCGCTTTAGAATACAAATATATGAATACAGTAGAATATGTACACTAATTTTTGTGAGAATAGCATGTATATTTATGGTGATAGAGCGATTTTTTTGAAAAATTCAAAAAATTCTGGTATGTTTTTTGTTTATATCATGCTGGGTTTTTGACCAAATTTAACGCAAATTTCAGAAAAATTGGCAAAATGCAGTAGAAAAAATGTAGCGCAATTGGAATATAAATATATTAAATATTTTATGAAATATAAGTAGTTGTATAAAATAATTTTTATCTGCGCATGCGCGAACTAGAATTTTTTTTTTTTTTACATCATTAAATAGGCAATTCTATGGAGTGACTTATAAAAAAAATCCAATCAAATATCGTGAAAATTCAAAAAGATATCATTATTTTAGTGAGATGTTTTTACTCTGCTCTCTAAAAACGGCTGAATCTTAAGGGATTCTCCACAAATTGACATTTTTTAATAACTGACTTTAAAAAAAAAACTAGTATTGAATTAATACAATATCTAATACAATATTGCTGCTAATAAGTACTTGACAATTGTGATAGAAAAGAAAAAGAGCTTTATTCGCATTCAGGGCCAAAACTAAGAGAGGGGGGGGGGGAGAAGGGCATGTGCTCCGGGCGCTAGGATGAAAGTGTTCCAAATGTATCTTTCGTTTGGTGATTTTTTTCATGGCTATGTTTAGCATAATATTGTTAAAATTATTATATCTGGGCTATGCTGAAGCATAAAAAAATCTAATGATGATGGCTTAAGGTCCCTGCCCCTACCCGCGAAGATGCTCACGAGCTAATGCTATTCCTATGGGGATGCATTTTTCTAACTCTTTTGCATTTGGACATTTTTAAATAATATGTTTTACATTGGATAGCGGAAGTCCTTTTCAAGATCGCTCCGTGATTACTTTTTCAATTTTGGCGTAGATATTTTTATAATGTTTCTTTCACTTCCAAAAGCGGTTCTGAAAGTGAAACTAACTTAATAAAAAATATCTATGACTCGAATCGAAAAAGTAGTCAAGGAGCGATTTTGAGAGGGACTTCCGCCATCCAATGCAAAAAAAAAAAAAAAAAAAAAAAAAAAATGAAAATGAAAATTTCAAAATGCGAAAGAGTTATTAGAAAAATGCCTCCCCACAGGAATAGCATTAGCTCAGCAGTGTCTTCGCGGGCAGGGACAAGGGCCTTAAAGATCCTGTTGAAAGTAGAATTTTTTTGCTTCGGTTTAAAGTATCAAATTGGAGTATTTTAATAAAGCAGAATACGTCATTTTATATTACATATTTTAAGTTTTAAAATAAGTCGGCTAGTAATAAATTGGAGAAATTTTCTTTGTAAATATGCTTTGCGAAGGAGGGGGAAAGGGGTACCTTCAAAATCCACG